>CM067844.1:454768482-456018482 GCA_034509565.1 Triticum monococcum | reverse complement strand
AGTAGGGGGTTAATCGGCTAATCGGCAAGTTAATCGGCCATTTAATCAATTAATCGGACAATTTTTTGGTTTATCGGCTACTCGGTGACCCTATGAGTAGGGATTAATCGGCAAGTTAACTGGTTAATCGGATGAATTCTTGAACAGGGCGCACACGCAACACCCTGTCAACTTAGTCAACACACGAGAGCAGTGACTGTTGGATGTCCATCCAACGGCTGTCGTGCTTCATCAATCTCTGCTCTTCATGCTCAAGCGGCTCAAATAAGCGCCAGCAAGACTGCCTGCTCCCTCCTCCCACAGCCGGCTATGCTGCCGCGCAGGCCTCATGGCCCCACCGTACTCCCATCGCTGGCCTAGCCATCCCTCTACTCACCCACACATGTTGTTATTCTCTGGCGATGGCAGACAAACCAGTAAACCCTCGTACTCCTCCGCACGGGAAACAACTACCGAGTATTCCCTGGCTCCGCGTCGTTCCCTTCCTAGGCCTCGCCGTCGTCCACCGCCCTGGTGCTCTCGGCGCGGCCTGGTCAACATGGTAAATGAACGACATCCATCGGAAGTGAACTATACATGGAGAGGCTGACAGCTGGGTCCACGGCCGCACGTAAGGAAATGCCTCCTTATTACGCTCAAAATAATGATTCCTCCGCTTGACAGCTAGGACCCACAGGAAGGGCCTCTGTATTTCGCGAAAAAATGTTCCCCCCGCTGACAGGTCGGACCCACCAGCTATATCTTCGCACGTAAGGAAGTGCCTCCTTATTACGCCCAAAAAAATGAATACCCCCTGCTAGCTGGGACCCACCATATTGTTGGGCTGACTTGTGGGCCTACTAAGTTGACAGGGACGGAGAGCTTTGTCAACTTAGTCAATAGTCCAGTGATCGTATGATGTCCATCCAACGGCCATAGTGCTTCTTCAACCTCTGGTCTTCTTGCTCCACCACCCAAAGCAGCGCGGTCGTGCCGCCTGCTCCTGCCTCCCATGGCCGGCTGTGCTACCGCGTAGGCCTCACCGCCCCATACTACTCCCACCACTGGCCAGGCCATCCCTCCACTCACCCACACCCCCTGTTATTCTGCGGCGATGGCAGCCTCACACCGCAGCCAAACCAGTGAACGCTCGTACTTCTCTCTGCGTGGGCATCCACTGCCGCGTCTTGCACGGCTCCGCGTCGTCTCCTTCCTATGCCTCGCCGACGTCCACCGCCGTGGTGCTCTCGGCGCGCGTGGTCAATGTGGTCAACGACCGACTTCCATGGGAAGAGTACTGTACATGGAGAGGCTGACAGCTGGGTCCATGGCAGCCGCAAGGAAGTGCCTCCTTATTACGCGGAAAATAATTATTACTCCACCTGACAGCAGGGACCCATCGGACGGGCCACCAGTATTTTGCGAAAAAAATCGTTTCCTCCTGACTGCTGGGACCCACCGGACGGGCCACCGTATTTCACGAAAAAACGTTCCCCCCGCTGTTAGCTCGGACCCACCGGAAGTGCCTCCTTATTACACAAAAAAATGAATACTCCCCCCGCTAGCTGGGACCCATCTTGCTGGGAGGATGACTTGTGGGCCTACTAAGTTGACGGGGACGAAGGGCTTTGTCAACTTAGTCAATATGGACGATTCTAGCTCCATTGACCGTATGATGTCCATCCAACGGCCGTAGTGCTTCTTCAACCTCTGGTCTTCTTGCTCTAGCCGCCCAAAGCAGCGCCGGTCGTGTCGCATGCTCCTACCTCCTGTGGCCGGCTGTGCTGCCGCAAAGGCCTCACCGCCCCTACTATTCCCACCGCTGGCCAGGCCCTGCGGCGACGGCAGCCTCACACCGCAGCTGAACCAGTGAACCCTCGTAGTCCTCTCCGCGCGGGCTTCCACTGCTGCGTCGTCCCCTTCCTAGGCCTCGCCCTCGTCCACCGCTGTGGTGCTCTCCGCGCGGCGTGGTCAACGTGGTCAAGGAATGACTTCCATCGAAAGAGTACTGTACGTGGAGAGGCTGACAGCTGGGTCCACGGCCACAGCCTAGTTTTTTTGTGATTTGCCAAGTAAGTCGCTTTGTCAGGCTTGTTGGGATGCAAATCTTTCAAGACGAGGAGAGCTTTCATTTGGCTGGCCGAGAAAATGGCCCATCAGTAATGAGAAATGGGTTGTACATTTTTAAAACACATCAAACCGGCAATTAGTTTCAAATATCTTTTTTTTCATTTCAAGATTATAAATTACATTAATTTTTATGCGTGGAGAATTTGTTGGATTTTATATTGATGTACATTTATTTTTAAAATCAGTTTGAATGTGAGTCGAAATTTCAGGATTAAAAACAGTTCAGACCGCGCCAAAATATGCAAAATTTCATATAATTTTTTAACCGTTGCCACAATATGGGCTGTAATGCTAACAAAAAGAATATGGGCTCCAAAAAAAACCTTAAGAATTAGCAAATGGGTTGTAAATTATTAGAAATAATGGCAGATGGGTTGTATGCTGTTTTCCACAGATTTGAGGCTTTCCTAAAAAAAAGGTTGACGCACAAGCACTGACTGTTGGATGTCCATCCAACGGCCGTCGTGCTTCTTCAATCTCTGCTCTTCCTGCTCTAGCCGCTCAAACAAGCGCCGGCGGGACTGCCTGCTCCCTCCTCCTCGCGGCCGGCTGTGCTGCCGCGCAGGCCTCACCACCCGACCATACTCCCATTGCTGGCCTAGCCATCCCTCTACTCACCCACACCTGCTGTTATTATCCGGCGACGGCAGACGAACGAGTAAACCCTCGTACAGTCGTACTCACCTCTGCGTGGGAAACAACTGCTGAGTCTTCCCTGCCTCCGTGTCGTCCCCTTCCTAGGCCTCGCCGTCGTCCACCGCCCTGGTGCTCTTGGCGCGGTGTGGTCAACATGGTCAAGGAACGACTTCCATCGGACGTGGACTGTACATGGAGAGGCTGACAGCTGGGTCCACGGCCGCAGCAAGGAAGTGCCTCCTTATTACGCAGAAAATAATGATTCCTCCACCTGACAACTGGGACCCACCGGATGGGCCACTGTATTTCGCGAATTTTTTTTTCCCCCTGACTGCTGGGACCCACCAGCTACATCTTCGCACGCAAGGAAGTGCGTCCGGGCAAAAAAAACGATTCGCCCCCTGACTGCTGGGACCCACCAGCTACATCTTTGCAAAGCAAGGAATTGCCTGACAGTCGGGACCCACCTGGTCAAAGCATACTTAGCGTTGTCATTCTGGTCGCGAACGTGTATGTACATACTAGTCGATGTAGAGGCGCGCACGTGTCGTAGTAGAGGCATGCACGTGTCGTAGTAGAGGCGCGCACATAGCATGTACACGTACGTACAGCGGCCAGGGTGCAAGAAAGAAAATACGGCCATGTATGTGTACATACGGGCGGGGTCTCGAACGCCTACCCGCGCATACGTACGGCCAGGGCTCGTGTACATGGCTGGGTCGGAACGGAGAAACAGCGTCGTCGTCGTGTTCATGGGGAGGCAACGGAATGCGTCGTGTTCATGGGGAGGCAACAGAATGCGTCGTGTTCACCGGGAGGCAACGGAACGCGTGGGAGCCAATCGGCTGGGTCGGAACGGAATGCATGGTCGTGTTCATCGGGAGGGCTTGGACGGAACATGCGATGGAAACGAGGCCTGGCGTACCGCACAACGGAGGAAACGGACCTCCTACATTCGGAACGGCATCCTGTTGATCGGGAGGGGTCTGGCGTACCGCAAAACGTAGGAAACGGACCTCCTACGGTCGAAACGGGGGTCCTGTTCATCGGGAGGGGTGTGGCGTACCGCAAAACGGACGAAACGGACTTGTGTTGGAGCGCTACGGTCGAAATGGGGGTCCTGTTCATCAGGAGAGGTGTGGCGTACCGCAAAACGGGACACCACAGGATACTGTTCATCTCCACCGTCGACCCCCTCCAGCCTCCACGAGCTACTGTTCATCCACCGTCGACCTCCTCCAGCCTCCACCTGCGACTGTTCATCCACGGGCTCCTGTTCATCCAGCCTCCACCGCATGCTACTCCACCGGCTACTGTTCAACCAGCCCTCTCCACGGGCTCCTATTCAACCACCCCCTCCACGGGCTACTGTTCATCCTGCCCTCCACCGTATACTGTTCATCCTGCCATCCACGGGGTGGTCCTGTTCATCCAGCCCTCCACGGGGTCCTGTTCATCCAGCCCCAACCGGCTCGATCGATCGGGGTCCTATTCATCTAGAGGCAACACCACGGGGTCCTGTTCATCCACCCCCACCGGGAACTGTTCATCCAACCCCCCCTCCCGCAACACTCACTGTTCATCCAGAGGCAGCATTGATCGGCTTCAGTTAGCAGCAGTAGCGAAGGAATCGCTCGATCGGGTTCAGTTAACAGCCATCGATCCATCACTCGGGTTCAGTAACGCGTAGCCTGAAGTGAAATTGCTCGGGTTCAGTTAGAGCCCAACGCCTTGCTCGGGTTCAGTTAGAGCAATGCCTCACACACACGCGCATATGTGTACAAGAGAAATGCACATCGCTCGGCCCCCGACCTCCCACCGTAACCGGGAACTCCCCAAAATTTTCCTCGCCCTCGCTTCTACCACGGTTTTTCCGTCATGGACGGCCCAAAGAATGTCATGCAACTATGTCTCCGACCCGCCCAGGACGAAAAGCCCATTTTCTGTCATGATTTTTTGTCATAGAAGTAGTAGCCCACCACATCTATGATGATACTGGGTTTTGTCACAATTATCGTCATAGAAGTGTCATATGTATGACAGAAAAAAATTTCGTTCGGCCCAAAATGTCACGGATGTGTCTTTTTTTGTAGTGCTCACCGACGGCGACAGCGTTAAGCCTCCTTCCCTTCTCGGCGGACGGATCCTGCCGGCTCTTTGACCAGCAGTGAGGGGAGAGAGAGAGAGGCCAACGAAGTCTTGTTTAGATCTGGAGAGGGTGAGAGAGTGTGAGGAGAGCAGCTACAAGCAGACTAGCAGTGAGGGGAGAGAGAGGCCAACAAAGTCTTGTTTAGATCTAGAGAGGGTGAGAGAGTGTGAAGAGAGCAACTACAAGCGTTGAGGCTCCAGTGTGTATATATATATATATATATATACTGGAGAGAGTGTGAAGAGTGCAAACCCTAGAAAAACAAGTGCCGAGGCTGCAACTTATACGTGATGAGGTGATTATACGGTCACTACGAGATCGTATAGCTCCGTATCCATCCATTTTGACTAGTCAAAGAAATTCCTGGCACGAATTATGCTCAAGTGTAGTTATCGAACCAGAGGCCTCAAGTTTGATGAGCGAACAGGCTAACCAGCTACACAACCCTCCCGTTATGTTCAATGAGAGGAGAATAACCTTTTATACATTCCTGCATCCGTGTGACAAGCATGCCGTGTTTTTTTGTGTGTGGGAGTCATTGGGATTTAAATCATAATCGTGTCATGTGGCTTTGGTGGTAAGACTATCCAAAGTGGTGCAGAAATAATGCAGCCTTAGTCACCTTACCTCTCTCCACGTAGTACGTTGGGTCCCACCAGTCAGAGGGTGAAACAAACAAATTAATAAGAAAAATTAAAAGCGCCAGCGGTGTATCTTACCTCACACATCTCGCTACTGCTCGGGAACACTGTCCAATTGATGCCTCTGTTCGCTCACGTACTATTTTAAGTGAATCCTTATTATAACATGCACACAATTTTGGGCACTTGTATTCAACCTAAGTCAGTGTGCCACCATATCTCGTACGACTTCCTCCGTCTAGGTGTAATAAGTCATGTTAGAAGGTGCAGCGGGACCAAGGTGCAAGCAGATTGGAGGAGAAGGAGAACCTTGACCGGTCATTCCTCCAATCAAAGCCCTGATTTCTATCTCTAAACGCAACAATTAATCCAAACAACTAAGAGATGCTGTTTTACCTACCATGCAGGGCCACGTATTAACTCGCATGCAAACCGACTTTGATTTCTTGACTGATCAACGCGTAGTTGCGCTCCATGCATTGGGTTTCCGGGGGAGATAACAAGGCAGAGTAAGGAGCGTTTTGTTACATTGCTTAGGCTGGTCATAGTGGTGAGTAACTTGGACTAGTACACCATGCATATGTTACTAGCCTATGTTACTACTACGCGAAGTTTGCCGTCGGAAGCGAGCTGATCTGGCTCTCCTGAGCTAGCAAGGTTTTTCTAGCCCACCCAAGCTAGCTGGCCCACAAAAGCTAACATAGTTTATCAGTTACAAACGCCTAACCTTGCCTGGCTATGCTATAAGCTGTTCTTGCTAAGGATCCAAACGCTCCCTAAGTAACAACACTCGCTAGCAAGGAGGCCAGGAGGGGATTGAGATGCGAAGTTAATGGACGACGCCTAAACATTTTGGGAATATCTGATTTCCGTAGGATGACTTAACACCTAGACGGAGGGAGTACTACTCCTCAGTCCAGGTTTGATGGAATATTCGTCACCTCTTCTCTTCTTGTACGTACTCCATTTGTATCTCACTTCCTATGGCTTCGCACTCGCACGATTTTCCTATTCTATGAACCTGTGTGTGCGTGTGCATGTGCGTGTGTGTGTTTAACAACATGTGTGTGTTAGAGAGAGCGACAGATCGACCTACTCCTACAGAGAGATGGTGTGTAGTGTACAATTTTAGCCGCCAGAGTCGGTGCATCCTCTCGTTTCCGGGCATCCGGTAAGGACAGGCGGACAGCTGCCACGCCCGCTCCTGACCAGCTTGGCCCACCCAAAGCCCCTTCATCGCCCGCGCGCGCTTCCCGCCCAAAACGGTCAGTGCCGCATTCATGCCCGGGCAGAGTGGATGCGACCTCTCACTGGCGCCTGCGTTGAAGGGAGAAGCGGATTCAAGAGTGATGGTTGCTTCGTCTGTCCAACTTACTGCTTGGTCTATGTGATTTGACGGGTCATTGGTCATTATTACTGAGGTGGTAGGACTGCTAGATGTCCCACGCTTTTGGCGAAAGGAGGTACTACTAGATTACAATTTTCTCCATTCTTACGACGGAGGAGTGCAAGAGCAGTGAAAACACGCAAGCTCAGTGATTACGTGGCCCACCTCACACTATCACCATATTTTCTGGACACCGTGCGACACCTAACTCTTTACATAGTACTCCCTCCGTTCCTAAATATAAGTCTTTGTAGAGATTCCACTAGGTGGACTACATACGGAACAAAATGAATGAATCTACACTTAAAATGCATCTATATACATCCGTATGTGGTTCATGGTGAAATCTCTACAAAGACTTATATTTAGGAATGGAGGAAGTACTTGTATAGTACCTACTGTAATTTATCAGCGAGATAGTACAATGCTATGAAGCTTCCAGCTTCTGTTACATGTCTCTAGCGTCCAAGGTTGCCCGTTACAACATTTCATGAAATACAAAGGAGACTAACATGCATGCTATTGCATCTCAAGGATTGATAGATCATAGCAAATATGTACTCCCTCCGTTCCAAAATAAGTGTCTCAACTTTATGTGACATACGGAGCAAAATGCGTGAATCTACACTATCGGAGTAAATAGCCATGGGTAGCCTAGCCGGCTTCCCCTGGCCCATCAGAAAAAATTACGAGCCCGTCTGGCTCTCAAGAAGACTCAAGACCTGGGGCCGCGTCCCCCCTTTGCCGGCTATCTTCTAGGCCGGCTTCGGGGGCGGCCCGCCCTTTACCCTCATGAAGAAAGTTGTCGAAGGCCGACTACGAGAAGCCGGCTACAACAAGGCCGACTCGAAGAGGCCGGCTCCCATAAAGCGGTCAAGGCCGTACCCGCAGAGTACGCGTCCACCCCGCGATAATGAAGCAGGGCCTGGCTATAGTGGAGTCTGCCGCCCCCAAAACCCGGAGCACGCCTGGTACAGTGCGTCGTACGGGTGGCCACGCCCGTCCGGCGCGGCACTGTTGCCACGGCGGCCCCGACGCCGTCCACGACGGGCCACCAGCGTGGCCCCCGAGGCGGTGGGCCCCTTCGGGCAGAGAGATACCGAAGGCGGCCGCACCTCCTCCCAAGTCGGCCTGATGCGGAGCCTGCTCCCCGTAGCTGGCTCGCCATCATCCTCGAAGGAGACGCCCATTAAAGAGACAAGATACGGCGGGGCTACAGTAATCGCCCGCCAGGGCGGCGGTACTGTAGCCATGCTTACCCCGACCAAGCCCGCGTCAACAGCATGGAGCGACAGTAACCAGCCACCGACCAGGCCCTGGCCGGTGGGGCCTGCCTGTCGACCAAGGAGCCGGCAGCCGGCGGGACCCACCAGTCGGCGGGCCCCAGCAGCCGGCGCGAAAGCCGGCGAGCACAGTCACAGACAGTTGGGCCCCGCGCCCAGCTGGATTACCTTTGTACCCCCGGGGGTAGGCCTATATAAACCCCCGGTGCACCCATGCAAGGGGAGGACGCTCAAGTTAGACCTAGACACCATACGAGGGGAGGGGGCACGCTAGCTGAGCCCTTCTTCCTCCTTCCACCCAAACCAGCTCGAGGAGCATTGTGTAGTTTCTTGTTCGTTTAGTAACCATGCGGAGACCCCACAGAGCAGCAGTAGGGGTGTTATCTCCCCGGAGAGCCCTGAAGCTGGGTAAGATTTGCTGGCGTGCATGTCTTTGCCTTATCCCATTTCCAGGCACCGGTGATGTTTTATTGGCTCCCACAATGATAAGCCACCCGTTGGCATATGTCGCACCTACCACCCGACATTTGGCGCCCACCGTGGGGCCAGGTGCACCGTCGTCCGGAGACCTGTTCTGGACGGGAACCCTTTTCCTCCCTCGCGAGCGTAGCCAGCCCGGCTCGCCCGACGGCGCTTGCCGCGACGCGCTGCATGGCGTCACCAACATCTGCGCGGCGAACGGCCTCGCCGACCTCTTCGACAAGGCCCGCATCTCCGACGAGCTTGCCTCTGATGTGGGCACCGACCACCTCGCCAACCTCCTCGGCCAGCTCCACGTCTCCAGCGAGCCCGCTGCAGATTTGGAGTCGGTTGGCTCCACCGACCCGATGCCTGTCGACTCCGACACGGCATCCTACGACACCTTCCCCACCAACGTCACGATCTACAACGACCCGCTCCCTCCGGCCGGCGATTGCGATACCGTCACCACTGAGGTGATGGTTATCGGCCACGACGGCCCGACCGACGAGGGCGCCCACGACGCCCCGCGCGCGGCGGCCCACGACTTGTCCGTCCCCCTCCCGGCTGATGCCGACGATGAAGTACTGGAGGTACGCCGCCTCGCCCTCCTCGCGGAGGGCCGGCAGCTGGCCTCCGTAAGACGCCTCATCGAGGCCTACCAGCGGGAAGCTGATCGCGCCGCCTTCGGCACGCCGGCTTCGGCTGGCCCAAGCCAGGTTGGTGCTGTCAGGCAACACGGCGCCGTCATCACCGACACGCTTGGAGTCGATCGCCCAGTCTACGCCACTCCGCTCGAGAACCTGCGCGCCGCCCAGGCGGCCGTAGACAAGCTGGACGGCTTGGAAGCCGAAGACCTCCCCCACATGACGCGGCGTATACAGCAACTAATTGACGCGGCCGCTCGGCGGCACGAAGCCGACGCCTGCGCGGGGAGCCCTCCCCCGCGCCGCGATCACGGCGCAACTTCCCGATCGCCGACTACGAGCAACACCCGCGCGCAGCGCGAGAAAGAGCCGGCTTCCAGCCGAAGCTGGACCCAAATCTCCATCGAGCGAGACGCGGACGACCGCCCCCGAGCCATGGAATGGCGGGGCACCCCGCCTCCGCCTCGAGCTCGTGGAGAGAGATACCCCACCCCACCTCCAGTGGCGCACCCGACTCTCAGCGGCCGGCTTGGTTGCCGCGAAGGAGTCGGTGAAAACAACGCCCGCCACCGGATCGACCGCCTGGCCAGATCCCTGGCACTAGAAGAAGAAGACGATGTCGGCCCGCCCTGCTTTGGCCCCCGCATCCGCGACGAGCCCTTCCCCAAAGGGTTCTCGCTCCCGAGAGACACGCCCAAGTACAACGGCTCGGTGAAGCCAGAAGACTGGCTGACCGACTACTCCACAGCCGTCAGCATCGCCAATGGCAACCGGCGCGTTGTCGTGAAGTACGTGCCCCTTATGCTGCAAGGCACGGCACGGACTTGGCTTAACAGCCTCAAGCCTCTCAGCATCAACAGCTGGGTAGATTTCACTAAAGCCTTTGTTCGCAACTTCACCAGCACCTACAAGCGGGCTCCCAAGCCCAGACAGCTCTCCCTGTGCATACAGGGCCCAGCCGAGTCCACTCGCGACTACCTCACGCGTTGGGCCGAGCTCCGCAACTCTTGCGAAGGGGTGCACGAGGTGCAAGCCATCGAATACTTCACTGCCGGGTGCCGAGAGGGCACCCTCCTCAAGCACAAGCTCCTTTGCGACGAGCCGACTACCCTCGACGAGCTCCTGAACATCGCCGACAAGTACGCCACCGCCGACTCCTCGATGAAGACCAAGCTCCGGGTGGACGCGTCAGAGAAAGTGCTCAATCCGGTGCACCAAGCACCGGCTGGATATTCCGGCCGACGCCAACACCAGAATGATCAGAAGCGCAAAGGCCCTGCGCCGCCTCCCGCTAGCCGGCAGGTGGCCACGGTCGAAGACGCACCGCCTGAGGGGCGGCCCGCGCCCAAGAAGCCCAAGGGCGGCCGGCCGGCTTAGCAGCCGACCTTCTCGTATGAACAAACCCTTGACGCCCCGTGCAAGTTCCATAGCGGCGCAAAGCCATCCAACCATATGACCCGAAAGTGTAACTGGCTCGCCCGAATCTCCAAGGGCGAAGGGCTCACGCCGACTCCGCCTGCCGGCCCGCCGCCTCCGGCTCCGCCGCCCAAGGCCACTCGGCCCGCGGTCGACGCCGTGCAGGATGAGTTCCCCGACGAGCAAGCATCTTACGTTGTCTTTACGAGCCAGCCCGAAGACTGGCGCAGCAAGCGCCGAGAGCAACAAGGAGTCAATATGGCCGCCGCCAACCCAGCCGGCCACATGCATTGGTTAGAGAAATCCATCAACTGGAGCCGGGCCGACCACCCAGAGGTGATGCCATCCCCCGGCTCGTACGCTTTGGTCCTGGAGGCCACCCTCGCGACGGACACGCGCGCCGCACGCTTCTCCCGCGTGCTGATCGATGGTGGAAGCAGCATCAACATCCTGTACCGCGACACCATGGAGAAGTTGGGTGTCAGGGCAAAACAGCTTGTGCCGACTCGAACGGTGTTTCACGGCATCGTACCCGGTTTGTCCTGCGCCCCCATCGGCAAGATCAAGATCGATGTACTCTTTGGGGGCAAGGATCATTTCCGCCGGGAAGCAATCTGGTTCGAGGTGGTGGACCTGGAGAGCCCTTAACACGCCTTGCTTGGCCAACCCGCCTTGGCCAAGTTCATGGCGGTCCCCCACTACGCATACCTCAAGATGAAGATACCAAGCTCCAAGGGCATCATCACCATCACCGGCGACTACAAGAAGTCCGCCGACTGCGCCGCGGCCAGCAGCCGGCTGGCCGAATCCCTCGTGATTGCTGAAGAAAAGAAGACGCTGGACAGGGTCGTGGCCCTGGCCAGCAAGCAGCTAAACCAGCCCGCCGACTCCAAGGAGTATGATGCCCAAGGATCTTTCCAGCCGGCCAAGGAGACCAAGAAAATACAGCTCAACCCCGAGCACCCCGAGAGGTTTGCTGTCATTGGGGCGAGCCTAAACAGCAAATAGGAAGGCGAGCTCGTCGATTTCCTCCGTGAGAATCGGGATATCTTTGCATGGTCCCCCAAGGACATGCCGGGTGTTCCGAAGGATTTCACCGAGCACAAATTACATGTGCGGGAGGACGCAAAACCAGTCAAGCAGCCTCTCCGCCGACTGTCAAAGGAGAAGAGAAGGATCGTAGGGGAGGAGATAGCCCGGCTTCTTGTACCCGGCTTCATCATGGAAGTTTTCTTCCCAGAGTGGCTCGCGAACCTGGTTCTCGTGCTAAAAAAGAATAACAAGTGGCGCATGTGTATAGATTACACAAGCCTCAACAAAGCCTGCCCCAAAGATCCCTTCGCCCTGCCCAGAATTGACCAAGTGATAGACTCCACAGCCGGATGCGAGTTGTTGAGCTTTTTGGATGCTTATTCAGGATACCACCAGATAAAACTGAACCCGGATGACCGACTGAAGACCGCCTTCATCACGCCGTTTGGAGCCTTCTGCTACCTGACCATGACGTTCGGCTTAAGGAATGCAGGCGCCACTTTTCAGCGTTGCATGCAGAAGTGCCTCCTCACGCAGCTCGGCCAAAACGCCCACGTCTACGTGGATGATATCATGGTGAAGACGGAGAAGCGTGGCACTCTGCTGGAAGACCTGAAAGAGACATTCGAGAACCTGCGTCGGTTCCGAATCAAGCTCAACCCCAAGAAATGCGTGTTTGGAGTGCCAGCCGGCCAGCTCCTAGGCTTTCTGGTCTCCGAACGCGGCATCGAGTGCAACCCAGTGAAGATCAAGGCCATCGAGAGGATGGCGGTCCCAACCAAGCTTCGAGAGATCCAGAAGTTCATCGGGTGCCTGGCCTCTCTGAACCGCTTCATCAGCCGGCTTGGAGAGAAAGCTCTCCCTCTCTACCGCCTCATGAAGAAGAGCACTCACTTCGAGTGGAATGACCAGGCCGACCAAGGTTTCCACGAGCTGAAGAAAATGCTAGCCACGCCGCCTGTCTTGGCGGCGCCGACTGAGAAAGAGCCCATGCTCCTTTATATTGCCGCCACTAGCCGGGTGGTCAGCACCGTCATTGTAGTCCAACGCCCCGAAGAAGGCCGAGCCCAGCCGGTCCAGAGGCCGGTTTATTACCTGAGCGAGGTGCTGTCCGCCTCAAAACAGAACTACCCGCACTGCCAGAAGATGTGCTACGGCGTGTACTTCACCGCCTAGAAGCTGAAGCCGTACTTTCAAGAACATCCCATCACGGTCGTATGCACTGCCCCGCTGGCCGAGATCATAGGCAGCCGGGATGCATCCGGCCGGGTGGCTAAGTGGGCCATCGAGCTGGCCCCTTACACGATCTTCTACCAACCCCGCACCGCCATCAAGTCACAAGCACTGGCCGACTTCCTTGTCGACTGGGCCGAGACCCAGTACTTACCGCCACCTCCCGACTCCACCCATTGGCGCATGCACTTGGACGGATCCAAGATGCACACCGGCTTGGGGGCCGGCATCGTCCTTACCTCTCCTAAGGGCGACAAGCTCAGATACACGCTGCAGATCCACTTCGCCGCCTCCAACAATGTAGCCGAGTACGAAGCGCTCATACACGGGCTCCGGCTTGCCAAGGAACTCGGCATCCGCCGGATCCTGTGCTATGGCGACTCGGATTTGGTGGTTCAGCAATCATCTGGCGACTGGGACGCCAAGGACGCAAACATGGCAAGCTACCGCTTCCTAGTGCAGCAAATCAGTGGGTACTTCGATGGATGCGAATTCCTCCATGTACCGCGAGCCGACAACGAGCCAGCAGATGCCCTGGCCCAAATAGGCTCCATGCGGCAAGCAATACCAACCGGCGTCGCCCTACAACGCCTCCTCAAGCCGTCCATCAAGCCGTCTCCGGAATCCGACTCCATCTTCGTGCCGCCTAACCCCGATGGGGCCGGGTCCGGCTCGAAGAATCAAGCAGTCGGCCCGGGGACTTCAATACTCGGCTCGGGGACTGCAGTAGCCGGCTCGGGGACTGCCGCACCCGGCTCAGGGACTGCGGTAGCCGGCCCGGGGACTTCTTCAGCATAGCAAGCGGCGGCCGACTCCAGCACTTCATCACCCAGCCCGCCCACCCTGGTGGCTGTAGCCACATTGGCAGCAGGGGAAGTTGCAGCTCCATCATGGGCTCAATCCATCCTCAACTTCTTGGTGAACCAAGATCTGCCGGCTGACGAAACAGAAGCAAGACAAGTCCAACGTCGAGCCGGAGCATACACAATCGTCAACAGAGAACTTGTCAAGCGCAGTGTCACCGGAGTCTTACAGCGATGCGTCGAGCAGGAGAAAGGCATTGCAATCCTTAGAGATATACACCAAGGAGAGTGCGGCCACCATGCCGCTTCAAGATCACTTGTCGCCAAAGCCTTCCGCCACGGTTTCTTCTGGCCGACTGCTTTGGACGACGCCAAAGAGCTAGTCAAACACTGCAAAGGCTGCCAGCTTTTCAGCTCCAAGCAACACATGCCGGCTTCGGCACTCAAGACCATTCCCCTCACCTGGCCCTTTGCCGTCTGGGGACTGGATATGGTGGGCCCATTCAAGACAGCGCGCGGCGGCATGACACATTTGCTCGTCGCCCTGGACAAATTCACCAAGTGGATCGAGGTAAAGCTGATCAAGAAGCTGAATGGGCCGACTGCGGTGACTTTCGTTGCAGATATAACAACCCGGTACGGCGTACCGCACAGCATCATCACCGACAATGACACGAATTTTGCCAAAGGTGCCTTGGCACGATTCTGCGCTGCACAAGGTATCCGGCTGGACCTTGCGTCCGTCACCCACCCGCAGTCAAACGGCCAAGTAGAGCGAGCAAATGGCCTCATCCTGTCTGGCATCAAGCCCCGACTAGTCGTACCTCTAGAGCGTTCAGCCGGCTGTTGGCTCGACGAGCTGCCGGCTGTCCTATGGAGTCTGCGCACTACCCCAAACAGATCAACCGGCTTCACTCCTTTCTTCCTTGTATATGGTGCCGAGGCAGTCATCCCAATAGACATCGAGTTTGACTCGCCTCGGGTAACCATGTACACGGAAGCGGAGGCCAAAGAAGCAAGAGAAGACGGCGTCGACCTGCTGGAAGAAGGCCGGCTGTTAGCCCTCAGCCGGTCTGCCATCTACCAGCAGGGTTTGCGCCGCTACCACAGCCGGAAGGTCAGACCAAGATCCTTCCAGGAGGGCGACCTTGTGCTCCGGCTGATCCAGCGAACAGCCGGCCAGCACAAGCTCGCAGCCCCCTGGGAAGGCCCCTTCGTCGTCAGCAGAGCTCTAGGCAACGATTCCTACTACCTCATCGACGCGCAGAAGCCGAAGGCACGCAAGAGAGACGACTCCGGCAAGGAGTCGGAACGACCATGGAACGCCAATCTCCTTCGAAAATTTTACAGTTGAAATATAGTATGTATCACGTCCACTTTTGTATTAATTACGAAACAATAGGCTCCCCGAGGAGGACTCGGGGACTGCCATCTTTTATTTTATGAATGAAAGTTATCATGCGTATGATATCACCTGTTCATTTATGTATTTCGTCCGGCACCGGGTTCGACGAGTCGGCCCAGGGACTAGCCGACTGGAGTTATATTAGGAGTCCTACCCGCGGTCAGACAAGTAATGTGCCGACACCCAGGCTTGGCTCTTGCCAAAGTCGCAGTTCGAAGAACCGACTGCCCGGCTGGCAAGAGTCATAAGCCGGAAAGGGTGCGCACACGAAAAACGGCTAGGGACTAACGGACTTATATAAACAAAGCCGGCTTGCCGCCTCCCGCCGACCGACTACCAGAGTAGCCGGCCGACCGGCTTGCATTCAGTTTGCTTCAAATCCAAGAAAGCTCGAGTACTTGCCTTCCCACAGAGGGAAGGCGGCAAAGGAAAAAGCCTAAGGATAAAAAGTGCACTCGAATGGAAACCAAAACATGCATACAATAATATTTACACAAAGGACCTCCAGAAGAGGTCAGCATCCAACATCGTTTGATACACCCCCAGTGGGTGGAATTGCGGAAACTTAAAAGTTGTTCGAAAAAGCAAAAGCAGGAACAACAAGGACGGCAGATCAAGCCGACGGGGCCGCTGACGAACCGGGCTGGGCGGTGGAGACGGTCGCACCGGCTAAAGGAGCGGCCGGCTGGCCAACTTCGGCCTGATCACCGCCTCCGGCAGAGGGCGCGCTTCCGCGCGGCTCGTTGCTGGAGGCACGGTCGGCTTGAGGGCGGTCGGTCGTTCCACCGGCCGGCTTGGTGTCTCCGCCGTCCTCTTCCTCGTCATCCTCGCCCTCGTCGCTGGAGGCAATCTCCTCGGCCGAGTCCTCGCCTTCCGTCGGGTTCAGCCCGAACCACTCCTCCGGCTGGGCGATGCCGTCGTCATTGAGTTCTGGCGCGAAGACGCTGGTGTCGGTGCACTCGGCGATCGTCGAGGCGCGCTGCGCGATCGCTGGCCGCACCTCCTCCAGCTCCGCGTCGGCCTCCAGCCGCCAAGTCCGTAGCTGGTCCAGGCTTAGCCCTGGGTACCATGCGCGGACGAACTCCAACGCACGCCCGGCTCCGAGACGGGCTGCCGACTCCTTCCAAGCCTCGAAGCGGCCGACTGCGACTTCTAGCCAGTCGGCGGTCCGACTTGGGGTGCGGGGAATCATCTGGCCGGGCCAGAGCACGGCCAGCACATGCGCCCCGGCACATTGGAGCCGGCGGATCATCCGATGGGCCGGCTGCAGTCGCGCTTGGACGGCAATGAGCTGCTCCGACAGCGTTCGATTTGCATCCGGCGCAATGACAACTCCAGCCTGACGGCGCGCCTCGCGATAGGCCTCGATGGCTTGGGTGGTGAGGACGGAGTGGCCGGGAAAGTAATCTGCGCAAAGTAACAAGCACAAGTCAGAATAAAACCCCAGGCAGCCGGCAGATGGAGGAAGGGCAAGAAAAGCGGCTTACCATCGATTAGATCTTCGATTCGGCCGAAACCCTCCTCCAGCGCCTGACGCGTCTCGGCCTAGTTCGCCTCCTTGGTCTCAAACTCCGCCTTCAGGGCAGCCTCGCTGTCTCGCGCCTTCTGCAGGGCCGCCTTATGGCTCTCCTCCTGGTCGGCCAGTTTCTTGACCAGGCGGTCGCGCTCCTGAACCAAGTCGGCATACTCGGCATCCCTGGCACGAAGAGCGGTCTGCGCTTCGCCGAGCTCCCTCCGCAAGTCGGCATTGGCCCCTACATGAGCAAGAGACAAAGAGAAAGAGTCAATAAGAGAAAGAGTCAATAATAGAAAGAGTCAATAAGGGAAAGGTCATCATGAAAGATCCGACCCGACTGCGCTGCAGTCGGCCCGGATCTCGGGGAC
Organism: Triticum monococcum; assembly: GCA_034509565.1. Lineage (NCBI taxonomy): Eukaryota > Viridiplantae > Streptophyta > Magnoliopsida > Poales > Poaceae > Triticum > Triticum monococcum. The sequence continues at coordinate 456,001,398 of CM067844.1, read as the reverse complement.
TATACCCAGTGGGTGCGCTGTCGCGCCCCCATGAGAGACATATAAGAGCAATATACTTACGTCGGCTGCTGGCCAGGTCTTCGGTCTTCCGGCTCAGCTCCCGAGCCTGGGAGTTGAAGGCGGCAGCACGAGAGTTGTGATAATCCTAAAGATCAGACAGAAAACAGAGTTAAGATAGTCGTCGAGAAAGATCCGACCCGACTGCGCTGCAGTTGGCCCAGATCTCGGGGACTACACCCAGTGGGTGCGCTAGCACGCCCCCACGGAAAAAATCAGAGGACCAGAGCGGTCGACAAGTAAAAAACTTACCCGGATTGCGGACCGCGTCGACAGAAACTCCTGAGTAAATTGCTGCAGGAGGGCGGCCTGAGCCTGCAGCCGGCTCCGAACCCCTTGGGCCGCCACGTTCAGCTCGCCACTTCCTCCGCTGGGAGTCCACCCAGACGTGGAGGAACTGGCCGCCTCCAAGGCTTCTGCCGTCTGGTTGGCAGCCGCGGCTTGGCGCGTGTCCAGCGGGGCCGTGCTCCCTCCGGCACGCTGGCTCGCCGCCAGCTGAATGTCAAGACCGGCTCCGGCCTCGGGTGCGGCCCGGGCCGGCTCCTCCGGCACCGCCGATGACTGGCTGCCTTTGCCCGCTCCGGCTGGCGCTGCCGGCAGCGTCCTCTCTGCGAAGACCTCGAAGAGCTCATCCCTCTGCGCCGGCGGCTGATCGGGGGTGATCTCCTCCACCGTGGGCAGCGGGATGTCCGGGTCCACGGTGCGGAGGGGGATGGCGAGCAGCGGAGGCCGGCTACGCATGCCCTCCGCCTCCGTCTCCACGGTCGCCCGCTCCAATGGAGTCTCGGCTGCCGCATCCGCTCGCTCCATCGCCGCCCGAGCGGCCTCCCGCTCCGCCGCCTCCCTCTCTTCTTGCACCTCGCGGGCGTTCCGCTCCATGGCTTCCGCAAGATCGGCGCGGGGGTCCATGCGGTGGGGCCCTGAAGATCCAGCACCCGGCCCAACCACAGAGCCGCCTGGGCCTCGCTCAAGGGAAAGCGGCGCCCTGCTCAGAAATCGGAGAAGGGTTAGAACAAAAGAAGACAACAAAAAACAAGCACGCAAGCGGCCAAAGGGCTTACGATGAAACCGCTGGAGGTTGCTTAACCGCCTTCCGGAAACGGGCCGCCTTCGCCGCCGCTTCGTCTCGCTTCGTTGCCGCGGCGGAGGCCCTCGTTTTCTTCGGCCGGCTGCCGAAGAGAGGAAGCGCGGCCCGGCGCTTCGACGTTCCACCGCCGGCAGCCGGCGCGGCGGACGAGCCCGCGCTGTGGCGATCGGTTGCCGACTGGTGGCGCGGGATTTCTTCGGCGTCGGCGTCGTCCGGCCAGTCGTCAAAACTGGCCAAGAGCCCCGTGCCTCCGGGCTCGGCGACGTCCCCCGTGGCGGCGTCCTCCATGGCGGCCGCCCCCAAATCCGGGTCGTCAATGTCGTCTATCATACGGTCCGGGGCATACCGGCGTTCGACTCCTGCCGCCCCGGCTAGCGGTGGAAGAAGAGGGTTCTGATAAAAAGAACCGCTTGGTCAGAAGCCGGCCGGCATAAAGCCGACTGATGACAGAAAGAAGGACTTACCACGGGCGGTGGATGGGCGCGGGAGTACGATGCCTTGCCGTATTGCCAGTCGTCGGCGAGCTTCAGGTTGGCGATGTAGTTCACCATGAGCGCTACCTCGGCATGGGGCATGTCCCATGTGCTCAGCCGGCAAGGGTCGAGGCGGCCGCTCATCTGGCATAGCATGTGGGGCCGGCTCTGAAGGGGAAGGATCCGGCGCTCGACGAAGGAGGCCACCAAGTCAGCCCCGCGCAGGCCTTCCGACTGGATCATCACCCGAAGCCGGGCGATGGCGGCGTTCCCACCCGGAGATAAGGACTTGGATCTGAAGCCCCAAGATGGCTGCCTCCCAGCCGGCGGGCCGGCTACGTAAGCCGGCAGATTAACGTAGTCTCCTTGCGAGGTGATGTTCTTGACGTAGAAGTATGATTTTTGCCAAAGCTTCACCGATTGGATTAAGGGGATGTGCGGGAAGGGGTTGTTATCGCCTGACCTTTTCATCGCGATGAAGGCCCCGCAGGGGGCGGGCACGCCGGCAGAGACGGTGCCGAGTTTGTTCTGGAAGAGCTCCGCCCAAAGCTCCAGCGTGGGCAGCACTCCCAAGAAGCCTTCGCAGAGGGAGACGAAGGCCGACAACAGCATTACCGCATTGGGCGTGAGGTGATGCGGCTGGAGACGGTAGAAGTCGAGGAAGGAACGCATGAATCCGCTCGCCAGGAAGGCGAAGCCACGCAGGAAGTGCGTGCGGAAGACGACACGCTCGCCTTCCTCCAGTGCCGGCGAGATTTCCGCCTCCAGCGCCAGACGAGCCTGCACGAGGGTGGCGGCGGGCAGGCACCGGGTCCGGCGGAGAAACTCTATGTGATCTTCATGGACGTTGGAGCCGTCCCACGAGCTCGACAGCGCCATGGACATGGCGGCGTGGGCAAGCTGCGACGGGAGATTGCGTCGGGCGCAGAGGAAGAAGAAAGGAAAGGAGAACAAGGAGGGACGGGGAGTGGGGGAGCGAGCAAGCCTTTGTCTGTCCCCCTCCCCCTCCTACTTGTAGGCTCGTGCGCCGGAGCCGAGGAGGCGCGGCGTGGGGGATCGTGGGGATCGATCGTGCCCACTCCCCCCACGCCCCGCGTTTATTGCGCGCTAAAGACACGAAGAAACGGCCACGGGGAGGCGAGCAGTCCCCTCGGGCCACAGAAGATCTGCGCCCGGGCCGAGGCCGAGGAGTGGCGGGCCTGGGCCTGCGGCGGCGTCCCGTCGCGCGCGTGCGATGGTAGGACTTCTCCACCACGTGGCCCGTCGTGGGGCCCGCGGGCCACCCGCGGGTCAACCATGGTCATAAGGATAAACAAATAAGTTCTCCAAAGTCGGCCTGCGACGGCAAGGTCGGCTCCTCAGGGTATGAAGCTAGCCAAGCTTCTCGTCCTTCTGTCCGCCGCGAAGCTCGCCCAGCTTCGGGGACTACTGTCGGAGTAAATAGCCATGGGTAGCCTAGCCGGCTTCCCCTGGCCCATCAGAAAAAATTACGAGCCCGTCTGGCTCTCAAGAAGACTCAAGACCTGGGGCCGCGTCCCCCCTTTGCCGGCTATCTTCTAGGCCAGCTTCGGGGGCGGCCCGCCCTTTACCCTCATGAAGAAAGTTGTGGAAGGCCGACTACGAGAAGCCGGCTACAACAAGGCCGACTCCAAGAGGCCGGCTCCCATAAAGCGGTCAAGGCCGTACCCGCAGAGTACGCGTCCACCCCGCGATAATGAAGCAGGGCGTGGGTTCAGTGGAGTCTGCCGCCCCAAAACCCGGAGCACGCCTGGTACAGTGCGCCGTACGGGTGGCCACGCCCGTCCGTTGCGGCACTGTTGCCACGGCGGCCCCGACGCCGTCCACGACGGGCCACCAGCGTGGCCCCCGAGGCGGTGGTCCCCTTCGGGCAGAGAGATATTGAAGGCGGCCGCACCTCCTCCCAAGTCGGCCTGACACGGAGCCGGCTCCCCGTAGCCGGCTCGCCATCATCCTCGAAGGAAACGCCCATTAAAGAGACAAGATACGGCGGGGCTACAGTAATCGCCCGCCAGGGCGGCGGTACTGTAGCCACGCTTACCCCGACCAAGCCCGCGTCAACAGCACGGAGCGACAGTAACCAGCCACCGACCAGGCCCTGGCCGGTGGGGCCTGCCTGTCGACCAAGGAGCCGGCAGCCGGCGGGACCCACCAGTCGGCGGGCCCCAGCAGCCGGTGCGGAAGCCGGCGAGCACAGTCATAGACAGCTGGGCCCTGCGCCCAGCTGGATTACCTTTGTACCCCCGGGGGGTAGGCCTATATAAACCCCCCGGTGCACCCATGCAAGGGGAGGATGCTCAAGTTAGACCTAGACACCATACGAGGGGAGGGGGCACGCTAGCTGAGCCCTTCTTCCTCCTTCCACCCAAACCAGCTCGAGGAGCATTGTGTAGTTTCTTGTTCGTTTAGTAACCATGCGGAGACCCCGCAGAGCAGCAGTAGGGGTGTTATCTCCCCGGAGAGCCCTGAAGCTGGGTAAGATTCGCCGGCGTGCATGTCTTCGCCTTATCCCGTTTCCAGGCACCGGCGATGTTTTATTGGCTCCCACAATGATAAGCCACCCGTTGGCATATGTCGCACCTACCACCCGACATACACTCTAAAATACGTCTATATACATCAGTGTTTGGAGTATGTACTAGTAGTTCATATTGAAATCTACTAAAGGACATATATATTACAAACAATATGATAATCTCTCTAAACAAGGTAGTAGGGACGAGGAGTAAACGAAGGGAGTTGTAAAATTTTCTCCCCGTCCTGCGAGCCACCGCGCGCGTGGGCGAGGGAGCGGGTGAGGGAGTCCTGGATTAGGGGGTCCTCGGACAGCCGGACTATGTACTTTGGCCGGACTATAGGACTATGAAGATACAAGATCGAAGACTTTGTCCTGTGTCCGGATGGGACTCTCCTTTGCGTGGAAGGCAAGCTTGACGGTTTGGATATGTAGATCTCCTCCCTTGTAACCGACTCTGTGTAACGCTGGCCCCTCCGGTGTCTATATAAACCAGAGGGTTTTAGTCCGTAGGACAACAACAATCATACCATAGGCTAGCTTATAGGGTTTATCCTCTTCGATCTCGTGGTAGATCCACTCTTGTAATACTCATATCATCAAGATCAATCAAGAAGGAAGTAGGGTATTACCTCCATCGCGACGGACCGAACCTGGGTAAACATTGTGTCCCCCGCCTCCTGTTACCATCCGCCTTAGACGCACAGTTCGGGACCCCCTACCCGAGATCCGCCGGTTTTGACACCGACATTGGTGCTTTCATTGAGAGTTCCACTTTGTCGTCATTGTAAGGCCTGATGGCTCGCCTTGTTGTCAGGGACAAAGTTACCTCTGGGGGAGCCCTGGCTGTAGGACAAACTATCCGATTAGGCGGCTTCGTCGTGACCGCCCCGTCGGCCATCGCCCCGATGATGACTTCTTCAGTCATCAAAAACAGCCTCCACGTCGGCTCGGGATTCACCGAGCAGATGGATCCAATGGAGCTCTCTTGTTTGAACGAGCTCTTGGATCGCATCGCCGCCTTGGGAGGCGCTATGGACTATGATCGGATCGGGCTTAAACCCGACCAAAGGGAGATTAACTCTCTGCCAGTTACCCATCAGATAGCGGTGGTGGAGGAGCGATGCAGCGATTCTTCCTCTATTTTGAGGACAAACTATATATGTCCGGATACCCGTCTACGGGAGGACATGGCCGAAGCTTCGAACCTGGAATCAAACTACGGACTAGTACCGTTGAGAAACATCCCAGAGCCCGGACTACCAAGCTCGAAAACTCCTTTGGGTCTCAGACCGGGCCAGGGTTTGGACTTAAATCTACCCACCCACCCACACATAAGTGATCTTTCCCATATTAGACAAGAGCCCCAAGAGATAGTACATCACTATTGGGCCAGATTCCTCCTTGCAATAAGCAAGGCGAAGGACTGTCATGAGGAAGACGCAATTTCATTCTTTTGCAAAGATTGCATGGACAAGGGAATCCTCAACGCCATAAGTCGCCGTGATATAACACACTTCGCTGACTTGGGGTCCATATGTAACGCCCCATATGTAACCTTCCCGAATTGTACTCCAACTCTTGCCATTTCCGGCATTAAGTTATATTTAATTCTCGGGTTCGGGTCTTTGTCTCCGTGTGTTGTTTTCATTTTCGTGCATCTCCTTTCATGTCATCACGTGCATTGCATTGGCATACATGTTCATCTCATGCATTCGAGCATTTTCCCCGTTGTCCGTTTTGCATTCCGGCGCTTCGTTCTCCTCCGGTGGCCATTTCCAGCTTTCTTTCGTGTGTGGGGATTAAACACTTCCAGATTGGACCGAGACTTGCCATGCGGCCTTGGTTTACTACCGGTAGACCGCCTGTCAAGTTTCGGGTCATTTGGACTTCGTTTGATACTCCAACGGTTAACCGAGGGACCGAAAAGGCCTCGTGTGTGTTGCAGCCCAACACCCCTCCAAGTTGGCCCAAAACCCACCAAACTCTGCTCCATCGTCTCGGTCATTCGATCACGATCGTGTGGGCGAAAACCGCACCTCATTTGGACTCTCCTAGCTCCCTTTATGCCTATAAATACCCCCTCCATTCGGATCTCTTCTTCCCCCGTCCAAAACCCTAAAAAAAGTTTCAGATCCACCGACGGACGTGTCCGCCCCCGGCCGGACAACGTCCGCCGCCGCCCACCTCAGCCACCCGGGTCGCGCCACGTGGCGCCGGACCACATCGCCGACCGTGCCGCCGGCCCGCGGGCCCACACGGGGCCCTCCCCGGCCCGCGAGACGCCGCCGCCCCCTCGCCCGGGTCGGTGCCCTTCTTCCCCGAGCCCGGCCATGCGCCGCCGCCGCCGTGGGAGCTCGCCGCCGCCGACCTTGCCCACCGGAGCACCCTGCCGCCCCGTCCAGCAACTCCGGTGGCCGGAGCCACCACGCCGCCGCCCCCGCTCTCGGCCGCCGCCCTCCGCCTCGTGGCCGGAGCCACCACGCCGCCCCGGACTCTCCTTCCTGCGACGACCGCCATCGCCGGCGACTCCCTCCGTTTTGACGCCGCCCATCCTCGAATTCCGCGTCGGCCGGTGAACAGTGTCGGGATCCCGATCCAGATCTGGATCCAACCCCTCGGTTGACTTTTGACCTAATATTCCGTAATTTTTCTTGCTACTTTGACCTGCCATATCTTTGCATCAGTGGCTCCGATTTGGGCATATGATATGTCAAAATCTTCATCTCAACGAGTAAATCATTTCATTACATTGCATCATTTGCATTTGAGGTCATCTTGGTGCCCAAAATGCTGTTGGAAGGAGGCATCATGAGTTAAATTGCAGATCCGTTAGTTCATCATGCACTTTTGTCATTTTTGCCATGTGTAATCCGTGCATGATATGCCTGTGCCCCTTTGGGATGAATTGTTAAGCATGTTGTCTTATTTCCAGAGGTGCCTCCCTTGCATTTTTAGGATGTGTGTGTTGTCTTGTGCAAGCTTGCGAAGTAGGCTACCTGAGTTTACTGATTTCAGGGACTTTGTGAAAATCACTAAGTCTGGGATGTTTTAGTTCACGATGCTATATGTTCAGCTTGTTTCCTAGTGATGCGTGCCTCTTTTGAGGATGATCAGTAAGAGTGATTTGTTATGCTTGTTGTGCTTAATCCATCCATGTCTTTACTTGTTATGTTGGAGCACCCTAGGTTGACTCAATCGAGCTCAACTTTTGCATAGTTGTTGTTTTGGGCAGATCGTGAACTCTTTTGCGATTTTGCCAGAGTGATTGCTAGTGATCAATGCATGCTATGCCTTTGTTCTTGCCATGTCTAGCTAGCATTTTGTGCCTTCTTAATGGATATATGCTTGCCTTGCCATGACTTGCACCGTAGTGAGTGCATCGAGCTCGTTTACATGCCTCCGTGAGTTATAATTTCAGCATGTCCCAGTTTTCACTAAGTCTGAAAACTGATTGTGTTTCATCGATGTTCGTGTGCTCGGTAGAGTATTTTGTGAACCCTTTTGGCCCCAGGTAATTTTGGGTGTTTTGTTAAGCTTGTTGAGTAGCTCCATGCCATGCTCTTACTTGCCATGTTCAGGTTTTGCTTCATGTTGTTTTGCTGCTCCGAAGAGAGCATCGTGGTCTGAAATTTCAGACTAGCGTTAATTTCGCTAAGTCTGAAATCTGTTTTGCTTATTCAGTTTTGCCATGCTTGTTTGAAGCCCTTAATGGATGAATTTGCCTATGCCTAAGTCCTGGTGATTTGTTAAGCTTCTTGAGTATATCACTGCCAGGCAATTTGTTTTCATGTTGGGTGGCTGTAGCATGTTCATTTCGTTGCATTTAGGAGCCTACTTGCTGTAATTCGCAGATCGGTTCGTTTAGTAAAACGCTTGCCATTTCCAAACCGTAGCTCCGATTGCCATGATCTTTATATCGTTTTCAGGGGATTTCTTCCCCTCTATCCAGTGGCACACTTGGTTTTCCAAGTTGAGGCCAGGTTCATGCATTTCCTGTCACGTCTTACATTTTGCATCCCGCATCGCATCCCGCATAGCATATCATCTTTGCATCTTATTGGTTGCCCTTGCACGTGGTTGATTGTATCCTACTTGCTTTTTTGTGTTGTTGGGTAGAAACGGGAGATGAGTTTGCTAACGAGGAGCCCGTTGAGTTTGCTTTTGAGGATCCAGTCACCTCTGACAACTGTGCAGGCAAGATGATCATACCCTCGAAATCACTACTATCTTTGCTATGCTAGTTTGCTCGCTCTTTTGCTTTGCCAATGCTACGATGCCTACCACTTGCTTGTCAGCCTCCCAATTGCCATGATTGAGCCTATAACCTACCTTGTCCTAACAAACCGTTGATTGGCTATGTTACCGCTTTGCTCAAGCCCCTTCTTATAGCGTTGTTAGTTGCAGGTGAAGATTGGAGCCGTTCCTTGTTGGAACATTTATTTACTTGTTGGGGTATCATTATATTGCTATGTTATCTTTATTCATCTATATACTTGGTAAAGGATGGAAGGCTCGGCCTCTCGCCTAGTGTTTTGTTCCACTCTTGCCGCCCTAGTTTCCGTCATATCGCTGTTATGTTCCCGGATTCTTGCGTCCCTTACGCGGTTGGGCTATAATGGGAACCCCTTGATAGTTCGCCTTGATTAAAGCTTTTCCAGCAATGCCCAACATTGGTTTTACCATTTGCCACCTACCCTTTTCTTTCCCTTGGGTTTCCGGAGCCCGAGGGTCATCTTATTTTAACCCCCCCGGGCCAGTGCTCCTCTGAGTGTTGGTCCAACTGTCAGCTACCGGTGGCCACCAGGGGCAACTCTGGGCTGGCCTACCCGTACCTAGGACAATCTGAGTGTGCCCTGAGAAAGAGATATGTGCAGCTCCTATCGGGATTTGTCGGCACATTCGGGCGGTGTTGCTGGACTAGTTTTGACCTGTCGAATCATCTTGTTGTACCGGGATACCGAGTCTGATCGGAGAGTCCTGGGTGGAGGTCTATTCCTTCGTTGACCATGAGAGCTTGTTATGGGCTAAGTTGGGACCCCCCCTGTAGGGATTGATCTTTCAAAAGCCGTGCCCGTGGTTATGGGCAGATGGGAATTTGTTAATGTCCGGTTGTAGATAACTTGAACCTTAAATAATTAAAATGAATCAACTGCGTGTGTTGCCGTGATGGCCTCTTCTCGGCGGAGTCCGGGAAGTGGACACGGCGTTGGAGTTATGCTTGCGTAGGCTGCTCTATATAGTTTTCCGCTCGTGCTTGCCTCCTCTTCTCGCTCTCCTTTGCGAATAAGTTAGCCACCATATATGCTAGTCGCTTGCTGCAGCTCCACTTACATTAACCCTTTCCTACCTATTAAGCTTAAATAGTCTTGATCGCGAGGGTGCGAGATTGCTGAGTCCTTTGTGGCTCACAGATTACTATTACACCAGATGCAGGGACCGACGATACTTCTCCGGATGGCGCGCTCGAGCTGAAGTGGGAGTACGACGAGGACTCTCAGCGCTACTATGTGTCGTTTCCTGATGATTAGTAGGGATGCCTATTCGGGGTTCGATTCAGGGTTTAGTCGCTTGTTGGGGGTCTTTTCCATTTTGGCACCGTAGACGGGCCATGAGTGATCGTATGATGGATGTTATTTATGTACTTTGATGTGACGTGGCGAGTGTAAGCCAACTATGCTACTATTTCCCCTTTATATTATATATGTACATGGGTTGTGTAATGATTCCCGACTTGCGACATTGCTTTCAATGCGCCTATGTCTCTAAGTCGTGCCTCGACACGTGGGAGACATAGTCGCATCGAGGGCATTACAAGTTGGTAATCAGTGAAGGAAATATGCCCTAGAGGCAATAATAAAGTTATTATTTATTTCCTTATATCATGATAAATGTTTATTATTCATGCTAGAATTGTATTAACCGGAAACATAATACATGTGTGAATACATAGACCAACAGAGTGTCACTAGTATGCCTCTACTTGACTAGCTCGTTAATCAAAGATGGTTATGTTTCCTAACCATGAACAAGGAGTTGTTATTTGATTAACGAGGTCACATCATTAGTAGAATGATCTGATTGACATGACCCATTCCATTAGCTTAGCACCCGATCGTTTAGTATGTTGCTATTGCTTTCTTCATGACTTATACATGTTCCTATAACTATGAGATTATGCAACTCCCGTTTACCGGAGGAACACTTTGGGTACTACCAAACGTCACAACGTAACTGGGTGATTATAAAGGAGTACTACAGGTGTCTCCAATGGTAGATGTTGGGTTGGCGTATTTCGAGATTAGGGTTTGTCACTCCGATTGTCGGAGAGGTATCTCTGGGCCCTCTCGGTAATGCACATCACATAAGCCTTGCAAGCACTGCAACTAATATGTTAGTTGTGAGATGATGTATTACGGAACGAGTAAAGAGACTTGCCGGTAACGAGATTGAACTAGGTATTGGATACCGACGATCGAATCTCGGGCAAGTAACATACCGATGACAAAGGGAACAACGTATGTTGTTATGCGGTCTGACCGATAAAGATCTTCGTAGAATATGTAGGAGCCAATATGGGCATCCAGGTCCCGCTATTGGTTATTGACCGGAGACGTGTCTCGGTCATGTCTACATTGTTCTCGAACCGTAGGGTCCGCACGCTTAACGTTACGATGACAGTTATTATGAGTTTATGCATTTTGATGTACCGAAGGTTGTTCGGAGTCCCGGATGTGATCACGGACATGACGAGGAGTCTCGAAATGGTCGAGACGTAAAGATTGATATATTGGAAGCCTATGTTCGGACATCGGAAGTGTTCCGGGTGAAATCGGGATTTTACCGGATTACCGGGAGGGTTACCGGAACCCCCCGGGAGCCAAATGGGCCAACATGGGCCTTAGTGGAAAGGTGAGAGGGCAGCCCACATAGGGCTGCGCCTCCCCCCCTCTCCCTAGTCCTATTAGGACTAGGAGAGGGGCCGGCCACCTCTCTCTCTCCCCTTTGAAGGTTTCCTAGTTGGACTAGGATTGGAGGGGGGAGTCCTACTCCCGGTAGGAGTAGGACTCCTCCTGCGCCTACACCTCTTTGGCCGGCCAGCCCCCCTCCCTCCAACCTTTATATACGGAGGCAGGGGGCACCCCAAGACACACAAGTTGATCCTTTAGATCGTTCCTTAGCCGTGTGCGGTGCCCCCTGCCACCAAATTCCACCTCGATCGTACCGTTACAGTGCTTAGGCGAAGCCCTGCGTCGGTAGTACATCAAGATCGTCATCACGCCGTCGTGCTGACGGAACTCTTCCTTGACGCTTTGCTGGATCGGAGCCCGAGGAACGTCATCGAGCTGAACGTGTGCTAAGAACTCGGAGGTGCCGGAGTAACGGTGCTTGGATCGGTCGGATCGGGAAGAAGACGTACGACTACTTCCTCTACGTTGTGTGATCGCTTCCGCAGTCGGTCTGCGTTGGTACGTAGACAACACTCTCCCCTCTCGTTGCTGTGCATCACCATGATCTTGCGTGTGCGTAGGAAAATTTTCGAAATTACTGCGTTCCCCAACAGTGGTATCAGAGCCTAGGTTTTATGGTTTGATGTTATATGCACGAGTAGAACACAAGTGAGTTGTGGGCGATACAAGTCATACTGCCTACCAGCATGTCATACTTTGGTTCGGCGGTATTGTTGGTTGAGACGATCCGGACCAACCTTACGCGTACTCTTACGCGAGACCGGTTCCCTCGACGTGCTTTGCACATAGATGGCTTGCGGAAGACTGTCTCTCCAACTTTAGTTGAACCAAGTGTGACTACGCCCGGTCCTTGAGAAGGTTAAAACGGAGTCTATTTGACGAACTATCGTTGTGGTTTTGATGCGTAGGTGAGATGAGTTCTTACTTAAGCCCGTAGCAGCCACGTAAAACTTGCAACAACAAAGTAGAGGACGTCTAACTTGTTTTTGCAGGGCATGTTGTGATGTGATATGGTCAAGGCATGATGCTGATTTTATTGTATGAGATGATCATGTTTTGTAACCGAGTTATCGGCAACTGGCAGGAGCCATATGGTTGTCGCTTTATTGTATGCAATGCAATCGCGATGTAATGCTTTACTTTATTGCTAAGCGGTAGTGATAGTCGTGGAAGCATAAGATTGGCGAGACGACAACGATGCTACGATGGAGATCAAGGTGTCGCGCCGGTGACGATGGTGATCATGACGATGCTTCGGAGATGGAGATCACAAGCACAAGATGATGATGGCCATATCATATCACTTATATTGATTGGATGTGATGTTTATCCTTTTATGCATCTTATCTTGCTTTGATTGACGGTAGCAATATAAGATGATCTCTCACTAAATTATCAAGAAGTGTTCTCCCTGAGTATGCACCGTTGCAAAAGTTCTTCGTGCTGAGACACCACGTGATGATCGGGTGTGATAGGCTCTACGTTCAAATACAACGGGTGCAAAACAGTTGCACACGCGGAATACTCAGGTTATACTTGACGAGCCAAGCATATACAGATATGGCCTCGGAACACGGAGACCGAAAGGTCGAGCGTGAATCATATAGTAGATATGATCAACATAACGATGTTCACCATTGAAAACTACTCCATCTCACGTGATGATCGGTTATGGTTTAGTTGATTTGGATCACGTGATCACTTAGAGGATTAGAGGGATGTCTATCTAAGTGGGAGTTCTTAAGTAATATGATTAAATTGAACTTAAATTTATCATGAACTTAGTCCTGGTAGTATTTTGCAAATCATGTTGTAGATCAATGGCTCGCGTTGTTGCTTCCCTGTGTTTATTTTGATATGTTCCTAGAGAAAATTGTGTTGAAAGATGTTAGTAGCAATGATGCGGATTGGATCCGTGATCTGAGGTTTATCCTCATTGCTGCACAGAAGAATTATGTCCTTGATGCACCGCTAGGTGAAAGACCTATTGCAGGAGCAGATGCAGACGTTATGAACGTTTGGCTAGCTCAATATGATGACTACTTGATAGTTTAGTGCACCATGCTTAACGGCTTAGAATCGGGACTTCAAAGACATTTTGAACGTCATGGACCATATGAGATGTTCCAGGAGTTGAAGTTAATATTTCAAGCAAATACCCGAGTTGAGAGACATGAAGTCTCCAGCAAGTTCTATAGCTAAAAGATGGAGGAGAATCGCTCAACTAGTGAGCATGTGCTTAGATCGTCTGGGTACTACAATCGCTTGAATCAAGTGGGAGTTAATCTTCCAGATAAGATAGTGATTGACAGAATTCTCTAGTCACCATCACCAAGTTAGTAGAACTTCGCGATGAACTATAATATGCAAGGGATAACAGAAACAACTCCCAAGCTCTTCGTGATGCTGAAATCAACGAAGGTAGAAATCAAGAAAAAACATCAGGTGTTGATGGTTGACAAGACCACTAGTTTCAAGAAAAGGGCAAAGGGAAGAAGGGGAACTTCAAGAAGAACGGCAAGCAAGTTGCTGCTCAAGTGAAGAAGCCCAAGTCTGATCCTAAGCCTGAGACTAAGTGCTTCTACTGCAAAGGGACTGGTCACTGGAAGCAGAACTACCCCAAGTGATTGGCGGATAAGAAGGATGGCAAAGTGAACATAAGTATATTTGATATACATGTTATTGATGTGTACTTTACTAGTGTTTATAGCAAACCCTTAGTATTTGATACTAGTTCAGTTGCTAAGTTTAGTAACTCGAAACGGGAGTTGCAGAATAAACAGAGACTAGTTAAGGGTGAAGTGACGATGTGTGTTGGAAGTGGTTCCAAGATTGATATGATCATCATCGCACACTCCCTATACTTTCGGAATTAGTGTTGAACCTAAATAAGTGTTATTTGGTTTTTTGCGTTAAGCATGAATATGATTTGATCATGTTTATTGCAATACGGTTATTCATTAAAGTAAGAGAATAAATTGTTGTTCTGTTTACATGAATAAAACCTTATATGGTTACACACCCAATGAAAATAGTTCATTGGATCTCGATCTTAGTGATACACATATTCATAATATTGAAACCAAAAGATGCAAAGTTAATAATGATAGTGCAACTTATTTGTGGCACCGCTGTTTAGGTCATATTGGTATAAAGCACATGAAGAAACTCCATGCTGATGGGTTTTTGGAATCACTTGATTATGAATCAGTTAATGCTTGCGAACCATGCCTCATGGGCAAGATAACTAAGACTCTGTTCTTCGGAACATTGGAGCGAGCAACAGATTTGTTGGAAATCATACATACTGATGTATGTGGTCCACGACAGGTATCATTATTTTCTGATCTTCACAAATGATTTGAGCAGATATGAGTATATCTACTTGATGAAACATAAGTCTGAAAAGTTCAAAGAATTTCAGAGTGAAGTGAAAAATCAACGTGACAAGAAAATAAAGTTTCTACGATCTGATCACGGAGACAAATATTTGAGTTACGAGTTTGGTCTTCAGTTAAAACAAATGTGAAATAGTTTCACTACTCACGCCACCTGGAACACCACAGCATAATGGTGTGTCCGAACGTCATAACCGTACTTTATTGGATATAGTGCAATATATGATGTTTCTTACCGGTTTACCACTATCGTTTTTGGGGTCACGCATTAGAGACAGCTGCATTCACATTAAATAGGGCACCATATAAATCCGTTGAGACGACACCGTGTGAACTATGGTTTGGCAAGAAACCTAAGCTGTCGTTTCTTAAAGTTTGGAGTTGCAATGCTTATATGAAAAAGTTTCATCCTGATAAGCTCAAACTCAAATCGGAGAAGTGCGTCTTCATAGGATATCCAAAGGAAACTATTGGATACACCTTCTCTCACAGATCCGAAGGCAAGACTTTTTGTTGCTAAAATTCGGAAACTTTCTGGAGAAGGAGTTTCTCTCGAAAGAAGTGAGTGGGAGGAAAGTAGAAACTTGACGAGGTAACTGTACCTGCTCCCTTGTTGGAAAGTAGCACAACACAGAAAACTGTTTCTGTGGCACCTACACCAGTTAGTGAGGAAGCTAATGATGATGATCATAAAACTTCAGAACAAGATACTACTGAACCTCGTAGATCAACCAGAGTAAGATCCGCGCCAGAGTGGTACGGTAATCCTTTTCTGGAAGTCATGCTACTAGATCATGATGAACCTACGAACTATGAAGAAGCGATGGTGAGCCCAGATTCCGCAAAGTGGCTTGAAGCCATGAAATCTGAGATATGATCCATGTATAAGAACAAAGTATGGACTTTGGTTGACTTGCCTGATGATCGGCAAGCAATTGAGAATAAATGGATCTTCAAGAGGAAGACGGATGTTGATAGTAGTGTTACTATCTACAAAGCTAGAATTGTCGCAAAAGGTTTTTCGACAAGTTCAAGGTGTTGACTACGATGAGAGTTTCTCACTCGTATCTATGCTCGAGTCTGTCCGAATCATGTTAGTAATTGCTGCATTTTATGAAATCTGGCAAAAGGATAAACAAAACTGCATTCCTTAATGGATTTATTAAAGAAGAGTTGTATATGATGCAACATAAGGTTTTGTCAATCCGAAAGGGGCTAACAAAATGTGCAAGCTCCAGCAATCCATCTGTGGACTGGTGCAAGCATCTCGGAGTTGGAATATACGCTTTGATGAGTTGATCAAAGCATATAGTTTTATACAGACTTGCGGTGAAGCCTGTATTTACAAGAAAATGAGTGGGAGCACTACAGCATTTCTGATAAGTATATGTGAATGACATATTGTTGATCGGAAATAATGTAGAATTATTCTGTAAAGCATAAAGGAGTGTTTGAAAGGAGTTTTTCAAAGAAAGACTTCGATGAAGCTGCTTACATATTGAGCTTCAAGATCTATAGAGATAGATCAAAGACGCTTGATAAGTTCTTTCAATGAGTACATGCCTTGACAAAGATTTTGAAGTAGTTCAAAATGGAGCAGTTAAAGAAAGAGTTCTTGCCTGTACTATAAGGTGTGAAATTGAGTAAGACTCAAAACCCGACCACGGCAGAAGATAGAAAGAGAATGAAAGTCATTCCCTGTGCCTTGGCCATAGGTTCTATAAAGTATGCCATGCTGTGTACCAGATCTATTGTATACCCTACACTGATTTTGGCAAGGGAGTACAATAGTGATCTAGGAGTAGATCACTAGACAGCGGTCAGAATTATCCTTAGTGAAATAAGGATATGTTTCTCGATTATGGACGTGACAAAAGGTTCGTCGTAAAGGGTTACGCCGATGCAAGTTTTGACACTGATCTAGATGACTCTAAGTCTCGGTCTAGATACACATTGAAAGTGGGAGCAATTAGCTAGAGTAGCTCCATGCAGAGCATTGTTGACATAGAAATTTGCAAAATACATATGGATCTGAATGTGGCAGACCCGTTGACTAAAGATTATCTCACAAGCAAAACATGAACACACCTTAGTACTCTTTGGGTGTTAATCACATAGCGATGTGAACTAGATTACTGAATCTAGTAAACCCTTTGGGTATTGGTCACATGATGATGTGAACTATCGATGTTAATCACATGGTGATGTGATCTAGATTATTGACTCTAGTGCAAGTGGGAGACTGAAGGAAATATGCCCTAGAGGCAATAATAAAGTTATTATTTATTTCCTTATATCATGATAAATGTTTATTATTCATGCTAGAATTGTATTAACCGGAAACATAATACATGTGTGAATACATAGACCAACAGAGTGTCACTAGTATGCCTCTACTTGACTAGCTCGTTAATCAAAGATGGTTATGTTTCCTAACCATGAACAAGGAGTTGTTATTTGATTAACGAGGTCACCTCATTAGTAGAATGATCTGATTGACATGACCCATTCCATTAGCTTAGCACCCGATCGTTTAGTATGTTGCTATTGCTTTCTTCATGACTTATACATGTTCCTATAACTATGAGATTATGCAACTTCCGTTTACCGGAGGAACACTTTGGGTACTACCAAACGTCACAACGTAACTGGGTGATTATAAAGGAGTACTACAGGTGTCTCCAATGGTAGATGTTGGGTTGGCGTATTTCGAGATTAGGGTTTGTCACTCCGATTGTCGAAGAGGTATCTCTGGGCCCTCTCGGTAATGCACATCACATAAGCCTTGCAAGCACTGCAACTAATATGTTAGTTGTGAGATGATGTATTACGGAACGAGTAAAGAGACTTGCCGGTAACGAGATTGAACTAGGTATTGGATACCGACGATCGAATCTCGGGCAAGTAACATACCGATGACAAAGGGAACAACGTATGTTGTTATGCGGTCTGACCGATAAAGATCTTCGTAGAATATGTAGGAGCCAATATGGGCATCCAGGTCCCGCTATTGGTTATTGACCGGAGACGTGTCTCGGTCATGTCTACATTGTTCTCGAACCGTAGGGTCCGCACGCTTAACGTTACGATGACAGTTATTATGAGTTTATGCATTTTGATGTACCGAAGGTTGTTCGGAGTCCCGGATGTGATCACGGACATGACGAGGAGTCTCGAAATGGTCGAGACGTAAAGATTGATATATTGGAAGCCTATGTTTGGACATCGGAAGTGTTCCGGGTGAAATCGGGATTTTACCGGATTACCGGGAGGGTTACCGGAACCCCCCGGGAGCCAAATGGGCCAACATGGACCTTAGTGGAAAGGTGAGAGGGCAGCCCACATAGGGCTGCGCCTCCCCCCCTCTCCCTAGTCCTATTAGGACTAGGAGAGGGGCCGGCCACCTCTCTCTCTCTCTCTCCCCTTTGAAGGTTTCCTAGTTGGACTAGGATTGGAGGGGGGAGTCCTACTCCCGGTAGGAGTAGGACTCCTCCTGCGCCTACACCTCTTTGGCCGGCCAGCCCCCCTCCCTCCAACCTTTATATACGGAGGCAGGGGGCACCCCAAGACACACAAGTTGATCCTTGAGATCGTTCCTTAGCCGTGTGCGGTGCCCCTGCCACCAAATTCCACCTCGATCGTACCGTTACAGTGCTTAGGCGAAGCCCTGCGTCGGTAGTACATCAAGATCGTCATCACGCCGTCGTGCTGACGGAACTCTTCCTCGACGCTTTGCTGGATCGGAGCCCGAGGAACGTCATCGAGCTGAATGTGTGCTAAGAACTCGGAGGTGCCGGAGTAACGGTGCTTGGATCGGTCGGATCGGGAAGAAGACGTACGACTACTTCCTCTATGTTGTGTGATCGCTTCCGCAGTCGGTCTGCGTTGTTACGTAGACAACACTCTCCCCTCTCGTTGCTGTGCATCACCATGATCTTGCGTGTGCGTAGGAAAATTTTCGAAATTACTGCGTTCCCCAACAATCAGAGCCTTCCCCGACCTTAGGAGCCCCATTGCTTGATCGTTTTTAGCAGCCGAGTTGTGTCTAGAAAAATGTTTTGAGTCCTTAGGAATTATATATCGGAGAGCTTAGGAATTCTTTTTACTTCCCAGTCTCCTCATCGCTCTGGTAAGGCATCCTGACGTAGAGTTTTGACTCTTCTCTTCTCATATGTCACTAAATTTTTTTTTAGGATCACGCGAGTATCTTGGTTTTGTTCCGATGGCTTATGATGAGAATACTATCTTGGTGCCTCCTGTCAGGGGTTTAGTGGAAGTGTCCCGAGGAGTTGAGCTCTGAGGTGTTGTCATCATAATTCTATCGTTGCAATTCTGGTATACTTGAGATATGTGCGCGACATCGAAAATCTCCTTTATGAAGTTCGTTGGTGAGATAACCTCGACGCCACCCAGTACTGGGGCGGGAGTTCGGGAGTATCGCCATAACTTGTATAACGGATGCTTTTTGAAGGTTGAGATAGATGGTTTCCGAAGGTTTCTTGGTTATGTGTTGAAGGATGGATGCAGCTGGATGTAGGATTTGCTAGCTTGGGTGAGATATTATGCTTCCCCTGTATCCCCAACACCTGATTGCATAACCGGAAAGTTTCGGGAATTTCATAGGTGGGAATTCAAGTAGCCTTAGGATATCTTTCCAACAGATGTGTGATATGAAATTGGGGTTCGACGTCTAGTGGTTCGCCTATTCACGGTCGATTTTACAGTGGCCTCGTTGTGTCTTAAAGAGTCCTTGGCTATGCTGACTCGGGGACGCTTCGTATGTCATGTGCACTGCCTTGTACATGATGGTGCTGTATGGTCGAGCCCGTGTAGGTCCTACCACGAACACTTCGGACGAAATTTCTATCATGTGTTTGTTCCGGCTTATTCCGCAAGCCAACCCTTGGTTTTATTTCGAGTTGTGGTATTCGTTCTCCTTCGACGTCATATGTTGATTCCATCCCTCGTTGATGTACCTCTTCTACCTGATTCTTCGTGGCTTCGCAATTTAGGAATATGTGACCACTTCAAGAGAAGTGCATTCGTTCATTTTGTTCGGATGTGAAGACTTTATGTTGCAATTTTCATTCCGTTGGTTTCACCTTCAATATATTTCTCTATTTGTGTGCTAATGGTGGTCAACCTCTTCAGGATGGCTCCCGCTAAGAGCACCAGTCAGAACCAGAATCAGGATCCTCCGCCACCTCCGCCTCCTCCAGAAGCATGGCAAGCTGTGATGGCTGCTACTAATGCAAATACACAGCTGGTCATGCAAATCATCCAAGAGCGGAATCAAAGCAGTCAAGGAAATCAAGGCAACAACCAGAACCAATTTGCAACTCTGAATCAGTTCCTCGCAAATGGTCCAAAGACGTTCAGCAACTGCGTTGAGGCTACCGATGCTGATGATTGGTTAGTCGATCTGGGCAAGCATTTTGAATGTAGCAACGTCAGACCTGAAGATTTCGTCAAGTTCGCGTCTTTCCAGCTCAAGGATCAGGCCGCAGAGTGGTTTCAGCAGTACCGGGATTCCAGAGGTGGACGTTTGATCACTTGGGATGATTTCCGTCGTGATTTCCCAGCTCATCACATTCCTCAAAGTGTGACTGAAAGCAAACGTGAAGAATTCCGCAATCTGAAGCAAGGCTCTTTGTCTGTCTATGATTACAACAAGTTGTTCCAGAAGCTCACCCGTTTTGCCAAGCAGGATGTTCCTGATGAGAAGAGCATGATCTATTAGTTCAGGGGTGGTCTCCATGAAGAAATTCAGCTCGCTCTTGTCCTCTTCGAGCCGCTGAGATACGATGAGTTCTACAACATGGCACTGAAGCAAGAGGCTGCTCAGCTAAGGTGTGATGCTTCCAGGAAGCGAGTCAGGGACACTACGCCTTCTTCCTCTACTCAAGTGGCCAAGCGGCAGAAGTATTGGCTTCCTCCTCCTCCGTTCCGTCAGCCGTATCAGCAGAAGAGCAAAGGTGGCAGTGGTTCGTCCCACCCACCCAACCCAGGCTTTCAGAACAAGACTTCGTCTCAAGCTCCAAGATCGAGTGCTCCGTACCACCGTCCGCTCTCAGAGGTCACGTGCAACAAGTGCCAACAGAAGGGTCACTATGCCAACAAGTGTTTCAACCAGAGGCATCTTCCTCCTCCTCCTCCTGTCAGATCGGCAAGTACAGCTGTGGTCAGGCATAACCCCAAGTCCGCCAAGGTCAACTTGATGAACGCAGCTCAGGCAGAGGATTCGTCAGATGTGATCATGGGTAACCTTCCTGTTAATGATATTCCTGCAAAAGTTCTTTTTGACACGGGTGCTTCGCATTGTTTCATTTCAAGGCCATTTACATCTAGGCATGAATTGGTTTCACAAGTTCTGCCTAGCCCATTAGCGGTTGTTTCTCCTGGTAAGCGTATGCAGGCTAACTCCATTGTTCCGGATGTTACAATCACTTTGGGTGATCATAAGTTTCTGGCTTCTCCAACGGTCCTTGGTGATTCTGATATCGATCTTATTCTTGGGATGGACTGGCTCTCTAAACATAAGGCTCACCTCAATTGTGCAGCCAGGCAGATTCAACTGACTCATTTGTCTGAAGATGTCATTGTATTTGCTGCTCGGGATAATACCAGCCGGTTGTTCTCTCTCAATGAAAAGGGTGAATTGGATGCTATTTCGCAGATTCCGGTTGTTTGTGAGTATCAAGATGTCTTCCCTGAAGAACTCCCAGGCATGCCTCCAAACCGGCCGGTTGAATTTGTTATTGAACTTGAGCCCGGTACGGAACCTGTGTGCAAATGTCCCTACAAGCTCGGCCCCGAAGAGTTGAAGGAGTTGAAGAAACAACTCGATGTTCAAGAAAGAATGGGTCTCATTCGGCCTAGTACTTCTCCGTGGGGTTGTGGTGTTCTTTTTGTGAAGAAGGATGGAACAGACCGACTTTGTGTTGATTATCGTCCATTGAACAAGAAGACCATCAAGAACAAATATCCACTTCCCAACATTAATGAGCTGTTCGAACAACTCAAGGGTGCCCAAGTATTCTCCAAGCTTGACCTCCGTATGGGTTATCACCAAATTCGCATTCGTGAGCAAGATATTCCAAAGACGGCGTTCAGAACAAGCTATGGGTCATATGAATACACTGTTATGTCTTTTGGCCTCGCCAACGCTCCTCCGACGTTCTCTCGCATGATGAACTTCATCTTCAACCCCTACACCAATGACTTTGTTTTGGTCTATCTCGACGATATCCTGGTTTTCTCGAAGAACAAGGAAGATCATGCCAAGCACTTGCGTTTGGTTCTTGACAAGCTAAGGGAACATCAATTCTACGCCAAGTTCTCCAAGTGTGAGTTTTGGCTCGATGAGGTTCTTTATCTTGGCCATATTATCTCTGCCAAGGGCATTTCCGTGGATCCTGAGAAGGTGTCTGCAATCATTAATTGGGAACCTCCTCAGAACGTGAAGCAACTCCGTAGCTTCCTCGGTCTTGCAAGTTATTGCCGAAGATTCGTTGAAAACTTCTCCAAGATCGCGAAGCCTCTCTCTAATCTTCTTCAGAAGCACGTCAAGTACGTTTGGTCTCCGGAGTGTGATATCACTTTCAACGCTTTGAAAGAGAAGTTGATCACTGCTCCAGTTCTAACTCCGCCTGATGAAACCAAGCCGTACGAGGTCTTTTGTGATGCCTCTCTCCAAGGTCTAGTTGTTGTACTGATGCAAGAGAAGAAAGTTGTTGCTTATACCTCTCGCCAGTTGAAGCCTAATGAGAAGAACTACCCCACTCATGATCTCGAGTTGGCGGCAGTTGTGCACGCATTGTTGACTTGGAGACATCTTCTCTTGGGAAGGAAAGTGGACATCTTCACTGATCACAAGAGTCTCAAGTACATCTTCACTCAGCCTAATCTCAACCTCAGGCAGACTCGATGGGTCGAAATGATTCAAGAGTACAATCCGAGTATCGAGTATACTCCAGGCAAGGCTAATGTGATTGCTGACGCTTTGAGCGGAAAAGCATATTGCAACAGTCTGATTCTCAAGCCTTATCAACCCGAGCTTTGTGAAGCTTTCCGCAAACTTAATCTGCAAGTTGTTCCTCAAGGTTTCCTCGCCAACCTTCAAGTTTCTCCTACCTTGGAAGACCAGATTCGCCAAGCCCAGCTTCTTGATGCTATGGTGAAAAAGGTGAAGATTGGTATTGCAAAGAGTCAGTCCAAGTACAAGTGCTACCGACTTGATGACAAGGACACTCTCTTCTTCGAGGATCGAATTGTTGTGCCCAAAGGTGAACTTCGTAAAGTGATCATGAACGAGGCTCACAACTCTCTCCTCTCAATCCACCCTGGGAGCACGAAGATGTATCAAGATCTGAAGCAAACTTATTGGTGGACTCGAATGAAGCGCGAGATCGCTCAATTCGTGAATGAATGTGATGTCTGCAGAAGAGTGAAAGCAGAACACCAAAGGCCAGCAGGTCTCCTCCAACCTCTCGCCATTCCGGAATGGAAGTTTGACCACATTGAAATGGACTTCGTGACTGGGTTTCCTAAGTCCAAGCATGGCAATGATGCTATATTCGTTGTCATCGACAAGCTCACCAAAGTGGCTCATTTCCTGCCTATCAAAGAGTCAATCACTGCAGCTCAATTGGCGGAGCTCTACACCTCTCGAATTGTCTCTCTGCACGGTATTCCTCAAGTGATATCTTCAGACCGTGGCAGCATCTTTACCTCCAAGTTTTGGGATTCTTTTTAGAAGGCCATGGGCACCAACATTCGCTTCAGCACTGCTTTCCACCCTCAAACAAGCGGTCAAGTCGAGCGCGTCAACCAGATTCTTGAAGATATGCTCAGGGCTTGTGTTATCTCCTTCGGCATGAAGTGGGAGGATTGTCTTCCTTATGCTGAATTCTCGTACAACAACAGTTTCCAAGCAAGTTCCGGCAAGGCCCCATTTGAAATTCTGTATGGTAGGAAGTGCCGTACACCTCTCAACTGGTCTGAAATCGGTGAACGTCAGCTGCTGGGTAATGACCTGATCACAGAGGCAGAAGAAATGTGCAAGGTCATTCGTGATAACCTCAAAGCTGCCCAATCTCGCCAGAAGAGCTACTATGATAGTAAGCACCGTGTTTTGGCTTTCGAGATCAGAGATCATGTCTACCTTCGCGTCTCTCCTATGAAAGGGACTCGTTGCTTTGGTATCAAAGGGAAGCTTGCCCCCAGATACGTCGGGCCTTTCAAGATCGTCAGCAAGAGAGGCGACCTCGCCTATCAACTCGAGCTTCCTGCAAACTTTTCCAATGTTCATGATGTGTTCCACGTCTCGCTACTCCGTAAGTGCTTCAAGACGCCTGAGCGCACCGTCAACTTCGAGGACATTGAGCTCCAAGAAGATCTCTCCTACCGTGAGCACCCAGTTGCAATCCTTGAAGAGACTGAACGCAAAACTCGCAACAAGTCAATCAAATTTCTCAAAATCAAGTGGTCACACCATTCCGACCGTGAAGCTACCTGGGAACGCGAGGATCACCTCCGTTCTGAGTACCCGGAGTTCTTTCAGTCCTAGATCTCGGGACGAGATCTTTTCGTAGTGGTGGAGTGTTGTAACGCCCCATATGTAACCTTCCCGAATTGTACTCCAACTCTTGCCATTTCCGGCATTAAGTTATATTTAATTCTCGGGTTCGGGTCTTTGTCTCCATGTGTTGTTTTTGTTTTCGTGCATCTCCTTTCATGTCATCACGTGCATTGCATTGGCATACATGTTCATCTCATGCATTCGAGCATTTTCCACGTTGTCCGTTTTGCATTCCGGCGCTTCGTTCTCCTCCGGTGGCCATTTCCAGCTTTCTTTCGTGTGTGGGGATTAAACACTTCCGGATTGGACCGAGAATTGCCATGCGGCCTTGGTTTACTACCGGTAGACCGCCTGTCAAGTTTCGGGTCATTTGGACTTCGTTTGATACTCCAACGGTTAACCGAGGGACCGAAAAGGCCTCGTGTGTGTTGCAGCCCAACACCCCTCCAAGTTGGCCCAAAACCCACCAAACTCTGCTCCATCGTCTCGGTCATTCGATCACGATCGTGTGGGCGAAAAATGCACCTCATTTGGACTCTCCTAGCTCCCTTTATGCCTATAAATACCCCCTCCATTTGGATCTCTTCTTCCCCCGTCCAAAACCCTAAAAAAAGTTTCAGATCCACCGACGGACGTGTCCGCCCCCGGCCGGACAACGTCCGCCGCCGCCCGCCTCAGCCACCCGGGTCGGGCCACGTGGCCCCGGACCACATCGTCGACCGTGCCGCCGGCCCGCGGGCCCACGCGGGGCCCTCCCCGGCCCGCGAGACGCCGCCGCCCCCTCGCCCGGGTCGGTGCCCTTCTTCCCCGAGCCCGGCCGTGCGCCGCCGCCGCCGACCTCGCCCACCGGAGCACCCTGCCGCCCCGTCCAGCAACTCCGGTGGCCGGAGCCACCACGCCGCCGCCCCCGCTCTCGGCCGCCGCCCTCCGCCTCGTTGCCGGAGCCACCACGCCGCCCCGGACTCTCCTTCCCGCGACGACCGCCATCGCCGGTGACTCCCTCCGTTTTGACGCTGCCCATCCTCGAATTCCGCGCCGGCCGGTGAACAGTGTCGGGATCCCGATCCAGATCTGGATCCAACCCCTCGGTTGACTTTTGACCTAATATTCCGTAATTTTTCTTGCTACTTTGACCTGCCATATCTTTGCATCAGTGGCTCCGATTTGGGCATATGATATGTCAAAATCTTCGTCTCGACGAGTAAATCATTTCATTCTATTGCATCATTTGCATTTGAGGTCATCTTGATGCCCAAAATGCGGTTGGAAGGAGGCATCATGAGTTAAATTGCAGATCCGTTAGTTCATCATGCACTTTTGTCATTTTTGCCATGTGTAATCCGTGCATGATATGCCTGTGCCCCTTTGGGATGAATTGTTAAGCATGTTGTCTTCTTTCCAGAGGTGCCTCCCTTGCATTTTTAGGATGTGTGTGTTGTCTTGTGCAAGCTTGCGAAGTAGGCTACCTGAGTTTACTGATTTCAGGGACTTTGTGAAAATCACTAAGTCTGGGATGTTTTAGTTCACGATGCTATATGTTCAGCTTGTTTCCTAGTGATGCGTGCCTCTTTTGAGGATGATCAGTAAGAGTGATTTGTTATGCTTGTTGTGCTTAATCCATCCATGTCTTTACTTGTTATGTTGGAGCACCCTAGGTTGACTCAATCGAGCTCAACTTTTGCATAGTTGTTGTTTTGGGCAGATCGTGAACTCTTTTGCGATTTTGCCAGAGTGATTGCTAGTGATCAATGCATGCTATGCCTTTGTTCTTGCCATGTCTAGCTAGCATTTTGTGCCTTCTTAATGGATATATGCTTGCCTTGCCATGACTTGCACCGTAGTGAGTGCATCGAGCTCGTTTACATGCCTCCGTGAGTTATAATTTCAGCATGTCCCAGTTTTCACTAAGTCTGAAAACTGATTGTGTTTCATCGATGTTCGTGTGCTCGGTAGAGTATTTTGTGAACCCTTTTGGCCCCAGGTAATTTTGGGTGTTTTGTTAAGCTTGTTGAGTAGCTCCATGCCATGCTCTTACTTGCCATGTTCAGGTTTTGCTTCATGTTGTTTTGCTGCTCCGAAGAGAGCATCGTGGTCTGAAATTTCAGACTAGCGTTAATTTCGCTAAGTCTGAAATCTGTTTTGCTTATTCAGTTTTGCCATGCTTGTTTGAAGCCCTTAATGGATGAATTTGCCTATGCCTAAGTCCTGGTGATTTGTTAAGCTTCTTGAGTATATCACTGCCAGGCAATTTGTTTTCATGTTGGGTGGCTGTAGCATGTTCATTTCGTTGCATTTAGGAGCCTACTTGCTGTAATTCGCAGATCGGTTCGTTTAGTAAAACGCTTGCCATTTCCAAACCGTAGCTCCGATTGCCATGATCTTTATATCGTTTTCAGGGGATTTCTTCCCCTCTATCCAGTGGCACACTTGGTTTTCCAAGTTGAGGCCAGGTTCATGCATTTCCTGTCACGTCTTACATTTTGCATCCCGCATCGCATCCCGCATAGCATATCATCTTTGCATCTTATTGGTTGCCCTTGCACGTGGTTGATTGTATCCTACTTGCTTTTTTGTGTTGTTGGGTAGAGCCGGGAGATGAGTTTGCTAACGAGGAGCCCGTTGAGTTTGCTTTTGAGGATCCAGTCACCTCTGACAACTATGCAGGCAAGATGATCATACCCTCGAAATCACTACTATCTTTGCTATGCTAGTTTGCTCGCTCTTTTGCTTTGCCAATGCTACGATGCCTACCACTTGCTTGTCAGCCTCCCAATTGCCATGATTGAGCCTATAACCCACCTTTTCCTAGCAAACCGTTGATTGGCTATGTTACCGCTTTGCTCAAGCCCCTTCTTATAGCGTTGTTACTTGCAGGTGAAGATTGGAGCCGTTCCTTGTTGGAACATTTATTTACTTGTTGGGGTATCATTATATTGCTATGTTATCTTTATTCATCTATATACTTGGTAAAGGGTGGAAGGCTCGGCCTCTCGCCTAGTGTTTTGTTCCACTCTTGCCGCCCTAGTTTCCGTCATATCGATGTTATGTTCTCGGATTGTTGCGTCCCTTACGCGGTTGGGCTATAATGGGAACCCCTTGATAGTTCGCCTTGATTAAAGCTTTTCCAGCAATGCCCAACATTGGTTTTACCATTTTCCACCTACCCTTTTCTTTCCCTTGGGTTTCCGGAGCCCGAGGGTCATCTTATTTTAACCCCCCCGGGCCAGTGCTCCTCTGAGTGTTGGTCCAACTGTCAGCTACCGGTGGCCACCAGGGGCAACTCTGGGCTGGCCTACCCGTACCTAGGACAATCTGAGTGTGCCCTGAGAAAGAGATATGTGCAGCTCCTATCGGGATTTGTCGGCACATTCGGGCGGTGTTGCTGGACTAGTTTTGACCTGTCGAATCATCTTGTTGTACCGGGATACCGAGTCTGATCGGAGAGTCCTGGGTGGAGGTCTATTCCTTCGTTGACCGTGAGAGCTTGTTATGGGCTAAGTTGGGACCCCCCTGCAGGGATTGATCTTTCGAAAGCCGTGCCCGCGGTTATGGGCAGATGGGAATTTGTTAATGTCCGGTTGTTGATAACTTGAACCTTAAATAATTAAAATGAATCAACTGCGTGTGTTGCCGTGATGGCCTCTTCTCGGCGGAGTCCGGGAAGTGGACACGGCGTTGGAGTTATGCTTGCGTAGGCTGCTCTATATAGTTTTCCGCTCGTGCTTGCCTCCTCTTCTCGCTCTCCTTTGCGAATAAGTTAGCCACCATATATGCTAGTCGCTTGCTGCAGCTCCACTTACATTAACCCTTTCCTACCTATTAAGCTTAAATAGTCTTGATCGCGAGGGTGCGAGATTGCTGAGTCCTTTGTGGCTCACAGATTACTATTACACCAGATGCAGGGACCGACGATACTTCTCCGGATGGCGCGCTCGAGCTGAAGTGGGAGTACGACGAGGACTCTCAGCGTTACTATGTGCCGTTTCCTGATGATCAGTAGGGATGCCTATTCGGGGTTTGATTCAGGGTTTAGTCGCTTGTTGGGGGTCTTTTCCATTTTGGCGCCGTAGACGGGCCATGAGTGATTGTATGATGGATGTTATTTATGTACTTTGATGTGACATGGCGAGTGTAAGCCAACTATGCTATTATTTCCCCTTTATAGTATATATGTACATGGGTTGTGTAATGATTCCCGACTTGCGACATTGCTTTCAATGCGCCTATGTCTCTAAGTCGTGCCTCGACACGTGGGAGACATAGCCGCATCGAGGGCGTTACACCATAGTACAAAAGTACTGTGCGATGGAAAGCACTTGGAAATCCCAAACACAATTTTGGGATCCTCCGGCTCTAACTAAACCCTTTGTCCGAACTAAAAGGGTGTACTCTCGTAAGTCACCCAATCCAATTACAAAGAAGCCAAAACCCACTACAGGGCACGGAACCGTATTGGAGGAATGGCTCAATGGGCCATGCAAAATTCATAGTACATCGGATAACATGCCAACACACAGCCTTAGAGCATGTTGGATACTCCGGCAGGTGGCCAGGAGCGGTGAGGATCTCCTCGTCAACAATACCATAGAGCACCCTCCCGCAGAAAATAACAATATAGTACTGACAGTCTTTGAGACTTTCGCCTGAAACAATAGGCGCAAGCGGGCACTTCGCAGCGTTGCCGAAGTCTGCCACGTCGCAACGATAAATCCATGGAACGACAAGGACATAACCTTCAATGCCAGTGACGAACCTCAATTCCGCACAGCCTAAGCTCCAACAGCTTTGGTCCTTAGTCCAATTGTGGACGACTTCCGGCTTACTATAGTACTCATGGACGGTGGCAGGGGATTAAACCTCATCTATGAGGAGACTCTTAGAAAATGGAAATAGACAAGAGCCGCATTGATCAAAGCAGCACGACCTTCAGAGGAATCATCCCTAGTCGGAAGGCACGATGTGCAGGAAAAATCACACTAGATTTGGTATTCGGCAAGCCTGCGAATTATAGGTCCGAAGAAATCACATGCCATGTGGCCCCGTTTAGCAGCGGATACCACGCCCTTCTAGGGCAAGAGGCATTCACGATCTTCGAAGTTATACCCCATTACGGGTGCATGAAGCTCAAGATGCCCGGGCCCAATGGAATCATCACTCTAGCTAGTGATCCGGACATAGCACTCCGCACCGAAAATAAAACCGCCGCACTGGCCCTTGAAGCGTTATCCAAAGCCCTCCCAACCAAAGAACTAACTGCGCTGCGCTCTACAGTTGATAGGGACGACGTGATACTTGACAAAAGACCCAAGTCCACCTCTTTTAAACTAGCTGACGAAATAGTCAAATTCCAGGTCCACCCAACGGACCCTACAAAAACAGCATCCATCGGGGCACAGCTGAACCCCACAATAGACACCGCACTGCGGGAGTTCTTACGCGAGAATTGGGACATCTTCGCCTGGCATCCTTCATATATGCCAGGCATCCCACGCAGGCTGGCCGAGCATAGCCTAAACATTCTAAAGGAATACAAGCCGGTCAAGAAAACTATTCGGCGTTTCTCTGAACACAAGCGACAAGCCATGGGAGAAGAACTAGCCAAGCTACTCGAGGCCGGATTCATCAGAGAAGTAAAACATCCAGACTGGCTAGCAAACCTGGTGATGGTACCAAAGAAGGACAAATCCTGGCACCTATGTGTCGATTTTAAGGACCTTAACAAGGCTTGCCCCAAGGATCCCTTCCCCCTCCCCCGCATCGATCAAATTACCGATGCTACCACGGGACATGACTCGTTGTGTTTCCTCGACGCATACTCCGGATACCATTAAATCAAGATGGAGGAGCCCGATCAAGCCGCAACGGCATTCATTACTCCATACGGCCCCTTCTGTTTCAACACCATGCCTTTCGGGCTCAAAAACGCTGGTGCGACCTATCAATGCATGATTCAGACATGCCTGGAAGCACAAATCGGCAAAATAGTGGAAGCATAGGTAGACGATGTGGTAATTAAAACCAGACACGTCGAATCTTTGATAGACGACTTGAGGCTCACGTTCGACAATCTCCGAACATATGACATTAAACTCAATCCGGAAAATTGCATTTTCGGCGTATCCGCCGGAAAGCTCTTGGGCTTCATTGTTGCCAACAAAGGAATTGAAGCGAATCCGGCTAAAATCCAAGCTCTGTTACAGTTGGCTATCCCAACAAACCTCAAGCAAATCCAGAAATTAACTAGATGCGTGGCTGCCTTAAGCCACTTTATCTCCCGGTTGGGAGAAAAGGCATTACCTCTTTATCGCCTTCTTCGGCACACCGAACACTCTGAGTGGACGGACGCGGCTACGGCCGGATTGGAAGAAATAAAAGCTGCCTTGGCCAGCAACCCAATCTTGGTTGCGCCAAATATCGGTGAACCAATGTTGTTATATATAGCGGCAACACACCGGGTCGTAAGCGCAGTGCTCATCGTCGAACGAGAAACGGTCGGACATAAGTTCCCGCTTCAAAAGCCGGTATACTATGTATCTACTGTCCTCACTCCATGCAAATCCGGTACCCACATTATCAAAAGATAGCATACACGGTCTTCATGGCATCCCGAAAGCTATGACACTACTTTCAAGAGTGTTCAATTACGATGGCCTCCGAGGTTCCACTCAACGACATTATAAACAACCGCGATGCCACGGGCCGGATTGCTAAATGGGCTATTGAGCTCCTCCCGTTCGACATATCATACAAACCACGACGAGCCATTAAGTCACAAGTACTGGCCGATTTCGTCGCCGAATGAACAGAAGTTGAACTCCCTAAAGAATACGGTGTGTACTCCAATTGGATCATGCACTTCGACGGCTCTAAAATGCTGGCGGGTCTGGGAGCAGGCGTCGTCCTGACATCCCCAACTAGAGATGCAGTCCAATACGTACTCCAAATATTATACACAGACTCCAACAACACAGCCGAATATGAGGCCCTGTTGCATGGTCTCCGGATGGCACTCTCCATGGGCATTCAATGCCTAGAAGTGCGTGAGGATTCAAACCTCGCAATATCTCAAATAAATGGAGATTTTAATGCCAAGGAGCCAAAAATGGCGGCTTATCGCAATGTCGTCAATGTCATCTCGATTCGAGGGCCTCGAATTCCACCATGTGGTCCGAGAAAACAATCAAGCGGCGGATATCCTCGCCCGAATCGGCGCTAAGTGCGACCCTGTCCCACCTAATATCTTATCGGAAAGGCTGTTTAAGCCATCCGTGGTGTTGGAAGGGGAGACCGGCAACAATGGTCCAGATCCGGCCACAACACCAGACCTCGAACACTCTGACGTAATCGGAGGCTCCGCCACCGAGATAACACCTTCAGCCCACATGATTATGGTTGTCATCGCCCCGTGGACAGAACCCTTCTTGGCTTACCTAAATAGGCAAGAACTCCATGAGGACCAAAACGAGGCACATTGCATTGTGCGGCAGTCTAAGGCCTACAAGGTCCACGAGGGAGATCTTTATAAAAAAAGCGCTACTGGAGTACTACAAAGGTGCATCTCCGAGGAGGAAGGACAACAACTTTTGGCAGAAATTCATGCTGGACTCGACGGCCATCACATCGCAGCTCGGGCCCTTGTAAGTAAGGCCTTCCGTACAGGTTTCTACTGGCCGACAGCTCGAGCAGACGCACAGGACCTCGTTCAACATTGTGTCGGTTGCCAGCTCTTTGCAAACCAAAGCCATATGCCACCTACCTCCCTCCAAACAATCCCCATTACTTGGCCCTTTGCAGTCTGGGGGCTTGATATGGTCAGACCCCTTAAAGGAGGAAGCCATAAGAAAAAGTACCTATTGGTCATGGTGGATAAATTCACCAAATGGATAGAGGCCAAACTAGTTAAAATGGCCGAATCCGGACCAGTGATAGATTTCATATCCGGGGTTGTACACCGCTACGGTGTCCCCCACAGTATCATCACCGACAACGGCTCAAACTTTACAGCCGATGAGGTAAAAACTTGGTGCGGCAACATGGGCATTAAGCTCGATTATGCATCCGTCTATCACCCTCAAACTAATGATCAAGTTGAACAAGCAAATGGTCTTATAATGAGCGGGATTACACCCAGACTAGTGCGGTCCTTGAAGGAATCAGACATGCACTGGGTCGAGGA
This sequence comes from Triticum monococcum, assembly GCA_034509565.1. Taxonomy (NCBI): domain Eukaryota; kingdom Viridiplantae; phylum Streptophyta; class Magnoliopsida; order Poales; family Poaceae; genus Triticum; species Triticum monococcum. Next base: position 455,969,123 of record CM067844.1, on the reverse strand, counting down.
GCTCGACTCCGTACTATGGGGGTTGCGGACCATGCCAAATCGCACTACTGGATACACACCTTTCTTTATGGTGTATGGCACAGAGGCGGTACTACCCTGCGACATCATTCATAACTCACCTCGCGTGTGCATGTACGAAGAGAAAGCAGCCGAGCTAGATCGGCAGGACAGTTTGGACGCCCTGGAGGAGGAGCGTGATGTGGCAAAAGCCCGATCCGCATTCTATCAACAACAGGCTCGACAATATCAAAGCAGAGAAGTACGGGCCAAAACTTATAATGTTGGCGAACTCGTTCTACGCCTACCAGAGAAGAAAAAGGACAAGCTCAAACCCAAATGGGAAGGTCCCTTCATTATTGACAAAGTTCTGACCGGTGGAGCATACCGTCGGCGGGATGCATCGGACAATCAACTCGAGCCAAACCCATGGAATGCGGCCAGACTCCGAAGGTTCTACGCCTAGCGCCGGACTCTGTGTTCGTCTCTTTACCTCCGTCAACTTTTTATATATATTTGTTATCTATATTTTTCTATCTTTCTTCCTTTTATTTGCGGCCTTCAAAGGTTAAACTGTGTCTTGATTGCACAATTTGTACGCGCTAAGAACACTCATTATACCTGGGGGATTCTTATACAGAAGCTGAATATAATTATGATCCGGGCTCTATGCCTGCTGCACAAGTGTTATTTTTACACATGCACCTTTTCTTTGCCATTATATGCATCGATATGACTTATGTTTTGGGCAAGCTGGGTTACGTGGCTCTTGTGTTTATGCCCTACGTTCCCGTTAATTCAGCTAGGGCATAAGGGGAGCACCTCTTCGATTGTTGCTGCCGGGTCAGCCGGACGTGTACCTCAGACCGGGTGAAGCCGAAAGCTAGCGTTCTTAAGGGAATATTCGATCGGCGAACAAAGGTTGGCTTTTTTACTTATTACAATACATACCCCCAGATGTTTATATCCTACGTCTCTTGTCGCAGTTCGGACATGCACATTAATGCATGCGTACCCAGGGAAAGGAACCCTTAACGGAACTATTCTCCCTGGAAGATGTTTCTTACTATCCATGTAATATAACATAACTAGTTGGGTACTTGTCTGTTCAAGCACTTATGACCCCTACGCCTGGTTTCCACGCGTACCCCGATTTTTACATAACTGAGTGGGTATTCGGATACACTCTGGACTGTCGGGTCCGGAGGTCGAAGCGAAAAGGTCCGCCATGACAAATGATTTACAATTCGGCTAGGGACAATATATGTCACTCGAAGTACACAGTCACTTAGACTGACTAAATTCTTCTTCTATACCATCCAATAGGCTTCCTAGCCTATAATCCTATTGGGAATACTTTGCAGCTAATTTCACCTGGTCATACACCAAGACGATGGGGATCTCTTTCCCGTCAGGCCCTATAGGTCCGACCTCGGCCATATGGTTCGGGTCAGCCTTGGTATATCGAGTCTTCACCATGGCCCAGGCTTCCCTCGCACCTTGTCGACAGGCAGATATCTTCCATAATCAGAAGCGCTACTGCGCTCCCTTGAGTATCTCTACAAGCTTCCCCATGCCTCCTGGCAGGTAGGCGAGTGGCCACAAGGCCTGGGCAAGGTCCTGCATCACCTGCCAAACTCGTTCGTGCAGTTGTGAGAGCTCTGGCAAAAGATCTCCCGCAGACCCGAGCATCTCCTCTCCGGGATGGCCCGTCAGCATACCTACAGATATAGCTTTGTTAGCTGGTTTCTTCACTGAACTATATACAAGTTCGCTCAAGCACTTACTGAAAATGCCGCATTGAAGCCTTTTATTCTCCTTTACGGAGTCAGCCAGCTGGGCCCGAACATGTTTCAGTTCAACATCCAGCCGGGTATTGGCATCTTGGGGATCGTTTTTCTCCCGCCTTACTTGTGTAAGCACGTGCTCGTCAGCCTTTAGCTGTCGTTGAGCACGTTGCTCCTCTGGATTCACTCCGAGATCATCTACAGAATCTATTGATTAGATTAGCATGGAAGCCAAATATTAAATGGCACATCTCGTTCTTTTCGATAGGAACAAGTGTTACCAGATGGGGCCTTCTGGGACTCCTCCATTTTAGCAACTATGGCCCGTAGCTGGGCTTTGCACTCCTCCAGCTCTTGAGACAACTGGGTATTCTTCTCAGTAAGAACCTATGTAAATAATGATCCTTAAATCAGTTGTGCCAACTGTTTCAAGTCTCAGGGGCTACTGGTATATATATAATTATCAGATTTTCTTACCCGTATATCCTTTACATACTAGTCCGTGGCTCTAGCAAGACCATTTTGAGCAGCTCGGATGTACGCATCCCCTGAGTTGAAGGCATCAAATGCCTCTTCAGAAAAACCGGGGTCACGGAGTACGGCCCGACGACGCCTGTGCTTCATGGCACTCTCCACTTCAGAATTTGTGGCGGACAGCCTATCCGCATCCTCGGTAGGAGGAATATCCGGCGTTGTCCCCACGTTAGCATCTGCCTCCAAGTCCGGCTCTGGAGCCCAACTAGTGGAGGCATGGCCGGCAGGCTCTCCGGATATGGTCTGGCGAGCGTTTTTCCTGGTTTTAACCATGGACGTTATTATATTTTAAAGACAATAACCATGGAGCAGGGTTCTTTTTCATACCTCTGCGATGGCATCTCAGTCCTGACCACCTTCCTTTTAAGCCTACCCGGTTTCGGTGCCGCTTGTTGGTGAGCCACTGCGGGTTCGGCATGGCGTCCCGAGGGCCTTCCCTGCAAGACACCATACGTGTGCGGTGGGTGAAGTGCGAAAAAGGGATCCTTCTCGGAAGTTGGGACTCCGGTTTTACTTACATGCGATGAAGGGAGCAGTCCAGGATAATCGGCGGTGATGGCCACCAAGGCACCGTCATAGCTTAACTGATAAAACGTCCTATCGATGAGCTCCACAAATATGTTCGGATCTTCCTCGAGTCCGGGATCGAGGGCCCGATCAGGGTCCTTTGGCTGTGGAGACAGGTTGTGAATCTCCCTCACAGCTTTTCGCAATTCCTGTTATGAAATAGCAAGGTAAATATTTATGACAAAGAAAGGGGGAAGGTTTGGAGTAAAAAGCAGCAGCTCATCCAGTTTGGGGGGTTGTACATGGACAATCCATCCCGTGGCTTAATACGGATGAAATCCTCTTCCTCTCCCTTATATAAATCGGACAATATTTTTGCCAGAGCGGTGGAGGAGTCCGGACCTTTATGGCCGCAGGGGGTGGCATTGTCTTCTCCATTGAAGTGCCACATGGGTTGTCCCCGATATTGAAGTGGCTGCACCCCCCACATTATACATATTGACATAACCTCGATCATTGTCAGTCCTGATTCGGCCAGTGTCTTTATCCAGCTCATCAGGTAAAGGACCTCTCTGTTGTCTTCCTCCTGGGGGCTCCGAGGGCGCCAGCTACGGCGTTTCATCAAAGGGGCATTGTTGAACTCAGGAAGGCCCATCCGAATAGGGCCCGGGAGGGGAACGTCCTCCATATAAAACCACTCCGAAGTCCAGTCTTCGGATGTCTTCTTCGGAGTACCATATTTCGGTTCCGCCCACTTGAAATATTGACCCCTTCTATGTACAGGGCACGAGGTAGAATAGCCTCTGCCATAGCTCGAAATGAGCTTCGCAACCCAGAAACAGCTCGCAAAGGGCAACGTAGCCTGCGATGTGTAATATGGAGGCGGGACTAAAGTTATGCAGCTGGAGGCCATAGAACTCCAGGAGCCCGCGGTGGAATGGATGGATTGGAAATCCGAGTCCCCTCAATAAATAAGGGACGAGGCATACTCGCTCCCATGTGGATAGGTTGGAAAAGCTTTCCGCTTCCTCCCTGCCATTATAAGTGGCTAGTCCGGCTCGGACAGGGACCATGTACGCAGGAGGGAGAAACCCCTGGGTCTGCAACTCTACTAGTTGGCTATGGGGAACAGAACACTTCTCCCAACTACCTGGCTTAGGGCTACGGGGGCGAGAGGAGGAGCTGCGGTGGCCGGCCATGATGGGATGGATTTTTTCGGGCACGCTCCGATGGATACTCGCTATGAGAAGGTGGTGTGATCTAGATCTGAAGATCCCCGACTGTTTAAATAGACGATTCACCTACCTGGTTAGGGTGGTAAATGTAAAATACCCCGACCTCTCACATTCGCTCGACACGTGGAAGATAGCCATTATTAAGGCACAGAAGCCGAGAAGTGCAACATTCATGGGAGGCCGGACACAACTCATTATGACAGGTACTCAGGATTTGGAGGAGAACCCACCTTGCAATGCCGAAGACAATCTGCGTGCCGAACTCATCGTCATTGAAGCCTGGTTCGGGGGCTACTTAGGGAGTCCTGGATTAGGGGGTCCTCAGACAGCCAAACTATATACTTTGGCCGGAATGTAGGACTATGAAGATACAAGATCGAAGACTTCATCCCGTGTCCAGATGGGACTCTCCTTTGCATGGAAGGCAAGCTTGACGGTTCGGATATGTAGATCTCCTCCCTTGTAACCGACTCTGTGTAACCCTAGCCCCTCCGGTGTCTATATAAACCGGAGGGTTTTAGTCTGTAGGACAACAACAATCATACCATAGGCTAGCTTCTAGGGTTTAGCCTCTCCGATCTCGTGGTAGATCCACCCTTGTAATACTCATATCATCAAGATCAATCAAGCAGGAAGTAGGGTATTACCTCCATCGCGAGGGCCCGAACCTGGGTAAACATTGTGTCCCCCGCCTCCTATTACCATCCGCCTTAGACGCATAGTTCGGGACCCCCTACCCGAGATCCGCCGGATTTGACATTGACAGCGGGCGTAAGGCATACAGTACTACTACTACTCATGCAGTCCCTAGCCATTGAAACAGAGACAACTAAAGAAAAAAAGATCCATGCAGTCCCTAGCCCTTGAATCGTAAACCCAAACCAGGCTTTAATTTGCTGGCAACGTCGGTGCTTCCTAAGAAATGAAGTTTGCAACCCTTTGACCATCGGATAATTTTTTGCAATTTCACTAAAATCGAGATGAGCATCCATGTGGCAAATAAATTGAAGAAGTGTGATTAGAATAAGATTACTGGGACTAGTTGATGAGACATAAGCTCATCACAAATACAGTACATAGAAGCCAGTAGAGGTATGTGCGGGGCAAAGAAGTAGAGAAATATCCACATGGAGTGATGTGGGCAGCTGGATCAGTGGTGCAAGTCAGCTGTAAAGGGCGTTGTACCTGAGGGATGTCGGGACGTAGCTCAACCTAGAGGAGGGCGGCGGGAGGAGGCAACTACCCACGTCGCGGCAGTGAGCAATGGACGAAGGCAACCTCACCGCTTTGTGAGTGAGAATGGTGGGGACCCTTGATCGGGACGTGCCGACAATGGGTTTTCACCGTCAGCGACGACAACCACATCTACACTAAGCATCCACCCCTTCCCCCGGCAGACGTGATCCGCCGGAATGTTAGAGATGTGGCCACAGTGGTTTTGTGCGAGAGAGTGTGAAAATTAAAGAGAGCAACCCTAGCAAGCAACCGTGTAGGCTCGTCCTGCCTATGTATATACTGGAGTGGTTTCCTTTTCTCTCTCCATATGAACCTATTTATATTGTGTATGTGCCACTGAAGAAAAAAACTTTATTTATAAATGACGCGGCACCTACTACTCGTTCTCCTATAAACCTTGCACTTGGCATCTCCAAACTATTAACCTTGCGATTGGCTCTTCGCCTCTTCGGGATGTCGAGCAATAATGGTACTGCAGTATATACCATTCTGGCTATATGAGACCGAATGAATTGCTGCACGTCCACCACGTGGTGGGGGTCGAGGGGCAAGGGCGAGTGCGCACTATTACGTCCGTTTCAATATGGACTACATACAGAGCAAAATGAGTGAATCTACACTCTAAAATACGTCTATATAAATCAGTGTTTGGAGTATGTACTAGAAGTTCATATTGAAATCTACTAAAGGACATATATTCCGAACAATATGATAATCTCTCTAATCAAGGTAAGGACGAGGACTAAACGGAGGGAGTACTAGTAAAATTTTCTCCTCGTCCTGCGAGCCACCACGCGCGTGGGCGACGGAGCGGGCGTACTAAGCAAGCTTCTCCTCGTTCTGCGAGTTGATGGGACACATCAAAAGTACTCCAGTGTAGAGAGCCTTTCCTCTAAGGTAGGCCCCACATGGTTTGTCTCTTTTTTAATATGACGCATCAAGTCGCAATTTGTTTGTTCACCCGTGGTAGACGATCCTCCCTCCATCTAGTGGACAACCAGTAGACGTGTCAAGTTACCATGTGGGTCCTACCTCAGTTGCCTTTTCTTACAGAAATGAGCTCCAGCGTGTACCTGCGCGGGTGTGATTGGGAAAGAGACGGGAGTACGTGCGCTGTGCGTGCACCTCTTCTCTTCGTGCACGCCCCCACCTACGTGGGTGTGTGTGAGAGATACAAACCTAGACAAATGGCTTGTGCATTCATGAGTGTTTTTTGTTTGGGGGGGTGATTTCGTGAATGTATTTGTGGGAATATGTGTCGATGACATCTCAAACAAAATTTTGCATGCAATGTGTGTGAAATTGAGGCCTATCCATATCATATATAGAGGGTCGGGCGATCCACGAGAAGAGAGGGAGGGGTCATAGATATCGATAGAGTCGAAGAGAGGATCAAGTGGGTGGGTGCGAGATCGATGAAGAGAGCCATCGAAATTGTGTGTGTGTGTGTGTGTGCAAGTCAAAGATATAGGGTGACTGACCTAGCTACCGGAATGTCAGAGGGCACATGTTAAGTTTGTGTGTGGCAGGGAGACATGACTAGAGTGCTCTTTGCATCGGTGTGTGTGTGTGTGTGTGTGTGCGGGGGTGGGGGAGGGGTAGGCAGAGGCCTAACTATAGAGGTAGAACGACTCCTATATGTGTTGAGAAGGAGAGACCCAGCTATGTCTTGAGGGAGATCGGTTGACGTCCATACATGATTGAAGGACGGGAAATAGGATGGGACAAAGAGGAGAGAGGAGAGAGAGAGGGAGGGAGAGGGGTAGAGTGTTGGATGCGTGACGGAGTTGCTTCTCGAAGATGGTGGGAGAGGCCTATTAGAAAAACTGAGGGTGGAACTGCAATATTATCAATAAGAGTGGGGATGTGTTTCTGTGTGTGCCTGTGCGTGATAGATCTGCCGGGACACATCCATGGATGATGAAGGGGAACCATGTGTTTGGTAAGAAAATCTAACTAGATCGGTAGATCAATTGTTGTTTGTCGGAGGAAGGGGGAGACACAACTAATGAGGTAGATTGATTGACGCATTGGGAAAAACGAGTTATAAGGACCTAGCTAGCTATATGTATAGTGGGAGATCGGTCGGTGTACGTCCATTTGTTAGAGGAAAATAAGGCCCGGTGAGACGGATAGACAGAGAGAATGGAGCTAGGAGGTGGTGCGAGAGGCCCAGCTACTAGCTAGATAGGGAGAGGAGTGTGCGGTTGTGAGATCGATGAAAAGAGGGGCGAGAGTTTACACGTGTGTGGGACCGTATGAGAGACACGAGGCAAGGACACATAAAGGAGGAGATTGAAGGTGCCTGTATGTTGTAGGCAGACATCGCTGGAGAGGTTTATCGATCGGTGTGTGTCGTAAAGGAGTTGTGGAGACTGTGGGAGAACGACCTAAAGAAAAAAATGAGTGTGCGCGATGGATAGAATGCTGAGGGAGGGGGAGGGCGAGGAGGGCGTGTGCATGCACGAGAGAAAGTTAGTGGTAGCTACAAAGGTTAGAGGATTGTGTGGTTGTAAGAGACTAACAAAGATCATAATTTGATATGAAAGTGGATTCATATATTTGAACAGGAGATCATAGTGTTTTAAACATATGCATGCATGAATATAGTTGTGATACACGTGTTGTCGTTTTGCACATGTTATACCATAATGTGATAATGCATGGCGTTTGCAACTCAGAGCTAAATGTCGAACAATCTAAACCATACTATACATCGAACAATATCACATTTTATTTGAAATTTGTGATAATGTGTGGCGTTTGCAGCTTACAACTAAATATCGAACAATCTAAACAATACTATATATCGAACGTTCTCACATTTTATTTGAATTTGTGGTAATGTGTGGTGTTTGCAATTCACATCTAAATACTTGTAGGCGTAGGGGGCGGGGCACCATACATAATGTGATAAACACATTATACATATGAGACATGGTTTAGTTTGTGAAGATCTAGCTAGAGCTTGAAATGTACTATGATTTGAAATCAACATAAAGTGGATTACAAAATCGAGTTTGAGTTCATATAGTACACATAGTTCATATGTAACTCGAGACTAATCATGTGGTGTGCTATGAAGATAATACACAAACGATGGCTTAACTTGACAATAATGACGATTGTAGATCTTATTAAAACAGAGAAACGAATTCAAATGCTTTGACTTCACAACAATCATTATTGTAGATCTTATTCAAATAGAGAAACGAATTCAAATTTAGTTCTTATTGAAGCGGTAGTATATACATTTGGAGTGCACTAAAATGTTCATTTGAGTACTAGGTTGCATGCATTATACACGTAGCGAAATATTTTAATTGAACATAACATGAATTCAAAGTTTTGGATGACATTTGTAGTGTGAATTGATTTGGTATAGTACACGTTAGGCTTGTCCGGAAATTTCAACCCGCGCCTTGTTAGCCCAAAATATTTAAGATATATCTTTGTCTCGTGTTGCTCCGACAACTCCCTCCATCTCAACCCGCGCCTTGCTATTCCAAAATTACAACGCGCGCGAAAACTCCCACCTCCTGTGAAATCCCAACACACGAAATGACCGTGATACCCCTGAACCGAAAGAACCACCTCAAATCGGTGGGGGTACTTTCGTAACTTACCTCACATTTCAGACAAGCGTGTCCCTAAGCCATGGTTCCCCACTCCCATCCCATCCGCCCACCCATTCATACACCGAGTCCGGGGAAACCCGCGAAGCCCCACACCCTACCCCGTCCTCCACCCAGCCGGAGCCTCTTCCCCTACGATGTCGTCCACAGCAACACCTCGATGTCCCTCATCCACCCTATTGGATGAGAATCCGTCGTTGATCTGGTCGTCCCGCCGATTCAGCCACCCCGTCCTCCACCTCCAAGGAGCTGCCCCGATGTTCCCCTCATCTTTTGCGCCACCTCCATTCCCACAACGCCGTCTTCACCTGCACCACCGGAAGAGCATCATCATCACCGTTTCCTCGGATGAAGCTGCGGCCTAAGCGGCGCCACCAAAGAGGTTGTACACTAACCGCCACATTTTCTTCTTGATTCGATCTCACGGTGCTGCCGGCGCTCGGTCCTGAGCCGACGCGGCGTGACTCCATCCACGGCGGCATCGCTGACAACTTCCTCCATGGCGTTGGTCCCTCGGTGGCAGCGTCCACATTAGTAGGAGCTGCTTCTGCTTTAGCTCTCGCTCGCGCTGCTGCTCTGCTCTTGCTCTCGGTCCCCTGCCTAGTATGCTCTTGCTCTTGCTATTTCTCGTGTTGCTACTCTCGCTCTTGCTTCCGATGCTGCTCCGATTTAGCTACACTCCAGTCGACTGAATCGACTTTTGGTCGGTCGATTTTCAGGGGGTGGGGGGGCTCGCCAGAGCTAAGGAAGAACCAGCTGTAACAGGGAGGGGGCTCGCTGGAGAGGTACCCCACTATCTATGTTAGGGTTCAGGGTGGGGGCGGTGGTCGCCAGCGGTGGTGGGGCGGTGGCGTGGGGATCGCCGGAGAAAAAGCTCGGGACGGGGGGCCTAAAGGGATGGCCGGGGCGGCGGCGGACCGGTTGTGGGGAGTGTTTTCAGGGCGGGCGGGGCGGCGCACTGCTGGCCGCGGGCAGCGGGGGGCGGCTGTTTGGCCGGTGGTGGCTGGCGGCTCAGGGGGTGGAGGTTGAAGATGAACTGCAGGCCCTTGCTTTCGTGTCCAACGGCTGCAAAATCGAGTGAGCAGAGATGAAAAATTCAGTCGACTGACGTGTATACATCTAGCACTTTGTGGTATGTATTTTACGTCATCCATTGGAGATGCTATTAGAATTCCACTCAGGTTAACATTGTCTCTCTTGTCCTGCTTCAGCCTCGGCATCGTACAACTCACCGGAGCTGCTCCAACAACGGAACCCTCCATCACAGCAAAGCAGTACCTCGGGCTCCATCTCCAGACGCCTAAGATCTTCTTCCTCTCCTCCGACAGCCAAGTCTGTTGGAGCATCCTCACCGGCCAACCCAATCACGCTGAGATCGACATGGCTTCGCCAAAGAGGTTGTACACTTGTTGCATATCTTTTTTACTCTACATGTTATATATATTGTCCACTGAGCACACGGAGTAACGGGAAATACGATCATTTTATCCAACTATATGACAAGCAGTGAGGTACCAGGCAACTTAGCTATCCGTGATGGACTCTCTTGAACGCCATCATTATTTATCTCTGCGCGTTGAGCTGTGCATTTGTCGATGGCTCTGGGAGTTGAGCTAGTAGGGTAGTGGCCTGGGTCCAAATTAATAGAAGTAGCACAAAACATTTTTTTAGTGTAGGATTTTCCTTGCTCAAGCATGCCTACTAGAATTTCCAGTGCTTGAAAGGAAAAGTGAATGAAAAACATAGGAATTCGAAAGTTTCATATGGTACTACTTTTCATGAATTTGGTGCAAAGGAATGGAGCAAAGGAAAACTGTAGGATTTGTTCCTTTAGTGTCTCCTTGAACGAAAAACCATAGGAATTTTAATTTCCACCTGTCCTCCTTTTCAAAATCCTATTCATGAAGCACAAGACTAAGAGATAGTAGCATACTAGCATTATAACCGTACATTTTCTTGTGGTTTGACTTAATCTCATCATGCTTCTTTGCATCCTGTGATCTTCCAATTCTTGTGAACCAAACACCCAGATTGGCAGAAATCCTATGTTTTTAAATTCTCTGTTTTGCACGTGCGTTCCTATCCTATTCCTTTCTATTTCCTAACCCTGCATTGTTAGAGTCCTCAAATTCAAACAAGCCCTTACACAATTACTTCTATTACAGATATGTGTCAAAGAAAACCTTGTGTGGCCTGTCCTGCTCCTGTGGTGCTGTGTTCCACCCCAGCTGAGCTGCTCCAACGACGGAAGGGTTCACCACAACAGGGATCCGCTCTCCAGACTGTCTTTCGCCGCTTCTTCTTCCCCGCCGCCGGCAGCCACGACAACTGCATTACCATCATCAACTCAGCAGATGACCTTGAGGACTACACATGTCCGCAAGAGAGGTCGCACTCTTCCGTGTCTTCTTACGTTATGCATCGCTTAATATGATGGCATGCTACTTTATCATCGTGTTCACCTATTAGACTCCGAGTCAGGTCCAAACTTATCCTGAAACTTGAGTTTTTAAATGGTTGTGGGGTACATATTGGGGCAGCAATCAGTACTATCTGTCTATTATCTGATTAATCTCAGGTGTCTACTATGAGTTTCATGTTGGGTGCAAACAAACATTAAAGGAGCCATTATCTGTATTTTTAACTAAAGCTATTATCTGCCTCCTACCATTGGTTTTGGGTCTATCCACAGTTTGCTACCATCACTCTGGATTTGTGCATGCACTCCTTGTTGGGGAACGTAACAGAATTTTAAAATTTTCTACGCATCACCAAGATCAATCTATGGAGTCAACTAGCAACGAGGGAGAGGGGAGTGCATCTACATACCCTTGTAGATCGCGCGCGGAAGCGTTCAAGAGAACGGGGTTGATGGAGTCGTACTCGTCGTGATCCAAATCACCGATGACCTAGCGCCAAACGGACGGCACCTCCGCGTTCAACACACGTACGATTGGGAAGACGTCTCCTCCAACTTGATCCAGCAAGGGGGAAGGAGAGGTTGATGAAGATCCAGCAGCACGACGGCGTGGTGGTGGAAGCAACGGTGATCTCGGCAGGGCTTCGGCAAGCTCCGGGAGAGGGAGGAGTGTCACGGGAGGGAGAGGGAGGTGCTAGGGGCTAGGGTGCGGCTGCCCTCCCTCCCCCCACTATATATAGGACCCCTAGGGGGGCACCGGCCCTAGGAGATTGAATCTCCAAGGGGGGGCGGCGGCCAAGGGGGGTGGAGTGCCCCCCAAGCCAAGTGCGGCGTCCCCACCACTAGGCTTTCCAACCCTAGGCGCAGGGGAGGCCCATCGGGGGGGGCGCACCAGCCCACTAGGGGCTGGTTGCCCTCCCACTTCAGCCCATGAAGCCCTCCGGGATAGGTGGCCCCACCCGGTGGACCCCCGGGACCCTTCCGGTGGTCCCGGTACAATACCGATTACACCGGAAACCTTCTCGATGGCCGAAACTTGACTTCCTATATATAAATCTTAACCTCCGGACCATTCCGAAACTACTCGTGACATCCGGGATCTCATCCGGGACTCCAAACAACTTTCGGGTTACCGTATGCTAATATCTCAACAACCATAGCATCACCGAACCTTAAGTGTGTAGACCCTACGGGTTCGGGAGACACGCAGACATGACTGAGACGACTCTCCGGTCAATAACCAACAGCGGGATCTGGATACCCATGTTGGCTCCCACATGCTCCTCGATGATCTCATCAGATGAACCACGATGTCGAGGATTCAATCGATCCCGTATACAATTCCCTTTGTCAATTGGTACGTTACTTGCCCGAGACTCGATCGTCGGTATCCCAATACCTCGTTCAATCTCGTTACCGGCAAGTCACTTTACTCGTACCGTAATGCATGATCCCGTGATCAACCACTTGGTCACATTGAGCTCATTATGATGATGCATTACTGAGTGGGCCCATAGATACCTCTCCGTCATACGGAGTGACAAATCCCAGTCTTGATTCGTGCCAACCCAACAGACACTTTCGGTGATACCTGTAGTGTACCTTTATAGTCACCCAGTTATGTTGTGACATTTGGCACACCCAAAGCCCTCTTATGGTATCCGAGAGTTGCACAATCTCATGGTCTAAGGAAATGGTACTTGACATTCGGAAAAGCTATAGCAAACGAACTACACGATCTTTGAGCTATGCTTAGGATTGGGTCTTGTCCATCACATCATTCTCCTAATGATGTGATCCCGTTATAAATGACATCCAATGTCCATAGTCAGGAAACCATGCCTATGTTTTGATCAACGAGCTAGTCAACTAGAGGCTCACTAGGGACATGTTATGGTCTATGTATTCACATATGTATTACGATTTCCGGATAACACAATTATAGAATGAACAATAGACAATTATCATGAACAAAGAAATATAATAATAACCATTTTGTTATTGCCTCTAGGGCATATTTCCAACAGTCTCCCACTTGCACTAGAGTCAATAGTCTAGTTACATTGTGATGAATCGAACACCCATGTCGTTCTGGTGTTGATCATGTTTTGCTCCAGGGAGAGGTTTAGTCAAAGGATCTGCCACATTCAGGTCCGTATGTACTTTACAAATATCTATGTCTCCATTTTGAACACTTTCACGAATGGAGTTGAAGGGACGCTTGATATGCCTGGTCTTCCTATGAAACCTGGGCTCCTTGGCAAGTGCAATAGCTCCAATGTTGTCATAGAAGAGAGTCATCGGGCCCGACGCATTGGGTATGACTCCTAGGTCGGTAATGAACTCCTTCACCCAGATTGCCTCTTGTGCTGCCTCCAAGGCTGCCATGTACTCCGCTTCACATGTAGATCCCGCCACAACGCTTTGCTTGCAACTGCACCAGCTTACTGCCCCACTATTCAAAATATACACGTATCCGGTTTGTGACTTAGAGTCATCCAGATCTGTGTCGAAGCTAGCATCGATGTAACCCTTTACGACGAGCTCTTCATCACCTCCATAAACGAGAAACATATCCTTAGTCCTCTTCAGGTACTTCAGGATATTATTGACCGCTGTCCAGTGTTCCATGCCAGGATTACTTTGGTACCTTCCTACCAAACTTACGGCAAGGTTTACATCAGGTCTGGTACACAGCATAGCATACATGATAGACCCTATGGCCGAGGCATAGGGGACGACACTCATCTTTTCTCTATCTTCTGCCATGGTCGGGCATTGAGCCGTGCTCAATCTCGTACCTTGCAATACAGGCAAGAACCCCTTCTTTAACTGATTCATTTTGAACTTCTTCAATATCTTGTCAAGGTACGTACTCTGTGAAAGACCAATGAGGCGTCTCGATCTATCTCCATAGATCTTGATGCCTAATATGTAAGTAGCTTCTCCAAGATCCTTCATTGAAAAACACTTCTTCAAGTAGGCCTTTATGCTTTCCAAGAATTCTATATCATTTCCCATCAACAGTATGTCATCCACATACAATATGAGAAATGCTATAGAGCTCCCACTCACTTTCTTGCAAATGCAGGCTTCTCCATAAGTCTGCGTAAACCCAAACGCTTTGATCATCTCATCAAAACGAATGTTCCAACTCCGAGAGGCTTGCACCAGCCCATAAATCGGGCGTTGGAGCTTGCACACCTTGTTGGCATTCTTAGGATCGACAAAACCTTCCGGCTGCATCATATACAATCCTTCCTTAAGGAAACCATTAAGGAATGCCGTTTTGACGTCCATTTGCCATATCTCATAATCATAGAATGCGGCAATTGCTAACAGGATTTGGACAAACTTCAGCTTCGCTACGGGTGAGAAAGTCTCATCGTAGTCAACCCCTTGAACTTGTCGATAACCCTTAGCGACAAGCCGAGCTTTATAGATGGTTACATTACCATCCGCGTCTGTCTTCTTCTTAAAGATCCATTTATTTTCTATGGCTCGCCGGTCATCGGGCAAGTCAGTCAAAGTCCATACTTCTTTTTCATACATGGATCCTATCTCGGATTTCATGGCTTCCATCCATTTGTCGGAATCCGGCCCCGCCATCGCTTCTTCATAGTTCAAAGGTTCATAGTTGCCTAACAACATGATTTCCAAGACAGGGTTGTTGTACCACTCTGGTGTGGAACGTGTCCTTGTGGACCTACGAAGTTCAGTAGCAACTTGATCTGAAGTTTCATGATCATCATCATTAACTTCCTCTCTAGTCGGTGCAGGCACCTCAGGAACAATTTCCTGAGCTGCGCCACTCTCCGGTTCAAGAGGTAATACTTCATCAAGTTCTACTTTCCTCCCACTTATTTCTTTCAAGAGAATCTCTTTCTCTAGAAAGGATCCATTCTTGGCAACAAAGATCTTGCCTTCGGATCTGAGGTAGAAGGTATACCCAATAGTTTCTTTAGGGTATCCTATGAAGACACATTTTTCCAACTTGGGTTCGAGCTTTTCAGGTTGAAGTTTCTTGACATAAGCATCGCATCCCCAAACTTTTAGAAACGACAGCTTAGGTTTCTTCCCAAACCATAATTCATATGATGTCGTCTCAACGGATTTCGACGGAGCCCTATTTAAAGTGAATGCGGTAGTCTCTAAAGCATAGCCCCAAAATGACAGCGGTAAATCGGTAAGAGACATCATAGATCGCACCATATCCAATAGAGTGCGATTACGATGTTCGGGCACACCATTACGCTGAGGTGTTCCAGGTGGCGTGAGTTGTGAAACTATTCCACATTTCCTTAAGTGTGTGCCAAATTCGTGACTCAAGTATTCTCCCCCCACGATCTGATCGCAAGAACTTGATTTTCCTGTCATGTTGATTCTCAACCTCACTCTGAAATTCCTTGAACTTTTCAAAGGTCTCAGACTTGTGTTTCATTAAGTAGACATACCCATATCTACTCAAGTCATCAGTGAGGGTGAGAACATAACGATATCCACCGCGAGCCTCAACACTCATTGGACCGCACACATCAGTATGTATGATTTCCAATAAGTTGGTTGCTCGCTCCACTGTTCCGGAGAACGGAGTCTTGATCATTTTACCCATGATGCATGGTTCGCACATGTCAAATGATTCGTAATCAAGAGACTCCAAAAGTCCATCTGCATGGAGCTTCTTCATGCGTTTGACACCTATGTGACCAAGGCGGCAGTGCCACAAGTATGTGGGACTATCATTATCAACCTTACATCTTTTGGTATTCACACTATGAATATGTGTAACATTACGCTCGAGATTCATTAAGAATAAACCATTCACCAGCGGAGCATGACCATAAAACATATCTCTCATATAAATAGAACAACCATTATTCTCGGATTTAAATGAGTAGCCATCTTGAATTAAACGAGATCCTGATACAATGTTCATGCTCAAAGCTGGCACTAAATAACAATTATTGAGGTTTAAAACTAATCCCGTAGGTAAATGTAGAGGTAGCGTGCCGACGGCGATCACATCGACCTTGGAACCATTCCCGTCACGCATCGTCACCTCGTCCTTCGCTAGTCTCCGCTTATTCCGCAGCTCCTGCTTTGAGTTACAAATGTGAGCAACCACATCGGTATCAAATACCCAGGAGCTACTACTAGTACTGGTAAGGTACACATCAATTACATGTATATCACATATACCCTTAGTGTTGCCGGCCTTCTTGTCCGCTAAGTATTCGGGGCAGTTCCGGTTCCAGTGACCAATTCCCTTGCAATAAAAACACTCAGTCTCAGGCTTTGTTCCATTCTTTGACTTCTTCCCGGCAGCTTGCTTACCGGGCGTGGCAACTCCCTTGCCGTCCTTCTTGAAGTTCTTTTTACCCTTGCCTTTCTTGAACTTAGTGGTTTTATTCACCATCAACACTTGATGTTCCTTTTTGATTTCCACCTCCGCTGATTTCAGCATTGAATATACCTCAGGAATGGTCTTTTCCATCCCCTGCATATTGAAGTTCATCACAAAGCTCTTGTAGCTCGGTGGAAGCGACTGAAGGATTCTGTCAATGACCGCGTCATCTGGGAGATTAACTCCCAGCTGAGTCAAGCGGTTATGCAACCCGGACATTTTGAGTATGTGCTCACTTACAGAACTATTTTCCTCCATCTTACAACTGAAGAACTTGTCAGAGACTTCATATCTCTCGACCCGGGCATGAGCTTGGAAAACCATTTTCAGCTCTTCGGACATCTCATATGCTCCGTGTCTCTCAAAACGCTTTTGGAGCCCCGGTTCTAAGTTGTAAAGCATGCGGCACTGAACGAGGGAGTAATCATCAGCATGTGACTGCCAAGCGTTCATAACATCTTGGTTCTCTGGGATGGGTGCGTCACCTAGCAGTGTTTCTAGGACATAATCTTTCTTGGCAGCTATGAGGATGATCCTCAGGTTCCGGACCCAGTCTGTATAGTTGCTGCCATCATCTTTCAGCTTGGTTTTCTCGAGGAACGCGTTGAAGTTGAGGGCAACATTAGCGTGGGCCATTTGATCTACAAGACATAGTGTAAAGATTTTAGACTAAGTTCATGATAATTAAGTTCATCTAATCAAATTATTCAACGAACTCCCACTCAGATAGACATCCCTCTAGTCATCTAAGTGAAACATGATCCGAGTCAACTAGGCCGTGTCCGATCATCACGTGAGACGGACTAGTCAACATCGGTGAACATCTTCATGTTGATCGTATCTTCTATACGACTCATGCTTGACCTTTCGGTCTTCCGTGTTCTGAGGCCATGTCTGTACATGCTAGGCTCGTCAAGTCAACCTAAGTGTATTGCGTGTGTAAATCTGGCTTACACCCGTTGTATTCGAATGTTAGAATCTATCACACCCGATCATCATGTGGTGCTTCGAAACAATGAACCTTCGCAATGGTGCACAGTTAGGGGGAACACTTTCTTGAAATTATTACGAGGGATCATCTTATTTAAGCTACCATCGTTCTAAGCAAATAAGATGCAAAACATGATAAACATCACATGCAATCAAATAGTGACATGATATGGCCAATATCATTTGCTCCTTTTGATCTCCATCTTCGGGGCATCATGATCATCGTTATCACCGGCATGACACCATGATCTCCATCATCATGATCTCCATCATCATGTCTTCTTGAACTTGTATCGTCATCTATTACTTCTAATACTATGGTTAACGCTTTAGCAATAAAGTAAAGTAATTACATGACGTTTATGTTGACACGCAGGTCATAAATAAATCAAGACAACTCCTATGGCTCCTGCCGGTTGTCATACTCATCGACATGCAAGTCGTGATTCCTATTACAAGAACACGATCAATATCATACATCACATATATCATTCATCACATCCTTTTGGCCATATCACATCACATGGCACATGCTGCAAAAACAAGTTAGACGTCCTGTAATTGTTGTTGCAAGTTTTTACGTGGCTGCTATAGGTTTCTAGCAAGAACGCTTCTTACCTACGCCAAAACCACAACGTGATATGCCAATTTCTATTTACCCTTCATAAGGACCCTTTTCATCGAATCCGATCCGACTAAAGTGGGAGAGACAGACACCCGCCAGCCACCTTATGCAGCTAGTGCATGTCAATCGGTGGAACCAGTCTCACGTAAGCGTATGTGTAAGGTCGGTCCAGGCCGCTTCATCCCATGATGCCGCCGAATCAAGATAAGACTAGTAACGACAAGCAAATTGACAATATCCACACCCACAACTGCTTTGTGTTCTACTCGTCCATAGAAACTACGCATAGACCTGGCTCATGATGCCACTGTTGGGGAACGTAGCAGAATTTTAAAATTTTCTATGCATCAGCAAGATTAATCTATGGAGTCATCTAGCAAAGAGGGAGAGGGGAGTGCATCTACATACCCTTGTAGATCGCGCGCGGAAGCGTTCAAGGGAACGGGGTTGATGGAGTCGTACTCGTCGTGATCCAAATCACCGATGACCTAGCGCCGAACGGACGGCACCTCCGCGTTCAACACACGTACGGTTGGGAAGACGTCTCCTCCAACTTGATCCAGCAAGGGGGAAGGAGAGGTTGATGAAGATCCAGCAGCACGACGGCGTGGTGGTGGAAGCAAGGGTGATCTCGGCAGGGCTTCGCCAAGCTCAGGGAGAGGGAGGAGTGTCACGGGAGGGAGAGGGAGGTGCCAGGGGCTAGGGTGCGGCTGCCCTCCCTCCCCCCACTATTTATAGGACCCCTAGAGGGGGCGCCGTCCCTAGGAGATTGAATCTCCAAGGGGGGCGGCGGCCAAGGGGGGTGGAGTGCCCCCCAAGCCAAGTGGGGCACCCCCACCCCTAGGGTTTCCAACCCTAGGCGCAGGGGAGGCCCATGGGGGGCGCACGAGCCCACTAGGGGCTGGTTCCCCTCCCATTTCAGCCCATGGAGACCTCCGAGATAGGTGGCCCCACCCGGTGGACCCTCGGGACCCTTCCGGTGGTCCCGGTACAATATCGATTACCCCTGAAACCTTCCCGATGGCCGAAACTTGACTTTCTATATATAAATATTAACCTCTGGACCATTCCAAAACTCCTCGTGACGTCCGGGATCTCATCCGGGACTCCGAACAACTTTCGGGTTACCGTATGCTAATATCTCAACAACCCTAGCGTCACCGAACCTTAAGTGTGTAGACCCTACGGGTTTGGGAGACACGCAGACATGACCGAGACGACTCTCCGGTCAATAACCAACAGCGGGATCTAGATACCCATGTTAGCTCCCACATGCTCCTCGATGATCTCATCGGATGAACCACGATGTCAAGGATTCAATCGATCCCGTATACAATTCCCTTTGTCAATCGGTACGTTACTTGCCCGAGACTCGATCGTCGGTATCCCAATACCTCGTTCAATCTCGTTACCGACAAGTCACTTTACTCGTACCATAATGCATGATCCCATGACCAACCACTTGGTCACATTGAGCTCATTATGATGATGCATTACCGAGAGGGCCCAGAGATACCTCTCCATCATACGGAGTGACAAATCCCAGTCTTGATTCGTGCCAACCCAACAGACACTTTCGGAGATACCTGTAGTGTACCTTTATATTCACCCAGTTACGTTGTGACGTTTGGCACACCCAAAGCACTGCAACGGTATCCGGGAGTTGCACAATCTCATGGTCTAAGGAAATGATACTTGACATTCGGAAAAGCTATAGCAAACAAACTACACAATCTTTGAGCTATGCTTAGGATTGGGTCTTGTCCATCACATCATTCTCCTAATGATGTGATCCCGTTATCAATGACATCCAATGTCCATAGTCAGGAAACCATGACTATCTTTTGATCAACGAGCTAGTCAACTAGAGCTAGTCAACAATGTCAGTGCATTCAACTACTCGTCGTGTGCATCAGCCATTTGACACAGTGGTGGAAAATTCTGGAGTGAAAACAAGGTCTTCAGAGAAGACTATGCTATCTGACGAAGTGCATATCTCGCTAGTTACGGATAGCTGCTCAGAGGAGGATTCAAAGAAAGATGACCAGTCCTATTCCCTCCCCCCCCCCCCGAGGTGTATGCTCTAATTAACTTGGCAGGGTTATGTTGGTCATATTGTGCGTATGGTGTCTTGCATTGCGATGTCATTTGATTAGTTTAGACATGCTTTGTGTGAATGCCACTTGTTTAGTGTCTAATTACCATATATGTGAATTATGCATTGCCATCTTGTTGCAAGACATTATATATGTGAATTATGCAATGCTATCTTGTTGCAAAGGCATTATATATGTGAATTATGCAATGCCATGCTGTTGAGCCAATCATCATGTATGTGAATTATATCATGCTATCATTTTTTGTATTACGTGTTCCATTTGTCGACAACGTTTGTATATTCAACTATTCTTCCTGTGCATCAGCCATTTGAAGCGGTGATAGAAGTATCTGGAGTGAAAACAAGGTATTCAGAGCAGACGATGCTACCTGTTGAAGCAGACATCTTGCTGGATATAGAGAGCTCCTCAGAGGAGGATGCAGAGACTCATGACCAGTCCTTTCCCCCCCTGAGGTCTATGCTGAAACTTGGCAGGGTTATATTACCCATGCCATGCATGTTGTCTTGCATTGCTTAGTTTTTACATCATATATGGATTGGCATATGCTTACTTGCTTACTATATAAGTCATACATTTGAATTATATCATGCCATCATGTTTACATACACAACATCTATTTGAATTATGGCATGGCAACCCATTTAATAAATACATCATATAGTTATATCATCTCATCATGTTTAGTGTTTATAGTCATCATATTTTGCATTATGTCATTCTATCCGGGAATTATATCATGCTATCATGTTTCCATATGAGGCATGTATGTGAATTATGGCATGCCAACCTATTTAATAAACACATTATATAGTTATATCATGTCATCCTGTTTACATAGTCATCATATTTTGAACTATGTCTTTCCATCTTTTTTAGATAGCCATCATAACATGAAATTGTATCAAGCTATCCTGTTTAGTTAGCCATCATATATGTGAAATTGTGTCATGCTATCCTGTTTGGTTAGAAAACATAAATGTGAATTATTTCATGTCCTCTTTTCTTCCCCACTATCCATTGCACCTGTCTATCATACAATGTCTGTACATTCAATTATTTTTCTTGTTTGTCAGCCATTTGAATTGGAGAGGGTGATGGCAGTATCTAAGGGAGTAACAACACGGTCTTCAGAAAAGATAGTGCTTCCAGTTGATGCAGATTGAACCACGGTTCTACTTGCCCAAGAACCAGCCCCACCACACATAACCCAGGCTCTCACAGATTGTACCCCAACCCAGTTGGACAGAGAACCAGCTATGCCCCTTCTAACCCCAACCCCAGCAGATAGTAACCCAGTTCCAGTTGACACAACACCATCTCTACCATAGAGCACCCAAACACGAGCAGTTAGTAAGGGAACTGCAGTGCCCAAAGCACGAGGACCATCACTCCGAATCCCAACTCAATGCTTAAAGGAGAAGAAGAATTGTTCTCAGGTCAGGTTCTGTAGCTATGGTTCATACTCCTTTGCTCTTGCATCATTGTATTTACTCAGACCAACTATTTTCAAATTTGAAGGATGGAATTGAAACTCCAATGGCACAACAGGTAAGTTTTAAACTTGTTTCTTTAACAGGTAAGTTTCAATTGAATAAACAGTTATGCTCTCATGTCATGCACATTACAAGTGTCTCTATAGTTTCCCACACTTATATTCTGTCTATTCTACTTTGTGTTGAACAAATATTATTTGAACTGTGTCTCTATCTTGAATTGGGTAACAAAAACTAGAATGATACAGACCATAAAGTGACCATGGTACATAGATATATGTTTGTTTCATGCTGTTATCGTGTGCACTTTACTACTGAACTGATTTACCAAAATGAGTTTCATATACAACATGGTAAACCTATGACGTGTCTGCTTGTTTCTCTTTTAGAATGCAGACAAAATATTGGAGAACAATACCCCGTTATGCAATGGTGAAGGAAGTAATGCAGATAAGGTTCAAGATAGTGAGACATCCCTGTTGGTCTCCAAGAAAGCTGATAAAAACTACCTTGATGACAGTGAGAGAACCCAGAAGTCCTGTCTTGATGTAGTGCTCGAGTTACTAGCCACTACTGCTGGCACAAGCTCTTCGAACTCGCTGCCTGAATCAGTTCATCTTCTTGAGTCTTAGCTTCAAGTTGAAAGACATCAATCAGATGTGTTGCGACAGGAAGCTGAAGGACTGAGGAAGTCCCTGCAGAATTCAGATGCATACTTTCTGGTGCAACAGCAAGCACTGGAGGATTTAAGCGCCAAACAAGAGAAAGTTAATAAGCTTGCTAAGCATCTTGCCAGCATTATGGGTAATCAGGATATTGTTTCTTGAGATATTCTGAAGTGGTTTCAGTTCTGGACTTGTTTTTTTGCGGAATTTATTTGCACTGGTCGCCAACTTTGACAACCAGTGTATATGATATGCTGATTTGTTCCCTATATTTGCACTGGTGGCAAACTTTGATGCCCAGTGGATGTAATATGTGTAATAGCCGTGATAGCCTAGCGTAAGTTGCTTGCTTATTTATTTCCTTGTTGTCTTGTTTATTTGTTTGCTTGTAGTCAGTGCTCTTCTTTTTCCGCAGTTTACTAGTGGCCGCAATAACCTATTTTTTAAAACTAGGCCATAATAACCATGGGCTACATATTTACTGTAGTGACACTAGGCCTTCTACGGGCCGTAGAAACAATGGGCCTTCTACAGGGCGTAGAAACAATGGGCCTTCTACGGGTCGTATCATCAATGGGCCTTCTACGGGCCGTATCATCAATGGGCCTTATACGGGCCGTATGATCGATTGCCCAAACATGGGCCAATAAAATACCGCTTTATGGCCGTAAACAGGCTAGAGTTGGAATCGTCCGTTCATGGGCCGACCATAATGGGCCATCATTAATCAATCGTATTTGATGACGATATGAAAACGGCCCAATGTATTAACGGGCCACAAACGGGCCGACTGTAAGCACAGGCTGAAATTGGCCTACAAGAAGAAAATGGCAGTAACGGGTCATAAGTAACCGAATGCTGGAAATGAGCCCAAGAATAAATGGGCCCTGAGAAGGCCGAAAGATAACATGAGCTGGAAATTGCCTAGCGGAATAATGGGCCGTTAATGGGTATAAAGTGATAAACTGTTCATTACAAGCCAGTTTTACCACGGGTCGTTAATGGGCCGAGGGTTACTAAGGGCCTCATATGGGCCAAAAGAAGTCATGGGCCATACATGGGCCGGAAGTTAAAATGGGCTGGAATTATATTGGACGGCCCAGATGACGCTACTGGGCCTAATTCGGATAGGCCGTAAACGGGCCCTAGGTTATAGGGCTGTAAATGGGCTATATGCGAACATGCCGTTAACATTCTTGCTGTGGGCCGGCCCGCCACCTTTTGACCAAGTCAAATGGGCCGGCCTTTTCATAGGAATGGGCCTCTGTTGGGCCGTGCCACGTGTCGATGTATCATAGGCGCTTTGGGTCCAATGACTGGATGACATTTGTCCCAACGATGAGCCGACACGTGTTTCCTCCAGCCAATGATGATTTTACACGTGGAAAATCCCCATTGGTCGGGGCTATTAACGGGTTATCGGATCCAAAACCGGACCCGATAGCTTAACGGCGTTCCGTTACGGTGGATGCCACGTGTCGGTCACCCTTGACGAAAGCACTTCTGTGACGTGCGATTTATCGTCATGGAAGTGGACACTTCCATGATGATAATTTTGGTAATGTCATGGAACACTTCTACGATAGCACATGTAGGACTATCTTGATCCTGTCATTAATTTGTCATGGATGTACATGCATGACAGAAAACGTGACCTACTATGACAAACACGTATCATCACGGAAGTGTAT
Organism: Triticum monococcum; assembly: GCA_034509565.1. NCBI lineage: Eukaryota > Viridiplantae > Streptophyta > Magnoliopsida > Poales > Poaceae > Triticum > Triticum monococcum. The sequence goes on along the minus strand of CM067844.1, from coordinate 455,944,785 downwards.
TTTTTTGTAGTGGTGCCAATGGCAAACAGCGTCTTGAAATGTGGAGCGGCAGGCGAAAAACAGTTCAAAATTCTGACCGGATGGACGTGATGTCATGTTGTAAAAGTTACAGCAGATTGGGCTTGTGTATTATTATATTCTCTCTACGGTTGTGTGTGTTGTGTGTTACAGGTCCGGACACGATCAATTCGTCCTAAGACTATTTTGGAGTTTGGAAGGGGGAACCCGCCTTGCAATGCCGAAGACAGCACTACGCGCCGGATACCTTGTCATTGAAGCCAGGTTCAGGGGCTACTGAGGGAGTCTTGGACTAAGGGGTCCTCGAGCGTCCGGCCTGTTAGCCATGGGCCGGACTGATGGGGTGTGAATATACGAAGACAGAAGACTGCACCCGTGTCCTAATGGGACTCTCCTTGGCGTGGAAGGCAAGCTTGGTGACCGAATATGTAGATTCCTTTCTTTGTAACCGACCTTGGGTAACCCTAGATCCTCCCGGTATCTATATAAACCGGAGGACTTCGTCCGGATAGGAAAGACTCATTGTCATAGCCATACACGCTAGACCTCTAGGGTTTAGCCATTACGATCTCGAGGTAGATCAACTCCTGTAGCACTCATATTCATCAATTCAATCAAGCAGGACGTAGGGTATTACCTCCATAGAGAGGGCCCAAACCTGGGTAAACATCATGTCCCTTGTCTCCTGTTATCATCGACCTTAAACGCACAGTTTGGGACCCCCTACCTGAGATCCGCTGGTTTGACACCGACAGTGGCTAACATACGCAAATAAGAGTAAGATGAGAAGCTACGCAACGGTCCAAGAAGATACAAGTGATCAAGAAGTGATCCTAAAGCTACCTACATTCAAACATAACCCAAATCATGTTCACTTCCCGGACTCCTCCGAAAAGAGACCATCATGGCTACACACGCGGTTGATTCATTTTAATTAAGTCAAGTGTCAAGTTCTCTACAACCGGATATTAACAAATTCCCATCTGCCACATAACCGCGGGCACAGATCTCGAAAGTTTATACCCTGTAGGGGTGTCCCAACTTAGCCCATCACAAGCTCTCACGATCAACGAAGGATATTCCTTCTCCTGGAACAACCCGATCAGACTCGGAATCCTGGTTACAAGACATTTCGACAATGGTAAAACAAGACCAGCAAGACCACCCGAATGTGCTGACAAATTCCGATAGGAGCTGCACATATCTCGTTCTCAGCGCACACCAGATGAGACATCCTACGAGTAAAACCAGCCCTCAAGTTTCCCTGAGGTGGCCCCACAGTCTACTCAGTTCGGACCAACAGTTAGAGAAGCACTGGCCCGGGGGGTTAAAATAAAGATGACCCCTGTGCTCACGAAAACCCAAGGGAAATTTATAGGTTGTTAGGCAAATGTAAAACCAAGGTTGGGCCTTGCTGGTGGAGTTCTATTCAAAGCGAACTATCAAGGGGGTCCCATAACCCCAATCGCGTTAGGAACGCAAAATCAAGGAACATAACAACGGTATGACAGAAAATAGGGCGGCAAGAGTGGAACAAAACACCAAGCAAAAGGCCAAGCAACATTAATTAAATAAGAGAAAAAGTGATATCCCAACATAAACATTTTCCAACATGGAGCAAACTTCAACTTCACCTGCAACTAACAACACTATAAGAGGGGCTGAGCAAAAGCGGTAACATAGCCAAACAACGGTTTGCTAGGAAGGTGGGTTAGAGGCTTGACATGGCAATATGGGAGGCATGATAAACAAGTGGTAGGTAGCGCGACATAGCGATAGAGCAAACAACTGGCAAGTAAGATAGAAGTGATATCGAGGGTAATGGTCATCTTGCCTGAGATCCCGCAAGGAAGAAGGACGAGTCCATGAAGAAGACAAACGGACGTAGTCGAACGAATCCTCACAACTCCGGAACGAAACCGAAGCTAACGAGAGAAGCAAACTAGAAATAAGCAAGCAACATGGTAAACACAAAAGCGTAAACATGGCATGATGCAAAACCAAGGATGATGCATGTCCGGGGTTAAATATGCATGGCATGGCAAAGTGCACAAGCAAAACTACAAGTTAAGTGGATCTCAATATGCAACAAGATGCATATTGACGAAACACCACATTCGATTATTTAGTTCACTCCTGGTTAGGTACTCAACAATATTAAAGGTTGGTTAACATGGCAAGAGGTGAGGCATAAGTAAACTAACTATTTAGGCAAGTTTAAATGAGGTCGGAAATAACAAACAACAATTCCAGAAAATCTCTATACATCATTTAGCAATTTTAATGCAAGGTATAGTTTTCAACATTTTAAATGTTATTATCATGATGCGGATGACATGTGCAAGTTTTAAGCAATTTTTGATGAAAATGTTGACATAAGAGATATGAAGCACTTTGTCACCATGGCAGAAAGAAAGGGTGCCACGGCAACGAATCCGAAAATGATGCCGCGACAACATATCGGTTCCGGTAGCTCATGGGGATACCGATGCAAAAGGAAATGTGACATGAACGTGTCATGCAAGACGATGGGGTGATCCCAGTTACTGGATTCCCACGGGTCGATGGCATGGCAACGAGGAGGAACATGCAAGCGACCACTCGAGCACGGAGCAAAAAACGGGCATCTCATACATCACACATGCATTCGTTCACGGGTGGTCGTCTTGGTGGTTATACCTTCGAAGCGAGCGTTTCGAGGTAGACGGATTCGATGGGACGTAGTGGTACTTTCGGCCCTTAGTGACGGAAGAGGTACAAACGTTCTCGGGGTACTTGTCAGTCTGGTATTGGTGTAGATGTACATGGCAAACGTAGTGGTGGTCGGCGTCTTGTCGAACCCAAGCGACGGTAGTCGTACACGACGCGTTGATGAAGTAGTTGTACTTGCGTACTTCAGCGAAAGGTAGCTCATGAGGACAACATTGGCTTGTGAGGCACCAACAGCAGCAGGACGAGGCAGCGACGCGCAAGAGACAGGGTGAGGCGGCATCCATGGTGGGGAATGTGAGGCGTCGTTAGGTAGAGGAGGCAACGCAGCGGCGCGAGGCAGACGTGCACGAGAGGTCGGGCATAGGGAGGTGCAGGGGCGCGTGAGGAGGAGGCCGAGGGGCGGCGACGGGGCCTTGCTGGAGGACAACTGGTGACGAAGGCTAGTCGGGGTGGTCGCTGGCGGCATCGGCGTGGCGGCGAGCTGGCGCAGAGGCGGAGGAGATGGCAGCGAGGCGCGGGGCGGAGGCAGAGGGGATGCGACGAGGCGCAGGTGAGGGAGGAAAACAGAGGTGGGCCCTCGGCGACACGATGGTGAAGGGCGGAGCACCGGGACGACGACGGCGCCATGGGGACGAAGCAGGAGGGAAGAAGAGGGGCGCGTCGGGGTGGCCGAGGACGGCGGTTCGGCGTTAACCGGAGCAGGGGAAGGAGTGGGAGGTGCGGCGCTGCTCTCTCTCCCTCTCTCTAGCAGCACATCGAGGGAGGAGGGGATCGAGCACGGGGCGCGGGTGAGAAGCGGCTGGCAACAGGGAGAGATGGTATCGATGGAGATGGAGGTTTGGGCGTGGGGTTTTCCTGGTGACGGCGCTAGGAGGAGGAGACAGGGGAAGTTGGGGATCGATCAGGTGGTTAGGGTTGCAGTGTTAGATGGGTTAGGTGGGCCGACCCAGCGTTAGGTAGGGGGCTGCTGGGCCTCGTGGCCTGCTGGGCCGCGGGGCTCCTTTCACCCTCTCTCCCTTATTTTCTTCTTTAGCAGAAAAGAAATTAGAGAGAGGAAAAGAAAGAGAGGGTTAGGGAAGGATTTTGCACATGGGATAATTTTTCCACACTCACAAAAATGTGCATGGTCCAAGAAAATTGGAGTGGGCAAAATTGAAAGATTTAAATTCAAAATCATTTGAATTTAATTCAAATGGTTTGAACTAGGACTTGGTAAAAGAAAGGTCCAAAATGTTCGGAATTCTCTGGAGATCGGGAAAGCGATGAAAGAAATTATGGGCAAAGTTTGAGGACCAAACGTGAAGTAGAAAATACATGGAAATTATTTTGCAAGTGTGTTAGAATATTTATTATAGCTCCCTAATATATTGGGAGGATATGTTATATAGAGAAATCACCATGTGAGCTCAATCAATTTAGATAGATCAAAGATGTATGCATTTAATTTAGTTGCGTTTTAAAAAGAGGTGCAAGATGACATGATGCAATGCACATGATGACATGGCAAGATGCAACACACAAGCGAATGACAAGGCAACAACAGCGAATAACTGGAAGACACCTGGCGCAACGGTCTCGGGGCGTTACAACGATATCCAGGCAATGATCATTATATAGGCATCACGTCCAAGATTAGTAGACCGACTCCTGCCTGCATCTACTACTATTACTCCACACGTCGACCGGTATCCAGCATGCATCTAGTGTATTAAGTTCATGGAGAAACGGAGTAATGCACTAAGAACGATGACATAATGTAGACAAGATCTATTTATGTAGAAATAGACCCATTGTTTTATCCTTAGTAGCAACGATACATATGTGTTGGTTCCCTTTCTATAACTAGGATCAAGCATCATAAGATCGAACCCACTACAATGCACCTCTTCCCATTGCAAGATAAATAGATCAAGTTGGCCAAAGAAAACCCAAATATCGAAGAAGAAATATGAGGCTATAAGCAATCATGCATATAAGAGATCAAAGAAACTCAAATAACTTTCATGGATAAGTAGAGATAGATCTGATCATAAACTCAAAGTTCATCTGATCCCAACAAAGACACCGCAAAAGAGTTACATCATATGGATCTCCAAGAGACCATTGTATTGAGAATCAAACGAGATAGAGGAAGCCATCTAGCTACTAACTACAGACCCAAAGATCTACAAAGAACTACTCACACATCATCAGAGAAGCACCAATGGAAGTGGTGAACCCCTCCGTGATGGTGTCTAGATTGGATCTGGTGGATCTGGACTCTGCGGCAGCTAGAATTGATTTTCATTGACTCCTCTAGGGTTTATAGAATATTGGGGTATTTATAGAGCAAAGAGGCGGTGCGGGAGGCCACCGAGGTGGGCACAACCCACCTGGGTGTGCCTGGGGGCCCAGGCGCGCCCTGGTGGGTTGTGCCCCCCTCGGGGCACCCCCAAGGTGCTTCTTCGGCCCATTGGATGTCTTATGGTCCATAAAAATTCCATAGCCCAAAAACATCCAAGATTGATTATCTGCGATGTAAAAAACATGCAAAAAAGAACAACTGGCACTTGGCACTATGTCAATAGGTTAGGATCAAAAAATGATATAAAATGATTATAAAACATCCAAGATTGATAATATAACAGCATGGAACAATAAAAAATTATAGATATGTTGGAGACGTATCAGCATCCCCAAGCTTAATTCATGCTCGTCCTCGAGTAGGTAAATGATAAAAAAGAATTTTTGATGTGGAATGCTGCCTAAAATTTCATATCTTATTCTTTTCTGTATAGCATGGACATTTGGACTTTTATATTGTTCAAAGCAAGAGTCTAGTTTTGACATGATAACTTAAATACCCAAGCATATCAACAGGCAACCATGTCTTCCCAAATATCAACGCTAAAATCAGCTATCCCTAGCCTATCATGCTCAATCATTGATCCATTGATGAAACAAACTCGCATATTAACTACACTCAATGCTCATGTACGATCATAGTGCCTCCTAGTTGGTGCTTTTATAAGAGAAGATGGAGACTAAAATTCAAAAATAAAAATTGCATACAGTAAAAGAAAGTCCCTTCGCAGAGGGAAGTAGGGATTTGTAGAGTTGCCAGAGCTCAAAGCAAAAATTGAGAGATAAAAACATTTTAGGAGGCATAATTTTCCCACCAACGAAAACTACTTAGAGTTCCCAACACTTTCCATGCTAGATATATCATAGGCGGTTCCCAAGGAGAAATTAAAGTTTATTCCTTTTTCCACCGTACTTTCACTTTCCATGGCTAACCATATCCACGGGTGCCTTCCATACCAACACTTTCCAAGGAATTTATTATTTGACAACATAAAGTAAATTCATTTTTCATTTCGGGACTGGGCATCCCTACCTTTGCCTTACTCTCGTGTAATGACTAGTGAATAGAAACTCATCGTGAGAATAACACATCTAGCATGGAAAATATTAGCCACCCCTCACCGCCTCACGAGCGGTACGAGTACACAAAAGAGAAATTTATTTTGAATAATAGAGATGGCACAGACAAATTTGCTTAGAACAGAAAAAGAATACCGCATATAGGTAGGTATAGTGGACTCATGTCACAAAACTGGTTTAAAGGGTTTTGGATGCACAAGTAGTGATCATACTTAGTGCAAAATGAAGGCTAGCAAAAGATTGCGAAGTGAGCAACCAAGAAACGAATAATCTCATAAGCGAGCATTAAGCATAATTAACACCGAATAATGTAGCACAAGTAGGATATAATTTCATTGCATGACTATTGACTTTCATGCTTGCTTAGGGAATCACAAACCTTAACACAAATATTCTTACTAAAGCATAATTACTCATCAAGATGACTCACATATCACATCATCATATCTCAAAACTATTACTAAGAATCAAGTTTATTTTGTCCAATGATCTTCATGAAAGTTTTTATTATATCCTTCTTGGATATCTATCACTTTGGGACTAATTTTCATGTGTTGCTTTTGATAATCTCAAACAAATATAAGTGAAGATCATGAGCATAATATTTCTTTCTCTCAAATTAATTTAAGTGAAGCAAGAGAGAATTTCTTGAAAATTTTACTAACTCTCAATAAATCTAAGTGAAGCAAGAGAGCATTTCTTCAAAAATAGTAAACAAAACCATGCTCAAAAATATATAAGTGAAGCACTAGAGCAAGTCCATAGCTCTCTGGTTAAAAATGACAATTATTTTCGCGAGCACAAAAGTTTCTGTTTTTTCAGCAAGATCAAACAACTATCACCCAAGAAGATCCTAAAGGCTTTACTTGGCACAAAAACTAATTAAAACAAAAAAAACACAATCATAACAGTAGCATAATTGTGCTATCACTCAAGAACGGGAAGCAAAAAGCAAAAATAAATTTTATTCATTGGGTTGCCTCCCAACAAGGGCTATTGTTTCACGCCCCTAGATAGGCATAAGATTTCAATGATGCTCACACAAAGGATAATAATTGAAATGAATAGAGCATCATGAAGCATATGACGAAAGCATTTAAGTCTAACATACTTCCTATGCATATGAATTTTTTAAAAAAAATCATCAAGACAAGAAACATTTAACATATGCAAAGAAAAGGAATAAAATATTGACGATCTCAACATAACGAGAGGAAATTTAGTAACATGAAAATTTATGTAACCATATTTCCCCCTCTTATAATAATTATACGTAGGATCATAATCAAATTCAATAATATAACTATCACATAAAATATTATCTTCATAATCCACATGCATGCAAAGTTGACACTCTTCCAAAATAGTGGGATTATCATCAAATAAAGTCATGACCTCTCCAAGCCCACTTTCATAAAAAACTCACGAGATTGAACATTCTCCAAATATGTGGGATTATTTTTACCTAAAGTTGAGCTCTTCCAAATCCACTTTCAATATTATTGTAAAGATATTCATCATGAGGCTTAAATAAATTTTCAAGATCATAAGAAGAATCACCCCAATCATGATCATTGCAACAAAGAGTGGTCATAGCAAAATTAGCATCCCCAAGCTTGGTGTTTTGCATATTATTAGCACAACTGACATTAATAGAATTTATAGTAAAATCATTGCAATCATGCTTTTCATTGAAGGAGCTATTATGAACCACTTCATAAATTTCTTCATCACGATTTCCAGATTCAGGAATCTCAAGCAAAACTTCATAAAGATAATCTAGTGCACTGAACTTACTAGCAATTGGTTCATCATAATTGGATCTCTTAAAAAGATTAGCAAGTGGATGACGATCCATATCAATAAATTTTTAGCAAGCGAAGATGCAAGCAAATAGAAGACACATGGCACACAAGCAAAGATAGCAAACGAGCAAAAAGGCAAACGAAAAAGAGGGCAAATAAAATGACAAATTTTTGTGAAGTGGGGGAGAGGAAAACGAGAGGCAAATGGCAAATAAAGTAAATTGCAAGGAGATGAGATTTGTGATTAGGAACCTGGTAGATGTAGACGATCCTCCCCGCCAACGGCGCTAGAAATTCCTTTTTATAGCGGCTTGAAGCTACGTCGGTATTTCCCCAAAGAGGAAGGGATGATGCAGCATAGAGACGGTAGGTATTTCCCTCAGTGATGAAACCAAGGTTATCGAACCAGTAGGAGAACCAAGCAACAACACGTAAATGACACCTGCACACAAATAACAAATGCTCGCAACCTGACGTATTAAAGGGGTTGTTAATCCCTTTCGGGTAATGGCGCCAGAAATTGGCAAACGGACGTGAATAAATCGTAGTAGATTGATAGATCGAACGCCAAATAAAATAAATTGCAGCAAGATATTTTTGTATTTTTGGTTTAATAGATCTAAAAACAAAAGCAAAGGAAAATAGACCGCAAAGGCAAATAATATGAGAAAGAGACCCGGGGCTGGAGGTTTCACTAGTGGCTTCTCTCGAGAAAAATAGCAAACGGTGGGTAAACAAATTACTGTTGGGAAATTGATAGAACTTCAAATACTCATGACAATATCCAGGCAATGATCATTATATAGGAATCATGTCCAAGATTAGTAGGCCGACTCCTGCCTGCATGTACAACTATTACTCCACACATTGACCGCTATCCAGCATGCATCTAGTGTATTAAGTTCATGGAGAAACGAAGTAATGCAATAAGAACGATGACATGATGTAGACAAGATCTATTTATGTAGAAATAGACCCCGTCGTTTTATCCTTACTAGAAACGATACATACGTGTCGGTTCCCCTTCTGTCACTGGGATCTAGCACCGTAAGATCAAACCCACTACAATGCACCTCTTCCCATTGCAAGATAAATAGATCAAGTTGGCCAAAGAAAACCCAAATATCAGAGAAGAAATATGAGGCTATAAGCAATCATGGATATAAGAGATCAAAGAAACTCATATAACTTTCATGGATAAGAAGAGATAGATCTGATCATAAACTCAAAGACCATTGTATTGAGAATCAAATGAGAGAGAGGAAGCCATCTTGCTACTAACTACGGACCCGAAGGTCTACAAAGAACTACTCACGCATCATCGGAGAGGCACCAATGTTAGTGGTGAACCCCTCCGCGATGTTGTCTAGATTGGATATGGTGGTTCCGAACTCTACGGCCTCTGGAATTGATTTTCGTCGGCTCCCCTAGGGTTTCTGGAATATTGAGGTATTTATAGAGCAAAGAGGCGGTGCGGGAGGCCACCAAGGTGGGCATAACCCACCTGGGCATGCCTTGGCTACTAATACTTGCAAATATTCTTTGGCTCCCCTTGTGTCGAATCTATATATTCGGGTTGAATACTCTACCCTCAAAAACTATTGCGATCGCTATTGGGGAACGTAGTAATTTCAAAAAAAATCCTACGCACACGCAAGATCATGGTGATGCATAGCAACGAGATGGGAGAGTGATGTCTACGTACCCACGTAGACCGTTCGCGGAAGCGTTATATCAACACGGTTGATGTAGTCGTATGTCTTCACGTCCGACCGATCCAAGTACCGAAAGCACGGCACCTCCGAGTTCTGCACACGTTCGGCTCTGTGACGTCCTCGCCTTCTCGATCCAGCAATAGCGGCGAGGTAGTAGATGAGTTCCGGCAGCACGACGGCATGGTGACGGTGTTGGTGAAGAACAATCTCCGCAGGGCTTCGCCTAAGCACTACTAAAACTATGACGGAGGATAAACTAGAGGGGATGGGGTTGCCGGCACACGGCTTGGTGTTTCTTGATGTGTCTTTGGTGCTAGCCCTACCCCTCTATTTATATGTTGAGCCCTGGGGTCGAAACTTGGAGTAAAAGCCTCCTCAAAGTCGGTTTCACCCGAAAGGCAAGAGTCCTTCTCGGACTCCAGGGCTAGACGCCAGGGTTCCCGGCGTCTACCCCCTAGACGCCAGGGTTCCTGGCGTCTAGCCTCTGGTCTCCGCAAAACTTCCTTTTGCACTTTCCAAAAGCCTCGTGGGCTTTCCCCTTTGGCCCAGATAAAGTGTTCTCGTGCCCAAACATTTTGGGAAACATCCGGAACCCCTTTCGATGAATTCCGGAACCCTTCCGGAGATCAAACACTACTATCCGCATATCAATCTTTACTTCCGGACCATTCCGGAGTTCCTCGTCATATCTGTGATCTCATCCAAAACTCCGAATAACATTCGGTCACCAACATACATAACTCATAGTACTATATCATCAATGAACGTTAAGCATGCGGACCCTACGGGTTCGAGAACTATGTAGACATGACCGAGACACATCTCTTGTCAATAACCAATAGCGGGACCTGGATGCCCATATTGGCTCCTACATATTCTACGAAGATCTTTATCGGTCAGACCGCATAACAACATACGTTGTTCCCTTTGTCATTAGTATGTTACTTGCCCGAGATTCGATCGTCGGTATCTCAATACCTAGTTTAATCTCATTACCGGCAAGTCTCTTTACTCATTCCGTAATACATCATCCCGCAACTAACTCATTAGTTGCAATGCTTGCAAGGCTTATAGTGATGTGCATTACCGAGTGGGCCCAGAGATACCTCTCCGACAATCGGAGTGATAAATCCTAATCTCGAAATACACCAACCCAACAAGTACCTTTGGAGACACCTGTAGAGCACCTTTATAATCACCCAGTTACGTTGTGACGTTTGGTGGCACACAAAGTGTTCCTCCGGTAAACGGGAGTTGCATAATCTCATAGTCATAGGAACATGTATAAGTCATGAAGAAAGCAATATCAACAAACTAAACGATCAAGTGCTATGCTAACGGAATGGGTCAAGTCAATCACATCATTCTCCTAATGATGTGATCCCGTTAATGAAATGACAACTCATGTCTATGGTTAGGAAACATAACCATCTTTGATCAACGAGCTAGTCAAATAGAGGCATACTAGTGACACTCTGTTTGTCTATGTATTCACACATGTATTATGTTTCCGGTTAATACAATTCTAGCATGAGTAATAAACATTTATCATGATATAAGGAAATAAATAATAACTTTATTATTGCCTCTAGGGCATATTTCCTTCAGTCTCCCACTTGCACTAGAGTAAATAATCTAGTTCACATCGCCATGTGATTTAACATCAATAGTTCACATCACCATGTGATTAACACCCATAGTTCACATCGACATGTGACCAACACCCAAAGGATTTACTAGAGTCAATAATCTAGTTCACATCGCTTATGTGATTAACACCCGAAGAGTACTGAGGTGTGATCATGTTTTGCTAGTGATAGAAGTTTAGTCAACGGGTCTGCCACATTCAGATCCGTAAGTATTTTGCAAATTTCTATGTCAACAATGCTCTGCATGGAGCTACTCTAGCTAATTGCTCCCACTTTCAATATCTATCCAGATTGAGACTTAGAGTCATCTGGATCAGTGTCAAAACTTGCATCGACGTAACCCTTTACGACGAACCTTTTGTCACCTCCATGATCGAGAAACATATCCTTATTCCACTAAGGATAATTTTGACCAATGTCCAGTGATCTACTCCTAGCTCACTATTGTACTCCCTTGCCAAACTCAGGGCAGGGTATACAATAGGTCTGGTACACAGCATGGCATACTTTATAGAACCTATGGCTGAGGCATAGCGAATGACTTTCATTCTCTCTCTATCTTCTGTCGTGGTCGGGTTTTGAGTCTTACTCAACTTCACACCTTGTAACACAGGCAAGAACTCCTTCTTTGACTGTTCCATTTTGAACTACTTCAAAATCTTGTCAAGGTATGTACTCATTGAAAAAATTTATCAAGCGTCTTGATCTATCTCTATAGATCTTGATGCTCAATATGTATGCAGCTTCACCGAGGTCTTTCTTTGAAAAAACTCCTTTCAAACATTCCTTTATGCTTTGCAAAATAATTCTACATTATCTCCGATCAACAATATGTCATACACATATACTTATCAGAAATGTTGTAGTGCTCCCACTCACTTTCTTGTAAATACAAGCTTCATCGCAAGTCTGTACAAAACTATATGCTTTGATCAACTTATCAAAGCGTATATTCCAACTCCGAGATGCTTGCACCAGTCCATAGATAGATTTCTGGAGCTTGCATATTTTGTTAGCACCTTTAGGATTGACAAAACCTTCTGGTTGCATCATATACAACTCTTCTTTAAAAAATCCATTAAGGAATGCAGTTTTATTTATCCATTTGCCAAATTTCATAAAATGTGGCAATTGCTAACATGATTCAAACAGACTTAAGCATAGATACGAGTGAGAAACTCTCATCGTAGTCAACACCTTGAACTTTTCAAAAACCTTTTTGCGACAATTCTAGCTTTGTAGATAGTAACACTACTATCAGCGTCCGTCTTCCTCTTGAAGATCCTATTTAATCTCAATGGCTCACCGATCAATGGGCAAGTCAATCAAAGTCCATACTTTGTTCTCATACATGGATCTCATCTCAGATTTCATGGCCTCAAACCATTTCGCGGAATCTGGGCTCATCATCGCTTCCTCATAGTTCGTATGCTCGTCATGGTCAAGTAACATGACCTCCAGAACAGGATTACCGTACCACTCTGGTGCGGATCTCACTCTGGTTTACCTACGAGGTTCGGTAGTAACTTGATCCAAAGTTACATGATCATCATCATTAGCTTCCTCACTAATTGGTGTAGTAGTCACTGGAACAGATTTCTGTGGTGAACTACTTTCCAATAAGGGAGCAGGTATAGTTACCTCATCAAGTTCTACTTTCCTCCCACTCACTTCTTTCAAGAGAAACTCCTTCTCTAGAAAGGATCCATTCTCAGCAATGAATATCTTGCCTTCGGATCTGTGATAGAAGGTGTACCCAACATTTTCTTTTGGGTATCCTATGAAGATTCACTTCTTCGATTTGGGTTCGAGCTTACCATGTTGAAACTTTTTTCACATAAGCATCGCAGTCCCAAACTTTAAGAAACGACAGCTTAGGTTTCTCGCCAAACCACAGTTCATACGGTGTCGTCTCTACGGATTTAGATGGTGCCCTATTTAACGTGAATGTAGTTGTCTCTAATGCATAACCCCAAAAACGATAGTGGTAATCGGTAAGAGACATCATAGATCGCACCATATCTAATAAAGCACGGTTACGATGTTCGGACACACCATTACATTGTGGTGTTCCAGGTGGCGTGAGTAGTGAAACTATTTCACATTGTTTTAACTGAAGGCCAAACTCGTAACTCAAATATTTTACTTCTGTGATCATATCGTAGAAACTTCTATTTTTGTTACGATGATTCTCCACTTCACTCTGAAATTCTTTGAACTTTTCAAATATTTCAAACTTGTGTTTCATCAAGTAGATATACTCATATTTGCTCAAATCATCTGTGAAGATCAGAAAATAATGATACCTGCCGCGAGCCTCAATATTCATCGGACCACATACATCAGTATGTATGATTTCCAACAAATCTGTTGCTCGCTCCATTGTTTCGGAGAACGGAGTCTTAGTCATCTTGCCCATGAGGCATGGTTCGCAAGCATCAACTGATTCATAATCAAGTGATTCCAAAAGCCCATGAGCATGGATTTTCTTCATGTGCTTTACACCAATATGACCTAAACGGCAGTACCACAAATAAGTTGCACTATCATTATTAACTTTGCATCTTTTGGCTTCAATATTATGAAAATGTGTATCACCACGATTGAGATCCAACAAACCATTTTCATTGGGTGTATGACCATAGAAGGTTTTATTCATGTAAACAGAACAACAATTATTCTCTAACTTACATGAATAACCGTATTGCAATAAACATGATCCACTCATATTTATGCTCAACGCAAACACCAAATAACATTTATTTAGGTTCAACACTAATCCCGAAAGTATAGGGAGTGTGCGATGATGATCATATCGATCTTGGAACCACTTCCAACACACATCGTCACTTCACCCTTAACTAGTCTCTGTTCATTCTACAACTCCCGTTTCGAGTTACTACTCTTAGCAACTGAACCAGTATCAAATACCGAGGGGTTGCTACAAACACTAGTAAAATACACATCAATAATCTTTATATCAAATATACCTTTGTTCACTTTGCCATCCTTCTTATCCGCCAAATACTTGGGGCAGTTCCGCTTCCAGTGATCAGTCCCTTTGCAGTAGAAGCACTTAGTCTCAGGCTTAGGACCAGACTTGGGCTTCTTCACTTGAGCAGCAACTTGCTTGCCGTTCTTCTTGAAGTTCCCATTTCTTCCCTTTGTCCCTTTACTTGAAACTAGTAGTTTTACCATCAACACTTGATGCTTTTCTTGATTTCTACCTTCGTTGATTTGAGCATCACGAAGAGCTTGGGAATCGTTTCCGTTATCCCTTGCATATTATAGTTCATCACGAAGTTCTACTAACTTGGTGATGGTGACTAGAGAATTCTGTCAATCACTATTTTATCTGGAAGATTAACTCCCACTTGATTCAAGCGATTGTAGTACCCAGACAATCGGAGCACATGCTCACTTCTTGAGCTATTCTCCTCCATCTTTTAGCTATAGAACTTGTTGGAGACTTCATATCTCTCAACTCGGGTATTTGCTTGAAATATTAACTTCAACTCATGGAACATCTCATATGGTCCATGACGTTCGAAACGTCTTTGAAATCCCGATTATAAGTTGTTAAGCATGGTGCACTAAACTATCAAGTAGTCATCATATTGAGCTAGCCAAACATTCATAACGTCTGCATCTGCTCCTGCAATAGGTCAGTCACCTAGCGGTGCATCAAGGACATAATTCTTCTGTGCAGCAATGAGAATAATCCTGAGATCATGGATCCAATCCGCATCATTGCTATTAACATTTTTCAACTTAGTTTTCTCTAGGAACATATCATAAATAAAACAGGGGAGCTAAACGTGAGCTATTGATCTACAACATAGATATGCTAATACTATTAGGACTAAGTCCATGATAAATTAAAGTTCAATTAATCATATTACTTAAGAACTCCTACTTAGATAGACATCCCTCTAATCCTCTAAGTGATCACGTGATCCAAATCAACTGAACCATAACAGATCATCACGTGAAATGGAGTAGCTTTCAATGGTGAACATCATTATGTTGATCATATCTACTATATGATTCACGCTCGATCTTTCGGTCTCCAGTGTTCCGAGGCCATATCTGCATATGCTAGGCTCGTCAAGTTTAACCTGAGTATCCTGCGTGTGCAAAACTGGCTTGCACCCGTTGTAGATGGACGTAGAGCTTATCACACCTGATCATCACGTGGTGTCTGGGCACGACAAACTTTGGCAATGGTGCATACTCAGGGAGAACACTTTTATCTTGAAATTTAGTGAGAGATCATCTTATAATGCTACCGTCAATGAAAGCAAGATAAGATGCATAAAAGATAAACATCACATGCAATCAATATAAGTGATATGATATGGCCATCATCATCTTGTGCTTGTGATCTCCATCTCTGAAGCACCGTCATGATCACCATCGTCATTGGCACGACACCTTGATCACCATCGTAGCATCGTTGTCGTCTCGCCAATCTTACGCTTCCACGACTATCGCTACCGCTTAGTGATAAAGTAAAGCATTACAGCGCAATTGCATTGCATACAATAAAGTGACAATCATATGGCTCCTGCCAGTTGCCGATAACTCGGTTACAAAACATGATCATCTCATACAATAAAATTTAGCATCATGTCTTGACCATATCACATCACAACATGCCCTGCAAAAACAAGTTAGACGTCCTCTACTTTGTTGTTGCAAGTTTTACATGGCTGCTACGGGCTGAGCAAGAACCGTTCTTACCTACGCATCAAAACCACAACGATAGTTTGTCAAGTTGGTGATGTTTTAACCTTCACAAGGACCGGGCGTAGCCACACTCGGTTCAACTAAAGTTGGAGAAACTAACACCCGCCAGCCACCTGTGTGCAAAGCACGTCGGTAGAACCAGTCTCGCGTAAGCGTATGCGTAATGTCGGTCTGGGCCGCTTCATCCAACAATACCGCCGAACCAAAGTATGACATGCTGGTAAGCAGTATGACTTATATCGCCCACAACTCACTTGTGTTCTACTCGTGCACAACATCAATGCATAAAACCTAGGCTCGGAAGCCAAAGTTGGGGAACGTAGTAATTTCAAAAAATTGACTACGCGCACGCAAGATCATGGTGATGCATAGCAACGAGAGGGGAGAGTGTTGTCTACGTACCCTCGTAGACCGTTCGTGGAAGCGTTATATCAACGCGGTTGACGTAGTCATACGTCTTCACATCCGACCGATCCAAGTACCGAAAGCACGGCACCTCCGAGTTCTGCACACGTTCGGCTCGGTGACGTTCTCGCCTTCTCGATCCAGCAAGAGGGGCGAAGTAGTATATGAGTTCCGGCAGCACGACGGTGTGGTGACAATGTTGGTGAAGAACAATCTCCGCAGGGCTTCGCCTAAGCACTACTAAAACTATGACGCAGGATAAACTAGAGGGGACGGGGTTGCCGGCACACGGCTTGGTGTTTCTTTGATGTGTATTTGGTGCTAGCCCTACCCCTCTATTTATATGTTGAGCCCTGGGGTCGAAACTTGGAGTAAAGGCCTCCTCAAAGTCGGTTTCACCCGAAAGGCAAGAATCCTTCTCGGACTCCAGGGCTAGACGCCAGGGTTCCCGGCGTCTACCCCCTAGACGCTAGGGTTCCTGGCGTCTAGCCTCTGGTCTCCGCAAAACTTCCTTTTGCACCTTCCAAAAGCCTCATGGGCTTTCCCCTTTGGCCCAGATAAAGTGTTCTCGTGCCCAAACATTTCGGGAAACATCCGGAACCCCTTCTGGTGAATTTCGGAACCCTTCCAAAACTCCGAACAACATTCGGTAACCAACATACGTAACTCATAGTACTATATCGTCAACGAACGTTAAGCGTGCGGACCCTACGGGTTCGAGAACTATGTAGACATGACCAAGACACCTCTCTTGTCAATAACCAATAGCGGGACCTGGATGCCCATATTGGCTCCTACATATTCTACGAAGATCTTTATCGGTCAGACCGCATAACAACATACGTTGTTCCCTTTGTCATCAGTATGTCACTTGCCCGAGATTCGATCGTCGGTATCTCAATACCTAGTTCAATCTCGTTACTGGCAAGTCCCTTTACTCTTTCCGTAATACATCATCCTGCAACTAACTCATTAGTTGCAATGCTTGCAAGGCTTATAGTGATGTGCATTACCGAGTGGGCCCAGAGATACCTCTCCGACAATCGGAGTGACAAATCCTAATCTCGAAATATGCCAACCCAACAAGTACCTTTGGAGACACCTGTAGAGCACCTTTATAATCACCCAGTTACGTTGTGACGTTTGGTGGCACACAAAGTGTTCCTCCGGTAAACGGGAGTTGCATAATCTCATAGTCATAGGAACATGTATAAGTCATGAAGAAAGCAATAGCAACAAACTAAACGATCAAGTGCTATGCCAACGGAATGGGTCAAGTCAATCACATCATTCTCGTAATGATGTGATCCCGTTAATGAAATGACAACTCATGTCTATGGTTAGGAAACATAACCATCTTTGATCAACGAGCTAGTCAAATAGAGGCATACTAGTGACACTCTGTTTGTCTATGTATTCACACATGTATTATGTTTCCGGTTAATACAATTCTAGCATGAATAATAAACATTTATCATGATATAAGGAAATAAATAATAACTTTATTATTGCCTCTAGGGCATATTTCCTTCAATTGCCTATACTTGTGGGTTATCAACAGCAAACTTGACGAAACACTGTTGTGGTTTGACGCGTAGGTAAGAACGGTTCTTGCTAGAAGCCCGTAGCAGCCATGTAAAACTTGCAACAACAAAGTAGACGACGCCTAACTTGTTTTTGCAGGGCATGTTGTGATGTGATATGGTCAAGACATGATGTGATATACGTTATTGTTTGAGATGATCATGTTTTGTAAAAGTTATCATCAACCGGCAGGAGCCTTATGGTTGTCTCTTTATTGTATGAAATGCAAATGCCATGTAATTGCTTTACTTTATCACTATGCGTTAGCGATAGTTGTAGAAGCAATAGTTGGCGAGACGACCACGACGCAACGATGGAGATCGAGGTGTCGAGCCGGTGACGATGAAGATCATGACGATGCTTTGGAAATGGAGATCAAAAGAACAAGATGATGATGGCCATATCATGTCACATATTTTGATTGCATGCAATGTTTATCTTTTATGCATCTTATTTTTCTTAGATGGCGGTAGCATTATAAGATGATCCCTTAACTAAATTTCAAGGTAAAAGTGTTCTCCCCGAGTATGCACCGTTGCTACAGTTCGTCGTGTTGAGACACCACATGATGATCGGGTGTGATAGACTCTACGTTCACATACAACGGGTGCAAGACAGTTTTGCACATGCAGAATACTTGGGTTAAACTTGACAAGACTAGCATGTACAGACATGGCCTCGGAACATTGGAGACCAAAAGGTCGAACTTGAATCATATAGTAGATATGATCAACATAGAGATGTTCACCATTGATGACTACTCCATCTCACATGATGATCAGACATGGATTAGTTGATTTGGATCATGTATCATTTAGATGACTTGAGGGATGTCTATCTAAGTGGGAGTTCTTAAGTAATTTGATTAATTGAACTTAACGTAGCATGAACTTAGTCTCGATAGTATTTGCATATCTATGTTGTAGATCAATAGCTCACGATTTAGCTCCCTATTTTTGATATGTTCCTAGAGAAAAATAAGTTGAAAGATAATAGTAGCAATGATGTGGATTAGGTCCGTGATATGAGGATTATCCTCATTGCTACATAGAAGAATTATGTCCTTGATGCACCGCTAGGTGACAGATCTATTGCAGGAGCATATGCGGACGTTATGAAGATTTGGCAAGCTCGATATGATGACTACTTAATAGTTTAGTGTGCCATGCTTTACGGCTTAGAACTGGGACTTCAAAAACGTTTTGAACACCACGGAGCATATGATATTTTCCAAGAGCTGAAATTGGTATTTCAGACTCATGCCCGTGTCGAGAGGTATGAGACCTCTGACAAGTACTTTGCCTACAAGATGGAGGAGAATAGCTCAACGAGTGAGTATGTGCTCAGAATGTCTGGTTACTACAATCACTTGAATCAAGTGGGAGTTAATCTTCCAGATAAGAAAATGATTGAGAGAGTTCTCTAGTCACTATCACCAAGCTACTAGAACTTAGTGATGAACTATAATATGCAAGGGATGATGAAAAATGATTCCCGGGCTCTTCGTGATGCTGAAATCGGCGAAGGTAGATATCAAGAAAGAGCACCAAGTGTTGATGGTTAAACAAGACCACTAGTTTGAATAAAAAGGGAAAGGGAAAGAAAGGGAACTTCAAGAAGAATGTCAAGCAAGTTGCCACTCCTGAGAAGAACCCCAAAGCTGGACCCAAGCCTGAAATTGAGTGCTTATACTACAAAGGAAATGGTAACTGGAAGCAGAACTACCACTGAGGGAGTCCTGGATTAGGGGGTCTTCGGACAGCCGGACTATATCCTTTGGCTGGACTGTTGGACTATGAAGATACAAGATTGAAGACTTTGTCTCATGTCCGGATGGGACTCTACTTGGCGTGGAAGGCAAGCTAGGCAATACGGATGTGTAGATCTCCCCCTTGTAACCGACTCTATGTAACCCTAGCCCCCTCCGGTGTCTATATAAACCGAAGGGTTTAGTCCGTAGGACAACAGACAATCATACCATAGGCTAGCTTCTAGGGTTTAGCCTCTTTTATCTCATGGTAGATCAACTCTTCTAATACTCATATCATCAAGAACAATCAAGCAGGACGTAGGGTATTACCTCGATCAAGATGGCCTAAACCTCGGTAAACATCATGTCCCCTGCCTCCTGTTACCATCCGCCTTAGACGCACAGTTCGGGACCCCCTACCCGAGACCTGCCGGTTTTGACATCGACATTGGTCCTTTCATTGAGAGTTCCACTATGTCGTCATCATAAGGAGGAAGGAGCGCCTCGTTGTCAAGGACAACATCACCTTAGGGGGAGCCCTGGCTGTAGGCCAAAATCTTCAACTAGGCGGCTTCGTCATGACCGCCCGCTCGGCCGCGGCACCGTCAATGACTTCTCGGGTCATCGAAAATAGCCTCCACATTGGCTCGAAATTTGCTCAGCAGATGGATCCAATGGAGCTCTCCTCTTTGAACAAGCTCTTGGATCGCATCGCCGCTCTGGGAGTCACTACGGACTACGATCGGATCAGGCTTAAACCCGACCAAAGGGAGATTAACTCTCTGCCGGTCACCCATCAGATAGCGGTGATGGAGGAGCAATGTGGCGATTCTCCCTCTATCCTGAGGACGAACTATGTCCGGATTCCCGAGCTCCCCGAGCTGGATACTCGCTCACGGGAGGACACCGCCTAACCCTGAATCCAGAATCAGGCCGCATGCCGAACCCACAGGGCAACATCCCGGAACCCAAACTTCCAAGATCGGAAACTCCCCTGCCCCGGGATCACAGATTGGGTCAAGGTCTGGACTTAAATCCACCCACCCACCCAGATACAAACGATCTTTCCCACATTAGGCAAGCGCCCCAAGAGACAGTACATCACTATTGGGCCAGATTCCTCCTTGTAATGAACAAGGTCAAGGACTATCGCGAAGAAGACGCAGTTTCATTCTTTTGCAAAAATTGCACGGACAAGGGAGTCCTCAACGCCATAAGTCGCCGTGACATAGCACACTTCGCTGACTTGGCGGCCATAGTACGGAAAAACTGCGATAGAAAGTGCCTAGAAAACCCAAACGCAATTTTGGGATAATCCGGCTCTGACAAAACCCCCAGTCCGGACTAAAAGGGTGCATTCTCATAAGTTGCCTGACTCAATTACAAAGAAGCAAAAGCCCACTACAGGGCGTGGAACCGTATTGGAGGGATGGCTTAACAGGCCCTGCAAAATCCATAGTACAGCGGATACCATATCAACACACAGCCTTAGAGCATGTTGGGTACTCCGGCAGCTGGCCAAAAGCGGTGAGGATTTCCTCACCCAAAATACCTCAGAGCACCTTCCCACGAATAACAATACAGTATTAACGGTCTTCGAGACCTTCTCCTCAAATAATAGGCGTAAGCGAGCACTCCGCAACCTTGCCGAAGTCTGCCATGTGGCAGCAATAAATCCATGGAACGACACGGCTATCACCTTCAATGCCACTGACGAACCTAAATTCCGAACAGCCCGAGCACCAGCCGCTTTGGTCCTGAGTCAAATTGTGGATGGCTTTTGGCTCACTAAGGTTCTCATGGACGGCGACGGCGGATTAAACCTCATTTATGAGGAAACTCTCCAAAAAATGGAAATAGACATCAACCGTATGAGCAAAGCAGTACGACCTTCCGAGGAATCATCCCTAGTTGGGAGGCACGTTGCGCTAGGAAAATCACACTTGATGTGGTATTCAGCACTCTGGAGAATTACAAGTCCGAAGAAATTACATTCCAAGTGGCCCCATTCAGTAGCGGATACCACGGCCTTCTAGGGTGGGAGGCATTCATGATTTTTCAAGCCATACCCCATTACGGATACATGAAGCTCAAAATGCCCGGACCCAATGGAATCATTACTCTAGTTAGTGATCCGGACATAGCACTCCGCGCCGAGAACAAAACAGCCGCACTAGCCCTCGAGACATTATCCGAAGCCCTTGTGGCGGAGGAGTTAACCGCATTGTGCTCCACGGTGGACAGGGACGGCGTGATACTAGACAAAAGATCCAAGTCCACCTCCTTTAAACCAGCGGACGAAATAGTCAAATTCCAAGTCCATCCAACGGACCCCACAAAAACAGCATCCATCGGGGCAGTTAAACCCCGCTGTAGACGCCGCACTATGGGAGTTTCTGCACGAGAATTGGGACATATTCGCCTGGCATCCTTCAGACATGCCAGGAATCCCACGCAGATTGGCCGAGCATAGCCTTAATGTCCTAAAAGGATTCAAGCCGGTCAAGCAGACTCTTCGGCATTTCTCTGAACCTAAGCGACAAGCCATGGGAGAAGAGCTAGCCAAGCTACTGGAGGCCAGATTTATTAGAGAAATAAAACAGCAAACCTGGTGATGGTACCAAAGAAGGACAAATCCTGGCAACTATGCGTCGACTTCAAAGACCTTAATAAGGCTTTCCCAAAGGATCCCTTTCCACTCCCTCGCATCGATCAAATCATCGACGCTACCGCAGGACACGACTCATTGTGCTTCCTCGACGCATACTCCGGTTACCACCAGATTAAGATGGTGGAGTCTGATCAAGCCGCAACAGCATTTATCACACCATACGGCCCCTTATGTTTTAACACAATGCCCTTCGGGCTCAAAAACGCTGGCGCAACATATCAGCGCATGATCCAGACATGTCTGGAAAAGCAGATCGGCAAGACTGTGGAGGCATATGTAGATGATGTGGTCATTAAAACCAGACACGTCGACTCTTTAATAGACGACTCCAGGATCACGTTCACCAATCTCCGAACATACGACATTAAGCTCAATCCGGAAAAATGCGTTTTCGGCGTTCCCGCCGGAAAGCTCCTGGGCTTCATCGTTTCTAGTACAGGAATTGAAGCAAATCCTGCTAAAATCCGAGCTTTGTCGTAGTTGGCTATCCCAACTGACCTCAAGCAAATCCAGAAATTGACAGGATGTGTGGGCTTTAAGCCACTTTATCTCCCGATTAGGAGAAAAGGCACTTCCCCTTTATCGCCTTCTTCGGCACACCGAACACTTCGAGTGGACGGACGCAACCACGCCAGACTGGAAGAAATAAAAGCCATCCTGGCCACCAACCCAATCTTGGCCGCGCCAACTGTTGGCGAACCAATGCTATTATATATAGCGGCAACTCATCAAGTTGTAAGCGCAGTGCTCGTCGTCGAACGAAAGATGGACGGACATAAATTTCCACTTCAAAGCCGGTATATTATGTATCCACCATCCTCAGTCCACGCAAATCACGGTACCCACATTATCAAAAGATAGCATACACGGTATTCATGGCATCCTGAAAATTACGACTCTACTTTCAAGAGTGTTCAATCATGATGGCCTCCGAAGTACCACTCAATGACATAATAAACAACCGCAATGCCATGGGCCGGATTGCCAAATGGGCCATCAAGCTCCTCCCATTCGACATAACATAAAAACCACCGCAAGCCATTAAGTCACAAGTTTTGGCCAATTTCGTCGCCGAATGGACGGAAGCCGAACTACCTAAAGAGTACGGCGCATACTCTAATTGGATCATGCACTTCGACGGCTCTAAAATGATGGCTGGTCTGGGGGCTGGCGTCGTCCTGACGTCCCCCGCCGGAGATACAGTGCAATACGTACTCCAAATACTATACACAGACTCCAATAACGCAGCCGAATACGAGGCCCTATTACACGGTCTCCGGATGGCAGTCTCCATGGGCATCCAACGCCTAGAGGTGCGTGGGGACTCGAACCTTGCAATATTCCTAATAAATGGAGACTTCGACGCCAAGGATCCGAAAATGGAGGCATATCGCAATGCCTTCCTCAAAATGTCAGCTCGGTTCAAGGGGCTTGAATTCCACCATGTGGCTCAGGAAAACAACCAAGCGGCGGACATCCTCGCCCGTATCAGCGCTAAACGCGACCCTGTCCCACCGAACATCTTCCTGGAAAGACTGTTTAAACCATTTGTGGTATGGGAAGGGGACACCGGCAAAAATAGTCTGGACCCGGCCACAACCCCAGATACCGAACACTCTGACACAATCGGAGGCTCTGCCACCGAAATAACACCTTCAGCCCACGTGATAATGGCCGTCATCGCCCCGTGGATAGAACCATTCCTGGCCTACCTAACTAGGCAAGAACTACCCGAGGACCAAAATGAGGCATGCTACATAGTGCGGCGATCTAAAGCCTACAAGGTCCACGAGGGAGAGCTTTATAAGAAAAGCACAACCTGAGTCCTTCAAAGGTGCATCTCCGAAGAGGAAGGGCGGAAGCTTTTGGCAGAAATCCATGGCGGACTTGGCGGCCACCACGCCGCAGCCCGGGCCCTTGCACTACAAAAAATACACTTCCGTGATGATACGTGTTTGTCACAGTAGGTCGCATTTTTTGTCATGCATGTACATCCATGACGATTTTATGACAGAATCAAGATAGTCATACCTATGCTGTCGTAGAAGTGTTCCATGACATTACCAAAATTATCATCACGGAAGTGTCCACTTCCATGACGATAAATCACCCGTCGTAGAAGTGCTTTCGTCAAGGGTGACCGACACATGGCATCCACCGTAACGGAACGCAGTTAAGCTATTGAGTCGGGTTTTGGATCCGACAACCCATTAACAGCCCCGACCAATGGGGATTTTCCATGTGTAAAATCATCATTGGCTGGAGGAGACACGTGTCAGGTCCGCGTTGGCATAGGTGTCACTCATCCAATGGGCGAGACACGCCTATGATATGTTCACACAAGGACCGACCCATCAAGTTTAAATGGCCCGACCCAATTGAAGGCCCACAAGATTTTGCAAACCATAATGGGCCGGCCCAGCTAAAGGCCCACGAGATTTTGCGGACCATAATGGGCTGGCCCAGCTAATGGCCCACAAGATTTTGCGGGCCATAATGGGCCGACCCAGGTAAAGGCCCAGAAGATTCTTGCGGATCATAATGGGCCGACCTAGCTAAAGGCCTATGAGATTTCGCCGACATTAATGGGCCAGCCCAGCTATAGGCCCACAAGATTTTGAGGACCCTAGTAGGCCGGACCATTAACTGGCTGCCATGTTTTGGGCCAAATGCCGGCCCATATTTGATCTGGTCCATTAATGGCCTGCCACGCTCCGGGCCTAATAGTGGCCCATATGAGATCCGGCCCGTTAAAAGCCTACCATGTTCTGGGCCAAATTACGGCCCAGATCAGGTCCGGCCCTTTAAGAGGCTTTGGTCTCAATTATGGCCCATATCAGATTCGGCCCGTCAACTGGACACTATACTTTTGGGCCCACTTGCTAGTTTTGGCCTGTTAAGGGCCCGTTTAACATTTCGTCCCTATATTAATTCCGGCATGTTAAAAGCCCGTCATATAGTTGGGCCTAACTACGGCCCGGTTTGCATCCAGCCTGCTCACAGCCAATATCTGATTGGGCCAAACAAGGACTGAGACAATTTTCGCCTGTTAAAAGCCCGTGATTTGATTCGCACAATCATGGGCCAGGGTTCATTTCGGGCTGTTGCCGGCCTGTGAGCTGTTCAGCATGTTTCAGGCCCAACCTACATCGTGATTGCATGACGGCCCGATTATGTACCATTATTTTATGGTTTGGTCGGTTTACTGCGAAGACAGGATATATATATATATACAGTAAAATAACTGTAGCATCGTGAATAAGAAAAAACCTAGACTATACAATAAATAAATTACGGCATATTACATCCACTAGGCATCAAAGTTCACCACTATGATAATAAAGCACAAGCAGATAGCAGATTACATACACTGGGCATCAAAGATCGCCATGAGTGAAAATAAACAAACCGACAAAATAATATACAAAATTGACAGAACTTCAGTAGAGTTCAAGAAAGGTTAGCCCTGCTGGGGAGCTGCAGCGCAAGCAGCTGAGCAAGATGATGAGACTGCGCTTGTTCAACACTTATATCTTCCTCACTGTGAAAGATAAACAAGCAGACAGATGACAAGTTTGCACATAAAAGTATCAGTGCTTACAATTCATCACATTTCTTACTTAAAAATAAAGTGACACAGTTTAAAATTGCATTAACACAATATGGTATTGTTCAGGTTAAGACATGGCAGGAAATGACATTGTGAAGGAGTTGGTAGCTTCACGACACCACTGGTTACAGATCAAGAACTCATAAGTATCAATGGTTAGTGTGTTGTCAATTTATACCATTTCAGATTGGCAAATAAAGAGACGGTTTAAATAATAGTAGAATGATATGACATTGTTCATAGTTAAGACATTGCAAAATATGACATTGTGATGTAGTGGGTAGGTTCACCACACCACTGGATTACGGATGAAGAACAGAAGTAAACATGCAACGCAAAAGAAGATCACTTGCTCTGTATAGTTTAATTTACATGGTATGAAGAAGGAACTTGGTTGTACAACTGAAAACTTAAATTGAGAAAGGACAAACTTTTGTTTATGAACTACATAATAAACTTTAAACAAGCAATTTGATGCAAACACCAAAAATAAACAGCTGTTGCAGTCATGCCTAACCAAATATACACAACAAAGTTTGAAGGCTTGAGATGGACAAACTTACATTATTGGTGAAGACAGGCTCTATAAAGGCCTTGTCCATGCTGATGGGGGGGGAGCAATTCAAGAAGTTTACCACAGAATCTTCTTCAAAAGCATTGCCTTTATTCTACATTTGGTTAAGAGTAAATATAGATGTGATAATCTACGAAAAAATGGAGAATATTTAAGATAAGATGAAGAGTGATGCTACATAACCAAGTAGCTATAAATGTAAGTGCAGCGATATGGGCAAAAGGTACAACCAAGAGCAATGCACAGCTAAACTTCTTCAGTACCAACCTTATGGTAAGAGTAAATATAGATCTGATGTGTAGAAAATGAAGGGCAAAGGAAAATAAGCTGCAGAGTGATGGTACATGAACAACTACCTGACATTATAAGTACACTGATAAAGGACAGCATGTACTTACAAGAACAAGGCAGAGCTAAAAAAACATTGACATTGGATATATTCTACACTAATGTAACCATTCATACAGATCAGATAATTTAGAGCGAACAATTGATAGGCAAGCTATCATGCATACTGCTGTCACATAATGAACCAGGTTTGTATGCAAGTACAGTGATACAGGACAACAGGTACTAACAAGCGCAAAGCATCGGGTAGCATATTTGCGATATCTTGTCGTTCTTGTCAAACCGACACTCTTCTTCGAGCAGATTTCCTGCAAAAAAGATCCATAAGGCACATGTGGAAAAGTAGAAGTTCAAATTTTCATGTGATTTCATAGACAATACCTCATCCTGGGAACGAGACCAGTGCATAAAAAGGTTTTTCCATTCAATGTCTTCTAAATTTAGCACAGGAGACTTCACCGGAAATTCGTTTATAGACTTGCCATCAAAGTGTGATTTCCTCAGGTAACACCGATACTACTGCAATGCTTCCTTGAAAAGCACAAGCAAGCTTTGCTCGTCATGACTATCCAGATTGACCCTCGCCTAGTTACAACAATGTAATGTAAATCATTGATGTGTTCAATTCGCAGAAAATAGGAAAATAATAACCATGAATAATAGCACTTACACGTAAGTTGGACAGGAAGATGTGAAATGGTGTTTGTCTTCACAATAATCTTCCCATGATGGGAATATATGCACGTAGTCCCTAACAACATTGAAAGCATTGTCTTTTAAACAGGGAATAAATGGAATGGGGTTCCAATCTGCAGGAATTGGCCGTCTCTGCAGTTGGGATAGGTCTTCGGCCGATGGACTTGCTGTACTTTTTGCTAGAGTGGGATTTTTCTGTGGTACAGCTGGTGCTATGGCAAATGAAATCAGTATACCTTTTGCTGGAGTGCAGGTCCTGTGTGGTGGGGCTAGTTGTGTGGCCGGTGAAGTATGGGTACAGTCTGCTGGAGTTGGTCCTACGTTTTGTGTCACTAGTTGTACAACTAATATAAGTGGGGTGTTGTCTGATTTCTCCGGCACCACCATGTTTTTCAAGGACTTTGCTGGTGCTCCTTCAGGTTCGGCAATCACCCTCTTCCTTTTTGATGTCTGATGCACAAGAACAACATTTCAGTGGAAGAACATGGTATGATGACAGACGGAATATGTATTGATAATGGATGGGCATGGCATCTCGACATATATGATGAGTAAACTAAGAAGATGGCGCTGCAACAAAGTAGAAGAAATGCAAGACAACATATGCAAGATACCCGCAATCAATAAAACATTGCCAAATTAGAACAGGCACCTTGATGGGTGAACAGGACAGGCCATCTGCCTTTGACTCCTCGAGGTTAGAATAGTCATTAGGATCATATTCTGAACAAGAATCAACAGGTGGAGAGCATATGAGTTTCATTGCATCCAGAATGGCACTCAATGCCTTGGTGCCAATTTTGTAAGTCATTGCAGTGTTTAGCTTCAAGAGTGGACTGCTGCTAGTGCGACACAAAGCAGCTACACAGATCATAGTGTAGATATAATGGGAAAACCTTAAGCATCAGAGTAAAATCAGCAAAGTGGAACTGGCTGGAATATATGTGCTAGTATTGCCGGTACGGCTAGAAAGGCTTTGGATACCAACTCTCTTCAAGTGAAGGTGCGGTACTATTAATATCAGTCTAACTCTCAAAGGCGACACAGCTCCCCGCATTTCCTTGCTATTCTTATAGGATTCAAGTGGACAGGCCACTACAAATCCTATTCCTATGTTTACAAGATCCTACAAATCAAAGAGGCTCAAAGTGTCCATCACTACCGACCATATATACCTCTGCACTGCAAATGTCCCTGCTCATCTTCAGTACAAGGAACATACTGTACTACTATCATACTCCCTCCGTTCCAAAATGTAAGTCTTGGTAGAGATTTCCACTATGGATCACATACAGATGTATCCAGATACATTTTAGCATGTAGATTCACTCATTTTGCTCCATATGTAGTCCATGGTGGAATCTATACAAAACTTGTATTTACGAACGGAGAGAGTACATATGAAAGAAGAACGGAAGAGGAACATGGTAAAGAAGAGCAAGCAGATTTTGGATAATAAATGTTGGTTGCACAGTGCCCACACATGATGAACCAGAGCGCATTAAGAATGCAACTCCCAGCTGTCTCTCGACCATTTCAGGCGGTTGGATGAAGATCCTACATCTCCTAACCCTTCTTCCTCGTCTCTGATTCTTCCCATACAGAACACCGCACGGGGCGCCGGCCAGACCACCGGCCCCCACCGCCTGTGTTCCTCCGCCACCCCACCCCCACCCCGTCCCAGCCCCCACCGGCGTCGAGTTTTCTTCGTTCGGCGAGGCCCCACAACCACCCGAGCCCCTTCGATCGCACCGGCAAACTCCTGCCAGCTCTGAAAAATCGACTGACCCAATTTTGAAATTTAGTCTACTGTGATTTAACTAGTGTGGAATATAAAAGGGGGAAACCATAAGCATTGGGAGTATAGTGTTGAGCGTGCCATGACGGATCTGAAGGTGCAAACCGGACAAAGGCAACTTCACAACCAAGACAAGAAATCAGAGTAAAGCAGTAGCGATCTATTTTCTTGCTGCGATAAATAAGTTGAGCAGATATGAAAGAGTACCGCCTCTGGTGCGGCGCCGTGTACGCATCTGCTGAGAATTTGACGGTGCTGCGATAGCGATGGCTGTCGGCGGCGTGGAAGCAGATCTAGGAGGGTAGACGGTGGCGGTGGGGCGCGGTGGACGAGACAGTCGTAGGACCAGCGCTGGCAAGGTGGACGACAGCGGGGATGAAGCGAGAGGACGGGATGCAAGGATACCGGTCCGAAGCCGTGGATGAGAGAGGTCGATCTCTTGTAATGGACGGCGGTGGATGGGGTGGCGGACGGAGGAGGGTGGGGTGGAGAGGGTGTTTTGGCGCCCACGGAGTACAAATGGGGAAAGGGAGGTAGAGAGGAAGGGGGAACCATGTGTTCAGGGCGCGCTTGTCTCAAATGCGAGGAAATTTACAAACTTAGACCCCGTTTCAAATTTCTACTACATCACAGCAACATTAGTCGGTTGGGGATAGGACGGTAATCTCGCATACACCGAATATTTGCCGACGAGAGTTTGTTTTTCTCACCCACCGTGTATGAATATGAATCGGGGAGGTAGTCGATTTCGGCCGAGGACACACTGTGTTTTGGCGCCCACCGTGTATGAATCCGGGTGAGAGGCGGTTACGTCATGTTTGGGTGAAATTACAAACCTACCCCTATCGAAACCTATAGAAATCCAGCAGATAGGCTTTGCGTGGCAGGGATAGGCAGTAGTGATTTCCATCTCACAAATTTTGGTTTCGGGCGGTTACTGCGACTTTCCCCGCTTCGTTCAAATTTTGCAGAGTGCACGTTTACCGTGCTAACTCAATTCGAATCCCGTTTGTATTCTATTTCTTCGGGCGAGATCCATTTTCAATTGGAATTACATTCTATATACATCATTTTTTATATATACTTTCAAAAGCACAACACCATTTATACATAAATATGGTTTACAAATGGCATGATCTCAGATTCATAAGGTTGTATCCATCAATTTGGATTTTCAAATATTTGAAACCACTTTATGTTGAAATCCAATGTATGCATTCCTCCCGAACTGTCTCCAATTAATGTGTGTTTCATGCGGGTTTTTTACTTCTCAAACATGTATAATGTGTTTCATACACGCAACATATAGTGTAATCCCGTTTAGACATTAATTGCATATAAACCATGCATTGTTTGTAATTGAAGAATCTATGGATCACCAATATTGATAAACTATATAACATTACACGTGTGCCCAAATTCAAATGAATATGCATGTTTGATACACCATTTTGCGTTATGATATTATCGATGTCGTGATCTCCAGTTTAAATATTTGAATCCCCTTTAATCCAGATATTCGTCTCATATAGCTATCACTCATGCTTATATAGGACTATCTCTCTGGACCTATACGCGTTCATCGTCTCTCAAGTATCTCTCGTGCTACCTGTATGTCGACAATGATCTTTTATCTTTGTAACACACTGACGGTACTCTCTCCCTCGACCTTCATCACTCTATCTCTCTCTAAGTATATCTCGCTCCCTGCTATGTGTCTCTAACTATGATTCTCCATGTGGAATCTCTTTCTCTCACACAAACACAAAACTTTGTCTCCCGGGGTCTCATTTCTCTCTACTATTCCCATGTGTGCCACTTGCACACCCCTCATACAGAGATGTCTTTCGCTCCTTAGATATGAGAACCTACGACTCTTCCTCTTCAATATCTCTTTCTCACACGCAAACACAAACTCTGTCTCCTAGGGTCTCATATTTCTCCATTGTTCTCTTGTATGTCGCTCACACACACCCTCTCTCCCTGGAGATATCTTGCATTCCCTCGTATGTCTCTCTAGCTATCACTATCGTTGTGAAATATCTTTCTCTCTCGCAGACACAAAACTCCGTCTTTCCGGATCTCATTTCTCTCTGATACATGTTTGTATGTGACTCACATGCACCCTCTCTCTATCTCTCTCACACCCACACACATAACCCAGCCTTCTGATCCACTCGACTCCTATCTCTAACGCACACTAGCTAGCATCTTTATCTTTCTATTTATCTGTTTCTCCATCGACCTTCTTTCTCGCCCTCACTCTTGATTCCTATCACGCACACTACATATGTTTCTCTCTACATGCAGTCCAATGCCCTCTCACACACATATATAACTTCACCCTTTAAACCACCCGATGGTCATCTCCAACACCCAAACTAGCGGATGTCCCTCTAGCTAGCATCTCCATCTCTGTATCTATCTGTAGTTTCTCCGTCAACATTTCTTTCTCGCACGGAGTCTTGCTTCCTATCACCCACACTATATATGTCTCTCAATACATATGCATTTATAGGTTGGTCTCTTTTGCACAATCGTTGTGCCTCACTCCCTCTGCTCGCCATAGATGCATGCTCCATCCCACGCCACTATCTCTTAAAGAAAAAAACACATGCTCAATTGTCAGGCCTTCTTCCCTGCATTCTCACATGCATGCATATTGTCATACCGACCCGTCTCTCCCATGTCGTTGATCTTATGACTTATGTCTTCTTTCTTTTATCTCGATCATGCGCGCGCACACACACACATCCCACGTATACATGTATACCTCTCACACATGCACGTTCAAGGTCTCTATGTCTCCATACGTAGTTAATTACCCTCAATCCTAACGCCACATCGAATCATTCTCCTCTTTTGTGCACATAACTTCCGCCTGGATGGATAAAACACACACTCACAGTTAAAAATCTCCTTCTAGCTACCCCCTGCCACTCACTCTTCCCCTATATCCCCAAAACCAATAAGATCATCCCTTTGTTTAATTCCCGCCTACATGCACCATCGATATATAGTAGTCTTCCTCGGTGTCTCTCGAACAAACACGTTCTCTCGATGTCGACTCCTCTCACGCGCACACACCTTCTCTTCCCTCTCTATGAGCATTTTCTCTCTCGCACCCCATCGTTGGTGGCCTCTGCCATACACATCACCGCTCTATGATGAAGCCATGCACACTTAAATTACATCCGCCACAGAGGACCCCGCGACACACACACACACGCACCCCCCCCACACACACTAAGACTCCATCTCTCTCTCTCACACACACAAACACACACACACACGAGCGCGCATGCACGCACCCCCCACACACACACTAAGACTCCATTTCTCTCCCTCTCATACACACACAAACTAAGACTCCATCTCTCTCTCTCTCACACACACACACTAAGACTCCATCTCACACACACATGCTCTAGGCGGAGCATTTGTTCCTACCACCCTTCATCCAACCTTACCCATATGGTAAACAATCACCTTTATTTACTTGCATAACATGGATAAATTTCACTTTACTTTAGTAGTCAGCAAACTTATCATCTGTACCCTTATAAAAAAATGAGTTGGCGGTGATGGTGTGCCTGCCATCTTGTAATACAGACTGTATGATCTATATCTGAGGATAGAAAGCAAACTATGATAATTTTACAAAAGATACCCGCACCTCTCTCCACATCATTATCTCCCGCAACCTCATTGCTCAGCAATGAAAAAAGGAATAAGTCTCTGGAACAATCTAGCATGCATGGTGGCCGCTGCCGCCTGCCGTCGCCGTCCATCCCCATGCCTCCGCCCATTCCGACCACCATTCACCACCACGCTCCACTCCTCCTCGCCTTATCTCTCATCTTTTATTTTTTTCGATGACATTCTCGAGATACCAGTATTCCGATAAAATTCTCGAGATATCATTAGTTTTTACACATGGGATTACTCCTGCATGGGTCATTGACAACAAGTGTTTTGTAAAAAAATGCATATTGATGTTCCCTGCAATGCACGAGAATCTTGCTTGTAATTATATAACGCAAATCACGAGCATGAAGTGACATTTTTTTTGACACAACCACGTTAACATGGCCACGTAAATCACTAGCTAAAGTAAATACCATTATACTTATATCCCAATGCAAAAGGTTCAGTACATGTCCGAAGAGTAGAGTCGCATACACGCACTCTGTCTCTCAGAATCTCTCTCACACACACACCAGTTACGTGACCCCACTTAAGCAGACACATATGTTACAATTTGTGCACCCGCGGGTACACGTGATGCTGCGCATTTATTTAAGCTGGAAGGCGAAACCAAACAGTAGCTGCATCCCTCCCGCCGCCTCTTCCCTGGTCACCGTCACCCGGTAGCCATGGGCCGGTCGAAGGTAATAACATACGCCATACTCCCGCCGGAGCGGTGCTTTAATATGGAAATTTTAGTGGTCATGCATGCATCTTTTTGTGCTAGCACTCCTATATAAGGGTTGACCGGTCACTTCCCGCGGACATGCGCGGGCGGTGGAAGAGGAAGGAGAAGGGAAGTGGGCTGTGGAGTAACGTTTTTTACCACAATTTCTTAGGAAACTAAGTGCAATAATTGAGTAGTTTTGCAAACTACCAGTACTACACCTGAAACAGTTCAAAACCTATACTCCCATGCCAGCGCGCGCTTCCCGCGTGAAACGGTCAGTGTCGCCCTGGAGCGTCAGTGCTGCATTAATGCCCGGCCAGAGCGGATGCGACCTCTCACTGGCGCCGGCTTTGAAGTGGCACGATGACCGAGAGAGCGCCGCTTCCCGGTGCATGTGACTGCTCCGCGTCAAGACTGGCCATAGGCCCTGTTTGGATCCATGGGTTAGAGTTAGTTTGAGTTAGTTGGGGCTCAAATAGCCCTAAAGTATCCAAGCATGAGGGTTTAAATTGGAGCAAGTTGCACCGAACCCACCAAAAAACTATCACACCCAAGAGGTGCTAACTGGAGATAGTTCTCATTGGGACCACTCAAAAATAACTTCTCTCTCTCCATGAAGTGCATTTATTGTCAATCTAACCCTGTCACCCAAACAACTCTTTGTCTACATTAGTTCAGGGTTAGTCATGAGTTAGTCTAACCTCTAGCTAAGTTAGAGTATCAAACAGGAGCAGCATAGGACATGCAATTTGCTCAAACCATACAGGCAAATTCATAAGTAAAAGAATTTTTTTTCTTTTTGAAAATGGAACGTGAAAGGAATTTTATTTAGAATGCTCTTGGCATGTCGCTAACATGTGATAGTTAACCAACCTCAATAGACGGCAGAAACACCAGCCCACCGCACTTTGATAGAGACGAGGAGGAAGAAGCGATACGGGCTGCTGGATTACTAGAGATAGCTGTTGCACAGAAGCCAAGAAATATGGTGATAGCGTGGGTTAGCCATGTACTAGTATGATGTAACTACACCGGGCTGCCTTGTTTCGTACTCTTCCAGTCCACTATGGAGATGATTGGTTAATTTTATATCGCTGAATAATATTAAATATTATGAGTGCAGACGCTCCACCACGAGGTTCCTTGCTCCTTCTCGGTCGTCCAGAATCTATGTTCTTTCACTCT
Source organism: Triticum monococcum (assembly GCA_034509565.1). Classification (NCBI taxonomy): domain Eukaryota; kingdom Viridiplantae; phylum Streptophyta; class Magnoliopsida; order Poales; family Poaceae; genus Triticum; species Triticum monococcum. The sequence continues at coordinate 455,909,676 of CM067844.1, read as the reverse complement.
ATTTTTTTACGTGAGCTTTGTTCATCCTTTTGCAAACACGCGAGACATCTAGCATCAAGGTGCACGTGTTATGCAAGGATCGTTCCATCTATATGAACAACACGTGGGACTGGAACTACGAGACGGACATGTACCCAGGAGTGGACGTATGAACCTGAGTAATGTAGCATAGTAAGTGAAGTAGGAAGGCACAAATGGTATGAACATGCGTGGCATATAGGATGTGTTTGGTTGCGTTCTCGTCTCAGCATAGTTGTTCCCTCTTCATGCATGCTCAACTCAACACCCCTCTTCATGCATGCTTCTAGTGTATTTGTGCTAAACTAGTGTGGACTCATGCACCCTCCATACACTCTACCAAACACCCAAAAGTAGGTCGAGAAGGGAACTCTTGGGCGGCAATTGTCTCTTACTACGTACTACCACTAAATGTTGTACGTGCAATGCACGGTGATGTTATGGAGTACGTGCCTAAGTACTCTACTACTACTATATTAGTTGGAGGCACATATTAACTTTTATATTTGTTTACGTGTATGCCCCGAGACCTTCCAACTAGACGTGTCTTTCTCTCCAGGTCGCACTTTGTATCGTTCATACCACTAAGTACTACTACATGTGGTCTCCGACCCAGAAGTGGAAGAAGTGGAGACGCTCTACCACGCTGTTTTTTACGCTGTGCTCTACCACGTTGTTCATGTCCCACTCCTTTCGCTGACGTGTGGGACATCCAGCACGTGCCGTGTTTGGCACCCTTCGTCGTAAGAGTTGAAACGCTAGCATTCATCAGAAATAAAAAATAATTATAAATCAGCAGTGATACTATTTTTGGCGAACCAATCAGTAGTGATACTATACCACGCGGTTTCCTTGCTCCTCGATATTGGAAAGAATACTTCCGTTCACCAAGATGTGGGACGTCGACCATCCTGGTCCACTTGCCATGCACGCAGAACTCCAAGGGAAAGTCACCCAGGTCGTCGCGCCGTAGTAACAATGACTAATGAGCCGTCAAATCACAGGTCCACTTCCCACTTTGAAGTTGCTCGGAGGAAGGAACCATCAGGACTTCATTGAATTCCGCTTCTTGAAAAAAACTACTGTATCAGCAGTACTCCTAGCTACAGTAGTTACTCCAACAGAGGCCTCCTTTCATTCATAGGATAGGAATATGAAAATCATAGGAAGTGAGATGACATGCATCTCAATTCCTATAGAGAAAGAGATGCCATTTGATGCTTTGGATAGGAATTTTTCCATTTAGTCTAGGCTAATGTACTGGTAATTTGCTCTAAAAACTATAGTAGTAACTAGTAGTATTGGTACATGCTCGTACTCAGACACAGACACACACACACTAACTACTAGTACTACTACTTCTCACATGCTGGCCAGACGTCGTCATTCTCCTTCCTGGCTTTGTCGGCGACACCCCATCGTGCTTGATCTCCGCCGACCTCTCCGCAGCAGCGCGTGCGTCCTTTTCTTTCTTGCGGCAGCGGGCCTCTCTTTTCTTGAGTGCTTTCTGACTTTTCCGCTCCCTCTATGCGGCTTTGGTCGCATCTTGCTCTACCGCCCATTCAGCCATGGCATCTTCAAATTCCTCCCACATAGTTGTGAGGTCGCGAGCGGCGATGAACTCGGCACGGCGGGATGCCATCGCTTCCCTACCATTTTGTGTGCGGTCGTGGGCGGCGAGGAACTCGACGCGACGGGATGCCATTGCTGCCTTACCGGTTAGTGTGCGGCGCGGTGGCATGAACGTCGCTTGGTGAGAGCTCTGGGTGGAGTGGCCGAACAATCATATAGTGCATTGGTTTGTGAAGATCTCAAGGACAAAATACAAAGCAAATTTGGATTCCCCTTCAATCCTGGTCATTTATTACCGAGTAAAATGCATTGGCGGTCATCGAACTTGTCTTGATAGCTCACTTTGATCATTGTATACGAGATATGGTGATTATACGGTCACTAGCTCACCGTATAGCTCCGTATTTGTCTGGTTGACCAGTCAAACAGTCCGCATGCGCCTCATCAGCCCGTGTTCTTTATCTATCTACGCGGGCCTACCTGTCAATGGAGAAAGAAATACTGTAAAAACCAAAATTGTGCGTATGTGGGGAATCGAACCACGGACTCGTCGCTGCAACGCACCCTCGTCAGCCAAATGAAAATGAAATACTTCACGTCAGACACTCACGCTCACACTGTCAAAGCATGCTAATGCATGCACATCGCCCTCTAAATCAAAGTCCTGCTCATGGCGCAACGCAAACGGCGAGCCCATCACCTGCACGCCCCGGCGGTGCCTGACATTACTGTTTAGACATTTGATGGAGGCCTACGCGAACGCCGAGCATGGATTCACCTGGCTCAACACCAACGGTCATACTCGGACCGCTTTGCTCATGTATATCGTCCATCACAATGACAATCTATAAAACAACCTAAGCTAGAGATGGTACTATGGTAGTATGGTACGGAGTATGTACTATTGTGAGCGACCGATCTTAGTGCCATTGCACAACGAAACCCCTTCCATCGCTAGCGCATGCTTGCCGCCTGAAACGGTCACCGTCTCTCTAGAATGTCAATGCCGCATTCACCAGACTTAACTGCAGGTGCAATTGGTGTGTCACTAACATGCGGGCCAGATGCCCGTTGGGCCCACATGTCAGTAACCCAAACACATCTACAGTTAAGTCATTGAAGCAGCGTCCGCATTCACGCCCGACGAACCTACTCTGGCGCCAGTTGTCCATCCGTTTGCCGTGGCTCATTGCCATTCGCCCGCTATATTAACTTGAGCCCCAGCTCCCAGCCATAGCCAAAGACCCACACTTACTCTCCTCCTGTCCCTTCCTTCTGTCGGCACCACTTCAACCACGGCCTCCTGGCGCTCCGAAGCTCTCTTGGACGTACTGTCGCAGGAGCAGACAAGGGACATCCGCGGCTCCGCTTCGGGCGCGCTCCAAAGCTCTCTTCGACGTACTATCGCAGGAGCAAATGAAGGAGATCGCCGCCACCCCCCCGGCCGCCCTCCGCCGCCACGACCACGAAGCCGGGCCCTCCGCCGCCACGACCACGAAGCCGGGCCCTCCGCCGCCACGACCACGAAGCCGGCACGGGTGTGCGGGCGCAGCCGGCAGCGAGGAAGAGTAGTACACGGCAGGTCGCCGCCGCTCTGGTCCCGGGAAAGCCACCGCTACTCCACTCAGTCGACGCCAAGCTTGGTGGGGTAAACATCGGCGGCCGATTAGCCGCTTGACGGCGACGTGGAGGCGGAAATCTTCATAACCTTGTCCTCCGAAGGAGGAAGTTATCGAGGCGGAATAGGAGGAGGCAAAGGCAATGGCTAGCTTTCTCGGGTTCATGGCCGGACATGGTGGTCGGGTGCCGACGATCGTTTAGATTAGGTTTACAGTAGGTTTTAGTACAGTTTGTGCGAAATATGTAATGAATTCCGTCCAGTTTGTAGGAAAAGTTTTCGAAATGTAATGAATTTCATCTGGTTAAATTTGAAATTTGCTTTGTTTGCACGAATTTCGCCCGGTTAGTTCATATAGTTGTCGAAAGGTATGCAGGCAGCATCGGATGGCATCCATCAGTGTCCTCGGACATATGCCGGTGTAAATTTGTGGGCCAGCGCTGGAGATGCCCTAACTATCATGCTATAATCGCTAACAATCCCCCATTATTTGGCAGGGAACAGTTATCCCTTGATTAAAATCAGATCCGCGGTGTTTCGCACTCCTCCCGTGTAAGAGTGTAAACTCTTGCTTACATAAAAATGGAGCAAGTGGATGGCACTGTAGCACGTCATATCACTCGAACTAGCCCGCCTAACGAGCGGGAAAGCACCGCCCTCGTCATTTTGTTCTGGATTTCTATCATTCGATCACACGAAAATGTTATGCTTCGCAAGTTCTAAAGGAAAAGGCGGCACACTTACGACTCGTACGCGTCGCAACCCCCGACAGTCCAGCTCGCACGCCGCTCACCAGAGGGGAGACGCGTTGTCTTGCAATTTCACTGACATGTGGGACCGTAATTGAATAAACCATCGATAGCCGAAATCTAATCGCTCAGCGGGCATCGAATGAGAATAGAGAAACGGGGGAGGGAGAAGAGATCGCCCGCCTGCCGCGCACGGACTCCAAGAAATATATGGTGATAATGTGAGGTGGGCCATGCTGGAGTCCGGACCGCTTCCGGAGCCCGCTCTCACTGCCCTGGCCCCTCAAGACGCCAGCTGCCCGCTGCATGCATGCATAGCAAGTAGTACTCCTTATGAGGAGGAGAGAGAGGCATTGACAAAGTCAAGGAGTGGGCTCTGCAAGAGCCCATCTCTACACATGCTCCTAGGTATAAAAGTAAATCTAAAAAAGGCATAAAAACAATAGTGTCTTAAAAAAAGAAAGGTAAAAACCATTTGAGAGGAAATAGATAAAGAGAAAGTGAGAAAAGGCTGTAACCTGGGCATTACATGAGGAAGGAGGGAGTGGTGCACATGCCAAGTTCACTGGGCTGCCGTATTTCACACTCCTCCGTCATAACAGTGGAGACAAAAGTTGGAACCAGTGAAATGATGGTTGCTTCGTCGAGTCCAACGTGGAGGCCACCTTACCACTGCTGGTAAAGGTGTGGGTTTTGTGATATGACGGGTCATGACGTCCACACCGAGGTGACAGGTGAGTCTCGACTGTAGCACCTCCCTGTGACTTGGTGGATGGCACGCGGGCCTGGATGCTTTGAAATGCCCCGCTTGTAGATAGAGCGGCTAGTCATATAGGAGTGCTCAATATTGTGCACCGCGACCAAGGCGGAGAGGAAAATGGGAGAACTACATAATTAATGCATGAGTTTAATTAGGGTAGTTGTGTAAAGTATGAGATACATTCCTCCAATCGCAAAATGCCTTGGTTCATGAGATTTGAGATTTGAGCCCTATAAACCTGAAGGGAGGGAGTACTGCACACGGTGTAGTCTAGTCACTTGTTGAAATCTCTAGAAAGGCAAATACTCCTTTCCGGTTTACAGGGCTATACCACTCCCTCCGTCTAGGTGTGTAAGTCATCTTACGAAAACCAAATAGTCCCAAAAAACTTAGGCGCGGTGCATTAACTTCTACCTTGTTTCTTGACACATCAACCAATAAGAGATGAGAGGTGTGCATGCTTTTAATGACTTGCAATGGCTAGTTCATTGCATGCAATGCTATTAATTAGCAAATAAACCTTGGTGACCCCAGGAGGAAACGGTGCTAAGCGCGTGGACCTATGCAGAATGAGTATCAACCAATCGATAATGGAGTTTATTTGTTAAACAATAGCAATTCTGTCTCATGCAAGAGCCTGGCTAGTACTCCACGGAACCGCACCACGCGAGCGTTCGCAACTGCCACGTTCGGGTTGCGCTTGGCTCTTTGCCTCTTTGAGAAGACGAACAATGATGTTACTCCTACTTCTAAAGTATCGAATCCACTCCTGCATGTCCGTCCACCTCGTGCGGGAGGGATAGCGTGTAGCGAAAGCTTCTACTAACTGCTCCTGCCTTTGCGTCTATGACAGGTGGGCCCAACAGGTGGTTGGCCCTCCCGTCATGCAGCCAAAGGTAGGTGCAGTTAAGGCACCGGAGCTCAGTCCGCGAGGGAGAGGGCGTTGTAGTAATCAAATTTCTCGGTCTTGTACGAGTTGATGCGACACATCAAAGCACTGCAGTCGATATAAGTCTTTTTATCAAATGGGCTACTTCGTATGTAGGAGTAGACATATTATGTTTCGTATGTAGTCACTTCTTCTAATCTCTAAAAAGACTTATATTTGGAAACGGAGGGAGGACAACGCATGCATGCATGCCATGACTTTCCTTTTGATACTTGCATGTGTTGATTTGATGCACCTTGCCAAATTTTAAATATAAATTTAACTAACCAAATTTTCATGCATGTCACAAAAAATTACGGGGCTGTTTGGATTGTGACTATGTTTGTCTTATGTTGCCACATTATTTTTCCCACACATGCCTAACCTGAGTTGCTCAAATTGTTAGACAAACTTTGGCTTGCCTAAGGGAATCTTTCCACAATTTTTGTGTCTATGACATGTGGGGTTCACTGGTAATAAAAAAATTCTTGTCTTAGGTGTGGCTAATAAAATAGACTTATATTTAGGAACGGAGGGATTAGAAAATTTAAATAATAATGCATGTTGGGGCAACCCACGTTTCTGCTAATTTTAGCCGTGGGCTTGTTCACAATGTTTACGAGGGGGTGGTTGTTCATTTAATGGAGGGACTTGTAGTACCAGACTTGAATGATACAAAGTGCGACCTGGCACACCATAACACCACTTGGAACAAGCGGGTAGCTATCTCAAAAAACAATCAACAACTAAAAAACCGCGACCTGGCATGTAGTAGTACACAATTTTAAACGATTGTTTTGATGAAGTGAAAAAGGAAAACTACCCCACTACGTATATATAGGCCGGAGCCTCCACGCTTGCTTGCTAGGGTTGCTCTATTCACACACTCTCATCCTCTCCAGATCTAAACAAGATAGGGGTAGTAACACTTTCTTTCTCCCTTCAAAAAACACTGGCTTTCTATCCTCACCGCTAGTTACAGATCCAGATGTATCCCTCTCCGCCAGTGAAGGGGAGGAGGGGCAGCGTTTAGGCCATCGTCGATAGCGAGGGAGGAGACCCATTGCCGGCTGCACCGTTATCGCTGGCCGAGCGTCGGTGCGGGAGGTCCTCCGATCCCTTCGTTGTTGCCTGTGGGCGGATCCGGCCTCCCGCCGCCCACCTATCCACATCCCGACGACCTTCAGGTATATCTTCGTTCGAAACCGCCTTAGCTCTACTTCCCCAGCTTGCTATGTCACTGCATGTGCATCATTTTCTACCTCTCAGCCCCTCTCGATTGGATGGTCCAACGTCACATATTTTTTCTTCTTCTATTGTTAGAGGTAAAGCTACTTCATGGAGTCGAATCTAGTACTCCCTCCGTCCGAAAATACTTGTCATTGAAATGGATGTGTCTAGATGTATTTTAGTTCTAGACACATCCATTTTGATGACAAGTAATTCCGGACAGAGGGAGTATTTGGTTCAAACAAGAAATAAAGTGGGGGTGGGGGAATTTAGTATGTACATCGGACTTGGTACAAACAGGAAGGAAAGGTGGTGAAAGTAGTACAGACTGGTCATCCAACCGGTCTCTTGGTCGAAAAGGGAAATATAGGGGTAACGATGTACACAGTGGTATGACCAGGACTAGATTTGCTATCCTAACATAGGAGTAGGTGGCTAGAGTGAAAAAAAATGGGACCAACCCAGATATGTTTCTTGGATGTTTGTTTCTCGGGGAAACAAACTATGAATCACCACTTTATGCCCCTGTTTACGTACATGGTGCTGGATTGCTGGTGCACCCACTATTCTTAATCCAATGTCCTTGGTAAAAATGAAGCCATGCCAGTGTTATAAGACATGACAAGTTTAGCCAAATGTTTTTGCCTGTAATTGTTTGAGACTCTGACCGTTTCCTCTGTGCCTTTTTGTGCAAACAGGGATATCCAATTCACCTGGTTGCTGTTGTGACCTTTTGGTGCACTGCACAAAACTCTTCTTAAAAGAAGTGACTTTTGTGTTGTTTAACTGGAATGTCAGAATGGAACAGTTGTTTCATTTTGGTGGAACTGCACAAAGGGAGATCTGTGTTCCAATCCTCATCATCCATATTTGCAGCATAACCTTCCTTTAGGTAAGAATGATATTTGATGCATGTGTTCATCTCTATTTTCCGACTGCCATGAGAGAATAATGCTGTTTTTTACTAGTACACCTGTACTCCCTCACTGTCAAAACCAATTCTGAATTAGAAGGCTAATCATGTACTTGGTTTCACCAACTGGTGAGGAGAAAGAGAAACAAAGCATGAAGAGGAAGAAGAAGAATAAACAGTGCCAAGGCGATCTTGCTAAAGCCAGAGGCCTCAGTCGAGGCCATTCAAGGGCTCCAGTAACGACTACCTTACATGTGAGACGATCCTCCAGGGAGCCCTTCCACTTCTGATGTCTCACTTAATTAATTAGGAGTACTTAAGTACCACTAATTTATTACTGCCTAATTTTCCTGTTCAAGTTAAACAAATCTTTAGTAGGACCCTATGTTGAATCATGTACGTGTGTATGTTTGTCGATGGAGGTGAATCATGTGGTGGAACAGGGAGGGAATATTATTAGTGTCATGACATAATAGTGCTATTGTTTTGCATGTCAATTTATTGCCATTGGTTCAATGAGGCAATGTTTTGCATATTGTCCATCATGAATTTGATGCTACTGTTTGAGTAATATGCTAATGTCTTCCTATCCTTTCTCACTAAGCCAATGAAGGTTTCACCTTGTTCCTACTTGTGCAAACAGGGATCATGTTGTTCCAATCATACATTTTAGTGGAACTACAGAAGACAATACAATGAACTGTATCCCAGTCAGTGCTTTAACTCTACTGGAAGTTCTTCATAATCTTTCGATATAATCTCAGCACTGGTAAACAAGAGTGATTTCAACCATACATTTGAAGTGCACAAAAATATATACTATTGTGTGATTCCAGTGAGTGCTTTATCATCTCTTATGGGACTACATGAATAAGCTTTTTTCTCAGGTTGGTACGGGCCTAAGGCCTTCATCCATATTAGTTTGCTGTCATCTCTATTTGTATCATGCTACTGTCATGAGAAACTCCTTTATCTTTGCACGTTAAAGTTTTGCAACCTATGATAAATGGCAATGCTTTGAGTGTTGAGTTGAGCTAATTGGCACTGATTAAATAAACTAATACATCTCTTTAAGCAAGACTACTATGTTGCTAACTATACCCATTAAGATAATGAGGGTGCTTCTATTTGTTAGTGTATGTTTCATCAACTAGTCCCACTATTACAGTAATCTCACTCTCTCAATATATGTGCCAACAGGGATGCTCAATTTTGGTGGAACTGCACACAAACTTTGGGAGCTTCATTGCCTCGACAGCTTCCATCCCTTCCTGTCAGTCGCTAATCTCCACTTGCTTTCTTCCTTTGCTGTTAGTCGCTTGGCTTATCTCGGCTTCCAGTCAAAGGAAATAGTAATTGATATGCTACCTCACATAGGTTGGTACTGGTCTTTATCCTGATTATTGTGCCTATCATATGTATTGGTAATTTGGTATTGTGCTACTGTTTGCCGATTTCATAAAGGAGTAATTTTGTGACGCCCCGAGACCGATGTGTCAGGTGTCCTCCAGTTATTCGCTATTGTTGCTTTGTCATTTGCTTGCGTGTCATGCATTGCATATCATGTCATCATGTGCATTTGATTTGCATACTTGTTCATCTCATGCATCCGAGCATTTTCCCCGTTGTCCGTTTTGCAATCCGGCGCTCCTATGTCATCCGGTGTCCCTTTCTACCTCTTTTCATGTGCGGGTGTTAAACATTCTCGGATTGGACCGAGACTTGTCATGCGGCCTTAGTTTACTACCGGTAGACCGCCTATCAAGTTTCGTGCCATTTGGACTTCGTTTGATACTCCAACGGTTAACCGAGGGACCGGAAAAGCCTCGTGTGTGTTGCAGCCCAACACCCTTCCAATTTGGCCCAAAACCCACCTAAACCTCCTCCATCATCTCGGTCGTTCGATCACGATCATGTGGCCGAAAACCGCACCTCATTTGGACTCTCCTAGCTCCCTCTACCTATAAATATGTGTCTCCCTCCGAAATTCTCGCGCAGATATACCCTAACTTTCGTCCACCTCGCGCCGCCGGACAATTTCCCCGCCGTCCGGCCGCACCGCCCCGCTAGCTCGCCGCCGGCGACCTCCACGCGGCCGCCCGACCGCCTGTCACCGGCGCGCCTCGCCACTCCGGCGCCTCACTCCGCCCCGCGCCACCTCGCCTGCTTCCTCCGCCGCCCGCTTCCTTCCTCAGCCACCGCAGTGCCGCGCTGCCACCTCGCTGCAGAGCTCATCGGAGACCGCCGTCACTTCGCCGCTTTGCCGCCTGTCACCGGCCGCCTCACTCGCCGCCGGAGAGCGCCGCTCGGTCCGACTCCGACCCAGATCCGGCAGGGACGCGACCGGCGCCTCCCGATCTTCCCTTCGCCGGAGCACCTCGGACCCCGTCGTCTCCACCGCAGCCGGCCATGGCCTCGGCCTCGCCGGAGTTCAGATCTGGATGCGGTCATCCTAGTTCCTCACCATGCCTCGATCCAAACGCTTCGTCCCCGAGCCGTACCACTTCATCCCGCATCACCCCGTCCAGTTTCCAGAGAGTATAATTTCTTCTAAGTCTTTTCCCAGTGATATTTTATGCCTCTGTTCATCAGCTCATAATTCATCACCCGTTGCTCCGTTTTGAGCGTGTAGCATATCAAAATGTTCGTCTCGACGATTACATCATTTCATCTCATTGCATCATTTTCATTTGAGCTCATCTTGATGCCCGAAATGCTGTTGGAAGAGGGCTATGTGAGTAATTTGGCAGATCTATATCAGCAAATGGCATTTTGTCATTTTTTCCATGTTTAATGTGTGCATGATATGATCCTGAGCTCTACATGTGTTTTGTTATATGCCATGCCATCTTTACAAAGGTGATTACCATGTATTTTTGTGATATGTGTGGTGACTAGCACAAGCCTGCAAAGTAGTGTAATCGGTAATGCTGATTTCAGGGACTTAGAATTTCACTAAGTCCTTGTCCTGATTTTGTCGTTGCGCCTTATGTTCATGTTGTTTCCTAGTGATCCGTGCCTCTTTTGAGGATGATCAGTAAGGATGTTTTGTTAAAATTGTGGTGCTCTATCCATCCATGTATTTGTTTGCATTTATGGAGCACCCTAGCTTGAGCCAATCGAGCTCTACTTTTGCTATATCGTGAATCCTAGCAGATTGTTGACTTGTTAGCGATTTTGCCGAGGATGTTGCTATTGATCCGTGCATGCTATGTTGTTTTTCTTGCCATGTCTAGCTTCTATGCCATGTATTCTTGATGGGTGTATGCTTAGTTTGTCATGCCATGCTCTGTAGTGAGTGCATCGCGCTCGTAAACATGCCTACTCGTTAACTGTTTTGCATGCTCCAGTTTTTCACTAAGTCTGAGATCTGTTTTATGTTTTTGCTATGTTCACATGCTTGCAATTGTATTTTCTGATCCCTTTTGGCTCAAGGTCACTAAGGGACTTTTGTTAAGTGCTTTGAGTAGCTTCATGCCATGCCTTGCTTTGCCATGATATGTTCCTGTAGCATGTAGTTTTCTTGCTCTAAAGTATGCTTCCTGATAATAAATCCCAGACTTGTGTTAATTTCACCAAGTCTGAAACCTGTTATCATTTGCACTTTTGCCATGCTTGTTTGAACCTGTTAATGGATGATTTAGCCGTAGCTCAGTGTTCATCTTTTGTCAAGCTTCATGAGTGGATCCCTGCCATGTATTTTGTTGCCATGTTTGAGTGCTATAGCTTATTTAACTTGTGGCATTTAGATGGCTACTTGCTGATTATCGCAGACCGGTGCCATATTTGTTTTGCTTGCCATTTCCAAACCGTGCATCCGATTCCGGTGATCTTTATATTGATTTCAACCGAAATCACCTCACCTTTCCAGTGGCACTCTTGGATTTCCAAGTTGAGGCCAGGTTCAATCATTCCTTTGCAAATCATGCATATGCATCGCATACCGCATCCCGCATATCATACGATGTTCATGTGTTGGTTGTTTACTATGTTGTGTGCTTCTTTCTGGTGTTGCTTCTTCGGGTTGGTTCCGGCAACGTCGCGTTTGTGAGGACCCGTTCGACTATGTCCGTTTGTCTTCTTTATGGACTCGTTCTTCTTCCTTGCGGGATTTCAGGCAAGATGACCATACCCTCGAAATCACTTCTATCTTTGCTTGCTAGTTGCTCGCTCTTTTGCTATGCCTATGCTACGATACCTACCACTTGCTTATCATGCCTCCCATATTATTGAACCAAGCCTCTAACCCACCTTGTCCTAGCAAACTTTTGTTTGGCTATGTTACCGCTTTGCTCAGCCCCTCTTATAGCGTTGTTAGTTGCAGGTGAAGATTGAAGTTTGTTCCTTGTTGGAACATGTTTATTGTTGGGATATCACAATATCTCTTATTTAATTAATGCATCTGTATACTTGGTAAAGGGTGGAAGGCTCGGCCTTATGCCTGGTGTGTTTTCTTCCACTCTTACCGCCCTAGTTTCCGTCATATCGGTGTTATGTTCCCGGATTTTGCGTTCCTTGCGCGGTTGGGTTATAATGGGAACCCCTTGACAGTTTGCCTTGAATAAAACTCCTCCAGCAAGACCCAACCTTGGTTTTACCATTCACCACCTAGCCTTTTTCCCTTGGGAGTCGCGCATCCCGAGGGTCATCTTTATTTTAACCCCCCCGGGCTAGTGCTTGTCTAAGTGTTGGTCCGAACTAGAGTCCTTTGCAGCGCCACCTCGGGGAAACTTGAGGGCTAGTTTTAGTTGTACGGAGCACTCATCCGGTGTTGCCCTGAGAATGAGATATGTGCAGCTCCTATCAGGATGTCGGTGCATCGGGCGGTCTTGCTGGTCTTGTTTTACCTGTCGAAATGTCTTGTAACCGGGATTCCGAGCCTGATCGGGTCTTCCCGCTAGAAGGAATATCCTTCATTGACCGTGAGAGCTTGGGATGGGCTAAGTTGGGACACCCCTGCAGGGATTTGAACTTTCGAAAGCTGTGCCCGCGGTTATGGGCAGATGGGAATTTGTTAATGCCCGATGTAGAAAACCTGAAGTTGACCTTAATTAAAATGCATCAACAACGTGTGTAACCGTGATGGTCTCTTTCTGGCGGAGTCCGGGAAGTGAACACGGTGTTGGAGTTATGTTTGACGTAGGTTGTTCTAGGATCACTTCTTGATCATAGTTGTTCGACCATGCTTTTGCCTTCTCTTCTTGCTCTCATTTGCGTATGTTAGCCACCATATATGCTAGTCGCTTGCTACAGCTCCATCTCGTACCTTTACCTTACCTATAAGCTTAAATAGTCTTGATTGCGAGGGTGTGAGATTGCTGCGCCCCGTGACTCACAGATACTTCCAAAACCAGTTTGCAGGTGCTGATGTTACCGAGCAGGTCACACAACCAAGCTCAAGGAGGTGTTCGATGAAGATCTTGTCCTTTGTGTTGTTCCGTTTCTAGTTGATCCGTAGTGGAGCCCAGTTGGGGTCGATCGGGGATCTATGTAGCATTTGGGGTAGTCTTCTTTTATTTTGGTTCCGTCGTCGGACCTTGATTGTATCTGGTTGATGTAATGCTTTAATTCATGTATTGTGTGAAGTGGCGATTGTAAGCCAACTATGTATCTCTTTCCCTTATGTATTACATGGGTTGTGTGAAGATTACCTCACTTGCGACATTGCTTTCAATGCGGTTATGCCTCTAAGTCGTGCTTCGACATGTGGGAGATATAGCCGCATCGAGGGCGTTACAAATTTGGAGCCTGAACTCGTAGGCAGATCATTACATTGGGTGATTTCACTAGAACTGCACAAAATGTTCAGATGGACATGTACTTATGCTGCTGCTATGTACTCCAAAGTTCACTCAGACAAGCATCGATGTTGACAAGAAGTGCCTATATTCATTCGAGTATCAACCGACGTCAACCAATTGTCAAACTCCAAGTATTAGGAGAGTGAACGCCAAAAATATTGCTTGGTGCATAGCCTAGAAAAACGCAGTCCAGTCTTTGGTCCCAACTTGTGCCTTTTGGTTACCGGCACATATGGTAGCGAACTATATGGCATGGAGTCTAAAGATTCCAGACAAGTTGGTTGACGCGTATATTCATCTGGCACTTAATCAGTCTGCATGCCAAGGATGCTCCATTTCAGTTGAACTGCACAAAAAATTTGGGTGGTTCATTTTCTCAACCGCCTCCTTTCTCGTCTACAATGTAGAATTTTGGTGAGATACAGGACCAAGATGAGCCATTAAACTAGCTGGATGAAAGTAGTGGCCAAGTTGCTCAAATCTCCCTCGGCACGAGGCCACTATTTGAGGATAAACCTACAAGCAAAGTTCAGATTGTCTGTGCTGCCTCTTATGTACTCGAAAGTTTACTCGTACAAGAACTAATTTTAGCAAGAAGTACCTCCGGTTGAACACCATTTACCAGTCTGTAACCTAGGTAATTAAAGTTCGTCCATGGATCATATTGGCTGTGATCTCAATCATTTGGATGCATAAACATACTGAACATGTGTATATCTGAATCTTTTTGTGAATTATGTATGAATATTGTCGTGTGATCTATCAATCATTTGGATGCATAGATATGATGAGCTTGTGTATATATGAATCTTTTGAGTTGTTGATAGTGAATGTTGGCTATGAATATGAACGTGTCCTGTGAACCTGAGTTTGATATGAATGTTTACCTTTTCTGTTGTATTTGTGTGTGAACTTGTTAGTATGCCTACTGTGGGGTCTAAAACGCATGTCTCTTATAAAAGTAATGTTGTGTCCAATTTATGTTTTCCCTTCTAACCACATTATATATACTAGCAAAAGGGCCCGTGCGTTGCAACGGAAAAAAATATGGCACACACTTACGTTCTATTCTTCTTTACCGGGTCTGTTATTACATGTGCTCCAGTGTAATAACATCCTAAATTACCAAACTGCCTTTGGAGTTTTTGTCTCAGGCACCACAGTGAGAATGATTGACAATATGAGCATCACCAGCCTAAAGAAAGTTGTTGCTGTTATGACCAGCATGGCCAAGAGGATATATGATGCGCACTGACATCCAACAACAACATTTCTCATGGTTTCGGTTTTTTTTTCTGAACCAGTGCTATATTTGATTATTTGGCACAAAAAAGTAGTAATTCTTTCACTCCAACTACGGCCAACATGGCTCGTCATTCTTCCAAAAGTTGTCCCTCATGATATTTTTTCAGAAAAAAGCAGTGCATTATCTCCTTGATGTCGTCTAACTGAAGGAAACTGAATGTGAAAATTTATGTGTATATAGACTGACCCACTCGGAGTGCATACAAAAATATTTTTATCCAAGTCGTTAGTGCCAACACTGTACCTCCAATGTCCATCTGCATCTACACGGCTAGGTCTAATCTTAAGCAAGAATGAAACTACCAAGAAAACTGAGATAACAGCATGTAGCCGACCCCGGGAAGCAGGTGGCCAGGGATCATCAGCAGAGAAACACGAAGTCGGCTAACGACCGCCGAGCATGGCGAGGCCCATCTCGCTCTCGTGGCTGCTGTGGTGGCTGCCGGGCCTATTCGTGGCTCCTCCACTCCGAGTCCACAGCCCAACCTCGGCATTCCGCCTCCATCCTCCTCCGCCCTCTGTCCCGCGTGCTCCTCCACACCTCCCTCGCCAAGCCGACGGATCCGACCTTCCCCTCGCTGGATCCGGTCCACCATGAGCCTCAAGCCACCCTACCGCCACGCTCGTGTCCATGTCGTGCGTGGTGTAGAGGTGGCCAGCGTGTGGAATAGGCTGCGTCGCAGGCATCTGCGTGCTGCGCCTCCGCTTCCTCACCCCGGCGAGCGCCAGACTGAACAGCTTCGCGCCGGACTGCCGTTTTTTTGTATAATTTCCCTTCGTTCTCATTATATGTTTGTTGATTCAAGAGGCTCATTGTTGATATGCAATTTTCCTAGGTATATAAACTGGTAGACTTTCATGTAAGCAATCGAGGTGGGATTACTCCGAGTACATGTGTGAAAATCAGGTAAGGTACAGATACAGAAGCGTGCATGCAGGTCGAAACATGCGTGCAGGCCCAATAAGAGAATGTGGACGTGGACCAATTGGATGGACAAAGTTTTTAGTACCACCTCACAACAATTGGATGGACTGTCAATCAAAACTAACGGATAAAAACTGAAAGCTTAAATTCACGAAAAGAAGCATATTGAGACGGTGAACCCAAAGAGTCAATCCGTACTTTATTATTAGGGAAAGATTTATATTATTACTATTATCGTATATTTTATAGAGACTTATATATACATTATAAAAACATCCCACGTGTTATTAACTTATAAAAGTAAATGTTTAACGGAAGTTGGCAAGGAAAATCCTGGTTATTTTTGACTCACAAGCAAGGAAAATCCTGGTGATTGCATACAAAAGCTTGCGAAGATTTTAAGGACCAATTTATTCTCCGGTTTATTCTTTGATATTAATTGCTCCTTCTAACATAACATTATATATATAACGAGCCCACCTAATACATGTATTTCAAGGAAGTGCAAATGGGCTGGGATTTCTTAGAAAATATAAATGGGCCTGATTGACGTGAAATTATTTGTTCACCCAGCCCAGCAAATGGACTGTACATTCTAGAAAACATGGGTTAAATATATGCCACATTTTTGCAGGCTGACATATGGGCCAATAGGTCGAAGCCTACGCAGGGCGTTGTCAACTTGGTCAACAAATGATCGTGTCATCCACAGCCATTGGATTTATATCCAACGGCCGGCATGCACCTTCAATCTCTTGTCTTCTTCCTCCAGCGTCGCCTGGACCGCCTAGTCTAGCCTCCGGCGGCTAGCGGCTCTGCTTAGCATGCATCCCTATGAAGCGCTACCCCACCGTCGGCCAGGATATCCCCCCGCCCCTCGACACCTCCTGTTATTATCCAGAGACTACAGCCCCACGCCGCAACAGAACCAGTTATAACCCTTCTCCTCCTCTCAATCTATGACTCCACTGCCGCGTTTTCCCATCTCCGAGTCGTTCCCGTCTGGGGCCTCGCCGTCGTCCACTGCCTCACTGCATTCAGTGCGGCATGGTCAACAAACGAGAGTCATCGGAAGAGGACTCTACGTGGAGAGCCTGACGGCTGGGACCCACGAGGTCCATGGTCGCACACAAGGAAAGTTCCTCCTTATTAAGCTGGAAAAAATGTTTCCTCCACCTGACAGCTGGGACCCACCAACTGTATCTTCGCACGAAAGGAAGTGCCTCCTTGTTTTGCGAAAAAAATTATTCATCCCGTAGACAGCTGGGACTCGTCAGATTTGGTGACTGACTTGTGGGCCTACTAAGCGGACGTGTACGCACGGCTTTGTCAACTTAATCAACAAATGATTCTAGCAGCTCGACCTTTGGATGTTAATCCAACAGCCGTGCTCCTTCTTCAACCTCTGTTCTTGCTCCTGTCTCCCGTGGGTGGCACTGCGGTTGTTCTGCCGCGCACCCGAACCAGTGAAGTTTCCCACTCCTCTCCATCTCCGACTCCACTGCCCCGTCTTCCCCATCTCCGGGTCATTCCAGTCTGGGTGCGCTCGGCACGGTGTGGTCAACGTGGTCAACAACCGAGAGTCATCGGAAGATGACTGTATGTGAGAGGCGCACAGTGGGGACGCACCACGCCCATGGACGCATGCATGCAACGGAACGCAGCAAGGTCAACGTGGTCAAGGAACGACTTCCATCGGAAGTATATTGTATGTGGAGAGTCTCAGCTGGGTCCACAGCGGCAGCAAGTGCCTCCTTATTACGCGGAAAATAATGATTCCTCCAACTGACAGCAGGGACCCACTAGACGGGCCACCGTATTTTGCGAAAAAAATGTTTGCCCCTGACTGCTGGGACCCACCTGATGGGCCACCGTATTTCGCGAAAAAAACGTTCCCCCCGCTGTCAGCTCGGACCCACCGGAAGTGCCTCCTTATTATGCACAAAAAATGAATACTCCCCCGGCTAGCTGGGACCCACCTTGGTGGGAGGCTGACTTGTGGGCCTACTAAGTTGACGGGGACGAAGGGCTTTGTCAACTTAGTCAATATGAACGATTCTAGCTCCATTGACCGTACGATGTCCATCCAACGGCCGTAGTGCTTCTTCAACCTCTCGTCTTCTTGCTCCAGACGCCCAAAGCAGCGCCGGTCGTGTTGCATGCTCCTGCCTCCCGTGGCCGGCTGTGCTGCCGCGGAAGCCTCACCGCCCCCTACTATTCTCACTGCTGGCCAGGCCCTGCGGCGACGCCAGCCTCACACTGCAGCCAAACCAGTGAACCCTCGTACTCCTCTCCGCGCGGGCTTCCACTGTCGCGTCTTCCCCGGCTCCGCGTCGCCCCTTCCTAGGCCTCGCCGTCTTCCACCACCGTGGTGCTCTCCGTGCGGCGTGGTCAACGTGGTCAAGGAACGACTTCCATCGGAAGAGTACTGTACATGGAGAGGCTGACAGCTGGGTCCACGGCCACATCCCAATTTTTTGTGATTTGCCAAGTAAGTCGCTTTGTCAGGCCTATTGGGCTGCAAATCTTTCAAGACGAGGACAACTTTCATTCGGCTCGCTGAGAAAATGGCCCATCAGTAATGAGAAATGGGATGTACATTTTTAATGAGAAATGGAGGGCTTGGACGGAACAGGCGATGGAAACGAGGCCTGGCATACCGCACAACGAAGGATACGGACCTCCTATGTTTGGAACGGGGTCCTGTTGATCAGGAGGGGTCTGGCGTACGACAAAACGGAGGAAACGGACCTCCTACGGTCGAAACAGGGGTACTGTTGATCGGGAGGGGTGTGGCGTATCGCAAAACGGACAAAACGGACATCCTACGGTCGAAACGGGGGTCCTGTTGATCGGGAGGGGTGTGGCGTATCGCAAAACGGACGAAAGGGACCTACTACGGTCGAAATGGGGGTCCTGTTCATCGGGAGGGGTTTGGCGTACCGCAAAACGGGACTCCACGGGATACTGTTCATCTCCACCGTCGACCTCCTCCAGCCTCCATGGGCTACTGTCGACCTCCTCTAGCCTCCACGGGCTCCTGTTCATCCAGCCTCCACCGCGCACTACTCCATCGGCTACTGTTCAACCACCCCTCCACGGGCACCCCTCCACCATCTACTATTCATCCAGCCCTCCACACCACGAGGTCCTATCCAACCACCCCTCCACGGGCACCCCTTCACCGTCTACTGTTCATCCAGCCCTCCACCACACCACAGGGTCCTGTTCATCCAGAGGCAACGCCACCGCTCACTGTTCATCCAAACCCCCCGCAACGCTCACTGTTCATCCTAGAGGCAGCATCTATCGGCTTCATTTAGTAGCAGTAGCGAAGGAATCGCTCGATCAGGTTCAGTTAACAGCCATCAATCGATCGCTCGGGTTCAGTAACGCGTAGCCTGCAGTGCAATCACTCGGGTTCAGTTAGTGTAGCGACCAGACCTCAAACGGTGCAATCTCTGTGCTCCGGTGTCATCCCTGGATCAGTAATGCTGACACCACACAGTACTTGAAGGATTTATAACAGAGTAGCAATCACACACTTATTACATCGAGTGTCTCAAAAGAGAACTTACTACAATAAATATGGCTTAAGGCCATCTAATAACGATAACAGCGGAAGGCTTGGAAGATAAGTGAGTCCATCAACTCCAACGGCATCACTGAGTATAGAACCACGACCTAATGGCACCTTAATCGTGGTCTGAAAAGTCTGCAACATTAACGTTGCAGCCCGAAACGGGTCAACACATGGAATATGCTGGCAATGTAACACATAGAGAGTAATGGAATAAAATAGGCTATTCTATATGCATATATGGCCGGTGGAAAGCTCTATGGTTGCAGTTTTGCATAAAGCCAATTTTTCCCTACTGCAATGGAATAAATTTTATTTAACTATCATGGTTGTTGTTAAACATTGAGAATGGTTGACAGCATTCTAAATCCCAATTAAGCATCATCATTAAAACCCAACAATTAACTTTAGAGTAACATGATGAGATTCACATGATAATCCAGGTACTAGATGTCGTGGTTCTAACTCTGACAGTGATGTAGGGGGGTATGTATGGAGAGGCTAGATCTTAGCTATGGAGGAGTCGTAAGCACACGAGGATTACGAGTTCAGGCCCTTCTTGGAGGAAGTAACAGCCCTACGTCTCGGTGCCCGGAGGCGGTCGACTGAATTTATGTGTGTATGAATAACAGGGGTGCGAACCCTTGATACTAAGGAGGGGGTGTCTTATATAGAGTTTGCTAGGCCCCTCCAGCCCTCAGTAATGCAGGGTTTAAAGTACATTAAGACTGGGCGTTACTGGTAACGCCCCTAATAAAGTGCTATGATGAACATAAAAGCTACTTAATGACCGACCGTTTGCGTGCGGAGTGACTTTAGATCTCCTGGCAGTCGAGTGGTTGGCTTCGTGGTCGAGTGTCTTGAATCTGTCGAGTGGGATACCTCCAAGTCGATTGAAAGGTGACTTCTTCTAGGGATGTCCTTGAGTAGGGCACTTAGGACAGGTCCATGCCCCTACCCTAGGTACGTGGCTTCATCATTAGCCCCCAAATGGATCGAGGTTTGAGTGGGGAAGGAGTTGGGGATCTTTCTGACTGGTTCTTCATGTTATATGAACGTTTTGTTTTGGATCAATTGTCACGGATGACATCGTCAACTTCTTTCAGTCGCCTTGATCCATTCTTGGCCTCTTGTCGAGTGAATTTCTTTACTTGTGAAGTTCCTAGTGATGGTGTGAAAGGGATCTTCTGTTTGACGAGTTGTTCTACGGCCCGTGGATTTTGCGGGATTTGAATTTCGGGAAGCGCGTGGGACAGGGGCGGCCGCAGTAATCGGATGGGATAGGACGGAAGCTCCTCGATCCTCGCGCCACCTTTTTCGCCACGTACCGTGCGCGCGCCTGTTGCGGGATTTGACGGGATTGCCTGGGCCAACCAGTCAGCCACTCGGAAGCGACCTCTTATAAGTTGCCAGCTCGGGACCCCCGAACAGTGCGCCTTCACTTTTCCCCCTTCCTTCACAAGATCCTCCGCCACCTCCGCTCTCACCTTGGTGCCGTAGGTCTGTTCGAGCTTTGCCGGCGACGATGGTGAAGGAGAAGACGTCGGCTCTGGAGCGCGCGAAGAAGGCGGCGGTGCAGGGGAAGGGGAAGAAGTCCGCTCGGGGCGGATCTTCCTCGAGGACTGCTCTGCCCAAGGATTGGATCCTGGGCGACCGGATGCTGTCAGCGATTCGGCAGGATGATCTTGATGATCTGGTCGAGGGGGGATTCATTCCCCACGAATCTACGCGTCTTCCGGGGAAAGAAGTCGAACCCCAGCCTCTTGATGGTGAGTGCGTCCTCCTCACCACCCATATCAATCGCGGATTCTCTCTGCCTCCTCATCCTTTTTTCCGGAGCTTCTTGAACTTCTTCGGAGCACAGCTCCATCACTTTACTCCCAATTCTATTGTGTATCTTGCTGCTTTCGTTTCCTTGTGTGAAAACTTCTTGGGTTGCCGCCCCCATTGGGGATTCTTCAAGCACATCTTCACTTGCCGCTCTCAGTCGGTCAAGAAGGCCAAGTCGAGTGACGAATGGACGCATGTGATTCAGCTGTGCGGGGGCCTAGCGATCCAGATGAGGGGAAAAGTTCCTTTCCATCTATCACTTTTCCCGAGTCAGTTCGTGGGTGGCAGTCAACTTGGTTTTACTGTAAAGACCAGGTGACCCCGGGACAGTCGACTAGGCTTCCCCCTTTTTCTCTAAATCGAGCACAAAAAACCTGCCTCTCTGAAAGTGACGCCGGAGGAAAAGGCACAAGTCAAGGTGCTGGTCGATCGAGTGGTTCAGCTTGTCCGCGAGGGTGTGACTGGCATGGACTTGTTGGAAGTCTTCCTTCGGAGGCATATCCAACCACTTCAGGCTCGTGACCACCCGATGTGGCTGTACTCGGGTCTCGAAGACACCACTCGGATTCACCCAGAGGAGGTCACTGACGAGATGTTGGAAGGGTGGCTGTCGAGTATCACAGGGAACAAGGACAACCCCCGAGGTGCCATGAGGATTCCTCCACTCGACCAATCATACGAAGTGGACAAGGTCTGACCTTGCGTTTCCGACTGAGATCTTGCTTTCTTTATTTGTTCTCTTTGAATCGGTCGATTGAGTTTTGTCTTGTTTGCTGTCCTCTAGGCCATTATTGAGATCTACTCGACACCCAATGGAGCACAGGATCCGGTCGAGGAAGGAGAGGCGAGTGGAGGCGAAAGTGGAGACGAGAGAGAAGAGTGGGAATCTGACGGCGAAGGAGAGGAGGATGACGACGACTCCAGTGAAGAGGAGGAGGAAGAAGTCGAACCTTCCCACTCGGAAAGGCGATCCAAGCTTACACACGACCCTGCGCGGGAATGTGGTAAGGCGACTTTCCCTGTTGGGCAGTCGTCGAAGCGCCCTCGGACCTCTTCTCCAGCACCGATAGAAAAAGCTCCCAAGCACCCACGTGCGACGCCGTCCAAGCCACCCAAGGCTCTGCCCAAGATGAAGATGACTGTCCCCACCATTTCTGGGTAATAGTAGAATTTGATTTCCTTTGTTGAACATGACGGACTCTTGGTCGACTCATTGAATAAGCTGACTGACTTTCGAAATTTGCAGTGCTGCCACCTCGGAGATCTCCGCCAAGGACGATGATCAAGAGATGGAAGACGCTGTTACCTCCAACCCCGGTATGATTACTGATGCTCTGCTTTTAGTCAACTGACAATTTCTTATAACTCCGGTCGATTGGATTTTTCTTGTAGCTCCTCCTCATGTCATTGACCTCCCTGATGATGACGACGAAGTGTCGCTGAGGGCGAGAAGGAACAGGAGGGCGTCGGCTGGCAAGACCCCACAAACTACTTCGGCGCCTGAGGCCGTAGCTCGGGAGGGTGGTGACACCACTCGGGCTTCTGTGACCTTCGTTGTTCCTATGACGAGTGTCCGGCCTTCGAGGTCAACTATAAATCTGCCTTCGCTTTTTGCCACACACCACGTCCCTGAGGACCAAGCGGGTGCCGCTAAGGAGGCTATACACCAGGCGGGGATCATGATGGAGTAAGTGAAGGTGGTTCGGGAAGGCAGCCAAGCAGCTTATGACGCGAGTTCAGCCCTCCAGAGCAACGTCCAGGTCAGTCGATTCACCGCTTGTTCTGTTAGGATATGCTATCTGAAGAATCTCTTTTCCGAAGATCTTTATATCTATACACCCACTGGGTGTGTCTATTAATCTTTTTGGATGAGTGGGGGCACGCTAATTGCACCCACTCGGTGTAGTCCCCGAGACTACGGTGGACTGCTGGCAGTCGACTGTAGTCTTTATATTGTGTTGCTTTAGTTGAACTTCTTCACTCGGTCTGGTCAGGCCATGTCGAATGGAACTGTACACGGTCGACTGCGGGCAGTCGATTTTTTTTGGTCGAACCAGTGGGGGCACGCTGAGTGCACCCACTGGGTGTAGTCCCCGAGACTACTGTCGAATGTTTTTGATTCGGCTGTAGTCTTAGAAACGCCATCATTGTATCTTGGTTACTCGGAAGCAACTTATCTTGGACGTCTGTCGACTGATTTTTTGCAGAAATCCTGCGAACTTGTGGCTCGCTACACTGAGTTGGAGAACAAACAGATCCAACTCAACCTTGACTTGAAGCTTGCTCAGGAGAACTTGCAGAAGGCGAGGGACGAAGCAAAAGGGGTGGCTAGTGAGCTTTTGTCGACTGTCCTTTCTTTCTGGCCGTCCTCGATGTTGATCTCACTTGCTGTTTCGCAGACAAAGTGGAGGAGGCTCTGAAGAAGAAGGATCAAGACCTTGCCGAAGCTCAGAAGGAGGCCCTGAACAAAATGAAGCTTGCTGAAGAAAAATTGGCTTCAGTCGGTACTCTTGAAAAGGAAAACTCCAGGCTGAAAACTGCTCTCGACATGGCTAATCAAGAGGTCAGCCGTCTGACGAATGACAAGATGGCTCTGAATGACAAGGCAAGTGAACTGGCGGGGAAGAGGAACGATTTGGAGGCTTATCTCGGTGGAATCGCCAAGAAGCTGTTCGTCATGCTCGAGGGTAATTACTCCGGTCCGACTGACTTGCGGTTACCAAACCTGCATAGAGCCACTGACTTATCCTTGAATTGTGTTTATAGAATTCTGCCAGAACTTCAAAGAGGAGACCAGTCGAGTGGAGACAGGCTTGGACCCCATCAATTCTCCAGTGAAGGACGAGGCTGCTATGAATGTGCTCCGACTGGAATCTCGTGTTGCCGGAGTTGTTGACTATCTTGCTCGGTTGAAGGTTGCGATGTCGCAGATCGACACGTCGCTCTGGCCTAGGATGACGCTTCAAAATGACCTCGAGTCCCTGATGATTCGACTGAATGAAGTCCCAGGTTGAGTGGTGGAATGGAAGAAATCTTCTGCTAGATGTGGCGCTGACGTCGCTCGTTCTCTGGTCCGCGTCCACTGCAAGGAGGCGCGAGAAGAAAAGTTGGCCGCCATCCAAGTTGCCAATACCAGGAAGCATAACTTTCAAGACTTCATGGAGACTTTCATTGCTGCTGCCACTCGCATTGCAGACGGGATCGACTTGGACGAGTTCGTCGCCCTTTCCAGTCCTCCGCCTGAGGAATAAAAACTTTTATGCTTCACTTTAAATTTGCCTCGGAATGCCGAGTGGATTTTGTAATTTTGTAATCGTTAAACCCTGTCGAGCTGGAGGCTCGAGTACTTCGATCTGCGGTCTAGGACCTTTGGATCTTATCTGAACTTGATTTATCGTTGAATATCTTCATGAATTATCTGTCGAGTGGAACTTGTTCTTCACTCGAAATAACTTTGTATTTGTGGTGCAGCTCCGAAGGAGAAGGTAGCAGTTGATTTGCACCTCGTCGTCCTTGCGGATTGGGATGTGTTCCATACTTAGGCGAGCACTGGGCTGTAGCTAAGCCCCCGAGTGGGAGGTCTGCTCTCCACTCGGTAGGATTTTAAAAACTTAGGCGAGTACTGGACTGCAACTAAGCCTCCGAGTGGGAGGTCTGCTCTCCACTCGGTAGGATTTTTTCAAACTTAGGCGAGTACTGGACTGCAGCTAAGCCTCCGAGTGGGAGGTCTGCTCTCCACTCGGTAGGATTTTTTCAAACTTAGGCGAGTACTGGACTGCAGCTAAGCCTCCGAGTGGGAGGTCTGCTCTCCACTCGGTAGGATTTTTTCAAACTTAGGCGAGTACTGGACTGCAGCTATGCCCCTGAGTGGGAGGTCTGCTCTCCACTCGGTAGGATTTTAAAAACTTAGGCGAGTACTCGACTATAGCTAAGCCTCTGAGTGGGAGGTTTGCTCTCCACTTGGTAGGATTTTTAAACACTTAGGCGAGCACTGGGCTGCAACTAAGCCCCCGAGTGGGAGTCTAGCTCGCCACTCGGTAGGATTTTTAAACACTTAGGCGAGCACTGGGCTGGAGCTAAGCCCCTGAGTGAGTGTCTGGCTCGCCACTCGGTAGGATTTTTTAAACACTTAGGCGAGCACTGGGCTGCAGCTAAGCCCCTGAGTGGGAGGTCTGCTCTCCACTCGGTAGGATTTTTCAAACTTAGGCGAGTACTGGACTGTAGCTAAGCCCCCGAGTGGGAGTCTGGCTTGCCACTCGGTAGGATTTTTAAACACTTAGGCGAGCACTGGGCTGCAGCTAAGCCCCCGAGTGAGAGTCTGGCTCGCCACTCGGTAGGATTTTTTAAACACTTAGGCGAGCACTGGGCTGCAGCTAAGCCCCCGAGTGGGAATCTGGCTCGCCACTCGGTAGGATTTTTAAACACTTAGGCGAGAACTGGGCTGCAGCTAAGCCCCCGAGTGAGAGTCTGGCTCGCCACTCGGTAGGATTTTTTAAACACTTAGGCGAGCACTAGGCTGAAGCTAAGCCCCCGAGTGGGAGGTCTGCTCTCCACTCGGTAGGATTTTTTCAAACTTAGGCGAGTACTGGACTGCAGCTAAGCCCCCGAGTGAGAGCCTGGCTCACCACTCGGTAGGATTTTTTTTACAAACTTAGGCGAAACGGATTCGCAGCTAAGCTACCCACTGGGGGATTTTACACACAAACAAAGGCGACATCAATTATAGGAAAAATTGTAACACTCTTGTTTTTGATAAATAGACTACAAAAGTTTTTCTTATTACATCTCATCTGAGTGAGAATTCAAGTGTAAAAGGGGCGGAGTAGTTCCGCATTCCAAGCTCGTGGCTCATCGATCTGGCGGCCAATATTGTAAAGGTGATATGCTCCATTGTGGAGGACTCTGGTGACGATGAAGGGGCCTTCCCAAGTAGGGGCGAGCTTGTGTGGTTTCTGTTGATCCACTCGGAGGACCAAATCTCCTTCTTGGAAGGCTTGACTCTTCACATTTCTGGCATGGAATCGACGCAAGTCTTGCTGATAAATGGTCGATCGGATCATAGCCATTTCTCTTTCTTCTTCCAGGAGGTCGACTGCGTCTTGCCGGGCTTGTTCTGCTTCATCTTCGGTGTAAAGCTCGACTCGTGGCGCATTGTGAAGTAGATCGCTCGGCAGGACTGCTTCCGCTCTGTAAACCAGAAAGAACGGAGTTCTTCCAGTCGACCGATTTGGGGTGGTCCTCAATCCCCACAGAACTGACGGAAGCTCATCGACCCATGCGCCCGCTGCGTGTTTGAGATCACGCATCAGCCGAGGCTTTAGTCCTTTGAGAATCAGACCATTTGCCCCTTCTTCTTGTCCATTCGACTAGGGATGGGCGACCGATGCGTAGTCAACTCGTGTGCCTTGAGAGGCGCAAAAAGCTCTGAACTTGTCCGAATCAAAGTTTGACCCATTGTCAGTGATGATGCTATGCGGGACTCCATATCTGAATGTTAACTCCCTGACGAAACTGATAGCAGTGCAAGCATCAAGATTCTTGATAGGCATAGCTTCAATCCATTTGGTAAACTTGTCGACTGCCACAAGCACATGTGTGAAACCGCTCCTGCCTGTTCTCAGTGGACCAACCATGTCCAGTCCCCAAACAGCGAAGGGCCAGACGAGTGGAATGGTTTTCAGGGCTGATGCAGGTTTGTGTGACATGTTGGAGTAGAACTGGCACCCTTCACACTTGTCGACTATCTCTTTTGCCATTTCATTTGCTCTTGGCCAGTAAAATCCCGCTCGGTATGCTTTAGCCACAATGGTCCGAGAGGACACATGGTGACCGCAGGTCCCCGAGTGGATATCATCAAGGATTATCTGACCTTCTTCTGGTGTTATACACTTCTGACCGACTCCAGTCGCGCTTTCTCTATACAACTGTCCCTTTATGACTGTAAAGGCCTTGGATCGATGGATGATCTGTCGAGCCTCTTCCTCGTCCTCTGGGAGTTCTTTTCTCAGAATATACGCGATGTACGGTATCGTCCAGTCAGGGGTGATTGCCAAGACTTCCATGATTAGGTCGACCACCGCTGGAATTTCGACTTCAGTCGGATCTGTGGCACTCTTTGGCTGTGGGGCTTCATCTGTAAAAGGATCTTCTTGGACTGATGGCGAGTGGATGTGTTCCAAAAACACATTGCTGGGGATGGCTTCTCTCTTGGAGCCTATCTTTGCCAAATCATCAGCCGCTTGATTTTTCAGTTGGGGGATGTGATGAAGCTCTAACCCCTCGAATTTCTTCTCTAACTTTCTCACTGCATTGCAATACCCAGTCATAGCTGGACTTCTGACGTCCCACTCCTTCATCACCTGATTAACCACCAAATCTGAGTCGCCATAGACCATGAGGCGACGGACGCTGAGTGAAATGGCCATGTGCAACCCATATAAAAGTGCTTCATATTCTGCTTCGTTATTGGAGGAATCGAAGTGAATCTGGAGAACATATCTGAGCTTATCCTTGGGGGGAAACCAATACTACCCCAGCACCGGAACCATTCAGCATCTTAGATCCATCGAAGAACATGGTCCAGTGCTCCGAGTGAACTTGAGTCGGAAGTTGCTGTTCGATCCACTCGGTGATGAAATCTGCAATTGCTTGGGACTTGATAGCTTTCTTTGCCTCAAACTTGATATCTAGGGGAAGAAGTTCAATCGCCCATTTGGCCACTCGACGAGTTGCATCTCTGTTGTGCAAAATCTCTGATAGTGGAGCGTCGCTGACGATTGTAATGGAATGATCAGAGAAGTAATGTGCAACCTTCTTCGTGGTCATATAAATCCCATATACAAGCATCTGGTAGTGAGGATATCTTTGCTTTGAAGGAGTCAAAACTTCAGAAACATAATATACTGGGCGCTGAACTTTGAAGGCCTTTCCTTCTTCTTCCCGCTCGACCGTAAGTACTGTACTGACAACTTGTCCTATGGCTGCAATGTAAAGCAGCAAAGGCTCCTTGCTGATTGGGGCAACAAGCACCAGCTGGGTGGAGAGCAGAGCTTTTAGCTCTACAAATGCTGCATCAGCTTTCGGAGTCCACTCGAACTTGTCGGACTTCTTCATCAGTCGGTAAAGAGGCAATGCCTTTTCACCTAGACGAGATATGAATCGGCTTAAAGCGGCCAAGCAACCTGTAAGCTTCTGAACATCATGTACACGCACAGGACGCTTCATCCGGAGTATAGTACCAATTTTTTCAGGATTGGCGTCGATTCCCCGTTCGGAAACGAGAAAACCGAGTAACTTTCCACCTGGAACTCCGAATGCGCATTTTGATGGATTGAGCTTGATATCATACCCCCTGAGGTTGGGAAAGGTTTCAGCAAGGTCAGTCAGCAGGTCGGAACCTTTGCGTGACTTAACCACAATATCATCCATGTATGCCTCCACGTTCCGACTGATTTGAGTGAGCAAACACTTCTGAATCATCCTCATGAACGTGGCTCCGGCATTCTTGAGGCCGAATGGCATGGTAACATAACAGAAGCACCCGAACGAAGTGATGAAAGCTGTTTTGATCTCATCGGGCCCGTACAGACGGATCTGATGGTACCCGGAATAGGTATCTAGAAAAGACAAACGCTCACATCCCGCAGTCGAGTCGACTATCTGGTCCATGCGGGGGAGAGGAAAATGATCTTTCGGGCAGGCCCGATTGATATGCTTAAAATCAATGCACATGCGAAGTGACTTGTCCTTCTTGGGGACCATGACAACATGGGCGAGCCACTCGGAGTGGTAAATTTCTTGGATGAACTCCGCTGCTAAGAGCCGAGCCACCTCCTCGCCAATGGCCTTCCTCTTCTGGACGGTGGACCGTCGAAGATGTTCTTTCACAGGTTTAAATTTTGGGTCGACTCGTAGACGGTGCTCAGCCAGCCCCCTGGGAACTCCGGGCATGTCAGAAGGCTTCCATGCGAAGATGTCCCAGTTCTCACTGAGGAACTGGATGAGCGCTTCTTCCTATTTGGAGTCGAGCATCGTTGAGATGTGAGTTGGAGCAACATTTGGATCGGTCGGGTGAATGTGAACTGCCTTCGTTTCGCCGGACGACTGAAGAGCTGATTCTGAAGTAGGCTTCTTAGCTCGTAGCAACTCACTCGGATCTGCAGTCTTTTGATACTCTTGCAGCTCGACCACTGCCATCTGAGCGTCAGCAATCTTTGAGCCTTTCTGAAAACACTCTTCTGCTTTCTTCCGATGGCCTGTAATAGTGGTCACACCTTTGGGACCAGGCATCTTCAATTTGAGATACACATAACATGGTCGAGCCATGAAGCGTGCATAAGCTGGCCTGCCCAAAATAGCGTGATAAGCACTTTGGAAATCCACAACTTTGAATGTCAACTTTTCCTTGCGGTAATTCTTGGAATCACCGAAAACCACATCAAGAGCAATTTGGCCGAGTGACTCGGCTTTCTTCCCAGGAATGACTCCATGGAAACTCATGTTACTGGTACTGAGCCTGGACATCAAAATGCCCATCCCTTTCAATGTTTCTGCATATAGTATGTTCAAACCGCTGCCTCCATCCATCAGGACTTTGGTCAGCCGAGTGCCTTCGACAACTGGGTCAACCACCAGAGCTTGCCTCCCCGGGGTGGCAATGTGCGTAGGGTGATTAGACTGGTCGAATGTGATGGCAGTCTGGGACCACTTCAGATAATTGGGTGTCGCCGGAGCAACCATATTCACCTCATGGTTAATAACCTTCAGTCAACTTTTGCTCTCAACATCAGCAAAAATCATCAGGGTGGAATTGACCTGGGGGTACCCATCGTCACTATCTTCCTTGTCCTCAACTTTGTCCAACACCTTTTCCTTATCTTTGGACTGCTTGCCCTGAAACTACTGGATCAGGAGCCGACACTATCGAGTGGTATGCTTTGGGTAAATGAGTTTACCCTCTTCATCTTTCTTGGTGTGGATGTGACACGGTAGATCCAAAACATCATTTCCATCTTGGTCTTTAACTTTCATAGGCTTCCAAGGCCCTTTAGGTTTTCCCTTAAACTTTCCTTGGGTTACGGCCAGGGCCTCCCCAGGAGTGGCTGGCTCGGCTTTCCGCTTCTATTTCCGACTGGAATTTCCTCCGGTTTCCTGGGCGACTACTTTATGCTTGCCACTCTGGAGTCGATCCTCATCTTCACCATTAGCGTATTTGGTGGCGATCTCCATCATCCGATTCAAAGACATCTCTCCGGTTCGACCGAACTTCAGGTTCAATTCTCTGTACTTAACGCCTTCTTTAAAGGCACAAACTGCTTGATGATCTGGTACATTTTCAACTGTGTGATGCAACGTGATCCACCTCTGGATGTAATCCCTCAGAGTTTCGTTCAGTTTCTGCACGCAAGACCGCAATTCCGTAAGGCCTGCAGGTCACTTGCATGTTCCTTCAAATGTTGTGACAAACACTCGGGAGAGATCCTCCCAAGTGTAAATGCTACTGGGTGCTAACTGATTCAGCCACGCTCTGGCCGGGCCTTCTAACATGAGAGGGAGGTGCTTCATGGCTACCTCATCATTCCCACCACCAATCTGGACAGCCACTCGGTAATCTTCGAGCCAAGTATCGGGCTTGGACTCACAAGTGAACTTACTAACTCCAGTCGCCAACCTGAAGTTGGGAGGAATTACCGCGGCTCTGATGGCTCGACTGAAACACTCCGGCCCTGAAACATGTACTTTGCTACTAGTAGGCGCATCTCTGTCGTGGCCTTCTCGGTGAGCTCTATACCTGTCGACCAAACCTTGAACGAGAATGGATCTCGCATCAAAGCCTGGTTCCCTGGGGTCGACTGGAATTCTCCGCCCAACACTATGAGGGCGCCTGTCATCCTGCTGTCGAGGCACATATGATCCTCACGCCTCGGGGGCGATCTTGGGCTGTGAGCCGACTGGACTGTATCCGCTGCAACAGATCGGCTATGTATCCTGTTCCGCGACTGAGAAACAGCGGAATTCTGGTCTCCTGCTGCCCGGAGCAACGCTCTGATTTGCAACAAGCCTCTGCCAGCCTTTGACAGGGAGGGCTGAATTGACTCTGCAATACGGGCTGCAGTTGCTAAATTCTGAATCGGAGTTTGATATACCTGCGGGGGCGGAAAGAGCTGACGTCGACTGGATTCCGGAGCCCGTTGATGTGCTCGCTCGTCGAGTATTCGCTGGATATTCTCCGGTCAAGTGCGCTCGGCCAAGTTAGCCAAGCGCGAATCCTCCAAGGCCCGGGCTGTCGGCGTTGGGGAACGGGGGTCCCCAGACTTGCCTGCCTGCGGCCTGCGGCGTGGCTCAAAGGGGGCTCAGCACGGCCCATCTTCAGCAACACAAGACTCAAGACCCTCGCGAGGGGCCAAGCCTCGCGGGGCGGATGACACAGAGCTTCCTCTGGCACGGCCTCGTCAGGCTGGCTCGCGAGGAGGCGGACAGATCAAGGCGGGGCACCTCGCGAGGTGCCCGTGACGCAAGCCATGACGATTCAGGGCGCCAGGCGGGTGCCAGCCCGCGCAGCGTCCTCCTTTCCTCTTTGGTGCAAAGGGGGCAAGCGCAGCCACGGAGTACTGAGGCATCAGGCAAAGGTTGCCGTTTCGGTGCAACGAGACCAAGACCAGGAGGACTATGAGACAGAGGTCACCGTGGAGCCCAAGACGGCGTCATCACCAGAGCTTTGCGCAGGCGAAGACTGCTTTTGTCAGGATAGTTGATACTTGCTGTCCCCCTTCAAATTAGCCCGCCATTGTTGGCTCCCTTCCCGCTCGATATTTGGGAAGAGGACCAGGGCCTCTATAAATAGGACCAGCCGCCCACAGAGCAAGGGGGTTGGTCGGCAAGTAAGTGTAAGGCAGCTAGAGAGAGAGAGAGAAAGAGAAAGGCGGCTGAACTCCTCCGAGCAGTTCATCGCCCCAGCCAAGAGCAGACCCTCGCGAAGCTGTTCTTCCTTGTATTGTTCATCATCATCAGCCCCAAGAGGCAATCCACCCACCACACACTAGAGTAGGGTATTACACCACAACGGTGGCCCGAACCAGTATAAACCTTGTGTCTCTTGTGTAGTTCTTTCAGTAGTTTAGATCTTTGCGAGATGGAGAGGTAGAAGACGTAATCTCCGCGCGCACCCTAGTGTTCGAACCTTAAGGGTCTGCCGGAACCCGAAATCCGACACGGGCCTCGGGGGTTTCTCCAACGATAGGAGTGTGGAGTGCATCCAAGCTCCTCTCGCTGCACTGACGTGAGAGGCTCGAGGAGATACTCTTCGTGGGGACGCGACGAGTCGCCTCCATCCGCGCCTCCATCAGTGCGGGGAAAACTGGGAGGACTGTGTGGCCCATCGATCACCAGAACCTCTGCCACTGGGTCACTGCTGTCGCATTCGGATGCGGTCTCTGCGGAGCCAGTCGACAGGTCGAACAGGCCGTAGAGGGATTCCTCGGGCTCGATCGCCGTGACTTGTGGGGTGGCCGACTGGCGG
The DNA here is from genome assembly GCA_034509565.1 of Triticum monococcum. Classification (NCBI taxonomy): domain Eukaryota; kingdom Viridiplantae; phylum Streptophyta; class Magnoliopsida; order Poales; family Poaceae; genus Triticum; species Triticum monococcum. The sequence continues at coordinate 455,876,929 of CM067844.1, read as the reverse complement.
GCCACCGCATGCCTCACCCACCTCTGAAGCCTCAGCCGATCGGAGCGCTTGCACCGGCGAGAGACAGGGCAGGGAGAGGCCACAGGAGCCGACCGATACTGGGTCGACGGCTGCCGCAGGAGGACACCACGGACGCATGCGCGAAAGTGCGTCGCCCCGCGGACGGGGAGCGCGTCGACGTCGAGTGGAGCCTCCTGAAGCCAAGTTGAGTCGTCGGCGATGAATGCGAGCGCGCCAAGACGGATCTCGCGGCCCTCCACCAAAGCTCCGCCCGAAACCATGATCAAAGAGATCGGAAAAATCGCAACTTCTTCAACTAGGCGCTAAGACTCCTGCCCCATGGTGGGCGCCAACTGTCGTGGTTCTAACTCTGACTGTGATGTAGGGGGGTATGTATGGAGAGGCTAGATCTTAGCTATGGAGGAGTCGTAAGCACATGATGATTACGAGTTCATGCCCTTCTCGGAGGAAGTAACAGCCCTACGTCTCGGTGCCTGGAGGCGGTCGACTGAATTTATGTGTGTATGAATAACAGGGGTGCAAACCCTTGATACTGAGGAGGGGGTGGCTTATATAGAGTTCGCCAGGCCCCTCCTGCCCTCAGTAATGCAGGGTTTAAAGTACATTAAGACTGGGCGTTACTGGTAATGCCCCTAATAAAGTGCTATGATGACCATAAAAGCTACTTAATGACCGACTGTTTGCGTGCGGAGTGACTTTAGATCTCCTGGTAGTCGAGTGGTCGGGTTCGTGGTCGAGTGATAGCTTCGTGGTCGAGTGTCTTGAATCTGTCGAGTGGGATACCTCCAAGTCGATTGAAAGGTGACTTCTTCTAGGGATGTCCTTGAGTAGGGCACTTAGGACAGGTCCATGCCCCTACCCTAGGTACGTAGCTTCATCACTAGATACTCAAGATGTCCATAACCGGGGACACGGCTAACCATGATTAGTTTATACACTCTGCAGAGGTTTGCGCACTTTTCCCCACAAGACTTGATCTCCGTTGGTTTTCTCGCACTGCATGGTGTTTGAGAAACAGATGACCGAGACATAGTCTTTCAGAAGCGCTAGCACCTTACGAACGGGTAGACCGTACCAACCTACATCCCCTTCATCTGCTAGTCTACCACTGTGAGAGTTCGCACGACTTAGTCAACTATGCTAGAGCCCATAGTAGCTTGTGGCTGCACACGGAAGTTTCTAGTATGAAATATCTCATGATCCCTTTGAGCCTGGGTGGCGGTCCAAAAGAAAATAGGCAATCGCTGGAATACCCAGGTGCCTCAATCCACCCAGATGCGTGTTTAGGTTGCCATCTTAAATAAACCATTAATTAACAAAGCTCACATCTGTCATGGATACACTCACCCAATCCACGTCTACTAGCATAGCATAGCAATAATAAGGAAACGTAGAGTAACTCCCAAAGGTTTGATAATAAACAGGTAATAGGTTCTACCTCAACTACTCCCCAAACCCACAATTTAATTAGATCGTAATCATGCAATGTGTGAGGATTGATCTAATGCAATAAAACTGGATAGTAGGAGGTATGATCAAAGTGTTACTTGCCTTGTTGATGATTCGGGAAACCTAGCGATTCGAAGTAGCAAGCGACGCACTCCGGGTACTCTATCGCAAACAAACAAACATATAATAAGTACTCAACTAATGCACAGGTAAAACTCGAACAAGAGAACTAACCAGAAAGTTCAACTTAAGAACTCCGATTGGCAAAGAGAATCAAAACGAACGAAGCAACGAAAGACAACGGCAAGAGAAACAAGCTTCGTTTACTATTCTGGGTCTAAGGCAATTTTTACAGTGGCAAAAACTTGTTTAAGTTGGTTAAATGGAAAGAGGGTTTCGAGACGAAACTTCAGGCGCTTGAATCGCCTGATTCCGTAAAACGAGCGAAAAGTTAAACTAGAATGAACATAGGATCAGAGATCGTGATCAGAAAAACCGCGGATTTAATTCGAGAAAAAGAAAAAACGACGAACAGTTAACGAACGAACGTTCGTTAACAGAAACTAAACAAAAAATGCGTTCGTTAAGACGAACGGACGAACGGGCACTCGCTAAATAAATAAACCGGAAAAAAACCGATCTATTTATCAAAAAAACGGAAACTAGGGTTTTCAAACAAAAAAACCGGCCGGCGACTACCTCGGCGGCGGTGGCTCTCCGGCGGGGCTCCGGAAGGCGGCGGGGTGAGGAGAGGGCGGCGGAGCGGCGGCTCCGGGCGGCGCGGGGCGGCGGCGGCGGCGTGCTGCAGCGCAGGCGGCGGCGGCGTGCGGCGGCGCAAGCGGCGGCGGGCTGCGGTGCGGGGCGGCGGGGTGAGGATAGGGTGGTGGCGGGGCGGCTATTTAAGAGGGGGAGGGGCGACGTGTGGCGGCGGCTCCGGCTCGGACTCCTCCTCGAGTCCGGCGGGAAGGCGGCGGCGGCTGGGCCCTTGACCCAGTCGGGCGCGGGTCTATTTTTTAAACAATTTCGCTGCGCGTAAAAAAATCTAGAAAAATAAATAAAAATCTAAAAATGCCAAAACAAATTTTTCTCCGTCTAAATAAAATATTTAGAACAGGATGAACATTTTTTTGGCTCTAAATGCAATTTTTGAAAACATGCAATTTTTCCTAAATTCGAATAAAATGGCAAATAAAACCAAAATAAAATCTTATTTGATTTTTTTATTAAATCCTGAATATTTCTTTATTTTGGGAAAGTCGTTTTATTCCCTCTCTCATATTTTTATAATAGAAATAATTGAAGATAAAATAAATAAAATCAAATGATCCTATCTTCAAAATTTGTGAAAAACTCAAATATGAAAATAACGAAATCCCCAACTCTCGCCGAGGGTCCTTGAGTTGCGTAGAATTTCTAGGATCAACCAGAAAAGCAATAAAATATGATATGCAATGATGATCTAATGTATAACATTCCAAATTGAAAAATTGGGATGTTACAAACCTACCCCCCTTAAGATGAATCTCGCCCTCGAGATTCGGGTTGGTTAGAAAATAGGTGAGGGTGGTCCTTCAGCAATTTTTCCTCTCGCTCCCAAGTGGCTTCATCCTCCGTGTGGTGGCTCCACTGAACTTTGGAAAACTTGATAACCTTGCTGCGGGTGACTCGACTGGCATACTCTAGAATCTTAACTGGTTTCTCCTCATAGGTCAAATCACTGTCCAACTGAATTGCTTCCAGTGGCACTGTATCTCTTAGTGGTATATTAGCCATCTTTGCATGGCACGTCTTCAACTGGGAAACGTGGAACACGTCGTGAACTCCTGACAATCCTTCGGGAAATTCCAACTTATAGGCTACTTCTCCCATACGCTCCAAAACTTTGTATGGGCCTACAAAACGTGGCGCTAACTTTCCCTTAACTCCAAAGCACTTAACTCCTCGAAGTGGTGATACTCGAAGATAAACTCGGTCTCCAACTTCGTAAACTGTCTCCTTGCATTTAGAATCTGCGTAGCTCTTCTGCCTGGACTGGGCTACCTTGGGCCTGTCGCGAATGAATTTCACTTTCTGTTCAGACTCCTTAATCAGATCCGGTCCAAACAACTAATGGTCTCCAACTTCATCCCAAGACAATGAGGTCCTGCACCTCCTTCCGTACAAGGTTTCAAAAGGGGCCATCTTCAAACTAGATTGATAACCGTTGTTGTAAGAGAACTCTGCATATGGAAAATTCTCATCCCAACAAGATCCGTAATCTAGCGCACAAGATCTCAACATATCCTCCAAAATCGGATTGACTCTCTCGGTCTATCCATCTGTCTACGGATGGAAGGCTGCACTAAACTCTAGTCTGGTACCCAAAGTTTCATGCAACTGATTCCAAAACTTTGAGGTAAATTGGGTTCCTCTATCTGATACAATGCTCTTTGGAACTCCATGCAGACATACGATTCTGGTCATGTATATCTTTGCCAACTTTGCACTGGTATAGGTAGTCTTCACTAGAATGAAATGGGTGGTCCTTCAGCAATAGGAGAAGGGTTGAACGGAGTTGTTGGAAAAACCAACAACGAAAATAATAAGCTTGATATGGTCTTATGGAATACCTCTCAAATTAAGAGATGAAAAACCTGCCACTCACGGAAAAAGAATTGGATTGATATGAGCAAGGAGGGAAGGTAATATTCCACCGGAAGGATAAATGAAGAACTTGGATCATATATGAGCACCATAAATAGCAAAATCCTAAGGGAAAGCTTTAGGTGAAATGTAACCCAAGATAACTCCAACGAAGAGGTTGATGGATTTAAAGTACCTCATTCTTAATAACATGTGAATCATGAAACACGAACTCAAATTACCAAGAATGACATAATACCACCTTCAATAATACGGAAGAAAGAATGAACTCCGGATTACAAGATGAAGAAAACTTGAGCTTCTTAGAAAAGAGTCTCAATGAACACTTGGAGAAGGGATATAGATCCTTGATGAATCCATCATGTAGAACCTTCATGAAGAACTCCGGTAATAAAAGAATGATCCAAAATAATTGAATGATGAAAAGAATAAGATTGAAGCATCGCAATGATTTAGATAGAGATCTCCGTGATAATATAATTGAAAGAGGTTGGAACTCCGGGGAAAAGGGAAGATGACAACAATTGAGATCAAGAATTTTGATGAACCTTCGGAATAAGGAATAGATCACTTGGATGAAACAAGAATAAGAATTATGTTATGCGTATCCTTCACCAATTAAATTGATGACAATCAACGGATTTGGCATATTACTTATTCTTGTAGAAAAGATTAAGAGAGATATAACATCAGACTTGGGAAGGTATTGAAAGAACCACCGGAAGGGTTGAAACAACGAATAAAATTGATATGATAAGAAAGGAAGAGAAATCTTGGACGAACCACCATAAGAATTGACAATGAACGAAGAAAAGATAAAGAAACACCGGGAAGAATTAGCAAATGAACGAAGATGCTTGAGAGAATTTAGATACATGAGAACAAAGAGATGACGAGCCTATAAAAGATCACTTGAACGAAGCACCGGTAAAATTGAAGAACGAGAGCTGAAAGCTGAGAATGAATAAATCTTAGATGATGCACTCCGGATAACAACTGAGAAGACTCTTGAATTACTCCGGATAGGTGAAAAGAATTCTCACAATCGAAAAATAATTATGAGAGGATTGCAACAATCTCGAATGACGAAACTTGAAGAGAATGGAGCAAGGTTGAAAGAAGAATCTTCTCCGGTCCTCTAAACTGAGAATGACGACGAGAAATACCATCAAGACTTATTTAGACACTCCGGAATGAAAAATGGAAAGGTTGAACCAACGATGGAAAGAATTTGAAAGATTTGGAGAAAGGCATTTGACTGATGATAACTCATTCTTACGTCAAACTTCGAAAAGAAATTTGAGGATAGCTCCGGGAAAAATAAGAAGAGTCAGGTAAGATCCTGGAAAAAGACCTATGGATTAGGGCCCACTCAAAATAAACACCGTTGAAATGATTTAAAAGAGAGAAAGCACCGGTTGAATTAAATGGCTTGAATGAGAAAACATCCCCGAAATAGGTTGAACGGATCTTGGAGATATCTTGAGCACTCCGGAATAAATGAATAGCGAGAAATTAATTATTAAGAGGTGCACCGGTTATGGAAAGGCATTGAAATGAGGAAAAGAATATGATCAAACACCGAAAGCTTGAATTGGTTCCACTGGAGAAGAAAAGAACGAAAGATGATGAACTTGAAGCTCCGTTATAATCTTCATGAGAATATCCGGATAACAATATTGATAGAAAAGAATGGAGAGACTTCAAATCAATAAGATGGAAACTTGAATAAGACATCGGATTCCTTGAAGAAAAACAAAGGGAGGGTGGGTGGGAAAAACAAAGACAATTTGGAATGGAAGAAACGAACACTGTTGAGGAACTTAGAATTGATCTTGCGGATGTTGAAAATGAACGGATCGACTTGAAGAGAAGCACACCGGTTAAAAGGATTGACATGACAAACTCGATGATCGATAAGTATTAGTATTCACATAGAAGTATGAGAACACCATTTGGAAAAGGTATGGAATCAACATTTGACTTCGAAGCAACTCGAATACCACAACTCAAAGCAAAAACAAAGGATTGGCTTGCAGAATAAGCCAGAACAAACATATGATAGAGATTTCGTCCGAAGTTTTCGTGGTGGGACCTACACGGGCTCGATCGTACAACACCATCATGTAGAAGGCAGTGCACATGACATACGAAGCGTCCCTGAGTCAGCATAGCCAAGGACTCTTTAAGTCACAACGAGACCACTGTAAAATCGACCGTGAATAGGCGAACCACTAGACGTCGAACCCCAATTTCATATCATACATCTGTCGGAAAGATATCCTAAGAGCTACTTGAATTCCCACCTATGAAACTCCCGAAACTTTCCGGTTATGCAATCAGGTGTTGGGGATACAGGGGAAGCATAATATCTCACCCAAACTAGCAAATCCTACATCCAGCTGTATCCACCCTTCAACACATAACCAAGAAACCTTCGGAAACCATCTACCTCAACCTTCGAAAAGCATCTGTTATACAAGTTATGGTGATACTCCCGAACTCCCACCCCAGTACTAGGTGGCGTCGAGGTTATCTCACCAACGAACTGCATAAAGGAGATTTTCGATGTCGTGCACATATCTCAAGTATACCAGAATTGCAACGATAAAATTATGATGACAACACCTCAGAGCTCAACTCCCCGGGACACTTCCACTAAACCCCTGACAGGAGGCACCAAGACAATGTTCTCATCATAACACCATCGGAACAATTCCAAGATACTCGCGTGATCCTAGAAAAAAATTTAGTGAAATTTGGGAAGAGAAGAGTCAAAACTCTACGTCAAGATGCCTTACCAGAGCGATGAGGATACTGTGAAGTAAAAAGAATTCCTAAGCTCTCCGATATATAATTCCTAAGGACTCAAAACATTTTTCTAGACACAACTCGGCTGCTAAAAATGATCAAGCAATGGCGGCTCCTAAGGTCGGGGAAGGCTCTGATTACCAACTTGTAACACCCTCGATGCGACTATATCTCCCACGTGTCGAGGCACGACTTAGAGGCATAATCGCATTGAAGGCATTTGTCGCAAGTGAGGTAATCTTCACACAACCCATGTAATATAATAAGGAAAAGGGATACATAGTTGGCTTACAATCGCCACTTCACACAAATACATGAATAAAGCATTACATCATACAAATACACTCAAGGCCCGACTACGGAGCCAAAATAAAAGAAGAACCCCAAACGCGACAAAGGTCCCTGATCGACCCCAACTGGGCTCCACTACTGATCTACTAGAACGAAACAACACAAAGGACAAGATCTTCATCGAGCTCCTCCTGAGTTTGGTTGCGTCATCTGCACGGTCTCATCGGCACCTGCAAGCTGGTTTGGAAGTATCTGTGAGCCACAGGGACTCAGCAATCTCGCACCCTCGCGATCAAGACTATTTAAGCTTATGGGTAAGGTAAAGGTATGAGGTGGAGCTGCAGCAAGCGACTAGCATATATGGTGGCTAACATACGCAAATGAGAGCGAGAAGAGAAGGCAAAGCACGGTCGATAAAAGTATGATCAAGAAGTGATCCTGGACTACCTACGTCAAGCATAACTCCAACAACCGTGTTCACTTCCCGGACTCCGCCGGAAAGAGACCATCACGGTTACACACGCGGTTGATTCATTTTAATTAAGGTCGACTTCAGGTTTTCTACAACCGGACGTTAACAAATTCCCATCTGCCCATAACCGCGGGCACGGCTTTCGAAAGTTCAAATCCCTGCAGGGTGTCCCAACTTAGCCCATGACAAGCTCTCACGGTCAACGAAGGAATAGACCTCCACCCGAGACATTCCGATCAGACTCGGTATCCCAGTACAACAAGACATTTCGACAGGGTAAAACTAAACCAGCAACACCGCCCGATGCGCCGACATCCTGATGGGAGCTGCACATATCTCGTTCTCAGGGCAACACCGGATGAGACATCCTACGAGTAAAACCAGCCCTCAAGTTCCCCCGAGGTGGCCCCGCAGTCTACTCAGTTCGGACCAACACTTAGACAAGCACTGGCCCAGGGGGGTTAAAATAAGATGACCCTTGAGTCTACAGAACCCAAGGGAAGGTGGTAGGTTGTTAGTGCAAATGGTAAAACCAATGTTGGGCATTGCTGGAGAAGCTTTACTTAAGGCGAACTGTCAAGGGGTTCCCATTATAGCCCAACCGCGTAAGGGACGCAAAATCTGGGAACATAACACCGATATGACGGAAACTAGGGCGGCAAGAGTGGAACAAAACACCAGGCATAAGGCCGAGCCTTCCACCCTTTACCAAGTATATAGATGCATTAAATAAATAAGATATATAGTGATATCCCAACAAGTAAACAAATGTTCCAACAAGTAACGATTTCCATGTTCCAACCAGGAACAAACTTCAATCTTCACCTGCAACTAACAACGCTATAAGAGGGGCTGAGCAAAGCGGTAACATAGCCAATCAACGGTTTGCTAGGACAAAGGTGGGTTAGGGGCTGAACATGGCATTTTGGGAGGCTGACAAGCAAGTGGTAGGCATCGTAGCAATGGCATAGCAAAGAGCGAGCAAACTAGCATAGCAAAGATAGTAGTGATTTCGAGGGTACGATCATCTTGCCTGAAATCCCGCAAGGAAGAAGAACGAGTCCATGAAGAAGACAAACGGATGTAGACGAACGGGTCCTCACAAACTCGACGTTATCGGAACCAATCCGAAGAAGCAATCACCGGAAAAGAAGCACACAACATAGTAAACAACCAACACATGAACATGGTATGATATGCGAGATGCGGGATGCGATGCGGTATGCAAAATGCAAGACGTGACAGGAAATGCATGAACCTGGCCTCAACTTGGATAACCAAGTGTGCCATTGGATAGAGGGGAAGAAATCACCTGAAAACGATATAAAGATCATAGGAATCGGAGCTACGGTTTGGAAATGGCAAGCGTTTTACGAAACGAACCGATCTGCGATTAACAACAAGTAGGCTCATAAATGCAACGAAATGAACATGCTACAGCCACCAAACATGAGAACAAAATACATGGCAGGGATGTACACAAGATTCTTAACAAATCACTAGCACTGAGCCATAGCCAAATTCATCCATTATGAGGTTCAAACAAGCATGGCAAAAATGAATAAGCAAAACAGATTTCAGACTTAGTGAAATTGACACTAGTCTGAAATTTCAGACCACGACGCTCTCTTCGGAGCAGCAAAACAACATGAAACACAACCTGAACATGGAAAGTAAGAGCATGGCATGGAGCTACTCAACAAGCTTAGCAAAACACCCAAAGTGACCTGGGCCAAAAGGGTTCACAAAATACTTTACCGAGCACACGAACATAGAGGAAACACAATCAGTTTTCAGACTTAGTGAAAACTGAGACATGCTGAAATCATAACTCACGAAGGCATGTAAACGAGCTCGATGCACTCACTACGGTGCAAGTCATGGCAAGTCAAGCATATATCCATAAAGAAGGCGCAAAATGCTAGCTAGAAATGGCAAAACAATGGCATAGCATGCATGGATCACTAACAATAGCACCGGCAAAATCATAAAAGAGTTCAGGATCTGCCCAAATTAACAACGATGCAAAAGTTGAGCTCGATTGACTCAACCTAGGGTGCCCCAACATAGCAAGTAAAGACATGGATGGATAGAGCATAACATAAATATCAAAACTCTCTTACTGATCATCCTCAAAAGAGGCACGGATCACTAGGAAACAAGCCGAACATATGGCATCATGAACTAAAACATCCCAGACTTAGTGAAAATCACCAAGTCCCTAAAACAGATTACTCAGGTGCCCCTCTTTGCAAGCTTGCACAAGACACCACACACATCCTAAAAATGCATGGGTGGCACCTCTGAAAAGAAGACAAAATGCTTAACAATTCATCCCAAAGGGGCACAGGCATATGATGCACAAAATAATCATGGAAAAAATGACAAAAGTCAATGATGAGCTAACGGATCTCCAATTTAACTCACGATGCCTCCTTCTACCAGCATTTTAGGCGTCGAGATGAACTCAAATACAAATGATGCAATGGAATGAAATGATGTACTCGTCGAGACGAAGATTTTGATATATCATATGTCCAAATCGGAGCTACGGATGCAAAGTTACGAAGCCTCGAACAGGGCAACATGGATCTGGAATTCCTGGGACTTAGAGAAAATATACCTCCGCGAAAAGTCAACGCGGGACGGGGATATCCCGGACGGAGCGGTGCAGATCTGAGGGGGGGTGTTTGGATGGAGGGTGTGGTGGATCTGATCCCGATCCACGAGATCTCGCCGGAGAAGCTCGCCGGAGACGATGCAGATGGTCGGACTTGAAGGAGATTGCCGGAGTTGGTGCTTGGGGCGGCGCCGGTCGAAGAAGACGGAGGAGGCGGTGTAGGTGGCCGGATCCGGCGGCGCGGGGGCCGGCTTGGAGGTTCGGCGACGTCGGAGGGGCTCGCCGCCGTGGAGCTTTGCTCCGGCCGGCTAAGGTGCGGCAGCGACGATCTGGGAAGAGGAGGCGGGGCCGGCGAAGGCGGCGAGGCACTCGGGCGGCGGCGTGCGCGAACGGGCGCGGGCGGTGGTGATGCGCGGGCCGGGCGGCGGTGGCGCTGGTAGCGGAGCTCCGGCGAGGCGCCGGTCGTCGGCGGGCGGCACGGGGCCGGTGGAGAGAGGCGGCGGCGCGAGCACGCGCCCGTGGGCGGCGGCGGCGGCGACCGGGCCCGTGTGGGCCCGCGATGGGCTCCGCGGGCCGGCGCGGTGGGAGGCGGCGCACTGGCCAGGTGGCGGGCCACGATTGGCGCAGGACGGCGGCGCTGCTGAGGTGGCGCGCTCCGATTGGCCGAAGTGAGGTGGCCGGGCGGCTAGACATGTCCGGTCGGTGGGACGGACGTGTCCGGTGGCGCGGGGAGGTGGTAGACTAGGGTTTCGGTCGCGAAAATGGACGTGGAGGACCTATTTATAGGTAGAGGGAGCTAGGAGAGTCCAAATGAGGTGCGGTTTTCTGCCACGCGATCGTGATCGAACGACCGAGATGATGGAGCAGAGTTAGGTGGGTTTTGGGCCAAATTGGAGGGGTGTTGGGCTGCAACACACACGAGGCCTTTTCGGTCCCTCGGTTAACCGTTGGAGTATCAAACGAAGTCCAAATGACACGAAACTTGACAGGCGGTCTACCGGTAGTAAACCAAGGCCGCATGGCAAGTCTCGGTCCAATCCGGAAGTGTTTAATCCCCACACACGAAAGAAAGCTAGAAAAGACCACCGGAGGAGAACGAAGCGTCGGATTGCAAAACGGACAACGGGGAAAATGCTCGAATGCATGAGATGGACATGTAGGTAAATGCAATGCACGGGATGACATGATATGAGATGCATGCCACGCAAGCAATGACAACGCAACAACAACGAATAACTGCACGACAGGTGGCACATCGGTCTCGGGGCGTCACAACACTTCAACACTACGAGAGGATCTCGTCCCGAGATCTAGAATGGCACCGGAGGGACAACGGAAGAGATAAGAGAAGAGGTAAAACTAACTTGCTTCTTTGACAAACGAGTGAAACCAAAGAACCTTGCGAGGTTGAACAAATTCGAGAAAAGAATACCACGAAGGTGAACTAGGTCGAAAACACTCCTTTAGAAACGAGGGACAAGGAGCATTGCGAAACCTTGAGGTTGAAGGGAAGATATATATAGAAAAACACTCTGATTAAGGAAGGGGATCAAGGAAAAACCAAAATTCGGGCAGCACTCCAGTTGAAAAGAGAGGATTTGAATAAGAACTTGATAAGATGAGAAGATACTTGATGAAATCACAACATACTGCCACCGGAACTATTGAATGGATGGAACAAAGGGTAAGAAATATCTCGGACAGCACTCCGGTTGAGAAAGGATGCAAGACTTGACAAAATGGAAAAAATTCGAAAAGCAGGCACGACACCCCGGTTAAAAGGATAAGGACGAAAAGAACACGGTCCTGACAAAAACAAGAAGATGGGTTGCAGAGAGCAACATCACAATGCCTCCGGAACGAAAGAGTAGAGTAAAGATAATTGAGACGAACGAATGTAGAAGACAATGCCAACTTCAGCTACAAAAGAGCCTGAAAAGGCATCTCTAGGAGAAGGGTTGAACGGAGTTGTTGGAAAAACCAACAATGAAAATAATAAGCTTGATATGGTCTTATGGAATACCTCTCAAATTAAGAGATGAAAAACCTGCCACTCACGGAAAAAGAATTGGATTGATATGAGCAAGGAGGTAAGGTAATATTCCACCGGAAGGATAAATGAAGAACTTGGATCATATATGAGCACCATAAATAGCAAAATCCTTAGGGAAAGCTTTAGGTGAAATGTAACCCAAGATAACTCCAACGAAGAGGTTGATGGATTTAAAGTACCTCATTCTTAATAACATGTGAATCATGAAACACGAACTCAAATTACCAAGAATGACATAATACCACCTTCAATAATATGGAAGAAAGAATGAACTCCGGATTACAAGATGAAGAAAACTTGAGCTTCTTAGAAAAGAATCTCAATGAACACTTATAGAAGGGATATAAATCCTTGATGAATCCATCATGTAGAACCTTCATGAAGAACTCCGGTAATAAAAGAATGATCCAAAATAATTGAATGATGAAAAGAATAAGATTGAAGCCTCGCAATGATTTAGATAGAGATCTCCGTGATAATATAATTGAAAGTGGTTGGAACTCCGGGGAAAAGGGAAGATGACAACAATTGAGATCAAGAATTTTGATGAACCTTCGGAATAAGGAATAGATCACTTGGATGAAACAAGAATAAGAATTATGTTATGCGTATCCTTCACCAATTAAATTGATGACAATCAACGGATTTGGCATATTACTTATTCTTGTAGAAAAGATTAAGAGAGATATAACATCAAACTTGGGAAGGTATTGAACGAACCACCGGAAGGGTTGAAACAACGAATAAAATTGATATGATAAGAAAGGAAGAGAAATCTTGAACGAACCACCGTAAGAATTGACAATGAACGAAGAAAAGATAAAGAAACACCGGGAAGAATTAGCAAATGAACGAAGATGCTTGAGAGAATTTAGATACATGAGAATGAAGAGATGACGAGCCGATAAAAGATCACTTGAACGAAGCACCGGTAAAATTGAAGAACGAGAGATGAAAGCTGAGAATGAATAAATCTTAGATGATGGACTCCGGATAACAACTGAGAAGACTCTTGAATTACTCCGGATAGGTGAAAAGAATTCTCACAATCGAAAAATAATTATGAGAGGATTGCAACAATCTCGAATGACGAAACTTGAAGAGAATGGAGCAAGGTTGAAAGAAGAATCTTCTCCGGTCCTCTAAACTGAGAATGATGACGAGAAATACCATCAAGACTTATTTAGACACTCCGGAATGAAAAATGGAAAGATTGAACCAATGATGGAAAGAATTTGAAAGATTTGGAGAAAGGCATTTGACTGATGATGACTCATTCTTACGTCAAACTTCGAAAAGAAATTTGAGGATAGCTCCGGGAAAAATAAGGAGAGTCGGGTAAGATCCTGGAAAAAGACCTGTGGATTAGGGCCCACTCAAAAGAAACACCGTTGAAATGACTTAAAAGAGAGAAAGCACCAGTTGAATTAAATGGCTTGAATGAGAAAACATCCCCGAAATAGGTTGAACGGATCTTGGAGATATCTTGAGCACTCCGGAATAAATGAATAGCGAGAAATTAATTATTAAGAGGTGCACCGGTTATGGAAAGGCATTGAAATGAGGAAAAGAATATGATCAAACACCGAAAGCTTGAATTGGTTCCACTAGAGAAGAAAAGAACGAAAGATGATGAACTTGAAGCTCCATTATAATCTTCATGAGAATATCCGGATAACAATATTGATAGAAAAGAATGGAGAGACTTCACATCAATAAGATGGAAACTTGAATAAGACATCGGATTCCTTGAAGAAAAACAAAGGGAGGGAGGGTGGGAAAAACAAAGACAATTTGGAATGGAAGAAACGAACACTGTTGAGGAACTTAGAATTGATCTTGCGGATGTTGAAAATGAACAGATCCACTTGAAGAGAAGCACACCGGTTAAAAGGATTGACATGACAAACTCGATGATCGATAAGTATTAGTATTCACATAGAAGTATGAGAACACCATTTGGAAAAGGTATGGAATCAACATTTGACTTCGAAGCAACTCGAATACCACAACTCAAAACAAAAAAAAAGGATTGGCTTGCAGAATAAGGCAGAACAAACATATGATAGAGATTTCGTCCGAAGTTTTCGTGGTGGGACCTACACGGGCTCGATCGTACAACACCATCATGTAGAAGGCAGTGCACATGACATACGAAGCGTCCCTGAGTCAGCATAGCCAAGGAATCTTTAAGTCACAACGAGACCACTGTAAAATCGACCGTGAATAGGCGAACCACTAGACGTCGAACCCCAATTTCATATCATACATCTGTCAGAAAGATATCCTAGGAGCTACTTGAATTCCCACCTATGAAACTCCCGAAACTTTCCGGTTATGCAATCAGGTGTTGGGGATACAGGGGAAGCATAATATCTCACCCAAACTAGCAAATCCTACATCCAGCTGTATCCATCCTTCAACACATAACCAAGAAACCTTCAGAAACCATCTACCTCAACCTTCGAAAAGCATTTGTTATACAAGTTATGGCGATACTCCTGAACTCCCACCCCAGTACTAGGTGGCGTCGAGGTTATCTCACCAACGAACTGCATAAAGGAGATTTTCGATGTCGTGCACATATCTCAAGTATACCAGAATTGCAACGATAAAATTATGATGACAACACCTCAGAGCTCAACTCCCCGGGACACTTCCACTAAACCCCTGACAGGAGGCACCAAGACAATGTTCTCATCATAACACCATCGGAACAATTCCAAGATACTCGCGTGATCCTAGAAAAAAATTTAGTGAAATTTGGGAAGAGAAGAGTCAAAACTCTACGTCAGGATGCCTTACCAGAGCGATGAGGAGACTGTGAAGTAAAAAGAATTCCTAAGCTCTCCGATATATAATTCCTAAGGACTCAAAACATTTTTCTAGACACAACTCGGCTGCTAAAAACGATCAAGCAATGGGGGCTCCTAAGGTCGGGGAAGGCTCTGATTACCAACTTGTAACACCCTCGATGCGACTATATCTCCCACGTGTCGAGGCACGACTTAGAGGCATAATCGCATTGAAGGCATTTGTCGCAAGTGAGGTAATCTTCACACAACCCATGTAATATAATAAGGAAAAGGGATACATAGTTGGCTTACAATCGCCACTTCACACAAATACATGAATAAAGCATTACATCATACAAATACACTCAAGGCCCGACTACGGAGCCAAAATAAAAGAAGAACCCCAAATGCGACAAAGGTCCCTGATCGACCCCAACTGGGCTCCACTACTGATCTACTAGAACGAAACAACACAAAGGACAAGATCTTCATCGAGCTCCTCCTGAGTTTGGTTGCGTCATCTGCACGGTCTCATCGGCACCTGCAAGCTGGTTTGGAAGTATCTGTGAGCCACAGGGACTCAGCAATCTCGCACCCTCGCGATCAAGACTATTTAAGCTTATGGGTAAGGTAAACGTATGAGGTGGAGCTGCAGCAAGCGACTAGCATATATGGTGGCTAACATACGCAAATGAGAGCGAGAAGAGAAGGCAAAGCATGGTCGATAAAAGTATGATCAAGAAGTGATCCTGGACTACCTACGTCAAGCATAACTCCAACAACCATGTTCACTTCCCGGACTCCGCCGGAAAGAGACCATCACGGTTACACACGCGGTTGATTCATTTTAATTAAGGTCAACTTCAGGTTTTCTACAACCGGACGTTAACAAATTCCCATCTGCCCATAACCGCGGGCACGGCTTTCGAAAGTTCAAATCCCTGCAGGGTGTCCCAACTTAGCCCATGACAAGCTCTCACGGTCAACGAAGGAATAGACCTCCACCCGAGACATTCCGATCAGACTCGGTATCCCAGTACAACAAGACATTTCGACAGGGTAAAACTAAACCAGCAACACCGCCCGATGCGCCGACATCCTGATGGGAGCTGCACATATCTCGTTCTCAGGGCAACACCGAATGAGACATCCTACGAGTAAAACCAGCCCTCAAGTTCCCCCGAGGTGGCCCCGCAGTCTACTCAGTTCAGACCAACACTTAGACAAGCACTGGCCCGGGGGGGTTAAAATAAGATGACCCTTGAGTCTGCAGAACCCAAGGGAAGGTGGTAGGTTGTTAGTGCAAATGGTAAAACCAATGTTGGGCATTGCTGGAGAAGCTTTACTTAAGGCAAACTGTCAAGGGGTTCCCATTATAGCCCAACCGCGTAAGGGACGCAAAATCTGGGAACATAACACCGATATGACGGAAACTAGGGCGGCAAGAGTGGAACAAAACACCAGGCATAAGGCCGAGCCTTCCACCCTTTACCAAGTATATAGATGCATTAAATAAATAAGATATATAGTGATATCCCAACAAGTAAACAAATGTTCCAACAAGTAACGATTTCCATGTTCCAACCAGGAACAAACTTCAATCTTCACCTGCAACTAACAACGCTATAAGAGGGGCTGAGCAAAGCGATAACATAGCCAATCAACGGTTTGCTAGGACAAAGGTGGGTTAGGGGCTGAACATGGCATTTTGGGAGGCTGACAAGCAAGTGGTAGGCATCGTAGCAATGGCATAGCAAAGAGCGAGCAAACTAGCATAGCAAAGATAGTAGTGATTTCGAGGGTACGATCATCTTGCCTGAAATCCCGCAAGGAAGAAGAACGAGTCCATGAAGAAGACAAACGGATGTAGACGAACGGGTCCTCACAAACTCGACGTTATCGGAACCAATCCGAAGAAGCAATCACCGGAAAAGAAGCACACAACATAGTAAACAACCAACACATGAACATGGTATGATATGCGAGATGCGGGATGCGATGCGGTATGCAAAATGCAAGACGTGACAGGAAATGCATGAACCTGGCCTCAACTTGGATAACCAAGTGTGCCATTGGATAGAGGGGAAGAAATCACCTGAAAACGATATAAAGATCATAGGAATCGGAGCTACGGTTTGGAAATGGCAAGCGTTTTACGAAACGAACCGATCTGCGATTAACAGCAAGTAGGCTCATAAATGCAACGAAATGAACATGCTACAGCCACCAAACATGAGAACAAAATACATGGCAGGGATGTACACAAGATTCTTAACAAATCACTAGCACTGAGCCATAGCCAAATTCATCCATTATGAGGTTCAAACAAGCATGGCAAAAATGAATAAGCAAAACAGATTTCAGACTTAGTGAAATTGACACTAGTCTCAAATTTCAGACCACGACGCTCTCTTCGGAGCAGCAAAACAACATGAAACACAACCTGAACATGGCAAGTAAGAGCATGGCATGGAGCTACTCAACAAGCTTAGCAAAACACCCAAAGTGACCTGGGCCAAAAGGGTTCACAAAATACTCTACCGAGCACACGAACATAGAGGAAACACAATCAGTTTTCAGACTTAGTGAAAACTGAGACATGCTGAAATCATAACTCACGAAGGCATGTAAACGAGCTCGATGCACTCACTACGGTGCAAGTCATGGCAAGTCAAGCATATATCCATAAAGAAGGCGCAAAATGCTAGCTAGAAATGGCAAAACAATGGCATAGCATGCATGGATCACTAACAATAGCACCGGCAAAATCATAAAAGAGTTCACGATCTGCCCAAATTAACAACGATGCAAAAGTTGAGCTCGATTGACTCAACCTAGGGTGCCCCAACATAGCAAGTAAAGACATGGATGGATAGAGCATAACATAAATATCAAAACTCTCTTACTGATCATCCTCAAAAGAGGCACGGATCACTAGGAAACAAGCCGAACATATGGCATCATGACCTAAAACATCCCAGACTTAGTGAAAATCACCAAGTCCCTAAAACAGATTACTCAGGTGCCCCTCTTTGCAAGCTTGCACAAGACACCACACACATCCTAAAAATGCATGGGTGGCACCTCTGGAAAGAAGACAAAATGCTTAACAATTCATCCCAAAGGGGCACAGGCATATGATGCACACAATAATCATGGAAAAAATGACAAAAGTCAATGATGAGCTAACGGATCTGCAATTTAACTCACGATGCCTCCTTCTACCAGCATTTTAGGCGTCGAGATGAACTCAAATGCAAATGATGCAATGGAATGAAATGATGTACTCGTCGAGACGAAGATTTTGATATATCATATGTCCAAATCGGAGCTACGGATGCAAAGTTACGAGGCCTCGAACAGGGCAACATGGATCTCGAATTCCTGGGACTTAGAGAAAATATACCTCCGCGAAAAGTCAACGCGGGACGGGGATATCCCGGACGGAGCGGTGCAGATCTGAGGGGGGGTGTTTGGATGGAGGGTGTGGTGGATCTGATCCCGATCCACGAGATCTCGCCGGAGAAGCTCGCCGGAGACGATGCAGATGGTCGGACTTGAAGGAGATCGCCGGACTTGGTGCTTGGGGCGGCGCTGGTCGAAGAAGACGGAGGAGGCGGTGTAGGTGGCCGGATCCGGCGGCGCGGGGGCCGGCTTGGAGGTTCGGCGACGTCGGAGGGGCTCGCCGCCGTGGAGCTTTGCTCCGGCCGGCTAAGGTGCGGCAGCGGCGATCTGGGAAGAGGAGGCGGGGCCGGCGAAGGCGGCGAGGCACTCGGGCGGCGGCGTGCGCGAACGGGCGCGGGCGGTGGTGATGCGCGGGCCGGGCGGCGGTGGCGCTGGTGGCGGAGCTCCGGCGAGGCGCCGGTCGTCGGCGGGCGGCACGGGGCCGGTGGAGAGAGGCGGCGGCGCGAGCACGCGCCCGTGGGCGGCGGCGGCGGCGACCGGGCCCGTGTGGGCCCGCGATGGGCTCCGCGGGCCGGCGCGGTGGGAGGCGGCGCACTGGCCAGGTGGCGGGCCACG
Organism: Triticum monococcum; assembly: GCA_034509565.1. NCBI lineage: Eukaryota > Viridiplantae > Streptophyta > Magnoliopsida > Poales > Poaceae > Triticum > Triticum monococcum. The sequence goes on along the minus strand of CM067844.1, from coordinate 455,857,754 downwards.
ATTGGCGCAGGACGGCGGCGCTGCTGAGGTGGCGCGCTCCGATTGGCCGAAGTGAGGTGGCCGGGCGGCTAGACATGTCCGGTCGGTGGGACGGACGTGTCCGGTGGCACGGGGAGGTGGTAGACTAGGGTTTCGGTCGCGAAAATGGACGTGGAGGACCTATTTATAGGTAGAGGGAGCTAGGAGAGTCCAAATGAGGTGCGGTTTTCTACCACGCGATCGTGATCGAACGACCGAGATGATGGAGCAGAGTTAGGTGGGTTTTGGGCCAAATTGGAGGGGTGTTGGGCTGCAACACACACGAGGCCTTTTCGGTCCCTCGGTTAACCGTTGGAGTATCAACCGAAGTCCAAATGACACGAAACTTGACAGGCGGTCTACCGGTAGTAAACCAAGGCCGCATGGCAAGTCTCGGTCCAATCGGGAAGTGTTTAATCCCCACACACGAAAGAAAGCTAGAAAAGACCACCGGAGGAGAACGAAGCGCCGGATTGCAAAACGGACAACGGGGAAAATGCTCGAATGCATGAGATGGACATGTAGGTAAATGCAATGCACGGGATGACATGATATGAGATGCATGCCACGCAAGAAATGACAACACAACAACAACGAATAACTGCACGACAGCTGGCACATCGGTCTCGGGGCGTCACAACACTCCACCACTACGAGAGGATCTCGTCCCGAGATCTAGAATGGCACCGGAGGGACAACGGAAGAGATAAGAGAAGAGGTAAAACTAACTTGCTTCTTTGACAAACGAGTGAAACCAAAGAACCTTGCGAGGTTGAACAAATTCGAGAAAAGAATACCACGAAGGTGAACTAGGTCGAAAACACTCCTTTAGAAACGAGGGACAAGGAGCATTGCGAAACCTTGAGGTTGAAGGGAAGATATATATAGAAAAACACTCCGATTAAGGAAGGGGATCAAGGAAAAACCAAAATTCGGGCAGCACTCCGGTTGAAAAGAGAGGATTTGAATAAGAACTTGATAAGATGAGAAGATACTTGATGAAATCACAACATACTGCCACCGGAACTATTGAATGGATGGAACAAAGGGTAAGAAATATCTCGGACAGCACTCCGGTTGAGAAAGGATGCAAGACTTGACAAAATGGAAAAAATTCGAAAAGCAGGCACGACACTCCGGTTAAAAGGATAAGGACGAAAAGAACACGGTCCTGACAAAAACAAGAAGATGGGTTGCAGAGAGCAACATCACAATGCCTCCGGAACGAAAGAGTAGAGTAAAGATAATTGAGACGAACGAATGTAGAAGACAATGCCAACTTCAGCTACAAAAGAGCCTGAAAAGGCATCTCTAGGAGAAGGGTTGAACGGAGTTGCTGGAAAAACCAACAATGAAAATAATAAGCTTGATATGGTCTTATGGAATACCTCTCAAATTAAGAGATGAAAAACCTGCCACTCACGGAAAAAGAATTGGATTGATATGAGCAAGGAGGTAAGGTAATATTCCACCGGAAGGATAAATGAAGAACTTGGATCATATATGAGCACCATAAATAGCAAAATCCTTAGGGAAAGCTTTAGGTGAAATGTAACCCAAGATAACTCCAACGAAGAGGTTGATGGATTTAAAGTACCTCATTCTTAATAACATGTGAATCATGAAACACGAACTCAAATTACCAAGAATGACATAATACCACCTTCAATAATATGGAAGAAAGAATGAACTCCGGATTACAAGATGAAGAAAACTTGAGCTTCTTAGAAAAGAATCTCAATGAACACTTATAGAAGGGATATAAATCCTTAATGAATCCATCATGTAGAACCTTCATGAAGAACTCCGGTAATAAAAGAATGATCCAAAATAATTGAATGATGAAAAGAATAAGATTGAAGCCTCGCAATGATTTAGATAGAGATCTCCGTGATAATATAATTGAAAGTGGTTGGAACTCCGGGGAAAAGGGAAGATGACAACAATTGAGATCAAGAATTTTGATGAACCTTCGGAATAAGGAATAGATCACTTGGATGAAACAAGAATAAGAATTATGTTATGCGTATCCTTCACCAATTAAATTGATGACAATCAACGGATTTGGCATATTACTTATTCTTGTAGAAAAGATTAAGAGAGATATAACATCAAACTTGGGAAGGTATTGAACGAACCACCGGAAGGGTTGAAACAACGAATAAAATTGATATGATAAGAAAGGAAGAGAAATCTTGAACAAACCACCGTAAGAATTGACAATGAACGAAGAAAAGATAAAGAAACACCGGGAAGAATTAGCAAATGAACGAAGATGCTTGAGAGAATTTAGATACATGAGAATGAAGAGATGACGAGCCGATAAAAGATCACTTGAACGAAGCACCGGTAAAATTGAAGAACGAGAGCTGAAAGCTGAGAATGAATAAATCTTAGATGATGGACTCCGGATAACAACTGAGAAGACTCTTGAATTACTCCAGATAGGTGAAAAGAATTCTCACAATTGAAAAATAATTATGAGAGGATTGCAACAGTCTCGAATGACGAAACTTGAAGAGAATGGAGCAAGGTTGAAAGAAGAATCTTCTCCGGTCCTCTAAACTGAGAATGACGACGAGAAATACCATCAAGACTTATTTAGACACTCCGGAATGAAAAATGGAAAGATTGAACCAATGATGGAAAGAATTTGAAAGATTTGGAGAAAGGCATTTGACTGATGATGACTCATTCTTACGTCAAACTTCGAAAAGAAATTTGAGGATAGCTCCGGGAAAAATAAGGAGAGTCGGGTAAGATCCTGGAAAAAGACCTGTGGATTAGGGCCGACTCAAAAGAAACACCGTTGAAATGATTTAAAAGAGAGAAAGCACAAGTTGAATTAAATGGCTTGAATGAGAAAACATCCCCGAAATAGGTTGAACGGATCTTGGAGATATCTTGAGCACTCCGGAATAAATGAATAGCGAGAAATTAATTATTAAGAGGTGCACCGGTTATGGAAAGGCATTGAAATGAGGAAAAGAATATGATCAAACACCGAAAGCTTGAATTGGTTCCACCAGAGAAGAAAAGAACAAAAGATGATGAACTTGAAGCTCCATTATAATCTTCATGAGAATATCCGGATAACAATATTGATAGAAAAGAATGGAGAGACTTCACATCAATAAGATGGAAACTTGAATAAGACATCGGATTCCTTGAAGAAAAACAAAGGGAGGGAGGGTGGGAAAAACAAAGACAATTTGGAATGGAAGAAACGAACACTGTTGAGGAACTTAGAATTGATCTTGCGGATGTTGAAAATGAACGGATCCACTTGAAGAGAAGCACACCGGTTAAAAGGATTGACATGACAAACTCGATGATCGATAAGTATTAGTATTCACATAGAAGTATGAGAACACCATTTGGAAAAGGTATGGAATCAACATTTGACTTCGAAGCAACTCGAATACCACAACTCAAAACAAAAACAAAGGATTGGCTTGCAGAATAAGCCAGAACAAACATATGATAGAGATTTCGTCCGAAGTTTTCGTGGTGGGACCTACACGGGCTCGATCGTACAACACCATCATGTACAAGGCAGTGCACACGACATACGAAGCGTCCCCGAGTCAGCATAGCCAAGGAATCTTTAAGACACAACGAGACCACTGTAAAATCGACCGTGAATAGGCGAACCACTAGACGTCGAACCCCAATTTCATATCATACATCTGTCAGAAAGATATCCTAAGAGCTACTTGAATTCCCACCTATGAAACTCCCGAAACTTTCCGGTTATGCAATCAGGTGTTGGGGATACAGGGGAAGCATAATATCTCACCCAAACTAGCAAATCCTACATCCAGCTGTATCCATCCTTCAACACATAACCAAGAAACCTTCGGAAACCATCTACCTCAACCTTCGAAAAGCATCCGTTATACAAGTTATGGCGACACTCCCGAACTCCCGCCCCAGTACTGGGTGGCGTCGAGGTTATCTCACCAACGAACTGCATAAAGGAGATTTTCGATGTCACGCACATATCTCAAGTATACCAGAATTGCAACGATAAAATTATGATGACAACACCTAAGAGCTCAACTCCCTGGGACACTTCCACTAAACCCCTGACAGGAGGCACCAAGACAATGTTCTCATCATAACACCATCTGAACGATTCCAAGATACTCGCGTGATCCTAGAAAAAAAATTAGTGAAATTTGGGAAGAGAAGAGTCAAAACTCTACGTCAGGATGCCTTACCAGAGCGATGAGGGGACTGTGAAGTTAAAAGAATTCCTAAGCTCTCCGATATATAATTCCTAAGGACTCAAAACATTTTTCTAGACACAACTCGGCTGCTAAAAACGATCAAGCAATGGGGGCTCCTAAGGTCGGGGAAGGCTCTGATTACCAACTTGTAACACCCTCGATGCGACTATATCTCCCACGTGTCGAGGCACGACTTAGAGGCATAATCGCATTGAAGGCATTTGTCGCAAGTGAGGTAATCTTCACACAACCCATGTAATATAATAAGGAAAAGGGATACATAGTTGGCTTACAATTGCCACTTCACACAAATACATGAATAAAGCATTACATCATACAAATACACTCAAGGCCCGACTACGGAGCCAAAATAAAAGAAGAACCCCAAATGCGACAAAGGTCCCTGATCGACCCCAACTGGGCTCCACTACTGATCTACTAGAACGAAACAACACAAAGGACAAGATCTTCATCGAGCTCCTCCTGAGTTTGGTTGCGTCATCTGCACGGTCTCATCGGCACCTGCAAGCTGGTTTGGATGTATCTGTGAGCCACAGGGACTCAGCAATCTCGCACCCTCGCGATCAAGACTATTTAAGCTTATGGGTAAGGTAAAGGTATGAGGTGGAGCTGCAGCAAGCGACTAGCATATATGGTGGCTAACATATGCAAATGAGAGCGAGAAGAGAAGGCAAAGCACGGTCGATAAAAGTATGATCAAGAAGTGATCCTGGACTACCTACGTCAAGCATAACTCCAACAACCGTGTTCACTTCCCGGACTCCGCCGGAAAGAGACCATCACGGTTACACACACGGTTGATTCATTTTAATTAAGGTCGACTTCAGGTTTTCTACAACCGGACGTTAACAAATTCCCATCTGCCCATAACCGCGGGCACGGCTTTCGAAAGTTCAAATCCTTGCAGGGTGTCCCAACTTAGCCCATGACAAGCTCTCACGGTCCACGAAGGAATATACCTCCACCCGAGACATTCCGATCAGACTCGGTATCCCAGTACAACAAGACATTTCGACATGGTAAAACTAAACCAGCAACACCGCCCGATGCGCCGACATCCTGATGGGAGCTGCACATATCTCTTTCTCAGGGCAACACCGGATGAGACATCCTACGAGTAAAACTAGCCCTCAAGTTCCCCCGAGGTGGCCCCGCAGTCTACTCAGTTCGGACCAACACTTAGACAAGCACTGGCCCGGGGGGGTTAAAATAAGATGACCCTTGAGTCTGCAGAACCCAAGGGAAGGTGGTAGGTTGTTAGTGCAAATGGTAAAACCAATGTTGGGCATTGCTGGAGAAGCTTTACTTAAGGCGAACTGTCAAGGGGTTCCCATTATAGCCCAACCGCGTAAGGGACACAAAATCCGGGAACATAACACCGATATGACGGAAACTAGGGCGACAAGAGTGGAACAAAACACCAGGCATAAGGCCGAGCCTTCCACCCTTTACCAAGTATATAGATGCATTAAATAAATAAGATATATAGTGATATCCCAACAAGTAAACAAATGTTCCAACAAAGAACGATCTCCATGTTCCAACCAGGAACAAACTTCAATCTTCACCTGCAACTAACAACGCTGTAAGAGGGGCTGAGCAAAGCGGTAACATAGCCAATCAACGGTTTGCTAGGACAAAGGTGGCTTAGGGGCTGAATATGGCATTTTGGGAGGCTGACAAGTAAGTGGTAGGCATCGTAGCAATGGCATAGCAAAGAGCGAGCAAACTAGCATAGCAAAGATAGTAGTGATTTCGAGGGTATGATCATCTTGCCTGAAATCCCGCAAGGAAGAAGAACGAGTCCATGAAGAAGACAAACGGATGTAGACGAACGGGTCCTCACAAACTCAACGTTACCGGAACCAACCCGAAGATGCAATCACCGGAAAAGAAGCACACAACATAGTAAACAACCAACACATGAACATGGTATGATATGCTAGATGCGGGATGCGATGCGGAATGCAAAATGCAAGACATGACAGGAAATGCATGAACCTGGCCTCAACTTGGATAACCAAGTGTGCCACTGGATAGAGGGGAAGAAATCACCTGAAAACGATATAAAGATCGTAGGAATCGGAGCTACGGTTTGGAAATGGCAAGCGTTTTACGAAACGAACCGATTTGCGATTAACAGCAAGTAGGCTCCTAAATGCAACGAAATGAACATGCTACAGCCACCAAACATGAGAACAAAATACATGGCAGGGATGTACACAAGATGCTTAACAAATCACTAGCACTGGGCCATAGCCAAATTCATCCATTATGCGGTTCAAACAAGCATGGCAAAAATGAATAAGCAAAACAGATTTCAGACTTAGTGAAATTAACACTACTCTGAAATTTCAGACCACGATGCTCTCTTCGGAGCAGCAAAACAACATGAAACACAACCTGAACATGGCAAGTAAGAGCATGGCATGGAGCTACTCAACAAGCTTAGCAAAACACCCAAAGTGACCTGGGCCAAAAGGGTTCACAAAATACTCTATCGAGCACACGAACATAGGGGAAACACAATCAGTTTTCAGACTTAGTGAAAACTGAGACATGCTGAAATCATAACTCACGAAGGCATGTAAACGAGCTCGATACACTCACTACGGTGCAAGTCATGGCAAGGCAAGCATATATCCATAAAGAAGGCGCAAAATGCTAGCTAGAAATGGCAAGAACAATGGCATAGCATGCATGGATCACTAACAATAGCACCGGCAAAATCGCAAAAGAGTTCACGATCTGCCCAAATTAACAACGATGCAAAAGTTGAGCTCGATTGACTCAACCTAGGGTGCTCCAACATAGCAAGTAAAGACATGGATGGATAGAGCATAACATAAATATCAAAACTCTCTTACTGATCATCCTCAAAAGAGGCACGGATCACTAGGAAACAAGCCGAACATATGGCATCATGAACTAAAACATCCCAGACTTAGTGAAAATCACCAAGTCCCTAAAAACAGATTACTCAAGTGCCCCTCTTTGCAAGCTTGCACAAGACACCACACACATCCTAAAAATGCATGGGTGGCACCTCTGGAAAGAAGACAAAATGCTTAAAATTCATCCCAAAGGGGCACAGGCATATCGTGCACACAATAATCATGGCAAAAATGACAAAAGTCAATGATGAGCTAACGGATCTGCAATTTAACTCACGATGCCTTATTCTACCAGCATTTTAGGCATCAAGATGAACTCAAATGCAAATGATGCAATGGAATGAAATGATGTACTCATCGAGACGAAGATTTTGATATATCATATGTCCAAATCGGAGCTACGGATGCAAAGTTACGAGGCCTCGAACAGGGCAACATGGATCTGGAATTCCTGGGACTTAGAGAAAATATACCTCCGCGAAAAGTCAACGCGGGACGGGGATATCCCGGACGGAGCGGTGCAGATCTGAGGGGGGTGTTTGGATGGAGGGTGTCGTGGATCTGATCCCGATCCACGAGATCTCGCCGGAGAAGCTCCCCGGAGACGATGGAGATGGCCGGACTTGAAGGAGATCGCCGGAGTTGGTGCTTGGGGCGGCGCCGGTCGAAGCAAGACGGAGGAGGCGGTGTAGGTGGCCGGATCCGGCGGCGCGGGGGCCGGCGTGGAGGTTCGGTGACGTTGGAGGGGCTCGCCGGCGTGGAGCTTTGCTCCGGCCGGCTAAGGTGCGGCGGCGACGATCTGGTAAGAGGAGGCGGGGCCGGCGAAGGCGGCGAGGCACTCGGGTGGCGGCGAGCGCGAACGGGCGCGGGCGGTGGTGATGCGCGGGCCGGGCGGCGGTGGCGCTGGTGGCGGAGCTCCGGCGAGGCACCGGTCGCCGGCGGGCGGCACGGGGCCGGCGGAGAGAGGCGGCGGCGCGAGCACACGCCCGTGGGCGGCGGCGGCGACCAGGCCCGTGCGGGCCCGCGATGGGCTCCGCGGGCCGGCGCGGTGGGAGGCGGCGCACTGGCCAGGTGGCGGGCCACGATTGGCGCAGGACGGCGGCGCTGCTAAGGTGGCGCGCTCTGATTGGCCGAAGTGAGGTGTCCGGGCGGCTGGACATGTCCGGTCGGTGGGACGGACGTGTCCGGTGGCGCGGGGAGGTGGTAGACTAGGGTTTCGTCCGCGAAAATGGACGGGGAGGACATATTTATAGGTAGAGGGAGCTAGGAGAGTCCAAATGAGGTGCGGTTTTCTGCCACGCGATCGTGATCGAACGACCGAGATGATGAAGCAGAGTTAGGTGGGTTTTGGGCCAAATTGGAGGGGTGTTGGGCTGCAACACACACGAGGCCTTTTTGGTCCCTCTGTTAACCGTTGGAGTATCAAACGAAGTCCAAATGACACGAAACTTGGCAGGCGGTCTACCGGTAGTAAACCAAGGCCGCATGGCAAGTCTCGGTCCAATCCGGAAATTTTAATCCCCACACATGAAAGAAATCTAGAAAAGACCACCGGAGGAGAACGAAGCGTCGGATTGCAAAACGGACAACGGGGAAAATGCTCGAATGCATGAGATGAACATGTATGTAAATGCAATGCACATGATGACATGATATGAGATGCATGACACGCAAGCAATGACAACGCAACAACAGCGAATAACTGCACGACAGCTGGCACATCGGTCTCGGGGCGTCACAAATCATCCAACGCTCTTCTTCAGGTAATGTGGCATTGTAGGTTCCGGTGAAGCTTGGTACTCCTATGTTCAGGTATCTAGTGACTTCCTTCAAATGATGTCCAAAGGGTGTATCTTCATCCGGTTGTATGAACTTGTTCCTTGCATCCGCCATCCTAAAAGAGTAGAAAAGATAAGAGGTCAGAAGGAGAAGAGTAAGTAGTGATCTAGGGCTTTAGCTTAGTGGTCATGTCCTACAGTCAGCGTGTGCTTTGATACCATCTTGTAGCGACCAGACCTCAAATGGTCCAATCTGTGTGCTCCGGTGTCATCCCTGGATCAGTAATGCTGACACCACACAGTACTTGAAGGATTTATAATAGAGTAGCAATCACACACTTATTACATCGAGTGTCTCAAAAGAGAACTTACTACAATAAATATGGCTTAAGGCCATCTAATAACGATAACAGCGGAAGGGATGGAAGATAAGTGAGTCCATCAACTCCAACTACATCATTGAGTATAGAACCACGACCTAATGGCACCTTAATCGCCATCTGAAAAGTCTGCAACATTAACGTTGCAGCTCGAAACGGGTCAACACATGGAATATGCTGGAAATGTAACACATAGAGAGTAATGGAATAAAATAGGCTATTCTATATGCATATATGGCTGGTGGAAAGCTCTATGGTTACAGTTTTGCATAAAGCCAATTTTTCCCTACTGCAAAGGAATAAATTTTATTTAACTATCATGGTTGTTGTTAAACATTGAGAATGGTTGACAGCATTCACAATCCTAATTAAGCATCATCGTTAAAACCCAACAATTAACTTTAGAGTAACATGATGAGATTCACATGATAATCCAGGCACTAGATACTCAAGATGTCCATAACCGGGGACACAGCTAACCATGATTAGTTTATACACTCTGCAGAGGTTTGTGCACTTTTCCCCACAAGACTCGATCTCCTCCGTTGGTTTTCTCGCACTGCATGGTGTTTGAGAAATGGATGACCGAGACATAGTCTTTCAAAAGCGCTAGCACCTTACGAACGGGTAGACTGTACCAACCTACACCCCCTTCATCTGCTAGTCTACCACTATAAGAGTTCGCACGACCTAGTCAACTATGCTAGAGCCCATAGTAGCTTGTGGCTGCACACGGAAGTTTCTAGTATGAAATATCTCATGATCCCTTTGAGCCTGGGTGGCGGTCCAAAAGAAAACAGGCAATCGCTGGAATACCCAGGTGCCTCAATCCACCTAGATGTGTGTTTAGCTTGCCACCTTAAATAAACCATTAATTAACAAAGCTCACATCTGTCATGGATACACTCACCCAATCCACGTCTACTAGCATAGCATAGCAATAATAAGCAAACGTAGAGTAACTCCCAAAGGTTTGATAATAAACAGGTAATAGGTTCTACCTCAACTACTCCCCAAACCCACAATTTAATTAGATCCTAATCATGCAATGTGTGAGGATTGATCTGATGCAATAAAACTGGGTAGTAGGAGGTATGATCAAAGTGTTACTTGCCTTGCTGATGATCCGGGAAACCTAGCGATTCGAAGTAGCAAGCGACGCACTCCGGGTACTCTATCGCAAACAAACAAACATATAATAAGTACTCAACTAATGCATAGGTAAAACTCGAACAAGAGAACTAACCAGAAAGTTCAACTTAAGAACTCCGGTTGGCAAAAAGAATCAAAACGAACGAAGCAACGAAAGACAACGGCAAGAGAAACAAGCTTCGTTTACTATTCTGGGGCTAAGGCAATTTTTACAGTGGCAAAAACTTGTTTGAGTTGGTTAAACGGAAAGAGGGTTTTGAGACGAAACTCCAGGCGCTTGAATCGCCTGATTCTGATATACGAGCGAAAAGTTAAACTAGAACGAACATCGCATCAGAGATCGCGGTCAGAAAAACCGCGGATTTAATCCGAGAAAAGAAAAACGTGTTCGTTAAGACGAACGGACGAACGGACGAACGGGCGCTCGCTAAATAAATAAACCGGAAAAAAGCCGATCTATTTATCAAAAAAATTGGAAACTAGGGTTTTCAAAAAAAACCGGCTGGCGACTACCTCGGCGGCGGCGGCTCTCCGATGGGGCTCCGGAAGGCGGCGGGGTGAGGAGAGGGCGGCGGGGTGGCGGCTCCGGGCGGCGGCGTGCGGCAGCGCAGGCGGCGGCGGGATGCGGTGCGGGGCAGCGGGTTGAGGAGAGGGCGGTGGCGGGGCGGCTATTTAAGAGGGGGAGGGGGTTGACTGTCATGGCCCCAGTTCAGGCCTTGCTTGACTTTGCTTGCATCCATGCATCATGTTAAATTTCTGAAACTTGAATTGAGGAAAGTGGAAGCCTCAAAAACTTAAATAAAAAAAGGGGCAAGAACCCTTAAGCTGGCATTCAGTGAAACCAAAATGGCCTTCATTAATGTTTGATAATTTTGGCAAGGGTTTGTGTCCAAACCAAAAATATTGAACATTTTTAAGGAATTATTTTGGCACTGAATTTAAATCATTATTGTCTTTGACTTTGGGCATTTAAACACTATTAATAATTTAAATGCTCAAATAATGTTGGAACTATTTTTTGGGCCACTGAAATAATTCAGCATGTGTCCATGAATATTTTCAGGATTTTATTAAATGGTTTAGTATTTTTACTAAACCAAAACAAAACAGAACAAAATAGAAAAAAACTGAAACAGAAAAACATAAGCAGAGAGAGTAGGCCACTGGGCCACTAACCTAACCCACCTGGCCCACCTGTAGCCCACCTAGCTGGCCCAGCTGGCCAGCCCAGCCCACTGGCCTCTCCCCCCTGTCGTCTTCCTCGCGACAAAAGGACGAGGGGCGTGTGCCCACGGTGCACCAGCACGCGCACGGCCACCGACGGCCACCTCCTGCTTCGGCCGCCTCCCCGACGTCGCTTTGGACGCCACGCACCCCCTGGCCCCCTCCTTCTCTCTCCCGTGGTGATTTCCCTCTCTGTCCCTCTCTCCCGCGACCGTCCGCGAGATCCCGAGAGCGCCGACGAGCACCACCACGGCCACCGGCCCTCCCTCGCCCCGTCGATGCTTCCAGAAGCACCGCCGCGTCCTCCTCTTCCTCTCCACCGAGCCGCGCCCCGCCGGACGCCTCGAAGCACCGTCACCATCGCCGTCTTCCTCCTCGGGTGCCGAAGCTCACCGCCGTCGATTCGCCGTCTCCAACGCGTCTGCGAGGCCGCTGACCATCCCTACGTGTTCGCGGTGAGCTACTGAGCGTCTCCCCTCTGCGCCCTGCTTGCTTCCGCCCCCTAGCCGTAGCCCCGAGGTCACCCGAGGCCGCCGTCCGCCATGGCCGGCGAGCCCGCGCTCCCGAGCCTCTCAGCTCGCTCCAGGGGCACTGACACGCTCCTGGCGCCTCCAGGAGGACGCCTCTCCACTCCGCTTGCTCGCTCGAGCGCTGCAGCCGCGTCCCTGCCCCAGCCCAAACGCCGGCCGCCGCCGCGAGCTCGTTCCGGCGAGCTACGGCCATCCCGCGCCTCCCGCATGCCTCCTCTGGATGCGCGCGATCAAGGGCAACCCTCTGCTGCCCTTGGCTTGGCCCAACACCGCATGTAGCGCCACTCCGGCAACCCTCCGCTGTGTTTTGGGGTCGCCGCCGGCTGAACCCCGGCGAGCTGACGTGGCCGCGCAATTAGCAGCTAATCCCCCACTAAACAACCCCCTGAGCCAATGACAGATGGGTCCCACGCCCTAATTAACTCCAGTTTTATCTCTGCTTAGATTAGTTATAACCCAACGGGACCCACGCGTCAGCTTTGACCAAGCTGACGTGGCTGTTGACTGGGCCCACATGTCAGCGACACAAACCAGTCCCAGTCACTGACCAGTGGGTCCCACTGGTCAGGTTTGACCTGGAGGCGCCTAGTTGACCTGCTGACGTCACCCCAACGTCATGCTGACGCAGTAAAGCTTTTCTGGGATTTTAAATAAATCAGAAATGATTTATTTATTTCAGAAAATTGCCTAAACTTCTAAAAATCATAGAAATTCAACCGTAGCTCCAAATGAAATAATTTATATATGAAAAATTATCAGAAAAATTCAAGGAATCCATCTGCACCATTTTCATGCATGTTTGAACAATGTTTGTCCTCTGTTTTGGACAAAACAAATAAAGGGCATTTAAATAATCATATATGGGGTTGGAATTTGAATCTTGTACTCAAACCAACTTCATTTAAATCATAGCTAGTTGCATTAGCTAATACCACAGCATATTGACATGTCATGATCATGCATCATACTGTGCATTGCATTGATTGTATTTCTTGCTCTGTTGCCGGTATTTGTCCCCTCTCGATAGACGTGGTACCGACGCTGTGATCGTTGACACTGATGAAGACTCAATGTTATCTTCAGAAGTGCCAGGCAAGCAAAACCCCCTTGTTCATTCCGATACAATCCCCCTCTCTCGCTCCTGCTCTCTTTTACTGCATTAGGAGAACAACGATTCATCTGTTACTTGTTGCGGTAGTTGAACCCCTTATCCTCTGCATGACCTATCATTGCCACAGTAAATAGATGAAACCCACTAGCATGAGTAGGAGTTGTTTGAGCCCTGATGTGCCTACTCATTCATGCTTGTTTGTCATGCCTGCTACTGCTTAGAGTTGAGTCAGGTCCGATTCATCGGGGATGAATCGGAGGTGTGTAAACATGTCCTACTGTTGAGAGCTAAGTGTGTGAACACGATTTGGTAAAGGTAGCGGTGAGAGGCCATGTAGGAGTACATGGTGGGTTGTCTCATTGCAGCCGTCCTCAGGAACTGAGTTCTGTGTCTGTGATCCATGAACAGCTACTACCACTCATTGGGATCCTTAATTGACCCTCTCGGCTTCTTAATCACCCTAGTACTCTGTCCAGGAGTTGCAACTAGTTTCTGGTGTTTGTAGGTTATGTGTTGGCGGCCGTGCGTAGCGCTGACCCTAGGGGTGGGCTATGTTACGGTAGATACACTGTGGCACGGTGTACCGGGCGCCCGTTTGGTGTCTCGGGAACCCTGCACACATCGTTTGGGGCTGTGAGCGAAACTCCGGCCGGATCTCCTCGCGGATGGAACCCGAATAGGCGATAAACCTGGACTAGAGACTTAAGTGTTTAGGTAGGCCGTGGCCAACACCCTCGCCCGGCTTCCGCTTGAAGGTTGCCGAGGTACATGACGTGTACAGGGCTATAAGTGGTGGGAGCGTGTGTGAAGAAGTACACCCCTGCAGGGTTATCATTATCTATTCGAATAGCCGAATTCCTTGGATATGGAAACTTGGACCCCTTGCATAGTTCATAGACAAGTGAAAGTGGATACCCCTAAAACTCGCAAGATAAGCGTGAGTGCTATGGATGGCCTTCTCGTAGGGAGACGGGAGCGGATCCATAGTGGTGTATTGAATGGTGAATGTGTGGACTCGTGTGCGCCACCTCAAAAGAGTTGCTTGCAATCGTAGTTCAGAATAGCCACCGAGTCAAAGCTGGCTTGCTGCAGTTAAACTCCACCACCCCCTTTTGTTGATACCGATGCATATGTAGCTAGTTCTGATGTAAGTCTTGCTGAGTACCTTTGTACTCACGTTTGCTTAATTTATGTTTTGCAGAGAGATTTCAGTCTCGCTAGTAGTTCCGCGTGGACTTCGACGTTTAGCTTGATACCTCAGCTACGATCTTGTGCCCTCGGCACGATCTGGTAGATAGTCAGGCTTCTCAGCTTTTTTTCATTTGTAGATGTCTGTACTCAGACATGTTAAGCTTCCGCATGTGCTTTGCATTGTATGCTCTGTATGTCGGGTCATGAGACCCATGTTTGTAATATCTCGCTCTTCGGAGCCTAATGAATAAATACTTGAGTTGTAGAGTTATGTTGTGATGCCATGTTGTATTTACACATATCGAGCATATTGTGTGTATGATTAAAATGCTTGGTATGTGTAGGATCCGACAACCTAGTTGTTTATCCTTCGCAGCCTTTCTTATGGGGAAATGTAGTCTTGTGTTCCTCGAGCCATAGTAGTCCGCTACAGCCCGGTTCACCGGAGTCCTGCTAGCCCAGCACTACTGTTCAGGACACTTGACTGGCCGGCATGTGTTTCACTTCGTCCCTATGTCTGTCCCTTCGGGGAAATGTCACGCGGTGATTTCCGGAGTCCTGCCTAGCCTGCTACAGCCCAGGATCCCCGGAGTCCTGTTAGCCCAGTGCTACAGCCCGGAATCACTCGTTGATGACCGACATGTTCGATGTGATTCACGTATGCCTGTCTCCATAGGTCTGTGCCGCTTTGGGTTCACGACTAGCCATGTCGGCCCGGGTTCTTTGTCATATGGATGCTAGCGACACTATCATATACGTGAGCCAAAAGGCGCAAACGGTCCCGGGCCAGGTAAGGTGGCACCCGTGGAAATGCCGTGTGTGAGGCCACAAAGTGATATGATGTGTTACATGCTAGATCGGTGTGACCTAGGATCGGGGTCCTGACAGCGTTGGTATCAGAGCCTGACTGCCTGTAGGATTACCAAGCCAAACTGGTCGAAGTTGAGTCTAGAAATGCTTTAGCTATGTAAGGGTATTGATTGTGGAAGGGAACGTAAGGCTCTTTTACTCCTTATACCTCATGGCCTTCTGATCTGAGTCATCCTCTTCCTTTCTACGGGGATTAAGAACTAGGCCTTCTTATCTATCTATCAGGATGACGTGTTACTAACCCGTTGACTTATAGGATTGATGGATTCATGCTGCAGTTCAGTTCCTACTACTTCTATATATTCATAACTGGCCTTAGAACCTTGATATTATGATTCTGAGTGGTTATGCCACCATTTTTTGCAGTATGTCTCAAATCTTTTCGAGCATTTACAGCCGTTATGCTGTCCAAGTCATTCCAGGTTTCTAAATAGTCTGATGCATTTGCAAACCTTTTCCCCTGTTCCTGATGTCCATTTAGGCCAGGTTAATCACACTAATCGGTGAGTTGAGGTTCTCCGTTGCCTCGGCATTTATGTTGGAACTATTATTATGACCCTAGGTGTCTTAGAGGATCACCTAGTAATCGAACCATGTTTTGTGTTCCCAGTATGATGATTCTGGCCGTTATTCTTGAAAGCATCCTGTGATGCCATTTAGTTAGTAGGCATTCTATTCCTGGGTTTTGAACCCGAGACTCACCCTACCTGCTTCATGTTGATAGTGTTTGCTAGTTCCTTAGGACATTAGTAAACCTTGTGATAGACCTCGAGGTCCGTGGTATCTCCTTCTTCCAAATACTATGAACCACTTATGGCAGAAGTTCTTGAACCAAAGGATCACAACCAGAGTGCTCTTGATGAGTTCTCCATTCTATATTGTGGCTCTGCCAGTTCTACCTTTCTGCATGGGTTATCCGGAAGAAATATGTTGAACTCGTTCGACATACTAACCTATGCATCCACAACTCAGAAAGTTATATGTTCCTTTGAGTTGTCCCCCTTCAGTTATATTCCGACCTTCGTCTATCACTTGATAGTCAGAGTATGTGTGCATTTGTGTTCATCGGTGCCTTTTATTCTTGTGGTCCATTGAGCCGTTCTATTTTAGAATGACTAGGAGAAACAAACTCCAGTACCTCATCCATATCTAGGGTTGGGTCAAAATAGTTGTATTCCATAGATCAAAATGCAATCCAGCTTTTGGTTCTGTTCTACCCTGAAGTATTACCCACTTTATGTCAAGAGCGTCGTGAGAACTGCACCTTCTCCTATGAATTCTTGACGCAGTGATACTTCTTACCATCATTCTTAATTCCTCGGTCCCGTGTTGTCGCAACCGGAATGCCGACAAGTGAACCGTGATGTGTGAAATCAATACTCCTAGCAACTCCGTTGCTTGGTAGTTAATGGACACTATTCTCATTCTTAGCGTGTTGGTTATCAAATCATCATTCTAAGATTGATCGTGCTACCTAGTCCATATTTCTGGTGCACACTTCGATAAATGGGTTAGGATTGTGCCAATCCCTCACTCTTTGATCATATCATCTTGCCCTGAAAAGCAAGGTTGTTCTCGAGCTTAGTAACATACCGGTGGTTCGTGATTTTCCGAATATCTTCTCGGAAGTGTTACCAGGTTGTCACCTGACCGCTATATTGAGTTCGTGATCAAGTTGGTTTCTTATAAACCACCCCTTCTCCAAGAACCTGTGTTGGATACCCCTGAGCTAGTTGGTTAAGCTTAACAACAACTTGGAGAGTTGGAAGATGAAAACTTGTCCGACTTAGTTCATCCCTAAGGGATATCCTTGTGTGTGTGTGTTGAAGAAAGATGATATCTTCACCAATTGGTCCTCGTGATCAGTTGTTGTATCTATTATCTTGTCCAAACCTTGATTTGAGTGTGGGCTATCGTCAAATCAAATCAGAACCAACGATGTTCGTAATGTTGTCTTACTTGCGGTTGTCCCTCGAGCATACACCATTATATCTTTGGTCTGACCAATACTATCACATTGTTCACATAGTGGTGGAAGTCCAGTGATATGGAAATTCCGATGAGTTGCTGTTGAGCCCATCAGCGGCATTTTGTCTCCTCCATGATTGTGTTGAACATCCAGCTAGTGTTGGAAACTTTATAGGCATTGCCCTCATGTCCCGATCATGAAGCATATGTCTGGTTGAAAGATGTGACTTCCTCTAATACATGTGCATCTGATGTAAGTTGCCGCCGTGAACTCGAGAAAGTTTGTTTTTGCTTCCTCTAGAATCATCCCAAGTCAGTCATGCATGTGCGAAGTATTATATGGTCTGATAGACTGATCATCTACATCCTATACATATCCCTAGCACACCAAGCCACTGATTGATTTGTTCAAGGAGAAGAAGTTTCTTCTTAAGAGCTAGACTTACGCAAGGACTTCGATATCCTCATTGATGGTTCCCCCTGAACTCGGTAGTGTTTTATTATAAGACTACTACGTGGTCATGCTTGTCTAGGACAACGTGTTCACATGCTTGTAGCAGAACCGGCTCATGTTTTGGAGCTTACTACCGTAGTTCATTCCCCCGAGAATCTCGCAACGCCGTCTCGTCGATTTGTGTTGCAAACCTTTATTTTCCTTTCTAGACTCAATGAGTCTGGAATATCCTGTCACCAACCAGATCTGAATCTCAGGCAGATATGATGGTTGGAGCATCTTCCAAGAACTATAATATTGGTCTCTTGATAACCGGTAAAGTGGATGTCATGGCCAACACATCCAGCCGGAAGACCTATTATTGTAGTATCTCAATTGAAGAAAGTTGGCCACCTTCCCATAAGGATTTCGTAGGATTTACTCCAGAAGTTGTTCCTTATAGATCTATTGTATTCCGAAGTCCGACCACTACTTGGTGGCTATGCCGATGCTTAAAGCATGACCGTGGTAACCAGTACATCAAGGTGAACATTAGAAGCGGAGTGCTAAATGTCTCTCGGTCGATCATCCAGATTTTGTTTCCTTGGCTTCGCTAAGGTGAAATCTGAGAAAGTGTTATCCTCCTTTGCATCTGCATTATCCATCACCATTCATCATGGTGGTATGTTGTGTTGCCAGGATCCTTGACACGGATATTGGCAGAACCTTGATGAATATGGAAATGCTCAAGTTCTTGAGAGCACACTCAGGCACTAGGTTCTGATGTTGTCGTCAACTGGAATGTGCATCCGTCCTCTCAGTTGTTCGATAGCCATCCAATTGGTGGAATCACCTTTGCCGGTGAACCTTCTCCCCAGTTACCAGAATCATTCCCAACATTTGCATTTTGTTCCCAGCTTGCACCTCAGTAGTTTTTGTTCAGGATCATCTTCAAAAGTGGACTTACCATGGGTCCCATCCATTTCCGATGATAAGCAAAAATCATCCATTGCGTTGTCTTCAACAAGGTAGTCCACATCATCCATCATGGTCGGAGTATACCATTCTTTTGAACCCCTTCCAACGATCGATTGTAAATTGCCTTAAGCTGGTATGAAGAGTTCCAACGATCTCTGAATCAAAAGTAATTCTTTTTGCCACTTAAGGGATGATTCCATGGGTCACCCTCCTCCAAGATGTCTCGTTTTGGTGGCATGGCAACTCAATTCCTTGCTATGTTGGCAACCGACCACCACCCTTTTAGGTGTGGAATTGTTGCCTACCTAGTGAACCTTTGTCATGTGCTTCACTCCATTCCTCTCGATGTATGCTTCGTGTCTCAGCTCAAGAGTTGTTCAGCGTCTCACTCCCCGAGTTGATCCTGAGTTGTTCGATCTTCGAGAAGATCGATCCTTCTAGAGTTTTCCTTTCCCTCTCGTTGTCATGCTGGATGAAATTCTCAGAGCAAGACATCAAGACAATGATGGTGATCAGATCAACAACCTTATGAGATGCAACCTGGATCGTGAAGACCGTGTTAGTTGTGCCCCTCTGTCTTCTTACCTCACGTCTTGAATCTTGGGACGAGATTCTTGTTTAGTGGGGGTGAGCTGTCACAGCCCCAGTTCAGGCCTTGCTTGACTTTGCTTGCATCCATGCATCATGTTAAATTTCTGAAACTTGAATTGAGAAAAGTGGAAGCCTCAAAAACTTAAATAAAAAAAGGGGCAAGAACCCTTAAGCTGGCATTCAGTGAAACCAAAATGGCCTTCATTAATGTTTGATAATTTTGGCAAGGGTTTGTCTCCAAACCAAAAATATTGAACATTTTTAAGGAATTATTTTGGCACTGAATTTAAATCATTATTGTCTTTGACTTTGGGCATTTAAACACTATTAATAATTTAAATGCTCAAATAATGTTGGAACTATTTTTTGGGCCACTGAAATAATTCAGCATGTGTCCATGAATATTTTCAGGATTTTTTTAATGGTTTAGTATTTTTACTAAACCAAAACAAAATAGAACAAAATAGAAAAAAACTGAAACAGAAAAACATAAGCAGAGAGAGTAGGCCACTGGGCCACTTACCTAACCCACCTGGCCCACCTGTAGCCCACCTAGCTGGCCCAGCTGGCCAGCCGAGCCCACCGGCCTCCCCCCCTGTCGTCTTCCTCGCGACAGAAGGACGAGGGGCGTGTGCCCGCGGTGCCACAGCACGCGCACGGCCACCGACGGCCACCTCCTGCTTCGGCCGCCTCCCCGACGTCGCTTTGGACGCCACGCACCCCCTGGCCCCCTCCTTCTCTCTCCCGTGGCGATTTCCCTCTCTGTCCCTCTCTCCCGCGACCGTCCGCGAGAGCCCGAGAGCGCCGACGAGCACCACCACGGCCACCGGCCCTCCCTCGCCCCGTCGATGCTTCAATAAGCACCGCCGCGTCCTCCTCTTCCTCTCCACCGAGCCGCGCCCCGCCGGACGCCTCGAAGCACCGTCACCATCGCCGTCTTCCTCCTCGGGTGGGGAAGCTCACCGCCATCGATTCGCCGTCTCCGACGCGTCCGCGAGGCCGCTGACCATCCCTACGTGTTCGTGGTGAGCTACTGAGCGTTTCCCCTCTGCGCCCTGCTTGCTTCCGCCCTCTAGCCGTAGCCCCGAGGTCACCCGAGGCCGCCGTCCGCCATGGCCGGCGAGCCCGCGCTCCCGAGCCTCTCCTGCTCGCTCCAGGGGCACTGACACGCTCCTGGCGCGTCCGGGAGGACGCCTCTCCACTCCGCTTGCTCGCTCGACCGCTGCAGCCGCGTCCCTGCCCAAGCCCGAAGGCCGGCCGCCGCCGCGAGCTTGTTCCGGCAAGCTACGGCCATCCCGCGCCTCCCGCGTGCCTCCCCTGGATGCGCGCGATCAAGGGCAACCCTCTGGTGCCCTTGGCTTGGCCCAACACGGCACGTAGCGCCACTCCGGCAACCCTCCACCGTGTTTTGGGGTCGCCGCCGGCTGAACCCCGGCGAGCTGACGTGGCCGCGCAATTAGCAGCTAATCCCCCACTAAAAAACCCCCTGAGCCAATGACAGATGGGTCCCACGCCCTAATTAACTCCAGTTTTATCTCTGCTTAGACTAGTTATAACCCAACGGGACCCACGCGTCAGCTTTGACCAAGCTGACGTGGCTGTTGACTGGGCCCACATGTCAGCGACACAAACCAGTCCCAGTCACTGACCAGTGGGTCCCACTGGTCAGGTTTGACCTGGAGGCGCCCAGTTGACCTGCTGACATCACCCCAACGTCATGCTGACGCAGTAAAGCTTTTCTGGGATTTTAAATAAATCAGAAATGATTTATTTATTTCAGAAAATTGCCTAAACTTCTAAAAATCATAGACATTCAACCGTAGCTCCAAATGAAATAATTTATATATGAAAAATTATCAGAAAAATTCAAGGAATCCATCTGTACCATTTTCATGCATGTTTGAACAATGTTTGTCCTCTGTTTTGGACAAAACAAATAAATGGCATTTAAATAATCATATATGGCATTGGAATTTGAATCTTGTACTCAAACCAACTTCATTTAAATCATAGCTAGTTGCATTAGCTCAAACCACAGCATATTGACATGTCATGATCATGCATCATACTGTGCATTGCATTGATTGTATTTCTTTCTCTGTTGCCGGTATTTGTCCCCTCTCGATAGACGTGGTACCGACGCCGTGATCGTTAACACTGATGAAGACTCAATGTTATCTTCAAAAGTGCCAGGCAAGCAAAAACCCCTTGTTCATTCCGATACAATCCCCCTCTCTCGCTCCTGCTCTCTTTTACTGCATTAGGACAACAACGATTCATCTGTTACTTGTTGCGGTAGTTGAACCCCTTATCCTCTGCATGACTTGTCATTGCCACAGTAAATAGATGAAACCCACTAGCATGAGTAGGAGTTGTTTGAGCCCTGATGTGCCTACTCATTCATGCATTTTTGTCATGCCTGCTACTGCTTAGAGTTGAGTCAGGTCCGATTCATCGGGGATGAATCGGAGGTGTGTAAACATGTCCTACTGTTGAGAGCTAAGTGTGTGAACACAATTTGGTAAAGGTAGCGGTGAGAGGCCATGTAGGAGTACATGGTGGGTTGTCTCATTGCAGCCGTCCTCAGGAACTGAGTTTTGTGTCTGTGATCCATGAACAGCTACTACCACTCATTGGGATCCTTAGTTGACCCTCTCGGCTTCTTAATCACCCTAGTACTCTGTCCAGGAGTTGCAACTAGTTTCTGGTGTTTGTAGGTTATGTGTTGGCGGCCGTGCGTAGCGCTGACCCTAGGGGTGGGCTATGTTGCGGTAGATACACTGTGGCACGGTGTACCGGGCGCCTGTTTGGTGTCTCGGGAACCCTGCACACATCGTTTATGGCTGTGAGCGAAACTCCGGCCGGATCTCCTCGCGGATGGAACCCGAATAGGCGATAAACCTGGACTAGAGACTTAAGTGTTTAGGTAGGCCGTGGCCGACACCCTCGCCCGGCTTCCGCTTGAAGGTTGCCGAGGTACCTTACGTGTACAGGGCTATAAGTGGTGGGAGCGTGTGTGAAGAAGTACACCCCTGCAGGGTTATCATTATCTATTCGAATAGCTGAATTCCTCGGATATGGAAACTTGGACCCCTTGCATAGTTCATAGACAAGTGAAAGTGGATACCCCTAAAACTCGCAAGATAAGCGTGAGTGCTATGGATGGCCTTCTCGTAGGGAGACGGGAGCGGATGCATAGTGGTGTATTGAATGGTGAATGTGTGCACTCGTGTGCGCCACCTCAAAAGAGTTGCTTGCAATCGTAGTTCAGAATAGCCACCGAGTCAAAGCTGGCTTGGTGCAGTTAAACTCCACCACCCCCTTTTGTTGATACCGATGCATATGTAGCTAGTTCTGATGTAAGTCTTGCTGAGTACCTTTGTACTCACGTTTGCTTAATTTATGTTTTGCAGAGAGATTTCAGTCTCGCTAGTAGTTCCGCGTGGACTTCGACGTTTAGCTTGATACCTCAGCTACGATCTTGTGCCCTCGGCAGGATCTGGTAGATAGTCAGGCTTCTCAGCTTTTTTTTCATTTGTAGATGTCTGTACTCAGACATGTTAAGCTTCCGCATCTGCTTTGCATTGTATGCTCTGTATGTCGAGTCATGAGACCCATGTTTGTAATATCTCGCTCTTCGGAGCCTAATGAATAAATACTTGAGTTGTAGAGTTATGTTGTGATGCCATGTTGTATTTACACATATCGAGCATATTGTGTGTATGATTAAAATGCTTGGTATATGTAGGATCCGACAACCTAGTTGTTTATCCTTTGCAGCCTTTCTTATGGGGAAATGTAGTCTAGTATTCCTCGAGCCATAGTAGTCCGCTACAGCCCGGTTCACCGGAGTCCTGCTAGCCCAGCACTACTGTTCAGGACACTTGACTGGCCGGCATGTGTTTCACTTCGTCCCTATGTCTGTCCCTTCGGGGAAATGTCACGCGGTGATTTCCGAAGTCCTGCCTAGCCTGCTACAGCCCGGGATCGCCGGAGTCCTGTTAGCCCAGTGCTACAGCCCGGAATCACTCGTTGATGACCGACATGTTCGATGTGATTCATGTATGCCTGTCTCCATAGGTCTGTGCCGCTTTGGGTTCACGACTAGCCATGTCGGCCTGGGTTCTTTGTCATATGGATGCTAGCGACACTATCATATACGTGAGCCAAAAGGCGCAAACGGTCCCGGGCCAGGTAAGGTGGCACCCGTGGAAATACCATGCGTGAGGCCACAAAGTGATATGATGTGTTACATACTAGATCGGTGTGACCTTGGATCGGGGTCCTGACATTGACTTGGGGGACAGGGGCGACGGGCGGCTCCGGCTCCGGCTCGGAATCTTCCTCGAGTCCGGCGGGAAGGTGGCGGCGGCTAGGCTGGCCTGGCTCGGCTGGGCCCTTGGCCCAGTCGGGTGCGGGTCTCTTTTTTTTAAACAATTTCGCTGCGCCTAAACAAATCTAGAAAAATAAATATAAATCTAAAAATGCCAAAACAAATTTTTCTCCGTCTAAATAAAATATTTAGAACAGGATGAACATTTTTTCGCTCTAAATGCAATTTTTGAAAACATGCTATTTTTCCTAAATTCAAATAAAATAGCAAATAAAACCAAAATAAAATCTTATTTGATTTTTTTATTAAATCCTCAATATTTCTTTATTTTGGGAAAGTCATTTTATTCCCTCTCTCATATTTTTATAATAGAAATAATTGAAGATAAAATAAATAAAATCAAATGATCGTATCTTCAAAATTTGAGAAAAACTCAAATATGAAAATAACGAAATCCCCAACTCTCTCCGAGGGTCCTTGAGTTGCGTAGAATTTCTAGGATCAACCAGAAAAGCAATAAAATATGATATGCAATTATGATCTAATGTATAACATTCCAAATTGAAAATTTGGGATGTTACAGTTAAAGCCCACCGCCTCGCTCGGGTTTAGTTAGAGCCAACGCCTCGCACACACGCGCGTACGTGTACGAGAGAAACGCGCATCGCTCGGCCCCAGACCTCCCACCGTAACCGGGAACTCCCCGAAATTTTCCTCCCCCTCGCTTCTACCACAGTTTTTTCCGTCATGGACGGCCCAAAGAATGTCATGCAGCTGCATCTCCGGCCCGCCCAGGACGAAAAGCCCATTTTCTGTCACGATTTTTTGTCATAGAAGTAGGAGCCCACCACATCTATGATGATACCGGGTTTTGTCACAATTATCGTCATAGAAGTGTCATATGTATGACAGAATTTTTTTTCGTGCGGCCCAAAATGTCACGAATGTGTCTTTATTTGTAGTGTTGTAAGCAAGGCCTTCCGTACAGGTTTTTATTGACCGATGGCCCGGGCAGATGCATAGCATCTGGTACAATATTGTGTCGGTTGCCAGCTTTTTGCAAACCAAAGCCACATGCCACCTACCGCCCTCCAAACAATCCCCATTACTTGGCCCTTTGCGGTCTGGGGGGTTGATATGGTCGGACCCCTCAAAGGGGGAACCGATAAGAAAAAAAAACTTACTGGTCATGGTGGATAAATTCACCAAATGGATAGAAGCCAAACCTGTCAAAATGGCTGAATCCGGACCGGTGATAGACTTCATATCCGGGGTTGTACACCATTATGGCGTCCCCCACAGCATCATCACTGACAACGGCACGAACTTTACAGCCGATGAGGTGAAATTTTGGTGCAGCAACATGGGCACCAAGATCGATTATGCTTCTGTCTATCATCCGCAAACTAACGATCAAGTCGAATGAGCGAATGGTCTTATCATGAGCGGCATTAAACCCAGATTAGTGCGGTCCTTAAAGGAATTAGACACTCATTGGGTAGAGGAGCTCGACTCCGTACTATGGGGGCTGCGGACCACGCTGAATCGCACTACCGGATACACACCATTTTTTATGGTGTACGGCGCTGAGGCGGTGCTGCCTTGAGACATAATTCATGACTCACCTCGAGTGCGCATGTACGAAGAAAGAGAGGCCGAGCTCGATCGGCAGGACAGTTTGGATGCCCTGGAGGAGGAGCGTGATGTGGCAAAGGCCCGTTCTACATTCTATCAGCAACAGGCTCGAAGGTATCAAAGCAGAGAAGTGCGGGCCAAAACCTATAACATTGGCGAACTGGTTCTACGCCTGCCGGAGAAGAAAAAGAACAAGCTCAATCCCAAATGGGAAGGTCCCTTCATTATCGACCAGGTTCTGACCGACGGAGCATACCATCTGCCGGATGCATCGGATAACCGACTCGAGCGAAGCCCATGGAACGCAGCCAGACGCCGAAGATTCTACGCCTAGCGCCAGACTCTATGTTCGTCTCCTTACCTCCATCAATTTTTTGCACATCTGTTTTTCTCTCTTTCTTTCTCTTTTTTTCATTCAAGGCCCTAAAGGGCTAAACTTGTGTCTTGGTTACACAATCTTGATGCGCTAACCGTGCTCAATTTACCTGGGGGCTTCTTATACAGAAGCTTAATCTAATTATCTTTCCGGGCTTTATGCCCCGCACATGTGTTATTCTTCCACATGTACCTTTTTTCGCCATTATATGCATCGATATGACTTAAGTTTTGGCCAAGCTGGGTTGCCTGGCTCTTGTATTTATGCCCTATGTTCCCGTTAATTCGGCTAGGGCATAAGGGGAGCACCTCTGCGATTGTTACTGCCGGGTCAGCCGGACGTGTACCCCAGACTGGTTGAAGCCTAAAGCTAGCGTTCTTAAGGGGATACTCGGTCGGTGAATAAAAGACGACTTTCATTTAATTTACTACACGCCCCCAGATGTTTTTAGCCTACGTCTCGCAGTTTGGACATGCACATTAGGGCATACGTACCCAGGGAAAGGAACCCTTAACGGAACTGTTCTCCCTAGAAGATGTTTCTTACTATCCATGTAATATAACATAGCTAGTTGGGTACTTGTCTGTTCAAGCACTTATGACCCCTACACCTGGTTTCCATGCATACCCCGGTTTTTGCATAACTGAGTGGGTATTCGGATACACTCCGGACTATCGGGTCCTATTGTGGGTTTGTCACGGCAGATGTCCCCGTGAAAGGACTTAGTCGAGGAGCCATCGCGATGGGTTAGCTTAAAGGGGTTAAACCGGACAAGGGGACACGGGGAGTTTATACTAGTTCGGCCCCTTCGATGAAGGTAAAATCCTACGTCTAGTTGTGATTGGTATTGCTAGGGTTTCGATGACCAGGGAGCGAATCCGCTTTGACTGGCTCGCGAGTTGTTGTCTTCTGTCCTCAAACCGTGGCCGGGTCGTCCCTTTATATACACAGGTTGACGCCCGCCAGTTTATAGAGTCCCGAGGCCAGATCATAGAGGTGTCCGGCTCGGTCTCTATTCCTCTAACTTATAATACAAGTTTACATGATAAAGTCGGTTCACAACTACAGGCTTTAATCCGTCTTTGGGCCTTGGGCTTTCTTAAAGCACGAGTATCTTGCCATCTTCATGGGCTTGAATCTTCATGGAGCTAATCCGGCTACTCCTGGCCGGTTTACGTCCAGTAGTAATATCCCCAACATTAGGCCCCAGATTGGTTTGAACTTGTTCATGTCAATCTTCAACACTTAGAAAAACTCCTCCTTTGCATTTTCACCTTGATCTTGTAAACCGCCGTGACGTCATACTCCAGGATCATAAAAAACCGCCCTGACATCATCTACTCATTGAAGACGAAGATTACTTTCATTAATGCATATCCAATCATCGAGGCGACACCATTATTAACTACCCATTTCTGAGCTCCTCGATTCCCGCACTTGTCGCTTTATCGCTTCGCCTTATAAATAGGACCATAGGTCCTTCTTCTTTTTCCCCTTCGTCTCCTTCACTTCTTCTTCCTCCTCACGACATCTCTACTCCTGAGCGCCGCCGCCGTCACCGAGCTTCACCTCTGCTTTGACAAAGGCCGTTGCATCAACCTGACTGTTACCAGTGACACGCGGTGACCCTCCGCTGCTTCTTCCCGCACCAATAAGTTCCTCTTCTCCTCACCCCAGATCCGCCATTAGGGTTCGGTGTTCTTCATAACCTGAAGCTGTTCCTCCTTTAGTAACACCAATGGCTAGTTAGATCTGATTGTTTTCAGCGCCCTTTATAGCTTAAACTCCTTTCTTCTTGTTAAGGCATCTGCTTGATATCAAACTCATCTGAACTTACTGAACCTTTTGAGCACTTGAGATTAGAACAAAATATATTTTGATTATCCAACACATAGCAGATCTGAAATTCCCATGCCAAACTGTGAAATCTTTTTTACCTTACTTAGCCTTCTTCGCCTTAGATCTGTATCCTCTTGACCATGTAGGAGGTTTACCCTTGTAAAAATAATCTATCTCATACCATTAGTTCCCTGGTAAACTGGCAAACCTCCTTTACATTCATTGTAACAATCCGGTTTAACAACACATGTATACCCTTGATATGACATTGTCATTCCTTATTGTATCAGTCTCCGGTTTACGTAATTTCACATATTTGTATATTTTTAATCCATTGCATCTTGCGTACCACCATGAATGATTTGCAAACCGGCATTTCTTTTTCAGCTTTTCGTTTCACAATGGCCAAACAGTTTTTTGCTTGCAACTGGGCTTGTTCCCGGGTCACCGAAGAACAGTTGAACGGAATGGTCAATATCGGCACCTTGCCCAAGAAAACTAAAATTCGATGGCGAGTTCCAGGAATAGAGAACCCTCCTACCCCGAGGAAGGGTGAGGTAGTGGTCTTTGTCGACCACATAGGCCGTGGTTTCAAACCGCCCGGGTCGAAGTTTTTCCGAGATGTGCTTGCCAGTTTCCAACTCCATCCTCAAGATATCGGACCCAATTCGATGTCCAATCTATGCAACTTCCAAGTCTTCTGTGAAGTGTATTTACAAGAAGAACCAACTGTTGAGCTGTTCCGGGACTTTTTTCATCTGAACCGGCGTATAGAATTTGTAAATGGTCCCAACACTGAACTTGGTGGTGTCTCTATTCAAAAGCGGAAGGAAGTTGAATTCCCTCATGCCAAACTACACAGTCACCCTAAGGAATGGAACCAAACTTGGTTCTACTGCATAGATACCTCTCCTGAAGATGAGAACCCTCTCCCAGGCTACCGTGATCACCGGCTTTCCAACACTCATCCAATGTCGCAACGTTTAAGTTCTGTGGAACGGGCCAAATATGCCCCTCAACAAGCCAAGCTCCGGGCCTTTATGGCCAACGGTTTAACAGGCGTTTATTTTGTGCGTTGCTGGATATCTTGGAGCGTCTTGCCACTAAGCCGCCGCCCCAGTTTAATGTGTGAATACACCGATGAATTAGAAGATCCCCAACGCCACATAAATATTCAGGTAACTGATGAAGAGGTCACTGAAAGCGTCAAGAAAATTTTGAATGAACCGGAATCATTCTGTCGCCAAACCGGCTTGAACCCCTTCTACACTCAAAACAAACCGCCTGCTGTAAGCACTATGCTTCATTTTTATCTTTGATATCTTTAAATTGTTCAACTTGTAAACTTTCTTCTGTTTGTGTATAAACAGGGTGATGATCCCTTCTGGAAGCGGATAAAGCGACAAAACCATCCCGTCCCAAAACCAAAGCCGTCAAGCATACCTCAAAGCAGAAAATAGCTGACCGGATCAACATGGAACTTGATGAAGATGCAGATGATCCGGAACTTGATGTAGAACTTGACTCACTTGGCTCCCTTTTCATGCACCTCATTAACAATGATCTTTATCAGGAGGACGTAGAAGGCAGCCAGGCTAATGATGTAGAGGTAATTACCCTTTCCTCCGGTTCAGACTCTATGCCAACACAAAAAAACCCGTCAAGTAAGCTTTTCTCATCCTCTTGCTTACTTGGATCCAACATTTATTTTGAAGACGCAGCAGCATGAAGCTCGCCGAACAACCCGGCACAGCGGCCAACAGGTCACTTCGGCCGGTTTACCCGATACCCCGGTTCAGAAGCGCCGATCTAAGGTCTCCCCCACTTCTGACAATTCTTATCCCAAGGCAGGTTATTTTAGACAACCTCTAAATCCGTCCGATTCAAGTTATCAGGTGACACCTCCCTCATCTTCTGGTGAGTCAACAGCAACCCAACTCCCTCTTAAAACTGTAGCTGGGTAAGCATTCAAACCATTTCTTCAAATGCGTTGCAAATCTTGAATAAGATGCTAAACCTCTTTTAATTTTGTTTGCAGAGCCAAAGCCAGACCCAGCAAGAAAGCTCCGGTCAACAATCCGTCAGAAGACCAGGCGGTTTTTGAAGAAGAGCAAATAGGTGAACCGGACCAAACTCGTGAACCGGAGGGTCCTCATCCTGAAGCTACCTTTGATGAACCGCCCCTTCAAGACCAGAATATTGATGAACAACCAGAAGTTGATCCTGCTGTGCCTGATACTGAATCGGCAGCTCCAAACCGGGCTAGTCCGGTGAGAGGTACTGATACTCCATCATCACCCGCAAAAACTACTGAAGGCCAAGGAGATGATGTTATCATTACTGGCATGGGCCACAGCTCTCCTGGCCATCCTGTAATCTTGGCCCAACATAGTGCCAAAGAAGAGCGTGCTGCCATGGAGAATGGTAAATGGAGCACTGATTTGTCAAGTTATGCTCATCTCAGCGCTGAAGAACTCCATTCTAGTTTTTTAAACCATCTGCACTCAAACCGATATTATGAGGCCGGTTTGGTGAACTTAATGAAGGAACGCTATGAGGTATTTTCATCTCCCTTTATTTCTTGATTCCAAAGTTGAAACACTAGCCCAAGTGGCCCCTAAGGGCCGTTTTATGATGTGAATCTTAAACCGGGACTTTGTAATACTTTAATCCTCTCCCGCTGATCCTCAAAATGTCAGGTCCTTAGTGAAAACAAAACCGATACTTTACCAATGTAATTATGTAGATTTCCTCAGTGTAGCCCCCAAAGGCCGGTTTACCTTTGCGAGGTAATCCGGGTCTTGAATCCATGCGTCCGTTTTGAACAGATGTACATTAGCCCCCAAGTGTCAAGGATAATGCTTGCATTGTTCTAGAGACTTATAAAAGATGTATTGATAATAGAGCAAATAGGCATTAGCCCCCAAGTACGAAGTGCATAACTTGTTACACGCTTAGTACTTAGAAAATACATATCGTGTTGTTGACATATCTTCGCTGTTTACAGGCTGAACTAAGCAATAGAAATGCCCGAACCGCTGATTTGCAAGAGAACGTGAAGTCCCAACAAGCAGAGGCTGTCAAAGCCAAGGAGGAGCTGACCAAAGCCCTCACGGCTATGGAAAAGCTAAAGGAGTCTTTTAACAAGGAACGTGCTGACTGGGAAACCGAAAAGGCCGGTTTAACCAAAAGAGCTGAGGATGCTGAAGCAGCTCTGAAGCCAGTTGTATATGAACTAACTGGTTTGAAGCGGCAAATCAATGCCATGACGTCCGTTGTATTTGGTAAGTATCTCCTTATGTTGTTTGTCCAATTCATGAGATCTTATTATTTACCAGTTGGGATGATCTTAAACCATGACAGGCACTCGCATTACTCATCTGGGCGCTGATATGCGGATGAAGCTTAAAGCGTCTTACACCTTAATAGAACATCTTTACTCTTGATCCCAGCGTGCTATATGCACTGCAACCTACAATAAACCGGCACCAACACTAATAAAGGAAACCCTTGAGAAGCTGGCCATGCTACCAACCTAGATTACTGAACTGAAGAAGGCAGCCGCAGGAGCAGGAGCATTGACAGCACTAATCCGGTCCAAAGCATGGATTCCGGATCTTGAAGCGGATGACATCATTAAAGGATATCCAGGTGTGAAGGAGGACGGTTCAAACTTCGACAATGATGATCTCCGAATGCTGACAAAGGAGATGCGGCCAATAGCCAGCAAACTGGCAGAAGGCACAGACTTATCTCATTTCCAGCCAGCTTACGACACCGAAGGGAAGAGACAGCCTGCCGAAATCCATGAAGTTGAAGAACTTGTGCCTCCAATCCGTAAGCATACTTACGCTCCTGACATTAACCCCTCCAGCCTTATCCATGAAGAAGCCGTGTTTCAAGCTTTAACCGGAATCAATTGGTCAACAGTTGATTTCCAACGTCTGGGGAGGGATGAGGAAGAAGTGATTGCACCAAATGATCCTCAATCGTCAAGCCGTCCAAACGAAGCATCTTAAACCGGCAGCCGGTTTACCAGCTATTATGTGCCGCTGCTTTGAAACAATTATTCAATTTGAGCCATTTTGAAGCTTCTTGTAATAGGATAGCAAAACCCCATTATCTGTCATGCCCTCGAGCATGTTTATGTTGCTTTGACATGTGGAAAACTTGTTTCACTTTTTTTGGATCTATTTATGCATAGCCCATGATGATTTGTGTTCCTGGATGCAAGAACTTGAGAGTGTCCTAGTGGTTTACCACTGGACGGGTCATGATGCCCAAAAATATACAATACTTGGATGAATAATCAAAGTTTGTATTAAAAATAACATCTGCAACATACCTCGTTGGCTGACCAAATGTTTGTATGGTAAAGGTGAAAACACCAATCCGGAGCGTTGATAACTCCTGGCCCTCTTGCCGGTTCATGTAGAAATCATATTAGGCTAAAAAGCCGTTGATTTGTTCGTATAAGGTTGGTGACATCTAGTCAAAACCAGTACGGAGCAATTCGCTACCAGTTTAGAATCTGATCATGTACTAACAACGAAGCGCTGAAAGTCATGCAGGTTTGTAATGAACACCGGTTTGTCAGAAAAATGTTTATAAATCCCTTATCGTGAAAATAGCAAAAACAACAGAAATATGCAAGGCTTTTCATGGGCTGCCAGGCCCTAAATCGAGGCTTTTCATGGGCTCCCAGGCCGCTGAGTTAAACCATTTTGCAAAGCCTTTTTAAGATGGACCTCAATCTTTAACCAATCACCGATTTAACTTTGACAAGTTCGGGGTCCATGGGATTGACTTGTGAAACATTCGATGGGTCATAGCAGGTATACCTGGATGGAGTGACTTACTTAAAGAGGCAGGATAACCCAGGGTTTTAGGTGAATACACCTGGCTTCCAAGCCTGGCTTGATAGCCTATTATAAGGGTTCAAACTCATTGTTCTTTGAGAAGCAAAGAGCCCCCAGGTAATATGTGAGTTGTGCTCGGTGGTTACCTATGTTTGAATTGTGCTTAATGCAACAGACTCTCTTTGGCTCCACATAATTTCCTTTTTGGCTTAACGCCTATCAAGAGGTGTAGCTATGGTGTGATAACAACCAAGCCCCCTAGTGATATCCCTTTGTGGTGTTAAACCGGTCAAGAGATGTAGATATGGTGTGACAACAACCAACCCCCTAGCGATATCCCTTAGTGGTTTCAAACCGATCAAGAGGTGTAGCTATGGTTCAGATATGACTAAGCCCCCTAGTGATTTTCTTTATATCCGTGCGGCTGTAGAGACCGGTTTAACAAAACTCCGCTTTGTCAGTAGAAACTCTTGTAAGCACACACATGATGTAAAAAGAACAGAGACCCCACTTTATTCAAGGCTCCGGTTTATTATATAATATATACATTGTCATAAATATGTACATGTGAAGCGCTTGTGGCTCAAGTATAGTAAGGCCAAAGAAGAGCTATATTCCATGACCGCTTGGTCTCCTCCTCCGATTTACGTGAGTTTTTGTGCTCTCGAACATCAATGAGGTAATATGACCCGTTGTGCAGATTCTTGCTGACCACAAAAGGTCCTTCCCAAGGTGGGGATAATTTGTGCATATCAGTCTGATCCTGGACGAGGCGGAGCACCAGATCGTCCTCTTGAAAAGTTTTGGTCTTAACCCGGCGGTTGTGATAATGTCGGAGATCTTGTTGATAAATCGCCGAAGGTGCTGCTGCAAGATCATGCTCCTCATCTAACAGGTCCAGGGAATCTTGACGTGCCTTCTCGTTATCAGCTTCAACATAAGCTGTCACACGGGGCGAGTCGTGACGGATGTCACTAGGAAGAACTGCATCCGCTCCATAAACCATGAAGAAAGGTGTGTAACCCGTAGATCTGTTGGGTGTGGTGTTGGTGCTCCATAACACAGAAGGTAACTCCTCAACTCAACAACCCAGTGTCCGTTTCAAAGGAACCATAAGCCGGGGGTGACCATTAGATTGGGGGTGAGCCACGGATGCTATATCAAGTCGGATGTGCTCACGTTGGCAAAATTCCTCCATCTCTCCCTTTGACATATTAGTACCATTATCAGTTATAATACTGTGTGGAAAGCCAAACCGGAATATCACCTTTTTGATGAACTGAACCGCCATGGCCGCATCACACTTACTGACTGGCTCTGCTTCCACCCATTTGGTGAATTTGTCAACTGCCACTAACAAGTGGGTCTTTTTGTCCTTGGATCGCTTGAAGGGTCCAACCATATCAAGCCCCCAAGTCGCAAACGGCCACGTTATTGGAATCATCCTCAACTCCTGAGCCAGAATGTAAGAACGGCGTGCAAATTTTTGATAACCGTCACATCGTTTAACTAAATCCTTAGCATGAGCATGAGCTGTTAACCAATAGAAACCGTGGCGAAAGGCTTTAGCCAACAACGACTTTGAACCGGCATGATGACCACAATCCCCTTCATGGATTTCTCAAAAAATCTCACAACCCTCCTGAGGAGAGACACAACGCTGAATTGCCCCTGTCACGTTGTAACGATGTAACTCCCCGTTGATTATGGTCATTGACTTGGAACGCTGGATAACCTGTCGGGCCAAGGTTTCATCCTCTAGTAACTCGCCCCGGTTCATGTAAGCCAGGTACGGGATTGTCCAATCCGTATGACATGCAAAGCTACCACCAATTGAGCCTCCAGGTCAGGAATAGCCAACTCCTCCTTTGTTGGTATCTTGACCGACGGATTATGCAGTATATCAAGGAAGACATTTGGAGGGACCGGTTTACGCTGAGAACCAAGGTGGCTTAAAGCGTTCGCCGCTTCATTCTTTCGCCGGTCTATATGGTCCACCAGATAACCCTTGAAGTGACCAGCCACTGTGTCCACCTCTCGTCGATATGCAACCGTGAGTTTGTCTTTAGAATCCCAAGTGCCAGACACCTGTTGAGCCACCAGATATGAATCCCCAAAGCACTTAACCCAGCTTAAGTTCATCTCCTTAGCCATCCGAAGACCATGGAGTAAGGCCTCATACTCAGCTGCATTGTTAGTACAAGGGAACATTAAACGTAGGACATAACAAAACTTGTCGCCTCGTGGGGAAGTTAGTATGACTCCAGCCCCGAGCCCTCCAACTGTCTAGATCCATCAAAGTGAATAGTCCAATACGTGTTATCTGGTTTTTCCTCTGGTGCCTGCAACTCCATCCAATCATTGATGAAGTCCACGAGTGCTTTGGATTTAATCGCTGTGCGAGGTATGTATTTGGTCCCGTGAGGTCCAAGCTCAATAGCCCACTTGGCAATCCAGCCAGTTGCTTCTCTGTTTTGAATGATATCTCCCAGGGGGGCTGAACTGACCACTGTGATAGGATGACCCTGAAAATAATGTTTAAGTTTCCGGCTTGCCATAAACACTCCATACACCAGCTTCTGCCAATGTGGATACCTCTGCTTTGATTCAATGAGCACCTCACTGATATAATAAACTGTCCTTTGAACCGAATATTCCTTTCCAGCTTCCTTGCGCTCCACCACAATAGCCACACTAACAGCTCGGGCATTAGCAGCCACATACAACAATAACGGCTCTTTATCGATCGGGGCTGCCAGCACAGGCGGTTCAGCTAACTGCCTCTTCAGATCCTCAAATGCTTTATCAGCCACCTCACTCCAGGCAAAATCATCTGTTTTTTTTGAGCATCTAATATAGAGGGATAGCCTTCTCCCCAAGACGATTGATAAACCGGCTCAAAGCCGCAATTCGGCCGGCCAACCGTTGAATGTCATTGATACACATTGGTTTAGCCAAAGATGTAATTGCTGAGATTTTTTCCGGATTAGCCTCAATGCCTCTGTTTGACACCAGAAAACCCA
Source organism: Triticum monococcum (assembly GCA_034509565.1). Taxonomy (NCBI): domain Eukaryota; kingdom Viridiplantae; phylum Streptophyta; class Magnoliopsida; order Poales; family Poaceae; genus Triticum; species Triticum monococcum. Next base: position 455,822,318 of record CM067844.1, on the reverse strand, counting down.
AGAGTTTGCCTGCCAGGACACCAAAGACACACTTGTCCGGATTGAGCATCATCTTGTAAACCCAGAGGTTGTCAAAGGTTTCTCTCAAATCATCTATCAATGTTTCCTCCTTCCTGGACTTTATCACAATATCATCTACATATCCATGAACATTGCGCCCAATCTGCTTATGAAGACAATTCTGAACACAGTGTTGATAAGTCGCCTGGGCACTCTTGAGCCCAAAAGGCATGGAGACATAGCAGAAAGCTCCAAAGGGAGTTATAAAAGTCGTCTTCTCCTGGTCCTTAACTGCCATTTTGATTTGATGATAGCCAGAATAAGCGTCCAGAAAACACAAATGGTCACAACCCGCCATAGCATCAATAATCTAATCAATACGAGGGAGGGCAAAGGGATCTGTAGGGCAAGCCTTGTTCAAGTATGTGTAATCTACACACATACCCCAAGTGTCGTTTTTCTTAAGAACCAGCACCGGATTAGCCAACCACTCCGGGTGAAAGACCTCCACGATAAACCTTGCAGCCAACAACCGAGCTACCTCTTCACCAATAGCCTTGCGCCTTTCTTCATTGAAGCGTCGAAGAAACTGCCGGACCGGTTTAAACTTAGGATCAATGTTAAGTGTGTGCTCAGCGAGTTCCCTCGATACACCTGGCATGTCAGAAGGTTTCCATGCAAAGATGTCCCGTTTCTCACGGATGAACTCGATGAGCACGCTTTCCTATTTGGGATCCAGGTTAGCGTTGATGCTGAACTGCTTGGATGAATCACGAGGAACAAAATCAACCATCTTAGTATATGTGGCCGATTTAAATTTCAACGCTGGATCATGTTCCATAGTTGGCTTTTCCAAAGAAGTCATATCTGTCGGATCAACTTGGTCTTTATAAAACTTTAGCTCCTCCGTGGCACAAACTGACTCAGCATAAGCCGCATCACCTTCCTCACATTCCAAAGCGATATTCCTGCTCCCGTGTACTGTGATGGTCCCGTTATGACCTGGCATCTTAAGATGTAGATAAACATAGCACGGCCTCGCCATGAACTTAGCGTAAGCCGGTCGCCCAAACAAAGCGTGATACGGACTTTTGATTTTTCACCACCTCAAAAGTCAATGTTTCTGATCTTGAATCATGATCATCTCCAAAAGCCACCTCTAAGGCTATCTTGCCCACTGGATATGTAGACTTACCAGGCACCGCACCATGAAAAACGGTGTTTGACGGTTTAAGATTCTTATCTGTCAACCCCATACGACGGAAGGTATCATAATATCGAATGTTGATACTACTTCCCCCATCCATGAGTACCTTAGTGAACTTATATCCCCCAACTTAAGGGGCCACCACTAAGGCCAAATGACCCGGATTGTCAACCCGGGGCGGGTGATCCTCTCTACTCCATTTGCTCAGACCAGCGCAAATACTGAGGCACCGCCAGTTCAACAGAGTTCACCACCCTCTTGTGAAGCTTCTGATCACGCTTACACAAGCTAGTGGTGAAGACATGATATTGCCCACTATTTAACTTCTTAGGATTGCTCTGATAACCCAACTGCTGCTGCTGGTTCCCCTGATGGTTCTAACCTCCCTGGTTGCCTTGGTTCCCTTGATTGCTGTGTCCGGTTTGATTGCCCTAAAATCCTGAACCGGAGCTGCCGCCTCCATAACCTGGCCCGTGGAAACCACCTCCTGAACCGCCCCTTCAAGACCAGAATATTGATGAACAACCAGAAGTTGATCCTGCTGTGCCTGATACTGAATCGGCAGCTCCAAACCGGGCTAGTCCGGTGAGAGGTACTGATACTCCATCATCACCCGCAAAAACTACTGAAGGCCAAGGAGATGATGTTATCATTACTGGCATGGGCCACAGCTCTCCTGGCCATCCTGTAATCTTGGCCCAACATAGTGCCAAAGAAGAGCGTGCTGCCATGGAGAATGGTAAATGGAGCACTGATTTGTCAAGTTATGCTCATCTCAGCGCTGAAGAACTCCATTCTAGTTTTTTAAACCATCTGCACTCAAACCGATATTATGAGGCCGGTTTGGTGAACTTAATGAAGGAACGCTATGAGGTATTTTCATCTCCCTTTATTTCTTGATTCCAAAGTTGAAACACTAGCCCAAGTGGCCCCTAAGGGCCGTTTTATGATGTGAATCTTAAAACGGGACTTTGTAATACTTTAATCCTCTCCCGCTGATCCTCAAAATGTCAGGTCCTTAGTGAAAACAAAACCGATACTTTACCAATGTAATTATGTAGATTTCCTCAGTGTAGCCCCCAAAGGCCGGTTTACCTTTGCGAGGTAATCCGGGTCTTGAATCCATGCGTCCGTTTTGAACAGATGTACATTAGCCCCCAAGTGTCAAGGATAATGCTTGCATTGTTCTAGAGACTTATAAAAGATGTATTGATAATAGAGCAAATAGGCATTAGCCCCCAAGTACGAAGTGCATAACTTGTTACACGCTTAGTACTTAGAAAATACATATCGTGTTGTTGACATATCTTCGCTGTTTACAGGCTGAACTAAGCAATAGAAATGCCCGAACCGCTGATTTGCAAGAGAACGTGAAGTCCCAACAAGCAGAGGCTGTCAAAGCCAAGGAGGAGCTGACCAAAGCCCTCACGGCTATGGAAAAGCTAAAGGAGTCTTTTAACAAGGAACGTGCTGACTGGGAAACCGAAAAGGCCGGTTTAACCAAAAGAGCTGAGGATGCTGAAGCAGCTCTGAAGCCAGTTGTATATGAACTAACTGGTTTGAAGCGGCAAATCAATGCCATGACGTCCGTTGTATTTGGTAAGTATCTCCTTATGTTGTTTGTCCAATTCATGAGATCTTATTATTTACCAGTTGGGATGATATTAAACCATGACAGGCACTCGCATTACTCATCTGGGCGCTGATATGCGGATGAAGCTTAAAGCGTCTTACACCTTAATAGAACATCTTTACTCTTGATCCCAGCATGCTATATGCACTGCAACCTACAATAAACCGGCACCAACACTAATAAAGGAAACCCTTGAGAAGCTGGCCATGCTACCAACCTGGATTACTGAACTGAAGAAGGCAGCCGCAGGAGCAGGAGCACTGACAGCACTAATCCGGTCCAAAGCATGGATTCCGGATCTTGAAGCGGATGACATCATTAAAGGATATCCAGGTGTGAAGGAGGACGGTTCAAACTTCGACAATGATGATCTCCGAAGGCTGACAAAGGAGATGCGGCCAATAGCCAGCAAACTGGCAGAAGGCACAGACTTATCTCATTTCCAGCCAGCTTACGACACCGAAGGGAAGAGACAGCCTGCCGAAATCCATGAAGTTGAAGAACTTGTGCCTCCAATCCGTAAGCATACTTACGCTCCTGACATTAACCCCTCCAGCCTTATCCATGAAGAAGCCGTGTTTCAAGCTTTAACCGGAATCAATTGGTCAACAGTTGATTTCCAACGTCTGGGGAGGGATGAGGAAGAAGTGATTGCACCAAATGATCCTCAATCGTCAAGCCGTCCAAATGAAGCATCTTAAACCGGCAGCCGGTTTACCAGCTATTATGTGCCGCTGCTTTGAAACAATTATTCAATTTGAGCCATTTTGAAGCTTCTTGTAATAGGATAGCAAAACCCCATTATCTGTCATGCCCTCGAGCATGTTTATGTTGCTTTGACATGTGGAAAACTTGTTTCACTTTTTTTGGATCTATTTATGCATAGCCCATGATGATTTGTGTTCCTGGATGCAAGAACTTGAGAGTGTCCTAGTGGTTTACCACTGGACGGGTCATGATGCCCAAAAATATACAATACTTGGATGAATAATCAAAGTTTGTATTAAAAATAACATCTGCAACATACCTCGTTGGCTGACCAAATGTTTGTATGGTAAAGGTGAAAACACCAATCCGGAGCATTGATAACTCCTGGCCCTCTTGCCGGTTCATGTAGAAATCATATTAGGCTAAAAAGCCGTTGATTTGTTCGTATAAGGTTGGTGACATCTAGTCAAAACCAGTACGGAGCAATTCGCTACCAGTTTAGAATCTGATCATGTACTAACAACGAAGCGCTGAAAGTCATGCAGGTTTGTAATGAACACCGGTTTGTCAGAAAAATGTTTATAAATCCCTTATCGTGAAAACAGCAAAAACAACAGAAATATGCAAGGCTTTTCATGGGCTGCCAGGCCCTAAATCGAGGCTTTTCATGGGCTCCCAGGCTGCTGAGTTAAACCATTTTGCAAAGCCTTTTTAAGATGGACCTCAATCTTTAACCAATCACCGATTTAACTTTGACAAGTTCGGGGTCCATGGGATTGACTTGTGAAACATTCGATGGGTCATAGCAGGTATACCTGGATGGAGTGACTTACTTAAAGAGGCAGGATAACCCAGGGTTTTAGGTGAATACACCTGGCTTCCAAGCCTGGCTTGATAGCCTATTATAAGGGTTCAAACTCATTGTTCTTTGAGAAGCAAAGAGCCCCCAGGTAATATGTGAGTTGTGCTCGGTGGTTACCTATGTTTGAATTGTGCTTAATGCAACAGACTCTCTTTGGCTCCACATAATTTCCTTTTTGGCTTAACGCCTATCAAGAGGTGTAGCTATGGTGTGATAACAACCAAGCCCCCTAGTGATATCCCTTTGTGGTGTTAAACCGGTCAAGAGATGTAGATATGGTGTGACAACAACCAACCCCCTAGCGATATCCCTTAGTGGTTTCAAACCGATCAAGAGGTGTAGCTATGGTTCAGATATGACTAAGCCCCCTAGTGATTTTCTTTATATCCGTGCGGCTGTAGAGACCGGTTTAACAAAACTCCGCTTTGTCAGTAGAAACTCTTGTAAGCACACACATGATGTAAAAAGAACAGAGACCCCACTTTATTCAAGGCTCCGGTTTATTATATAATATATACATTGTCATAAATATGTACATGTGAAGCGCTTGTGGCTCAAGTATAGTAAGGCCAAAGAAGAGCTATATTCCACGACCGCTTGGTCTCCTCCTCCGATTTACGTGAGTTTTTGTGCTCTCGAACATCAATGAGGTAATATGACCCGTTGTGCAGATTCTTGCTGACCACAAAAGGTCCTTCCCAAGGTGGGGATAATTTGTGCATATCAGTCTGATCCTGGACGAGGCGGAGCACCAGATCGTCCTCTTGAAAAGTTCTGGTCTTAACCCGGCGGTTGTGATAATGTCAGAGATCTTGTTGATAAATCGCCGAAGGTGCTGCTGCAAGATCATGCTCCTCATCTAACAGGTCCAGGGAATCTTGACGTGCCTTCTCGTTATCAGCTTCAACATAAGCTGTCACACGGGGCGAGTCGTGACGGATGTCACTAGGAAGAACTGCATCCGCTCCATAAACCATGAAGAAAGGTGTGTAACCCGTAGATCTGTTGGGTGTGGTGTTGGTGCTCCATAACACAGAAGGTAACTCCTCAACTCAACAACCCAGTGTCCGTTTCAAAGGAACCATAAGCCGGGGGTGACCATTAGATTGGGGGTGAGCCACGGATGCTATATCAAGTCGGATGTGCTCACGTTGGCAAAATTCCTCCATCTCTCCCTTTGACATATTAGTACCATTATCAGTTATAATACTGTGTGGAAAGCCAAACCGGAATATCACCTTTTTGATGAACTGAACCGCCATGGCCGCATCACACTTACTGACTGGCTCTGCTTCCACCCATTTGGTGAATTTGTCAACTGCCACTAACAAGTGGGTCTTTTTGTCCTTGGATCGCTTGAAGGGTCCAACCATATCAAGCCCCCAAGTCGCAAACGGCCACGTTATTGGAATCATCCTCAACTCCTGAGCCAGAATGTAAGAACGGCGTGCAAATTTTTGATAACCGTCACATCGTTTAACTAAATCCTTAGCATGAGCATGAGCTGTTAACCAATAGAAACCGTGGCGAAAGGCTTTAGCCAACAACGACTTTGAACTGGCATGATGACCACAATCCCCTTCATGGATTTCTCAAAAAATCTCACAACCCTCCTGAGGAGAGACACAACGCTGAATTGCCCCTGTCACGTTGTAACGATGTAACTCCCCGTTGATTATGGTCGTTGACTTGGAACGCTGGATAACCTGTCGGGCCAAGGTTTCATCCTCTAGTAACTCGCCCCGGTTCATGTAAGCCAGGTACGGGATTGTCCAATCCGTATGACATGCAAAGCTACCACCAATTGAGCCTCCAGGTCAGGAATAGCCAACTCCTCCTCTGTTGGTATCTTGACCGACGGATTATGCAGTATATCAAGGAAGACATTTGGAGGGACCGGTTTACGCTGAGAACCAAGGTGGCTTAAAGCGTTCGCCGCTTCATTCTTTCGCCGGTCTATATGGTCCACCAGATAACCCTTGAAGTGACCAGCCACTGTGTCCACCTCTCGTCGATATGCAACCGTGAGTTTGTCTTTAGAATCCCAAGTGCCAGACACCTGTTGAGCCACCAGATATGAATCCCCAAAGCACTTAACCCAGCTTAAGTTCATCTCCTTAGCCATCCGAAGACCATGGAGTAAGGCCTCATACTCAGCTGCATTGTTAGTACAAGGGAACATTAAACGTAGGACATAACAAAACTTGTCGCCTCGTGGGGAAGTTAGTATGACTCCAGCCCCGAGCCCTCCAACTGTCTAGATCCATCAAAGTGAATAGTCCAATACGTGTTATCTGGTTTTTCCTCTGGTGCCTGCAACTCCATCCAATCATTGATGAAGTCCACGAGTGCTTTGGATTTAATCGCTGTGCGAGGTATGTATTTGGTCCCGTGAGGTCCAAGCTCAATAGCCCACTTGGCAATCCAGCCAGTTGCTTCTCTGTTTTGAATGATATCTCCCAGGGGGGCTGAACTGACCACTGTGATAGGATGACCCTGAAAATAATGTTTAAGTTTCCGGCTTGCCATAAACACTCCATACACCAGCTTCTGCCAATGTGGATACCTCTGCTTTGATTCAATGAGCACCTCACTGATATAATAAACTGTCCTTTGAACCGAATATTCCTTTCCAGCTTCCTTGCGCTCCACCACAATAGCCACACTAACAGCTCGGGCATTAGCAGCCACATACAACAATAACGGCTCTTTATCGATCGGGGCTGCCAGCACAGGCGGTTCAGCTAACTGCCTCTTCAGATCCTCAAATGCTTTATCAGCCACCTCACTCCAGGCAAAATCATCTGTTTTTTTTTGAGCATCTAATATAGAGGGATAGCCTTCTCCCCAAGACGATTGATAAACCGGCTCAAAGCCGCAATTCGGCCGGCCAACCGTTGAACGTCATTGATACACATTGGTTTAGCCAAAGATGTAATTGCTGAGATTTTTTTCGGATTAGCCTCAATGCCTCTGTTTGACACCAAAAAACCCAAGAGTTTGCCTGCCAGGACACCAAAGACACACTTGTCCGGATTGAGCATCATCTTGTAAACCCGGAGGTTGTCAAAGGTTTCTCTCAAATCATCTATCAATGTTTCCTCCTTCCTGGACTTTATCACAATATCATCTACATATCCATGAACATTGCGCCCAATCTGCTTATGAAGACAATTCTGAACACAGTGTTGATAAGTCGCCTGGGCACTCTTGAGCCCAAAAGGCATGGAGACATAGCAGAAAGCTCCAAAGGGAGTTATAAAAGTCGTCTTCTCCTGGTCCTTAACTGCCATTTTGATTTGATGATAGCCAGAATAAGCGTCCAGAAAACACAAATGGTCACAACCCGCCATAGCATCAATAATCTAATCAATACGAGGGAGGGCAAAGGGATCTGTAGGGCAAGCCTTGTTCAAGTATGTGTAATCTACACACATACCCCAAGTGCCGTTTTTCTTAAGAACCAGCACCGGATTAGCCAACCACTCCGGGTGAAAGACCTCCACGATAAACCCTGCAGCCAACAACCGAGCTACCTCTTCACCAATAGCCTTGCGCCTTTCTTCATTGAAGCGTCGGAGAAACTGCCGGACCGGTTTAAACTTAGGATCAATGTTAAGTGTGTGCTCAGCGAGTTCCCTCGGTACACCTGGCATGTTAGAAGGTTTCCATGCAAAGATGTCCCGGTTCTCACGGATGAACTCGATGAGCACGCTTTCCTATTTGGGATCCAAGTTAGCGTTGATGTTGAACTGCTTGGATGAATCACGAGGAACAAAATCAACCATCTTAGTATATGTGGCCGATTTAAATTTCAACGTTGGATCATGTTCCGTAGTTGGCTTTTCCAAAGAAGTCATATCTGCCGGATCAACTTGGTCTTTATAAAACTTCAGCTCCTCCGTGGCACAAACTGACTCAGCATAAGCCGCATCACCTTCCTCACATTCCAAAGCGATATTCCTGCTCCCGTGTACTGTGATGGTCCCGTTATGACCTGGCATCTTAAGATGTAGATAAACATAGCACGGCCTCGCCATGAACTTAGCGTAAGCCGGTCGCCCAAACAAAGCGTGATACGGACTTTTGATTTTTCACCACCTCAAAAGTCAATGTTTCTGATCTTGAATCATGATCATCTCCAAAAGCCACCTCTAAGGCTATCTTGCCCACTGGATATGTAGACTTACCAGGCACCGCACCATGAAAAACGGTGTTTGACGGTTTAAGATTCTTATCTGTCAACCCCATACGACGGAAGGTATCATAATATCGAATGTTGATACTACTTCCCCCATCCATGAGTACCTTAGTGAACTTATATCCCCCAACTTAAGGGGCCACCACTAAGGCCAAATGACCCGGATTGTCAACCCGGGGCGGGTGATCCTCTCTACTCCATTTGCTCAGACCAGCGCAAATACTGAGGCACCGCCGGTTCAATAGAGTTCACCACCCTCTTGTGAAGCTTCTGATCACGCTTACACAAGCTAGTGGTGAAGACATGATATTGCCCACTATTTAACTTCTTAGGATTGCTCTGATAACCCAACTGCTGCTGCTGGTTCCCCTGATGGTTCTAACCTCCCTGGTTGCCTTGGTTCCCTTGATTGCTGTGTCCGGTTTGATTGCCCTAAAATCCTGAACCGGAGCTGCCGCCTCCATAACCTGGCCCGTGGAAACCACCTCCTGAACCGTCGGGCGGGCCATTATCGTACTGAAACATATTGGAGTTCTTGAAATCTCGCATGATATAACAATCCTTCCAAAGATGCAATGATTGCTTCTCCTTTGATCCATGCTTTGGACAGGGTTGATTTAACAGGCGCTCCAAATTGGGGCCTGAACCTCCGCCCCTCTGGGGCTGCTTGCCCTTACGGCGCTGACCATTCTCCTGAGCACTAGTGTTAGCCACAAAGTCCAAACTGTTGTCGACCTTGCGCTTACCATTGTTCCCATGGCCTGTCGGATTATGCTACTGACCCTTGGTGTTGTCGTTCTTTTTCCCTTTCCCCAGTTTGTCCTCCTTTGAGTTAGGGTCTTTGGTACTATCTGAATCGGCGTATTTAACCAAAGCGGCCATAAGCATTGACATATCATTGTAGTGACATTTGAGCCTTCCTAACTTCTGTTTGAGTGGCAGAAAACGGCAATTGCCCTCCAACATTAGCACTGCGGTATGTGCATTGATACGATCCAATGAATGCAAAATAGCTAAAACCCACTTTACCCAATGGGTCATGGACTCCCCATCCTCTTGGACACAAGCGGCCTGATCCATAATTGACATGGGCTGCTTACAAGTATCTTTGAAGTTCTGGATAAACCGGTGCTTCAATTCGGCCCATGATCCGACAGAGTTAGTTGGTAAGCTCTTTAGCCAAGTACGAGCGGTTCCTTCCAACATCATGGTGAAGTATTTAGCACATACCGCTTCATCCACATCTAACATCTCCATTGCCATCTCGTAACTTTCAACGCATGCCTCTGGTTGCAGATCGGCGGTGTAATTAGGTACCTTACGAGGTCCTTTGAAATCTTTGGGCAGTCGCACATTACGCAAAGCGGGGGTGAGACACGGCACCCCTAAGGAACTGAATACCACACCTAGCTCTACTGAAGCAGTAGGGTGAACTGGCATGGGTTAACGGGCTCCGTGCAGAGCTGCTAACTCGGCCTCTCAACGTGCGCGACCATGATCCACCACATCCTGCGCATTAGCACCCCCCTGCCGGGTTGTGCCCTCGCGGCGAGTTACGACGACGTGCACTGCTTGACACGGCCGGTTCATCCTCAACGTGCCGGCTGTAGTTCCGGCTTGGACGGGGGGTGGAATGAATCCTCTCACGACTGTGCGAATATGCCTGCTGCTGGTTTAGAGCTGTTTGAAGGAGATCTCTGGCCCGTAGTGCCTCAACCGCAACTAGTGATTCACCGTCAGTTGGGAGGGCTGCCAACCGTGAAGCGGCGGCCACAATGTTGTCCAACAGGTTAGAGTAATGCCTGGGGGTGTTCAAACATACTGTGGCACGACGTTGTTCTGACGGGGCGGGTCCATCGTGCGCAGCTGAACCGGCGCTCCTGTCCCTGGCGCCTCCACCCGGTTTAATATTGGTTGGTTATTAGTTCCTGCTCCTGGCGTATTGAAGAGATTTCTTGGCTCATAACTCGGCGGGAGATGCGATTGGTATCTTCTTCTCATGACTTCCTCTGAATCATTCTGATCCAGCCTAAGCCGGTAGGCCTGAGCTTCCAACTCGGCCCGTTCTGTAGCCATCCTAGCGTTCTCTGCCGCTAGGTCCGCTTTAGCCTGAGTTATGTGATCTTTCACCTTTGCGATCTCCGCGTTGTGCTGATCTCGTGCTGCTGCATCCACCTCTGCGGCCATCAATGTTGCCAAAGCGTCGAACAAGTCAGACAGAACTTGAGCTGGAGGTGGCGCAGAGCCCCCTGCCCCCACCGGCGCGGCTGTTGCTGAACCGGACAGCATTGCTGCGGCGGTTGATGAGTTGGGCGCTGATTGTGTACCGACCATGAAGATAGCGGCCCGGTTTGGCAGATCAAGGGAGTCCGGAATACTGTTGCCCTTGGAGCCTCCACTAATCTGGCCATCCTGCAACTGATAGAGCGATTCGGTTTCTCCAGAAGATTCGTCATCGGAGCGGATTACGGTTTCTCCATCGGACGCCGGTCTGTCCTCATATTCTGCTCCATGGATGACACCTACAAAAACATGCTTTGCCACGGGCTGAACCGGGGAAGGGCTTGCACGCTGAGCCATCTCGATGATGTCGGTGCAGGTGTCCGGCTCAGGGCCCGGTTCGCCAATCTTGCTGATGAAGACGTGAATCCCACCAAAGGGGACCCGGTACCCGTATTCAGTTGAATCGGCCTCGGGGCCCCATCCTACGTTGTCGATGTAGAGCTTGCCGCGACGACTCTTCATCATTCGGCCCATAGCGTATCCCTTGAGTCCATCAAAGTTGCCCTTTAAGAACTCGAAACCATCATGCGATAGCCCCACGGTGGGCACCAACTGTCGTGGGTTTGTCACGGCAGATGTCCTCGTGAAAGGACTTAGTCATGGAGCTACCGCGACGGGTTAGCTTAAAGGGGTTAAACCGGACAAGGGGACACGGGGAGTTTATACTAGTTCGGCCCCTTCGATGAAAGCCAACGTCTAGTTGTGATTGGTATTGCTAGGGTTTCGATGACTAGGGAGCGAATTCACTTTGACTGGCTCTGGAGTTGTTGCCTTCTGTCCTCAAACCATGGCCTGGTCGTCCCTTTATATACACAGGTTGACGCCCGCCAGTTTACAGAGTCCCGAGGCCGGATCATAGACGTGTCCGGCTCGGTCTCTATTCCTCTAACTTACAATACAAGTTTACATGATAAAGTCGGTTCACAACTACAGGCTTTAATCCGTCTTTGGGCCTTGGGCTTTCTTAAAGCACCAGTATCTTGCCATCTTCATGCGCTTCAATCTTCATGGAGCTAATCCGGCTACTCCTGGCCGGTTTACCAGAGGACGAAGCAAATAGGTCTGCCATGACAAATGATTTACAATCCGGCTAGGGACATTACATATGTCACTTGAAGTACATAGTCACTAAGACTGATTAAATTCTTCCTCTATACCATCCAACAGGCTGTCTAGCCTACAATCCTGTTGGGAATACTTTGCGGCTAATTCTACTTGGTCATACACTAAACTGGCAGGGATCTCTTTCCCATCGGGCCCCATAGGTCCGACCTCGACCATGTGGTTTGGGTCCGCCTTAGTATATCGTGTCTTCACCATAGCCCAGGCTTCCATTGCACCTTGTCGGCAAGCTGATATCTGTTGGGGAACGTAGTAATTTCAAAATTTTCCTACGCACACGCAAGATCATGGTGATGCATAGCAACGAGAGGGGAGAGTGTGATCTACGTACCCTTGTAGACCGACAGCGGAAGCGTTAGCACAACGCGGTTGATGTAGTCGTACGTCTTCACGGCTCGACCGATCAAGCACCGAAACTATGGCAGCTCCGAGTTTTAGCACACGTTCAGATCGATGACGATCCCCGGACTCCGATCCAGCAAAGTGTCGGGGAAGAGTTTCGTCAGCACAACGGTGTGGTGACGATCTTGATGTACTATCGTCGCAGGGCTTCTCTTAAGCACCGCTACAATATTATCGAGGTTTGTGGTGGAAGGGGGCACCGCACACGGCTAAGAATATGATCACATGGATCAACTTGTGTGTATATGGGGTGCCCCCTACCCCCGTATATAAAGGAGCAAGGGGGAGGAGGCTGGCCCTAGGAGGGGCGCGCCAGGGAGTAGGATTCCTACTCCTAGTTGGAGTAGGTTTCCTCCTTTCCTAGTCCAACTAGGAGAAGGGGGGAAAGGGGGGAAGAGGGGAAGGAAGGGAGAGAGGGGTCGCGCCCCAAACCCCTTGTCCAATTCGGACTGGGCTTGGGAGGGGCGCGCGCCACCTCCTGGTCCTTTCCACTAAGGCCCATTAAGGCCCATTGCTTCTTCCTCGTATTCCCGTAACTCCCCGGTACCTCCGAAAATACCCGAATCACTCGGAACCTTTCCGATGTCTGAATATAGTCGTCCAATATATCGATTTTTATGTCTCGATCATTTCGAGACTCCTCGTCATGTCCCCGATCTCATCCGGGACTCCGACTCCTTCGGTACATCAAAACTCATAAACTCATAATATAACTGTCATCGAAACCTTAAGCGTGCGGACCCTACGGGTTCGAGAACAATGTAGACATGACCGAGACACGTCTCCAGTCAATAACCAATAGCGGAACCTAGATGCTCATATTGGCTCCCACATATTCTACGAAGATCTTTATCGGTCAGACCGCATAACAACATACGTTGTTCCCTTTGTCATCGGTATGTTACTTGCCCGAGATTCGATCGTCGGTATCTTAATACCTAGTTCAATCTCGTTACCGGCAAGTCTCTTTACTCATTCCGTAATACATCATCTCACAACTAACTCATTAGTTGCAAAGCTTGCAAGGCTTATGTGATGTGCATTACCGAGAGGGCCCAGAGATACCTCTCCGACAATCGGAGTGACAAATCCTAATCTCGAAATACGCCAACCCAACATGTACCTTTGGAGACACCTGTAGAGCTCCTTTATAATCACCCAGTTACGTTGTGACGTTTGGTAGCACACAAAGTGTTCCTTTGGCAAATGGGAGTTACATAATCTCATAGTCATAGGAACATGTATAAGTCATGAAGAAAGCAATGGCAACATACTAAACGATCGAGTGCTAAGCTAACGGAATGGGTCAAGTCAATCACATCATTCTTCTAATGATTTGATCCCGTTAATCAAATAACAACTCTTTTGTTCATGGTTAGAAAACATAACCATCTTCGATTAACAAGCTAGTCAAGTAGAGGCATACTAGTGACACTCTGTTTGTCTATGTATTCACACAATTATTATGTTTCCGGTTAATACAATTCTAGCATGAATATTAAACATTTATCATGATATAAGGAAATAAATAATAACTTTATTATTGCCTCTAGGGCATATTTCCTTCAGTCTCCCACGTGCACTAGAGTCAATAATATAGTTCACATCGCCATGTGATTCAACACTAATAGTTCACATCACCATGTGATTAACACCCATAGTTCACATTGTCATGTGACCTATACCCAAAGGGTTTACTAGAGTCAGTAATCTAGTTCACATTGCTATGTGAATAACACCCAAAGAGTACTAAGGTGTGATCATGTTTTGCCTGTGAGAGAAGTTTAGTCAACGGTTCTACCATATTCAGATCCGTAAGTATTTTGCAATTTTCTATGTCTACAATGCTTTGCACGGAGCTACTTTAGCTAATTGCTCCCACTTTCAATATGTATCCAGATGAAGACTAGGAGTCATCCAGATCAGTGCCAAAACTTGTATCGACGTAACCCTTTTACGACGAATCTTTTGTCACCTCCATAATCGAGAAACATATCCTTATTCCACTAAGGATAATTTTTGACCGTTGTCCAGTGATCTAGTCCTAGATCACTATTGTACTCCATTGCCAAAATTAGTGTAGGGTATACAATAGGTCTGGTACACAGCATGGCATACTTTATAGAACATATGGCCAAGGCATAGGGAATGACTTTCATTCTCATTCTATTTTCTGCTGTGGTCGGGCTTTGAGTCTTACTCAATTTCACACCTTGTAACACAGGCAAGAATTCTTTCTTTGACTGTTCCATTTTGAACTACTTAAAAATCTTGTCAAGGTATGTACTCATTGAAAGAAAGAAAAACTTATCAAGCATCTTGATCTATCTCTATAGATCTTGATGCTCAATATGTAAGCAGCTTCACCGAGCTTTTCTTTGACAAAATCCTTTCAAACACTCCTTTATGCTTTGCAGAATAATTCTACATTATTTCCGATCAACAATATGTCATACACATATACTTATCAGAAATGCTGTAGTGCTCCCACTCACTTTCTTGTAAATACAGGCTTCACCGCAAGTCTGTATAAAACTATATGCTTTGATCAACTTATCAAAGCGTATATTCCAACTCCGAGATGCTTGCACCAGTCCATAGATGGATCGCTGGAGCTTGCATATTTTGTTAGCACCTTTAGGATTGACAAAACCTTCTGGTTGCATCATATACAACTGTTCTTTAAATCCATTAAGGAATGTAGTTTTGTTTATCCATTTGCCAGATTTCATAAAAATGCGGCAATTGCTAACATGATTTGGACAGACTTAAGCATCGCTATGAGTGAGAAAATTTCATCATAGTCAACACCTTGAACTTTGTCAAAAACCTTTTTCGACAAGTCTAGCTTTGTAGATAGTAACACTACTATCATCGTCCGTCTTCCTCTTGAAGATCCATTTATTTCTATGGCTTGCCGATCATCGGGAAAATCCATCAAAGTCCATACTTTGTTCTCATACATGGATCAGATCTCAGATTTCATGGCCTCAAACCATTTCGCGGAATCTGGGCTCATCATCGCTTCCTCATAGTTCGCAAGTTCGTCATGGTCTAATAACATGACTTCCAGAACAGGATTACCGTACCACTCTGATGCGGATCTCACTCTGGTTTACCTATGAGATTCGGTAGTAACTTGATCTGAAGTTACATGATCATCATCATTAGCTTCCTCACTAATTGGTGTAGTAGTCACAAGAACAGATTTCTGTGATGAACTACTTTCCAATAAGGGAGAAGGTACAATTACCTTATCAAGTTTTCTACTTTCCTCCCACTCACTTCTTTCGAGAGAAACTCCTTCTCTAGAAAGGATCCATTCTTAGCAACGAATGTCTTGCCTTCGGATCTGTGATAGAAGGTGTATCCAATAGTCTCCTTTGGGTATCCTATGAAGACATATTTCTCCGATTTGGGTTTGAGCTTATCAGGATGAAACCTTTTCACATAAGCATCACAACCCAAAACTTTAAGAAACGACAACTTTGGTTTCTTGCCAAACCATAATTCAGATTGTGTCGTCTCAATGGATTTAGATGGTGCCCTTATTAACGTGAACGCACCTGTCTCTAATGCATAACGCCAAAATGATAGTGGTAGATCGGTAAGAGACATCATAGATTGCACTATATCCAATAAAGTACGGTTATGACGATCGGACACACCATTGTGCTGTGGTGTTCCAGGTGGCATGAGTTTGTGAAACTATTCCACAATGTTTTAATTGAAGACCAAACTCGTAACTCAAATATTTGTCTCCGTGATCAGATCGTAGAAACTTTTTTTCTTGTCACGATGATTTTCCACTTCACCCTGAAATTATTTGAACTTTTCAAATGTTTCAGACTTATGTTTCATCAAGTAGATATACTCATATCTGCTCGAATCATCTGTGAAGATCAGAAAATAATGATACCTGTCGCGAGCCTCAATATTCATTGGACCACATACATCAGTATGTATGATTTCCAACAAATCTGTTGCACACTCCATTGTTCCGAAGAACAGAGTCTTAGTCATCTTGCCCATGAGGCATGGTTCGCAAGCATCAAGTGATTCCAAAAGCCCATCAGCATGGAGTTTCTTCATGCGCTTTACACCAATATGACCTAAACGGCAGTGCCACAAATAAGTTGCACTATCATTATTAACTTTGCATCTTTTAGTTTCAATATTATGATTATGTGTATCACTACAATCGAGATCCAACGAACTATTTTCATTGGGTGTGTAACCATAGAAGGTTTTATTCATGTAAACAGAACAACAATTTATTCTCTTACTTAAATGAATAACCATATAAACATGATCAAATCATATTCATGCTCAACGCAAACACCAAATAACACTTATTTAGGTTCAACACTAATCCCGAAATTATAGGGAGTGTGCGATGATGATCATATCAATCTTGGAACCACTTCCAACACACATCGTCACTTCACCCTTAACTAGTCTCTGTTTATTCTGCAACTCCCGTTTCGAGTTACTAATCTTAGCAACTGAACTAGTATCAAATACTGAGGGGTTGCTATAAACACTAGTAAAGTACACATCAATAACATGTATATCAAATATACTTATGTTCACTTTGCCATCCTTCTTATCCGCCAAATACTTGGGGCAGTTCCACTTCCAGTGACTAGTCCCTTTGTAGTAGAAGCACTCAGTCTCGGGCTTAGGATCAGACTTGGGCTTCTTCACTTGAGCAGCAACTTGCTTGCCATTCTTCTTGAAGTTCCCTTTCTTCCCTTTGCCCTTTTCCTGAAACTAGTGGTCTTGTCAACCATCAACACTTGATGTTTTTCTTGATTTCTACCTTCGTTGATTTCAGCATCACGAAGAGCTTGGGAGTTGTTTCCGTTATCCCTTGCATATCATAGTTCATCACGAAGTTCTACTAACTTGGTAATGGTGACTACAGAATTCTGTCAATCACTATCTTATCTGAAAGATTAAGTCCCACTTGATTCAAGCGATTGTAGTACCCAGACAATCTAAGCACATGCTCACTAGTTGAGCGATTCTCCTCCATCTTTTAGCTATAGAACTTGTTGGAGACTTTATATCTCTCAACTCGGGTATTTGCTTGAAATATTAACTTCAACTCCTGGAACATCTCTTATGGTCCATGACGTTCGAAACGTCTTTGAAGTCCCGATTCTAAGTCGTTAAGCATGGTGCACTAAACTATCAAGTAGTCATCATATTGAGCTAGCCAAACGTTCATAACGTCTGCATCTGCTCCTGCAATAGGTCTGTCACCTAGCGGTGCATCAAGGACATAATTCTTCTGTGTAGCAATGAGGATAAACCTCAGATCACGGATCCAATCCGCATCATTGCTACTAATATCTTTCAACACAATTTTCTCTAGGAACATATCAAAATAAACACAGGGAAGCAACAACGTGAGCTATTGATCTACAACATGATTTCCAAAACACTACCAGGACTAAGTTCATGATAAATTTAAGTTCAATTAATCATATTACTTAAGAACTCCCACTTAGATAGACATCCCTCTAATCCTCTAAGTGATCACGTGATCCAAATCAACTAAACCATGTCCGATCATCACGTGAGATGGAGTAGTTTCAATGGTGAACATCACTATGTTGATCATATCTACTATATGATTCACGCTCGACCTTTCGGTCTCCGTGTCCCGAGGCCATATCTGTATATGCTTGGCTCGTCAAGTATAACCTGAGTATTCCGCGTGTGCAACTGTTTTGCACCCTTTGTATTTGAACGTAGAGCCTATCACACCCGATCATCACGTGGTGTCTCAGCACGAAGAACTTTCGCAACGGTGCATACTCAGGGAGAACACTTCTTGATAATTAGTGAGAGATCATCTTAAAATGCTACCATCAATCAAAGCAAGATAAGATGCAAAAAAGATAAACATCACATGCAATCAATATAAGTGATATGATATGGCCATCATCATCTTGTGCTTGTGATCTCCATCTTCGAAGCACCATCGTGATCACCATCGTCACCGACGCGACACCTTGATCACCATCGTAGCATCGTTGTCGTCTCGCCAATCTTATGCTTCCATGACTATCGCTACCGCTTAGTGATAAAGTAAAGCATTCCAGTGCAAATGCATTGCATACAATAAAGCGACAACCATATGGCTCCTGCCAGTTGCCGATAACTTGGTTACAAAACATGATCATCTCATACAGTAAAATTTAGCATCATGTCTTGACCATATCACATCACAACATGCCCTGCAAAAACAAGTTAGACGTCCTCTACTTTGTTGTTGCAAGTTTTACGTGGCTGCTACGGGCTTAAGCAAGAACCAATCTTACCTACGCATCAAAACCACAACGATAGTTTGTCAAGTTGGTGCTGTTTTAACCTTCGCAAGGACTGGGCGTAGCCACAGTCGATTCAACAAATACCGGTCACCCGCTAGCCACCTTTTTGCAAAGCACGTTGGGAGAACCGGTCTCGCGTAAGCGTACGCATAATGTCGGTCCGGGCCGCTTTGTCCAACAATGCCGCCGAACCAAAGTATGACATGCTGGTAAGCAGTATGACTTATATCGCCCACAACTCACTTGTGTTCTACTCGTGCATATAACATCAACACATAAAACCTAGGCTCTGATGCCACTGTTGGGGAACGTAGTAATTTCAAAAATTTCCTACGCACACGCAAGATCATGGTGATGCATAGCAACAAGAGGGGAGAGTGTGATCTACGTACCCTTGTAGACCGACAGCGGAAGCGTTAGCACAACGCGGTTGATGTAGTCGTACGTCTTCACGGCCTGACCGATCAAGCACCGAAACTATGGCACCTCCGAGTTTTAGCACACGTTCAGATCGGTGACGATCCCCCGACTCCGATCCAGCAAAGTGTTGGGGAAGAGTTTCGTCAGCACGACGGCGTGGTGACGATCTTGATGTACTACCGTCGCAGGGCTTCGCTTAAGCACCGCTACAATATTATCGAGGATTATGGTGGAAGGGGGCACCGCACACGGCTAAGAATATGATCACGTGGGTCAACTTGTGTGTCTATGGGGTGCCCCCTGCCCCCGTATATAAAGGAGCAAGGGGGAGGAGGCTGGCCCTAGGAGGGGCGCACCAGGGAGTAGGATTCCTACTCCTAGTTGGAGTAGGTTTCCTCCTTTCCTAGTCCAACTAGGAGAAGGGGGGAAAGGGGGGAAGAGGGGAAGGAAGGGACAGAGGGGCCGCGCCCCAAACCCCTTGTCCAATTCGGACTGGGCTTGGGAGGGGCGCGCGCCACCTCCTGGTCCTTTCCACTAAGGCCCATTAAGGCACATTGCTTCTTCCTCGTATTCCCGTAACTCCCTAGTACCTCCGAAAATACCCGAATCACTCGGAACCTTTCCGATGTCCGAATATAGTCGTCCAATATATCGATTTTTACGTCTCGATCATTTCGAGACTCCTCGTCATGTCCCCGATCTCATCCGGGACTTCGAACTCCTTCGGTACATCAAAACTCATAAACTCATAATATAACTTTCATCGAAACCTTAAGCATGCAGACCCTACGGGTTCGAGAACAATGTAGACATGACCAAGACATGTCTCCGGTCAATAACCAATAGCGGAACCTGGATGCTCATATTGGCTCCCACATATTCTACGAAGATCTTTATCGGTCAGACCGCATAACAACATACGTTGTTCCCTTTGTCATCGGTATGTTACTTGCCCTAGATTCGATCGTCGATATCTTAATACCTAGTTCAATCTCGTTACCGGCAAGTCTCTTTACTCGTTCCGTAATACATCATCTCACAACTAACTCATTAGTTGAAATGCTTGCAAGGCTTATGTGATGTGCATTACCGAGAGGGCCCAGAGATACCTCTCCGACAATCGGAGTGACAAATCCTAATCTCGAAATACGCCAACCCAACATGTACCTTTGGAGACACCTGTAGAGCTCCGTTATAATCACCCAGTTACGTTGTGACTTTAGGTAGCACACAAAGTGTTCCTCTGGCAAACGGGAGTTGCATAATCTCATAGTCATAGGAACATGTATATGTCATGAAGAAAGCAATAGCAACATACTAAACGATCGAGTGCTAAGCTAACGGAATGGGTCAAGTCAATCGCATCATTCTTCTAATGATGTGATCCCGTTAATAAAATAACAACTCTTTTGTTCATGGTTAGGAAACATAACCATCTTCGATTAACGAGCTAGTCAAGTAGAGGCATACTAGTGACACTCTGTTTGTCTATGTATTCACACATGTATTATGTTTCCGGTTAATACAATTCTAGCATGAATAATAAACATTTATCATGATATAAGGAAATAAATAATAACTTTATTATTGCCTCTAGGGCATATTTCCTTCAATATCTTCCATAATCGGAAGCGCCGCTGCGCTCCCTTGAGCTTCTCTATAAGCTCCCCCATGCTCCCTGGCGGGGACGCGGATGGCCACAAGGCTTGGGCAATACCCTGCATCACCTGCCGAACTTGTTCGTGCAGGTCTAAGAGCTCTGGTAGAAGATCACCCGAATACCCGGGCATCTCCTCCGTGGGACGACCCGTCAGCATACCTGCAGACATAACGCTGTTAGCAGGCTTCTTCGCCGAACTCCTTTAAAAAGTTAGTTCAAAGGACTTACTAAAAATGCCGCGCCGAAGCCGTTTATTCTCCTTCACGGAGTTCGCAAGCTGGGCTCGGACATCTTTCAGTTCCATGCTCAACCGGATATTGGCGTCTTGGAGATCATTTTTCTCCTGCCTGACTCGCGTCAGCACACGCTCGCCAGCATTTCGCTGTCGATCATCACGCGCCGTATCCGCCCCCATGGCCTCTGGATTCACTCCGGGGCCACGTGCAACATGCCAGGTAGTATGCAGGTGGCAACAACGGCTTCAACGTGGTACCCATATTCTTTGCAATAGATAAAAGTGTTACCAGGGGGACCCTTTTCGGACTCCTTCAACGTGGCAACAACGGCTTCCAGTTGGGCCTTGCACTCGTCCAGCTCTTGACACAATTGGGAATTCTTCTCCGTAAGAACCTGCACAAATAATGATCCTTAAATCAGTTGCGTCAACTGTTTCAAGTCTCAGGGGCTACTGATACATATAATCGTCAGATTTGCTTACCCGTATATCCCTTACATACTGGTCCGTGGCTCTGGCTAGACCATTTTGAGCAGCACGGATGTACGCATCTCCGGAATTGAAGGCATCAAATGCCTCTGGTGAGAAACAAGCGTCACGGAGTACGGCCCGGCGACGCCTGTGATTCATGGCGCTCTCCACTTCTGAATTTGTAGCGGATAGTCCATCTGCATCCTCTATAGGAGGAGCATCCGGCGTCCGCCCCATGTTAGCTTCCACCTCTATGTCCGGCCCAGGAGCCCGACTGGTGGAGGCGTGATCGGCAGCCTCTCCGGATATAGTCCGGTGAGCGTTCTTTCTATTAAAGAAACATGGACATCATTATAGTTTGAGAAAGATGACAACCAGAGAGCGAGGTTTTGTCTCATACCTCTGCGCCGGCGTCTCCGTCCTGACCGCCTTCCTTTTTGGCCTACCCGGCTTCGGTGCCTCTTGTTGGCGAGTTGCTGCGGGTTCGGCATGGCATCCCGAATGGCTTCCCTGTGAAACACCATATGTGTACGGTAGGTGAACTGTCTAAAAGGGGATCCTATTTTTGGAGTTGGGATTTTGGTTTTTCTTATGTGCGACGCAGGAAGCAGTCCGGGATAGTCGGTCGTTATGGCCACCATGGCATCATCGCAGCTCAGTTGATAGAATTGTCTGTCTATCAGCTCCACGAATATGTCCGGATCCTCTTCGAGTCCGGGACCGAGGGCCCAGCCAGGGTCCTCTGGTTGTGGAGATGGGTTGTTGACCTCCCTTATAGCTTTTCGCAGTTCCTGCCGTAAAATGGCAAGGTGAGTACCTATGATGAAGAATGAGGGAAGAATGGGAGTAAAGAGGTATAACTCACCCAGCTTGGAGGGTTGTACATGGAGAATCCATCCTGTGGCTTGATACGGATGAACTCCTCTTCTTCTCCCTTGAACAACTCGGACAGAATTTTTGCTAAAGTAGCAGCAGAGTCCAGTCCCTTACGCCCGCAACGGGTGGCATCATCTTCCCCCTTAAAACACCACAGGGGGTGCCCTCGATATTGAAGTGGCTGCACTCCCCGCATTATGCATATTGACATAACCTCGATTATTGTCAAACATGATTGAGCCAGCTCTTTAATCCGGTTCCTTAGGTAAAGGACTTCTCCGTTTTCTTCCTCCTAGGGGCTCCGTGGGTGCCAGCTTCGGCGTTTGTTCAGAGGAGCATTGTTGAACTCAGGAAGACCCTGCCGAACAGGGTCTGGAAGGGGGACGTCCTCCATATAAAACCACTCCGAAGGCTAGTCTTCAGACGTCTTCTTCGGAGTGCCGGATAGGTATCCGGTCTCGGAGATGCGCCATATTTCGGCACCGCCACCTGATAAAGTGACCCCTTCTGTGTGTGGGGCACAAGGCAAAATAACCTCTTCCACAGCTCGAAATGAGCCTCGCAGCCCAGAAATAGCTCACAAAGGGCAACATAACCGGCGATGTGTAGTATGGAAGTAGGGGTGAAATTATGCAGTTGGAGGCCGTAGAACTCTAGGAGCCCGCGGAGGAATGGATGAATTGTCCGAGTCCCCTTAGTAAGTAAGGGATGAGGCATACCCGCTCCCCCTTAGAGGGGCTGGGGAAGCTCTCCGCTTGCTCCCCGCCATTATAACTGGCGAGCCCCGCTCGGACGGGGACCATATACGCTGGAGGGAGAAATCCCTGAGTCTGCAGCTCTACTAATCGACTGTGCGGGATGGAACACCTCTCCCAATCACTGGGCTTAGGGC
Organism: Triticum monococcum; assembly: GCA_034509565.1. Classification (NCBI taxonomy): domain Eukaryota; kingdom Viridiplantae; phylum Streptophyta; class Magnoliopsida; order Poales; family Poaceae; genus Triticum; species Triticum monococcum. The sequence continues at coordinate 455,799,005 of CM067844.1, read as the reverse complement.
TACGGGGGCGGGAGGAGGAGCTGTGGTGGTCGGCCATGTTGGAATGGATTTTTTTCCGAGCGCGCTCCGATGGATTCTCGCCATGGGAGGATGGTGTGGATTGGATCTAAGAATCCCCATCCCTTTAATAGACAATTTATTTACCTGGCTAGGGGGGCGAATGTAAAAACGCCCTGGCTCCTCGCATTCGCTCGACGCGTGGAAGATGGCCCTTATTGGGCACAGAAGCCAAGAAGTCCAACATTTATGGGAGCCGGACACTACTTAACAGATATTCAAGATTTTGAAGAAGAACTTGACTTGCAATGCCGAAGACAATACTGTGCGCCGGACTCATCGTCATTGAAGCCTGGTTCAGGGGCTACTGAGGGAGTCCTGGATTAGGGGGTCTCCGGACAGCCAGACTATATCCTTTGGCCGGACTGTTGGACTATGAAGATACAAGATTAAAGACTTCGTCTCGTGTCCGGATGGGACTCTACTTGGCGTGGAAGGCAAGCTAGGCAATACATATGTGTAGATCTCCTCCCTTGTAACCGAATCTATGTAACCCTAGCCCCCTCCAGTGTCTATATAAACCGGAGAGTTTAGTCCGTAGGACAATAGACAATCATACCATAGGCTAGCTTCTAGGGTTTAGCCTCTTTGATCTCGTGGTAGATCAACTCTTGTAATACTCATATCATCAAGAACAATCAAGCAGGACGTAGGGTATTACCTCCATCAAGAGGGCCCGAACCTGGGTAAACATCGTGTCCCCTGCCTCCTGTTACCATCCGCCTTAGACGCACAGTTCGGGACCCCCTACCCGAGATCCGCCGGTTTTGACACCGACAACCACAAATACTTAGCGGATAAGAAGGATGGCAAAGTGAACAAAGGTATATTTGATATACATGTTATTGATGTGTATTTTACTAGTATTCGAAGTAACCTTGGGTATTTGATACCGGTTTAGTTGCTAAGATAGTAACTCAAAACAGGAGTTGAAGAGACTAGTTAAAAGCAAGGTGACGTTGTGTGTAGGAAATGATTCCAAGGTTGATATGATCACCATCACACACTCCCTCTACTTTCAGGATTAGTGTTGAACCAAAATAAAAGTTATATGGTGTTTTGAGCATGAATATGATTAGATCATGTTTATTGCAACACATTTATTTATTTAAGTCAGTGAATAATTATTGTTCTGTTTACATGAATAAAACCTTCTATGGTCATACACCCAATGTGAATGGTTTATGGAATCTCGATCGTAGTGATACACATATTCATAATATTGATGCCAAAAGATACAAAGTTGGAATGATAGTGCAACATAATTGTGGCACTGCCGTTTAGGTCATACTAGTGTAAAGCGCATGAAGAAACTCCATGTAGATGAGCTTTTGGAATCACTTGATTATGAATCATTTGATAGTTGCGAACCATGCCCCATGTGCAAGATGACTAAAACTCTGTTCTTCGGAACAATGGAGCGAGCCAATGACTTATTGGAAATAATACATATCGATGTATGTCGTCCGATGAGTGTTGAGGCACGCGGCGGGTATCGTTATTTTATGACCTTCACAAATGATTTGAGGAGGTGTGGGTATATCTACTTGATGAAACACAAGTCTGAAACATTTGAAAAGTTCAAAGAATTTCATAGTGCAGTGGAGAATCATCGTAACAAGAAAATAATGTTTCTACGATGTGATCGTGGAGGCGAATATTTGAGTTACAAGTTTGGCCTTCATTTAAAACAATGTGGAATAGTTTCACAACTCACGCCACCTGGAACACCACAGCGTAATGGTGTGTCCAAACATCATAACTGTACTTTATTAGATATGGTGCGAGCTATGATGTCTCTTACCGATTTACCACTATCGTTTTGTGGTTATGCATTATAGATAGCTGCATTCATGTTAAATAGGGCACCGTCTAAATCCGTTGAGATGACACCGTATGAACTATGGTTTGGCAAAAAACCTAAGCTATCGTTTCTTAAAGTTTGGGTTTGCACTTATGTCAAAAGGCTTGAGCCTAATAAGCTCGAACCCAAATCAAAGAAGTGTGTCTTCATAGGATACCCTAAGGAAACAATTGGGTACACCGTCTACCACATTTTCGAAGACAAGATCTTTGTTGCTAAGTATGGATCCTTTCTAGAGAAGGAGTTACTCTCGAAAGAAGTGAGTGGGAGGAAAATAGATCTTGATGAGGTAATTGTACCTTCTCTCAAATTGGAAAGTAGCACATCAGAGAAAACTGTTCCCGTGATGCCTGCACTAACTAGAGAGGAAGCTAATGATGATGATCATAAAACTTCAGATCAAGTTACTACTGAATTTCGTAGGTCAACCATAATAAGTTCTACACCGGAGTGGTACGGTAATCCTGTCCTGGAAGTCATGTTACTAGACCAAGGCAAACCTACAAACTATGAAGAAGCTATGATGAGCCCAGATTCCGACAGATGGCTTGAGGCCATGAAATCTGAGATAGGATCCATGTATGAGAACAAAGTGTGGACTTTGGTGGACTTACTCAATGATCGACAAGCCATTGAGAATAAATGGATCTTCACAAAGAAGACAGACGCTGATGGTAATGTCACCATCTACAAAGCTCGACTTGTCACGAAAGGTTTTTGGCAAGTTCAAGGGGTTGACTACGATGAGACTTTCTCATCCGTAGTGATGCTTAAGTCTGTCCGAATCATGTTTGGAATTGCCACATTTTACGATTATGAAATCTGGCAAATAGGACGTCAAAACTGTGTTCCTTAATGGATATGTCAAAGAAGAGTTGTATATGATGAAATCAGAAGATTTTGTCGATCCTAAAGGCGCTAACAAAGAATGCACGCTCCAGCGATCCATCTATGGACTGGTGCAAGCATCTCGGAGTTGGAATATACGCTTTGATGAGGTGATCAAAGCAAATGGTTTTATACAGACTTATGGTGAAGCCTATATTTACAAGAAAGTGAGTGGGAGCTCTGTAGGATTTATGATATTATATGTAGATGACATATTGTTGATTGGAAATGATATAAAATTTCTGGAATGCATAAAAGGATACTTGAATAAGAGTTTTTCAATGAAAGACCTCGGTGAAGCTTCTTATATATTGGGTATCAAGATCTATAGATATAGATCAAGACGCTTAATAGGACTTTCGCAAAGCACATACCTTGATTTTTTGAAGAAGTTCAAAATGGATCAGTCAAAGAAAGGGTTCTTGCCTGTGTTACAAGGTGTGAAGTTGAGTAAGACTCAAAACCCGACCATGAAAGAAGATAGAGAGAGAATGAAAGTCATTCCCTATGCCTCGGCCATAGGTTCTATAAAGTATGCCATGTTGTGTACTAGACCTATTGTGTACCTTACCATGAGTTTGGCAAGGGGGTACAATAGTGATCCAGGAGTAGATCATTAAACAACAGTCAAAATTATCCTTAGGTACCTAAAGAGGACGAAGGAAATTTTTCTCGGTTATGGAGGTGACAAAGAGTTCGTCGTAAAGGGTTACGTCGATGCAAGCTTTGACGCTGATCCAGATGACTTTCAGTCTCAATCTGGATACATATTGAAAGTGGGAGCAATTAGCTAGAGTAGCTCCGCGCAAAGCATTGTATAGATAGAAATTTGCAAAATACATATGGATCTGAATATGGCAGACCCGTTGACTAAACCTCTCACACAAGCAAAACATGATCACACCTTACTACTCTTTGGGTGTTAATCACATAGCGATGAGAACTAGATTATTGACTCTAGTAAACCCTTTGGGTGTTGATCACATGGCGATGTGAACTGTGGGTGTTAATCACATGGCGATGTGAATTATTGGTGTTAATCACATGGTGATGTGAACTAGATTATTGACTCTAGTGCAAGTGGGAGGCTGAAGGAAATATGACCTAGAGGCAATAATAAAGTTGTTATTTTATATTTCCTTATTCATGATAAAGGTTTATTATTCATGCTAGAATTGTATTGACTAGAAACCTTAATACATGTGTGAATACATAAAAACACCATGTCCCTAGTGAGCCTCTACCAGACTAGCTTGTTGATCAAAGATGGTTAAGGTTTCCTAACCGTTGACATGAGTTGTCATTTGATAACGATATCACATCATTAGGAGAATGATGTGATGGAAAAGACCCATCTATTAGCTTAGCATAATGATTGTTCAATTTTATTGCTATTGCTTTCTTCATTTCAAATACATATTCCTTCGACTATGAGATTATGCAACTCCCGGATACCGGACGAATGCCTTGTGTGCTATCAAACGTCACAACGTAACTGGGTGATTATAAACATGCTCTACAGGTATCTTTGAAGGTGTTTGTTGAGTTGGCATAGATCGAGATTAGGATTTGTCACTCCGAGTATCAGAGAGGTATCTCTGGTCCCTCTCGATAATGCATATCATAAGCTTGCAAGCAAATGACTACGGAGTTAGTCATGAGGTGATGCATTACCAGAACGAGTAAAGAGACTTGCCGGTAACGAGATTGAACTAGGTATGAGGATACCGACGATCGAATCTCTTGCAAGTAACACACCGATGGACAAAGGGAATTACGTATGTTGTCATAACGGTTCGACCGATAAAGATCTTCGTAGAATATGTAGGAGCCAATATGGGCATCCAGGTTCCGCTATTGGTTATTGATCGGAGAGGTGTCTCGGTCATGTCTACATAGTTCTCGAACCTGTAGAGTCCACACGCTTAACGTTCGTTGACGATATAGTATTATTTGAGTTATGTGATTTGGTGACCGAGATCACGGACATCACGAGGAGTCTTAAAATGGCCGAGAGGTAAAGATTGATATATAGGACGATGGTATTCGGACTCCGGAAGTGTTTCGGAGGGTACAGGGTACTTATCGGGTCACCGGAAAGGAGTTTCGGGCACCCCCGGCAAAGATATGGGCCTTATGGGCCAAGAGAGGGAACACACCAGCCCACAAGGGGCTGGTGCTCCCCTATAGTGGCCGGCCCTATGAGGAGGAGAAGGAAAGTTGGGAGGGAAAGGAAAGTGTGGAGTAGGACTTGCCCTTCCTTCCCTCTCCCCCTCTTTCCTTCCCCCTTCATACAAGGAAAGGGGGCGCAGGGCAAGGCAGTAGCCCTAGGGCTACCGCCAGGTCTCTTGGGGCGCCCTAGGGGCTGCCTCCTCCCCTCCCACCTATATATACATGGGTAGGGGGAGCCACACAAGGACACACCATTGTCTTAGCCGTGTGCGGCGCCCCCATCCACCGTTTACTCCCTCGGTCATATTTTCGTAGTGCTTAGGCGAAGCCTACGGAGATCATATCACCATCACCGTCACCACGCCGTCATGCTGCCGGAACTCATATACTACCTCGCCATCTTGATGGATCAAGAAGGCAGAGGATGTCACCGAGCTGAACATGTGGAGGTATTGTGTGTTCGGTACTAGATTGGTTGGAGCGCGAAGAAAGTTCGACTACATCAATCGCGTTGTGAAACGCTTACGCTTACGATCTACAAGGGTACATAGACACACTCTCCCCCTCATTGCTATGCATGTCCATGGATAGATCATTGCGTGTGCGTAGAATTTTTTTTGTTTTCCATGCAACATTTCCCAATAGTTATGGCTCAAACTCTCATACTTACCGTGTCTACAAAAATTTCACCCGAAAGGTTGAAGAGACGGTAGATGTGAAGTTTGATGAATCTAACGGCTCGCAAGTAGAGCAATTGTCAATTGATGTAGGAGACAGAGATCCTTCAGAAGCAATTCAAGACTTGCTATTGGCAAGATTTGCCCAACAAAGGTGAAGGAGAGTACCTCGTTCGTTCAAGTGTAAGCCTCAACCTCACGACAAGGTGAACCACAAGTTGAGTTGGAGGCATCCGCAAGTGGAACACATCAAGATGAAGGAAACGAGGAAGTACAACAAGATGAACCTCATCGACCTCCTTCTCCACCTCCAAAAGAGAAAAACAACGCCAACAATGAAGAAGGACAAGAAGAAGAGGAGGAGGAGGAGGAGGAGGAGGAGGAGGAGGAAGAAGACAATGAAGAGGATGTTCCACCCTGACCCAAACAAAAGCTCTCACGAGTTAGAGCAAGAGTCTCAAGATATCATCTCATCGAACAAATCTTCGATGACATTCAAACCGGGAGAATTACTCGCTCTAAAACTTGTTTAGCTAACTTTGTGAACATTACTCATTAATTTCTAGTATTAAACCTAAGAAGGTTTAATAATCTCTTGATGATCCAGATTGGGTGAACGCTATGCATGAAGAGCTACATAACTTCGAGAGGAATCAAGTATGTACATTGGTTGAGAAGCCCGACGGCAAGCACAATGTCATTGGAACTAAATGGGTGTTCCAAAATAAGCAAGACGAGGATGGACAAGTTGTACGCAACAAGACCCATCTCATCGCCCAAGGCTACACTCAAGTTGAAGGTATGCATTAGGGTGAGACATATGCCCCCATTACTAGACTTGAGTCCATACGCATCTTACACTACTGCAGGATGCTGCTAACGCGACACTACGATCAGAGACCCTTCGACGAAATTGTCTGTGATGCAATAATCGCAAATGGTGGTGTAAAAAAGCTGTCAAAAAAGGTGCAAAACGTTTGCGATGACGGATGCATCAAACACAGTTCAGATTTTAGTTGTGTGTGTGAAGCAGGGCAAACGGTTGATCCAGACGAATTGTTTGCGATTAGACAGAACAACAAAAACGGGCAGCCATATCAATGTGTGTGCGATATACGGCATATAGTTCACTCCGATGAACTATTTGCTATTAGGGAAAGCAACAGAAACGGTCAGCCAAATCAAGGTCTGTGTGATATACGGCATACGGTTCAGTCGAATGAACTGTTTTCTATTAGGGAAGAGAACATAAACGGTTCAACTTAACAAGATGTGTGTGATACGCGGCAAAAGGCCCAGAGGTTAATTCGAGAACAAGTACACAAAGGTTAATTTGACATACATGACTTATAAGTTTCACAGAAATCATATCACTTTTTTTGGAAAACATTTAATTGCGTTGAATGTATATAGTGCTCCATCCTATTAGTTGAATTAACCTCGAGGTCCATGTTTTGGAAACATGTCGTAAAGTAATGGGATAGACCTTCATTCAAGCCAATCAACATGTGTTCAAAAAACAAAAATTATCAAATAGTAACTAGATATACCTTCTTCAAGCCAATCAATGTGTACAAAAAACAAAAAATGTCAAAAATTACAAAACAAGGACCTCGAGGTTAATTCAACTAATATGGTGTAGCACTATATATATTCAACGCAATTAAATGTTCACAGTGACCCATCACATCAGTTAATTTAGCATCGAGGCCACCTCCCATCCGGCACCCATCTGATGACTACTCAAGCCTCAGCACAGTTAACTTGGGAGTTCTGTTAGATGAGCTATCGGTAGGGAAGCTAGTCCTTGCTGTTGTAGGATCCCTCTTTGCATCCTTTATTGGGCACCTGGGTGACCGATTGTTGCCACCCAATGGTCAATGCCACATCCCCCGCATGGTAGTTTTTGCAGCGGGTAATTGCATCGCGTGCCGCGCCCGGCGCAACCGCATGCACACGAACATGCGTGATTGTGCGCCGGCCCCAAACACTCACAGCACAACTTATAAATTGATGGATGGAGTACTAGTTACAGTGATGCATATAATTAAGCAAAGGGATCACACATGTCTGTATTGACTAGAACGAGAATGCAATAGCACAATAAGAATTAAGGCCACGATGATGCGATCGCAGTGGAGGTTATAGGAGGCAAGAAGAAAGATGCATCCATCAACGTACGACCCCCTCCTCCTCAACTCAGTGCGCCGGGCCACCGACCGGCGGCTAAGGAGCGGCGACATTTGTGGCGAGGTCAAGGTGCTTCTCAGCAAAGGCATCCAAGGCTTCCAGCCGGTTGAAGAAGGCCAACATCGTAGCGTCCTCACTGGCCTTGTAGATACCCGTGTACATGATTTGCTCGTACATGTGGACGTATAGGTCGACGAATTATTGCAGGGCGAGGCGCCTCGCGGTGAGCGCGACCTCCAGGTGGACATTCTTCGTGGCATCGGCGGGCAGTCGCAGGGCCACCAGTGCTTGAAAGAGGTTCCGACCATGGAGGCCGATTAAGGCGGCAGGCAATGAGGAGCCGGGCGCGGGGGGTGGAGAAGTACGGCGATGTCGTCCATGAGCTTCTTGAAGACTGTGAACTTGTTGGTGGTGGCAACGATCATCTGGTCCAATTGAGAGTCGTAGCTGGCATCGACGGCGGCCATCCACCAGCCGGTCGCCAACACCGTCTGGAGACAATCCTCGGTGCCATGCCACAGGCCGGTGTCGTGGACCATCTGGCACAGCCGATGGCCGCTCGTGTGCATCGCCACCATGGGTCTGGAGTGAGCACTTTTGCGCTTAGTGTAGGTGCTTAGGAAAATGCTTAGGTGCGTATGATGTGGTAGATGCACTAGAATGGAGGGGCACCTTTATATGAGTGCAAACTGCATTGCATTCACATCATGCTACCTCTTTTCCCGGACCTCCTCCCATTACTTCCCTCATGCATTCATGATGCTAATTGAAGGAGGATGCATCATTGGCCATTTAACATTTCGGGAACCACTACCCTCTCCCTCATCTGCATTAAAGCCGTATCGGGAACTGCGCCGCCTGCTGTGAAATCGAATAGTACTGCGCCGCCCGCTGCACGCCTGGCTGAGCACGCCTCCCTGCCTCCATCAATGCTTAACTACTGAATTTTAGTTGCAAAAATTAGATACTACTAGTGATTTTTAGCTTCATATTTTTTCAAATCGCGTGTTACAAGGTTGACAAATGGCAATGTTACTAGATCAACAAATGCCAATCTTTCCAGTTTGACAAAGGGCAACATACCCAATATGACAGATGCAAATCTTACCAAATTGTTTGTAAGTGGTTGCACACGGGTCATGCAAAAAAATGTTTGCGTTGAAGAGATGCACAAATCCTGCTCTCACTTTGCATACGAGTGTTCTATCTAAAACGTTTGCGATCAAGAGCCATTAAAACCTATAGTCGTTAAAACCAAGACACCTGGCGTCACGTGAATGGTTAACATAATGCACACAGTTTGAATTATACAAACGTTTGAGATATTAAAGTGGTAGCTATTTTTTCAAAATGCCTTTGTTGGCTATTATTTGAGTGCACCTTCTCTCAAAATGGACACGAAAAATACCACAACATATCGGGTTCCATTCCATGATAGCATGCCAAGTTTCATGAATTTCAGACGAGTTTTGGATTTACTAGAATTTAAAAACAAAGTATCTCAATGTTTTGCCGGTAGTCAACGGTGCCCTGTTGTTTGAAATTCATTCTCATTTCTTGCATGGGACCTAAGCATGCACCCAAGGACAAATATTTGATTTTTCACCCAATTTATATGCACTGGAGTATTTGCATGTAGTTCAAATTTGAATTATGCACATAAATGCATTGAAAACTCAGTTAATGCATAAAAATGTCCAAACGAACCCCGAAAAATCAAAAAAATTGACACAACACTCGTGTTGTTATATGTTGACACGATAAATTTTTTGAAAGCAATAAGAGGCAATGGATATCATTTCGTCCCCAAAGGTGGGATGTTCCCTACCGAAACCATCATGCTTGTTGTGAGAAGCTCTGGTTTGTGAGAAGCATATACCCAAACCTGCCCCAAATGGGACAAAAATTTTACCACTGCATGTTGATGTCGCTCCATGATAGCATGCCAAGTTTCATGAATTTCAGACGAGTTTTGGATTTACTAGAATTTAAAAACCAGGTATGTCAATGTATGCGGCCGAGTGATGGTAGCAGGGTGTTTGACATTCATTCCCATTTCTTGCATGGGACCTAAGCATGCAACCAAGGACGCATATTTGAATTTTCAACCAATTTATATGCATTAGAGCATGTGCATGTTGTTCAAATTTCAATTATGCACATGAATGCATTGAAAACTCGATTAATGCATAAAAATGTCCAAATGAACCCCAAAAAATCCCAAAAAAATTGACACAACAATCTCGTTGTTCTATGTTGACACTAGGAAAAAATTGAAATCAAGAAGAGGCAATGGATATCGTTTCGTCCAGAAAGGTGAAACGTTCCGTATCGAAACCATCAGGCTTCTTGTGATAAGCATATCCCCAAACCTGCCCCAAATGGGACAAAAAAATTACCACGGCATGTTGATGCCGCTCCATGACAGCATGCCAAGTTTCATGAATTTCAGACGAGCTTTGGATTTACTAGAATTTAAAAACCAGGTATGTCAATGTTTGCGGCCGAGTGACGGTGGCAGGGTGTTTGACATTCATTCCCATTTATTGCATGGGACCTAAGCATGCAACCAAGGACATAGATTTGAATTTTCAACTAATTTATATGCATTAGAGCATGTGCATGTATTTCAAATTTGAATTATGCACATGAATGCATAGAAAACTCAGTTAATGTATAAAAATGTCCAAGCAAGCCCGAAAAATCCCAAAAATTGACACAACACTCCTGTTGTTCTATGTTGACACTAGGAAAAAAATTTGAAATCGAGAAGAGGCAACGAATATCTTTTCGTCCAGAAAGGTGAAACGTTCCCTACCGAAACCATCACACTTGTTGTGAGAAGCTCTGGTTTATGAGAAGCTTATACCCAAACCTGCCCCAAATGGGACAAAAAATTTACCACGTCATGTTGATGCCTCTCCATGATAGCATGCCAAGTTTCATGAATTTCAGACGACTTTTGGATTTACTAGAATTACAAAAGCAAGTACGTCGTTGTTTGCCAGAGAGCCACGGTGCCGTGGTGTTTGAAATTCATCCCCATTTCTTGCATGGGACATAAGCATAAACCCATGGACACATATATGATTTTACAACCCATGTTGGTGCACCGTAGCATGTCCATGTAGTTTAATTTTGAATTGTGCACCTGAAATGGCTAGAAAAGCAATTTAATGTATAAAATGTCCAAACGAACCCTGAATAATTCCAATTCTTTTACGACACACATATAGTTGCATGTTCACTACAGATAAAAGGTCTAGCAATTCAAACACCATCAATTGTGCTGTGACCCCATTATGTAATTCAAATCACGATGAAAAATCAAGTAGATCCCACAAAGTTTATTATAACCAACCATGTGAGATGCATCACAAAATATCTTGGAGCACCGTCGGAGTATAGTATGCATACGGCTTACACAAGCAGGTGCGATGGCTATAGTCCATAGCCCGCTCTGAATAAGGGTCCGTGTCGGATGACACTTTGCGCGCCAGGTTTTTCGCTGAAGCGATTCCAAATTTTCGGCTTCCGCGGAAATGTCTACCTCCCTGCCCCTCCCCCTTACCAAAAGCCACATTTCCCCTGTTTCTGCCTTCCTTTCGAAGTTGAAACCTTCATTCCTTGCTTGCAGCGCCGCCTCCTCGCCGGCAATCCTCCTTCACGCTGCTCGGCCTCGTCTATCTAGGCAGGTAATCCACATCCGACCCCATCCTCCTCCTCCTTCCACATCCCACATGCCCCGACCGCTGGTGCGATACCTTCCACCCAAATCACCGACCCCTCCACCAAATAAGCGCTACCCTAAGCCATGGTGCACATAGTATAGCCAGGATCTCAAGGAGCATTTGGCAGCGGAGAAGCAAATCGCGGCCGCACGCGCGGATGAGGTTGTGATGGCTGCCATTCGTGCCGACCCCCAGATCTTGGAGGAGCACCTTGCTATCGAGGCCACTGCCGACGCCTCGTGCGCTGACGCCGCGACGCGGTTGGCTGCTTTAAATAATAGCTCATGGCATTTTCTTGAGGATACCATCGGTGCCTTCCACAAAGACTACAAGGTATTTGCTCAGCGTGCACGTGCTTACCTCATCTCGAGAGCCAGCAGGTTGGTGCCTGGAGCGGCTCAGGCAACTCACCACTATGGTGGGGGTACCCACGATGTGGAGGCCTCGCCCTCTTCCATTTCCAAGGAGCCAATCGTCATTGATATCTCCGACAATGAGGAGTAGCTTGTCTTATTAGCTCACTATAAGGACCCGTGTTCAGTTTGCTAGCTACTGCCTTTCTTTAACAAATACTAGTGAATGTGCTACCTACTTTTACCATGCAATATTCTGATCTAGTGTATATGTTCTATATGTCATGCAATGTGGAGTTCATTTAACTGTTTGGTTCAATTCTGCAAATGTGATGTCCAATTTGTCAATGTCAAAACCGGCCGATCTCGGGTAGGGGGTCCCAAACTGTGCGTATAAGGATCGAAGGTAACAAGGGACACGGGGAACACGATGTTTACCTTGGTTCGGGCCCTCTTAATGGAGGTAAAACCCTACATCCTGCTTGATTGTATTAGATGAGTATAGGAGTTACAAGAGTCGATCTACCTCGAGATCGTAATGGCTAAACCCTAGATGTCTAGCCTATGTGAATTCTGATAGCCTCTACGGACTAAACCCCTCGGTTTATATAACACCGGAGGGGCCTAGGGTTGTACAGAGTCGGCTTGCAGAAGAAGGAAATTCCATATCCGGATGCCAATCTTGCCATCCATGCATAGTTGAGTCCTATGTGGACACGGGGCAAGGTCTTCTACCTTGTGTCTTCACGGCCCATCAGTCCGGCCCATATCACACAGCCCAGACACCCGAGGACCCCGTAGTCCAGGACTCCCTCAAAATTATCCAGGGTGCAATTTTCCAAGTTGTCAAGCATGCTTGGTTTGGTTAACTGTCTGATCTTCTATTAGGAGTATGTTATATTGTGCAATGTGGTGCTCAGTTAACGATTGGTTCATTCGTTGTGGTGTTTAGTTAACTGTTTGGTTCAATTCTGCAATGCGATGTTCAATTGTTGTGGGTGCATTATGTTATTGTATACCATGTGAGAAATAAATCGAATTTGGTTGTACTAAATACATGAGAACCAAATACAATTGCTATATTTCCAAGTTGTTAAGCATGATTGGTTTGGCAAACGGTCTGATCTTATATTAGGAGTATGTTATATTGTGCAATGTGGTGCTTAGTTAACGTTTTGTTCATTTGTTGTGGTGTTTAGTTAACTGCTTGGTTCAATTCTACAATGCGATGTTCAATTATTGTGGCTGCATTCTGTTATTGTATACCATGTGAGAAATAAATCGAATTTGGCTGTACTAAATACATGAGAAACAAATACACTTGATATATTTTCAAGTTGTTAAGCATGCTTGGTTTGATTAAATCTCCGATCTTCTATTAGGAGTATATTATATTGTGCAATGTGGTGCTCAGTTAACGTTTCGTTCATTTCTGCAACGCGATGTTCAATTGTTGTGGCTGCATTCTGTTATTGTATACTGATGCGTCTCCAACATATCTATAATTTTTTATTGTTCCATGTTGTTATATTGTCAATCTTCGATGTTTTATAATCATTTTATATCATTTCTTGGTACTAACCTATTTACATAGTGCCAAGTGCCAGTTGTTGTTTTCTGCATGTTTTTTACATCGCATGAAATCAATCCCAAATGGAGTCCAAATGCAACGAAACTTTACAGAGATTTTTTATGGACCAAAAGACACCCAATGGGCCAAGGTAGCGCCTGGGGGTGCTCCAAGGGGAGCACAACCCACTAGGGCGCGCCCTGGTGGGTTGTGCCCACCTCGCGTGCCCCCGGACCGCCTCTTTGCTCTATAAATACCCCAATATTCCAAAAACCCTAGGGGAGTCGACGAAAATCAATTCCAGCCGCCGTAGAGTCCAAAACAACCAGATCCAATCTAGAAACCATCACAGAGGGGTCCACCACTTCCATTGGTATCTCTCCGATGATGTGTGAGTAGTTCTTTGTAGACCCTCGGGTTCGTAGTTAGTAGCTAGATGGCTTCCTCTCTCTCGTTTGATTCTCAATACAATGGTCTCTTGGAGATCCATATGATGTAACTCTTTTTGCGGTGTGTTTGTTGGGATCAGATGAACTTTGAGTTTATGATCAGATCTATCTTTTTATATCCATGAAAGTTATTTGAGTTTCTTTGATCTCTTATATGCATGATTGCTTATAGCCTCATATTTCTTCTCTAATATTTGGGTTTTGTTTGGCCAACTTGATCTATTTATCTTGCAATGGGAAGAGGTGCTTTGTAGTGGGTTCGATCTTACGGTGCTTGATCCCATTGACAGATGGGGAACTGACACATATGTATCGTTGCTACTAAGATAAAATGATGGGGTCTATCCCTACATAGACCGACCTTGTCTACATCATGTCATCGTTCTTATTGCATTACTCCGTTTTCGCATAAACTTAATACACTAGATGCATGTTGGATAGCGGTCGATGTGTGGAGTAATAGTAGTAGATGCAGGCAGGAGCCGGTCTACTAATCTTGGACATGATGCCTATGTAATGAACATTTCCTGGATATCATCGTGATTATTTGAAATTCTATCAATTGCCCAACAGTAATTTGTTTACCCACCGTTTGCTATTTTTCTCGAGAGAAGCCACTAGTGAAACCTACGGCCCGGGGTCTCTTTCTCATAGTATTTGCATTTGTGATCTACTTTTCCTTGCTTTTATTTTTAGATCTATTAAACCAAAAATACCTTGCTGCGTTTTATTCTTATTCATTTTATTTGGTGTTCTATCTATCAATATTTACCACTCACTCAAGTCCGTTTGCCAATTTGTGTTACCGTTACCCGAAAGGGATTGACAACCCCTTTTACATGTCAGGTTGTGAGTATTTGTTATTTGTGCGCAGGGGCTATTTACATTGTGTTGCTTGGTTCTCCTACTGGTTCGATAACCTTGGTTTCATATCTGAGGCAAATACCTACCGCCGTTGTGCTGCATCATCCCTTCCTCTTTGGGAAAATATCGACGTAGCTTCAAGCCGCATCAAAAGGACTTTCTGGCATAGTGCCAGGGAGGATCATCAACATATACCAGGTTCCTAATCACAAATCTCATCTCCTCGCAATTTACATTATCTGCCATTTGCTTCTCGTTTTCCTCTCCCCCACTTCACAAAAAATTGTCGTTTTATTCGCCCCTCTTTTTTGTTCGTCGTTTTCTCGCCGGATCTGTTTTTGAGTGAAATCTTGTTGCATAGTCATCATGACTCAAGAGAACACCAAGTTGTGTGGTTTCTCAAATACCAACAACAACTATTTTATTGGCACTCCGATTGCTCCTCCCGCCACTAGTGCGGAGTCTTGTGATATTAATACTGCTTTGCTGAATCTTGTTATGAAAGATCAATTTTCCGGTACTCCTAATGAGGATGTCGCATCCCATGTTAATACCTTCGAGGAATTATGTGATATGAAAAAGAAAAAGATATGGACAATGTTGTGGTTAAGATGAAATTATTTCCGTTTTCTTTGCGTGATTTTTCAAAAAATTTGTTCTCTTCTTTGCCTCGCAATAGTATCGATTCTTGGAATAAGTGCAAAGATGCTTTTATCACTAAGTATTTTCCGCCCGCAAAAATTATTTCCCTTAGAACCGAGATCATAAATTTCAAGCAACTTGAACATGAGCATGTTGCACAATCTTGGGAAAGGATGAAAATGATGCTACTCATGGGTTAAATCTTTGGATGATCATACAAAAAATTTATATGTGGTTGAATTTTGTTTCTCGTAATATTTAGATTCCGCCGCGGGTGGTAGTTTCATGGAAATTACTTTGGGTGAAGCTACCAAATTGCTTGATAATATTATGGCAAATTATTCGCAATGGCATACCGAAAGAGCTCCTACTAGTAAAAAAGTTAATTCGGTTGAAGAAATTTCTTGCCTGACTGAAAAAGTTGATGCTCTTATGAAATTGGTTGCTAGTAAAAGTGCTCCTATTGATTTCAATGATATGCCTTTTTCTACTTTGATTGAGCAAACTAGTGATGCCATAGATGTGAATTTTATCTCCTGAAATAATTTCAACAACAATGCTTATGAAGGTAATTCTAATCCTAGGCCTTTTCCTATTAACTCCTCTAATAATTACGGTAATTCCTATGGGAATCCTTCTTATAATAATAATAGGAACACCTCTGATCTAGAGGATAATATTAAAGAATTTATCAACATGCAAAAAAAATTCAACACTACCATAAAAGAAAAGTTGAATAAGATTGATGATTTGTCTAGAAGTGTTGATAGAATTTCTCATGATGTGGAAAGTCTCAAGATGACAATTCTTGTGCCTAAGTTAGAAGAATCAATTAAATCTCTTTATATTTCTATGGATGAAAGTAAGAAAAGAACTGCCATGCTTAGAGCTAAAAGAGAATTTTTAGAAAAAGTATTTTCTAGTGATTACTTTCGCAAAAGTGATGAAGACTTAAAATGATTGGTGTTTATTCTATTGATTCCTTGTTTAGTAAAATTAAGATTGATGAAAAAGGGACTAGATAAGAGTCAACTATAGTTAGAAGGTGTCCCGATAATTCGGAGGGTGAAAATCTTGTTGAGAAAATTGATAAAAGTGGGTTTGAAGAGGTCTGTGCCCACTCTTTTGGATTACAAAGACTTTAATAATTATAGTTGTTGTTTTATTGATTGTATTTGCTTGTTGCAATCCATGATAAATTCTCCCCATGCTTATGAACAAAATAAAGCTTTTACTAAACATATTGTTGATGCTATGATGAAAGCTTTAGAAGAAAAGTTGGAATTAGAAGTTTCAATTCCTACAAAATTACATGATGAATAGGAACCTACTATCAAAGTCAAGATTAAAAATTATGAGTGCTTTTTTTGTGTGACTTTGGTGCTAGTATTTCTACAATTCCAAAATCTTTATGTGATGTGCTTGGTCTTACCGATATTGAATCATGTTCTTTGAATTTTTCACTTGGTGGATTCTACTATTAAAAAGGCTATGGGAAGAATTAATGATGTTCTTATTCTTGAAAATAGGAATTATGTGCCCATAGATTTTATTGTTCTTGATACTGATTGCAATTTTTCTTGTCCAATTATTCTTGGTAGACCGTTTTCACGCACTATTGGTGTCGTGATTGATATGAAAGAAGGCAATATTAAGTTCCAATTTCCTTTGAGGATGGGTAAGGTACACTTACCTAGAGCAATAATTAGTCCACCATATGAGTCAATAACGAGGGAATTTTATGGATCTCGAAACAAAGATGACAAAACTTAGATCCTGGCTTTATGCGTAGCTAAGGGCATAAAACTATAGCGCTTGTTGGGAGGCAACCCAATGAATAAAAATTATTTTTGCTTTTTTCTTTCTGTTTTTGAGTGTTAGCACAATTATGCTATTGTTATGATTGTGTTTTTGTGTTTTAATTAGTGTTTGTGCCAAGTAAAGCCTTTAGGATCTTCTTGGGTGATAGTTGTTTGATCTTGCTGAAAATAGAAACCTTTTACGCTCACAAAGATAATTTTCATTTTTAACCAGAGAGCGATAAAATACAAATTCCTTTTGCAGTATATTAATATACAAATTGACCAGGAATTCCCAATTTTTCAGAGTTTTTCGAGTTACAGAAGTATTTAAATATCCATATTTCTACAGATTGTTCTGTTTTGACAGATTCTGTTTTCTTTGCGTTGTGTGCTTGCTTTGATGGCTGTATGGTTTTCTTTGATTAGTTTTTGACTTAGAAAAGTTGGAATACAGTAGATATAATGCAAGAACAGAATATTAATTGGTTTGCTACAGTACTTATTGTAGTGATTTGCTTTCTTATACTAACGGATCTCACGAAGGTTTTGTTGAGTTTTGTGTGATTGAAGTTTTCAAGTTTTGGGTTATCTTACGATGGATGAAGGAATAAGGAGTAATACGAGCCTAAGCTTAGGGATGCCCTGGCATCCCAAGCTATTATCCAAAAGAGAGCAAGCAACTAAGCTTGGGGATGCCCCGAGTGGCATCCCCTCTTTCTTCTGAACGACCATCGGTATTTTACTCGAAGCTATATTTTTATTCGTCACATACTATGTTTTTTCCTTGGACGTGATGCCTATGTAATGATCATTGCCTGGATATCGTCATGATTATTTGAAGTTCTATCAATTGCCCAACATTAATTTTTTTACCCACCGTTTGCTATTTTTTCGAGAGAAGCCACTAGTGAAACGTACGGCCTCGGGTCTCTTTCTCATATTATTTGCCTTTGTGATCTACTTTTCCTTGCTTTTATTTTCATATATATTAAACCAAAAATACAAAAATACCTTGCTGCGTTTTGTTCTTATTTATTTTATTGGCGCTCGATCTATCAGTATTTACAACTCTCTCACGTCGGTTTGCCAATTTGTGGCACCGTTACCCGAAAGGAATTGACAACCCCTCTTACACGTCGGGTCGCGAGTATTTGTTATTTGTGTGTAGAGGCTGTTTATGTTGTGTTGCTTGGTTCTCCTACTGGTTCGATAACCTTGGTTTCATATCTGAGGGAAATACCTACCGCCGCTGTGCTGCATCATCCCTTCCTCTTTGGGGAAATACCGACGTAGCTTCAAGCCGCATCATATACCAAGTGAGGAATAAATCAAATTTGGCTGCACCTAATACATGAGAAGCATATACAAGTGCTATATTTCCTAGTTCTTAGTCATGCTTGGTTTGGATAAATGGGTTTTCCATGTGGCTTGAATTAATCTGATCAATATGCAATGTGCTTATTTTTCATGAACATATTTTACTGATAGCATGTGAACCCTTACTTAACCTGATCACTAACTACCTTATATGTGTTGCAGGGAAACAATGGGAAGCACTAAGGTTTACAAGATGGTACTAACTATTATACCTTGCCTTTTTTATTCCTTTACCTCATTTCCAATATAGAGAAGATATTTATGCACATCCTTGTTTTAAGGCCTTTCCAAAGCAGTTCACTGATGATTACCTCTCAAACCACCTCTATGGTCAGGAGGCGAGGAAAGTTTTCATACAACACCCACGGTTCAATATTGAAGTGTTCCTGAAGAGGATGAAGGATGGACGGTCAATCATCCACAGACACTGGCCTAAAGTGTCGGCGTTCTGGGAACGGGGGTCCCCAGACTTGCCTGCCTGTGGCCTGCGGCGTGGCTCAAGTGGGGGCCCAGCGCGGACCATCTTCATCAACACGAGGCTCAAGACCCTCGCGAGGGGCCAAGCCTAGTGAGGCGGACGACACGACGCATCCTCAGGCGCAGCCTCCTCAGGCTGGCTCGCGAGGAGACGGAGATATCAAGGCGGGGTGCCTCGTGAGGTGCCCGTGACGTAAGCCATGACGATCGAGGCACCAGGCGGGTGCCAGCGCGCGCAGCGTCCTTCTTTCCTCTTTGGTGCGAAGGGGACAAGCATATCCGCGGAGTACCGAGGCATCAGGCAAAGGTTGCCACTTCGGTGCAACGAGACCAAGACCAAGCGGACTACGAGACGGAGGTCACCATGGAGCCCAGCCCGGCGTCACCACCAGAGCCTTTGGCAGGCGAAGACTGCTTTTGTCAGGATAGACGTATTCGCTGTCCCCCTTCAAATTAGCCCGCCATTGTTGGATCCCTTCCCGCTCAATATTTGGGAAGAGGACCAGGGCCTCTATAAATAGGACTAGCCACCCACATAGCGGGGGGTTGGTCAGTTGGGATCTGGAAGAGAGGAAGAGAGAAAGAGAGAGATAGAGAGAGGTGGCTGAACTCCCCATAGCAGTTCATCACCCCAGCCAAGAACAGACCCTCGTGAGGCTGTTCTTCCTTATATTGTTCATCCTCACCAGCCCCAGGGGGCAATCCATCAACCACACACTGGAGTAGGGTATTACACCACATCGGTGGCCCGAACCAGTATAAACCTCGTGTCTCTTGTGTGATTCCCTTAGTAGTTTAGATCTTTGCGAGACGGGGAGGTTGAGGACGTGATTTCCGCGTGCACCCCAGTGTTCGAACCTTAAGGGTCTGCCAGAACCCGAAATCTGACATTTGGCGCGCCAGGTAGGGGTGCGCCGAAATCTGTCTTCCACCACTCCGTTCTCCTCCGACCGTCGCATCCATGTCCGACGCTCGTCGGGCCCGCGCCGAGCGCCGGGCCGCCATCACTTCTCGCCTCGCCTAGATGGCCCCCGTCGGTGGGCGTCCTCGTCGTTCCCCGTCGCCCGCCGTCAACGCCGCCACCGGCCCGACGGGGGGCGAGCAGCAGGCATCGTCTCAGCACCCGTCCGTGCGGCAAGACGGCCGCACCGCCACTCCATCACTCGCTCCAGCTGGCTCTTCGTCCCGCGCGCTCCGCGCACCCTTGGAGGCTCGGGCTGCACTCCTTGCGGCAAACGAGCTCCTGCGCTACCATCCCGTCGACGACGTCTACGAAGAATGGCTCGACCGCGTCGCCGAGCTTGTCTGCACCGCAGGGGGCTCTTCCGCGCCGTCCGTCCCTCTGCGCCGCACTCCGCCCCGCGCAGGCAACGAAGCTCCAGAGGCGCACCAGCCGCCTCCCCTCCAAGAAGATTCCATGGCTCCAAGGCGCTTGGTCCCTGGGCGGAACCCGCTCCGTCAGGTGCTAGCGCAGCAAGAGCGAAGCTGCCAAGAAGTTCCTCGCCCGCAAGGGGCTGCCAGGGCGCTCCCTGCTCCGGCACGCCGCGACCCTGCTCCAGCTCCGGCGCGCCAAGACCCCGCCCTGCTCCTAGCTGCAGCGCGTGGGGACCCTCAAGACCAAGCTCTCCACCAACCGAGGCCTTTCGTGGCCACCGCGGGCTGCCACGCCTACACCACTGAGCTGCGCAATGTCGCGTGGCCCGGCAAGTTCAAGCCCGACCTGCCTCCTCGCTACGATGGCACAACCGATCCCGCAGAGTTCCTCTAGCTCTATGAGCTGGGCATCGAGGCTGCCGGCGGGGATGAAAAGGTCATGGCGAACTGGTTCCCCATGGCGCTCAAGGAAGGAGCTCAAACCTGGCTCCTGAATCTGGCTCCAGGCATGATCTCCTCCTGGGACTAGATGCGCGCCCGCTTCATCGCCAACTTCCAAGGTACTCGCGACCAGCCGCCCGCCGTGAGCGACATGCGTCGCATCAAGCAACAACCCGGAGAGACCCTGCAAAAGTACACCCAGCGCTTCAACAGCGCGCGCCTCAAGATCCCCAAGGTGTCCGAGGAGGCCATCATCTCCGCCTTCTCTGACGGCGTGTGTGACGTCAAGATGAAGGAGGAGCTGGCGATGCACGAAGACCTCTGCACCTCCCTGGAGCTGTTCAACTTGGCGAACAGGTGCGCCAGGGCTGAGGAGGGACGTCTCTCCCTCCTCGAGCTGCCTGCCGCGGACCCAAAAGAGAAGAATCCCAAAGCCAAGGACGCGAAGCGCAAGGGGGCTGCCGTACTCGCGGCAGAACCAGACACCAAGCGGGGCAAGGATCTGCCCGAACCCTCCAGAGGCAGCCGGTACTGTGTGTACCATGACCTCCACACCCACAACACCAACGAATGTCAAGAGCTCCGCGCCGTGCGAGAAGGAAGGATCGGCCGTCGCCTGGACCGTGCTAACCGGGGCTACGGCCGGGGAGGAGGAAGAAACCCAGGACGCTGGGAAGATCGCAGCCTGCGCCCGGGGTGGCGCGACCAGCCTCGCGAGGACCGCTGGCGGGACCTGCCTCGCGAGGGGGACTGGAGAGACCAGCCTCGTGAGGACCGCCCTCACGGCAACGCAGGCCTGCCTCCTCTGCCGCCTCCACCAAGATGGAACGAAGACCGCCATCAAGACGAGGGGGCTTGGGGCTTCCAGGAGCCGCGCGCGATCGCCTGCATCCTGGGTGGAGCTCAAGCCCCGGCCTCCCAACGCATCTTCAAGCAGTTTACCCGTGAAGTGAATGTAGTTCTCCCCAAGCTCGAAGCAACGCGCCCCCTCTGGTGGTCGGCGTGCGCCATCACGTTCAGCTCGGCAGATCAGCTCAAGTGCTCAGCCACCGCCGGAGTCCTCCTGATGCTTTGCTCCCCAGTCATCAGCAATGTGCTGGTCACCAAGACCCTCATCGACGGAGGGCAGGGCTCAACGTCCTGTCCGTGGAAACATTCAACAACCTCCAAGTGCCCTACGACCAGCTTCAGCCAACCAGGCCTTTCTCCGGGATCACCGACGGTTCCACAGTCCTGATCGGGCAGGTCCGCCTCCCTGTCACCTTCGAGGCTCACAGCAACTACCGCACCGAGCTCATCGACTTCGACGTCGCCCACATCCGCCTGCCGTACAACGCCATCCTCGTGTACCCAGCGCTGGCCAAGTTCATGGCCGTGACCCACCACGGCTACAACGTCCTCAAGATGCCAGGAAGTGGCGGCCTCATCACGGTGCCCTGTGAGGAGAGAGATGCAGTGTGTTCCCTGGAGCGAGCCTTTCAGGCCGCGTCGCTAGAAGACCCAGATTGCGGAAGCAGGAGGCTTCCTGAGACCACCCCCAAGAAGAAGGAGACGTCGTCAGGCTCAGCCCCCCAGGAGGCAGGCCCCTCAGGGCCCGTGCCTGCTTGGGAGGACCCTCCATCCATCGCATAGGAAAGTGCGCCTGGCGCCCTCCTCAGGCAGGGCTCGGGGGCTCCCACCTGGAGGGCCACCGACCTAGCCAGGGTCACGAGGGAAGCGCTTGGGCACCATGTGGAGGCATGCTTCGCAGCACGTTTCCCTCGAGAGGGAGCCAGGCGAGGAAGATCAGACCAGCAAGAGTTCATTGACGAGGCCATTCAAGAGCTACAGGAGACAAGGATCATGAGAGGTTTCCGCCGCTTGCCAGCCGTGGCCCCACATCCAGGCGAGGATGGTGGGCTGCGCGTCTGCGTCGACATACCAGGGCTCAATCAGATCGCCACAACGGAGCGCCACTGGCCCTCGCAAGTGGGGCGCTGCGGAGGTCCACCCCACAGCTATGTTCGCATGCCTTACGGCTTGCCGAGCATGGCTGCGGTGTACCAGCGCATCATGAGGGGCATCGTGGAGGTTCAGCAAGACAGGCGTTCCGCGGCCTTGGCGGAGATGGAGACAGCTCGCGAGGAGTCACCAGCGCCTCCGGAGCCTCCCGAGGCCCCGGGGCCTGGGGGCTCATGAGGATCGGCTTCTGCAGCCCGTCAAGTCTGCTGCACCAACGCCACTACGCCGACGACATCCTCAGGTGACATCTTTCAAGTTCCGTTCTCAGCTGGGAGCACCCTCCCAGGGTTGCATCACTCCCAGGTCGCGTGGGTCCATCCCCGCGGCATGTATCTGCATTTACCTTTCCGTCGTTAGTTTGCCTTGTTGGGGGCACCCCTCAGGTTGCATCATCCCCAAGCCGTTCGGGCCAGACCCAGCGGCGTGTATCCCCCTAGCGTTTATTTGCAACTATGCATTGCCTATCTCGCTTAGCTGCATGGTGCCCGTCCGCGGCATCTTTTCTTCCCTTGTCGGCCACTTGCACGTTAAAGGGGGGAGCCTGAGCATCGCGACTCAGGGCTCTTACTGGCTCTCCAGCCCTCAGCCTTTGGCCTTGTCCATGGCATCGCGACCTGGCATACCAGCGACGGCTGAGACAAGCTCGAGGGCCGGGACCCGAGGACATAGAGTACCGGCATCTAACCAAATTTTGCAGTGACACATCTCAAGATACGACCCAGTGCCGGGCGCAACCCGCCCAGAGGTAGGGCCTCGTGAGTCCCGCGCTGGCTCACGGGTGCCCAGATACACCTCACCTAGCCCTACCGTGCCGGTCACATGTCAGGGCGGGGCTGTATATGCCCCGGGGGCTCCTCCCGGAGGGGAGCCCCCTCCCACGTACCAGTGGAAGCACCATGCTCCGCGCTGGCTGACGACACTGCCGAGGAGCGGCTATGCCCGTACACATACGGAAGCGCTATGCTCCGCACTGGTGATAAACAACTGAGGGTGGCCTCCGGGCCGCATTAACCTCAGGGAGCCCAGAGCTCAGTGGCTGGCCCCATCGCAACGCCTCCCCTCGGGAGCGCCGTGCGAGGGGGCTTGGCACGGGGGCTACGGCTGGGTCACGCCCAGACGTACGCCACCTAGCCAGGCCCCTTGGGCCTGGTTTGTCGTGCGTCTCTCCCCGAGCAGAGCCAAGGTATGAAAGCTGTTTGTGCGTCGAGGGGGACTCCTGAGCATCACGACTCTCGAGCCTAACTAGTCCCGTAGCCCCTCACTCCTTAGTTCCGAAAGGCTATGCTGGGTGAGGTACGCGCGGGGCCGGGCTCTGCAGACGTAGAACGGTAGCCACGCTTACATCTCGCCTCATCACCCGCTGTTCGCGCGTCAAGGGGGACTCCTGAGCATCGCGACTCAGGGGCCTAACTGGCTCCATAGCCCCTCACTCCTTAGTTCCGAAAGGCTATGCTGGGTGAGGTACGCGCGGAGTCGGGCTCTGCAGACGTAGAACGGAAGACACGCCTACATCACGCTTCCCTACTTGTTGTTCGCGCGCCAAGGGGGACTCCTGAGCATCGCGACTCAGGAGCCTAACTTGTCACGTGGCCCCTCACTCCTTTGGTCCCATCCTGGTTTCCGGTCGGGGCTAATGCTGGGTGAGGCATGCGCGGGGCCGGGCTCTGCCGGCGTAGAACACAAGCAAGTAGGGAAGAAAAGCATAAAATTCAAGTCACTTAAAAGCAAATATTACAGTCCATGGTGTCGCCTCAATACCAAACGCAAACTTAAATGCCTCCCCGAGGCGTGGTTCATGTGCAGGAATTGAAAGAAGAACAGGAATGGAACAGAGTCACTTGCCGGCGGTGAAGCTGTGCGGAGCGGCTTCGCCTCATGGAGCAGCGGGGCCGGCAGCGCCTTGCCTTGGCTTAGTGCTGAAGGCCCGGAACTTCATCAGCAGCGCCTCCGCGCGCCCCTTCACGGCTTCGATAGCGGCGGCAGCACCCTCGCCGCTCACCGGCTCCAGCAGGCCGTCGAGGTCGGTGTCGGGATCGCGAAGGTAGACGTGGGCGAAGACCCGCGTCAGCGCAGCAGAAGACAAGACGTGCGCCTCGGCCTCGGCCGCGGGGCCGATGCCAAGGGCGACATCCCCAAGGGCCTTAACCAGGAAGGGAAGCAGCTTGGCGGGGCCGTCCCCGTCACCGGCTAGCGGGCTGTCTAGGCCGCTCTCGTAAAGCATCTTCAGCAAAGCACGGGCATCTTTCTCCATGTCCGCGAAGGCCACGCGATCCTCAGCAAGAACCCGGGCCTTGGCGTCAAGCTCGGCCTTCGTCGCCTCCAGCTCCTTCTTCAACGCGCCTAAGTGGTCGCGGCGCTTCTTGAGCTTGGCCTCCTGGTCCTCGAGTGCCGCCTCGCGCGCCTTCGCCCCCTTCTCCAGCTCTTGGCGCAGGCGGACCTCCTCCGCAAGCTGGCCCCGTAGGCCTCGCAGCTCGTCCTCCAGCGCCTTGCAACGGCCGCGGACTTCGACCACTTCTCCCAGGGCTACGTCACGAGCAGCCTTCGCTTCGAGGGTGGCTTCCCTCTCTCTGTCACAGGCCGTCGAGGCCTGAACCAACACCGCCCGAATCGAAGCATCAGAGCGAATCCACCCCGAAGCTAGTTCCAGGCGCCCGGCCATCAGGCGAGGGTCGGCGCCGAGAAGATCCTGCCGCAGCCGGTCCAGTTCGGCGATGGCACGCTCCAAGATGGAAGAAGGAGGCGGAGAAACGTCGGTAAGCCCCATGACAACAGGAGGGGCCGGGGAAGCAACGGTCACTGGAATGGGAGGACAAAGTAGCGGCGGCAAGGCCGCAGTGTCCTGGAGCAGAGTCCGCTGCGCCTCCGCAGCCGTAGCAGCGGCGCCAGATGAGGGCACCTCCGGAGCCACTTGGGCCGTGGGGGCTGAGCTCGCCCCAGCCAGCTCAGCCAAGCCTTGCAAGGATGAACGGGCAAGAGAGGCCCGTGCAGCACGATCTCCCTCCCCTGCGGGCGAAGGCGTCGCCGCAGGTGGGACCTCAGGAGCCCCCTTTGGTTTCTTCGCCGCTGGCGCCAGCCTATCCAAGAGAAGCAATCATCAAGCCTCGTCGGCAGAACGAGGAACAAAAGATCAAGGATCAAGCACTTACGGGTCCTCGCCGGTGAGCTCGGGCAGCCTCCGGCCTAACTTGAAGCCTGACAGCCGGCTGGAAGGGTCGACCTCAGAAGCAGAAGGCGCGTCCATGGTTCGCCCCGGAGCCGGGACGGACCCGCGGGAGATCAGCGCGGTCCTGTCCTTCTTCGGAATCGGGGGCGAGCTCCCGCTGCCCAGCACATCATCGTCATCATCATCATCATCGCTCGGCGAAAGGCGGAGAGTACGGGGCGAGCGCCGAGGGAGGGGAGCCCTCGACTCTCCGTCGGTCGCCCCAGAGTCGGGCCCCTCTCCCCGCTCCTCTTCGTCCTCCTCCTCATCGCTGGAGTCGCCGGAGGGCACATCCACCGGCCCTTCAGAGGCCAGCGCGGGCACAAGCCCGTCCCTGTTAAAAACGGGCATGGACTTCACCACCCGCTTCCAGTCGTCGCGAAGGAACAAGGGCTCGGGAGCGCCCTTCGGCCTTTCCACCTCGCCCTCGACGAGAGATTGGAGAACCGCGGTCACATCCTCTTCATCCGCAGCCTCGGGGCACGGATGAGGCCTCCACATTGGAGGAGAGTACTCCCGGAGCGGGGCCAGCTGGTGCTCCAGGAACTCCTTCAGCAGCGACGCACCGGTCAACTTCGCCGTCGCCATGTTGGCCGGCCTCAGGTCCGCGTCCATCTTCTCCAACACCGGCTTTGCGCGGGGATCCGTGAGCTCCGCTCGGCACCAGTCGCTAGTGCTCACGGGTTGCTCCGTAGGCAAGATCAGCCGAGGGTGGATGCGCCCGACATCTGCCAAGACCCACTTGCTCCTAAAGACCTCGATCCTCTTCCCGGGGTTTGAGATGGCAATGGCGCCGCTATACGCCACGAAGCCCGCACACGCAGAAAGAGAGCTGCCGGTGATCCGGAGGTAGAAGTAGTGGCGCAGCAGGGCCACTGAAGGCTGCACCCCTACGTGGGCCTCGAAGTAGTAAGCGAAGATCGCCAGAAGGAGGACAGAGTTGGGGTGGAGATGCAGAGCCTTCAAGTCGTAATGGCGGAGGACGGAGAAGAAGAACTCGGAGAAGGGAGGCAACAAGCCTGCAGAAATGGAGCTCGCAAAGAGAGGATAAAAGGTGCTCCCTCGGTCCTCGGGGGTGGCGTAGCCGGCCTTGAACACCTCCGTCCTGTTGACGCCCTGCGTCGTCGCCATCCAGCACAGCCGGGCGAAGCTCGCCTTGGACACATTCGGCGGATCCAGAGCAGGGGAGTACCAAGCCTTGGCCGGAGGCTGGCGAGGCGCCACGGCTTCCTAGGTCACGCAGCTGGAGTAGATCTGGAAGTTTAGAGGAAGAAAGGGAAGGCGCAAGAAAGGGGATCTGAGTGACGACCGGAGAGAGCAAAAGGCGAAGTCTGGGCAGATGCCGCTCCTTTACCAACCTGCGTGGTTGCTGAGGCACCCACGTCCAATCAACCGCCATGTGGTGCCCGAGGCTGCAGGCTGTTAGGGCCCGCGGAGCTTCGCCCTTGCCCTTTCGCCTCTCGGCACGGCCAAGCCCATGCGCGCCATGGGCCCGGGGGCTACTGTCGGCGTTCTGGGAACGGGGGTCCCCAGACTTGCCTGCCTGCAGCCTGCGGCGTGGCTCAAGTGGGGGCCCAGCACGGCCCATCTTCATCAACACGAGGCTCAAGACCCTCGCGAGGGGCCAAGCCTCGCGAGGCGGATGACACGGCGCATCCTCAGGCACAGCCTCCTCAGGCTGGCTCGCGAGGAGATGGAGATATCAAGGCGGGGTGCCTCGTGAGGTGCCCGTGACGTAAGCCATGACGATCGAGACACCAGGCGGGTGCCAGCGTGCGCAGCGTCCTTCTTTCCTCTTTGGTGCAAAGGGGACAAGCATATCCACGAAGTATCGAGGCATCAGGCAAAGGTTGCCACTTCGGTGCAACGAGACCAAGACCAAGCGGACTACAAGATGGAGGTCACCATGGAGCCCAGCCAGGCGTCACCACCAGAGCCTTTGGCAGGCGAAGACTGCTTTTGTCAGGATAGACGTACTCGCTGTCCCCCTTCAAATTAGCCTGCCATTGTTGGATCCCTTCCTGCTCAATATTTGGGAAGAGGACCAGGGCCTCTATAAATAGGACTAGCCACCCACATAGCGGGGGGTTGGTCAGTTGGGATCTAGAAGAGAGGAAGAGAGAAAGAGAGAGATTGTCGGGACCCCGATCCTAGGTCACACCGATCTAGCATGTAACACATCATATCACTTTGTGGCCTCACGCACGGTATTTCCATGGGTGCCACCTTACCTGGCCCGGGACCGTTTGCGCCTTTTGGCTCACGTATATGATAGTGTCGCTAGCATCCATATGACAAAGAACCCGGGCCGACATGGCTAGTCGTGAACCCAAAGCGGCACTACCCCATGGGGACAGGCATACATGAATCAACCTCGAGCATGTCGGTCAACAGCGTGTGAATCCGGGCTGTAGCACTGGGCTAACAGGACTCCGGTAACCCGGGCTGTAGCAGGCTAGGCAGGACTCCGGATGTCACCGCGTGACATTTCCCCGAAGGGACAGACATAGGAACGAAGTGAATCACATGCCGGCCAGTCAAGTGTCCTGAGCAGTAGTGCTGGGCTAGCAGGACTCCGGTGATCCGGGCTGTAGCGGACTACTATCGCTCAGAAGCACTAGACTACATTTCCCCATATGATAGGCTGCCAAGGATAAACAACTAGATAGTCGGATCCCACACATACCAAGCATTTCAATCATACACCCAATATGCTCGATATGTGTGAATACAACATGGCATCACAACATAACTCTACAACTCAAGTATTAATTCATTACGCTCCGAGGAGCGAGATATTGCAAACATGGGTCTCATGACCCAACAATCATAGCATACAATGCAAAGCACATGCGGAAGCTTAACATGTCTGAGTACAGACATCTATAAATGAAAAAGGCTAAGAAGCCTGACTATCTACCAAATCCTGTCGAGAGCACAAGATCGTAGCTGAGGTATCAAGCTAAACGTCGAAGTCCACGCGGAACTACTAGTGAGACTGAAGTCTCTCTGCAAAACATAAATTAAGCAAACGTGAGTACAAGGGTACTCAGCAAGACTTACATCAGAACTAGCTACATATGCATCGGTATCAACAAAAGGGGGTGGTGGAGTTTAACTGCAGCAAGCCAGCTTTGACTCAGTGGCTAACCTGAACTACGATTGCAAGCAACTCCTTTGAGGTGGCGCACACGAGTCCACATATTCACCATTCAATACACCACTATGGATCCGCTCTCGTCTCCCTACGAGAAGGCCATCCATAGTACTCACACTTATCTTGCGAGTTTTAGAGTATCCACTTTCACTTGTCTATGAACTGTTATAGGCAACCCAAAAGTCCTTTACCGCGGACACGGCTATTCGAATAGATCATTTATAACCCTGCAGGGGTGTACTTCGTCACACATGTTTCCACCACTTAGCGTCTGCACACGACATGTGCTCGGCAGACTTCAAGCGAAAGCCGGCGTGGGTGTAGACCACGACCTGACTAACCACACAAGTCTCTAGTCCAGGTTTATCGCCTATTCGGGTTCCATCCGCGAGGAGATCCGGCCGGAGTTTCGCTCACAGCCCCAAACAATGTGTGCAGGGTTCCCGAGACACCAAACGGGCGCCCGGTACACCGTGCCACAGTGTATCTACCGCATCATAGCCCACCCCTAGGGTCAGCGCTACGCACGGCCGCCAACACATATCCTATAAACACCAGAAACTAATTGCAACTCCTAGACAGAGGACGAGAGGGGTCAGTAAGTCGAGCGGGGTCATATTTCAGGGCCCAACGTGTGGTAGTAGTTGTTTCATGGATCACAAACACAGAACTTAGTTCCTGAGGACGGTTTCAATGAGACAACCCACCATGTACTCCTACATGGCCTCTCACCGCTACCTTTACCAAATCGTGTTCACACACTTAGCTCTCAACAGTAGGACATGTTTACACACCTCCGATTCATCCCCGATGAATCGGACCTGACTCAACTCTAAGCAGTAGCAGGCATGACAAACAAGCATGAATGAGTAGGCACATCAGGGCTCAAACAACTCCTACTCAGGCTAGTGGGTTTCATCTATTTACTGTGGCAATGACAGGTCATGCAGAGGATAAGGGGTTCAACTACCGCAACAAGTAATAGATGAATCGTTGTTGTCCTAATGCAGTAAAAGAGAGCAGGAGCGAGAGAGGGGGATTGTATCGGAATGAACAAGGGGGTTTTGCTTGCCTGGCACTTCTGAAGATAATATAGCTCTTCATCGGTGTCATCGATCACATCGTCGGAAACATCGTCGACAGAGAGGGGACGGTTACCGGCAAACACAAAACGGAACCACAATCAATGCAATGCACATACATATGAATGATATGTCATATTAAGGTACTGAATTGACCTAGTGCAACAGTTAGTCATATTCATTGAAGCGGAATTCAAACCTATAGCAAATTCCAACTCCAAAACTAATTACTATTTATTCCATAAACATGAATTGTCCTATTCAGTGAGGTTAACTTGTTCAAACATGCATGCAAATGACATATTCAGATTCTTTGGATTTTTCTGATCATTTTACATATATAATTTATCTTATTTGGAGTTACGGTTGAATTACTATGAATTTTTGAAGTTTGGGGTATTTTCTGAAATTTATAAATCATTTCTGATTTATTTTAATTCCAGAAAAAGGTTTATGACGTCAGGGTGACATCCGCACCACGTCAGCAAGTCAACTGGTCGGTC
Organism: Triticum monococcum; assembly: GCA_034509565.1. Taxonomy (NCBI): domain Eukaryota; kingdom Viridiplantae; phylum Streptophyta; class Magnoliopsida; order Poales; family Poaceae; genus Triticum; species Triticum monococcum. The sequence goes on along the minus strand of CM067844.1, from coordinate 455,768,132 downwards.
CAGGTCAAACCTGACAGTGGGTCCCGCGTGTCAGTGTAATTTGTTAACTAAAATATTAATTAGCACTAATCCTAATTAGTCAGCAGGGTTGGGCCCTACCTGTCATTGACCCAGGGGTCAAACTGGGCCCACCCGTGGTCAAACGTGGTCGGCGGGGTCAACTCGCCGGCGTCGAGTCGCGGCGAGGCCAGACGCGGCGGAGCAGCGTGGGTATCGCGCTCCGGCGACCAAAACGACGGCGGAGGCGTGCTGCATGCTGCTGGTGGACTCGCGCGTCGAGTGGTGTAGGCGGTGGGTGCGGGGGTGGCCGGAGATGACGCCGGCGAGCACGAATGCGGCGGCCGGCGTTCGGGTGTTCGCGGGATCGATGCTGCGGTGCACGGGAGGACGAGCTGGTGTTGGCTACGGGCTCCTGGTGGTGCGCTGAGCACAAAGGTGAGCTTGGCTTCGAGCCACTTTGGGTCTAGCCACAATGGCGCCATGGCCGGCGGCGAGGAGCTCACGGCTCCAGTGGCTAGGCTAGTTAGGGGAAGAGATTCACTGCGGGGAGAAGGGGGAAATGCTCGGGAGCTCACAGGGAGGTCGATGAGTAGCTCAGCGGGCTCGGGGAAGCTTCTGCAACGGCGAATTGACGACGGCGATCTCCGGGCACCGGAGATGAAGACGACGACGCTCGGGTCGACTGGGGCCTCCTCTGGTCGCGTGCTTCGGGTGTGTAGCTCCACGGGGTCAGGGCGGAGCCCAGGGATGCGGAGAGGGAGCGAGGGGGTGGTTGTGGACGCGGTGGCAGCGAACGGCGGCGACGGCGCGTTCGGGTGTGTGTGAGAGATCGAGACAGGGGAGGGGATGAGGGCGAGGGAGAGTGCGAGAGAGGTCGGGGGCTGCGTGGCGTCGCGAGGGAGGGCCAGAGCGATGAGGGGGCAGCCAGGCAGGGTGGAGGTGGCGCGCGCGCGGCGAGCACACGCCCGGCGTCCTCCTGGCAGCAGCTGGAAGAAGACAAGGAAGGAGGTGGGCTGGGCCAACAGTGCTGGGCCACAGCTGGGCCGCCAGGTTTGCTTTCTCTCTCTCTGCTTTCTGTTTTAATCTGTCTTTTGCCACTATTTTTCAAATTCAAAACAGAATTCAAACAGTGCAAATAAACCTTTGAATATTTTTATGTTGCTAAATGGATTGTTCCTGATGCACATAAAATATTTCAAAGTTATTTGAATATATATTCTATATATTAAGAATATAGATCCAAATTCAAATACAATATGATTTCAATCCAATGTCCCAAATTATTCCATAAAAATGTTCCAGAATTTTGGTTTGATGTATAGCTCTTTCCAAAATTACCAAAACTATTTTTAGGGCATTTTGGCTTCACTGAATGCATTTTCAGGGTTCTTGCCCTTATTTTGTGTTTTGGTTCCTGTTTTCTATTTCTGACATTTGTTCTAATTTGGTTTTTGAACCAAACTCATTTTTCTGCTTCTGACAATTTTTGCAGGGACTAAATGGCTTATTCCAAAGCCCCTCCACAATTATCAGAATTATTGGACATATGGTTAATATATCACCTATATAAATCCAATGCAAATAGTTATTGGATTAACTCAAATGCCCAAATAAATATTTCTATGACTCCAAAAATATTGGTTTGAATTTTACCTCTTGCCAATATTTTTATAGCTTTAACAGGAACATTTTCTTGGGTTTATTTGTAGCAATTTTTAATGTTGATCTTTATTTCTGAAATGATTTCTGAGGCTTTCAGCTTTCCCCAATTCAACTTTCAGAAATTTAAACATGATGCAAGCAAGATGCAAACACCAGGCAGCACCAGAAGCTAGGGTTGTGACAGCTCACCCCTACTAAACAAGAATCTCGTCCCGAGATTCAAGTCGTGAGGTAAGAAGACAGAGGGACACAAGCTAACACAATCTTCACGATCTAGGTTGCATCTCATAAGGTTGTTGATCCGATCACCATCATTGTCTTGATGTCTTGCTCTGAGAATTTCATCCACTCATGACAATGAGAAGGAAGGAAAACCCTAAAGAGTCGATCTCCTCGAAGATCAGGCAACTCACGATCAACTCACGGAGTGAGACATAGAAACATCTCGCGAACTGAGAGGCAAAACTTGCATCAGGAGCAATAGAAGAAACAATTTGACGAGGGTTTCAAAGTAGCGAGGGGAATTGCCATGATTCTAAAATAGGGCACCTCGGGGAAGGTGACTCGAAGAACTATTCCCTTAAGTGGCAAAAAGAATTACTTTTGATTCAGAGATCGTTGGAACTCTTCATACCAGCTTAAGGCAATTTACAATTGATCGTTTGAGATAGCTTGAAGAGATGGCATACTTGGACTAGGATGGATGATGTGGACTACCTTGTTGAAGACAACGCAATGGATGATTTTTAGCTTATCATCGGAAATGGATGGGACCCATGGTAAGTCCACTTTTGAAGATGATCCTGAACAACAGCTACTGAGGTGTAAGCTGGGAACAAAATGCAAATGTTGGGAATGATTCTAGTAACTGGGGAGAAGGTTCACTGGCAAAGGTGATTCCACCAATTGGATGGCTATCGAACAACTGAGAGGACGGAGGCACAATCCAGTTGACGACAACATCAGAACCTAGTGCCTAAGCGTGCTCTCAAGAACTTGAGCATTTCCATACTCATCAAGGTTCTGCCAATATCCGTGTCAAGGATCCTGGCAACACAACATGCTACCATGATGAATAATGGCAGAAGATGCAGATGCAAAGAAAGATAACACTCTCTCAGATTTCACCTTAGCGAAGCCAAGGAAGCAAAATCTGGATGATCGACCGAGAGACATTTAGCACTCCGCTTCTAATGTTCTCCTTGATGTACTGGTTACCACGGTCATGCTTTAAGCATCGGCATAGCCACCAAGTAGTGGTCGGACTTCGGAATACAACAGATCCATAAGGAACAACTTCTGGATTAAATCCTATGAAATCCTTATGGGAAGGTGGCCAACTTTCTTCAACCGAGATACTACAATAATAGGTCTTCCGGCTGGATGTGTTGGCCACGACATCCACTTTACCGGTTAACAGGAGACCAATATTATGGTTCTTGGAAAATGCTCCAACCATCATATCTTCCTGAGATTCAGATCTGGTTGGTGTCAGGATATTCCAGAATCATCGAGTCTAGAAAGGAAAATGAAGGTTTGCAACACAAATCGACGAGATGACGTTGCGAGATTCTCGGGGGAATGAACTATGGTAGTAGGCTCCAAAACATGAGCCGGCTCTGCTACAAGCATGTGAACACGTTGTCCTAGACAAGCATGGCCACCTGGTAGTCTTACAACAAAACACTACCGAGTTCAGGAGGGAACCATCAACGAGGATATCGAAGTCCTTGTGTAAGTCTAGCTCCTAAGAAGAAACTTCTTCTCCTTGAACAAACCAATCAGTGGCTTGGTGTGCTAGGAACACATATGGAGTGGAGGTAATTAATCTACCAAACCATAGAATATTTCGCACATATGCATGACTGATTTGGGATGATTCCAAGGGAAACAAAACAAACCTTTCTCAAGTTCATGGCGGCAACTTACACCTAATGCACGTGAAATCGAGGAAGTCACTTCTTCCATCCAAGCGTAAGCTTCATGAACGGAACATGAAGGCATTGCTTACAAAGTTTTCAACACTAGGTTGATGATCAACATGAATCATGGGGGAGACAAAATGCTGCTGATGGGCTCAACGACAACTCATCGAAATTTTCATATCGCTGGACTTCCACCATCATGTGAACACGGTGATAGCATTGGTCAGACCAAAAGATATAATGGTGTATGCTCAATGGATCAACCATGAGTAAGACAACATTACGAACATCGTTGTTCTGATTTGACTTGACGATAGCCCATACTCAAGTCTAAGTTTTGACAAGGCAATAGATCCAACAATTGATCACGAGGACCAATCGATGGAGATATCATCTTTCTTCAACACACACACAAACACAAAGATATCCCATAGTGATGAACTAAGTGGATTAAGCTTTCATCTTCCAACTCTCCAAGTTGTTGTTTGGCTTACCCAACTAGTTCAGGGGTATCCCACACAGATTCTTGGAGATTGGGTGGTTTGGAGGAAAATCAACATGATCACGAACTCAACATAGCGGTCAGGTGACAACCTGGTAACACTTCCGAGAAGATGTTCGGAAAATCACGAACCACCGATATGTTATTAAGCTCGAGAACAATCTTGCTTTTCAGGGCAAGACGATATGATCAAAGAGTGAGGGATTGGCACAATCCTAATCCATTGATCGAAGTGTGCACCAGAAATATGGACTAGGTAGCACGATCAGCCTTAGAATGATAATTCAATAACCAACGCGCTAAGAATGAGGGTATTGTCCATTAACTACCAAGCAACACAGTTGCTAGGAGTATTGATTTCACACATCACGACTCACTTGCCGGCATTCCGGTTGCAACAACACGGAAACCGAGAAAGGAATAATGATGGAGGGAGTATCACTACATCAAGAATTCATGAGAGATGCTGCATTTCCTATGACAATCCTGACATAAAGGGGGTAATACTCCGAGGTAGAACAGAACAAAAGCTGGATTGGCATTTTGATCTGCGGAATACAACCACTTTGACCCGATCCCAGAAATGGATGAGGTACTGGAGTTTGTTTCTCCTAGTCATTCTGAAATAGAACGGCTTGACGAACCACAAGGGTACTAGGCATCGATGAACACAAATGCACAACTATTCCTGACTATCAATTGATAGACGAAGGTCAGAAAACAACTAAAGAGGGACAACTCAAGGAACATATAACTTCCTGAGTTGTGGAGGCATAGATTAGTATGTCGAGAAAAGCTCAACATATTTCTTCCAGATAACCCACGCAGAAAGGTAGAACTGGCAGAGCCACAATATAGAATGGAGAACTCATCAAGAGCACTCTGTCGTGACCTTTTGGTTCAAAAGAACTCCTGCCAAGAATGGTTCATGATAATTGGAAGAAGGATGTACCACGAACCTCGAGGACTATTGCAAAGGTTACTAATATCCTAAAGGAACGAGCAAACACTATCAACATGAGGTAAGTAGGGTGAATCTCGGGTTCAAAACCCAGGAATAGAATGCCTACTAACTAAATGGCATCACGGGATGCTTTTGAGAATAATGGCCAGAATCGCACACTGGGAACACAAAACATGGCTAGATTACTAGGTGGCACTCTAAGACATCTAGGGTCATAATAATAATTCCAACATATATGTCGAGGCAAAAGAATACCCCAACTGACAAGTAGTGTGATTAATCTGGCCCAAATGGACATCAAGAACAGGGGAAAGGGTTTGCAAATGCATCAGACTATTTAGAAACCTGGGATGACTCGGACAGCATAATGGCTATAAGTGCTCAAAATGATTTGAGACATCCTGCAAAATGGTGGCATAACCACTCAGAAGCACAAAATCAAGGTTCGAGACCAACTATGAACACACAGAAGTAGTAGAAACTGAACTGGCTTAAATCCAACAATCTTAGGCAACTACGGTTTAGTAACACGTCATCCTGATAGATAGATGAGAAGAACTAATTCTTAATCCCCGTAGAAAAGAAGAGGTTGACTCAGATCAGATGGGCATGAGGTATAAGGAGTAAAAAGAGCCTTACGTTCCCTTCCACAATCAATTCCCTTACATAACTAAAGCATTTCTAGACTCAACTTCGACCAGTTTGGCTTGGTAAACCTACAGGCAGTCAGGCTCTGATACCAACGCTGTCGGGACCCCGATCCTAGGTCACACCGATCTAGCATGTAACACATCATATCACTTTGTGGCCCCACGCACGGTATTTCCACGGGTGCCACCTTACCTGGCCCGGGACCGTTTGCGCCTTTTGGCTCACGTATATGATAGTGTCGCTAGCATCCATATGACAAAGAACCCGGGCCGACATGGCTAGTCGTGAACCCAAAGCGGCACTACCCCATGGGGACAGGCATACATGAATCAACCTCGAGCATGTCGGTCAACAGCATGTGAATCCGGGCTGTAGCACTGGGCTAACAGGACTCCGGTAACCCGGGCTGTAGCAGGCTAGGCAGGACTCCGGATGTCACCGCGTGACATTTCCCCGAAGGGACAGACATAGGAACGAAGTGAATCACATGCCGGCCAGTCAAGTGTCCTGAGCAGTAGTGCTGGGCTAGCAGGACTCCGGTGATCCGGGCTGTAGCGGACTACTATCGCTCAGAAGCACTAGACTACATTTCCCCATATGATAGGCTGCCAAGGATAAACAACTAGATAGTCGGATCCCACACATACCAAGCATTTCAATCATACACCCAATATGCTCGATATGTGTGAATACAACATGGCATCACAACATAACTCTACAACTCAAGTATTAATTCATTAGGCTCCGAGGAGCGAGATATTACAAACATGGGTCTCATGACCCAACAATCATAGCATACAATGCAAAGCACATGCGGAAGCTTAACATGTCTGAGTACAGACATCTATAAATGAAAAAGGCTAAGAAGCCTGACTATCTACCAAATCCTGTCGAGAGCACAAGATCGTAGCTGAGGTATCAAGCTAAACATCGAAGTCCACGCGGAACTACTAGTGAGACTGAAGTCTCTCTGCAAAACATAAATTAAGCAAACGTGAGTACAAGGGTACTCAGCAAGACTTACATCAGAACTAGCTACATATGCATCGGTATCAACAAAAGGGGGTGGTGGAGTTTAACTGCAGCAAGCCAGCTTTGACTCAGTGGCTAACCTGAACTACGATTGCAAGCAACTCCTTTGAGGTGGCGCACACGAGTCCACATATTCACCATTCAATACACCACTATGGATCCGCTCTCGTCTCCCTACGAGAAGGCCATCCATAGTACTCACACTTATCTTGCGAGTTTTAGAGTATCCACTTTCACTTGTCTATGAACTGTTATAGGCAACCTAGAAGTCCTTTACCGCGGACACGGCTATTCGAATAGATCATTTATAACCCTGCAGGGGTGTACTTCGTCACACATGTTTCCACCACTTAGCGTCTGCACACGACATGTGCTCGGCAGACTTCAAGCGAAAGCCGACGTGGGTGTAGACCACGACCTGACTAACCACACAAGTCTCTAGTCCAGGTTTATCGCCTATTCAGGTTCCATCCGCGAGGAGATCCGGCCGGAGTTTCGCTCACAGCCCCAAACGATGTGTGCAGGGTTCCCGAGACACCAAACGGGCGCCCGGTACACCGTGCCACAGTGTATCTACCGCATCAATGCCCACCCCTAGGGTCAGCGCTACGCACGGCCGCCAACACATATCCTATAAACACCAGAAACTAATTGCAACTCCTGGACAGAGGACGAGAGGGGTCAGTAAGTCGAGCGGGGTCATATTTCAGGGCCCAACGTGTGGTAGTAGCTGTTTCATGGATCACAAACACAGAACTCAGTTCCTGAGGACGGTTTCAATGAGACAACCCACCATGTACTCCTACATGGCCTCTCACCGCTACCTTTACCAAATCGTGTTCACACACTTAGCTCTCAACAGTAGGACATGTTTACACACCTCCGATTCATCCCCGATGAATCGGACCTGACTCAACTCTAAGCAGTAGCAGGCATGACAAACAAGCATAAATGAGTAGGCACATCAGGGCTCAAACAACTCCTACTCATGCTAGTGGGTTTCATCTATTTACTGTGGCAATGACAGGTCATGCAGAGGATAAGGGGTTCAACTACCGCAACAAGTAACAGATGAATCGTTGTTGTCCTAATGCAGTAAAAGAGAGCAGGAGCGAGAGAGGGGGATTGTATCGGAATGAACAAGGGGGTTTTGCTTGCCTGGCACTTCTGAAGATAATATAGCTCTTCATCGGTGTCATCGATCACATCGTCGGAAACATCGTCGACTGAGAGGGGACGGTTACCGGCAAACACAAAACGGAACCACAATCAATGCAATGCACATACATATGAATGATATGTCATATTAAGGTACTGAATTGACCTAGTGCAACAGTTAGTCATATTCATTGAAGCGGAATTCAAACCTATAGCAAATTCCAACTCCAAAACTAATTACTATTTATTCCATAAACATGAATTGTCCTATTCAGTGAGGTTAACTTGTTCAAACATGCATGCAAATGACATATTCAGATTCTTTGGATTTTTCTGATCATTTTACATATATAATTTATCTTATTTGGAGTTACGGTTGAATTACTATGAATTTTTGAAGTTTGGGGTATTTTCTGAAATTTATAAATCATTTCTGATTTATTTTAATTCCAGAAAAAGGTTTATGACATCAGGGTGACATCAGCACCACGTCAGCAAGTCAACTAGTCGGTCCAGGTCAAACCTGACAGTGGGTCCCGCGTGTCAGTGTAATTTGTTAACTAAAATATTAATTAGCACTAATCCTAATTAGTCAGCAGGGTTGGGCCCTACCTGTCATTGACCCAGGGGTCAAACTGGGCCCACCCATGGTCAAACGTGGTCGGCGGGGTCAACTCACCGGCGTCGAGTCGCCGGCGAGGCCAGACGCGGCGGAGCAGCGTGGGTATCGCGCTCCGGCGACCAAAACGACGGCGGAGGCGTGCTGCATGCTGCTGTTGGACTCGCGCGTCGAGTGGTGTAGGCGGTGGGTGCGGGGGTGGCCGGAGATGACGCCGGCGAGCATGAATGCGGCGGCCGGCGTTCGGGTGTTCGCGGGATCGATGCTGCGGTGCACGGGAGGACGAGCTGGTGGTGGCTACGGGCTCCTGGTGGTGCGCTGAGCACAAAGGTGAGCTTGGCTTCGAGCCACTTTGGGTCTAGCCACAACGGCGCCATGGCCGGCGGCGAGGAGCTCACGGCTCCAGTGGCTAGGCTAGTTAGGGGAAGAGATTCACTGCGGGGAGAAGGGGGAAATGCTCGGGAGCTCACAGGGAGGTCGATGAGTAGCTCAGCGGGCTCGGGGAAGCTTCTGCAACGGCGAATTGACGACGGCGATCTCCGGGCACCGGAGATGAAGACGACGACGCTCGGGTCGACTGGGGCCTCCTCTGGTCGCGTGCTTCGGGTGTGTAGCTCCACGGGGTCAGGGCGGAGCCCAGGGATGCGGAGAGGGAGCGAGGGGGTGGCTGTGGACGCGGTGGCAGCGAACGGCGGCGACGGCGCGTTCGGGTGTGTGTGAGAGATCGAGACAGGGGAGGGGATGAGGGCGAGGGAGAGTGCGAGAGAGGTCGGGGGCTGCGTGGCGTCGCGAGGGAGGGCCAGAGCGATGAGGGGGCAGCCAGGCAGGATGGAGGTGGCGCGCGTGCGGCGAGCACACGCCCGGCGTCCTCCTGGCAGCAGCTGGAAGAAGACAAGGAAGGAGGTGGGCTGGGCCAACAGTGCTGGGCCACAGCTGGGCCGCCAGGTTTGCTTTCTCTCTCTCTGCTTTCTGTTTTAATCTGTCTTTTGCCACTATTTTTCAAATTCAAAACAGAATTCAAACAGTGCAAATAAACCTTTGAATATTTTTATGTTGCTAAATGGATTGTTCCTGATGCACATAAAATATTTCAAAGTTATTTGAATATATATTCTATATATTAAGAATATAGATCCAAATTCAAATACAATATGATTTCAATCCAATGTCCCAAATTATTCCATAAAAATGTTCCAGAATTTTGGTTTGATGTATAGCTCTTTCCAAAATTACCAAAACTATTTTTAGGGCATTTTGGCTTCACTGAATGCATTTTCAGGGTTCTTGCCCTTATTTTGTGTTTTGGTTCCTGTTTTCTATTTCTGACATTTGTTCTAATTTGGTTTTTGAACCAAACTCATTTTTCTGCTTCTGACAATTTTTGCAGGGACTAAATGGCTTATTCCAAAGCCCCTCCACAATTATCAGAATTATTGGACATATGGTTAATATATCACCTATATAAATCCAATGCAAATAGTTATTGGATTAACTCAAATGCCCAAATAAATATTTCTATGACTCCAAAAATATTGGTTTGAATTTTACCTCTTGCCAATATTTTTATAGCTTTAACAGGAACATTTTCTTGGGTTTATTTGTAGCAATTTTTAATGTTGATCTTTATTTCTGAAATGATTTCTGAGGCTTTCAGCTTTCCCCAATTCAACTTTCAGAAATTTAAACATGATGCAAGCAAGATGCAAACACCAGGCAGCACCAGAAGCTAGGGATGTGACAGAGATAGAGAGAGGTGGCTGAACTCCCCATAGCAGTTCATCACCCCAGCCAAGAATAGACCCTCGCGAGGCTGTTCTTCCTTGCATTGTTCATCCTCACCAGCCCCAGGGGGCAATCCATCCACCACACACTGGAGTAGGGTATTACACCACATCGGTGGCCCGAACCAGTATAAACCTCGTGTCTCTTGTGTGATTCCCTTAGTAGTTTAGATCTTTGCGAGACGGGGAGGTTGAGGACGTGATTTCCGTGCGCACCCCAGTGTTCAAACCTTAAGGGTCTGCCGGAACCTGAAATCCGACATAAAGTTGCAAAGACCTTCAACATGAATGAAGGCTCAATATTCACCTTCCGCTTCAGCAGTTCTCCATATGAGATGCATCTGTCTATGTACCATCTATGATGCCAATTTTGAAAGGTTCTAGATGTTGCATGTGAAACTTGGTGCTGGTGCAGTTGTAATGGGGTAGCTGAGTCCTGAAGCTATATCATGTGGTACTTGGAGGTATTTCAATTAATAAATCATGCTTCCTTAATATGGAAATGAAATATATTATGTGCTTAATATGAATGTCAATTAGATTAATAAATGGATTATTAATAATAGGCCAATTATCCTGCTAATTGTGTTTTCCTATTGCAAACGGTTATTGAGAAAACACAGTGGGCGATGACCTCAGGCAACACACACAGTTTCTAGGAATAAACCGTGTTGGATCAATGAACAATCACACACGACATTCTCTTGAAAACTGTTTGTGTTACACCACCTTGCGCAAACGTTTTCCTTGGAGTGACTGTATGGGATGTATATACGAACGAAAATGTTTAGCGGTGACTGACTGTGTGGGATGTACTTACGAGCGGAAATGATTTTGCCTGTATAATTTTATTTTTTAGCACTAGTGTACGTATAACCATATTTGGTCACTCGCTAGTTGCACACGACCTCATTTTTCCGAGCGTGTGTGCCAGGAGGTCATATCCCCGATAGTTTCTGGGTCGTGTGGGAAGGACCCCCCCTATCACAGTCACTCACTAGGTAACGGTTTCGAACTCCGTCGCGAAAAGGGGCTACAAACCATTTGTATAGCAGCTCGTTGTACAAGTGTTACTTGCTTATGCCAATCACCATGATATAACTTTATACCAAATGGACATTAAAAGTGATTTTCTCAATGGAGAAATTGAGGAGGAAGTCAATGTTAAACAACCTCCCGGCTTTGTTAATCCTAAGAAACCCGTTCATGTTTACGAACTTCACAAAGCTCTTTATGGTCTTAAACAAGCTCCTAGAGCATGGTATAAATGCTTGACCAAGTTTCTTACTCAAAAAGGCTTTGAAATTGGGAACATTGATTCTACACTTTACAGAAAGGGTTGATGGTGAAATATTTTTGTGCCAAATTTAGGTGGACGATATCATATTTGGTTTGACTAACCTCATTTTAGTGAAAAGTTTGGAAGGCTAATGTCGGAGAAGTTTGAGATGTCTATGATGAGTGAACTCAAATTCTTTATTGGTTTGCAAATTAAGCAAACTAAGGAGGGTACCTTTGTTTCTCAAACAAAGTATACCAAGGACCTATTCAAGAAATTCAACATGCAAGAAAGCAAAGGTATGAAAACACCCATGCCTACTAGTGGACATCTTGCCTTGACTAAGGATGGCAAACCGGTTGACTTAAAGGTTTACCGCTCTATGATTGGATCATTGTTATATCTATGTGCCTCCCGTCCCGATATGATGCTAAGTGTGTGCATGTGTGCATGATATCAAGCGGCCCCTAAAGAATGTCATCTTAAGGTTGTGAAAAGGATAGTGAGATACTTAATGCATACACACCAAACTTTGGCATTTGGTATCCTAAGAGGTCTTCTTTTGATCTTGTTGGCTACTCCAATTCGGACTATGCCGGTGACAAGGTTGATAGAAAGTCCACTTCAGGTCCTTATCAATTTCTTGGTAGATCCCTTGTGTCTTGGTCCTCCAAGAAACAAAATTCGGTATCCTTATCCACCGCCAATGCGGAATACATTTCCGCCGGATCATGTTGTGCTCAATTACTTTGGATGGCCCAAACCCCTAAAGATTATGGGATACATGTGAAACTTGTTCCATTGCTTTGTAATAATGAGAGTGCTATTAGTATTGCTCATAATCCCGTGCAACATTCTCGAACAAAGCTTATTGAAGTCCGTCATCATTTCATTCGAGATCATGTTGCTGAAGGAGACATCAACCTTAGGCATCTTCATACCAGTAAGAAATTGGCGGATATATTCACCAAACGGCTTGATGAGAAAGTATTTTGCCATTTGAGAGGTGAATTGAACATCATTGATGCCTCAAACTTGGAGTAGAAACTCCATTTAGATACATGCAAGGCATGAGCCTTCTATGACTAATCCTTGATATTTCTCTTATGTTGATGATCATTTGTATTGGATATATACTAGTACCCTTGCATGTTATCTAACCCTTGTAGGTACTGGGATGAGCCCCAAATCTAAGAGATTGCAAGTCACTCACATCTTGAGCAATATCCACATCACCAAGTGCCTGGTTTATGGTTGTTGAATACAAAGAAGCATGAACCCACTCAACATATCCTTTGACAAATTCTATATATTAAATTTCATTTGGTATCAAGTCTCATGATTGTCATTTTGGATATACAAGTGCTCTTCCTTGCAAGACTAACCCATGTAGGAAGATGAACTCAAATTACTAGTGGTTCTCTCAACTCTTGATGGACTACATCAACCTTGAGCATCCAACACAAGTTCGACTACATGATCAAAATCAACACCACCCGAGCTATGTCATTCCATCTTAGAGAAGCTTTACTCCAAGTCATGAGTCAAAGCAACTCAACGAGATGAGAATACATCGAAATGCTTAAACAAAAAATGGTAACCCCATTTTGAGCTTAAACGATGAGTATGACATATGATCAAGTGATCTCGCTTGACTCCTAAGTCAATATACTCTAACATAGGTGACTTTCTCGCCAACCCCTTCTAGATGAAGTTCTCTAGTGTTTCTTTGTTCACTTACTTTGTGTTCTTGCATATATTTCTTCCAAGCTTGTTCCCCTTATCATCTAGATCTCTTTCCTTATATATGTTCTTCTCTGTATTTTCTGTATCTAGTTCATTGCAAATCTTTTAGTTAATTCATTGAAAATCCTTGTGAGTTTTAATTTGCCTAGTGAGCTGAGTTGACAAAATCTTTACTCTGCATTCAACTTGGACTCACTGATAAAAGCCTATCGGCTAGACCGAACTACAAGAATATCTCGTAGATAGTTCATTGATACAACCGACGTGGACTACCCGGTTTGACCAATATGCATCATCCATGACACTGCCAACTCGGTGTCACCGATGGAAACAGGTCGGTGTTACCGATTTCACTGCTGAAAAAACATTTTGCCATTACACACTTCATTTCTTCTCCAGCTCCACTCGACGATTCTTATCCTATACCCACATCTCAAGCTACATGCTGCTTTGTAGTGTCTCTAGATGTCGCTTGAAGCTACATCGGTATTTCCCAAAGAGGAAGGGATGATGCAGCACAGCGGCGGTAGGTATTTCCCTCAGATATGAAACCAAGGTTATCTAACCAGTAGGAGAACCAAGCAACACAACGTAAACATCCCCTACATACAAATAACAACCACTCGCAACCTTACGTGTTAAAGGGGTTGTCAATCCCTTTCGGGTAATAGCGCCAGAAATTGGTGCACGGACAGGATAAAGTTGTAATAGATTGAATAAATAGATCGCAAATAGAATAAAGTGAAGGAAAGTATTTTTGTATTTCTGGATTAATAGATCTGAAAATAAATCACAAATAAAAGAGATCGCAAAGGCAAATAATATGAGAAAGAGACCCGGGGGCCGTAGCTTGCACTTGTGGATTCTCTCGAGAAAAATAGCAAACGGTGGGTAAACAAATTAATGTTGGGCAATTGATAGAACTTCAAATAATCATGACGATATCCAGGCAGTGATCATTACATAGGCATCACGTCCAAGAGTAGTAGACCGACTCCTGCATGCATCTATTACTATTACTCCACACCGACCGCTATCCAACATGCATCTAGTGTATTAAGTTCATGGAGAAACGGAGTAATGCAATAAGAATGATGACATGATGTAGACAAGATCTATCTATGTAGAGATAGACCCCATCATTTTATCCTTAGTAGCAACGATACATACGTGTCGGTTCCCCTTCTGTCACTGGGATCAAGCACTGTAAGATCGAACCCACTACAAAGCACCTCTTCCCATTGCAAGATAAATAGATCAATTTGGCCAAACAGAACCCAGATGTCAGAGAAGAAATACGAGACTATAGGGGATCATGCATAAAAGAGATCAAAGAAACTCAAATACTATCATGGATATAAAAAGATATAACTAATCATAAACTCAAAGTTCATCAGATCCCAACAAACACATCGCAAAAAGAGTTACATCATATGGATCTCCAAGAGACCATTGTATTGAGAATTCAGCGAGAGAGAGGAAGCCATCTAGCTACTAACTACGGACCCGAAGGTCTACAAAGAACTAATCACGCATCATCGGAGAGGCACCAATGGAGGTGGTGAACCCCATCTGAGATGGTGTCTAGATTGAATCTAGTGGTTCTGGACTCTACGTCAGCTGGATCAATATTTCGTCGACTCCCCTAGGGTTTTGGGAATATTGGGTATTTATAGAGCAAAGAGGCAGTCCGGGGGGCACCCGAGGTGGGCACAACCCACCATGGCGCGCCCTGGTGGGTTGTGCTCTCCTCGGAGCAGCTCCCCAGGTGCAGCCAGGGCCCATTACGTGTCTTCTGGTCCATAAAAAATCTCAGTAAAGTTTTGGACTCCATTTGGTATTGATTTTCTCTGATGTAAAAAACATGAAAAAACCCAGCAACTAGCACTTGGCACTATGTCAACAGGTTAGTACCAAAAAATGATATAAAATGATTACAAGACATCCAAGATTGATAATATAAGAGCATGGAACAATAAAAAATTATCGATATGTTGGAGATGTATGATCTCTCCGGGAATAGACCTACTTGACTCAAATTCCTGAAGAAACCCTTCTTGGAAATTGTTGGGGATATGACTATCAGGTATGACTCACCCAGAAGGGGCCGGGTCAGGCACAACGGCAGTTCATAGATAGACCGGTAAAAGGCCCAAGCCCCAAGACGGACTAAGGCCCATAAGTGTAAACCGCCATGTATGAGTAGACTTCTAATATAAGGCATGTAAGATACGTCACCGAGCCGAACACGTTGTATGAGCCGTCCAGGACTCTGTAGGCTGCAGGGCGTCAACCCGTGTATATAAGGGGATGACCCGGCAGCGGCTTAGGCAATGAGCATTACATAGGCATCACGTCCAAGATTAGTAGACCGACTCCTGCCTACATCTACTACTATTACTCCACACATCGACCGCTATCCAGCATGCATCTAGTGTATTAAGTTCATGGAGAAACAGAGTAATGCAATTAGAATGATGACATGATGTAGACAAGATCTATCTATTTAGAGATAGACCCCATCGTTTTATCCTTAGTAGCAATGATACATACGTGTCGGTTCCCCTTCTGTCACTGGGATCAAGCACCGTAAGATTGAACCCACTACAAAGCACCTCTTCCCATTGCAAGATAAATAGATCAATTTGGCCAAACAAAACCCAGATATCAGAGAAGAAATACGAGATTATAGGAGATCATGCATAAAAGAGATCAAAGAAACTCAAATACTATCATGGATATAAAAAGATATAACTGATCATAAACTCAAAGTTCATCCGATCCCAACAAACACACCACAAAAAGAGTTACATCATATGGATCTCCAAGAGACCATTTTATTGAGAATTCAGCGAGAGAGAGAGGAAGCCATCTATCTACTAACTACAGACCCGAAAGTCTACAAAGAACTACTCACGCATCATCGGAGAGGCACCAATGGAGGTGGTGAACCCCATCCGAGATGATGTCTAGATTGGATCTGGTGGTTCTGGACGCTACTATGGCTGGATCAATATTTTGTCGACTCCCCTAGAGTTTTGGGAATATTGGTGTATTTATAGAGCAAAGAGGCGGTCCGAGGGGCACCCGAGGTGGGCACAACCCACCAAGGCGCGCCTGGGCCTCCTGGAGCGCCCTCGTGGGTTGTGCTCTCCTCGGAGCACCCCCAGGCGCAACTAGGGCCCATTACATGTCTTCTGGTCCATAAAAAATCTTTGTAAAGTTTTGTGGCATTTGGACTCCATTTGGTATTGATTTTCTGTGATGTAAAAACATGTAAAAACAAGAACTGGCACTTGACACTATGTTAATAGTTTAGTACCAAAAATGATATAAAATGACTATAAAATGATTAAAAAACATCCAAGATTGATAATATAATAGCATGGAACAATCTAAAATTATATATACGTTGGAGACGTATCAGCATCCCCAAGATTAACTCCTCCTCGTCCTCGAGTGGGTAAGTGATAAAAACAGAATTTTTGATGTGGAATGTTGACTATCATGTCATACCATATTTTGTTTCTTTATAGCATGGACATTTGGACTTTTATAATGTTCAGCAATAGTCTAGTTTTGAGATGATAATTGAAATACTCAAAGATATCCACAAGCAACCATGTCTTTCAAAATATCAACACTAAAATAAGCTATCCCTAGTCCAACATGCTCCATCATTGATCCATTCATGAAACACACTCACATATTAACTACACCCAATGCTCAAGTACGAGCATATTGCCTCCTAGTTGGTGCTTTTATAAGAGAAGATGGAGACTCAAATTCAAAAATAAAAATTGCATAAAGTAAAAGAAAGGCCCTTCGCAGAGGGAAGTAGGGATTTGTAGAGGTACCAGAGCTCAATGCGAAAAATTAGAGATAAAAACACTTTGGGAAGTGTATCCATCCCACAACGAAAACAACTTAGAGTTCCCAACACTTTCCATGCTAGATATATCATAGGTGGTTCCCAAATAAAAAATAAAGTTCATTCCTTTTTCCACCATACTTTCACTTTCCATGGCTAGCTGTATCCACGGTTGCCCTCCATACCAACACATTCCAAGGAATTTATTATTTGACAACATAAAGTAAATTCATTTTTCATTTCGGGATTGGGCATCCCTAATACCTTTGACTTACTCTCGTGCAATGACAAGCGAATAAAAACTCATCGTGGGAATAACACATCTAGCATGGAAAATATTGGCCACCCCTCACTGCCCCGCGGGCGAAATGAACACACAAAAGACAAGTTTATTTTGAAAACTAGAGATGGCACATACAAATTTGCTTTGAACGGAAAAAGAATGCCGCATATAGGTAGATATAGTGGACTCATGTGGCAAAATTGGTTTAAAGGTTTTCGGATGCACAAGTAGTGATCATACTTAGTGCAAAATGAAGGCTAGCAAAAGATTGAGAAGCGACCAACCAAGAAACGAATAATCTCATAAGCGAGGATTAAGCATAATTAATACCGGATAATGCACCACAAGTAGGATATAATTTCATTGCATAATTATTGACTTTCGTGCTTGCATAGGGAATCACAAACCTTAACACCAATATTCTTACTGAAGCATGATTACTCATCAACATAACTCAACATAACTCACATATCACATGATCATATCTCAAAACTATTACTAAGAATCAAGTTTATTTTGTCCAATGATCTTCATGAAAGTTTTTATTATATCCTTCTTGGATATCAACCACGTTGGCACTAATTTTCATATGTTGATTTTGATAAGCTCAAACAAATATAAGTGAAGATCATGAGCATAATTTTTCTTTCTCTCAAATTAATTTAAGTGAAGCAAGAGAGAATTTCTTGAAAATTATACTAACTCTAAAACAAATCTAAGTGAAGCATGAGAGCATTTCTTCAAAAATACTAAAGCACACCGTGCTAAAAAGATATAAGTGAAGCACTAGAGCAAGTCCATAGCTCATAAAAAATTTAAGTGAAGCATAGAGAGCAATTCTAACAAGTCATGACATGATTTTGGCTCTCTCAAATAGGTGTGTCCAGCAAGGAATCAAGACTTAAAACACAAAATAAAGCAAGCAAAGACTCATATCATATAAGATGCTCCAAGCAAAATATAGCTTCGAGTAAAATACTGATGGTCTTTAGAAGAAAGAGGGGATGCCACTTGGGGGCATCCCCAAGCTTAGTTGCTTGCTCTCTTTTGGATAATAGCGGGGGATACCGGGGCATCCCCAAGCTTAGGCTCTTCTTACTCCTTATTCCTTCATCCATCGTAAGATAACCCAAAACTTCAATCACACAAACCTCAATAAAACCTTCATGAGATCCGTTAGTATAAGAAAAATAAATCACTACTATAAGTGTTGTATCAAACCAATTCATATTTTGTTCTTGCATTATATCTACTATATTCCAACTTTTCTATGGAAAAAACTCATCGAAGAAAACCATGGAGCCATCAAAACAAGCACACAACACAAAGAAAACGAAATTTGTCAAAATAGAACAGTCTGTAGCAATCTGACTATTTTGAAAACTTTTGTAACTCCAAAAATTCGGAAAAATTAGGAAGGCCTGAGAAATTTGTACGTTGATCTACTTCGAAAGGAATGGGTATTTTATCGCTCTCTGGTTAAAAATGAGAATTATTTTTGTGAGCGCAAACGTTTCTGTTTTTTCAGGAACATCAAACAACTATCACCCAAGAAGATCCTAAAGGCTTTACTTGGCACAAACACTAAATAAAACACAAAAAATACAATCATAACATTAGCATAATTGTTTTAACACTCAAAAACATGAAGTAAAAAGTAAAAATAAATTTTATTCATTGGGTTGCCTCCCAACAAGCGCTATAGTTTTACGCCCTTAGCTAGGCATAAAGCAAGGATCTAAGTTTTGTCATCCTTATCTCGAGATCCATAAGATGATCTCATGATTGATTCATATGGTGGCCTAATTATTGTTCTAGGAAAGTGTTCCATATGCTTCCTCAAAGAAAATTGGAACTTAATATTGCCTTCTTTCATATCAATCACGACACTGATAGTGCGTAAAAATGGTCTACCAATAATAATTGGACAAGACGGATTGCAATCAATATCAAGAACAATAAAATCTATGGGCACATAATTCCTATTTGAAAGAATAAGAACATCATTAATTCTTCCCGTAGGCTTTTTAATAGTAGAATCTGCCAAGTGCAAATTTAAAGAACATGATTCAAGATCCGTAAGACCAAGCACATCACATAAAGATTTCAGAATAGTAGAAACACTAGCACCCAAGTCACACAAAGAAAAACACTCATAACTTTTAATCTTGACTTTGATAGTAGGTTCTCATTCATCATGCAATTTTCTAGGAATTGATACTTCTAATTCCAACTTTTCTTCTAAGCTTTCATCATAGCATCAACAATATGTTTAGTAAAAGCTTTATTTTGTTCATAAGCATGGGGTGAATTTATCATGGATTGCAACAAGAAAATACAATCAATCAAATAGCAACTATAATTATTAAAGTCTTTGTAATCCAAAAGAGTGGGAACAGCACTAGTTAAAGTTTTGACCTCTTCAAACCCACCTTTATCAATTTTCTCAACAAGATTTCCACCCTTCGAAATATCGGGACGCCTTCTAGCTAAAGTTGACTCTTCTCCAGTCCCTTTTTCATCAATTTTAACTTTACTAAACAAGAAGTCAATATAAGAAACACCAATCATTTTAAGATCTTCATCACTTTTGCGAAAGTAATCACTAGAAAATGCTTTTTCTAAAAAAATTCTCTTTTAGCTCTAAGGATATCGGTTATTTTCTTAATTCCATCCATAGAAACATAAAGAGATTTAATTGATTCATCAACCTTAGGCACAAAAAATTTCATCCTGAGATTTTCCACATCATGAGAAATTCTATCAACACTTCTAGACAAATCATCAATCTTACTCAACTTTTCTTCTATGGAAGTGTTGAAAACTTTTTGCATGTTGATAAATTCATTAATATTATTCTCAAGATCGAGGGTGTTCCTATTATTATTATAAGATTGATTTCCATAGGAAATTACCATAATTATTAGAGGAATTACTAGGAAAAGGCCTAGGATCAAAATTACCTCTATAAGCATTGTTTTTGAAATTATTTTGAGAAATAAAATTCACATCTATGGCATCACTATTTTTCTCAATCAAAGTAGAAGTCGGAGTAATGGGCCACGGGTAGGCCAACCCGGGCCCCAGAACCTTTCCAGACATCGGGCCGGCTGCGCCCCTCAAGACCCCAGGACGAAGAGCCGCCTCCTGAGGAGTTGGCAGTGAGACGGCCGACTGGCCGCACACGGACGAGTCCCAGGGACGACTTCCAGAGAAGCCGGCCTGTGACTCCACCAAACCCCATGACCTCATCGAAGGGGACAAGGCAGGGGCGTAGCTACAGTGAAGCCCACCCCCGCCCCTCACCAAGGGCAGGCATGGCCACAGCATGCCGTACCCTGGAAGATCTCCGTGCGGCGTGGCACTGTTGCCATGCCGGCCCTGACATCAGCACCACAGGGCCGAATCCTGTACCCACGACGGCTTGTCTGTACGGCCTAGAGGCAGCAGGCCCCACCAGTTAGTGAGACCTCGGGAGACGGCAGGAGAACCACCAGTCGGACCCGTCGGGAGTTGGCCCGAGGGAGTCGGCCGAGCCCTCCCCCGGGGCCCATGCGCCATTAATCAAGATGTGATGGGGAGTGGCCACAGTGATCGCCCGCCAGGCGGCAGGGCTGTTGCCACGACCTCATGATCAAGCCCGCATCATCAGAAGCACGGCTACAGTAATCAGCAGCCGGTAAGACCCGCCCGCGGCGGACGCGGCCTGTCGGCTCCGTACCAGGCCAGTCGGCGGGCCCCAGCGGTCAGCACAGAAGATGGAGGTCAAAGGCACTGATGGCTGGGCCCGCGTCCAGCCGGATTACCATTGTACCCCTGGGGGGGTAGGCCTATATAAACCCTCTAGGGCACCCATGCAAAAGGTTGGACCCCATTAGCTCTAGACCAAATCATATAGAAGGAAGAGAACTAGCCTTGCCCTCTCCTGCCACCAGAGAACAGCTCAAGGAGCAACCGTGTAAACACTTTGCCATAGTGATCATGCGGAGACACCGCAGAGCAGCAGTAGGGGTATTATCTCCCCGGAGAGCCCCGAAGCTGGGTAAGATTCGCCGGCGTGCATGTCTTCGCCTCATCCCGTTTCCAGGCACCGGCGACGTTCTACTCGCCCCCACCATGATAAGCCACCCATTGGCATATGTCGCACCAAACCCCCGACATTTGGCGCCCACGGTGGGGCTTGGTGCACCGCCGTCCGGAGATCTATTCTGGAAGGGAACCCTTTTACTCCCTGGCAAGCGCAGCCAGCCAGGCATGCCAGACGGAGTTTTCGCCGACGCGCTAAGCGGCGTTGAGATCGCCTGCACGGTCAGCTCCTTGGCCGAACTTGTCGGCGAGGTCCGCCTCTCCGACGAACCTGCATCCAACGCAGGCATGGGCGGCCCCGAGACCCTCCTCGCGGGCCTCCTCGATCAACTCCACGTTTCCGGTGAGCTTGCCACAGACTTGGAGTCCGTAGGCTCCACCGACCCGATGCTGGTCGACTCCGACACCGCGTCGCTCGACACGTTCTCCACCAATGTAGTGGTCTACGATGAACCTCTCCCTCGCGCAGAGATCAATGGAAGCACCGTCACCGAGGTGCTAGTCATCAGTCATGACGAGCTCCCTGGCGGAGGAGCGCCCGACTCACTTGGCGCGGCGCTGCAAGACCTAACTGCGCCCATTCTGGAAGACGCTAACGCAGAGACGTTGGGGGCGCGCCGCCTTTAGCTCATTGAAGGCGCGAAGAAGCTGGCCAGCATGAGGCGCTTGTCCGAAGCCTACCAGCGGGAGATGGATTGTGCCGTCGGCGGCTCGCCGGCCCCGGCGGGGCCCAGCCGCCTTGGCGCGGTCCGGCAGCGCGGCGTAGCCATCGCCAACCTGTTCGGGGCAAGCTGCCCTATGTACGCTACACCAGAGGACAACCGAGCCGCCCAGGCAGCGGCGGACGAGTTGGACAATTTCGAGGGCGAAGAACGCCGCCTCATGATGGAGTGAGTCCAGCGGCTCCTCGATGCGGCCGCCGCATGGAACGAGGCCGGCTGCCGCACGGAGGCGCCTCAACGGCCCAACGACGACCTTCATCGAGATCAAGGCGCGATGTCTCGGACGCCGACTGTCGGCGCCCGAGGAAGAAGAGACAAGGAGCCGACTGTCAGCCATAGTCGGACTCGCATTACCATAGAGCGCGACCGAGACGGCCGCCCAAGAGCAGTGGAACAACGGGACGACTGTCCGCCTCCCCCTCCCCGCAAGGAGAGGCGGGTCTCCCCGCCACCTGTTGACCATCCGACTCTCGGTGATCGCCTTGGACGCCGAGAGGGAGTTGGAGAGAATGACGCCCGCCACCGGATCGACCGACTTCACCGATCCTTGGCGCTGGAAGAACAAGACGAGCTGGGTCCACCTTGTTTCGGGCCCCGCATTCGGGACGAGCCCTTTCCCAGAGGGTTCATGCTCCCAAGAGACACGCCCAAGTATACCGGCTCCATGAAGCCAGAAGACTGGCTAGTCGACTACTCCACGGTTGTCAGCATAGCAAACGGCAACAAGCGTGTCGCCGTAAAGTACGTTCCGCTCATGCTCCTGGGCATGGCCCGGACATGGCTGAACAGCCTAAAGCCCCGCAACATCAACAGCTGGGATGACTTCACCGAAGCATTCGTCCGCAACTTCACCAGCACGTACAAGCGTCCTCCCAAGCCTCATCAGCTCTCCTTGTGCGTGCAAGGCCCCGACGAGTCGACTCGCGATTACCTCACGCGTTGGGCCGAGCTCCGAACTCCAGCGAGGGCGTGCATGAGGTGCATGCCATCGAGTACTTCACAGCCGGGTGCAGAGAAGGCACCCTCCTCAAGCACAAGCTCCTTTGCGATGAGCCAGAAACCCTCGATGAGCTGCTGATCATAGCGGACAAGTACGCCACGGCCGACTCCTCCATGAAGGCGGAAATTCAAATCAGCACAACTCGCAAAGTGGCTCCTCAAGCTCCAAGAACTCCAGCGGCGGACGCCGGCCGGCGACAACAGCAGGGCGACAACAAGCGCAGGGCCCCCCAGCCGGCTTCCACAGCCGGCAGGTCGCGACCGTTGAAGCCCAGCAGCCAGATGAGCAGCCCCCGCCCAAGCAACAGAAAGGCGGCAAGCCAAACTGGTTGCCTGCCTTCTCCTATGAGCAGACCTTGGATGGACCTTGCAAGTTCCACAGCGGCGCAAAGCTGTCGATTCACACCACCCGGAAGTGCCACTGGCTCACCAGGATCGCCATGGGAGACGGCCTCCTGCCTCCCCCGCCTGCTGGGCAGCTGCCTCCGCCCCAGCAGCCGGCTGTGAGGCCAGTTGGCGCGGTACAAGACGAATACCCCGAAGAGCATGGAGCCTATGTGGTGTTCACCAGTGTGGCTGATGATCGATGCAACAGGCGGCTGTAGCGACAAGAGGTGAATGTAGTAGCGTCGGAGACGGTAGAGTTCATGCACTGGTCTGAGAAGCCCATCAGCTGGAGCAGGGCTGACCACCCAGAAGTAATGCCGAGTCCGGGCTCCTATGCCTTGGTCCTGGACGCCACCTTTGCTACGGACAGACGAGCCGCGTGTTTCTCGCGAGTTCTGATAGACGGAGGCAGCAGCATCAATATCCTGTACAAGGACACCATGGAGAAGTTAGGAATCAAGCAAAGATAGCTTCAGAACAGCCGAACTGTGTTCCACGGCATTGTTCCTGGGCTTTCTTGCTCGCCAATCGGCAAGATTCTGATTGACGTCCTCTTTGGGGACAAAGATCACTTCCGTAGAGAGCCTGTTTGGTTTGAGGTGGTGGATCTTGAGAGCCCATACCATGCGCTACTTGGCCGACCTGCCTTGGCCAAGTTCATGGCGGTCCCCCACTACACCTACCTCAAGATGAAGATGCCCAGTTCTAGGGGAATTCTGACTGTGGCTGGCGACTATCGAAAGTCGTCTGCTTGTGCAGCTGAGAGCAGTCGTCTGGCTGAGTCCCTGGTAATCGCGGCTGAGAAGCGGCTCCTTGAGCGAGTTGTGGCGATGGCCGGCAAGCAGCCCGAGGTATCGCCCAACCTAAAGGAGTCGGAGGCTGAGGGTTCGTTCAAGCCGCCCAAAGAGACAAAGAAGATACCCTTGGACCCGGAGCACCCAGAGAGGTACGCCGTCGTAGGTGCAAACCTCGACAGCAAATAGGAAGGCGAGCTCATCGATTTCCTCCGTGAGAATCGGGACATCTTCGCATGGTCCCCCAAAGACATGCCAAGTGTACCGACGGAATTCGCCGAGCAGAAGTTACATGTCCGATCTGATGCAAAGCCGGTCAGATAGCCCATGCGCCCCTTATCAGAAGAGAAGAGAAGAGTTGTCGGAGAAGAGATAGCCCGACTCCTAGCAGCCGGCTTCATTATGGAAGTGTTCTTTCCAGAATGGCTAGCAAATCCGGTCCTGGTACTGAAGAAGAACAAGCAGTGGTGAATGTGTATTGACTACACGAGCCTCAACAAGGCCTGCCCCAAGGACCCATTTGCTTTACCAAGAATCGACCAGGTGATAGACTCCACAGCCGGATGCGAGCTGTTGAGTTTTTTGGATGCATACTCAGGATATCACCAGATCAAGCTAAACCCGGATGACAGACTGAAAACCGCCTTCATCACGCCGTTTGGAGCCTTTTGCTACCTCACCATGACGTTCGGCTTAAGGAACGCCGGCGCAACCTTTCAGCGTTGCATGCAAAAGTGCCTCCTTAAGAAGCTCGGCGGGAACGCCCACGTTTACGTGGACGACGTGGTGGTGAAGACGGAAAAGCATGGAACACTGCTGGAAGAGCTCAAGGAGACTTTTGAGAACCTGCACCAGTTCCAGATCAAGCTCAACCCTGAGAAGTGTGTCTTCGGAGTACCAGCCGGCCAGCTCCTAGGCTTACTGGTCTCTGAACGCGCCATAGAATGCAACCCAGTAAAAATCAAGGCCATCGAGAGAATGGAGGTACCCAGCCGATTGCTGGATGTGTAGAAGTTCACCGGTTGCTTAGCGTCCATCAGCCGATTCATCAGTCGGCTGGGTGAGAAAGCTCTCCCCCTATACCAAGTCATGAAGAAGACAACTTTTTTCGAGTGGAACCATAAGGCGGACGAGGCTTTTCACCAGTTGAAGAAGATGCTGACTACTCCACCCGTCCTGGCGGCTCCGACTCCCAAGGAACCTATGCTCCTATAGATCGCCGCCACCAGCCGAGTAGTCATCACGGTCATTGTAGTGGAATGCAAGGAGGAAGGCAAGGCGCTACCTTTCCAGAGACCGGTATATTATCTGAGCGAGGTACTATCGACCTCCAAGCAGAACTACCCCCACTACCAGAAGATGTGCTATGGCGTACACTTTGCTGCCAAGAAATTGAAGCCTTACTTTCAAGAGCATCCAATCACGGTGGACTGCACGACCCCAATTGTCGAGATCATTGGTAGCCGAGATGCTTCTGGCCGAGTGGCCAAGTGGGCCATAGAGCTGGCTCCTTACACCATCCACTACCAGCCCCGCACCGCTATCAAGTCGCAAGCATTGGCTGACTTCCTCGTCGACTGGGCCGAGACCCAGTACCTACCTCCAGCGCCTGATTCCACCCATTGGCGGATGCATTTCGATGGCTCCAAGATGCGCACCGGCTTGGGAGCCGGCGTCGTCCTCACCTCCCCCAAAGGCGATAAGCTCAAATACGCGCTGCAAATCCACTTTGCCGCCTCCAATAACGTCACCGAGTATGAGGCGCTCATTCACGGGCTCCGTCTTGCCAAAGAACTTGGCATCCGCCGGATCTTGTGTTATGGCGACTCGGACTTAGTGTCCCAGCAATCATCCAGCGACTGGGACGCGAAAGATGCAAACATGGCGAGTTACCGTTTCCTCATGCAGCAGCTCAGCGGGTATTTCGAAGGGTGCGAGTTTCTCCATGTGCCAAGAAACGACAACGAACAAGCAGATGCCTTGGCACGCATAGGCTCTACCCGCCAAGCAATACCATCTAGCGTCGCCCTCCAATGCCTCCTCAAGCCGTCTGTCAAGCCTTCACCAGAATCAGACTCCATTTTTGTGCCGGCTCCTCCCGAAGACGGTGGATCCGACTCCAGGGCTCCGGCAATCGGAACGGGGATTTTGGCGGAGGCCCCCAAAGATGCCACAGTCAAACCCGGCACGGGGACTGCGGTGGCGGACTCGAAGACTCCAGAACTCGGCCCAAGGACCCCGCCAGTCGGCCTGGGGACTTCATAAACCCAGCAAGCAGCTGTTGACTCCAACCCGCCGCCTCCCAGCCCAACCACCCTCGTCCAAGTCGCAGTTCTGGCAGCCGAAGAAATAGCAGCACCCTCATGGGCCCAGCCCATCCTCAAATTCCTGGTGAACAAAGAGCTGCCGACTGATGAGACCTTAGCTCGGCAAATACAACGCCTGGTGGCAGCCTACACCATAGTCAACAGAGAACTGGTCAGGCGTAGCGTCACTGGTGTCTACCAGCGCTGCGTTGAGCCAGAGCAAGGCCAAGCGATTCTCAAAGACATCCATCAAGGCGAGTGCGGCCACCATGCGGCTTCAAGAGCACTCGTCGCCAAAGCCTTTTGACACGGTTTCTTCTGGCCAACTGCCTTGGAAGAGGCCAAAGAGTTGGTCCAAAAATGCAAAGGCTGCCAGAAGTTCAGCTCCAAGCCGCACCAGCCAGCTTCTGCACTCAAGACCATCCCCATTGCCTGGCCTTTCGCAGTTTGGGGTCTAGACATGGTGGGACCATTCAAGACAGCACGAGGTGGTTTAACTCACTTGTCGCAGTGGACAAGTTCACCAAGTGGATAGAAGAAAAGCCAATCAAGAAGCTAAACGGCCCGACTACCATAACTTTCATCTCCGATATCACAATTCGGTACGGCATACCACACAACATCATCACCGACAACGACACAAATTTCGCCAAAGGCGCCTTGGCCCGTTTTTGTGCAACACAGGGCATCCGACTGGACCTAGCATCCGTCGCCCATCCGCAGTCAAACAGCCAAGTGGAGCAAGCAAACGGCCTCATCTTGTCTGGCATCAAGCCTCGGCTGATCGAGCCTCTAGAGCGCTCGGCTGGCTGCTGGCTCGACGAGCTGCCAGCCGTCCTCTGGAGTCTGCGCACGACTCCAAACAAGTCAACCAGCTTCACGCCCTTCTTCATCGTCTACGGTGCCGAAGCCGTCATCCCAATGAACATAGAGTTTGACTCCCCACGAGTCACTATGTACACCAAGGAGGAAGCAGAAGAAGCGCGACAAGACGGCGTCGATCTACTGGAAGAGGGCTGGCTGTTGGCACTCAGCCGGTCCAACATCTACCAGCAGAGCCTGCACTGATACCACAACAGGAAGGTCAGGCCAAGATCTTTCCAAGAGGGCGACCTTGTGCTCCAGCTGATCCAGCGAACAGCCGGCCAGCACAAGCTGTCGGCACCTTGGGAAGGCCCTTTCATCATCAGCAAAGTACTGGGCAACGACTCCTACTACCTGATTGATGCTCAGAAGCCCCGAGCACGCAAGAGGGACGACTCCAGCAAGGAGACAGAGCGGCCATGGAATGCAAATCTCCTCCGAAGATTTTACAGTTGATGAAGTATGTACCACGCTACCTTTTGTATTAAAGTAACAAGACTTCGGGCCCCCCGAGACAAGCTCGGGGACTGCCCTCTTTTGTCTGTATGATAAAAATTATGCCTACAAGTATGTTACTCTTTGTCATGCCGCTTGGCACCGGGCTCGACGAGTCGGCCCGGGGACTTGCCGCCTTGCACTGTGAAATGCTTCCTGCAGCCGGACAAGTAGTGTGTAACTCCTAAACCGTCTTCTGTCAGAAGCCGCAGCTCGCAGAGCGACTGTACGGTGGGCAGATGTAAGGTAGAATGGGTGTTCGCATGAAAAATGGTTAAGGACTCAAAGCTTAGAACATAGCTCAAGACGGCTTCCAGCCTTTCTCACAGACCGACTATCGGATAGTCGGGTTGCCGCCTTCTATCCAACTTACTCAAAAACTCTTAAAAACAGCTAAGTACTTGCTTTCCCAAAGTAGCCAAGCACTTGATCCAGCAACAGTCCGCAGTGCGGCTGTCCGATTGGCAAGGCAGGCAACTAAGAGAAAGCGGCAAAGGAAAAAAGCCAAAAGAGCAATGAGCAAGAAAAGATAGAACTCAGATAAATATATTTACATAACATAGGCCCTTGGCCGAATTTTCGAGCAAAGGTTCAAAATACACCCCGCGGGTGGAATTGTGCGAATTAACAAGTTCTTCAAAGACTACTAAAGCAGACAAAACAAAGATACAACGACAGCTTAGGAAGCAGCAGACGGATTCGGAGGGTTGGAGGAGGCGCCAGTGCCAGGCGTCGGGGCGGCCGGCTGGCTAGTCTTGGCTTGATCGCCTCCGGCGGCAGTCGGGTCGGTCGCACGCGGCTCGTTGCTGGAGGCACGGTCGAGCTGAGGCTGGCCGTCTGCTCTGTCTTCTGGTGCCTCCGCCTCGCCTCCGTCCTCCGCCTTGCCTTCCTCCTCGATGCTGGAGCCAATCACCTCCGTCGAGTCCTCGCCGTAGTCTGGGTTCATCCCAAACCACTCTAGCGGTACCTCCTCGCTGTCTTCAGACTGCTCGGGAACGAAAATGCTGGTGTCGGTGTACTCGGCGATCGCCACAGCACGCTTGACAAGGGCGTCCTCTACAGCCGCCAGCTCCGGCTAGGCCTCCGACCGAAGTGTGGCCAGCCGGTCCAGATCAAGCCCCGGATACCATGCCTTGACGAACTCCAAGGCCCGGCGCGCTCCAGCTCGGGCCGAAGAGCCCTTCCAGGCCTCAAGGCGACCAGCCACGACCTCTAGCCAGTCGGCCGTCAGGCTGGGGGTGCGCGGAGCCTACATATCCGGCCACAGGGCGGCAATCGCCTGGGCACCAACACGCTGAAGCCGACGCAGCATCCGGTGAGCTTGCCGAAGGCGAGCCTCGATGCTCAGGATGTGCTCATCAAGAGTTCGGGGGGCGTCGGCTGCAATCTCTGCGCCCTCCGCCTTCCGACCTTCACGGTCAGCCTCGATGGCTTGGATGGCGGCCTGAGACTGCCCAGGGAAGAAGTCTGCAAAGACAGGAAGAAACGAAGAAGCTAGTCAAAAACCAGGAGTCGGCACGACTTAAATCGGTAGCTCGAAGAAAGAAAATAAAGAGGCTCACCATCAACGATGTCTTCAATCTCGTGGATCCGGAGGATAGCAGCGCCTCCTTGTCAGACCAGGAGGAGCGCTCGCCCGCGTACTCAGCCAGGAGGGCGGTTTCCATCTCCTCCGCCTCCCTTTGCGACTTCACAAGCAGCTCCTTCTGCTCTGCCAATTGAGTGGCCAGCAGATCGCGCTCCGTGGCGAGCTTGCTACACTCCTCCTCTTTGGCGCGCAAAGCGGAGTTGGCATCACTCAGCTGCTGTTGAAGAGCAGCATTGGCCCCTGAGAAGAAGAAAGAAAGAAGGCGTCAAGCCACCAGCAAAGATGGTCGCCGGGGAGATCCGGCCCGACTGCTCAACAGTCGACCCGAATCTCGGGGACTACAGCCCGCGGGTGCGCCAGCGCGCCCCCGCGAGGAAGGAAAAAGACTTACTCCGGCTCTCCGACAGATTGGCGGTCCGCTTGCCCAGCTCTTCAATGTTACGGTTGAAGGCAGTGACGCGGAGGTTGTGGTAATCCTGTGACGAACGTTTCAGACAAAAAGTTAATACCCAAAGTTCATCAATTGGAGTTCCGGGCTTCCTGCTCAGTAGCCAGCCCGAAACTCGGGGACTACACCCAGTGGGTGCGCTGGCGCGCCCCCATAGAGAGGAACAAGAAAAACAAAGGCCAAAAGGAAAACCATACCCGGACGGCTGCCCGCGACGCCAGGTATGCCTTGGTGCAATTCTGGAGAGCATCACCCTCGGCACGAAGCTTCGCCTGGATGTCTAGAAGCGCTTGGTTTAGCGGCCCTGTGCCGCCTCCTCGCACCCACCCAATGGGCGCGGTGCTCGTCGCCTCAGCGTCTGGGATCACCGAGCTGGCAGCGCCGGCTTCCAGGGGGCAGGGTGCTGAAGTCGCCTTCTCCAGACGGCGGCGCGTTGGCGAGCCGACTTGGAGGAGTAGCCTCACCACGGCCTCGTCTTCAGTCGACGGCACTGGAGGGCCCGCCGGCTGCTCGCCCTACGCACCTTCAGACGGCGGCGGAGGCGACGGCGGAACGTTTGCATCCGGCATACAGGGGTCGCCGCCCTCCCCCTCCACGACAGGGTTCTCCCCGCCGACTTCCCCAGTCTGCCCCGTGAACTCTGGAGGCGGCTGCGCAGAATTCAACGGGGTGACAAGCACCGCCGACTGGCGGCGTGCGGCTTCCTCAGCCTGCTACTTCGCCGCGGCGGCGGCTTCGGCCTCCGCTAGTTTTTTCTTAGCGGAGGCCTCCGCCCTGTTGGCCTCCGCCTTCTCCAGGCGGAGGGCCTCTTCTTCGTTGCGCTTCTCCTGCGCATTCCGCTCCGTCGCCTCTTGGAGGTCAGCAGCGGGGTCAATCTGACGAGTGGTGGCGGATGTCTCCGCTGACCCCATGACGGAGGCAGCGGTGACCCTCTCAAGAGAGAGGGGAGTCCTGAAGGAAGAGGGGCAAGCAGAGACTCAGACAAAATCACAAAGAAAGAATCAAACTTTGAAGATGGGATACTTACGCAGAAACCAATGGCGGCTTCTTCACTTCCTTACGAAAGCGGATGGCCTTCGCAGCCGCCTCGTCCCGCCGGGTCGCTGCAGCCGAACCCTTGGGCTTCTTTGGCCGACTGCCGAACAAGATCGACACAGCCCTGCGCTTCTTACTGCCGCCTGGAGCGCCCGGCGCGACAGAAGAGCTCGCGCCAGGCTGGCTGGCTCCTGGCCGATGGCGAGGGGCGACTTCTGCCTCGGCGTCATCGTCAGGCCAGTCAGCGAAAGTGGCCGAAGGCTTGAAGTCGCCTACTATTCCTCCTCCTCCCTCGGCGTCGTCCTCCAAAGCCGCCGCCCCCAGATCGGGGTCATCGACGTCGCTCTTCACCCGGTCGACGAGGAACTCGCGGGCCGGTCCCGAGGTGCTGGCTGGTGGGTGGAGGAGGGGATTCTAACCAAAGCCAACTGGTCAAAGCAAAACTCGGCAAGAAATAAGACAATCCAAAGAAAGAAAGGAAAGGTGACTCACCACGGGCGAGGGGTTGGCACGGGAGTACGGCTGCTTGCCGAACCGCAAATCCTCCAGGAGCCTGCTGTCCGAGAGGTAGTTCACCATGAAGGCCACCTCTTCGTGAGGCATGTCCTTGGTGCACATCCGACTCGGGTCACGGTGCCCGCTCATCTGGCATATCATATGGGGACGGCCTTAGAGTGGGAGAACTCGGCGCGAGACGAAGGCGGCCAGCAGGTCCGGACCAGTCAGACCCTCCGACTGCATCAGCACTCGGAATCGCGTGATGGCACCGGCTCCCGCAGGCATCAGCAACTTGGCCCAGTACGACCAGTTGGGCAGTCGCCCAGCCGGCGGGCCGGCTTCGAAAGCCGGCAGGTTGACCCAGTCCCCCCTCGTGGAGGCGTTCTTGACGTAGAAGTAGGATCTCTGCCACATCTTCACCGACTTGATCAACGAGATGGAGGGGAAGGGATTGTCGGCCCCCGACCTTCGCACGATGATGAAAGCGCCGCACTGAGCCTGCACGCCCGCAACCTGGGTGCCAAGCTTGGAGAAGAAGAACTCCCCCAGAGCTCGAAGGTGGGGAGGACTCCGAGGAAGCCCTCGCACATGGCCACGAAGGCGGACAACAGCACCACTACGTTGGGGGTGAGGTGGTGCGGCTGGAGGCCGTAGAACTCCAGGAAGGACTGGAAGAAACTGCTCGCCGGCAGCCCCAGCCCGCGCAGGCAGTGCGAGCGGAAGATGACCCGCTCGCCCTCCTGTGGTGCGGGGGAAATCTCCCCCTTCGGCGCAAGACGCACCTGCACGCGATCCTCGCCGGGGAGCCGACGAGTCCGGCGGAGGAACTCGATGTGGTCTTCGTGAACTTCGGAGCCGTCCCAGGTGCCGGAGCGCACTGTGGGAGGCGCGGCGGCGGAGGAAGAACTCATCGCAAGCTGTCGCCGCAGCGTTCGCCGAAGCTTGGGCACGCGGCGGGGAGAAGAAGAAGAAGAGGAAGGAGGAGAGCGAGGAGCAGCAAGAAGGAAGAGAACGAGGAGTAGTGGGAAGGAGGGGCGCGCGTGCCCCCCTCTTCCCCCTACTTATAGCCTCGTGGGCTGCGAAGCCGAGGGGGCGGACATGGGGATTTACTGCGCCCACGACCCCACGACCCCCACGATCCACGATAAAGTTACTGCGTGTAGGAACTCCACGGGAATCCCAACCATCCACCGGGGCCGCAGCGGATCCGCTCGGGCGCCGAGGCGTGGTAGTGGCGGGCCCCGCCTATGGGCCTGTCCCGTCGCGCGCGTAGGCTGGCAGGACGGCCTAGCCACGTGCCCTCGCGTGACAGGCCTAGAATGGGCGGCGGCCTAGAGGCTTGGCTAGAACGCCACTTAAATCCCGCCGCGACGTTCGAAATACTGAGCGAGTCGGGATTAAGTGAGTCCGAGTTGAGCAAGTCTGACTCCTTCTAGTCAGCCCGGCAGAAGTCAATCAAAGACCATGTGTTGAGCACCCGGAAAGAGAAAGTGTTGAGGCTTCTCGGCCGATTGTCCGCGGCGCCTCACTAGCTTCGGGGACTACTGTCGGAGTAATGGGCCATGGGTAGGCCAACCCGAGCCCCAGAACCTTTCAAGACATTGGGCCGGCCGCGCCCCTTAAGACCCCAAGACGAAGAGCCGCCTCCTGAGGAGTCAACAGTGAGACGGCCGACTGCCAGCACACGGCCGAGTCCCAGGGACGACTTCCAGAGAAGCTGTCTTTGGGGAGTCGGCCTGCGACTCCACCAAACCCCATGACCTCATCGAAGGGGACGAGGCAGGGGCGTGGCTACAGCGAAGCCCACCCCCGCCCCTCACCAAGGGCAGGCATGGCCACAGCACGCCGTACCCTGGAAGATCTCCGTGCGGCGTGGCACTGTTGCCATGCCGGCCCTGACATCAGCCCACAGGGCCGAATCTTGTACCCACGGCGGTTTGTTTGTACGGCCCAGAGGCAGCAGGCCCCACCAGTCAGTGAGACCTCGGGAGACGGCAGGAGAACCACCAGTTGGACCCGCCGGGAGTCGGCCCGGGGGAGTCGGCTGAGCCCTCCCCCGGGGCCCAAGCGCCATTAATCAAGATGTGATGGGGAGTGGCAACAGTGATCGCCCGCCAGGCGGCGGGGCTGTTGCCACGACCTCATGATCAAGCCTGCGTCATCAGAAGCACGGCTACAGTAATCAGCAGCCGGCAAGACACGCCCGCGGCGGATGCGGCCTGTCGGCTCCGTACCAGGCCAGTCGTCGGGGCCCGCCAATCGGCGGGCCCCAGCGGTCAGCAGAGAAGACGGAGGTCAGAGGCACTAACGGCTAGGCCCGCGTCCAGCCGGATTACCATTGTACCCCTGGGGGGTAGGCCTATATAAACCCCCCAGGGCACCCATGCAAAAGTTTGGACCCCATTAGCTCTAGACCAAATCATATAGAAGGGAGAGAGCTAGCCTTGCCCTCTCCTGCCACCAGAGAACAACTCAAGGAGCAACCGTGTAAACATGTAGGACCTTGAAGTAGATGTGTCTAGAGGGGGGTGATTAGACACTTAATGCTAAAGTTGCCGTTTTTAAGCTTTTTCGGTTTAAGTGGAGTTTAGGCACAATTTCAACATTCACAATACATATCAAGCAAGCATGCAAAGAGTATATAGGCAGCGGAAAGTAAAGCATGCAACTTGCAAGAATGTAAAGGGAAGGGGTTGGAGAATTCAAATGCAATGGGAGACACGGATGTTTTTCCCGTGGTTCGGATAGGTGGTGCTATCCTACATCCACGTTGATGGAGACTTCAACCCACGAAGGGTAACGGTTGCGCGAGTCCACGGAGGGCTCCACCCACGAAGGGTCCACGAAGAAGCAAACTTGTCTATCCCACCATGGCCATCGCCCACGAAGGACTTGCCTCACTAGTGGTAGATCTTCATGAAGTAGGCGATCTCCTTGCCCTTACAAACTCCTTGGTTCAACTCCACAATCTTGTTGGAGGCTCCCAAGTGACACCTAGCCAATCTAGGAGACACCACTCTCCAAGAAGCAACAAATGGTGTGTTGATGATGAACTCCTTTCTCTTGTGCTTCAAATGATAGTCTCCCCAACACTCAACTCTCTCTCACAGGATTTGGATTTTGTGGAAAGAAGATTTGAGTGGAAAGCAACTTGGGGAAGGCTAGAGATCAAGATTCATGTGGTAGGAATGGAATATCTTGGCCACAACACATGAGTAGGTGGTTCTCTCTCAGAACATATGAGTTGGAAGTGTAGATGTGTTTTGATGGCTCTCTCCACGAGTGAAGAGGAGGTGGAGGGGTATATATAGCCTCCACACAAAATTCAACTGTTACACACAATTTACCAATCTCGGTGGGACCGAATCAACAAACTCGGTCGGACCGAAATAGTAAACCTAGTGACCGTTAGAGATTTTTGGTGGGACTGACATGCAACTCGGTAGGACCGATATGGTTAGGGTTAGGGCATAACGTAATCTCGGTGAGACCGATTACACAAACTCGGTGAGACCGATTTCGTAATAAGCTAATCAGAGGGTTGGTCAGGCAAACTTGGTGGGACCAATTACACAAACTCGGTGAGACTAATTTTGGTAATGAGCATACACAGTGAGTTTGCATTGTAACCTCGGTAGTACCGATTGCACAAGATCGGTGAGACTGATT
This sequence comes from Triticum monococcum, assembly GCA_034509565.1. Lineage (NCBI taxonomy): Eukaryota > Viridiplantae > Streptophyta > Magnoliopsida > Poales > Poaceae > Triticum > Triticum monococcum. The sequence goes on along the minus strand of CM067844.1, from coordinate 455,732,768 downwards.
TTGGCAATGGACATACACAGTGAGATTACAATCCCATCTCGGTGAGACCGAGATCCCTATCGGTAGAACCGACTTGCTAGGGTTTGGCAATGGCTATGACAAGTGAAACTCAGTGGCGCCGGATAGAAATAATCGATAGGTCCGAGTTTGGCTTAAGTTTAGGTCATATGTGGAAGTGGGAAAGTAGCTGAGGATTTTGGAGCATATCATTAAGCACTTGAAGCAAGAGGCTCATTAAGCAACACCTCATCCCTCCTTCATAGTATTGGATTTTCCTATGGACTCAATGTGATCTTGGATCACTAAAATGTAAAATGAAGAGTCTTGAGCTTTAAGCTTTAGCCAATCCTTTGTCCTTAGCATCTTGGAGAATTTCCCGCAATCTTTAGTCCATGCCACTCCATTGTTGAACTTATCTGAAACATACTAGATAGAAACGTTAGTCCAACAAGAGATATGTTGTCATTAATTACCAAAACCACCTAGGGAGCACTTGTGCTTTCAATCTCCCCCTTTTTGGTAATTGATGGCAACATACATCAAAGCTTTAGATAAAGATATAAAGAACAACAAGTAAAGCTTTGGAAGGACATGTAACAAGCATAGGCTCCCCCTACATGTATGCACTCATGTAAATGTTAAATATAGAGGCATGTGAGAGCATGACCATGATAGAGTAGGCAATGTGTTACATGTATCTTGGCCATATGCATCAGAGCAAAAGATTATCAAGGAAAATACCTTCATGCTCATGAGTCCTTCTTGCAAACAGTATGTACATAAGCAAGAATTCCTCATACTCATGATTTGGATGCATACACTTACCTTGTAGTCTTTAGCCGGCTTAAGATGGAATGAACCTGCACAAACAAGGTTAGATAACACAGGCACATCCACTAGCCAGAGCAAACCAAAGAAGCCACAAGAGTACCAAGACTGGGATGACATGTAGAGAGTGAGTACAAGGTACCACAATGGATTCAACATGTCCCCAAGAGTAAAGATATGCAATGAATTTGACTGATTTCTTTCCCTTAGGTGTCTTGCTCCCCCTGAATCTTACATGGGATATTGGGAGAAGATAGGGAACAGAAAATCAGAGCTGAAAGATACAAATGGATAGAACTTAATGTAAATAAGCACATATGAACATGTCTTTCCCCCAAAAAGACATGTGACATCTCTCCTCTTGAACATCAAGCATCTGGGATCCTTGAGTATTCTCTCCCCCTAGAAATCTCTTTCTCCCCCTTAATACTTTCTCCCTTGTAGGTGATAAGCTTTGATGTGATCTCTCTCTCCCCCTTTGACATCAATTTCCAAGAAGGGCTTTCTAGAATCCATCGTATAGGTTTGGTCCTTGAGATTCAGCACAAAGCAATGGATAAAACTGTGATGCTTGTAGAGGACAAGATTCATTGAGTAGAGCTGGAAGAGAAGAAATATAGAACAAGTGGCAAACTGTTTTTCCTGTTGCGAAGTCGGTGGCACCGAGTGGCATGTTTCGGTGGTACCGAAAAGATTTGGTTGGACCGAAAACTACAAGTCAGTGAAACCGAGTTCAACAGAGAGAAAAACACTTGTCACCTCAGCTCACTAAACATGTAGGATCTCACAAAGATTTGCAATGAATTATCTGAAGGATTTGCAAGGAATTGAATGCAGAAAATGCAGAACAAAAACAAAAAGAAAAGAGAAGAAACTAAAAGATCTAGATGAAGTTTTTTTTTGAAAAAGGGAAAGAAAATAAATATGCATGAGACAAATGCGATAACACAGAAAAGAACACAAGAGAACTTCATCTAGAGTTGGGCGGTGACATAGTCACCTATGTTAGAGTATATTGACTTAGGAGTCAAGTGAGAACACTTGATCATAGGTCATACTCATCATTTAAGCTCAAAATGGGGTTACCATTTTTCGTTTAAGCATCTTGATGTATTCACATCTTGTTGAGTTGCTTTGACTCATGTCTTGGAGTAAAGCTTCTCTAAGATGGAATAACATACCTTGGGTGGTGTTGTGGTTCTTGCTCATGTAGTTGAACTTGTGTGGGTGCTCAAGGTTGGTGTACCTCATCAAGAGTTGGGAGCACCACTTGGAGTTTAAGTTCATCTACCTACATGGGTTAGTTCTTGCAAGGAAGAGCACTTGTGTATCAAAAAATGACAATGATGAAGCTCAACATAGCATTTGTCAAAGGATATGTTTGAATGGTTTTGTGCTTCCTTGTCTCCAACCACCATTGTGTAGAGACTTGGTGATGTAGAGATTGCTCAAGATGTGAGTGACTCGCAATCTCATGGAATTAGATTCAACCAAGCACCTACATGGGTCAGACAACCTGCAAGGTACAAATATATCCAAGACATAAGATAGTCATCATAAGAGATATATCATGGATTAGTCATAAGCTCATGTCTTGCATGTATCCAATGGAGTTCCTATCCAAGTTCGAGGCATCAATAATGTTCAATTCACCTCTCAACCTGCAAAATACTTTCTCATCAAGAGGTTTAGTAAATATATCCGCTAATTGCTTATCGGTGCGAACATGCTTAAGATCAATGTCACCCTTAGCAACATGGTCTCGAATGAAATGATGACGAACTTCAATATGCTTAGTTCGAGAATGTTGTACAGGATTATGACCAATTTTGATAGCACTTTCATTGTCACAAAGCAGTGGAACATCTTTCACATAGATCCCATAATCTTTAAGAGTTTGGGTCATCCAAAGTAATTGAGCACAACATGAACCAACAGCAATGTATTCCGCTTCAGCGGTGGATAAGGATACCGAGTTTTGTTTCTTGGAAGACCAAGACACTAGAGATCTACCAAGAAATTGACAAGTACCCGAAGTGGACTTTCTATCAACCTTGTCTCCAGCATAATCCGAGTCGGAATAGCCAACAAGATCAAAAGAAGACCTCTTAGGATACCAAATGCCAATGTTTGGTGTATGAATTAAGTATCTCACTATCCTTTTCACGGCCTTAAGATGACATTCTTTAGGAGCAGCTTGATAACGTGCACACATGCACACACTTAGCATAATGTCGGGATGTGAAGCACATAGGTATAACAAAGAACCAATCATAGAGCGATAAACCTTTTTGTCGGGTGGTAGGAGCGACATATGCCAACGGGTGGCTTATCATTGCGGGGGCCAATAGAACATCGCCGGTGCCTGGAAACGGGATGAGGCGAAGACATGCACGCCGGCGAATCTTACCCAGCTTCAGGGCTCTCCGGGGAGATAACACCCCTACTGCTGCTCTGCGGGGTCTCCGCATGGTTACTAAGTGAACAAGTAGCTACAATGCTCCTTGAGTTGTTTTGGGTGGAAGGAGGAAGAAGGGCTTGGCTCAGCTTGCTTCTTCTCCTTGTATGGTGTCTAGGTCTAGAATGAGAGTCCAACCCTTTGCATGGGTGCACCGGGGGGGTTTATATAGGCCTACCCCCCGGGGGTACAATGGTAATCCGACTGGGCGCTGGGCCCAACTGTCTGTGACTATGCTCGCCGGCTTCTCTGCCGGCTTCTGGGGCCCGCCAGCTAGTGGGTCCCGCCGGCTGCCGGCTCCTGGGTCGACAGGCCGGCCCCACTGGCCAGGGCCTGGTCGGCAGCTGGTTACTGTTACCCCATGTCGTTGACGCAGGCTTGGTCGGGGTAAGCGTGGCTACAGTAACGCCGCCTTGGCGGGCGATTACTGTAGCCCCGCTGCATCTTGTCTCCTTAATGGGCGTCTCCTTCGAGGAGGGCGGCAGGCCGGCTACGTGAAGCCGGCCCTCTGTCTTGCCGGCTTGAGAGGAGGTGCGGCCGCCTTCGGCATCTCTCTGCCCGAAGGGGCCCACCGCCTCGGGGGCCACGCTGGCGGCCCGTCATGGACGGCGTCAGAGCCGCTGTGGCAACAGTGCCGCGCCGGGCGGGCCGCAGCTGCCCGCACGACGCGCTGTACCAGGCGTGCTCTGGGTTTTGGGGGTGGCAGGCTCCACTGTAGCCACGCCCCGCTTCATCATCGCAGAGTAGACGCGTACATTGCGGGTACGGCATTGACTGCTTTATGGGAGCCGGCCTGGCAGTAGCCGGCCTTGTCGTAGCCGGCCTCGTCGTAGCCGGCCCTACCGTAGCTGGCCCTGCCGTAGCCGGCCCTCCACAGCTTTCTTCATGAGGGTGAAAAGGGCGGGCCGCCCCCGAAGCCGGCCAGGAAGGTAGCCGGCTAGGGGGGAGGCGGCCTAAGTCTTGAGTCTTCTTGTGAGCCGGATGGGCTCGTAATTTTTTCTGAGGGGCCAGGGGAAGCCGGCTGGGCTACCCATGGCTATTTACCCCGACAGTAGTCCCCGAAGCCGGGCGAGCTTCACGGCGGACGGAAGGATGGGAAGCTTGGCCGGCTTCATACCCTGAGGGGCCGACCTCGTCATTGCAGCCGACTCCGGAGCACTTTTTTATTTATTATTAAGGTGACCGTGGTTGACCCGCGGGCTGGACGCTGGCCCCACGACGGGCCACGTGGCGGAGAAGTCCTGCCGTCGCACGCGCGCGACGGGACGCCGCCGCAGGCCCGGGCCCGCCACTCCCTGGCCTCGGCCCGGGCGCAGATCTTCTGTGGCCCGAGGGGACTGCCCGCTTCCCCGCGGCCGTTTCTTCGCGTCATCAAGGCGCGCAATTTAACGCGGGCGTGGGGGAGATGGGCACGATCGATCCCCACGATCCCCCACGCCGCGCCTCCTCGGTTCCGGCGCACGCGCCTACAAGTAGGGGGGAGGGGGAGAGGCAAAGGCCCGTTCGCTCCCCCGCTCCCCGTCCCTCCTGCTCCTCTTCTTCTCCTTCTTCTTCCTCGCGCCTGACGCAGTCTCGCGCCGCAGCCCACCCACGCCGCCATGTCTCTGGCGCTGTCAAGTTCGTGGGACGGGTCCAATGTCCACGAGGACCACATTGAATTCCTCCGCCAGACCCGGTGCCTGCCCGCCACCAACCTTGTGCAGGTGCGCCTGGCGCCCGCGACGGAGGTCTCGCCGGCGCCGGAGGAAGGCGAGCGCGTCGTCTTCCGCACGCACTTCTTGCGTGGCTTCGGCTTCCCGGCGAGCAGCTTCATGCGCACTTTCCTTGAATTCTACAACCTCCAGCCGCATCACGTCACGCCCAACGCGGTGATGCAGCTCTCGGCCTTCGTCTCCCTCTGCGAAGGTTTCTTAGGGGTGCTGCCGACGCTGGAGCTCTGGGCGGAGCTGTTCTAGAACAAGCTCGGCACCGTCTCCGCCGGCGTGCCGGCTCCCTACGGCGCCTTCATCGCGATGAAGAGGGCAAGCGACGACAACCCCTTCCCTCACATTCCTCTGATCCAGTCTGTCAAGCTTTGGTAGAAATCCTACTTCTATGTCAAGAACATCGCCCTGCACGGCGACTACGTCAATCTGCCGGCTTACGTAGCCGGCCCGCCGGCTGGGAGGCGGCTGTCTTGGTGCTACAGGTCGAAGTCCTTGTCTCCGGCTGGGAATGCCTCCATCGCCCGGCTTCGGGTGACGTTCCAGTCGGAAGGCCTGCGTGCATCCGACCTGGTAGCCGCCTTCGTCGAGAGCCGGATTCTGCCCCTCCGAAGCCGGCCGCACATGATGTGCCAGATGAGTGGCCGGTTCGACCCTTGCCGGCTGAGCACATGGGAGATGCCCCATGCCGAGGTGGCTCTGATGGTGAACTACATCGCCAACCTGAAGCTCACCGACGAGTGGCAATTCGGCAGGGCGCCGTACTCCCGCGCCCATCCTCCGCCTGTGGTAAGTCCTTCTTCTTGTCGTCTGCCGGCTTGAGCCAGCCGGCTTCTGACCAGGTGGCTCTTCTCTTTTTTCCTTCTGTCAGAATCCTCTCCTCCCGCCGCCAGCCGGGGCGGCTGGAGTCGAACGCGAGTATGCCCCGGACCCCACGGTGGGCGCCAAATGTTGGGTGGTAGGAGCGACATATGCCAACGGGTGGCTTATCATTGCGGGGGCCAATAGAACATCGCCGGTGACTGGAAATGGGATGAGGCGAAGACATGCACGCCGGCGAATCTTACCCAGCTTCAGGGCTCTCCGGGGAGATAACACCCCTACTGCTGCTCTGCGGGGTCTCCGCATGGTTACTAAGTGAACAAGTAGCTACAATGCTCCTTGAGCTGTTTTGGGTGGAAGGAGGAAGAAGGGCTTGGCTCAGCTTGCTTCTTCTCCTTGTATGGTGTCTAGGTCTAGAATGAGAGTCCAACCCTTTACATGGGTGCACCGGGGGGTTTATATAGGCCTACCCCCCGGGGGTACAATGGCAATCCGACTGGGCGCTGGGCCCAGCGGTCTGTGACTATGCTCGCCGGCTTCTGGGGCCTGCCAGCTGGTGGGTCCCGCCGGCTGCCGGCTCCTGGGTCGACAGGCCGGCCCCACTGGCCAGGGCCTGGTCGACAGCTGGTTACTGTTACCCCATGTCGTTGATGCAGGCTTGGTCGGGGTAAGCGTGGCTACAGTAACGCTGCCTTGGCGGGCGATTACTGTAGCCCCGCCGCATCTTGTCTCCTTAATGGGCGTCTCCTTCGAGGAGGGCGGCAGGCCGGCTACGTGAAGCCGGCCCTCTGTCTTGCCGGCTTGAGAGGAGGTGCGGCCGCCTTCGGCATCACTTTGCCCGAAGGGGCCCACCGCCTCGGGGGCCACGCTGGCGGCCCGTCGTGGACGGCATCAGAGCCGCCGTGGCAACAGTGCCGCGCCAGGCGGGCCACAGCTGCCCGCACGACGTTCTGTACCAGGCGTGCTCTGGGTTTTGGGGGTGGCAGGCTCCACTGTAGCCACGCCCCGCTTCATCATCGCAGAGTAGACGCGTACATTGCGGGTACGGCGTTGACTGCTTTATGGGAGCCGGCCTGGCAGTAGCCGGCCTTGTCGTAGCTGGCCTCGTCGTAGCCGTCCCTGCCATAGCTGGCCCTGCTGTAGCCGGCCCTCCACAGCTTTCTTCATGAGGGTGAAAAGGGCGGGCCGCCCCCGAAGCCGGCCAGGAAGGTAGCCGGCTAGGGGGGAGGCGTCCTAAGTCTTGAGTCTTCTTGTGAGCCGGATGGGCTCGTAATTTTTTCTGAGGGGCCAGGGGAAGCCGGCTGGGCTACCCATGGCTATTTACCCCGACACTTTTGATCAACCGGTTCACCATCTTTGGTCAAATCAAGATGTCCACTAGTAGGCATGGGTGTAGGCATACCTTTGCATTCTTGCATATTGAACTTCTTGAATAAGTCCTTGGTGTACTTCGTTTGAGAGACAAATGTACCTTCCTTAGTTTGCTTGATTTAAAAAACCGAGAAAGAATTTGAGTTCACTCATCATAGACATCTCCAACTTCTCTGACATTAGCTTTCCAAACTTTTCACTAAAGAGAGGGTTAGTTGAACCAAATATGATATCATCAACATAAATTTGGCATACAAATAGTTCTCCATTAACCCTTTTAGTAAAAAGAGTAGAATCAATTTTACCAATTTCAAAACCACTTGCAATAAGGAACTTGGTCAAGCATTTATACCATGCTCTAGGATCTTGTTTAAGACCATAAAGAGCTTTGTGAAGTTTATAAACATGATTTGGTTTCTTAGGATTGATAAAGCCGAGAGGTTGTTTGACATAAACTTCCTCCTCTATTTCACCATTTAGAAAAGCACTTTTAATGTCCATTTGGTACAAGGTGATAGTATGGTGATTAGCATAGGCAAGTAAGATGCGAATGGACTCAAGTCTAGCAATGGGAGCATATGTCTCACCATAGTCCATATCTTCGACTTGTGTGTACCCTTGGGCGACAAGACGTGCTTTGTTGCGAACCACTTGTCCATCTTCATCTTGCTTGTTGCGAAACACCCATTTGGTACCAATGATGTTGTGGTTGTTGTCGGGCTTCTCAACCAATGTCCAAACTTGGTTTCTCTCAAAGTTGTGTAGCTCTTCATGGATAGTGTTTATCAAATCCGGATCTTCCAATGCTTCTTCAACCTTCATAGGTTCAATGCTAGAGATGAATGAATAGTTTTCACAAAAGTTAGCTAAACGAGTTTTTGAGCGAGTGATTCTCCCTGTTTGAATATCATTGTAGATTTGCTCGACGGGATGATCTTTGGCAATTCTTGCTCGAACTCATGAGAGCTTTTGCTTGGGTCTTCGTTGAACATCTTCTTCATCTTTTCTTCTTGGCCTTCTTCATTGTTGACGTTGTCGTTTTCTTGTCATGATGGAGAAGGAGGTTGTTGATGTTCGTCTTGATGCATTTCCTCGTCTTCTTCATCTTGGTGTGTCCCACTTGTGGATGCTTTCGTATCAATTCTTGGTTCACCTTGTCGTGAAGTAGAAGCTTCCACTTGGACGGACGAGGTACTCTCCTTCACCTGCGTTGGACGAATTTTGTCAATAGACAAGTCTTGGATTGCTTCTGAAGGGTCTTTGTCTCCTACATCGATTGGCAATTGCTCTACTTGCGAGCCTTTAGATTCATCAAACTTCACATCTACCGTCTCTTCAACCTTTCGGGTGAAATTGTTGTAGACACGGTAAGTGTGAGAGTTTGAGCCATAACCAAGTAGAAAACCTTCATGAGATTTAGGAGCAAACTTTGAACGACGATGCTTGTCAAGAATGTAGCACTTTGAGCCGAATACTCGAAAGTATCCAACTTGGGGTTTGTTACCGGTGAGGAGCTCGTATGCCGTCTTGCCGAGTAGCTTGTGAAGATACAAGCGATTTGTTGCATGACAAGCTGTCTCAACCGCTTCTGCCCAAAAGTGCTTCGGTGTCTTGTACTCATCAAGCATCGTTCTCGCCATTTCGATGAGCGTCCGGTTCTTCCTCTCAACAACTCCATTTTGTTGAGGTGTGTACATAGCCGAGAACTCGTGTGAAATCCCTTCTTCGTCAAGAAAGGTGTCCACATTTGCGTTCTTGAACTCCGTTCTGTTGTCACTCTGAACCTTCTTGATCTTCACATCAAACTGATTTTGGGCCTTCCTAGCGAAGTTTTTGAAGATCTTCTGGACCTGCGACTTGTCATCAAGAAAGAACACCCACGTAAATCTTGAAAAATCATCAACTATAACTAGACCAAAAGAATTTCCACCGAGACTCTTGTAGGTGTTGGGACCAAAAAGATCCATATGAAGTAGCTCGAGTGGCCTCCTGGTGGTCATGATGTTCTTCATGGGATGCCTTCCTCCAACCTGTTTACCTGCTTGAGAAGCACTGCAAAGTCTATCCTTATCAAATATGACATCGTTAACTCCAAGGATATGATTTCCTTTAATAAGCTTGTTAAGGTTTCTCATGCCAACGCGACCTAGTCGTCTATGCCACAACCAACCTTTTGAGGATTTAGCAATAAAGCAAGTTTTAGGTTGTGCCTTTTTAGAGAAATCGACAATGTAAAGATCACCTTTATGTATACCGGTAAAGACCATTTTATGATTGTCTCGACAAAACACTTGGCAATCTACCTCAGTAAATAGGACATTCAAACCGAAATCAGCAAGTCTAGATACTGAAAGTAAGTTGTAGTCAAGAGATTCAACGAGCATGACATTTTGAATGGAACTATCATGTGAGATGGCCACCTTACCAAGGCCAACCACTTTACCCTTTGAATTATCACCAAAGGTGACATATTTTCGAGGGCCATCATTTTCAGCAAGCTCACGGAACATCTCTTCATCTCCGGTCATATGATCAGTACATCCACTATCAAGAACCCATTCCTTTACTCCTGACACATATCCCTGAAGATTTGCCATAAGACCAAAATGTCTCATTGCATCATCAAGATCGAAGTCACTATCATCATCATCATCATCATAGTATCCATGTTCACCATGATCTTGTGACTCATCATTTCCTACAGAGGGTAATTCATTAGACAAATGATCATCAAAGTGGTCACCTTTATGAATTCTTATAGCTTCGGATATAATGATTCCAACATCTCCTTTAGCACGCTTGAGATTGGTAAGCTCAAATAGACAATCACCAAAACTAGGATCACTAGAGTTCATCTTACTCAAGGCAATAGATTTATGGAGAATTTCATCCAAATTTTTCAAGGAATAATCAGGAAATCATTCCTCAAGAAATTTCCATATAGTATAGGCACAATTTAGAGTAGGCAAACTAGCAATGAAATTTTTGGGCAATCCTCTAATGATGAGCTCAATAGTTCTAAGATTGCGAATTATGTCGATATCTTCATCTAGGGTAGGATGCAAAGGATCAATATGAGGTGCACAAGGGCTAGCAATATACTTGTTCAAATGATATTGATTGAAAATTACAAGCATCTCATTTTTCCACTCATGAAAATACTCTCCATCAAGAATAGGCACTCTATGTCTAAGACTCCCTAAAGTAGACACATCCATCTTCCTCCAATGGTGATAAAACCAAGGCAATGGAGACCAAAGCTCTGATACCACTTGTAGGACCTTGAAGTAGATGTGTCTAGAGGGGGGGGTGATTAGACACTTAATGCTAAAGTTGCAGTTTTTAAGCTTTTTTGGTTTAAGTGGAGTTTAGGCACAATTTCAACATTCACAATACATATCAAGCAAGCATGCAAAGAGTATATAGGCAGTGGAAAGTAAAGCATGCAACTTGCAAGAATGTAAAGGGAAGGGTTTGGAGAATTCAAACGCAATTGGAGACACGGATGTTTTTCCCGTGGTTCAGATAGGTGGTGCTATCCTACATCCACGTTGATGGAGACTTCAACCCATGAAGGGTAACGGTTGCGCGAGTCCACGGAGGGCTCCACCCACGAAGGGTCCATGAAGAAGCAACCTTGTCTATGCCACCTTGGCCATCGCCCACGAAGGACTTGCCTCACTAGCGGTAGATCTTCACGAAGTAGGCGATCTCCTTGCCCTTACAAACTCCTTGGTTCAACTCCACAATCTTGTCAGAGGCTCTCAAGTGACACCTAGCCAATATAGGAGACACCACTCTCCAAGAAGCAACAAATGGTGTGTTGATGATGAACTCCTTGCTCTTGTGCTTCAAATGATAGTCTCCCCAACACTCAACTCTCTCTCACAAGATTTGGATTTGGTGGAAAGAAGATTTGAGTGGAAAGCAACTTGGGGAAGGCTAGAGATCAAGATTCATGTGGTAGGAATGGAATATCTTGGCCTCAACACATGAGTAGGTTGTTCTCTCTCAGAACATATGAGTTGGAAGTGTAGATGTGTTCTGATGGCTCTCTCCACGAGTGAAGAGGAGGTGGAGGGGTATATATAGCCTCCACACAAAATCCAACTGTTACACACAATTTACTAATCTCGGTGGGACCGAATCAACAAACTCGGTCGGACCGAAATAGTAAACCTAGTGACCGTTAGAGATTTTCGGTGGGACTGACATGCAACTCGGTAGGACCGATATGGTTAAGGTTAGGGCATAACGTAATCTCGGTGAGACCGATTACACAAACTCGGTGAGACCGATTTCGTAATAAGCTAATCAGAGGGTTGGTCAGGCAAACTTGGTGGGACCGATTACACAAACTCGGTGAGACCGATTTTGGTAATGAGCATACACAGTGAGTTTGCATTGTAACCTCGGTAGTACCGATTGCACAAGATCGGTGAGACCGATTTTGGCAATGGACATACATAGTGAGATTACAATCCCATCTCGGTGAGACCGAGATCCCTATCGGTAGAACCGATTTGCTAGGGTTTGGCAATGGCTATGATAAGTGAAACTCGGTGGCGCCGGATAGAAATAATCGGTAGGTCCGAGTTTGGCTTAGGTTTAGGTCATATGTGGAAGTGGGAAAGTAGCTGAGGATTTTGGAGCATATCATTAAGCACTTGAAGCAAGAGGCTCATTAAGCAACACCTCATCCCTCCTTGATAGTATTGGCTTTTCCTATGGACTCAGTGTGATCTTGGATCACTAAAATGTAAAATGAAGAGTCTTGAGCTTTAAGCTTTAGCCAATCCTTTGTCCTTAGCATCTTGGAGAATTTACCACAACCTTTAGTCCATGCCACTCCATTGTTGAACTTATCTGAAACATACTAGATAGAAACGTTAGTCCAACAAGAGATATGTTGTCATTAATTACCAAAACCACCTAGGGAGCACTTGTTCTTTCAAAACACTTTGCCATAGTGATCATGCGGAGACCCCGCAGAGCAGCAGTAGGGTATTATCTCCCCGGAGAGCCCCGAAGCTGGGTAAAATTCGCCAGCGTGCATGTCTTCGCCTCATCCCGTTTCCAGGCACCGGCGACGTTCTACTCGCCCCCACCATGATAACACACCCGTTGGTATATGTCGCACCAAACCCCCGACAGCAGACAAAGGAATATCATTAAAATCAATAGGAGCGCTTTTACTAGCAAACAATTTCATAAGAGCATCAATTTTTTCACTCAAAGAAGAAATTTCTTCAACCGAATTAACTTTTTTGCTAGTAGGATCTCTTTCGGTATGCCATTGCAAATAATTTGCCATAATATTATCAAGCAATTTGGTGGCTTGGACAAAAGTAATTTAGATAAAAGTACCACCCGCGGCGGAATCTAAAAGATTACGAGAAACAAAATTCAATTCCGTATAAAAATATCCAAAGATTTAACCCATGAGTTGGGAAATTCCTTAGCATCATTTTCATCCTTTCCCACGATTTTGCCACATGGTCATGTTCAAGTTGCTTGAAATTCATGATCTGGGTTCTAAGGGAAATAATTTTTGTGGGCGGAAAATACTTAGTGATAAAAGCATCTTTGCACTTATTCCAAGAATCAATACTATTTTGAGGCAAAGAAGAGAACAATTTTTTGCAGAATCATGCAAAGAAAACAAAAATAATTTCATCTTCACCACATCATTGTACACATATTTTTTCTTTTGCATATCACATAATTCCACGAAGGTATTAAGATGGGACGTGGAATCCTCATTAGGAGTACTGGAAAATTGATCTTTCATAACAAGATTCAGCAAAGCAATATTAATATCACAACTCTCCGCACTAGTGGCGGAAGGAGCAAGTAGAGTGCCAATAAAATCAATGTTGTTGGTATTTGATAAATCACATAACTTGGTCTTCTCTTGAGTCATGATGACTACACAACAAGATTGCACTCAAAGACAAATCCGGCAAGAAAACGACGAACAAAAAAGAAGGGCGAATAAAATGGCAAATTTTTGTGAAGTGGTGGAGAGGAAAACTAGAGGCAAATGGAAAATAATGTAAATTGCGAGGAAATGATATTAGTGATTAGGAACCTGGTATATGTTGAAGATCCTCCCCGGCAACGGCACCAGAAATTCCTTTTGATGTCGCTTGAAGCTACACCAATATTTCCCAAAAGAGGAAGGGATGATGCAGCACAACGGCGGTAGGTATTTCCTTCAGATATGTAACCAAGGTTATCAAACCAGTAGGAGAACCAAGCAACACAATGTAAATAACCCTTGCACACAAATAACAACCACTCGCAACCCAACATGTTAAAGGGGTTGTCAATCCCTTCCGCGTAACAGCACCAAAAAATGGTGCGCGGACGGGATAAAGTTGTAATAGATTTAATAAATAGATCACAAATAGAATAAAGTGCAGCAAAGTATGTTTGTATTTTTGGATTAATAGCTCTGAAAATAAAAGGCAAATAAAATAGATCACAAAGGCAAATAATATGAGAAAGAGACCCGGGGGCCGTAGGTTTCACTAGTGGTTTCTCTCGAGAAAAATAGCGAACGGTGGGTAAACAAATTACTGTTGGGCAATTGATAGAACTTCAAATAATCATGACGATATCCAGGTAATGATCATTACATAGGCATCACATCCAAGATTAGTAGACCGACTCCTACCTACATCTACTACTATTACTCCACACATCGACCGCTATCCAGCATGCATCTAGTGTATTAAGTTCATGGAGAAATGGAGTAATGCAATAAGAACGATGACATGATGTAGACAAGATCTGTCTATGTAGATATATACTCCATCGTTTTATCCTTAGTAGCAACAATACATACGTGTCGGTTCCCCTTCTGTCACTGGGATCAAGCACCGTAAGATCGAACCCACTACAAAGCACCTCTTCCCATTGCAAGATAAATAGATCAAGTTGGACAAATAAAACCCAAATATCGGAGAAGAAATACGAGTCTATAAGAGATCATGCATAAAAGAGATCAAAGAAACCTAAATACTTTCATGGATATTAAAAGATATAACTGATCAAAAACTCAAAGTTCATCAGATCCCAACAAACACACCGCAAAAAGAGTTACATCATATGGATCTCCAAGAGACCATTGTATTGAGAATTCAGCGAGAGAGAGAGGGAGCCATCTAGCTACTAACTACAGACCCGAAGGTCTACAAAGAACTACTCATGCATCATCGGAGAGGCACTAATGGAGGTGGTGAACCCCATCTGAGATGATGTCTAGATTGGATCTGGTGGTTCTGCACTCTACTGCGGCTGGATCAATATTTTTTCGACTACCCTAGGGTTTTTGGAATATTGGGGTATTTATACAGCAAAGAGGCGGTCCGAGGGGCACCCGAGGTGGGCATTACCCACCAGGGCGCACCTGGGCCTCCTGGCGCGCCCTGGTGGGTTGTGCTCTCCTCGGAGCACCTCCCCAGGCACAGCCAGGGCCCATTACGTGTCTTCTGGTCCATAAAAATGTCAGTAAAGTTTTGTGGCATTTGGACTCCATTTGGTATTGATTTTCTGCAATGTAAAAACATGAAAAAACCAGCAACTGGCACTTGGCACTATGTCATCAGGTTAGTACCAAAAAATGATATAAAATGACTGTAAAATGATTATAAAACATCCAAGATTGATAATATAAGAGCATGGAACAATCAAAAATTATAGATAGATTGGAGACGTATCATCTCTCCAGGACCAGACCTACTTGACTCAAATTCCTGAAGAAACCCTTCTTGGAAATTCTTGGGGATATGACTATCAGGTATGACTCGCCCAGAGGGGGCTGGGTCAAGCACAACGGCGGTTCATAGATAGACCGGTAAAAGGCCCAAGCCTAGAGACGGATTAAGGCCTGTAAGTGTAAACCGCCATGTATGAGTAGACTTGTAAAATAAGGCATGTAAGATACGTCACCGAGCCGGACATGTTGTATGAGCCGTCCGGGACTCTGTAGGATGCAGGGCGTCAACCTGTGTATATAAGGGGACGACCCGGCAGCAGCTTAGGGCAAGAAACATCAAATTGAGAACCAGGCAAAGCGTGTTTGCTCCCTGGCATTCGAAACCCAAGCAATACCACCTCAACTGTAGTAGGCCTTAACCTTCACCACAAGGGGTCGAACTAGTATAAACTCTCCATGTCCTTTGTCCCGTTTAACCCCTTTAAGCTAACCTCATTGCAATGGATCCACAACTAAGTCCTTCCATGAGGAAATCTATCGTGACACTTCCACGACAGTTGGCGCCCACCGTGGGGCCAGCGCATGGTGGTTTCGAGTTCTTAAAGGGCAGCTTCGAAGGGCTCAAGGGATACGCTGTGGGCTGGATGACCAAGAGTCGTCGCGACAAGCTCTACCTCGATGATGCAGGCTGGGGCCCTGACGCCGGCTCAATTGAGTACGGGTACCGAGTCCCCTTCGGCGGAATCCACGTCTTCATCAGCAAGATCGGCGAGCCGGGCTCTGAGCCGGACATATACACCGACATCATCGAGACGGCTCAGCGTGCATGAGCCGCCCCGGCTCAGCCAGCCGTAAGACACGTCTTCATTGGGTTCACCCACGGGGCTGAGTTGGAAGGATCTGTCTCTGGTGGTGAGACGGAGATCTGCTCCGATGATGAGTCCACGGGCGAGACCAATTCAATGTATCAGCTACAAGATGGAAGGCTTGGGGCTGTTCCGACGGTGACAGTATTCCGGACCCCCGTGAGCCGCCAAACAGGGTGGCGATCTTCATGGCTGGCACACAGCCTGTTCTTGGCTCGACAGCTGCTGCGGCTATAACTTCTGGTGTAGTCACGGTCACGGCAACTGGGGCTGGCAGTTCAGCTCGCCCACCGGCTCAAGTCTTAACAGATCGATTGGATGCTCTGGCGACTCTGATGGAGGTTGAGGTAACCCCAGAAAACCAGGAGCAACAAAAGGTAGAAGTGGCTAAATTACGTGATGGAATAGCGCAAGCTAAGGCAGACTTAGCAGAAGAGAACGCTAGCATGGTCGCAGAACAAGCAGTTTTGGACGCCCAAGCACAGCGGATTCAAGCAAATTCATATCGGCTTAGGGTAGATCAGAACGCCTCACATGAAGTCTTAAGGAGGAAGCAACAAAGTCGTTTGCCCTTGGTTTATGAGTCAAGGGATGATACGTCCATTTTGCGTCATGCTTTTATATTGATATTTATTGCATTATGGGCTGTTATTACACCTTATATCATAATACTTATGCCTATTATCTCTTATTTTACAGGTTTACATGAAGAGGGAGAATGCCTGCAGTTGGAATTCCAGGCTGGAAGAGGAGCAAATATTAGAGCCCTATTCTGCACATCTCCAAAAGTCCTGAAATTTCACGGGAGCACGTTTCAGAATATATAAAAATATTGGGTGAAAGAAGTACCAGAGGGGGGCCACCGACCATCCACGAGGGTGGGGGCGCGCCCTAACCCCCTGAGCATGCCCCCTACCTCATGGGCCCCCTGGCAGCCCTCTGATGCCCATATTTGGCTATATGGAGTCTTTCGTCCTGGAAAAAAAATCATAAGCAAGCCTACGAGACGAAACTCCGCCACCACGAGGCGGAACCTTGGCGGAACCAATCTAGGGCTCCGATGGAGCTGTTCTACCGGGGAAACTTCCCTTCGGAAGGGGGAAATCATCTCCTTCGTCACCACCATCGATCCTCTAATCGGGAGGGGGTCAATCTCCATCAACATCTTCACCAGCACCATCTCATCTCAAACCCTAGTTCATCTCTTGTATCCAATCTTTGTCTCAAAACCTCAGATTGGTACCTGTGGGTTGCTAGTAGTGTTGATCACTCCTTGTAGTTGATGCTAGTTGGTTTATTCAGTGGAAGATCATATGTTCAGATCCTTTATGCATATTAATACCCCTCTGATTATGAACATGAATATGATTTGTGAGTAGATACGTTTGTTCCTGAGGACATGGGAGAAGTCTTGCTATAAGTAGTCATGTGAATTTGGTATTTGTTCGATATTTTGATGAGATGTATGTTGTCTTTCCTCTAGTGGTGTCATGTGAACGTCGACTACACACTACTAGGGAAAACCCTAGTACTAGCGCGGGTTTAAATCCCACTAGTAGCACGGGTAGCCGCGCTACCAATAAGGCGCTACAGCTATTACTTAGCAGTAGCGCGTATGACAAGCGCTACAGCTAAGACACATAGCAGCAGCGCTTGTTCTGTCCCGCGCTGCTGCTAATCTAGCTAGTTGTAGCGTGTTTCTTATCCATCGCTACTAGTACTCTTTTTTTCATTTTTAGTGTATTTATACGACGTTATACAAATTTTGGTACAATACCAATTATGAGGTTTATATCATTATGTCCATAACAGTGTGTCAATGAAGGTGGATTAGGTTCAAGTGGAGGCAATATGTGGTGCATGTCAAAAGTATACTACTAATCCAAACTTGATCTAGTTTGGACTAGTAGTACTTTCGATGTGCACCACATGTTGCCTCCACTTGAATCTAATCTGCGAGCACAAGCTATTTAATCATCATCATAGTCATTACCACCAACAGTATTTATTTAATCACCATAGTCATAGTGTAGCACATCATCATCTTCAAACTCATTCTAGCTAGCTAATCACCACCAACACTAGCTGTGATAGCTATCTAATCACCACCAATACTAGCTAATAATAATCATCATAGTCATTACCACGAACGCTAGCTATTTAATCATCATAGTCATAGTGTAGCACATCATCATCTTCAAACTCATTTCTAGCTAGCTAATCACTCCTGCTGCTCTCTCTCTCAGGTAAAATAACATAAAACATGTACAACACTCCTCCTTCATCAAGTTGGAGCATGCAGATGAACCTGTCTCCTAATCGTGGGCTGTGCTTTTGATTGCTGCCCCCTAGTACTTCTCTACGATCATTCACAATTTTAATCCAGTCTTTCACTATTAAGCATTCCTTGCTATTAGAAATCCTGAATGCACTAAACTGCATTGTAGGATAACTTGGTCGTAAGCTAAAAATATTCATGGTACCTTTAGTCTCGATCCAATCAGGCACAACATTCATCGGGAGTCCCTGTTGAAGAACATCGTATAGTAACATACTTAGCAATGAAGTTTAGCTTAAAAATAATGTATGCAAAAGATGAACTGAGGACAAATAGTAAAAATCTTACCATCTTTCCTAAATAGATGTGACCGTAGTTCAGTACAAACACTATTGGTCGCACATTTTCAGTACTAACATTTCTAAGTGTAGGAAGAAAATTTGTCTTGACAGTATCAAGATCCTGAACCCATGAAACATAATGACTTAGCTCCTCGCAGTTTAGTTCAGCCCCGGGACAGTAGTAGGTCCTATCTACCAAGCGCTGGTCATGTTTGCTTGAACGGAAATAAGCTGACAATAGAAATTAGTTGTCAACTATTTTTGAATAAACAATATCAAAGACATAAATATGGTTAAGAAACTCACATAATGGTATAACTGGAGGCGTCTGCACATCGACCTAGATGTCGGTATTACCTTCAATATCATCTTCCGGACGAATATCAAAGGTGATAACCATATCAGGTCCAAATGCATAAGTCTTGCATAGTGCCCGCCAAGTTTTGCATCCAAAATAGGTGTAGTCGTCTTCGTTGTATAATTTTGCATGGAAAATATAACCATGCTTGATCTTCAAGTAAACTTTCTTTACCTCCATAGTATGATTGAAACATATCTTATCCAAGACAAAAACTCTTGCATGGTAGGGGATACACTAGTAGAATAGTAAAAAATTAAATTATAAGTTGAAGCAAATGAAGGAGATGTCATGCTTAATTACAAAAAAGGCTTGCCGTTGTGACTTACTGTATCCACTTCGAAGTTCTCGTCCAGCTTGATGCTGAAGCGCCTATCATCATCTAGGAAGATTCTGTCACACAGGTCGCGCTCGTCTTCGCAGTACTTGCAAATACCGAAATCCTTTTCGTCGTCAGACATTTCCTATGTTCATAGTTGAAACATTAATTGAAAATTGATCGAAGACAAGTACCAGGATACTCAACACACAAATCCGGGACACTCGATATTTCCTACATATTCTGGCATAAGTCATGCCAAAATTCACGGAAAAATCCAGCATGACCTTTGCTAAAATAGGACATATCGAGCGCCTGAAATTTGCCGGAACGGAAATGAATCAACACGCCAGCAAAACATAGGCCACTCAGAGGTGTAACCTGCAAACATGACCGGCCACTTGGGCAAGCACATATCCTATTTGAGCAACACAAGATATACACTTCAAAATATCTTATATGACTCATATTGACATGAGCATTCAATAAGCCAAACCAAATCGTAAAATAAGTAAGTATTCAAATTAGCATACATTCAATAAGCAAAAGTAAATCATCTCATGCGTCCATACATCATTGAATATTATCACTAATACATCCCGAATAGTATCATACATATAACATCACTAATACAACTAAAACCCTAGCGCACGACGGGTATCGGCGCGGGCGGTGGACACCCACAGAGAAGGAACCATCACAGGATCATAGCTCCAGTGAGATACATGGAGAACCTGCCAGGTATTGGAGAACTTATGCTCCAACGCAAACAAGTAGCGACGGACGTGCGCGTCCTCCTCACTGACACGGTGACGCACCACCTCTGCGGGGTCCTCGAGCCTCTGGACCGTCACTGGCCCACGCGACCGCCACCAAAGAAGGTTCGGGTCAACGACGGGCTGACTCCTCACCAACCTGGGCCCACCGGTAGGTAGCGCCTCCCAGTACCACCCCGGCGGAGCCCAGTCCCGGACATGACCCATATGGTAACGCAGGTGTCCTCTGCCGACTCGACGACGAGGATGCGGGATAGGCATCGTCGACGTCGATGCGGGAATAATTTGCTTTAACTAAAAAAGTAAACTAGTTATATTAATTTTCGTACGAAAAATAAAATAGTTGTATTAACTCAACTATTTCAATTAAGCACTTACAATGAATAAAAATAAACTAGTTTTTACTAAAAATAAACTAGTTCAACTAGTTATATTAATTTTCTTACTAATTCTATTAAACACTTACTAAAAATAGTGAAAAAAACTAGTTAGATGAACTCTAAAATTTAACCCTAACCGATGAACTCTAAAATTTAATGAACCCTAACTAATTTGATGAACTCTAAAATTTAATGAACCCTAACTAATTTGGTGAACTCTAAAATTTAACCCTACCTAATTTGATGAACTCTAAAATTTAACCCTAACTAATTCGATGAAATCTAAAACCAATTCTATTTAACAACTACTGCCATAATTAGCATCTAATTTGATGAACCCTAACTAATTAGATGAACTCTGAAATTTCACCCTAAGAACCCTAGCTAGGCAGAGGTAAGGGAGGAGGAGGAGGGCGTGCTCACCTCTGGCGCCGGCAGAGTTAGGGAGAGGGGTACGCGGTGTCGAGGTCGGGGACATGGTCGGGGTCGAGGCGGCGGGCGCACGGCAGAGGGCGACGATGTAGGGGGGCGTCGAGGTCGGGGTCGGGGGTGGCGTCGAGGTCGCGGTCGGGGGCGGGGGCGGCATCGAGGGTGTGAGGAGAGCGACGGGTCGCGCGCAGTAGCTGACGGCGATGCAGGGCGGCGATAGCGGAGGAGTAGGGATTAGGGGGAAGTGGCCGTGGGGGAAGAACGAACCACGTGATTAAGTTAAAAGTAGAAGTAGCGTTTTCTAGGAAGTGCGCTTCTGATACGGTAGCTATAGCGCATTTCGTAACAAGAGCTACTGCTATTCCTTCTCTTTTTTATTTGCTTTCCATTTAATTTTATTTTTGTTAGCAGTAGCGCCTTTGTTCGTAAACGCGTTGCTACAAAACAAGTAGCGGTAGCGCGGTTCTACGTAGATCGCTACTACTATGTGTAGCCTATCGGCTAAGCCATGGGAATTTTAGTAGTAGCGCTTTTGTACTCGGGCGCGCTACTGCTCTACCTGTATCTGTAGCGCGGTTTAAAACACCGCGCTGCTGCTAATTAGCACCAACGTGCGTTTTTAGCCCGCGCTACTGCTAATGTTCTGTGTATAAGGTTTTCCCTAGTAGTGACATGACACTTCACCATTGTTTGGGCCTAGAGGAAGGCATTGGGGAGTAATAAGTAGATGATGGGTTGCTAGAGTGATAGAAGATTAAACCCTAGTTTATGAGTTGCTTCGTAAGGGGCTGATTTGGATCCATATGTTTCATGCTATGGTTAGGTTTGCCTTAATACTTCTTTTGTAGTTGTGGATGCTTGCAAGATGGGTTAATCATAAGTGGGATGCTTGTCCAATGAAGGACAGTACCCAAGCACCGGTCCACCCACATATCAAATTATCAAAGTACCAAAAGCGAATCATATGAACGTGATGAAAAGTAGCTTGACGATAATTCCCATGTGTCCTCGGGAGCGTTTTCCTTTATATAAGAGTTTGTCCAGGCTTGTCCTTTGCTACAAAAAGGATTGGGCCATCTTACTACACCTTATTTACTTTTAGTACTTGTTACCCGTTATAAATTACCTTATCACAAAACTATCTGTTAACGATGATTTTAGTGTTTGCAGAGAATACCTTACTGAAAACTGCTTATCATTTCCTTCTGCTCCTCGTTGGGTTCGACACTCTTACTTATCGAAAGGACTATGATAAATCCCCTATACTTGTGGGTCATCCAGACTCTTTTCTGGCGCCGTTTCCAGGGAGCGAAGCGCCTTTGGTAGGGGGAATTTGGTAAGGAAAAATTTATATAGTGTGCTGAAATTTACTGTCACTTATTACTATGGAACATAATCCTTTGAGGGGCTTGTTCGGGGTATCTTGACCACGACTAGTAGAGCAAAGAGTTGATCCTCAACTTACTAAACCTATTGAAAATGTTTACTTTGAAATTACTTCGGGTATGATAGAGAAACTGCTAGCTAATACTTTCACAGGTGATGGAACTTTACAACCCGATCTGCACCTAATCTATGTCGATGAAGTTTGTGGATTATTTAAGCTTGCAGGTATGCTCGAGGATGTTATCAATAAGAAGGTCTTCCCTTTATATTTTAAGGGAAAGGCATTGACATGGTTTAGGCTATGTGATGATATGGGATCATGGAACGACAACCGATTGAAATTGGAATTTCATCAGAAGTTTTATCCTATGCATCTTGTTCATTGTGATCGTAATTATATATATAATTTTTGGCCTCGTGAAGGAGAAAGCATCGCTCAAGCTTGGGGTAGGCTTAAGTCAATGTTATATTCATGCCCCAATCATGAGCTCTCAAGAGAAATTATTATTCAAACAATTTATGCTCGGCTTTCTCTCGATAATCGCTCCATGCTCGATACTTCTTGTACTGGCTCTTTTATGATGAATACTATTGAATTCAAATGGGATCTATTGGAAAGAATTAAACGCAACTCTGAACATTGGTATCTCAACGAAGGTAAGGAGTCAGGTATAACACCTAATTTTGATTGTGTTAAATCTTTTATGGAGACCGATGCTTTCCGTGAATTTAGCACTAAATATGGACTTGACTCTGAGATAGTAGCTTCTTTCTGTGAATCCTTTGCTACTCATGTTGATCTCCCTAAGGAGAAGTGGTTTAAATATAATCCTCCCATTGAAGTAAAAGTAGTTGCACCTATTAAAGTTGAAGAAAAGACTATTACTTATAATGATTCTGTTGTTCCTACTGCTTATATTGAGAAACCACCTTTCCCTGTTAGAATAAAGGATCATGCTAAAGCTTCAACCGTTGTTCGTAAGAGTAATGCTAGAACACCTACACCCTCTGAGCAAATTAAAGTTGAACCTAGTATTGATATGGTTAAGTATCTCTTGGCCGATAATATTGATGGGCATGTTATTTACTTCTATGATGAAGCTGCTAGAATTGCTAGACCCAATACTAAAAATAAACATAGACCTGTTGTAGGCATGCCTGTTATTTCTGTTTAAAATAGGAGATCATTGCTATCATGGCTTGTGTGATATGGGTGCTAGTGCAAGTGCAATACCTCATTCCTTATATAAAGAAATTTTGCATGATATTGCACCCGCTGAGATAGAGGAAATTGATGTTACAATTAAGCTTGCCAATAGAGACACTATTTCACCAGTTGGGATTGTTAGAGGTGTTGAAGTCTTGTGAGGGAAAGTTAAATATCCTGCTGATTTTCTTGTTCTTGGTTCCCCACAAGATGACTTTTGCCCCATTATATTTGCTAGACCCTTCTTGAATACTGTTAATGCTAAGATAGACTGCAAAAAGGATGTTGTTAATGCTAAGATAGACTGCAAAAAGGATGAGTTTAATTTTGCTAAATTTCGTGGACAACCCCATGATAAAGAATTGCCTAGTGAAGATGAAATTATTGGTCTTGCTTCTATTGTCATGCCTCCTAGTGATCCTTTAGAACAATAATTACTCGACCATGAAAATGATATGTTTATGAATGAAAGAAGGGAAATAGATGAAGTATTCTTTAAATAGGGACCTATTTTGAAACACAACTTGCCTGTTGAAATCCTAGGGGATCCTCCTCCACCCAAGGGTGATCCCGTGTTTGAGCTTAAACCTTTACCTAATACTCTTAAATATGCTTATCTTGATGAGGAAGAGATATATCCTGTTATTATTAGTGCTAACCTTTCAGAGCAAGAAGAAAAGAAATTATTGAATACTCTGAAGAAGCATCGTGCTGCTATTAGATATACTCTTGATGATCTTAAAGGCACTAGTCCCACTCTATGCCAGCACAAAATAAAATTGGAGAAAGATGCGAAACCGGTTGTTGATCACCAATGGCGGTTAAATCCTAAGATGAAAGAGGTGGTAAGAAAAGAAATACTAAAGATTCTGGAGGAAGGTATAATTTATCCTGTTGCTGATAATCAGTGGGTAAGTCCTGTCCATTGTGTCCCTAAGAAGGAGGTATTACTGTTGTTCCTAATGATAAAAATGAACTGATCCCACAAAGAATTGTCACAGGCTATCAAATGGTAATTGATTTCCACAAATTAAATAAAGCTACTAAAAAGGATCATTACCCTTTACCTTTTATTGATCAAATGCTAGAAAGATTATCCAAACATACACATTTTTTGCTTTCTAGATGGTTATTCTGGTTTCTCTCAAATACCTGTGTCAAAAGAGGATCAAGAAAAGACAACTTTTACTTGCCCTTTCGGTACCTTTGCTTATAGATGTATGCCTTTTGGTTTATGCAATGCACCTGCTACCTTTCAAAGATGTATGACTGCTATATTCTCTGACTTTTGTGAAAAGATTGTTGAGGTATTCATGGATGATTTTTCTGTATATGGAACTTCTTTTGATGATTGCTTAAGCAACCTTGATCGAGTTTTGCAGAGATGTGAAGAAGCTAATCTTGTCTTGAATTGGGATAAGTTCCACTTTATGGTTAATGAAGGTATTGTCTTGGGGCATAAAATTTCTAAAAGAGGTATTGAAGTTGATAAAGCCAAGGTTGATGCTATTGAAAAGATGTCGTGTCCTAAGGACATTAAAGGTATAAGAAATTTCCTTGGTCATGCCAGCTTTTATAGGAGGTTCATTAAGGATTTCTCAAAAATTTCTAGGCCTCTGACTAATCTCTTACAAAAAGATGTTCCTTTTGTCTTTGATGATGATTGTGTAGAAGCATTTGAAGTCCTTAAGAAAGCTTTGTTTTCTGCACCTATTGTTCAGCCACCTGTAGCGACCAGACCTCAAATGGTCCAATCTCTGTGCTCCGGTGTCATCCCTGGATCAGTAATGCTGACACCACACAGTACTTTGAAGGATTTATAACAGAGTAGCAATCACACACTTATTACATCAAGTGTCTCAAAAGAGAACTTATTACAATAAATATGGCTTAAGGCCATCTAATAATGATAACAGCGGAAGGCTTGGAAGATAGGTGAGTCCATCAACTCCAACGGCATCACTGAGTATAGAACCACGACCTAAAACTCCTTAATCGTCGTCTGAAAAGTCTGCAACATTAACGTTGCAGCCCGAAAACGGGTCAGCACATGGAATATGTTGGCAATGTAACACATAGAGAGTAATGGGCTGAAACAACTATTCTATATGCATATTTGGCTGGTTGAAAGCTCTATGGTTACAATTTTGCAAAAAAGCCAAATTTTCCCTACTACAAAGGAATAAATTTTTTTAACTATCATGGTGGTTGTTAAACATTGAGAATGGTTGACAGTATTCTCAATCCCGATTAAACATCATTAAACAAAACCCAACAAAATTAATTTTAGAGTAACATGTTGAGATTCATATGATAATCCAAGTACTAGATACTCAAAATGTCCATAATCGGGGACATGGCTAACCAAGATTAGTTTATACACTCTGCAGAGGTTTGCGCACTTTTCCCCACAAGACTCGATCTCCTCCGTTTGGTTTCTCGCACTACATGGTGTTTGAGAAACGGATGACCGAGACATAGCCTTTCAGAAATGCTAGCACCTTAGGATTGGGTAGACCGTACCACCTACTATAACATCCCAAATTTTCAATTTGGAATGTTATACATTAGATCATCATGCATATCATATTTTATTTTTGCATTTTGGTTGATCCTAGAAATTCTACGCAACTCAATGACCCACGGACAGAGTTGGGTATTTCGTTATTTTCATATTTGAGTTCTCTCAAATTTTGAGAATAGGATCATTTGATTTTATTTATTTTATCATCAATTACTTCTATTACAAAAATATGAGAGAGGGAATAAAATGACTTTCCCAAAATAAAGAAATATTGAGGATTTAATAAAAAAATCAAATAAGATTTTATTTCGGAGTTTTTCGGTGTTTTATTTGAATTTAGGAAAAAAGTGCGTTTTTCAAAATTGCATTTAGGGCCCAAATAAATGTTCACCTTGTGCAGCTTGATTTAGAAGCCCGTGAAAATTTATTTCGGAATTTTGGAGTCCGTTTAGTATTTCTTTTTATTTTTCTTCCGAGCGGAATAATTAAAAAAACGAACCGACTTTGGGCCGTACCCGAGCGGGACACCGCCCCGGGGCAGCCTTTAAATAGCGCCACCCCGAGCCGCCCCAGCCCATCAGCCCCGCCTCGATCCGCGCGCGCCGCCCGAGCCGCCGCCGCCGACGATCCCGCCGCCCGAGGTTCGTCGCGCCTCGTTTTCCATGCCGAAAAAAGAGAGAGAGAGAATAAAAAGGAAAAAAATTCGGCGTTCATCGTTTTTCTTTTTCTCGGATTAAATCCGCAATTTTCTGATCGCGATTCCTGATCCGATTTTCATTTTAGTTTAACTTTTCGCTCGTTTATCGGAATCAGGCGATTCAAGCGCCTAGAGTTTCGTCTCGAAACCCTCTATCCGTTTAACCAACTTAAACAAGTTTTTGTTACTGTAAAATTTTCCCTAGATCCAGATTACTAGAACGAAGTTGTTTTCTTTCGCCGTTTGATTTTCGTTGCTTCATTCGATTTGATTCTTTTTGCCAACCCGAGTTCTTAAGTTGAACCTTCTGGTTAGATCTCTTATTTGAGTTTTACCTATGCATTAGATGAGTACTTATTGTATGTTTGTTTGTTTGTCTGCGATAGAATACCCAGAGTGCGCCGCCTGTTACTTCGAATCGTTAGGTTTCGTGGATCATCAGCAAGGCAAGTAACACTTTTATCATACCTTTTCTACTACCCAGTTTTATTGCATTAGATAAATCCTCACACATTGCATGATTAGGATCTAATTAAATTGTGGGATGGAAGTAGATGAGGTAGTACCTATTACCTGTTATTATCAAACCTTTGGGAGTTACTTCTACGTTTGCTTATCATGCCATGCTATGCTAGTAGATGTGGATTGGGTGAGTGATATCCATGACAGATGTGCGATTATTAATTAATGGTTTATCTAAGGTGGCAACTTAAACACACATCTGGGTGGATTGAGGCACATGGGTATTGCAGGACTTGCCTGTTTTCTTTTGGACCGCCACCCAGGCTCAAAGGGATCATGAGACTATTCATACTAGAAACTTCCGTGTGCAGCCACAAGCTATTATGGGCTCTAGCATAGTTGACTAATTCGTGTGAACTCTTATAGTGGTAGACTAGCAGATGTAGGGGATGTAGGTGGTACGGTCTACCCGATCGTAAGGTGCTAGCGCTTCTGAAAGACTATGTCTCGGTCATCCGTCTTCTCAAACACCATGTAGTGCGAGAAACCAAACGGAGGCGATCGAGTCTTGTGGGGAAAAGTGTGCAAACCTCTGCAGAGTGTAACAAACTAATCTTGTCTTGAATTGGGAGAAGTTCCACTTTATGGTTAATGAAGGTATTGTCTTGGGGCATAAAATTTCTGAAAGAGGTATTGAAGTTGATAAAGCTAAGGTTGATGCTATTGAAAAGATGTCGTGTCCTAAGGACATTAAAGGTATAAGAAATTTCCTTGGTCATGCCAGCTTTTATAGGAGGTTCATTAAGGATTTCTCAAAAATTTCTAGGCCTCTGACTAATCTCTTACAAAAAGATGTTCCTTTTGTCTTTGATGATGATTGTGTAGAAGCACTTGAAGTACTTAAGAAAGCTTTGTTTTCTGCACCTATTGTTCAGCCACCTGTAGCGACCAGACCTCAAACGGTCCAATCTCTGTGCTCCGGTGTCATCCCTGGATCAGTAATGCTGACACCACACAGTACTTTGAATGATTTATAACAGAGTAGCAATCACACACTTATTACATCGAGTGTCTCAAAAGATAACTTATTACAATAAATATGGCTTAAGGCCATCTAATAATGATAACAGCGGAAGGCTTGGAAGATAGGTGAGTCCATCAACTCCAACGGCATCACTCAGTATAGAACCACGACCTAAAACTCCTTAATCGTCGTCTGAAAAGTCTGCAACATTAACGTTGCAGCCCGAAAACGGGTCAGCACATGGAATATGTTGGCAATGTAACACATAGAGAGTAATGGGCTGAAACAACTATTCTATATGCATATTTGGCTGGTGGAAAGCTCTATGGTTACAGTTTTGCAAAAAAGCCAATTTTTCCCTACTACAAAGGAATAATTTTTTTTAACTATCATGGTGGTTTTTAAACATTGAGAATGGTTGACAGCATTCTCAATCCCGATTAAACATCATTAAACAAAACCCAACAAAATTAATTTTAGAGTAACATGTTGAGATTCATATGATAATCCAAGTACTAGATACTCAAAATGTCCATAACCGGGGACACGGCTAACC
Source organism: Triticum monococcum (assembly GCA_034509565.1). NCBI lineage: Eukaryota > Viridiplantae > Streptophyta > Magnoliopsida > Poales > Poaceae > Triticum > Triticum monococcum. The sequence goes on along the minus strand of CM067844.1, from coordinate 455,704,260 downwards.
AAGATTAGTTTATACACTCTGCAGAGGTTTGCGCACTTTTCCCCACAAGACTCGATCTCCTCCGTTTGGTTTGTCGCACTACATGGTGTTTGAGAAACGGATGACCGAGACATAGTCTTTTAGAAATGCTAGCATCTTACGATCGGGTAGACCGTACCACCTACTATAACATCCCAAATTTTTAATTTGGAATGTTATACATTAGATCATCATGCATATCATATTTTATTTTTGCATTTTGGTTGATCCTAGAAATTCTACGCAACTCAATGACCCACGGACAGAGTTGGGGATTTCATTATTTTCATATTTGAGTTCTCTCAAATTTTGAGAATAGGATCATTTGATTTTATTTATTTTATCATCAATTATTTCTATTACAAAAATATGAGAGAGGGAATAAAATGACTTTCCCGAAATAAAGAAATATTGAGGATTTAATAAAAAAATCAAATAAGATTTTATTTCGGAGTTTTTCGGTGTTTTATTTGCATTTAGGAAAAAAGTGTGTTTTTCAAAATTGCATTTAGGGCCCAAATAAATGTTCACCTTGTGAGCTTGATTTTAGAAGCCCGTGAAATTGTATTTCGGAATTTTTGGAGTCCGTTTAGTATTTCTTTTTATTTTCTTCCGAGCGGAATAATTAAAAAAAACGAACCGACTTCGGGTCGTACCCGAGCGGGACACCGCCCGGGGGCAACCTTTAAATAGCGCCGCCCCAGCCCATCAGCCCCGCCTCGATCCGCGCGCACCGCCGGAGCCGCCGCCGCCGCCGCCGACGATACCGCCGCCTGAGGTTCATCGCGCCTCGTTTTCCATGCCGAAAAAAAGAGAGAGAGAAAAAAAAGGAAAAAATTTCGGCGTTCATCGTTTTTCTTTTTCTCGGATTAAATCCGCGATTTTCTGATTGCGATTCCTGATCCGATTTTCATTTTAGTTTAACTTTTCGCTCGTTTATCGGAATCAGGCGATTCAAGCGCCTAGAGTTTCGTCTCGAAACCCTCTATCCGTTTAACCAACTTAAACAAGTTTTTGTTAGTGTAAATTTTTCCCTAGATCCAGATTACTAGAACGAAGTTGTTTTCTTTCGCCGTTTGATTTTCGTTGCTTCATTCGATTTGATTCTTTTTGCCAACCGGAGTTCTTAAGTTGAACCTTCTGGTTAGATCTCTTATTTGAGTTTTACCTGTGCATTAGATGAGTACTTATTGTATGTTTGTTTGTTTGTCTGCAATAGAATACCTAGAGTGCGCCGTCTGTTACTTCGAATCGTTAGGTTTCGCGGATCATCAGCAAGGCAAGTAACACTTTTATCATACCTTTTCTACTACCCAGTTTTATTGCATTAGATCAATCCTCACACATTGCATGATTAGGATCTAATTAAATTGTGGGATGGGAAGTAGATGAGGTAGTACCTATTACCTGTTATTATCAAACCTTTGGGAGTTACTTCTACGTTTGCTTATCATGCCATGCTATGCTAGTAGACGTGGATTGGGTGAGTGATATCCATGACAGATGTGCGATTGTTAATTAATGGTTTATCTAAGGTGGCAACTTAAACACACATCTGGGTGGATTGAGGCACCTGGCTATTCCAGGACTTGCCTGTTTTCTTTTGGACCGCCACCCAGGCTCAAAGGGATCATGAGACTATTCATACTAGAAACTTCCGTATGCAGCCACAAGCTATTATGGGCTCTAGCATAGTTGACTAAGTCATGCGAACTCTTACAGTGGTAGACTAGCAAATGTAGGGGATGTAGGTGGTACGGTCTACCCGATCGTAAGGTGCTAGCGCTTTTGAAAGACTATGTCTCGGTCACCCGTCTTCTCAAACACCATGTAGTGCGAGAAACCAAACGGAGGCGATCGAGTCTTGTGGGGAAAAGTGCGCAAACCTCTGCAGAGTGTAACAAACTAATCATGGTTAGCCGTGTCCCCGGTTATGGACATCTTGAGTATCTAGTACTTGGATTTTCATGTGAATCTCAACATGTTACCCTAAATTAATTTTGTTGGGTTTAATGATGATGCTTAATTGGGATTGAGAATGCTGTCAACCATTCTCAACATTTAACAACCACCATGATAGTAATTAAATTTTATTCCTTTGAAGTAGGGAAAAATTGGCTTTACGCAAAACTGTAACCATAGAGCTTTCCACCAGCCAAATATGCATATAGTATAGCTATTTCATTTCGTTACTCTCTATGTGTTACTTTGCCAGCATATTCCATGTGCTGACCCGTTTCGGGCTGCAACGTTAATGTTGCAGACTTTTCAGACGACGATTAAGGAGTTTTAGGTTGTGGTTCTATACTCAGTGATGCCGTTGGAGTTGATGGACTCACTTATCTTCCGAGCCTTCCGCTGTTATCGTTATTAGATGGCCTTAAGCCATACTTATTGTAATAAGTTCTCTTTTGAGACACTCGATGTAATAAGTGTGTGATTTCTACTCTGCTATAAATCCTCCGAGTACTGTGTGGTGTCAGCATTACTGATCCAGGGATGACACCGGAGCACAGGGATCAGACTGTTTGAGGTCTGGTCGCTACAGAGATGGTATCAGAGCACACGCTGACTTTAGGACACCACCACTAAGTTAAAGACCTAGATCACTATTCACTCTCTTCACTTCTGACCTCTCATCTTTTCTACTCTTTAGGATGGTGGATGCAAGGAACAAGTTCACGCAACCGGATGAAGATACACCCTTTGGACGCCACTTGAAGGAAGTCACTAGATACCTGAACATAGGAGTACCAAGCTTCACGGGAACCTACAACGCCACTTTACCTGAAGAAGAGCGCTGGATGATTCAAGTTCAGGTTCCAGGAAGGATGTTCATGCCAGTCACTGAGCCCATAGAGTTTTCTTTTGATGCACCAACTTGGAATCTAGGAAAGAGCATGGCAGCTCACATCGCCATGGGACGCATTGGAGAAGTCTACCACAAGGATCTCAAGGACACTGGGAGATGATCCGCACCAGGAAGGATTGATCAATTGCAGCTTTTATCCAGGAGTTAAACCATCATATTTGATGACTGGAGAACCAGATGTGCGCCAACATGATAGATCTGAAGAATGCAAGGACAAGAATCACGGAACTGGAGGAAGAACTCAAGGCTACACGTGAGGATTATGAAGAGGAAATTGAAGTATTGGTGGATAAGAATGCGGACCTAACAAAGAATATTGGAATATTTATGGGAGGCCCTACACCAGTAGATGAAGACGAAGAACCCCAGGAGATTAGCCTGGAAGACTACATCATCATCGACGGCACCGACTCGGAACAAGAAAGTAGCGATGATGACTATGTTGATGAAGCTGGAGCAGATATTATGGAGTCAACGACCGTAGAATATTTCTAGTAGACCACCCTATCAGTAGTGGTAATCCACCATGTAAATATAGTAGTCCGAGCACTTTTGCGATAGTTAGATCGATTGTATGCCCTTGTTTGATTGATTGAAATGAATTGTTTGTTTTGCCTCATGTGCATATGGGTAGTGTTTTCTCTTTAGACCCCCTCTATTCTTATATCTCATCTTTTCTAAACCCTCACATGCCTCCGAGACGTGACCCCGGATTTACCTTTCCACCGGAGCTCACCCAGTTGATCCAGCAGTAGAACACATTGATGAAGTTGCTAGTCCAGAATCAGAATCAAGGGAACAACAACAACAACAACCCACCACCACCACCACCACTTGTTGACCACTTAGCCCGTTTTCTTAGGCTGAATCCGCCGGTGTTTTCCAGTAGCACCGAGCCAATAGTAGCAGATGATTGGCTCCACAAGACAGCTCGGGAGTTGACCACAGTAGGATGTACAGATGCGGAGAAGGTGAAGTTTGCCGCACATCAGTTAGAAGGACCCACAGCATCATGGTGGGAGAATTTCACAGCCACTTTCCCAGTTGACACTGTCACATGGGACCAGTTTCAGCAGGCTTTTCATACTGCACACGTTTCAGCAGGAGCTATGGCCATGAAGAAGCGTGAGTTTGACAAGTTGCCCCAAGGAGGAAGGACAGTTGCCCAGTATGTGGAGGAATTTAGTAAGCTAGCATGTTATGCCCCAGATGACGTTGCTACGGATGCAGATAAGCAGGAGAAGTTTCTGGAAGGACTGAATGATGAGTTGAGCATGCAGTTGATGGTAGCCACCTTCAACAACTACCAGGAGTTGGTAGATCGTGCTCTTATGATTGAAGGGAAGCAGCAGCAAATTGAGAATCGCAAGAGGAAGTATGGACAAGGAAAGTACAATTCAGGAGCTCAACAGAAACCCCGTTTTACCCCTAGACCGGGAGGACATTTTCAGCATACCCATGGAGGAGGTAGCTTGCACAATCACAATGGCACCAAGAATGGTAATGGCAACGGAGGAAGCAACGGCCAGAACCGCACCAACCCCTCGACCCCAGCCAAGAAGGACATAAGCCAAGTCACTTGCTTTAAGTGTTCGAAGACAGGACATTATGCCAATGAATGTCCTGAATTACAAAATGGAAATAGCAATGGAAGTTCTGGGAAGAAGCCGAGCCCTTTCAACAAGGGACAGGTGAACCACGTTAGCATGGAGGAGGTTGAAGCTCAGCCCGATGCGGTAATAGGTAAGTTTTGGTTAAGTCAGTTATTGCACTCGTTCTTTTTGATACTGGTGCATCGCATTCATACATCTCAAGGGGATTTGTGGATAAGTATAACCTACCAACCCAAGCCCTTAGGTCACCCATGTTAGTAACCTCGCCTGGAGCAGAGTATGTGGCTAGTCTACGGTGTGATCGGTTACCATTAAGGATTGGTAACTACGTTTTTCCCTCAGACCTAATAGTATTGGAATCTCAAGGATTGCATGTGATATTAGGCATGGATTGGTTATCAAAGTATGAAGGGAATATTGAATGTGCTAGCAAGTCAATTTTTCTTACCACACTAGAAGGGAGAAGGATCAAGTATGTATCTCGACATGTGCCAAAGAGGACCTAAGTAAATTGCCTAACAGGAGTTGTGCACGAGGAAGTACTAGTGGTAAGGGATTTTCCATAAGTATTTCCAGAAGAGTTGCCCGGCATGCCACCGGATAGAGATATTGAGTTTTTGATTGAGCTATTGCTAGGCACAGGTCCAATATCAAAGAGACCATATAGGATGCCAGCAAAGGATTTGGTGGAAATTAAGAAGAAGATTAAGGATTTACTGGATAAAGGATATATTCGCCCAAGTTCTTTGCCTTGGGGATCGCCAGTACTACTAGTGGAGAAGAAGGATGGATTGTTAAGGATGGTTGTTGATTATCGAGGATTGAATGAAGTAACGATCAAGAACAAGTACCCACTACCAATGATCAATGATCTGTTTGATCGATCGCAAGGAGCTAAGGTATTTTCCAAGATCGATCTGCGATCAGGATACCACCAGTTGAAGATTCAAGAACAGGATATTCCGAAGACAGCTTTTACCACCAGGTATGGGCTGTATGAGTATACTGTTATGTCATTTGGTCTGACTAACGCACCTGCCTATTTTATGAACATGATGAACAAAGTGTTTATGGAGTTTTTGGATAAGTTCGTCATGGTGTTCATTGATGATATCCTGGTTTACTCGAAGACTGAAGAGGAACATAAGGAGCATTTGCGTTTGGTACTTGGAAAGCTCAGAGAACATCAATTATATGCCAAGTTCAGCAAATGTGAGTTTTGGTTGAAGGAAGTAGGATTCCTCAGACATGTTATATCTAGAGAAGGTATAGCAGTAGATCCCGCTAAAGTTGAAACCGTGCCCAAGTGGGAAGCCCCAACAACAGTTGGAGAGATCCAGAGTTTTCTTGGACTCGCAGGATACTACCGGAGATTCATTGAGAATTTCTCAAAGATTGCGAAGCCTATGACTGAGTTGTTGAAGAAAGATACCAAGTTCATATGGACAGAGGAATGTGAGGCTAGTTTCCAGGAGTTGAAGAAACGTTTGGTTACCTCACCAGTGTTGATTTTGCCAGACTAGACCAAAGATTATGAGGTGTATTGTGATGCTTCACGTCGAGGACTTGGAGCAGTGCTTATGTAGGAAGGGAGAGTTGTTTCATATGCCTCAAGACAACTGAAGCCTCATGAGTTGAATTATGCCACGCATGATTTGGAGTTAGCAGCAGTAGTGCATGCATTGAAGACATGGAGACATTTCCTCATTGGAAATCATTGTGAGGTGTACACGGATCATAAGAGTTTGAAGTACATTTTCACACCGAAGGAGTTAAATCTCAGACAAAGGAGATGGTTAGAGCTTATCAAGGATTATGATATGAAATTGCATTATCACCCCGGAAAGGCAAATGTAGTAGCTGACGCATTAATCCATAAGATCCATGTCAATTCATTAATGACGGGAGAAATACCAAGGGAGTTAGCAGAAAATCTTCGTGAACTATGTTTGGAAATAGTTCCGAGAGGTTATGTAGCAGCAATGGAGATTCAGTCAACCTTGATGGATAAAATCAGGGAAGCTCAGAAAGCTGACAAAGAGATTGCCGCTATAAAGGAGAAACTGAGCAAAGGAAAAGCTAAAGGATTTCGTGAGGATGAACACAACACCCTATGGTTTGAAGACCGCGTTTATGTGCCCAATGACCCGGAGATCAGGAAGTTGATTTTGCAAGAGGCACACGACTCACCGTATTCAATTCACCCAGGAAATACCAAGATGTATTTGGATTTGAAGGATATTTTCTGGTGGACCGGAATGAAGAAGGATATTGTGGGGTATGTAGCAGCTTGTGATGTATGTCAGAGAGTAAAGGCAGAGCATCAGAAGCCAGCAGGATTGTTACAACCATTGTTGATACCCAAATGGAAGTGGGATAAGTTAGGCATGGATTTTATCACGGGATTGCCCAGGACTCGTTCAGGCTATGACTCGATTTGGGTTGTAGTTGATCGATTGACGAAAGTAGCTCATATCATCCCAGTAAAGACCACTTACACCAGTGCTAAGTTGGCAAAGATATACATGACCAGGATCATATGTCTGCATGGAGTTCCAAGGAGTATTGTATCAGATAGAGGAACCCAGTTTACCTCAAAGTTCTAGAAGCAGTTGCATGAAACTATGGGAACCAGGCTAGAATTCAGTACAGCTTTTCATCCACAAACAGATGGACAGACCGAGAGAGTCAATCAGATTTTGGAGGATATGCTGAGAGCTTGTGCGCTAGATTATGGATCTAGCTGGGACGATAATTTGCCATATGCAGAGTTCCCTTACAACAACAGTTATCAAACCAGTTTAAAGATGGCCCCTTTCGAAGCTTTGTACGAAAGGAGGTGCAGGACACCGTTGTCATGGGACGAAGTTGGAGACCGCCAGTTGTTTGGTCCTGACTTGATTAAAGAGTCTGAACAGAAGGTGAAATTGATTCGCGATAGGCTCAAGGTAGCCCAGTCCAGACAGAAGAGTTATGCTGATTCTAAACGCAAGGAGACAGTTTACGAAGTCGGAGATAGAGTTTATCTTTGAGTATCTCCACTTCGGGGAACAAAGCGTTTTGGAGTTAAAGGGAAGTTAGCACCATGATTTGTAGGACCATGTCGAGTTTTGGAGCGTATGGGAGAAGTGGCCTACAAGTTGGAATTTCCCAAAGGATTGTCAGGAGTACATGATGTATTCCACGTTTCTCAGTTAAAGAAATGTCACGCGGAGATGGCTGACATACCGTTGAGAGACACAGTGCCATTGGAAACTATTTAGTTGGATAACGATTTGACCTACAAGGAGAAAGCAATTAAGATTCACGAGTTTGCCAGCCGATTTACTCGCAACAAAGTTATTAAGTTTTGCAAAGTTCAGTGGAGCCAACACACGGAGGATGAAGCCACCTGGGAGCGAGAGGAAGATTTGCTCAAAGACCACCCTCACCTATTTTCTAGCCAACTCGAATCTCGAGGGCGAGATTCATCTTAAGGGGGGTAGGTTTGTAACATCCCAAATTTTCAATTTGGAATGTTATACATTAGATCATCATGCATATCATATTTTATTTTTTCATTTTGGTTGATCCTAGAAATTCTACGCAACTCAATAACCCACAGAGAGAGTTGGGGATTTCGTTATTTTCATATTTGAGTTCTCTCAAAATTTGAGAATAGGATCATTTGATTTTATTTATTTTATCATCAATTATTTCTATTACAAAAATATGAGAGAGGGAATAAAATGACTTTCCCAAAATAAAGAAATATTGAGGATTTAATAAAAAAAATCAAATAAGATTTTATTTCGGAGATTTTCGGTGTTTTATTTGAATTTAGGAAAAAGTGCGTTTTTCAAAATTGCATTTAAGGCCAAAATAAATGTTCACCTTGTGCGACATGATTTTAAAAGCCCGTGAAAATTTATTTCAGAATTTTTGGAGTCCGTTTAGTATTTCTTTTTATTTTTCTTCCGAGTGGAATAATTAAAAAAACAAAAAAAACGAACCGACTTCGGACCATACCCGAGCGGGACTCCGCCTGGGGGCAGCCTTTAAATAGTGCCGCCCCGAGCCGCCCCAGCCCATCAGCCCCGCCTCGAACCGCGCGTGTCGCCGCCGCCGATGAACCCGCCGCCCAAGGTTCATCGCGCCTCGTTTTCCGTGCCGAAAAAAGAGAGAAAAAAAATTCGGCGTTCGTTGTTTTTCTTTTTCTCGGATTAAATCCGCGATTTTCTGATCGCGATTCCTGATCCGATTTTCGTTTTAGTTTAACTTTTCGCTCGTTTATCGGAATCAGGCGATTTAAGCGCCTAGAGTTTCGTCTCAAAACCCTCTATCCGTTTAACCAACTTAAACAAGTTTTTGTTACTGTAAAATTTGCCCTAGATCCAGATTACTAGAACGAAGTTGTTTTCTTTCGCCGTTTGATTTTCGTTGCTTCATTCAATTTGATTCTTTTTGCCAACTGGAGTTCTTAAGTTGAACCTTTTGGTTATATCTCTTATTTGAGTTTTACCTGTGCATTATATGAGTACTTATTGTATGCTTGTTTGTTTGTCTGCGATAGAATACCCGGAGTGCGCCGCCTATTACTTCGAATCGTTAGGTTTCGCGGATCATCGGCAAGGCAAGTAACACTTTGATCATACCTTTTCTACTACCCAGTTTTATTGCATTAGATCAATCCTCACACATTGCATGATTAGGATCTATTTAAATTATGTGATGGGAAGTAGATGAGGTAGTACCTATTACCTGTTATTATCAAACCTTTGGGAGTTACTTCTACGTTTGCTTATCATGCCATGCTATGCTAGTAGACGTGGATTGGGTGAGTGATATCCATGACAGATGTGAGATTGTTAATTAATGGTTTATCTAAGGTGGCAACTTAAACACACATCTGGGTGGATTGAGGCACCTGGGTATTCCAGGACTTGCCTGTTTTCTTTTGGACCGCCACCCAGGCTCAAAGGGATCATGAGACTATTCATCCTAGAAACTTCCGTCTGCAGCCACAAGCTATTATGGGCTCTAGCATAGTTGACTAAGTCGTGCGAACTCCTAAAGTAGTAGACTAGCAGATGTAGGGGATGTAGGTGGTACGGTCTACCCGATCGTAAGGTGCCAGCGCTTCTGAAAGACTATGTCTCGATCATCCGTCTTCTCAAACACCATGTAGTGCGAGAAACCAAATAGAGGCGATCGAGTCTTGTGGGGAAAAGTGCGCAAACCTCTACAGAGTGTAACAAACTAATCATGGTTAGCCGTGTCCCCGGTTATGGACATCTTGAGTATCTAGTACTTGGATTTTCATGTGAATCTCAACATGTTACCCTAAATTAATTTTGTTGGGTTTAGTGATGATGCTTAATTGGGATTGAGAATGCTGTCAACCATTCTCAATGTTTAACAACCACCATGATAGTAATTAAATTTTATTCCTTTGAAGTAGGGAAAAATTGGCTTTACGCAAAAATGTAACCATAGAGCTTTCCACCAGCCAAATATGCATATAGTATAGCTATTTCATTCCGTTACTCTCTATGTGTTACCTTGCCAGCATATTCCATGTGCTGACCCGTTTCGGGCTGCAACATTAATGTTGCAGACTTTTCAGACGACGATTAAGGAGTTTTAGGTTGTGGTTCTATACTCAGTGATGCCGTTGGATTTGATGGACTCACTTATCTTCCAAGCCTTCCGCTGTTATCGTTATTAGATGGCCTTAAGCCATACTTATTATAATAAGTTCTCTTTTGAGACACTCGATGTAATAAGTGTGTGATTGCTACTCTGCTATAAATCCTCCGAGTACTGTGTGGTGTCAGCATTACTGATCCAGGGATGACGCTGGAGCTCAGAGATCAGACTGTTTGAGGTCTGGTCGCTACACCTACATCCCCTACATCGGCTAGTCTACCACTGTAAGAGTTCACACGACTTAGTCAACTATGCTAGAGCCCATAATAGCTTGTGGCTGCACACGAAAGTTTCTAGCATGAATAATCTCATGATCCCTTTGAGCCTGGGTGGCGGTCCAAAAGAAAACAGGCAATCCTGGAATACCCAGGTACCTCAATCCACCTAGATGTGTGTTTAAGTTGCCACCTTAGATAAACCATTAATTAACAAACTCACATATGTCATGAATATCACTCACCTAATCCACGTCTACTAGCATAGCATAGCATTACTAAGCAAACGTAGAAGTAACTCCCAAAGGTTTGATAATAAACAGGTAATAGGTACTACCTCAACTACTTCCCATCCCACAATTTAATTAGATCCTAATCATGCAATGTTTGAGGATTTGATCTAATGCAAATAAAACTGGGTAGTAGAAAGGTATGATCAAAGTATTACTTGCCTTGCTGACGATCCGCGAAACTTAGAGATTCGAAGTAACAGGCGGCGCACTCCGGGTATTCTATCGCAGGCAAACAAACAAACATACAATAAGTACTCATCTAATACACAGGTAAAAGTCAAATAAGAGAACTAACCAGAAAGTTCAACTTAAGAACTCCGGTTTGCAAAAAGAATCAAATCGAACGAAACAACGAAAGTCAAACGGCGAAAGAAAACAACTTCGTTCTACTAATCTGGATCTAAGGCAATTTTTACAGTGGCAAAAACTTTTTTAAGTTGGTTAAATAGATAGAGGGTTTCGAGACAAAACTCCAGGCGCTTGAATCGCCTGATTCCGATAAACGAGCGAAAACTTATACTAGAACAAAAATCGGATTAGAAATCGCGATCAGAAAATAATCGCGGAAAATCCGAGAAAAAGAAAAACGACGAACGGATTAACGAACGAACGTTCGTTAACCGGATCTAAACGACGAATACGTTCGTTAAAACGAACAAATGGGCGAACGCACGTTATTTAGACTAAACCAAAAATAAAACCGATCTAATAAAAAAACCGACAAAAAACCGATGGGAAGCCGATCGGTTTTTCGAGAAAAACCGGGGCGCGGAAATCAAGGTGAACCTCGGGCGGCGTGCGGCGAGGTGGCGGCGGCGGTGTCGGTGGCGGCGGCGGGGCGGCGGGGTCGGCGACGGCGACGGGGCGGCGAGGCGGCGCGGCGGGCGAGGCGCGGCGACGGCGGCGGCGGCGTCCGGTGCGGCACGGGGCTAGGGTTTGGCTCGGGTGGGCTGCCCCGGCTTATAAAGCCTGCCGGGCCAGAGTCCCAGGCAGACACGGCCTGGTTAGGTCGGTGCGCGTTTTTTTAAATAATTACGAGCAGAAGAAAAATAAAAAGACATACTAAATGGACTCCAAAAATCCCGAAATAAATATTCCCCGACTTCTAAAATCAAGCCGGACAAAGTGAACATTTATTTGGGGCCCAAATGCAATTTTGAAAAACGCATATTTTTCCTAAATTCAAATAAAATAGCGAGAAACTCCGAAATAAAATCTTGTTTGATTTCTTTATTAAATCATCAATATTTCTTTATTTTGGGAAAGTCATTTTATTCCCTCTCTCATAATTTTGTAATAGAAATAATTAATGATAAAATAAATAAAAATCAAATGATCCTATTCTCAATTTTTGAGAAAACTCAAATACGAAAATAATGAAATCCCCAACTCTCTCCGTGGGTCCTTGAGTTGCTTAGGATTTCTAGGATCAAACCAAAAGCAAAATAAAATATGATATGCATTGATGATCTAATGTATAACATTCGAAATTGAAAATTTGGGATGTTACAAACCTACCCCCCCTTAAGATGAATCTCGCCCTCGATATTCGGGTTGGCTAGAAAATAGGTGAGGGTGGTCCTTGAGCGAATCTTCCTCTTGTTCCCATGTGGCTTCGTCCTCCGTGTGGTGGCTCCACTGAACCTTACAAAACTTGATAACCTTGCTGCGAGTGACTCGGCTGGTAAACTCGAGAATCTTAACTGGTTTCTCCTCATAGGTCAAATTGTTATCCAACTAAATTGCTTCTAATGGCACTGTGTCCATCAACGGTATGTCAGCCATCTCCACATGGCACTTCTTCAACTGAGAAACATGGAACACATCATGAACTCCGGACAATCCTTCACGCAATTCCAACTTGTAGGCCACTTCTCCCATACGTTTCAATACTCGGTATGGTCCTACAAATCGTGGCACTAACTTTCCTTTAACACCAAAGCGCTTTGTTCCCTGAAGTGGTGATACTCAAAGATAAGCTCTATCTCCAACTTTGTAAACTGTCTCCTTGCGTTTAGAATCTGCATAACTCTTCTATCTGGACTAGGCTATCTTGAGCCTATCGCGAATCAATTTCACCTTCTGTTCAGACTCCTTAATCAAGTCAGGTCCAAACAACTGGCGATCTCCAACTTCATCCCACGACAACGGTGTCCTGCACCTTCTTCCGTACAAGGCTTCGAAAGGGGCCATCTTCAAACTGGCTTGATAACTGTTGGTGTAAGAGAACTCCGCATATGGCAAATTGTCGTCCCAACTAGATCCGTAATCTAGCACACAAGCTCTCAGCATATCCTCCAAAATCTGGTTGACTCTCTCGGTCTGTCCATCTGTCTGTGGATGAAAAGTTCTACTGAATTCTAGCATGGTTCCCAAAGTTTCATGCAACTGCTTCCAGAACTTTGAGGTAAACTGGGTTCCTCTATCTGATACGATACTCCTTGGAACTCCATGCAGACATACGATCCTGGTCATGTATATCTTTGCCAACTTTGCACTGGTATAGGTAGTCTTCACTGGAATGAAATGAGCTACCTTTGTCAAACGATTGACTACAACCCATATCGAGTCATAGCCCGAACGTGTTCTGGGCAATCCTGTAATAAAATCCATGCCTAGCTTATCCCACTTCCATTCGGGTATCGACAATGGTTGCAGCAATCCTGCTGGCTTCTAATACTCCGCCTTCACTCTCTGACATACATCACAAACTGCTACGTACTCCGCAATATCCTTCTTCATTCCGGTCCACCAGAAAATATCCTTCAAATCCAAATACATCTTGGTATTTCCTGGGTGAATCGAATATGGTGAATCAGGCGCCTCTTGCAGAATTAGCTTCCTAATCTCCGGATCATTTGGCACATAAACACGGTCTTCAAACGATAAGGTGTCGTGCTCGTCCTCACGAAATCCCTTAGCCTTTCCCTTGCTAAGTTTCTCCTTAATAGAAGCAATCTCCTTGTCAGTCCTTTGGGCTTCTCTGATTTTATCCATCAATGTAGACTGAATCTCCAATGCTGCTACATAGCCTCTCGGGACTATTTCTACACCTAACTCTCGAAGATTTTCGACTAACTCCCTTGGTAATTCTCCCGTCATTAGGGTGTTGACATGACTCTTACGGCTTAATGCGTCGGCTACTACATTAGCCTTTCCGGGGTGATAATGCAATTTCATATCATAATACTTGATGAGCTCCAACCATCTCCTTTGTCTGAGATTCAACTCCTTATGTGTGAAAATATACTTCAAACTCTTATGATCCGTATACACTTCACAATGGTTTCCAATGAGGAAATGTCTCCATGTTTTCAATGCATGCACTACGGCTGCTAACTCCAAATCATGCGTGGCATAATTTAATTCATGGGGCTTAAGCTGTCGTGAAGCATATGAAACAACTCTCCCTTCCTGCATAAGCACTGCTCCAAGTCCTCGACGTGAAGCGTCGCAATACACCTCATAATCCTTGGTCTAGTTTGGTAGAATCAACACTGGTGAAGTAACCAAATGTTTCTTCAACTCCTGGAAACTAGCCTCACATTCTTCCGTCCATATGAACTTGGTATCCTTCTTCAACAACTCCGTCATAGGCTTCGCAATCTTTGAGAAATTCTCAATAAATCTCTAGTAGTATCCTGCGAGTCCAAGAAAACTCCGGATCTCTCCAACTGTTGTTGGTGCTTCCCAATTGGTCACAGTGATAACCTTTGTGGGGTCAACTGCTATTCCTTCTCCGGATATAACATGTCCGAGGAATCCAACTTCCTTCAACCAAAACTCACATTTGCTAAACTTGGCATATAGTTGATGTTCCCCGAGCTTTCCAAGAACCAAACGCAAATGTTCCTTATGCTCCTCTTCATTCTTTGAGTAAACCAGGATATCATCAATGAACACTACGACAAACTTATCCAAGAACACCATAAACACTTTGTTCATCATGTTCATAAAATATGCAGGTGCGTTGGTCAGACCAAATGACATAACGGTATACTCGTACAACCCATACCTGGTGGTAAAAGCCATCTTTGGTATATCTTGTTCCCGAATCTTCAACTGGTGGTATCCTGATCGCAGATCGATCTTGGAAAATACCTTAGCTCCTTGCAATCGATCAAACAGATCATTGATCATCGGTAGTGGGTACTTGTTCTTGATTGTTACTTCATTCAATTCTCGATAATCGACAACCATCCTTAACGATCCATCCTTCTTCTCCACAAGAAGTACTGGCGATCCCAAGGTGAAGAACTTGGGCGAATATAACCTTTATCTAGTAACTCCTTAATTTGCTTCTTAGTTTCCACCAAATCCTTTGCAGGCATCCTGTATGGTCTCTTCGATATTGGCCCTGTGCCTGGCAATAGCTCAATCAAAAACTCAATATCTCTATCCGGTGGCAAGCCTGGCAACTCCTCTGGAAATACATCAGGGAATTCCTTTACCATTGGTACTTCCTCCTGCACAACTCCTGTTAAGAAATTTACTTGAGTCCTCTTTGGCACATGTCGGGATAGATACTTGATCCTTCTCCCTTCTAGGGTGGTAAGCAAAATTGACTTACTAGAACATTCAATATTCCCTTCATACTTTGATAACCAATCCATGCCTAATATCACATCCAATCCTTGGGATTCCAATACTATTAGGCCTGAGGGAAAAACATAGTTACCAATCCTTAATGGTAATCGATCACACCATAGACTAGCCATATATTCTGCTCCAGGCGAGGTTACTAACATGGGTGACCTAAGGGCTTGGGTTGAAAGTTTATACTTATCCACAAATCCCCTTGATATGTATGAATGCGATGCACCAGTATCGAAAAGAATGAGTGCAGTAAATGACTTAACCAAAAACTTACCGATTACTGCATCCGGCTGCTCTTGAACCTCCTCCACATTAACGTGGTTCACCTGCCCCCTGTTGAAAGGGTTCGGCTTCTTCCCGGAGCTTCCATTGCCATTTCCATTCTGTGATTTAGGACATTCATTGGCATAATGTCCGGTCTTCTGGCACTTAAAGCAAGTGACTTGGCTCAGGTCTTTCTTGGCTGGGGTTGATGGGTTGGTACGGTTCTGGCCGTTGCTTCCTCCATTCCCATTACCATTCTTGGGGCCATTGTGATTGTGCGAGCTACCTCCCCATGGGTATGCCGAAAATGTCCTCCCGGTCTAGGGGTAAATCGTGGCTTCTGCTGAGCTCCTGAATTGTACTTTCCTTGTGCATACTTCCTCTTACGATTTTCAATTTGCTGCTGCTTCCCTTCAATCATAAGAGCACGATCTACCAACTCCTGGTAGTTGTTGAAGGTTGCTACCATCAACTACATGCTCAACTCATCATTCAGTCCTTCCAGACACTTCTCCTGCTTACCTGCATCCGTAGCAACGTCATCTGGGGCATAACATGCTAATTTACTAAAGTCCTCCACATACTGGCCAACTGTCCGTCCTCCTTAGCACAAGTTGTGAAACTCTTGCTTCTTCATGGCCATAGCTCCTGCTGAAACATGGGCAATTCGAAAAGCCTGCTGAAACTGGTCCCATGTGACAGTGTCGACAGGGAAAGTGGCTGTGAAATTCTCCCACCATGATGCTGCGGGTCCTTCAAGCTGATGTGTGGCAAACTTCACCTTCTCCGCATCCGTGCATCCTATTGTGGTCAACTCTCTAGCTGTCTTGCGGAGCCAATCATCTGCTACTATTGGCTCGGTGCTACTGGAAAACACCGGCGGATTCAGCCTAAGAAAACGGGCTAAATGATCAACAGGTGGTGGTGGTGGTGGGTTGTTATTGTTGTTCCCCTGATTCCGATTCTAGACTAGCAACTGCATCAATGTGTTCTGCTGCTGGATCAACTGAGTGAGCTCCGGTGGAAAGGTAAATCCGGGGTCACGTCTCGGAGGCATCTGAGGGTTTAGAAAAGATGAGATTTAAGAATAGAGGGGGTCTAAAGAGAAAACACTACCCATATGCACATGAGGCAAAAGCAAACAATTCACTTCATTCATTCAATCAAACAAGGGCATACAATCGATCTAACTATCGCAAAGGTGCTTGGACTATAATATTTACATGGTGGACTACTACTACTGATGAGGTGGTCTACTAGAAATATTCTTCGGTTGGAGACTCCATGATATCTGCTCCGGCTTCATCAACATAGTCATCATCGCTATCATCTGGATCCGAGTCGGTGTCGTCGATGATAATGTAGTCTTCCAGGTGAATCTCCTTGGGTTCTTCGTCTTCATCTACTGGTGTAGGGCCTCCCATAATATCCCGATATTCATTGTTAGGTCGGCATTCTTGTCTACTAATACTTCAATTTCCTCTTCATAATCTTCACGTGTAGCCTTGAGTTCTTCCTCCAGTTCCTTGATTCTTGTCCTTGCCTTCTTCAGGTCTATCATGTCGGTGCACATCTGGTTCTCCTGTCATCGAATGTGCTGGTTTAACTCCTGGATAAAAGCTGCAACTGATCTATCCTTCCTGGTGCTGATCATCTCCCATTGCTCATCTCGGCTTCCACAAATCTGGTAGATAGTATCCTTGAGATCATAGCGGTAGACTTCTCCAATGCGTCCCATGGCGATGTGAGCTGCCATGCTCTTTCCTAGACTCCAAGTTGGTGCATCAAAAGTGTCGGATTTCGGGTTCCGGCAGACCCTTAAGGTTCGAACACTAGGGTGTGCGCGGAAATCTCGCCTTCAACCTCTCCGTCTCGATGGGATCTAAACTACTAAAAGAGCTGCACGAAAGACACAAGATTTATACTGGTTCGGGCCACTGATGTGGTGTAATACCCTACTCCAGTGTGTGGTGGATGGATTGCCTCCTGGGGCTGGTGTGGATGAACAATACAAGGAAGAACAGCCTCGCGAGGGTCTGTTCTTGGCTGTGGTGATGAACTGCTATGAAGAGTTCAGTCACCTTTCTCTCTCTTTCTCTCTCAGATCCCGGACCGAACAACTAGGAATCGAACCCCTTGCTATGTGGGTGGCTAGTCCTATTTATGGAGGCCCTGGTCCTCTCCCCAAATATTGAGCAGGAAGGGATCCAACAATGGCGGGCTAATTTGAAGGGGGACAGCGAGTTCATCTATCCTGACAAAAGCAGTCTTCGCCTACCAAAGGCTCTGGTGATGACGCCGCACTGGGCTCCATGGTGACCTCCGTCTCGTAGTCCTCCTGGTCTTGGTCTCGTTGCACCAAAGTGGCAACCTTTTCCTGATGCCTCGGTACTCTGCGGATACACTTGCCCCCTTTGCACCAAAGGGGAAAGAGGGACGCTGCGCGCGCTCGCACCCGCCTGGTGCCCCGTGTCGTCATGGCTTGCGTCATGGGCACCTCGCGAGGTACCCCGCCTTGAACTCTCCGCCTCCTCGTGAGCCAGCCTGACGAGGCTGTGCCTGAGGATGCGCCGCGTTGTCCGCCTCGCGAGGCTTGGCCCCTCGCGAGGGTCTTGAGCCTCGTGTTGATGAAGATGGGCCGCGCTGGGGCCCCACTTGAGCCACGCCGCAGGCCGCAGGCAGGCAAGTCTGGGGACCCCCGTTCCCAGAATGCCGACAGTAGCCCCCGGGCCCAAGGCACGCACAGACTTGGCCGTGCCGAGAGGCGAAAGGGCAGGGGTGAAGCGCCGCGGGCTCCAACAGCCTGCGGCCTTGGACGCCGCGTGCCGGTTGATTGGACGTGGCGCCTCCGCTTCCCCATGACGCCTTGGTGATCGTGCAAGTTGGACAAGTCCCTGCATGCAGAACGTGTTATGATTACCTATGATCATGGCGACCGGCGGTTGGCCTTCGCCGGCTATAAGTACGGCACCGCGCGTGGTCGTCCAGTCCATCTCTTCTTGCTCTCTCCTTCGCCTCAGTTCTTGCTCCGTCTTGGTGTGATGGCTCCATCGAGGAGGTACTCGGCCGCAGAGAAGGGGAAGGCCCTCCAGGTCGGTCCTGCCTCTCCCCCACCCAAGCATGATCGCGGGCGCCCTCGGAAGCACCCGGTGGCCGCCCCGGCAGCTTCCAGCGGCCATGGGGGGGCTCCCAGCGCGGCGGCGGGCAAGCCGCCGCAGCCGGAGGGTGCGCCTGGGTTGCGCGCTCCCCCAGGCCGCGCTTTCGCGCCGTGCAGGCGCCGCCGGAATTCGTCGTTTGGTCGGCGGAGCCGGCTCGCGCCCGGCTCCCGCTCCCTCGCTTCCTCCTTGGCGAACTCCCAGCCGGCGCTCCTGGCGGCCTCTGGCTCCAAGCGGAGGGCTGCTGTAGCAGGTCCTCGTGGGTCGCGCTGGAGGTCTCCGCCAGCGGGGGCTTGGCCTTCACTCGTGGCTGGCAGGCGTTCGCCCGCGCTCGCGGTCTGGAGCGTCGGTGCACTATGCACTTCAGGTTCGATGGCGACGCCACCCTCTACGTGAGGGTGTTTGGGGAAGATGGTCGCCGTGCGGGGTGCTGCCCTGAGGACGATGACCGCGTCCACGGGCCCCGCTCCAACGGTGATGGGGGAGATAGCGCCCGAGCGGGCGGCGGCGTCAGCGACTTCCCCAGCTTCGTCAGCTCTTCCTCAAGCAACTCCTCCAGTGGTGGCAGCAGTCCTCCCCCGCGCTGTCGGGTTTGCCTAGGAGGTGGTGGTTCGTCCGTCCGCCGTCGTGCCCCGGTGAAGCGCGAGAGGGAGTCCGCCTGAGGCCCTGAGGCAGCCTGTGTCGCTGCCGTGGGCCGATGCGGGAGGGGCGGCGCCAGGCTCGTCTTTTTCCTTTCTCTTTTGTTCCCTGTGTAAAACAGAACAGATGCATAGAGCCCCCTTGGGGCGTGTTGGGAAATGTTGCCGCTTCAGCTATTACCTTGATCTCATTTTTGTACTTCCTGATTTCCCGCCTGTGCGTAGATAGCTTTCGACCCCTGCCGGGGAGTGGGGCGACCGACCCAGGCCCTGTGTGCGTGTCGTGGTACCCGAGGGGCACGGACTAGGAGGGGTGCTCCTGTAATGCGCCAGGGCCGTGAAACCCTCCTGTGGCTAGGGTAGAAACCCTCGCGAGGGCGTCTGAGCACCATCCCTCGCGAGGTTGTTCACGAGAGAAACCAAAGCGAGGGGCAAAAATCGACGAACCATAAATCAGCAACAGCGATAACTCCAATAAGACTCCAAATGCAAACGAACACGTCAACTGCGGAAAGCAAATGGAAAAGCCGCGTCCGGCACCTAATCTAGTCTTCGACGTCTTCTCACCAGCGCGGAGCTAAGTGCTACCACTGGGCGTGCGAGGGAGCCCCAGGGCCTGAGGCCGGCGCTCCTGAGACTCCGGGCCGTGTACAACCCCACTCATTATTACGTGAGAGTGTCACGGGGCGGCGAGCTTCACAGGCTCTGGGCCTTTTCCTTGAGCGCGAGGGCTTCACAGGCACTCGCCTTGCTTCACAGGCTCCGGGCCTTTCCAAAAGAGATGATCTTCATAGGCACTCGCCTTGCTTCACAGGCTCCGGGCCTTTCCAAAAGAGATGATCTTCACAGGCACTCGCCTTGCTTCACAGGCTCCGGGCCTTTCCAAAAGAGATGATCTTCACAGGCACTCGCCTTGCTTCACAGGCTCCGGGCCTTTCCAAAAGAGATGATCTTCACAGGCACTCGCCTTGCTTCACAGGCTCCGGGCCTTTCCAAAAGAGATGATCTTCACAAGCTTGCTGGTTGAGGTAGGCGAGGCGTATCTGGGCACCCGTGAGCCAGCGCGGGACTCCCAAGGCCCTACCCCTGGGCGGGTTGCGCCCGGCACTGGGCCGTATCTTGAGATGTGTCCCTGCAAAATTTGGTTAGATGCCGGTACTCTACATCCTCGGGTCCTGGCCCTCGAGCTTGTCTCAGCCGTCGCTGGTATGCCAGGTCGCGATGCCGTGGACAAGGCCAGAGGGTGAGGGCTGGAGAGCCAGTAAGAGCCCTAAGTCGTGATGCTCAGGCACCCCCCCCCTTTAACGTGCAAGTAGTCGACATGGAGAAAAAGGGATGCCGCGGACGGGCAACAAGCAATCAAGCGTGACAAGCAAATGCATAGTTGGAAATAAACGCGACGGAGATACACGCCGCTGGGCCTGGCCCCAGCGGCTTGGGGATGATGCAGCCGAGGGGCGCCCCCAATCAAGGCAAGCTTACTACCGAAAAGTAAATGCAGGTACATGCCGCAGGGACGGACCCACGCGGCCTGGGAGTGACGCACCCTGGGGGGCGCTCCCAGCTGGGAATAAGGCTTGGAAGATGTCACCTGAGGATGTCGCTGGCGAGGTGGTGTTGGTGCAGCAGGCTTGGCAAGCTGCGGAAGCCGATCCTCACGAGACCCCAGGCCCCGGGGCCTGGGGAGGCTCCGGAGGCACTGGTGACTCCTCGCGAGCTGTCTCCACCTCCGCCAGAGCCGCGGACCGCCTGTCTTCCTGGGCCTCCATAATGCCCCTCGTGAGGCACTGGCACGCCGCAGCCGCGCTCAGCAGGCCGTAAGGCATGCGAACACGGCTGTGGGGTGGACCTCCGCAGCACCCCACTCGTGAGGGTCAGAGGCGCTCCGTTGTGGCGATCTGATTGAGCCCTAGTACATCGACGCAGACGCGCAGCCCACCATCCTCGCCTAGATGTGGGCCCGCAGCTGGTGAGCGACGGCAACCTCTCATGATCCTTGCCTCCTGCAGTTCTTGAATCACTTTGCTGATGAACTCGGGCTGGTCAGACCCTCCTTGCTTGGCCCTTCCTCGAGGGAAACGTGGCTCAAAGCACGCCTCCACGTGGTGCCCAAGCGCCTCCCTCGTGACTCCGGCTAGGCCGGTGGCCCTCCAGGTGAGAGCCCTCGAGCCCTGCCTGAGGAGGGCGTCGGGCGCGCTTTCTTATGCGATGGATGGAGGGCCCTCCTGAGGAGGCACGAGCCCTGAGGGGCCTGCCTCCTGAGGGGCTGAGCCTGACGACGTCTTCTTCTTCTTCTTCTTGGGGATGCTCTCAGGAAGCCTCCTGCTTTCGCGATCTGGGTCTTCTAGGGACACGGCCTGAAAGGCTCTCTCCAGGGAACACACTGCATCTCTCTCTTCACAGGGCACCGTGATGACGCCGCCACTTCCTGGCATCTTGAGGACATTGTAGCCGTGGTGGGTCACGGCCATGAACTTGGCCAGCGCTGGGTACCTGAGGATGGCGTTGTACGGCAGGCAGATGTGGGCGACGTCGAAGTCGATGAGCTCGGTGCGGTAGTTGCTGCAGGCTCCGAAGGTGACAGGGAGGCGGACCTGCCCGATCGGGACTGTGGAACCGTCGGTAACTCCGGAGAAAGGCTTGGTCGGCTGGAGCTGATCATAGGGCACTTGGAGGTTGTTGAAGGTTTCCACGGACAGGACGTTGAGCCCTGCCCCTCCGTCGATGAGGGTCTTGGTGACCAGCACATTGCTAATGACTGGGGAGCAAAGCATCGGGAGGACTCCGGCGGTGGCTGAGCACTTGAGCTGATCCGCTGAGCTGAACGTGATGGCGCATGCCGACCACCTGAGGGGGCGCGTTGCTTCGAGCTTGGGGAGGGCTGCATTCACCTCACGGGTGAACTGCTTGAAGATGCGTTGGGAGGCCGGGGCTTGAGCTCTGCCCAGGATGCAGGCGATTGCGCGCGGCTCCTGGAAGCCCCCAGCCCCCTCGTCTTGATGGTGGTCATCGTTCCTTCTTGGTGGAGGCGGTAGAGGAGGCAGGCCTGCGTTGCCGTGAGGGCGGTCCTCACGAGGCTGGTCTCTCCAGTCCCCCTCACGAGGCAGGTGCCGCCAGCGGTCCTCGCGAGGCTGGGCGCGCCACCCCTGGCGCGGGCCGCGGTCTTCCCAGCGCCCTGGGTTTCTTCCTCCTCCTCGGCCATAGCCCCGGTCAGCACGGTCAGGGCGACGGCTGATCCTTTCTTCTCGTACGGCGCGGAGCTCTTGACATTCGTTGGTGTTGTGGGTGTGGAGGTCATGGTACACACAGTACCGGCTGCCTCTGGAGGGTTCGGGCAGATCCTTGCCCCGCTTGGTGTCTGGTTCTGCCGCGAGTACGGCAGCCCCCTTGCGCTTCGCGTCCTTGGCTTTGGGCTTCTTCTCTTCTGGGTCCGCGGCAGGCAGCTCGAGGAGGGAGAGACGTCCCTCCTCGGCCCTGGCGCACTTGTTCGCCAAGTTGAACAGCTCCAGGGAGGTGCAGAGGTCTTCGTGCATCGCCAGCTCCTCCTTCATCTTGACGTCACGCACGCCGTCAGAGAAGGCAGAGATGATGGCCTCCTCGGACACCTTGGGGATCTTGAGGCGCGCGCTGTTGAAGCGCTGGATGTACTTTTGTAGGGTCTCTCCGGGTTGTTGCTTGATGCAGCGCATATCGCTCACGGCAGGCGGCCGGTCGCGAGTACCTTGGAAGTTGGCGATGAAGCGGGCGCGCATCTGGTCCCAGGAAGAGATCGTTCCTGCAACCAGATTCAGGAGCCAGGTGCGCGCCCCTTCCTTCATCGCCATGGGGAACCAATTAGCTATGACCTTTTCGTCCCCGTTGGCAGCCTCGATAGCCAGCTCATAGAGCTGGAGGAATTCCGTGGGGTCAGTTGTGCCGTCGTAGCGAGGAGGCAGGTCGGGCTTGAACTTGCCGGGCCACGCGACGCTGCGCAGCTCAGTGGTGTAGGCGTGGCAGCCCGCGATGGCCACGAAAGGCCTCGGTTGGTGGAGAGCTTGGTCTTGAAGGTCCCCACGCGCTGCAGCTAGGAGCAGGGCGGGGTCTTGGCGTGCCGGAGCTGGAGCAGGGAGCGCCCGGGCAGCCCCCTGCGGGCAAGGGATTTCTTGGCAGCTCCGCTCTTGTTGCGATGGCGCCTCGCGGAGCGGGTTCCGCCCAGGGGCCAGTCGCCTTGGAGCCACAGCATCTTCTTGGAGAGGAGGCGGCTGGTTCGCCACTGGAGCTTCGTTGCCCGTGCGGGGCGGAGTGCGGCACAGAGGGACGGATGGCGCGGAAGAGCCCCCTGCGGCGCGGACAAGCTCGGCGATGCGGTCGAACCATTCTTCGTAGACGTCGTCAACGGGACGATAGCGCAGGAGCTCGTTTGCCGCGAGGAGCGCAGCTCGAGCCTCCAAGGGTGCGCGGAGCACGCGGGACGAAGAGCCAGCTGGTGCGAGTGACGGAGTGGCGGTGCGGCCGTCTTGCCGCACGGACGGGTGCTGAGACGATGCCTGCTGCTCGCCCCCGCCGGGCCGGTGGCGGCGTTGACGGCGGGCGACGGGGAATGACGAGGAAGCCCACTGACGGGGGCCGTCCGGGCGATGCGGGAAGCGATGGCGGCCCGGCGCTCGGCGCGGGCCCGACGAGCGTCAGACATCGATGCGACAGTCGGAGGAGAGCGGAGCGGTGGAAGACGAATTCCGGCGCACCCCTACCTGACGCGCCAAATGTCGGATTTCGGGTTCCGGCAGACCCTTAAGGTTCGAACACTGGGGTGCGCGCGGAAATCTCGCCTTCAACCTCTCCGTCTTGATGGGATCTAAACTACTAAAAGAGCTGCACGAAAGACACAAGATTTATACTGGTTCGGGCCACCGATGTGGTGTAATACCCAACTCCAGTGTGTGGTGGATGGATTGCCTCCTGGGGCTGGTGTGGATGAACAATACAAGGAAGAACAGCCTCGCGAGGGTCTGTTCTTGGCTGTGGTGATGAACTGCTATGAAGAGTTCAATCACCTTTCTCTCTCTTTCTCTCTCAGATCCCGGACCGAACAACCAGGAATCGAAAGCCTTGCTATGTGGGTGGCTAGTCCTATTTATAGAGGCCCTGGTCCTCTCCCCAAATATTGAGCGGGAAGGGATCCAACAATGGCGGGCTAATTTGAAGGGGGACAGCGAGTACATCTATCTTGACAAAAGTAGTCTTCGCCTGCCAAAGGCTCTGGTGATGACGCCGCGCTAGGCTCCATGGTGACCTCCGTCTCGTAGTCCTCCTGGTCTTGGTCTCGTTGCACCGAAGTGGCAACCTTTGTCTGATGCCTCAGTACTCCGCGGATACGCTTGCCCCCTTTGCACCAAAGAGGAAAGAGGGACGCTGCGCGCGCTGGCACCCGCCTGGTGCCCCGTGTTGTCATGGCTTGCGTCATGGGCACCTCGCGAGGTATCCCGCCTTGAACTCTCCGCCTCCTCGCGAGCCAGCCTGACGAGGCTGTGCCTGAGGATGCGCCGCGTTGTCCGCCTCACGAGGCTTGGCCTCTCGCGAGGGTCTTGAGCCTCGTGTTGATGAAGATGGGCCGCGCTGGGCACCCACTTGAGCCATGCCGCAGGCCGCAGGCAGGCAAGTCTGGGGACCCCCGTTCCCAGAACGCCGACAAAAAGAAAATTCTATGGGCTCATTGACTGGCATGAACGTCCTTCCTGGAACTTGAACTTGAATCATCCAGCGCTCTTCTTCAGGTAAAGTGACGTTGTAGGTTCCGGTGAAGCTTGGTACTCATATGTTCAGGTATCTAGTGACTTCCTTCAAGTGACGTCCAGAGGGTGTATCTTCATCCGGTTGCGTGAACTTGTTCCTTGCATCCGCCATCCTAAAAGAGTAGAAAAGATGAGGAGTCAGAAGAGAAGAGAGTAGATAGTGATCTAGGTCTTTAGCTTAGTGGTCATGTCCTATAGTCAGCATGTGCTCTGATACCATCTCTGTAGCGACCAGACCTCAAACGGTCCAATCTCTGTGCTCCGGTGTCATTCCTGGATCAATAATGCTGACACCACACAGTACTTTGAAGGATTTATAACAGAGTAGCCATCACACACTTATTACATCAAGTGTCTCAAAAGAGAACTTATTACAATAAATATGGCTTAAGGCCATCTAATAACGATAACAACGGAAGGCTTGGAAGATAAGTGAGTCCATCAACTCCAACGACATCACTGAGTATAGAACCATGACCTAAAACTCCTTAATCGTCGACTGAAAAGTCTGCAACATTAACGTTGCAGCCCGAAAACGGGTCAGCACATGGAATATGTTGGCAATGTAACACATAGAGAGTAATGGGCTGAAACAGCTATCCTATATGCATATTTGGCTTGTGGAAAGCTCTATGGTTATAGTTTTGCGAAAAAGCCAATTTTTCCCTACTACAAAGGAAAAAATTAACTATCAAGGTGGTTGTTAAACATTGAGAATGGTTGACAGCATTCTCA
The DNA here is from genome assembly GCA_034509565.1 of Triticum monococcum. NCBI lineage: Eukaryota > Viridiplantae > Streptophyta > Magnoliopsida > Poales > Poaceae > Triticum > Triticum monococcum. The sequence continues at coordinate 455,678,402 of CM067844.1, read as the reverse complement.
ATCCCAATTAAACATCATTAAACAAAACCCAACAAAATTAATTTTAGAGTAACATGTTGAGATTCATATGATAATCCAAGTACTAGATACTCAAGATGTCCATAACCGGGGACACGGCTAACCATGATTAGTTTATACACTCTGCAGAGGTTTGCGCACTTTTCCCCACAAGACCCGATCACCTCCGTTTGGTTTCTCGCACTATATGGTGTTTGAGAAACGGATGACCGAGACATAGTCTTTCAGAAATGCTAGCACCTTACGATCAGGTAGGCCGTACCACCTACATCCCCTACATCTGCTAGTCTACTATGTTAGAGCCCACAATAGCTTGTGGCTGCACACGGAAGTTTCTAGCATGAATAATCTCATGATCCCTTTGAGCCTGGGTGGCGGTCCAAAAGAAAACAGGCAATCCTGGAATACCCAGGTACCTCAATCCACCCAGATGTGTGTTTCAGTTGCCACCTTAGATAAACCATTAATTAACAAACTCACATCTGTCATGGATATCACTCACCCAATCCACGTCTACTAGCATAGCATAGCAAGAGTAAGTAAACGTAGAAGTAACTCCCAAAGGTTTGATAATAAACAGGTAATAGGTACTACCTCAACTACTTCCCATCCCACAATTTAATTAGATCCTAATCATGCAATGTTTGAGGATTTGATCTAATGCAAATAAAACTGGGTAGTAGAAAGGTATGATCAAAGTGTTACTTGCCTTGCTGATGATCCACGAAACCTAGAGATTCAAAGTAACAGGCGGCGCACTCCGGGTATTCTATCGCAGGCAAACAAACAAACATATAATAAGTACTCATCTAATGCATAGGTAAAAGTCAAATAAGAGAACTAACCAGAAAGTTCAACTTAAGAACTCCGGTTTGCAAAAAGAATCAAATCGAACAAAACAACGAAAGTCAAACGGCGAAAGAAAACAACTTCCTTCTACTAATATGGATCTAAGGGAATTTTTACAGTGGCAAAAACTTGTTTAAGTTAGTTAAATGGATAGAGGGTTTCAAGACGAAACTCCAGGCGCTTGAATCGCCTGATTCCGATAAACGAGCGAAAAGTTATACTAAAACAAAAATCGGATCAGAAATCGCGATCAGAAAATAATCGCGGAAAATCCGAGAAAAAGAAAAACGACGAACGGATTAACAAACGAACATTTGTTAACCGGATCTAAACAACGAATTCATTCGTTAAAACGAACGAACGGATGAACGCTCGTTATTTAGACTAAACTGAAAATAAAACCGATCTAATAAAAAAACGGAACCTAAAAAAACCGACGAAAAATCGATCGGTTTTTCGAGAAAAACCGGGGCGCATGGAAATCGAGGCGAACCTCGGGCGGAGTGCGGCGAGGCAGCGGCGTCGGCGAGTCGGCGGGGTCGTCGGCGTCGGCGGCGGGGCGGCGAGGCGGCGCGGCGGGAGAGGCGCGGCGACGGCGGCGGCGGCGCGAGCGGCGGTGACGTGGGGCGGCGTCAGGTGCGGGGCGGGGCTAGGGTTTGGCTCGGGTGGGCTGCCCCGGCTTATAAAGCCTGCCGGGCTAGAGTCCCAGGCGGACACGGCCCGGTTAGGTCGGTGCGTTTTTTTAAATAATTATGCGTAGAAGAAAAATAAAAAGAAATACTAAACGGACTCCAAAAATCCTGAAATAAATTTTCCCCGACTTCTAAAATCAAGCCGGACAAAGTGATAATTTATTTGGGGCCTAAATGCAATTTTGAAAAATGCATTTTTTTTCTTCCTAAATTCAAATAAAATAGCGAGAAACTCCGAAATAAAATCTTGTTTGATTTCTTTATTAAATCCTCAATATTTCTTTATTTTGGGAGAGTCATTTTATTCCCTCTCTCATAATTTTGTAATAGAAATAATTGATGATAAAATAAATAAAAATCAAATGATCCTATTCTCAATTTTTGAGAAAACTCAAATATGAAAATAATGAAATCCCCAACTCTCTCCGTGGGTCCTTGAGTTGCTTAGGATTTCTAGGATCAAACCCAAAGCAAAATAAAATATGATATGCATTGATGATCTAATGTATAACATTCCAAATTGAAAATTTGGGATGTTACACCACCTGATTGAAATTTACCATTTGAAATTATGTGTGATGCTAGTGATTATGCTGTAGGGGCTATTTTAGGACAAAGGGTTGATAAGAAATTAAATGATACCCAATATGCTAGTAAAACTCTAGACAGTGCTTGAAGAAATTATGCTACTACTGAAAAGGAATTTTTAGTAGTTGTATTTGCTTGTGATAAGTTCAGATCTTATATAGTTGATTCTAAAGTAACTGTTCACACTGATCATGCTGCTATTAAATATCTTATGGAAAAGAAAGATGCTAAACCTAGACTTATTAGATGGGTTCTCTTGCTACAAGAATTTGATTTGCATATTATTGATAGAAAGGGAGCTGAGAACCCCGTTGCAGACAACTTGTCTAGGTTAGAGAATGTTCTTAATGACCCACTACCTATTGATGATAGCTTTCCTGATGAACAATTAGCTGTCATAAATGCCTCTCGTACTGCTCCATGGTATGCTGATTATGCTAATTACATTGTTGCTAAATTTATACCACCTAGTTTCACATACCAACAAAAGAAAAAGTTTTTCTATGATTTAAGACATTACTTCTGGGATGACCCACACCTTCATAAAGAAGGGGTAGATGGTGTTATTAGATGTTGTGTACCTGAGCATGAACAGGAACATATCCTACGCAAGTGTCACTCTAAGGCTTATGGAGGACACCATGCTAGAGATAGAACTGCACATAAGGTATTTGTAGGATCGAAAGTATGTCTAGAGGGGGGGTGATTAGACTACTTGACCAACTAAAAACTTAGCCTTTTCCCAATTTTAGTTCTTGGCAGATTTTAGCTATCTTAGAGCAAGTCAAGCAATCATCACACAATTCAAGCAAGCATGCAAAGAGTTTATTGGCAGCGGAAAGTAAAGCATGCAACTTGCAAGAATGTAAAGGGAAGGGTTTGGAGGATTCAAACGCAATTGGAGACACGGATGTTTTCCCGTGGTTCGGATAGGTGGTGTTATCCTACATCCACGTTGATGGAGACTTCAACCCACGGAGGGTAACGGTTGCGCGAGTCCACGGAGGGCTCCACCCACGAAGGGTCCACGAAGAAGCAACCTTGTCTATTCCACCATGGCCATCGCCCACGAAGGACTTGCCTCACTAGCGGTAGATCTTCACAAAGTAGGCGATCTCCTTGCCCTTACAAACTCCTTGGTTCAACTCCACAATCTTGTCGGAGGCTCCCAAGTGACACCTAGCCAATCAAGGAGACACCACTCTCCAAGAAGTAACAAATGGTGTGTTGATGATGAACTCCTTGCTCTTGTGCTTCAAATGATAGTCTCCCCAACACTCAACTCTCTCTCATAGGATTTGGATCTGATGGAAAGAAGATTTGAGTGGAAAGCAACTTGGGGAAGGCTAGAGATCAAGATTCATATGGTAGGAATGGAATATCTTGGTCTCAACACATGAGTAGGTGGTTCTTTCTCAGAACATATGAGTAGGAATGGTGTATGTGTTCTGATGGCTCTCTCTTCGAATGAAGAGGAGGTGGAGGGGTATTTATAGCCTCCACACAAAATCCAATCGTTACACACAATCTACCAATCTCGGTGGGACCGAATCAGAAAACTCTGTCTGACCGAAATAGTAAACCTAGTGACCGTTAGGAATTTCGGTGGGACTGAGATGCAACTCAGTAGGATCGATTCGGTTAGGGTTTGGGCATAACGTAATCTCGGTGAGACCGATCGCACAAACTCGGTGAGACCGAGTTCAGCAATTAGCTAACCAGAGAGTTGGTCAGGCAAACTCGGTGGGACCGACTTGCTCTTTCGGTGAGACCGAAAAGTTACAAGAAGGAAACAGAGAGTTTGCATTGCATTCTCGGTGGGACCGATTCGCTCTTTCGGTGAGACCGAAAAGTTACGAAAGGGAAATAGAGAGTTTGCAACCCCATCTCGGTGTGACCGAGATCCTTATCGGTAGGACCGAATTGCTAGGGTTTGGAAGTGGCAAATGACAAGTGAAACTCGGTGGCGCCGGATTGACAGAATCGGTATGACCGAGTTTGGCTTAGGGTTTAGGTCATTTGTGGATATGGAAAGGTGGTTGAGGATTTTGGAGCATATCACTAAGCACATAAAGCAAGAGGCTCATTAAGCAACACCTCATCCCTCCTTGATAGTATTGGCTTTTCCTAAAGACTCAATGTGATCTTGGATCACTAAAATATAAAATGAAGAGTCTTGAACTTTTGAACTTGAGCCAATTCTTTGTCCTTAGCATTTTGAGGGTTCCACTTTCACATCCATGCCATGCCAATCATTGAGCTTTCCTGAAATAATCATCTTGGAATAGCATTAGCTCAATGAGCTATATGTTGTTATGAATTACCAAAACCACCTAGGGATAGTTGCACTTTCAATCTCCCCCTTTTTGGTAACTGATGACAACATATAGATCAAAGCTTCGACAAATAATAATAATCATGAAATACATCGTTGCTTTGAGAAGTATGTGATAAGTAAGAGCTCCCCCTAAATTTGTGCATATTTTAAAATTTGCTTTGGACTGCAAATGCACAAGGAGTTAGAATCATGGGTTACTCTTCCATGTCACATACGTCTTGGTGGAGCGCTCAAAAATGATAAGATTGAAATACATGCACTCATCACCAAGAATAGTGAATGATCACAAACGATAGATAGAATGATAATATTTAGCAAGCATTAAGCAACCATTAAGTGTAGCTTATGATCAAACACTTGATCATCAATGTCTCACGAATAATGACATAGTATCGCACACGCAAGCAAACAAAGTTTGAAAAACCACCAAATAAAACAAGAGAGAATAAAAGCAACACTCTCTCTCGAAGCCTATGATCTATACATTTTCTCCCCCTTTGGCAACAAGTTACCAAAAAGTTCCTAGAAAATGCATAGTGCTAAGTCGACGCTCAGGCTTGATCTTCAGGTGGTGGTGGAGTCCGGAGCACTCCAAGGAAGAAGCCTTCAGTAGAAGTGGTCGGAGTCGAGGCTGTGGTGGATGCTGGAGCTGGTGGAACCGAGGCTGTAGCTGGCGCAGATGTTGTGGCTCTAGTGTCAGCAACTGGCAGTGCAGACGACCTCGGACCTCGTGGCACCCTCGCAAAAGCATCAGTCGTGGTTCTGCCTCTTCTCTCGTTCATGTCGTCCTGGAGCTGCTCCACGGCAGTCTGTATCTCAGTCACTTTGATGTCCATTTCATAGAACCTTTGTTCCATGATCCTCTCTAGGCTCGCCTAGTTCTGAGTCAGGGTAGCTATACTCTACTCAATCCGCAGGGTGGACGCTATCAGCTAACTGAGCTGCTCTTGTTTGGTCTTCAAAAAGTAATCAGATGCCTCCGCTTGAGTAGGCATCCTGGCAGCTTTCTCCTTCTTCGCCTTCTCCTTCTGAGCTTGTGCATGGGTAGATGAGGGTTCATTTTCAGTCATAACCACTTGGTTATCCTCAAAATCTGGACGGATGGGCAGGTGTTCCTTATCCAATAAATACACGCCCGTGCCCATCTTGGAGTTGATGAGCTCCTGAATCTGTGGGGCATACCCACAACTCCTCTTCTGGTCTGCAGCTATCCTCTTGATTGTTTCCCCAATGAGACTCATGACCTTGAATTTCTGAGGCACGTCAAAGACATGAAGCAAGTTGATCGCGTGACCTCTGATCATCTTGTGATCTCCAGATTTGGGCAGAAGGGTGTGCCTAAGGATCCAGTTGATCGTAGGCAATCCTGAGAGCAGATAGTGCACTGAGCCAAACTTGAACGTGTCGAGCGCTTCATTCGGGATCTCCTTGTACATGTTGCACATGGAGTTGTGATCCATCTTTTTGTTGGCATAAATGTCCAAGTCATCAGCTTGCTCCTCTGGGGCATTGATCAACTTCGCCCATTCTTCAACAGTGGATTGGTACCTTGTACCCTCTGACATCCATGTGATCCTGCCATCCGGATAAAAGTGTGCTGTGGAGTAGAATTGCATGATCAGCTCCTCGTTCCACTTTGTGAGCTTCTGCCCAACAAAGTCTGCATCTCCACACGCACTAAAGCTGTCAAATACACCGGGGTAGTACTCTTCATTGTCCTTGATGTAGGTCCAGTCGACCCATCTCATGTCACAAACGATTGGCTTTTTGTGAAGCAAAACAGTCTCATAGAAATCTTGCTGCTCCTTGGTATGAAATCTGTAATCCACGGCAGTCCTTCTCCTAGAAGCATACGGATCTGCTTCTCTCCATTTCCTCAGCCCTGAATCTCTCCTGAGCTTCATATCCTCAGCCACAGGATGAGCATCGTTGTGGTCTGGGATCTTGGGCTTGAGCTTCCTAAGGACACTCTCTTCCTCTTCTTCGATAGCTTCAGGCACTGGGGCCTTGTTCTTTTCCGCAGCTGGGATGCTTCGTGTGTTTCCCTTTGGTGCACTCTTAGGCTTAGATGCATCCTTAGGTGCTTCCTTGGGCTTGGATTCAGCTGTTCCTGACCTTATAGCATCTCCCATGAGTTTGGCTGCCTTGGGTGCTGGTGCAGCAACCTCTTCTTCTTCCTCCTCATCTACCATGATGGAGGCCTTCCCAAGCACTCTGGCTACAGTCTTCTTGACCCTTTCTTTCCTCTTTTTGCCCTCAGCAGCAATGGGCTCAATGGGAGCAGGCTTCATAGTTGAAGCTCTAGCCTTTGACATGGGCTGCCTGCCTGCTGGCCTTTTGATTTTCAAGCCTGGCTTTGTGCCTGCTGTTGGCTCAGCTCTCTTTGATGTGGCCTCTTCCTCTGCCACATAGTCCTCATCTTCAGAATCAGACGTTCTCTTCTTCCTTTGACGTGTGGCAGCCTTAGGCAGATTGCTGGGGGTGCTCCTGCTGCCATCATGAGAAGAACTTGAGGGGCTAGTGCCCTCACTCATCACAACTTGCTGCTCAGACACATTCTGGCTGTCACTTTGATCAGACATGTTGCAAACTGACTGCTGACCCTGTGAATAGATTATGGATAAGATAGAGTGGATGAGCATCACAAAAAGCAGAGATTTTTGCAAATGATTAATTCAAAAACTTAGTTTTAGTTTTCCACAGAAAGCATCTCGGATCTACCGATTTTCAAACTCGGTGACACCGAAGCAGTTTTGGCACCAGAACTGGTGAACTCGGTCAGACCGAGTCACAGTTCGGTGGCACCGAGACTGCTAGGGTTTCACAGAATTCGAAAATCGGTCGCACCGATAAGTTATTCTCGGTCAGACCGAGTTTCACTTGTGCAATGGCAAAAAACAGATCGGTGGGACCGAGTTTTTCAACTCGGTGGGTCCGAGATGGTTTCGGCGGAAACCTAACCCTAAAATTTTCGAATTAAACCTAATCTACGAGTTCATTGACTGGATAGGAGTGTTTCAATCGTGGCAAGAATCATGATGATCACAATGTGCTAGGAATCGGAGTGGAGAATAGCACAAAGATCGAGTCAATACCCTAGTTCGGCGGAGACTCGCTATGGCGGCAACGGCGGGGCAGAATTCCGTTGACAGCGGCGGAGACCAGCGACTGGAGGCTGCTGGCAGCGAGAAGACGATCCAGAGACCACGAAGGCAGAGCAGGCTATCTCGCGGGCGAAGAGGTTTCGGAGAAATTTCCAAAATTTTGCCCGTCACTATATATAGCCCGACCCTGTCGGTGTGACCGAGTGGAACAACTCGGTGGCACCGAGATGCAAAACTGTGTGCAGTTATTGCAACTCGGTGTGACCGAAAAGTTCAAATCGGTTGCACGGAGATCGAAAACCTAGATCAACTTAATGAACTCGGTAGGACCGAAAATGGAGTATCGGTCAGACCGAGATTCATAAAGAGGTTTTGGAAATTTAAGTCTATGACGAATCGGGGACTCCGAGCGCTCGTCACACAGAGTGGTTCGAATCTGACTTGATCAAGTTTTGTGATGCAGCATGAATAGAGTTTGAGACGAGAAAAGCATAGATAGCTAGAGGAGGTTCTTAGGCATTCTTGTCCATCCACTTGGCAAAAGAAGAAAGCAAAACAATCAAAACAACAAGTGGATGTCCTCGAATGGGTAAAATATGCAACCAACATGCTCACACAATAAGATGGCAAATGAAATATGTGGCAAAGCATGCACAACCAATTCTAGCATCTATCAAGCAATTTGCGATGACTAGGTCATCTATATATGAGTATATTGACTTAGGAGTCAAGTGAGAACACTTGATCATAGGTCATACTCATCGTTTAAGCTCAAGTGGGGTTACCACTTTTACATAAAGCATTGTTGTATTCACATCTTTAGAGTTGCTTTAGCTCAAGTCTTAGAGTAAAGCTCCCCCTAGATGTGATATCCCCCCTAAGAGGGATGAACTAACCTTGGGTTTTGTCGATGATGACTTCATGTAGATGTTGAAGATGTGGATGCTCAATGTTGATGTAGATCACTTGGACCTATCCATTTGAGTGAATTGCACTTTCAATACCTACATGGGTTAGTCCCACAAGGAACAAACAAGGATATCCATAGACATAGAGTGATGCACACACAAGATGATGTCCACGAAAACTTTAGGTTACCTTGTCCCTTGTCTTACCAACAAGAGGGTTGTGACTCCTTGAACTAGTGCATGATGTGGAAGTTGATTGCACTTGTTCTTGCCAAAATGATGAGAATGAAATATGTTGGCGGAGTCACCCTCAAGAACTCTCTAGTTCTTCTTCTTTTGGATCCACACCATCTTGATGGGAATCCTTGGAGTTGTAGTCGTACTTGATGTAGTGGAACTTGAAGTAGTGTTGGGAATCCACTTGACTAAGGTCTTAGGAGCTTCTTCAAATGCATCAATCTCCTCTTGAAGCTTGTCCTTGCCTTTTTGCTTGTAGTCTTGTGGTGGAAGATCATCTTGAGCTTGTGTCCCCTTGAAAGAAGTGTCATACTTCTCTTGTTGAGGAACAAACTTTGTCTTGGGGTATTGATCTTCTTCCCATTCAACTCCATTGGCATTGAACTTTCGTTCAAAACCAACACCTTGATTCTTCCGGTGCATTCCTTGCTTGCGCACAATTTCCTTGAATTGCTTACTTCCGGCAAGGCTCTTGTAAACACCTTTCTCTATAATTCCCTTCAATAAGCTATTTTATTGCTCAAGTGTAACTTGGCTAAGAGAATCATTAGTGGAATCAAGAGAACTACTAGAAGCAACAATATTGGATTTAGCATGATCATTGTTACTACTAGAGGAAGAATCTTTCTTATTCTTGTTACTAGTCTTGACTTGACGCATGTAAGTGGATAATAGTAAACGCTTGGCAATGTAAGAAGAACTTTTCTGGCGGAGATCATCATTGATTGCCTTTAAGAACTCATGCTCTTGCTCAAGATTGAGCTTTTCAAAGCGTAATTTCTCATGAGCTCTTAAAAGTTCTCGATGATCTTCAAAGATAGTTTCATGAGCTAACTTAAGAGTGTTTAGTTCTTTAGTTAGAGCCTCAATCTTTTCCTTATCATTGTCATTCGTTTTAGCATGATTAATTGATGTTTCATCATAGTACTCATCACTAGAGTTCTCAACAAGCAAGTCATCATCACCTAACAAGTCATCTTCATCACTATTAAAATCAACGTACTCGGGGTGTGTTACCTTAGGACCTTTGCCCATGAAGCATCTTCCAATTCCTTCATTTGGTGAGTCAAATATGTCGTAGGAGTTGGTTGACACAAGTGCTAGACCGGCAACACCTTCATCTTGAGTATCTTCGGAGTCGGAGTGATAACTTCTCTCGGAGTGGCTGTCGGAGTCGGAGCCGGATACCCATTCACCAACATGAGCTTGATGTCTTCGTTTTGTATAGCTCCTTGATGATTTTTCCTTCCTTTCCGAGTCCTTGCTTCTCCGTGAGTATCTTCGTTCATAACGATCATCTCTACTCCTTCTCTCTCTTGGTGGACATTCTTTGCTTCTTCTTTTTGGAGAATCTTCTCTTCTCTTGTAGGGAGCCGTACACTCATTGGAATAGTGTCCGGGTCTTCCACAATTATAGCAGTTTCGCTCTCGACTAGAAGATCTTTTGTCATTGCAGGACCTTGACTTGAAGCTTCTATCTTTGTTTCTACTCTTGTAGAACTTGTTGAAGTTCTTCACCATTAAGCTCAATTCTTCATTGAAGTTTTGTTTCTCACTTGATGATGTGGGGACTTCACATGACGCTTTGTAGGCACCACTTGATTTATTATGAAGTTCCTCTTTATCCTTGAGTGACATCTCATGAGCAACAATCCTTCCAATTACTTCCGTTGGCTTGAGATCTTTGTAGTTGGGCATCATTTGGATTAATGTGCACACGGTATCATATTTCCCATCCAAGGCTCTTAGGATCTTCTTGATGATGAATCTATCGGTCATCTCTTCACTTCCTAAGCCGGAAATCTCATTTGTGATGAGAGCAAGCCTAGAGTACATTTCAGCGACACCTTCACCATCCTTCATCTTGAACTTGTCAAGTATCCCAAATTTCCTTTGCATTCTCAAGGCGGCTGATTTTGTTGAATTCTTTGGGGCACAATCCGTTGAAGAGAATATCACAAGCTTGAGCATTGTATTGCAACATCTTCAACTCATCCGCGATAGCTTCATGGTTTGGTTCTCTCCCATCAAAGAACTCACCTTGCAAACCAACACAAACAATAGCCCATACGGCGGGGTTTTGTCCAAGAATATGCATTTTCATTTTATGCTTCCAACTAGCAAAATTAGTTCCATCAAAGTAAGGACCTCTACGGTGATAATTTCCCTCGCTAGATGTCATACTCTCCTAGATTGTGAAACCAAGGCTATGACCACCAAAAGCTATGGAGATCAAGGCAAATGGAGACCAAAGCTCTGATACCACTTGTAGGATCGAAAGTATGTCTAGAGGGGGGGTGATTAGACTACTTGACCAACTTAAAACTTAGCCTTTTCCCAATTTTAGTTCTTGGCAGACTTTAGCTATCTTAGAGCAAGTCAAGCAATCATCACACAATTCAAGCAAGCATGCAAAGAGTTTATTGGCAGCGGAAAGTAAAGCATGCAACTTGCAAGAATGTAAAGGGAAGGGTTTGGAGGATTCAAACGCAATTGGAGACACGGATGTTTTCCAGTGGTTCGGATAGGTGGTGTTATCCTACATCCACGTTGATGGAGACTTCAACCCACGGAGGGTAACGGTTGCGCAAGTCCACGGAGGGCTCCACCCATGAAGGGTCCACGAAGAAGCAACCTTGTCTATTCCACCATGGCCATCGCCCACGAAGGACTTGCCTCACTAGCGGTAGATCTTCACGAAGTAGGCGATCTCCTTGCCCTTACAAACTCCTTGGTTCAACTCCACAATCTTGTCGGAGGCTCCCAAGTGACACCTAGCCAATCTAGGAGACACCACTCTCCAAGAAGTAACAAATGGTGTGTTGATGATGAACTCCTTGCTCTTGTGCTTCAAATGATAGTCTCCCCAACACTCAACTCTCTCTCATAGGATTTGGATCTGATGGAAAGAAGATTTGAGTGGAAAGCAACTTGGGGAAGGCTAGAGATCAAGATTCATATGGTAGGAATGGAATATCTTGGTCCCAACACATGAGTAGGTGGTTCTTTCTCAGAACATATGAGTAGGAATGGTGTATGTGTTCTGATGGCTCTCTCTTCGAATGAAGAGGAGGTGGAGGGGTATTTATAGCCTCCACACAAAATCCAACCGTTACACACAATCTACCAATCTCGGTGGGACCGAATCAGAAAACTGGTCTGACTGAAATAGTAAACCTAGTGACCGCTAGGAATTTCGGTGGGACTGAGATGCAACTCGGTAGGACCGATTTGGTTAGGGTTTGGGCATAACGTAATCTCGGTGAGACCGATCGCACAAACTCGGTGAGACCGAGTTCGGCAATTAGCTAACCAGAGAGTTGGTCAGGCAAACTCGGTGGGGCTGACATGCTCTTTTGGTGAGACCGAAAAGTTACAAGAAGGAAATAGAGAGTTTGCATTGCATTCCCGGTGGGACCGATTCGCTCTTTCGGTGAGACCGAAAAGTTACGAAAGGGAAACTGAGAGTTTGCAACCCCATCTCGGTGTGACCGAGATCCTTATCGGTAGGACCGAATTGCTAGGGTTTGGCAGTGGCAAATGACAAGTGAAACTCGGTGGCGCCGGATTGACAGAATCGGTATGACTGAGTTTGGCTTAGGGTTTAGGTCATTTGTGGATATGGAAAGGTGGTTGAGGATTTTGGAGCATATCACTAAGCACATAAAGCAAGAGGCTCATTAAGCAACACCTCATCCCTCCTTGATAGTATTGGCTTTTCCTAAAGACTCAATGTGATCTTGGATCACTAAAATATAAAATGAAGAGTCTTGAACTTTTGAGCTTGAGCCAATTCTTTGTCCTTAGCATTTTGAGGGTTCCACTTTCACATCCATGCCATGCGAATCATTGAGCTTTCCTGAAATAATCATCTTGGAATAGCATTAGCTCAATGAGCTATATGTTGTTATGAATTACCAAAACCACCTAGGGATAGTTGCACTTTCAGTATTGCAATCGGGTTTTATCGACCTACTCTCTTCAAGGATGCCGGTAAGTTTGTCTTGTCTTGTGATGAATGTCAAAGAATTGGTAATATTAGTAGACGTCAAGAAATGCCTATGAATTATTCACTTGTTATTGAACCATTTGATGTTTGGGGTTCGATTATATGGGATCGTTTCCTTCCTCTAATGGGTACACACATATTTTAGTTGCTATTGATTACGTTACTAAGTGGGTAGAAGCTATTCCAACTAGTAGTGTTGATCATAACACCTCTATTAAGATGCTTAAAGAAGTTATTTTTTTGAGGTTTGGAGTCCCTAGATACTTAATGACTGATGGTGGTTCACATTTTATTCATGGTGCCTTTCATAAAATGCTTGCTAAGTATGATGATAATCATAGAATTGCATCTCCATATCACCCACAGTCTAGTGGTCAAGTAGAACTGAGTAATAGAGATCTTAAATTAATTTTACAAAAGACTGTTAATAGATCTAGAAAGAAGTGGTCCAAGAAACTTGATGATGCATTATGGGCTTATAGAACTGCATACAAAAATCCTATGGGTATGTCTCCATATAAAATGGTTAATGGAAAAGCATGTCACTTACCTCTCGAACTAGAACATAAGGCATATTGGGCCATTAAAGAGCTCAATTATGATTTCAAACTTGTCGGTGAGAAGAGGCTTTTTGGCATTAGCTCACTTGATGAATGGAGAACCTAGGCCTATGAGAATGCCAAACTATTTAAAGAAAAAGATAAAAGATCAAAAGGATACAAAAACGTGAGTTTAATGTAGGTGATTATGTATTGTTATAGAACTCTCGTTTAAGACTCTTTGCATGCAAACTTCTTTCTAAACGGGAAGGCCCTTACGTCATTGAGGAGGTCTATCGTTCCGGTGCTATAAAAATCAACAACTTCGAAGGCATGAATCCGAGGGTGGTGAACGGTCAAAGAATCAAACATTATATCTCAGGTAATCCTATAAATGTTGAAACTAATGTTATTGAAACTGTAACCCCGGAGGAATACATAAGGGACACTTTCCAGAACGTTTCAGACATCGAAAAGGAAGAGGTATGTGGTATGGTAAGTAAACCAACTCCAAAACAGTTCTAATAGCAATTTTTCTCCATTTTGGAATATTTAAAAAATTAGGAAAATAAGAATTAGTCTGGGAAGGACACGAGGCTCCCACGAGGGTGGAGGGCGCGCCCCTGCCTCCTGGGCACCTCGTGTGCTCATCGGACTCTGTTTTCTTGCACGATACTTCTTTTGGTCGGTAAAATTTAATTATATAATCTCCCGAAGGTTTTGACGACCGTACCATGCAAATATCCTCTGTTTTTGTTTCGAGTTGTTTCTACTGTAGATCTAGAGCAAGATGTCTTCTCAAGAGGCAGTCGGGGAGAGTCGGGTGTCTCATCTGATACCGGGGCCAAGAGCAAACAGCGACGCTGACCACTTTGGGCCATCAACTGAGGAAGAGATGGAGGCCAACTTGAAAAGGATGGATGCCATGGAGGAAGATCAAGAAGTTACTTCTCGTTTCCGAGCCAGACTCACGATGGGGGTACTATAGAGCTCAGCTATTCCAAACTCGGTCATCCCTTCCAATGTTAGATTTCTTTCTTATGAAAATATGAAAAAGAGTGTTACTTGTTCTCCCGCAGCTATGCAACATCCTTGGGTGAAAGGAGCTTTAGCCGTCACCAGCAAGCTCCGTAAAGAAATAATGGACCTCAAGTAGCAAGTCAATAAGCCCGGGGAAGAGAATCGTATCCTGAGGGGCATCATCGCCAATAATATCACATCACCACCCCAGAAGAAAGAGACATAAAGACATGGGTATGGGCACTCACCTTGGCAACTACCAAGCTTGGGGGAGTGCCCCGGTATCGTATCACCATCACACTTTTATCTTTACCGTTTTTCTTAGTTCGATCCTTTTGGTAATATCTTGATCTAGTAGAATAAAGTTTTAGTATGATCTAGTTTTGAGTTTTGCTTTATGATCCTTCTGTGTAATCGAGTCCGTGAGCTATACATAATAAAGATTAGTGTTGAGTTAAGGGCTTTGCCATCTTGCTATGATCTTGAGGGTATGAAAATAAAAGAGAAGATAAAGAATAAAAAGAAATAAAGAGATCATATGGATCTTATGGAGAGTAATGACTTCACATATAAAGAGTATGATGAATAAAAGTTGTTGAAAGTTGACAAACATAGTTTTGGTCATCGTTGCAATTAATAAGAAATAATAAAGAAAGAGAGGTTTTCACATATAAATATACTATCTTGGACATCTTTTATGATTGTGAGAACTCATTAAAATATGACATGCTAAAGAGTTGATGTTGGACAAGGAAGACAACTTAATGGCTTATGTTTTCTTATATCCGAAATAAATTATATTGTCATGGATCATTCAACATGTTGAGATTGCCTTTCCCTCTCATGCTAGTCAAATTCTTTGCACCAAGTAGAGATACTACTTGTGCTTCCAAATATCCTTAAACCCAGTTTTGCCATAAGAGTCCACCATATCCACCTATGGATTGAGTAAGATCCTTCAAGTAAGTTGTCATCGTTGCAAGCAATAAAATTTGCTCTCTAAATATGTATGACTTATTAGTGTGGAGAAAATAAGCTTCGTACGACCTTGTGATGTGGAAGAAATAAAAGCGACGGACTGCATAATAAAGGTCCATATCACAAGTGGCAATATAAAGTGACATTCTTTCGCATTAAGATTTTGTGCATTCAACCATAAAAGGACATGACAACCTTTGCTTCCCTCTGCGAAGGGCCTATCTTTTATTCTTGTCTATTACTTCATACAAGAGTCATGGTGATCTTCACCTTTCATTTTTACATTTTATCCTTTGGCAAGTACAATGTGTTGGAAATATCCAGATATATATAGCTAATTGGATGTGAGTTTTCATGAACTATTATTGTTGACATTACCCTTGAGGTAAAAGGTTGGGAGGCAAAACTATAAGCCCCTATCTTTCTCTGTGTCCGATTAAAACTTCATACCCATAAATATTGCATGAGTGTTAGCAATTGTGAAAGACTAAATGATAGTTGAGTATGTGGACTTGCTGAAAAGCTCTTATATTGACTCTTTCTGATGTTATGGTAAATTGCAATTGCTTCAATGACTGAGATTATAGTTTGTTAGTTTTCAATGAATTTTCTGATTCATACTTGAAATTGTGATTGACTTGTTACTTTAGCATAAGAAATCATATGACAATATATATATATATATATGTTGCTGTCATAAGAATGATCAAGATGCCCTCATGTCCGTATTTTATTTTATCGATGCCTCTATCTCTAAACATGTGGATATATTTTTCGATATCGGCTTTCTCTTGAGGACAAGCGAGGTCTAAGAATGGGGGAGTTGATACTTCCATTTTGCATCATGCTTTTATATTGATATTTATTGCATTATGGGCTGTTATTACACCTTATATCACAATAGTTATGCCTATTCTCTCTTATTTTACAAGGTTTACATGAAGAGGGAGAATGTCGGCAGCTGGAAGAGGAGCAAATATTAGATAGCAATTTTGCACATCTCCAAAAGTCCTGAAATTTCACGGGAGCATGTTCCAGAATATATAAAAAATATTGGGCAAAAGAAGTACCAGAGGGGGGCCACCCACCATCCACGAGGGTGGGGGGGCGCGCCCTACCCCCTAGTCGCGCCCCCTGCATTGTGGGCCCCCTGGCAGCCCTCTAATGCCCATCTTTGGATATATGGAGTCTTTCGTCTTGGAAAAAATCAGAAGCAAGCCTACGAGATGAAAATCCACCGCCATGAGGCGGAACCTTGGCGGAACCAATCTAGGGCTCCGGCGGAGCTGTTCTGCCGGGGAAACTTCCCTCCAGGAGGGGGGAATCATCACCATCGATCCTCTCATCGGGAGGGGGTCAATCTCCATAAACATCTTCACCAGCACCATCTCATCTCAAACCCTAGTTCATCTCTTATATCCAATCTTTGTCTCAAAACCTCAGATTGGTACCTATGGGTTGCTAGTAGTGTTGATTACTCCTTGTAGTTGATGCTAGTTGGTTTATTCAGTGGAAGACCATATATTCAGATCCTTTATGCATATTAATACCCCTCTGATTATGAACATGAATATGATTTGTGAGTAGTTATGTTTGTTCCTGAGGACATGGGAGAAGTCCTGCTATAAGTAGTCATGTGAATTTGGTATTCGTTCGATATTATGATGAGATGTATGTTGTCTTTCCTCTAGTGGTGTCATGTGAACGTCCACTACATGACACTTCACCATTGTTTGGGCCTAGAGGAAGGCATTGGGGAGTAATAAGTAGATGATGGGTTGTTAGAGTGACAGAAGCTTAAACCCTAGTTTATGAGTTGCTTCGTAAGGGGCTAATTTGGATCCATATGATTCATGTTATGGTTAGGTTTGCCTTAATACTTATTTTGTAGTTGCGGATGCTTGCAAGATGGGTTAATCATAAGTGGGATGCTTGTCCAAGGAAGGACAGTACCCAAGCACCGGTCCACCCACATATCAAATTATCAAAGTACCGAACGCAGATCATATGAACGTGATGAAAACTAGCTTGACGATAATTCCCATGTGTCCTCAGGAGCGTTTTCCTTTATATAAGAGTTTGTCTAGTCTTGTCCTTTGCTACAGAAAGGATTGGGCCATCTTGCTGCACCTTATTTACTTTTATTACTTGTTACCCGTTACAAATTACCTTATCACAAAACTATCTGTTACCGATAATTTCAGTGCTTGTGGAGAATACCTTACTGAAAACTGCTTATCATTTCCTTCTACTCCTCGTGGGTTCGACACTCTTACTTATCGAAAGGACTATGATAGATCCCCTATACTTGTGGTTCATCAAGGGACCTCTTCAACACCCCTAGAGCTGGGGCCAGTAACCCGCCGCTGGCGAACCGGATAGTTGAACCGCCCGGCCAGCCACGGATGAACAGCACTCCGCCTCAGCATGTGATGACACCATCGAGTCATTACTCCACCCCTCTGGACAACATGATTGCTGTAGCTACATGATTGGCGGCTCTACCCGACGAGGGTGAAACTCCAGCGGCGGTTCAAACCTGAAGGGCCAGGGAGCTTCTTCAAGCGGCTCTGGCGCAGCACCAGGCTTACTCTTATAGCCGCGATCGGATTCATGAGACCCCTCTTCCGAGCCAGAGCTACAGCAGGCACATTGACTCGCCAGCGGTCTAAAGTACTGAAAGGAACCGTAACCAACCTCATGACCCGGCACGCAATGGAGCCAACACACAAGATTTGGTGGACCAAGCCAGAGCACGTCGGGAGGCTGAGCTCGCGGCTCAACTGGCGGCTCATCAGCATGTGTCGGTTTACCCAACAGCTTCAATTGAGGCAAGAGTGACTTCCAAGGAATTCGGTGTGCCGTGTCTAACGGCAGCTATACGAAACGAGCGTCTGCCTAAGGACTTCAAAGGCCCTCGTAAGGTGCCTAATTACACAGCCGATCAACCTCCTGAGGCATGGGTGGAGTGTTATGAGATGGCCATGGAGATGATGGATGTTAGTGAAGCTGCTTACACCAAGTACTTCACCATGATGTTAGAAGGGACGGCTCGTACCTGGTTAAAGGGATTGCCAGCTAATTCCATCACGTCATGGGTGAAGTTGAAGGCCTGGTTTATCCAGAATTTCAAAGACACGTGCAAGAAGGCTATGTCGATTGTGGATCTGGTTTCTTGCGTTCAGGCTGAGGGTGAGTCTATGACTAGCTGGGTGCGCCGGGTCTCAACCATCATACATTCTTCAGATAATATCAATGTTGGCTCAGCGGTTCTGATGTTGGAGAAAAATTGCTGGTTCATTCCACTCAAGCAGAAGCTTGGGCGGCTCAAGCATCATTGCAATGACATGGGTGAGCTGATGGCGGCTCTAGTTAAGTATGCCGAATCTAATGGTACCAAGGACCCCGATTCAGAGGATGAAAGATCGGGAAAGGGAAAGAAGAGTAATGGCATGAAGGGACAACAATACAACTCTGCCGGTCAGGGTGGCAACGGTAAGCGCAGGGCTGATGACTTTGTGGCTAACACAGGTGCACACAATGATAATCAGCGCCGTAGGGGACCGCAGGGGGCGCCAGTTTCGAGGGCAGGATTCGACCTTGAAGCAATGTTAAACCAGCTGTGTCCAAAACACGAAACGGATCGTAAGCTGGCTACTCATTCATGGAAGGATTGCAGCATAATGAGAAGCTTTTGGGAATCCATCCAACGCCACCATGGCCCAAATGGCGGGTCAGGGTCTAGTTCTCATGGTCCGGGTCATGGAGGCGGCGGTTCAAGTTCCAGTTTTCAAGGTCACGGTAACCAAGGTGGTTACATTCAGCAGGGTAATTAGGAGAATCAACAGCAGCAGCAGTCCGGTTATCAGAGCAATCCAAAACAATTGAATAGTGGGCAGTACCACGTCTTCACCACCAGTTTGTGTAAATGAGATCAGAAGCTTCACACGAGGGCTGTGAACGCTATTGAGCCGGCCATCCCACGTTATCTACGATGGTCAGAGCAGCCTATCGTGTGGAGTCGAGAGGATCATCCACCCCGGGTTGATAATCCGGGACATCTGGCTTTGGTGGTGGCGCCTCAAGTTGGGGGTTATAAGTTTACTAAGGTTTTCATAGATGGTGGTAGTAGCATTAACATCCTATATTATGAGACCTTCCGACGCATGGGACTGGTACATAAGAACCTTAAGCCATCAAATATTGTATTCCATGGTGTTGTGCCCGGTAAATCAGCCTACCCAGTGGGTAAGATTTCGTTAGAAGTTGCTTTTAGAGATGAGCATGATTCCAGGTCTGAGACGTTAACCTTTGAAGTGGTCAAGATCAAAAGCCCTTATCATACTCTGTTCAAATGGCCAGCTTATGCTAAATTCATGGAGAGGCCCTGTTATGTCTACTTGCAGCTTAAAATGCCGGGTTATAAGGGCACCATCATAGTGCATGGGAGTCGCAAGGTGGCCTTGGAATGTGAGGAAGGAGATGTGGCTTATGCTGAATCAATTTGTGCAACGGAGGAGCTAAAATTTTACAAGGACAATGTTGACCTGACGTACATGACATCCTTGATGAAACCAACCACTCAGCATGATCCTTCATTAAAATTTAAATTGGCGAACGATACTAAGATGGTTGATTTCGTCCCTGGCGACTCATCTAAGAAGTTCAGCATCAACGCTCATCGAGTTCATCCGTGAGAACCGGGATATCTTTGCATGGAAGCCTTCAGACATGTCGGGTGTACCGAGGGAACTCACTGAGCACACTCTTAACATTGATCCGAAATTTAAACCGGTCAAACAATTTCTTCACCAGTATAACAAGGAGAGGCGAAAGGAAATTTGTGAGGAAGTGGCCTAGCTTTTGGCGGCCGGGTTTATCATTGAAGTTTTTCATCCTGAATGGTTGGCCAATCTGGTGTTGGTACTCAAAAAGAACCGCACTTGGCGAATGTGTGTGGATTACACGGACTTAAACAAGGCATGTCCGGCTGATCCGTTTGCTCTCCCTCGTATTCATCAAATAATTGATGCTACGGTGGGTTGTGAGCGTTTGAGTTTTTTGGATGCTTATTCTATTTATCATCAGATCAAAATGGCACTTAAGGACCAGGAGAAGACAACTTTCATTACTCCGTTTGGAGCCTTCTGCTATGTGTCTATTCCTTTTGGGCTCAAGAGCGCCCAGGCGACTTATCAGCGGTGTGTAGAAAATTGCCTTCACAATCAGATGGGCACAATGTTCATGCTTATGTAGATGACATTGTGGTGAAATCAAGAGAGAAAGAGACCTTGATTGATGATCTGAAAGAGACATTTGACAATCTCCGGGTCTACAAAATGATGCTTAACCCGACCAAATGTGTATTTGGTGTGCCAGCCGGCAAGCTATTGGGATTTCTGGTTTCTAAAATAGGCATTGAAGCTAACCCGGAGAAGATCAAGGCCATTACGTCTTTGGATAAACCGGCGTGTATCAATGATGTTCAGCGACTGGCGGGTCGTATTGCAGCTCTGAGCCGGTGAACCGGCTGGGGGAGAAGGCTATTCCTCTTTATCAGATCATCCTGCAACCTCGCCCACCTGGAGATCTGATCCATCTACCTAATGATGAGGGCACGCATGCGCCTGTAAGAGTCGTCGCCTGCCTGCGAGACATTTTCCCAAGCCGCCGTGGCGCGGGAGGACATCTCTACTGCATTCGTGGCGCGGTGGGCCATCTCTTCTGCTTCTGCGGCGCAGTCGGACTAGTCTGCTGCATCGACGGTGCTGTTGGCGTTCTAGGAATACGGGTCCCCAGACTTGCCTGCCTGCGGCCCATGGCGTGGCTGAGCTGGCAGGTCTGTACGGCCCATCTTCATCGACAAGGCATTCAAGACCCTCGCGAGGGGCCAAGCCTCACGAGGCGGACGACGCAAGACCTCCTCAGGAGCGGCCTCGCCAGGAAGGCTCACGAGGGGCGGAGAGATCAAGGCAAGGCAAACCTCGCGAGGTCCTCATAACATGAGCCATGACGATTGAGACCAGGCGGGTGCCAGCACGCGCAGTGTCCTTGCTTCCTCTTTGGTGCCAAGGGGGCAAGCGCAGGCGCGGAGTATCGAGGCATCAGGCAAAGGTTTCCATATCGGTGCAACGAGACCAATACCAAAAGGGCGGCAAGACGGAGGTCACCATGGAGCCCAAGACGGCGTCACCACCAGAGCCTTTTGCAGGCGAAGACCGCTTTTGTCAGGATAAGATGTACTAGCTGTCCCCTTTCAAATTGGCCGTTGTTGGCTCCGTTCCCGCTCAATATTTGGGGAGAGGACCAGTGCCTATATAAGTAAAACTAGCCACCACAGTAGGGGGCAACTGGTCTCGAATCGACCTGAACAACAGGTTCACCAAGCACAAAACACCTCAACCTTAGGAGGTTGCTCTTCCCCTTGTACTGTCCATCATCAGCCCAAGAGGCAATCCACCACCACCACACTAGAGTAGGTATTACACCACAACGGTGGCCCGAACCAATATAAATCTTGTGTCTTTGTGTTGCAAGTTCGTCGAGTTCGTCCGCGAGATCTTAGAGAGCTAGGGTGTGGATCGGTAGGGAGGAAACCTTCGCATGCACCCCAGTGTTCGAACCTTGAGGGTTTACCGGAACCCATGATCCGACATTTGGCATGCCAGGTAGGGGTGCGCCGAAGCTTCCTTTCGTCGCTCCGCGTCCCTTTGCTCCGTTGTCTCCATGGCAGACGTGCGCCGCGCTCATGCTGAGCACCGGACTGCCCTCGCTGCCCGCGTCGCCCAGACGGCTCCCATTGGCGGGCCACCTCATCGTTCCCCGTCGCCTGCCGCTAACGCCGCCACCGGCCCAGTGGGGAACGAGTAGCAAGCATCCTCGCGGCACCCCTCGGTGCGGCGGGACAGCCACACCGCCAATCCATCACTGACCCCGGTCGGTTCTTCTTCCCATGCGCGTCGCCCTCCCATGGACACATGGGCTGCGCTCCTCATGGCGCACGAGCTCCTGCGCTACCGACCGGTCGACGACCCCGACGAGGACTGGCTCGACCGCATCACCGAGCTTGTCCGCGCCGCAGGGGGCTCCCATGTGCCGTCCCTCTCTCCGCCTCGCCCTCTGCCAGCTATGGGCGACGTAGCTCACAGAGCGCCTCCACCACCTCTGCCCCAAGACGGCGCCCTAGCGCCAAGACGCGCGGCTCCGCGTTGCGACCCGCCGCGTCCCGCGCCCGCACGTGAAGAAAGAAGCTGTCAAGAAGTCCCTCGACCGCAAGAAAAAGCTCCGCTGCTCCTCGCGCCACCGTGCCAGGACCGGCTACGGTGGCAAGACCGCGCACCACCTATAGCGGTAGGGCGCGGACCCCATCAAGACCAAGCTCCACCCCCAAGGCGGGCCCCAGTGACCATAGCCGGCTGCCGCGCTTTCACCCCTGAGTTGTGTAGCATCGCCTGGCCGGGCAAGTTCAAGCCAGATCTGCCTCCTCGCTACGACGGCACCCCCAACCCCGCGGAGTTCTTGCAGCTCTACGAGCTGAGCATCGAAGCGTCCAACGGTGACGAGAAAGTCATGGTGAACTGGTTTCCCATGGCTCTCAAGGAGGGCGCCCACTCCTGGCTCCTGAACCTGCCACCGAGCTCGATCTGCTCCTGGGACGAGATGCGCAACCGCTTCATCGCTAACTTCCAGGGCACTCGCGCCCACCCCCTATCGCGGGCAACCTATGCCGCATCAAGCAACAACCAGGAGAGACCCTCCAGAAGTACATTCAGCGCTTCAACAACGCACAGATCAAGATCCCCAAGGTGACCGATGAGGCCATCATCTCAGCATTCTTCGATGGTGTCCGCGGAGTCAAGATGAAGGAGCAGCTCGCCATCCATGACGAGATGTGCACGACCCTGGAGCTGTTCAACATCGCGACCAAGTGTGCTAGAGCTGAGGAGGGGCGCCTCTCCCTCCTCGAGCTCCCTGTTGTGGACCCAGAGGAGAAGAAAGCCAAGGCCAAGGACGTGAAGCGCAAGGGAGCAGCCGTGCTCGTAGCGGAACCAGACACCAAGCATGGCAGAGACCAACCAGAGTCATCCAAGAGCAGTCGTCCGTTCTGCGCCTTCCACAACTTGAACACCCACAACACCAGTGAATGTCAAGAGCTCAGAGCCATTCGCGAAGGACGCTTCGGTCGACGGCCCAAGCGCGGCGACCGAGGCTACGGCCGAGGAGGAGGATGTGGTGGCGGACGCTGGGATGACCGTGGCCCATGCCAGGAGTGGCGCGACCGGCCTCGTGAGGACCGCTGGTAGGATTAGCCTCGCGAGGGCGCTTGGAGGGATCAGCCTCGTGAGGATCGTCCTCAAGGCAACGCCGGACTCCCTACACTGCCGCCACCGCCAAGAAGGAGTGACGAACACCATCAGGACGAGGGGTTGGGGGCTTCCAGGAACCGTGTGCTATTGCCTGCATCTTGGGCGGAGCCCGGGCCCCAGCCTCGCAGCGTATCTTCAAGCAGTTTGCTTGCGAAGTAAACGCAGTCCTCCCCAAGCTCGAAGCCACACGCCCGCTCAGATGGTCCCAGTGCCCCATCATGTTCAACTTGGCAGATCAGCTCAAGTGCGCGGCTACCGCTGGCGCCCTCCCGATGCTTTGCTCACCACTTATCAGCAACGTGCAAGTTACCAAGACCCTCATCGACGGCGGCGCATGGCTCAACATCCTGTCCGCCGACACGTTCGACAGCCTCCAAGTGCCGTATGATCAGCTTCAGCCCACCAAGCCTTTCTCAGGAGTGACCGACGGTTCCACCATGCCGACAGGGAAGGTCCGCCTCCCTGTCACCTTCGGGGAACGCAAGAACTACCACACCGAGATCATCGACTTCGACGCCGCGCACATCCGCCTGCCGTACAATGCCATCCTCGGGTACCCAGACCTGGCCAAGTTCATGGCGGTGATCCATCACGGCTACAATGTTCTCAAGATGCTGGGAAGCGGCGGGATCATCACGGTCCCATGTGAATAAAGAGATGTGTTGTGCTCCCTCAAGCATGCCTTCCAAACTGCAGCAATCGACGCCCCCGACAGCAAGGGTGAGGGCCCTCCTGAGACCATCCCCAAGAAGAAGAAGCAGCTGCGACGTGCACGACCTCAGGAGGGTGGCGTCACAGCCGGAGCCTCGTGATACGTCTTCGCCGTATCTATAATTTTTGATTTTCCCAATCAAATATTATACAACTTTCACATACTTTTGGCAACTTTTTATACTATTTTTGGGGACTAACATATTGATCCAGTGCCCAGTGCCAGTTCCTGTTTGTTGAATGGTTTTTGTTTCGCAGTAAATCCATATCAAACGGAGTCCAAACAGGATAAAAACTGACGGAGATTTTTTTGGAATATATGTGATTTTTGGGAAGAAATCAACGTGAGACGATGCCCGAGGGGGGCACGAGGTAGGGGCGCGCCCCAGGGGAGCAGGCGCGCCCTGGGCCCTCGTGGCCACCCCGTAAGGCAGTTGATGCCCTTCTTTCGCCCCAAGAAATCGAATATCTGGATAGATATCGTGTTAAAATTTCAGCCCAATCGGAGTTACGGATCTCTGGGAATATAAGAAATGGTAAAAGGGCAAAATCTGGGAACGCAGAAATAGAGAGAGACAGAGAGACAGATCCAATCTCGGAGGGGCTCTCGCCCCTCCCACGCCGCGGAGACAAAGGACCAGAGGGGAAACCCTTCTCCCATCTAGGGAGGAGGTCAAGGAAGAAGAAGAAGATGGAGGGGGGCTCTCTCCCCCTCGCTCCCGGTGGCACCGGAGTGCCACCAGGGGCCATCATAATCACCGCAATCTTCACCAACAACTTCACCGCCATCATCACCAACTCTTCCCCCCTTTATGAAGCGGTGTAACCCCTCTCTTACTCGCTTTAATCTCTACTTAAACATGGTGCTCAATGCTATATATTATTTCCCAATGATGTATGGCTATCCTATGATGTTTGAGTAGATTTGTTTTGTCCTATGGGTTATTTGATGATCGTGATTGGTTTGAGTTGCATGTTTTATTATTGGTGTTGTCCTATGGTGCTCTCCGTGTCGCGCAAGGGTGAGGGATTCCCGCTGTAGGGTTTGCAATATGTTCATGATTTTCTCATGGTGGGTGGCGTGAGTGACAGAAGCACAGACCCGAGTAAGTAGGTTGTTTGTGTATGGGATAAAGAGGACTTGATACTTTAATGCTATGGTTGGGTTTTACCTTAATGATCTTTAGTAGTTGCGGATGCTTGCTAAAGTTACAATCATAAGTGCATATGATCCAAGTAGAGAAAGTATGTTAGCTTATGCCTCTCCCACAAATAAAATTGCAATAATGATTACCGGTCTAGTTATCGATTGCCTAGTGACAAATACCTTTCTCGTAACAAAAAGCTCTTTACTAAAACTAGCTTAGTTGTGTCTTTATCTAAAAAACCCCTACTTTTTATTTACACACTCGTTATTATCTTGCAAACTTATCCAACAACACCTACAAAGTACTTGTAGTTTCATACTTGTTCTAGGTAAAGTGAATGTTAGGCATGCGTAGAGTTGTATTGGTGGTCGATAGAACTTGAGGGAATATTTGTTCTACCTTTAGCTCCTCGTTGGGTTCGACACACTTACTTATCGAAAGAGGCTACAATTGATCCCCTATACTTGTGGGTTATCAAGACCTTTTTCCGGCGCCGTTGCCGGGGAGTCATAGCGTGGGGTAAATATTCTCGTGTGTGCTTGTTTGCTTTATCACTAAGTAATTTTTATTTGTTGTTCTTAGTTGTTCTCTATCTGTAGTCATGGATTTGGAACACGAAATACCAAAAAATTAGGTGTACCTGCTGATCATGGACATGGGGAACCTCCTAAAACCCTAGATGCTCATTATGTGAAAGATATTATGTACTACTTTGATAATCCTGAGAAACCCCCATTCAATTATGTTATGAGAGACACGTTGGATCAATGTGAATACTTTAGGGATTATCGCTTGACTCAAAAGGGGAAACTATTATGGGATCAAATTCATATGTTGCATTGGTATGCTCGGCAACTTTGCTTGAGATATGATTATACTTGTTGCTCTAGGATGAAGGCTCCACACCTTCCCTTTTCATGCAAATTTAATGATGATAAAACCTTGCCTTCTTATGCTAATGGTATATGTGATTACTATGATGTGGAACAAATAGAAGAATTTGTTGCTTTTATGGGTGCTTATGAAATTGAATCTTTGTTTAAAGAGTGAAAATTTTGATGATTTAGTTTATAGACCTGAAAATTTAGCTATCCTTAAATATTGCTATGAGAATTATGAATTCAATGCCGATATTGATGCGTTTATTGAGAAAGTCTCCGCTGTCCAAGAAGAGACTAATATTTTGCAGGAGTCTATGGAAGAAGAGATTGATGAAACTGTGAGCTCATTGGATGAAAAAGATGATGAGGAGAGCGAAGAACAAAAGGAGGAAGAGTGGATTAGCTACCCATGCCCACCTTCTAATGAGAGTAACTCTTCAACTCATACATTGTTTAATTTCCCTTCGTGCTTACCGAAGGATGATTGCTATGATGATTGTTATGATCCCGTTGGTTCTCTTGAAATATCCCTTTTTGATGATGCTTGCTATGCTTGTGGCCAAGATGCCAATATGAATTATGCTTATGGAGATGAACTTGCTATAGTTCCTTATGTTAAACATGAAATTGTTGCTATTGCACCCACGCATGATAGTCCTATTATCCTTTTGAATTCTCCCAACTACACTATATCAGAGAAGTTTACCCTTATTAAGGATTATATTGATGGGTTGTGTTTTACTATTACACATGATGACTTTGATGAATATAATATGCATGTGCCTGCTGCTCCTACTTGCAATTATTATGAGAGAGGAACTACATCTCCGCCTCTTTATGTTTCCAACATGGTAAAATTGCAAGAAACTGTTTATACTATGCATTGGCCTTTACTGTGTGTGCATGAATTGTTCTTTTTATGACATGACGATGCATAGGAAGAGAGTTAGACTTCATCATTTATTGATTTATGTTACTTTGTGCTCACTACTAAATGCCAAATCATTGCAAATTAAAATTGGCTTTGATATACCTTGGGATCCGGGTGGATCCATTACTTGAGCACTATATGCCTAGCTTAATGTCTTTAAAGAAAGCGCTGCCAGGAAGACAACCCGGAAGTTTTAGAGAGTCATTTATTTCTGTTGTGTGATTTTATAAGGTTTAAAAATAAAAATAATGTGCCAAGATTTGCCTTTAGGATGTTTACTTTGCTTGTTGGTTTGTACGGTGCAGGACAGAAACTTTGGCTGTAGTGCGCGATTTTACATTTTTTACTGGAACGTAAAAAGGTTCTAAAACTTTTTGCACTGTCTTTCAATGCAAATTTTTTATGTTTCCTAATTTTGGTAGAAGTTTTGGAGTACCAGAGGTATGGTGAATGTTCATATTATTACAGACTGTTTTGTTTTAGACAGATTCTGTTT
Organism: Triticum monococcum; assembly: GCA_034509565.1. Taxonomy (NCBI): domain Eukaryota; kingdom Viridiplantae; phylum Streptophyta; class Magnoliopsida; order Poales; family Poaceae; genus Triticum; species Triticum monococcum. The sequence goes on along the minus strand of CM067844.1, from coordinate 455,650,589 downwards.
TTCATGCATAGTTTGCTTGTTTTGATGAAACTATCGAATTATATCAGTGGATTAAGCCATGGGAAAGTTATATTACAGTATCTATAATGCAAAAACAAAATATGAGTTGGTTTGCGACAGTACTTAGAGTAGTAATTTGCTTTATTATACTAACAGATCTTACCGAGCTTTCTGTTGAGTTTTGTGTGGATGAAGTGTTCGAAGATCGAGGAGGTCTCGATGTGAGAAGAAGGAAGAGAGGCAAGAGCTCAAGCTTGGGGATGCCCAAGGCAACCCAAGTAAATATTCAAGGTGACTCAGGTGTCTAAGCTTGGGGATGCCCCAGAAGGCATCCCATCTTTCTTCAACAAGTATCGGTATGTTTTCGGATTCGTTTCGTTCATGCAATATGTGCAATCTTGGAGCGTCCTTTGCATTTAGTTTTCACTTTTCTTTTATGCACCATGCTGGTATGAGATAGTCCTTGGTTGATTTATAGAATGCTCATTGCACTTCACTTATATCTTTTGAGTATGGCTTTATAGAATGCTTCATGTGCTTTGCTTATATCATTTGAAGTTTGGATTGCCTGTTTCTCTTCACATAGAAAACTGCCATTTGTAGAATGCTCTTTTGCTTCACTTATATTTGTTAGAGCATGGACATATCTTTTGTAGAAAGAATTAAACTCTCTTGCTTCACTTATATCTATTTAGAGAGATGACAGGAATTGGTCATTCACATGGTTAGTCATAATATCCTACATAAAACTTGTAGATCACTGAATATGATATGTTTGATTCCTTGCAATAGTTTTGTGATATAAAGATGGTGATATTAGAGTCATGCTAGTGGGTAGTTGTGGATTGTAGAAATACTTGTGTTGAATTTTTTGATTCCCGTAGCATGCACGTATGGTGAACCGTTATGTGATGGAGTCAGAGCATGATTTATTTATTGATTGTCTTCCTTATGAGTGGCGGTCGGAGACGAGCGATGGTCTTTTCCTACCAGTCTACCCCCTAGGAGCATGCGCATAGTACTTTGTTTTGATAGCTAATAGACGTTTGCAATAAGTATGTGAGTTCTTTATGACTAATGTTGAGTTCATGGATTATACGCACTCTCACCCTTCCACCATTGCTAGTCTCTCTAGTACCGTGCAACTTTCGCCAGTACCATAAACCCACCATATACCTTCCTCAAAACAGCCACCATACCTACCTATCATGGCATTTCCATAGCCATTCCGAGATATATTGCCATGCAACTTCCATCAGCAGCATATACATGACTTGAGCATTCATTCTCATATTGCTTTGCATGATCGTAAGATAGCTAGCATGATGTTTCCATGGCTTGTCCGTTTTTTGATATCATTGCTACGCTAGATCACTGCACATCCTGGTACACCACTGGAGGCATTCATATAGAGTCATATCTTTGTTCTAGTATCGAGTTGTAATATTGAGTTGTAAGTAAATAAAAGTGTGATGATCATCATTATTAGAGCATTGCCCCAGTGAGGAAAGGATGATGGAGACTATGATTCCCCCAAAAGTCGGGATGAGACTCCGGACTTTAAAAATAAATAAAAGAGGCCAAAGAAGCCCAAATAAAAAAAGAGGCCAAAGAAGCCCACCAAAAAACAAAAAATGAGAGAAAAAGAGAGAAGGGGCAATGTTACTATCCTTTTACCACACTTGTGCTTCAAAGTAACACCATGTTCTTTATATAGAGAGTCTCTTGAGTTATCACTTTCATATACTAGTGGGAATTTTCACTATAGAACTTGGCTTTATATTCCGATGATGAGCTTCCTCAAATGCCCGAGGTCTTCATGAGCAAGCAAGTTGGATGCACACCCACTTAGTTTCCTTTTTGAGCTTTCATAAACTTATAGCTCGTAGTGCATCCGTTGCATGTCAATCCCTACTCCTCACATTGACATCAATTGATGGGCATCTCCATAGCCCGTTGATTAGCCACGTCGATGTGAGACTTTCTCCCTTTTTGTCTTCTGCACAGAACCTCCACCATCATATTCTATTCCACCTACAGTGCTATGTCCATGGCCCACGCTCATGTATTGCGTGAAAGTTGAAAATGTTTGAGAACGTCAAAAGTATGAAACAATTTCTTGGCTTGTCATCGAGGTTGTGCATGATTTGAATATTTTATGTGGTGAAGATGGAGCATAGCCAGACCATATGATTTTGTAGGGATAACTTTCTTTGGCCATGTTATTTTGAAAAGACATGATTGCTTTATTAGTATGCTTGAAGTATTACTGTCTTAATGTCAAAAGATAGACTATTGCTTTGAATCACTTGTATCTTAATATTCATGCCATGATTAGATTACATGATCAAGATTATGCTAGGTAGCATTCCACATCAAAAATTATCTTTTTCATCATTTACCTACTTGAGGACGAGTAGGAATTAAGCTTGGGGATGCCTATACGTCACCGTCATATCTATAATTTTTGATTGTTTCATGCCAATATTATACAACTTTCATATACTTTTGGCAACTTTTTATACTATTTTTGGGGACTAACAAATTGATCCAGTGCCCATGCCAGTTCTTGTTTGTTGCATGTTTTTTGTTTCGCAGTAAATCCATATCAAACGGAGTCCAAACGGGATAAAAACTGATGGAGATTTTTTTTGGAATATATGTGATTTTTGGGAAGAAAAATCAACACGAGACGATGCCCGAGGGGGCCACGAGGCAGGTGGCGCGCCCTGGGCCCTCGTGGCCACCCCATAAGGCGGTTGATGCCCTTCTTTCGCCCCAAGAAAGATAATACCCGGATAGAGATCGTGTTACAATTTCAGCCCAATCGGAGTTACGGATCTCCAGGAATATAAGAAACAGTGAAAGGGCAGAATCTGGGAACGCAGAAACAGAGAGAGACAGAGAGACAGATCCAATCTCGGAGGGGCTCTCGCCCCTCCGACACCATGGAGACCAAGGACCAGAGGGGAAATCCTTCTCCCATCTAGGGAGGAGGTCAAGCAAGAATAAGAAAAAGAAGGAGGAGGGGGCTCTCTCCCCCTCGCTTCTAGTGGCACTAGAATGCCACCGGGGGCCATCATCATCACCGCAAACTTCACCAACAACTTCACCGCCATCATCACCAACTCTTCCCCCCTCTATGTAGTGGTGTAACCCCTCTCTAACCCACTGTAATCTCTACTTAAACATGGTGCTCAATGCTATATATTATTTCCCAATGATGTATGACTATCCTATGATGTTTGAGTAGATCCGTTTTGTCCTATGGGTTATTTGATGATCGTGATTGGTTTGAGTTGCATGTTTTATTATTAGTGCTGTCCTATGGTGCTCTCCGTGTCGCGCAAGCGTGTGGGATTCCCACTGTAGGGTTTGCAATATGTTCATGATTTGCTTACGGTGGGTGGCGTGAGTGACAGAAGCACAGACCCGAGTAAGTAGGTTGTTTGCGTATGGGATAAAGAGGACTTGATACTTTAATGCTATGGTTGGGTTTTACCTTAATGATCTTTAGTAGTTGTGGATGCTTGCTAGAGTTCGAATCATAAGTGCATATGATCCAAGTAGAGAAAGAATGTTAGCTTATGCCACTCCCTCAAATAAAATTGCAATAATGATTACTGGTCTAGTTATCGATTGCCTAGGGACAAATAACTTTCTCATAACAAAAAGCTCTTTACGAAAACTAACTTTTTTGTCTCTTTATCTAAACAGCCCCTACTTTTATTTACACACTCTTTATTATCTTGCAAACTTATCCAACAACACCTACAAAGTACTTCTAGTTTCATACTTGTTCTAGGTAAAGCGAACGTTAGGCGTGCGTAGAGTTGTATCGGTGGTCGATAGAACTTGAGGGAATATTTGTTCTACCTTTAGCTCCTCGTTGGGTTCTACACTCTTACTTATCGGAAGAGGCTACAATTGATCCCCTATACTTGTGGGTTATCACCTCGTCAGGATCAGCGCCCGCTCCAGGGGTGCCTCCCTTCATCGCATAGGAAGGCGCGCCCGGCACCCTTCTCTGGCAGGGCTCGGGGGCTTTCTTCTAGAAGGCCTCAGACCTTGCCCACATCACGAGGGAGGCGCTCGGGCAGCACTTGGAGGCGTGCTTTATGGCACGTTTCCTTCAGGAGGGCACAAGGCAAGGATCGCCCACTGTTCAGGAGTTCATCACCAAGACCACCCAGGAATTGCAAGACGCATGGGCCATGCACGGCGACCGCCGCTCACGAGGCGCAACTTCCCATCCAGGCAAGGATGTCGGGCTACGCGTCTGCATCGACATTCCAGGGCTCAACAGGGCCGCTTCTCAGGAGCTTTTCTGGCCTTCGTGCGTGGAATGCTGCAAGGGCCCACCGCACAGCTACGTGTGCATGCCCTTTGGCCTACCGAGCGTGTCGTCCGCCTACCAGCGCAACTTGCGGCGCATCCTAGTGGCTCAGGAGGCCAGGCACCACGCCGTCCTGATGGAGTTGGAGACGGTCCTCAAGGAACCACCCCCAGAGCCTCCCGAGGCTCAGGGCCCCGATGGCTCGTGAGGAGCAACCCCTTCGCTGTGCACCTTCAGCCGCCCCAACTCTCCTTCGTCAACATAACTAGGTGATATCTTTCCAAGTTCATTTAGCTGGGAGGTCCCCTCGGGCTGCATCACTCCCAGGCCGCGTGGGTCCGTCCCTGTGGCATGTATCCATTTTTATGTCTTTAGCCTACCTTGTTGGGAGCGCCCCTCGGGCCGCATCATCCCCAAGCCGGTCGGGCCTGACCCAGTGGCACGTATCTCCCATGCATTTACTTAAGCCTGCTACTCTCATGTTTAATCTACCTATGATTACTACCTGCTCAATCGTCGCCTTCCACGGGGCCTCCTCACGCCGGCATGGCGCTGGTGCACGGTTCTGTCCCTGACACGTCAAAAAACCTGAGCGGTCGAGCTCTGGCTCGCGGCACACCTCGCGCACGTCACCTCACCAGGCCCTCAGTGCCTTCACCCCCTCGCGGAGCAACCAGCGGCAGGCTGGCAACCATAATGGCAGATCATGTTCTTCCTTGTGCTGGCTCGCAGGAATCTCACGAGGATAACACCATGCGGCACCGCGAGCTCCCACCTCTTCCAAGTGTTCCGCTTGCACGTTAAAAAGGGGGCTCCTAAGCATCGCGACTCAGGAGCTCTTACTGGCTCTCCAGCCCTCACCCCCTGGCCTTGACCACGACACGCGACCTGGCATACCAGCGGCGGCTGAGCTCGCTCGAGGGCCGGGACCTGAGGACGTAGAGCACCAAGGAGAGCAGAGGAAGGGGGAAGGCTCATATGGACCTGAACTAGCTACGTTGCGGATGTTCATGCACGGGTCTGGTGCATCACGAAGAATCGACCCTGGACCGCCAAGGTAAGTCATGAGGTCAGATCAACTAATTGTTGGAACCTAGGGGACACGCTCGCCGCAGCCCTATTGCGGCAACATTGCCTCCCTTTCTTTTCTTACCACGGCTGCTTGAGCGCTAAAGGGGACCCCCTGAGCATCGCGCCTCAGGAGCACTTACTGGACCTCGGGCCGCTCACCTCCTGGCCTTGACCACGGCACGCGACCTGGTATACCAGCGACGGCTGAAGCTTGCCTGGGGACCGGGACCTGTCAGTGTAGAGCGACAAGCTGTCGCGAGGTTGGATAGGGAAGACCGAGCCTAAACAGGACTTGCGCTCACAAGGCTTCCATAATTGGGATAATATCAACAAAAGACATTGCAAACTATTTACACGCCCCCATGGGGTACTTCTCGATTCCTCGAAGGGAACAAAAGACGACAACCTAGGAGAATGCTATCTACACACCCCCGCGGCCGACGCCATCATCAACAGTGGGCCACGGGAGGCCGGCGCCAACCCCATCTAGATCAGCGACGGCGGCGGCCGGACGTTGCAGCCCTGCTCCAAGCACGACGAGAGCTCGGGGGCACATAGCTGTCGTCGCTCGTCTCCGTAGTCTCATAGAGCTCAGGAGAGCCGATGGACTCCCAAGAGTCGCTGCTGCTGGAGCAGCCGCGAGCAGGGCGCGCCTCATCCTGGCGCTCCCATTCGGGGCAACACTCCAAGCGGTGACCCTCTGTGTCGAAGACCTTGAAGAACAGCGTGGAGGTGCCATTGTACTCGAAGTGGATCGCGAGGGCGCCCTCCGCACGGCAAACCCATGCGACCTTGCCCCAGCCGCGGGTCATGAAGATCTTGCCGGTGGAGACTGCTTCAACCTCAGCCCCGGTCGCCGGAGCGCCGCAGTCCGCATGCTGCAACCAGAGCTTGAGAGGCCCCCTCGGCGGCATCACTTCGGAGAAGAAGCATAGAAAGCGGATCCAGGAGCTTGGGGGCATCACCGCCCATAGCACGAGCTCATGTGAGGAGTTCGCGGCATGGACTCCAGGAGCGACGGCACTCGTCGCCGCAGCACGTCGACCTTGCTGCGGTGCATGCACCGACGCTCGTTGCTCCTTCCTCCCGAGCCCCCGGCTTGGGCGTGCAAGGGCAGCAGATACCCAGGAGGAGGCCACTCACACCAAGGCCTCGTCACCACCTGCATCTCCGCGGCGTTGCGGCGGTGGACCAACCTCTTCTTCGGCGGGAGCAGCGCTGGCACGTCAAGGGGAACCTTTCCCTTCTCCTCAGCCGAAAACCTACAGATCGGCGCCATTGAAGTTGGTGCTAGCAGTGGAGCAGAGGAGGAAGAAGTAGGCGGAATGGGAAGAAGTGGGGGACGGGGGCTCCGCCCCCTTCCTCATTTATAGCAAGAGAAGGCCAACCAGCTCCCCCAGTATCATAGGTAATGATGGTTTTCCTTGCATGTCGCAGGGACTTGTCAAGTCGGGCAGTTGCCGAGGAAGCATGGGGAAGCGGAGACTCCCACGTCCAATCAACCGCCACGCATCAACCAAGGCCACGGACTTTTGGGGCCCACGGTGCTCCGCGCTTGACCTTTGGCTTTGCATCGAAGCCAAGCTCAAGCGCTCCTTGGGCCCGGGGGCTACTGCGGCGTTCTGGGAACGAGGGTCCCCAGACTTGCCTGCCTGCGGCCCACGGCATGGCTGAGCTGGCAGGTCTGTATGGCCCATCTTCATCGACAATGCATTCAACACCCTCATGAGGGGCCAAGCCTCGCGAGGCGGACGACGCAAGACCTCCTCGGGAGCGGCCTCGCTAGGCAGGCTCATGAGGGGTGGAGAGGTCAAGGCAAGGCAAACCTCGCGAGGTCCTCGTGACGTGAGCCATGACGATCGAGAATAGGCAGGCGCCAGCGCGCGCAGTGTCCTTGCTTCCTCTTTGGTGCCAAGGGGGCAAGCGCAGGCGCAGAGTACCGAGGCATCAGGCAAAGGTTTCCATATCGGTGCAATGAGACCAAGACCAAAAGGACGGCAAGACGGAGGTCACCATGGAGCCCAAGACGGCGTCACCACCAGAGCCTTTTGCAGGCGAAGACCGCTTTTGTCAGGATAAGCTGTACTAGATGTCCCCTTTCAAATTGGCTATTGTTGGCTCCCTTCCCGCTCAATATTTGGGTAGAGGACCAGGGCCTATATAAGTAGAACTAGCCACCATAGTAGGGGGGCAACTGGTCTCGAATCGAGCCGAACAACAACAAGTTCACCAAGCACAAGAACAACTCAACCTCAGGAGGTTGTTCTTCCCCTTGTACTATCCATCACCATCCCAAGAGGCAATCCACCACCACACTGTAGCAGGGTATTACACCACAACGGTGACCCGAACCAGTATAAATCTTGTGTCTTTGTGTTGCAAGTTCGCCGAGTTCGTCCATGAGATCTTAGAGAGCTAGGGCGTGGATCAGTAGGGAGGATCCCTTCGCGCACCCAGTGTTTGAACCTTGAGGGTTTGCCAGAACCCGTGATCCGACAGGCGCGGCGGGTCCTCTGTGTTGCTTCGACGGCGCGGCAGGACCTCTCTGCTTCTACGGCCATGCGGCGGGACATGTTGGCTGCTTTTGCAGCGAGGCGGGACATCTCTCGTGCTTCCGCTTCCAAGCTCGCCTCTCCCTGGTGGCAATCTCTCAACCCAGAACTCACACTGGCCATGGCGGACGCAAGGGAATGATGATGAATGACTTGTTTGTTTTTGACTTTTTGTGGATGAGGAGTTGAGGAGGAATGTGCAGTCATCTTGTAGTAGTCGTATTTATAACCGCTTAGTAATACACTCCTAAGTGGGAAACCGTTTAGGTTTTGATCGGTGTAAACATGTTTGCAATTAGGAATGTGACGGGACACGGCCTCCCTGTTCTTCTAAAAAAATTGTGATGGGACGTATTCTCAAAATTTATTGACGGTTATAAGTGCAGCACTATTCCCGGAAGGCATAACGTGGGCACGTACGCCTTCTCGGCCGCGTATGTGGCGTTTGCACCATAGGGTGCACCGCAATAGGCAATGTTAGCACACGTCTTGTTCCAACAACCGTGCGCGCTCATTATTACCATCACGCACGTTTCTTTTAATTAGAATGGGTGTGCCCGTCTAGTGCACACACGTTGATCTATCTAACTGTTTCAGTTTGTTGTGGCTAATCACAAACAGTTCATCCATGTGAAGTGTATGCCATCAATCGCAGACACTTTGATCTGGCTTACCCGTTTCTATTATGTTGCCTAATCGCAAACAGTTAATCCTTCTAAAGTGTATGCCCTCAATCACACACACCTTGATCTGGCTGACCATTTTTTTGCGTTGCCTAATCACAAACAGTTCATCTGAGTGAATCGTATGCTATATATCGCACATACCTTCATCCGGCTGCCCATTTCTTTTGTGCTGCCTAATCACAAATAGTTCATCTGAGTGAATCGTATGATGTACGTCGCACATGCCTTCATCTGGCTGCCCGTTTCTTTTGTTCCTCCTCATTGAAAACGGTTAATTGAACTGAACCATATGCCCTGAATCACACACGCAACTAAAATATGAAGCGTGTTTGATGCATCCTCCATCGCAAATGTTTTGCACCTTTTTGACGGGTTTTTACACCACCATTTGCGATTATGGCATCGCACACAGTTTCGTCGAAGGGCCTCTGATCATAGTGACCCGTTAGCAGCATCCTGCAGTAGTGTATTTTTCTTTTGCGTCGGTGGAGCAGGCACATCATTAGAGTCCGCGTCATCAGCTGATTGCTCCACAGTGGCCCTCTGAGCGGCAATGTGGGAGAGAAGCCCATCAAAGTTGGTGAAGGGGCTGATGACATTCGGATTGGCATCACGAGTGCCATCCTGTCTTGGAGCAGATGGACCAGGGTTGAAGTTGAGTCCAAGACCTTTCTTGTTCTTCACAGCTGACTCCTTTGCAAATTGGTAGTTATGTTTGAACAGATTGTCGTCACGACACCATAATAATGATGATGGGTCGGTATTCTCAGGCTTTGGTCCATGGACCATGCATGGGTAGAAGCCTTGAGGAATGGCTTCAGGCTTCGACTTTGGCTGTAGATTCCTGTACAGAATATCTCCCCTCGGGCGCTTGATAGCATTCTTCTCTGCGTATTTAGGGGTTACAAAGTTATACTTGAACCACTATTCAGCCCTATATCTTCGAATCCATTGTATTCGGGTCTTGCGCTAAGTGTAACTTTCCTCGGGATCTGACTTGTACAATTCATACAGATCCAGAGGTAGATCTAGAGTTGTGTTGCCTCTGCGCTACCTCCCGCCTTTCCTAGCAGACTTTTCTATGGCCAAAATATTCGAGCAGATAGGCTTCAGAACAGTGAAAGTCTGCCGTCTACTGGTTAGACAAGAACTGGCTTTAGGGGAGTGAATATGATGCTGTAAGAACTCTGCAAATGAATGCAAACTATGAGAACCAAGGGATTCTCCCATGGACATGTACCTATGACAGCATTAGAGGTGCGAAGGAAGGGGAAGAGGTCAATATGCATTCTCAGAAGATTTTGAAGATAAATTAGTTTGAAGACATTGACCTCATAGAGCAAAGACATTCACTTATTTGAAGAGAGTTGGTTCCAGATTTGTACGAATCCATGAATAAGTACAAGTGAGGAATCTAACTAGTTATGAAGCATAAGTGAATATTTTTAGCATGATATGAGATGCAGATAGAGACGGATCCATATTTGGAAGTGTAGAAACCACTTTTGGTTGAAGTGGATGGATTTGACGGATCGAAAAGGTAGTAAAAAGTGAGATTTAATTACTGCTGACGAACTGCTAGACGAGGCATAGTTGGAAGCCGAGCAGTTCAATCTCCCGCACCCTAACATGGCGGTGGAAGACACCTACGGCGGCGGCGGAGAGGACGAGGTCCATGGCCGGGGTGAGGACAACATCGAAGAAGTCGCGACAACTAAGCGCTTCGTCTCCGGCATCGACGCGGGCTAGCGGAGGCGCTAGGGTTTGAGCAAGTTGGCGAGGTGGAAAAAGAGATAATGACCGCGAGGTGTGTGTATTTATAACGAAAGGGACGGCAGAGCGTAATTACGCAGGTGCCCCTGGCAGTTCACATCTAAAGGACACGTGGCCTGCATGCAACTTATTGGAAGTTATTCCATGTTCCCACACACGCCTGGATTGTTGGGTGGTCGTTCCGGCTTCTCCGGTATTCAGGCAAGAGAGATATGGCATTAAAACAGATTTAAATGTTTGTCTATGTGTCTTCTGCTGACAAGGACTCGGAGAAGACATTTGATAGGTTTCAACAGAGTGCATATGACTTAGATAGACAGGATTTGAGGTAGAAGCACATAGGGGGTTAGGGTCTGATCACATTCACTTAGATCAGGAAAAATGGCAAGTTTGAAGACATAGCTATAAGTGAATGATGTAGATATATATAGTAGTATAAGACCAACTCAACATTGCGAAGATAAACCTTGAAGTCAAATCAATGTTGAAGACAAACTAAATGTGAAGACTATGCAGTTATGACGCCAAATGAAACACTTCAAAAGATTTTGGTGGTGGCGTTATCCACTGAATAGGAACTATTAGACCCAGACACGACGCACAATTGTCGTGGCGCTCCGAAGTCAAATTCCGCGTTAATGTATTCACACTTAGAGTGTATGTCTTCATTGATTGAAGATATACATTACTTCGTGTGTTGCACATCTAAGTCATCAACATGCATAAGCGTTAGGATGTGTGCCCAATTACAGGACATTTGAGGATTCTAAGATATTTAGCTCACACCGCAACTTGCAAAACCTTTTCTCATCCAAGGGCTTTGTGAAGATATCTGCCAATTGCTCTTCAGTGCTGACGTGAATGATATCAATATCTTCCTTCATGACATGATCTCTGAGAAAGTGATGACGGATCTGAATGTGCTTTGTCTTCAAGTGCTGAACTGGGTTATTGGCAATCTTGATGGCGTTTTAATTGTCGCAGTAGAGTGGCAATTGCTTCAGGTGGATGCCATAGTCCTTTAGAGTTTGCTTCGTCCATAGAAGCTGAGCGCAGCAAGATCCAGCAGCAATGTATTCAGATTCAGAAGTGGAGAGGGATACACAATTCTGCTTCTTTAAAGACCAACAGACAAGAGATCGACCAAGAAAGTGACATGTGCCTGATGTGGACTTGCGATCAACCTTGTCACCAGCATAATCAGCATCTGAGAATCCAATTAGATCAAACTCTGAGCCCTTTGGATACCATAATCCTAGTGTTGGGGTGTAAGACAAATATCGAAGAATTCGCTTCACAACTAAGTGATGCGATCCCTTTGGTGCCGCTTGGAATCGGGCACACATGCAAACGCTAAGCATTATATCTGGCCTAGATGCACATAAATAGAGTAAAGAACCAATCATGGAGCGGTATACCTTTTGATCGAACTCTTTACCATTGTCATCGGGGCCCAGACGACTTTTGGTTGGCATTGGTGTCGTGTATCCTTTGCATTCTTGCATTCCAACCTTTTTCAGGCAATCTTTGAGGTATATTTCTTGTGATATGAAGATGCCATTGCTCTGCTGATGGATTTGAAGACCGAGGAAGAATTTCAGCTCACCCATCATGGACATTTTATATTTCTCTTGCATCATATGCCCAAACTCATCACTGTATTTCTTGTCAGTGCAGCCGAAGATAATGTCATCCACATAGATTTGGCACACAAACAATTCACCATCATATGTCTTCGTGAAGAGTGTGGGATCCAGGGAACCAGGTTTGAAGCCTTTTCTCTTCAGGAAGTTTTTGAGTGTGTCCTACCAAGCGCGAGGGGCTTGTTTGAGTCCATACAGTGCCTTGTTGAGCTTGTATACCATGTATGGATGCTTTGGGTCTTCAAAACCAGGTGTTGTGCAACATACACTTCTTCTTCAATTTTGCGATTGATAAAGGCACTCTTTACATCCATTTGATAAAGAAGGATGTTGTGATGGTCGGCATAGGCTAGCAGTATGCGAATGGCTTCAAGCGCAGTGCTACCTCTTGAGCACTATGTTGGTTTTCCCTTGAAGAGGAAAGCATTACTAGGGAAAACCCTAGTAGTAGCACGGGGTAATTGCTAGTAGTAGCGCGGGGGGCTGCGCTACTGCTAGGGCGCTACAGCTAACTTTTAGCAGTAGCGCGGGTGGTACCCGCGCTATAGCTACTTCTAGTAGTAGTAGCGCGGTTGCCACCCGCACTACTACTACTTAGTTGTATAGCGAGTCAAAGCCCCGCGCTACTACTAACTAATTCAGAATTAAAAAATTAATTACAGCCATGGCAGCTGCTTCTGCTCGGCGTCATCGTCCTCTCCATTCATGGCTGCTACTGGTCCTGGAGGAGATGAAGTTGTTCGTGGTGATGGTGCTTCCCCACCCAACTTGTGCCCGTAGCTCTCGTCTACTGCTGCTACAAAAGAAGAGACATTTATTAGAAAGAGGAAGAGAGAGATAGAGAGCAGTAGGAGGAGGAACTCACCGGTGGCCGCCAGAGTTGGTGTCGACGCCCGAAACCCTAGATGAATCTCGGTGACCTGCTGCTGCTTGTCGTGGGACCCTTGACCCGGCGAGGAGGTGCAAGTGGTTGCGTCCATGGCGGATCTGGTCGTCGCCATGTGGAGAACGCTCTGCTGGTTTCCATCTCCTTCTAACAGCGGAGAAGGAGGATGGAGGGGGAGGGGAGGGGTCTGCGAGAGGAGGTCGCCGGATTTGTGAGTGGTGCCGAGGTGCGAGGCCGACAGTGGTGGTGGGCGAGGAAGGGAATGGCGAGTGGGAGGAGAAGGGGAATCAGAAGAGTGCGGGTTTGGATTTGGGCCTCCACACGCTATGTGTACATATGTCTTGGTGGGTCGATAGTAGTAGCACGGTTTTATACCCCTCGCTATTACTATGGCATGTCCCGGGTGGGCACAGTAGAGACCACTTAGTAGTAGCGAGGGTTATAAACCCGCGCTACTACTATCAACTTAGTAGTAGCGCGGGTTTATACCCCTCGCTGCTACTATGGCATGTTCCGGGGGGCACAACAGAGACCACTTAGTAGTAGCGAGGGTTATAAACCCGCGCTACTACTATCAACTTAGTAGTAGCGAGGGCTATAAACCCGCGCTACTAGTAAGTAGCAGCAGCGAGGGGTATAAACCCATGCTACTAGTAAGCGCCTGTCTATAAGCTTTTCCCTAGTAGTGAAGGGTGATGCAGCAAAGTAGCGTAAGTATTTCCCTCAGTTTTTGAGAACCACGGTATCAATCCAGTAGGAGGCCACACGCAAGTCCCTCGTACCTACACAAACAAATAAGAACCTCGCAACCAACGCGATAAAGGGGTTGTCAATCCCTTCACGGTCACTTACGAAAGTGAGATCTGATAGAGATGATAAGATAATTTTTTGGTATTTTTATGATAAAGATTAAAAGTAAAGATTGCAAAATAAAAGACAATAGAAATAGCTTGTTAACGGAAGATTAATATAATGGAGAATAGACCCAGGGGCCATAGGTTTCACTAGTGGCTTCTCTCAAGATAGCATAAGTATTACGGTGGGTGAACAAATTACTGTTGAGCAATTGATAGAAAAGCGAATAATTATGAGAATATCTAGGCATGATCATGTATATAGGCATCATGTCCGTGACAAGTAGACCGACTCTTGCCTGCATCTACTACTATTACTCCACACACCGACCGCTATCCAGCATGCATCTAGAGTATTAAGTTCATAAGAACAGAGTAACGCATTAGGTAAGATGACATGATGTAGAGGGATAAACTCAAGCAATATGATATAAACCCCATATTTTTATCCTCGATGGCAACAATACAATACGTGGCATTTCCCTTTCTGTCACTAGGATAAAGCACCGCAAGATTGAACCCAAAGCTAAGCACTTCTCCCATTGTAAGAATGACCAATCTAGTAGGCCAAACCAAACTGATAATTCGAAGAGACTTGCAAAGATAACCAATCATACATAAAAGATTTCAGAGAAGAATCAAATATTGTTCATAGATAGACTTGATCATAAACCCACAATTCGTCAGATCTTGACAAGCACACCGCAAAAAGAGTTACATCGAATAGATCTCCAACAAGATCGAGGAGAACTTTGTATTGAGATCCAAAGAGAGAGAAGAAGCCATATAGCTAATAACTATGGACCCGAAGGTCTGAAGTAAACTACTCACACATCATCGGAGAGGCTATGATGTTGATGTAGAAGCCCGCCGTGATCGAATCCTATCCCGGCGGAGCTCCAGAAAAGGCCCCAAGATGGGATCTCTTGGGTACAGAAGGTTGTGATGGTGGAAATAGGGTTTCGTGGTGCTCCTAGTTCTTTTTAGGGCATATGAGTATATATAGGAGGAAGAAGTAGGTCGGTTGAGCCATGAGGGGCCCACGAGGGGGAGGGTGCGCCCAGGGGGTAGGCGCGCCCCCTTCCTCGTGGACTCCTCGTTTGTTTCTTGACGTCCACTCCAAGTCCTTTGGATCACGTTTGTTCCAAAAATAACTCTCCCGAAGGTTTCATTCCGTTTGGATTCCGTTTGATATTCCTTTTCTGCGAAACACTGAAATAGGCAAAAAACAACAATTTTGCACTGGGCCTTGGGTTAGTAGATTAGTCCCAAAAATAATATAAAAGTGTAAAATAAAGCCCATTAACATCCAAAATAGATAATATAATAGCATGGAACAATCAAAAATTATAGATACGTTGTAGACGTATCAAGCATCCCCAAGCTTAATTCCCGCTCGTCCTCGCGTAGGTAAATGAAAAAAACAGAATTTTTGATGTGGAATGCTACCTAGCATAATTCTCGATGTAATTCTCTTTATTGTGGCATGAATATTCAGATTGGAAAGATTCAAGAAAAAAGTTTAATATTGACATAAAAATAATAATACATCAAGCACACTAACTAAGCAATTATGTCTTCTCAAAATAACAAGGCCAAAGAAAGTTATCCCTACAAAATCATATAGTCTGGCTATGCTCTATCTTCACCACACAAAGTATTTAAATCATGCACAACCCCGATGACAAGCCAAGCAATTGTTTCATACTTTTGATGTTTTCAAACTTTTTCAATCTTCACGCAATACATGAGCGTGAGCCATGGACATAGCACTATATGTGGAATAGAATGGTGGTTGTGGAGAAGACCAAAAGGGAGAAGATAGTCTCACATCAACTAGGCATATCAATGGGCTATGGAGATGCCCATCAATAGATATCAATGTGAGTGAGTAGGGATTGCTGATAACCCACAAGTATAGAGGGTCGCAACAGCTTTGAAGGGTTGAGTATTCAACCCAAATTTATTGATTCGACACAAGGGGAGCCAAAGAATATTCTCAAGTATTAGCAGCTGAGTTGTCAATTCAACCACACCTGGAAACTTAGTATCTGCAGCAAAGTGTTTAGTAGCAAAGAAATATGATAGTGGTGGTAGCGGTAACAAAAGTAAAGATAGCAAAAGTATTATTTTTGGTATTTTGTAGTGATTGTAACAGTAGCAGCGGGAAAGTAAATAAGCGAGAACCAGTATATGGAAAACTCGTAGGCACCGGATCAGTGATGGATAATTATGCCGGATGCGGTTCATCATGTAACAGTCATAACATAGGGTGACACAGAACTAGCTCCAATTCATCAATGTAATGTAGGCATGTATTCCGTATATAGTCATACGTGCTTATGGAAAAGAACTTGCATGACATCTTTTGTCCTACCCTCTCGTGGCAGCGGGGTCCTATTGGAAACTAAGGGATATTAAGGCCTCCTTTTAATAGAGAACCGCAACAAAGCATTAGCACATATTGAATACATGAACTCCTCAAACTATGGTGATCACCGGGAGTGGTCCCGATTATTGTCACTTCGGGGTTGCCGCATAATAACACATAGTAGGTGACTATAGACTTACAAGATAGGATCAAGAACTCACATATATTCATGAAAACATAATAGGTTCAGATCTGAAATCATGGCACTCGGGCCCTAGTGACAAGCATTAAACATAGCAACGTCATAGCAACATCAATCTCAGAACATAATGGATACTAGGGATCAAACCCTAACAAAACTAACTTGATTACATGATAAATCTCATCCAACCCATCACCGTCCAGCAAGCCTACGATGGAATTACTCATGCACGGTGGTGAGCATAATGAAATTGGTGATGGAGGATGGTTGATGATGACGACGGCGACGAATCCCCCTCTCCGGAGCCCCGAACAGACTCCAGATCAGCCCACCCGAGAGGTTTTAGGGCTTGGCGGCAGCTCCGTATCGTAAAACGCGATGATTTCTTCTCTCTGGTTTTTTCCTCCGAAAGCAAATATATAGAGTTGGGGTTGGCGTCGGAGGGCATCCAGGGGGCCCATGAGGTAGGGGCGCGCCCCCCACCCTCGTGAGAAGGGTGTGGGCCCCTGGTCTTCATCTTTGGCGAGGATTTATTATTATTTTTTCTAAGATGTTCCGTGGAGTTTCAGGTCATTCCGAGAATATTTATTTTCTGCACATAAAACAACACCATGGCAATTCTGCTGAAAACAGCGTCAGTCCGGGTTAGTTCCATTCAAATTATACAAATTAGAGTCCAAAATAAGGGCAAAAGTGTTTGGAAAAGTAGATACGACGGAGGCGTATCAACTCCCCCAAGCTTAAACCCTTGCTTGTCCTCAAGCAATTCAGTTGACAAACTGAAAGAAATAAAGAAAAACTTTTACAAACTCTGTTTGCTCTTGTTGTTGTAACTATGTCAAGCCAGCATTCAAGTTTTCACCATAGATCATAACTAACCACATTTGCAATAATTCTCTGGTCTTATAATTACTCATATCAATAGCATAATCAACTAGCAAGTCATAATAATAAATCTCGGATGACAACACTTTCTCAAAACAATCATAATATGATATAACAAGATGGTATCTCGCTAGCCCTTTCTGAGACTGCAAAACATAGATGCAGAGCACCTTTAAAGATTAAGGACTGACTAGACATTGTAATTCATGGTAAAAGAGATCCAATCATAGTCATACCCAATATAAATTAATAGTGATGAATGCAAATGACAGCCTGCTCTCCAGCTAGTGCTTTTTAATAAGAGGGTGATGACTCAACATAAAAGTAAATGAATAGGCCCTTCGCAGAGGGAAGCAGGGATTTGTAGAGGTGCTAGAGCTTGGTTTTGCAATAGAGATAAATTGTATTTTGAGCGGTATACTTTCATTGTCAACGTAACAACTAAGAGATGGAGATATCTTCCATGCTAAACACATTATAGCCGGTTCCCAAACAGAATGGTAAAGTTTATACTTCCCCTCCACCAACAAGCATCAATCCATGACTTGCTCGAAACTACGAGTGTATCCAACATACATCAGGTCCCAGGGGGAGTTTTGTTTGCAATTAATTTTGATTTGGTTTGCATAAAGCATGGGACTGGGCATCCCGGTGACCAGCCATTTTCTGGTGAGTGAGGAGCGGAGTCTACTCCTCTTGAGAATAACCCGCCTAACACGGAAGATAAGGACAGCCTTGGTTGATACATGAGCTATTCGAGCATACAAAACAGAATGTTTATTTGAAGGTTTAGAGTTTGGCACATACAAATTTACTTGGAACGGCAGGTAGATACCGCATATAGGAAGGTATAGTAGACTCATCTGGAATAACTTTGGGGTTTAAGGGATTGGATGCACAAGCAGTATTCCCGCTTAGTACAAGTGAAGGCTAGCAAAAGACTGGGAAGCGACCAACTAGAGAGCGACAACAGCCATGTACATGCATTAAAATTAATAAACATTGGATGCAAGCATGAGTAGGATATAATCCACCAAGAACATAAATATCATGAAGGCTATGTTGATCTATTTCAACTACATGCGTAAACATGTGCCAAGTCAAGTCACTTAAATCATTCAAAGGAGGATACCATCCCATCATACCACATCATAACCATCTTAATAGCATGTTGGCACACAAGGTAAATCATTATAACTCATAGCTAATCAAGCATGGCACAAGCAACTACGATCTCTAATTGTCATTGCAAACATGTTTATTCATAATAAGCTGAATCAAGAACGAGGGGCTCATCATATTTACAAAAACAAAAGAGGTCGAGTTCATACCAGCTTTTCTCATCTCAGTCAGTCCATCATATATCATCATAATTGCCTTTCACTTGCACGACCGAACGGTGTGAATAATCTCTACTCCTAATGTAGCAGTTGGTGAATAGTCTGCCCGGTTTATTTTCGCTGATTTATTTTCGTCATCCTTCCACCTTCGTTTTATTTTCGTCATCCTCCCACCTACGAAGAAAAACCCACGAAAAAAATCCACGACACGCATGCACGAGCGAGTCGGCCCTCCAGATCCCTTCGCCGCCAGCCCCGACCTCCTCCCCGGCTCCCGGCGCCGGCCGCCCCCATCTCCTCCCCCGATCCTGGCTCGCCCCGCCCCCACCTTCTCCCTCACTCCCGGCGCCTCCCGACCCTCATCTTCTCCCTCACTCCCGGCTCCGCCCCGCCCCCACCTCCTCCCTCACTCCCGGCGCCGCCCGACCCCCAACCTCCCTGGATCCGCGTGCGTCGACGCCGGCTTCGCAGCGGCGCTTGATGTGGAGCGCGCCGGAGTAGAGGAGCGGGCCTTCTTCCTCACCTCACAGCGCTGTCCTCCTCCACGACCACGCAGCCGCAGCGGCGGAGGACCCGAATCCCTAGCCAGCAAGCTCAGGCAGCCATGGATCCATGGGTACGAATCCCTCCACTTCTCTCTCTCTCTCTCTCTCTCTCTCTCTCTCTCTCTCTGACCCACCCCCGTCTCTTCTCCCCCCTCTCTGACCCCCGTCTCCATGACCAGGGCGACGCCATGGAAGGGCCACCAACACCAGCAGCTATGGACATGCAGGCTGCTGCCCTCCCTGATGCATCATGCGCGCAGGCCACAAGAAAGGAAGAACACTGCTCTGCTACTTCCTGGGTCGCCATGGAAGGTACTGGAGTAATTCAGTCAAGATAAAACTGCAACTTACTGGAGTTATGCTCCATGTTATGGTTGCTGCAACTTACTGGAGTACAATTTGGAATCTTTTCATAAACTACATTATGCATTCAATTGTTTTCAGGAACAATAAATTTTCTCACTCAATGTGAAAATGAACATTGATTTTTTTGTCCCTCGAAGGAAATGAGGTTTAATATTTGCTTACATGACCAGGAACATTAGGAGATGTTTAAATGAGTAATTAAATAAGAAGAGTTTATCCGGAAATATGATACCTTTCTTACCTGTACAAAAATGATGGCTATATCCACAGTATAGCTCTTATTCCCTTCTTTTGATGTAGACATGAGCTCATTTTCTTGTCAAGATTAGAAGCTTATCAATCAATGAAAATTCTGAATTTATTTTGTGCACATGCTTGTTTGGCCAATCAGGAAATTAAGAATTTTGCTTCCTCCCCGTACAAACCCTAGCCCTCTGAATTGTTTGGCCAATCCGAATGGCCCCTTCTCCGTCGCTGCCACCGGCAAGCAGTGCATACTGCACGCACCAGTTGTAGCTCACCGGCAGCCAAACGTGCATATAAATCACCTAGCCTCCAGAGGTTAACCTTATTTGTTCATGCTTGTAAGTCAGGCCATCAGTGTTGGTGCATATAAATCAGGATCCTTGATTTTCTAGTGACTGCTCTCATGTATTTCTATTTCCATATGGCAGAGTAATTAGCATTTCTATCTCCCTCCTTAACTGAGTTTGTGAGTGATTTTAGTTCCATGAAGAACATAAGAACTCATTGGTATATATGGGCCCCCAGTCCACTTATTGTAGATGTCTGATCCTCTGCATTTCCTTCGTTGGCTTTGAATTCTTAATGCAGATGTTTTGCTTCTTCTTCAGTCATCCATACCTCAAGTTTGATACTGCTTAATTATTTAACAAATATCAAAGCATGTCCATATCTTCAGACGCAAGCTATATACTCTAATTGCGGAGATTTTCTTTCTTTGTTAATCTCTTGAATAAGTTGGACCAGCTATATATCTCTTTTTACACCATGATTTGTTTTTCATGTTGGAGTAGAAATTGGCCCACTGATAATACTAATATTGGTCCATTGAAGGTACTAATTTCACAAAGATCATATGGGTGCATACCAGTATCAACTATTAAGATAGCAAAGTAATTACTTGGCATTCCTTATTGTTGTGATAGTTCATATTTGTTTGCTATATAGATGCTCTTCATAGACTAACTGTGGTTTAAAAATTCAAAATCCTTTGTATCTCTTTGTTATTATTTGGTTCAGTACCTGCTACATTCTTATCTTCTACATTATTGATTGTCTGATGTCTTTGTAGGTGAGAAATAGATGATGGGAGAACGGGGGAAGATATAAATGCCTTGATTGAATAAATAAATGGAGGATTCATGGAGCTTCACTAACGGATAGCATCACACCGTCGCCTGAAATTGCAGTAGTGTATACACCCAGGGTATGTATATGGAACTAGCTACGTGAGTCATGTACTCATGTTTGAAATATATTATTTCCTGATGAAGGTGCCATAGCTTTGGCTGGCCGTAAGAACATGCTTGGAGGTGACTGGTAATTTAAAATTAATCTTTGTTGCAACATAGCTTCTGGCCAGGAATTATTGGGACATTTTTACCAAGTAATTGATTTTTTTTTCTTTGAGCTGCAGTTTGTTAACCAACTAGATGCACCATTTTTAACAAAGAAGGCCCCTTACTGTCCATTTTCTTTGCATTCTCATGCAGATTTTTACACGCCCGTTTTCTGTAGCAGGTGCCTACATGCCCATGTCAGAGTTAATGGAGGATGAAGTGTGACCGTACTATCTCCTTGTGTCTACAACGACTTGTGCCAATACTGTCTCCTTGACCAGCTCCTTAGGCTCTCCCTGTGCGGTAGCGGCTCAATCTCCACGGTGCCGTTGAGGAGGAGGGGCTGGGGCGGCCGGTGCGCTCTCGCTACTCATCGACCTTGCTGTTACTACCTCATCCTTGAAGCCATGGGTGCCCTCTAATTTTCCCTTTGGAGTGTTCAATGCAAACTGCAAAAGTAGAGCTGGTTGGCTGGCTAATCAGCTTAGCTGTTGATTTGATCAGGGGATAGCATATGAAGTGAGTAAACGGAAATAACGTGAGCGTCCAAGCAGGAAATGCAAATGCTCTATTTTAGCCAAAGCATGGGAATGTGCACAAGGGAAAGGTCAGCTCTTGCAATATCATTTTCATGATACAGTGATCAAGTTTCTAAACAATCCTTGCAGACATGCCTTCCAATAGTATTTTATTCCATGGTCCATATTTGTATGTCATTTCCATGATACAATGATTTACTTTTTAGTTGTATGTGCCTCCAAATTTGCTTTACATGTAACCATTGTAGAGGATAGTATAATGTGATATTCTAATGGTTTATCTAGCAGTATGTGATTTCTTGACATTTTCCTAGCAATTTCACTTTAGTTTTATTCTTTGCTTTTAGGTATTTGTGTGATTGATCAGAACTACATACATAACAATGCAAGGACACAATATAATTTCGCATTTTCAAGGCTAGCACATGGAGCGGCAAAAGGGAGGAGGAGCTACCACACGGAGGCCAGGTAACTCGAGGATGTTCTAGAATTAGTGTAGAATAAGCCTGACTCTACAAGAAAATACATCGGATAATTAGAAAACAAGGCACTGACAAAAAACAAGAAAATACAAAGACCAAATACTTGAGGGGCTGCAACTTTGCAAGACTGAAATTAATGAAAAGCTAAGCCTTCTATTTTTTGGATAAACAAATAGCTAAGTCAGTTGAGGAGTGATCTCCAGCAGCTCCCAGGTCACTAGAGTCAAAGATTGTCCTCTGAAAGACGGACACGTGATCATGTTTTATCATTGTTTGAAAGGAGTAGTGAACGCTGATGTACGTATATTTTTCGTTCAATGTAATGGAAGTGCAAATTTATATATACTTTACTGGCATTATTAGTGGATATTTTATCATATTTAATATATTGGATTTTATACTGTGTTCTAATGGTGCAGAAATCTCAAACTTTAGCATGGACTAAATAATGTTTAAACTTCTCTTTCTCATGTTTCAGGATATCATATATGTGCGGATTACTGCCATCGTACCTCCAAAGATGATGGAGTTTTTTGTTGAGGTTGGAACCAAGAAGCAGAGAAGAAGTGGTTGTAAGAGAAGCGGAAGTCAGACGAGAATAGGAATTATAATGAGGTACTGGAGTAATTCAGTCAAGATAAAACTGCAACTTACTGGAGTTATGCTCCATGTTATGCTTGCTGCAACTTACTGGAGTACAATTTGGAATCTTTTCATAAACTACATTATGCATTCAATTGTTTTCAGGAACAATAAATTTTCTCACTCAATGTGAAAATGAACATTGATTTTTTTGTCCCTCGAAGGAAATGAGGTTTAATATTTGCTTACATGACCAGGAACATTAATGACGTCTAGCTCAATCACGACAATGGCGGCATGTCAGACCGATTCCCTTCGCCAGTAGAAGCACGCGACACATCCCCGTTACCTCCTTGACATTGCTCTCGCTGCACCTCCTCTTATTTCCTTTATTTTCCAGATGAAATATTTCTAATCATACTAAAGTTTAAGATCTTTTCAGGAAATCATGGGATAGAATCGCCTTTATACTAACTTTTTGTGAGTGATGTACGTACTCCGTAGTATGCATACCTTCAGGAATTTACAAGTGTAATTGCCATCTTGATGCTGGTTTGTGCGACTGCGACCTGGTAAATTCCTTTCGACTGTACCAGAACAAAACAAGCCGAATAGTATTTACATGTCTTCTCACCTAATACGTAGCACCACCCAGTATTTAACATTTGGTGTTCTTAATTTCCCGAATGGCAAATTAAACAGTGCTTTCTTTCTTTTAGTGTCTTTGAAAGAAGGAACAATTAATACCACGAGTCCTTCAAAGTATGTTGTCCCAGCTTGTTCATAAGATATTCTTTGTAACTTTCTAACAAAAATAGTTTGGGGGTATATATTCAGTATCATCCATGCACCCTGATGATTTGGTATTTGCCTTTTTCTAAGTGGGAATCATCTTTTGTTTGAAAATCAATTATTAACATTGGTGTGCATACACGCATTGTTCAGTCCTTTTTCTAAGTGGGAATCATCTTTTGTTTGAAAATCAATTATTAACATTGGTGTGCATACACGCATTGTTCAGTCACATTGCTTGTGGTTTTTGTCTACTTGTTTTTACTCACTGGCCACCATCATTTCTGGTTGTGCTGTAGATGTTTTGGTAGTACCAGTCATTCATACATATCCCATTGAGGTGACTGCTCAGAATGCATGGATTGGAAAAGGAGGAGTTTCCATTGGAGAGATCGGGATTGATAATGTAAGCTAAACTTGTCAACCCACCTTTGTTTTTTCTCGGCGAACGATATGTTGCAAATTAATTCTTTCTGTGACACTAATGGACAGAAGAATATTTTGTTTGATTTGTTACTCCAATATTTTTCTTATCTTTTTGCTTGCTTACAATACATAATTAAATGACTAGGGATGGTAATTTCATACAAAGGGGAATAAGAAGCTCTTTTGGGTCTGTGATGTTGCACCTGAACTTGCAGTTGCATTATCCACTCTTATGCTCTCCGTAAAAAAAGGTAGAGCTGACAGAGCATGGTATGAGAATCATACAAAAAGTAGATGCAGGCATCAACACAAGTCATGGCAAGGGTATTCAACTCAGAGGACTCCAGGTTGCAGAATGTGCAAATGTTATTCATATTTGGTGTGTTTCTACTTCTGAAAGATATATAATGCCGTGGTGCTCTTGACACAACGGTCCAGTGCTCCGCTCTTCTGCTCGCAAAGCGGCCGTGCTGTACTCGGACGGGGGAGGGTGCGAGGAGGATCGTCGGATGCGGGCAGGCCTCCACATCTAGGAAGAGTGGAGGTGTCTATGCAGTTCGCAACGAAGGAAAACCAATCCTCGAACAGTTGAACTGATCAATTTGTACTGCTTGCCTTTGTAGTTTCTGCGTGCCAGTTTTGAACGACCTGTCGGAACTTATTTTTGAAGCAGTTCCTAAACTCTGAACATGTCTGACAAACACTTAAGCCACCTGTTGAGTTCACTCCTTCTGAATCTCCCGGAATGACCTGCTTGGACAGGGTGAGGACAAGTGCATGGTAGTGGACATAAACAGGATTGGAACATGGTGGATCTTCAGATTGTCGAGCCGCACCAAATTTTGTTTTGCACTGTTGCATATGCTTAACTAAACAATTTCCATTATTTTTTAATTTAACTATGATGCAGAGACGTGCCAGAGGAGTCCATAGCCAGCATGAAGCACATCATGCTGCCAATCAACGAGGATCATCGGTTACTTGTTAGCTATTAGTCTTGTGTTATAGAAGTGTTTTGTAGTCATAGTACTTCATGTGTTATGAAAGTGTCAAACACCAGATGTCTTCATATGCAAAAGTATAATGGAAGCTATAAAGATATTTGTAGTTATTTGTATTCGCTACTGTCAACTATAAAATGCAGGGGACTTCATGGTGACAACTATTATAACATAATATGTGCAGATATTTGCTTCGTGGATGGTCAATATTACTCTAGCCCATTATAATTTCATCAGCCTATAAGGTACAGCCTAAGATGTCGTCAATAACCACTACTGTTTTTATTAACTTGCATAATTTGTTATCTGATAGAAATGTAGGGTTCCCAGTCAAAAAGAAGGATCGGAACAAAGGTAGCTGAAGTAGAGGCATAGAACTGCCAATTATCATTGTTTTATTTTGGTATGATTGCTTTTGAGATAATAAATGAACCTAAGATGTCATGTCTCAAATTAATTTACATAGTAATGGATCTTTTCATGCAAATCTCCTAGATCCAAGAGTTTCACAAAAAATATTATGTTTTTGAGATTATAGAGCTAATTAGGAATAAGTGAATGAGATTACTTGGATAGTATTTATATATTTGATCTGGTGGTGTATGGTTATTATGCACTTCTCTTGACTTTATTTCTATGTGTACATGTTAGATTAGTTCCCTCTTGACAACCAGAATGATAGAAGCTTTTCAGATCTTCTGATGTTAAAATTTTATGCTGACTTCACACAACTATATAATTTTACCCAACAAGTTGTCGCCACATTTTGGGATTGTGTTTGTTCATGGGCGTCTCTTCATGAGATGTAGCGTCACATGCATGGAAATGGAGGAGCCATAGATCGGCATGTCCAGGATGCAATTTTTCTACTTCAGGCTGCTTCCACGTAAGTCAAATATGAGGCATTGTCAACCCATGAAATGGCAAATTCCGGTCGGACATGTGTATATTGTTTTTCAAATACGTTGTGTGCGGAATTCTTGTTGTGTTTATATAATTGGGTACTGAATTAATTGATGTATAGGAATTAAAGAGGCTGGAGTTAGTTGGTTGCAGAATGTAGGAAAGAAGGATATCTTCCAACGCTTAATAAGGTGGTGGAGAGAGAGATAGAGCGTACGGACAATTAAGCGTTTTGGTTTACAAAGAAGGATATCTACAAATTATCCTTCTTTCCTTGATTTATGCCCCGTTGCTATGCATGGACAATTAATTAGTTGTATATATTTAAGTAGTAAGATTTTGGTTTACTTGAGCTAGGGCTACAAGGAAAAAGGAGCAACACTTGGAGAAGAAGCGAGCCAAAAATATTGTGTACTGGTACATTTCATTACAACTAAGGTAGACGCTTATTCCATGTGATTATTTAATTTTGACCCACTCTATCTTTTGGTTTCCGGGGACGCATCTCTCTAGATTGTGGTGAAGCAAAGGGGCGGGTTTTTTATCAATCTGAAGCAAGGGGGTGTTGCTTATATCCGAGTTGTTGCAAGGTGCCTTTCATCCTCAGTTGTGAATTCAATGAATATAAATGTAACCCCCACAAAAGTAATATACATGTACATTGTACATACAACTGTTGATGCATGTACCACTAATGATGGCACCTGCTGTGTGTGCTTACAAGTGTATGTGTATAAACCAATAATCTGTAATTTGGTTTGTGCAATCTGATGAAATATATACATGTGAAATTTGAAATGCATTGTATTCATTAGATGTAATCGTATGTGTAATTGAGAAAAAGAAACTAAAAGCCCGTAGCAACGCACGGGCGTTCTACTAGTAATAAGAGTGTACGTGCATTGGACTAAGCTGGAATCTGCGAGCATTCAATAAACAGGAGAGGACAAGGCAATATGGGCTCTGGGTTAAATCAACAATAATGCATATAAGAGCCACTTCAACAATTTAATCATGGTCTTCTCCAACTGACCCACAAAGGAAAGAGAAGAAATAAAAACTATTTACACGGGAAAGCTCCCAACAAGCAAAAGAAGAACGGGAAATATTTTTGGGTTTTCTTTTTTTATTACTACTACTACAGCAGAAAAGTAAAACACAACTAATTTTTTTTTGTTTTTCTTAAGGTCTAACAAACACACACGAAGAAAGCAGGAAAAAGAAAATAAACTAGCATGGATATTACAGTGAAAGAGTATGAGCACCGGCATCTATCAATGAGTGTGTGTGAACATAAATGTAATGTCGGCGAGAAATACGTACTCCCCCAAGCTTAGGCTTTTGGCCTAAGTTGGTCTATTGCCAGGGATAGCCTGGCGGTGTCAGATTTCGGGTTTCGGCAGACCCTTGAGGTTCGAACACTGGGGTGCGTGCGGAGATTTCGTCTCCTACCTACGTGCACCCCTCCGCCGCACTAGGATCTAAACTACGGCAAGAACAACATAAGAGACATAGGGTTTATACTGGTTCGGTCCACCGTTGTGGTGTAATACCCTACTCCAGTGTGTGGTGTGGTGGATTGCCTCTTGGGCTGACGATGGTGAACAATACAAGGAAGAACAGCCTCGCGAGGGTCTGTTCTTGGCTGGGGCGATGAACTGCTGGGAAGAGTTCAGTCACCTTTCTCTCTCTCTCTCCCTCTTCCAATCGACCGACCCCTTGCCATGTGGGTGGCTGGTCCTATTTATAGAGGCCCTGGTCCTCTTCCCAAATATCGAGCGAGAAGGGAGCCAACAATGGTGGGCTAATTTGAAGGGGGACAGCAAGTATCAGCTATCCTGACAAAAGTAGTCTTCACCTGCGCAAAGCTCTGGTGATGACGCCGTCTTGGGCTCCACGGTGACCTCCGTCTCGTAGTCCTCCTGGTCTTGGTCTCGTTGCACCAAAATGGCAAACTTTGCCTGATGCCTCGGTACTCCGCGGCTGCGCTTGCCCCCTTTGCATCAAAGAGGAAAGGAGGACGCTGCGCGGGCTGGCACCCGCCTGGCACCCTGAGTCGTCATGGCTTGCGTCATGGCACCTCATGAGGTACCCTGCCTTGATCTCTCCGCCTCCTCGTGAGCCAGCCTGACGAGGCCGTGCCTGAGGAGGCTCCGCGTCGTCCGCCCCGCGAGGCTTGGCCCCTCGCGAGGGTCTTGAATTTGTGTTGGTGAAGATGGGCCGTGTTGGGCCCCCCTTTGAGCCACGCCGCAGGCCGTAGGCAGGCAAGTCTGGGAACCCCCGTTCCCAGAACACCGACAGTAGTCCCCGGGCCCAAGGCGCGCCCGGACTTGGCCGTGCAGGGAGGTGGAAGGGCAAGAGCGAAGCGCCGCGGGCCCTAACAGCCTGCGGCCTTGGGCGCCGCGTGGCGGTTGATTGGACGTGGGCGTCTCCACTTCCCCATGGCGCCTCGGCAACTGCACGAATTGGACAAGTCCCTGCATGCAAAGCGGGTCATAATTACCTGCGATCGTGGGGGCCGTCGGTTGGCCATCACCAGCCATAAGAATCGACCGGCATGCGCCCTTCCAGTTCATCCCCCCTTGCTTCTCCTTTTTCTTCATGGCCCCGTCGAGGAGGTTCTCGGCCGCCGAGAAGGGGAAGGCTTGTCGGGTTGAGCCCGCCTCTCCCCCACCCAAGCACGGCCGAGGGCACCCTCGCAAGCATCCCGTGGCCAGCACGGTGGCTCCCCGCGGCCTTGGAGGCGATCTTCAGCACGGCGACGGGCGGATTGCTGCAGCCGGGGGTTCGTCATGTGGTCGGCGGAGCCTGCTAGCACCCGGCTTCCGCTTCCTCACTTCCTCCTCGGCGAGCTCCCGGCCGGCGCCCCGGGCGGCCTCTGGCTCCAGGCCGACGGCTGCTGCAGCCAGGCCTCATGGGTCTCTCTGGAGGTCTCCGCGGCCGGGAGCCTGTCCCTGGCCCGCGGTTGGCAGACGTTTGCCCGCGCGCGTGGCCTGAGCCGTCGGTGCACCCTACACTTCAAGTTCGACGGCGACGCCACCCTCTACGTGAGGGTGTTTGGGGAGGATGGTCGCCGCGTAGGGTGTTGCCCCGAGGGTGACAACCGCGGCTGGGAACCCAGCTTCGGTGATGGTGGAGAGAGCAGCGCTTGCGTGGCTGGCGGCGTTCGGGGTTCCTCAAGCTTCTCCGGTTCTTCTTCAGGAGGCGACTCCTCTAGCGGTGGCCGCGATCAGCCTCCACGCCGTCGTATCTGCTTGGGGGCTGGCAACGTGTCCGCCCGCCGTCGCGCCCTGGTGAAGCGCGAGAGGGAGTTCGCCTGAGCTCCGGAGGCTGCTCGGGCCTTCCCTGCGGGCTGGTGTGAGGCGAGCCGCGCCGGATTTGTTCTTCCTTTTCCCTTTTTCCTGCGTAACAAAGACAATAGTGCGGAGCCCCGCGGGGGCGTGTTTGGGTTATTGCTGTTAATCATCGTTTTGCTTTTGTTACCGTACCTTCCGGCTATGTGCCCGAGCATGGATAGTTCCCGGCCCCGTCCGTGGGGGGGGGGGGCGACCGACCCAGGCCCTTTGTTTGTGTCGCGGTGCCCGTGGGGCACGGACTGGAGGGGTGCTCCTGTAAGGGGCCCAGGTCACGAACTCTTTGAGTGACTAGGATAGGAACACTCGCGAGGGCGCTTGGCTCTCCCCCTCGCGAGGCCTTGCACAAGAAAAATTGAGGCAGGAGAGTGAAAAGCCGAAGAACCGCAAGCCAAAGACGGCAACAACTTTAATAAAACTTCAAATGAGAAGGAACAAGCCAACTGCGGAAAGCAAATGAAAAGCCGCGTCCGGCACCTAATCTAGTCTTCGACGTCTTCTCACCAGCGCGGAGCTAAGTGCTGCCACTGGGCGTGAGAGAGAGCCCCAGGGCCTGAGGCCGGCGCTCCTAAGACTCCGGGGCATGTACAACCCCAACTCATTATTACGTGAGAGTGTCACGGGCGGCGAGCTTCACAGGCGTTGGCCTTCTTCACAGGCTCCGGGCCTTTTCCGAAACGCGATAGCTTCACAGGCATTCGCCTTCTTCACAGGCTCCGGGCCTTTTCCCAAACGCGATAGCTTCACAGGCACTCGCCTTGCTTCACAGGCACTCGCCTTGCTTCACAGGCTCTGGGCCTTTTCCAAAACGCGATAGCTTCACAGGCACTCGCCTTGCTTCACAGGCTCTGGGCCTTTTCCAAAACGCGATAGCTTCACAGGCACTCGTCTTGCTTCACAGGCTC
The DNA here is from genome assembly GCA_034509565.1 of Triticum monococcum. Lineage (NCBI taxonomy): Eukaryota > Viridiplantae > Streptophyta > Magnoliopsida > Poales > Poaceae > Triticum > Triticum monococcum. Next base: position 455,620,513 of record CM067844.1, on the reverse strand, counting down.
TGGGCCTTTTTAGGAGTAGAACCTCCGGAGGTGCTGGATGTTCCATGCATTTTGGACCGGCACTCCCTCCTGAGTCTCCAAGCGTGTGGAGCCGTGCCTGGAAACATGAACAACCTTGAACGGGCCCTCCCACATGGGAGAGAGCTTGTGCAGTACCTCCCTGGAGAGGACCCGCCTGAGCACGAGGTCTCCTACCTCAAGAGTCCTGGGACGGATGTTGCGGCAGTGATATCGCCGCAGCGCTTGTTGGTACCTCGCCGCTCGCAGCGCGGCTTCTCGGCGATGTTCCTCCCCCCCCACGAGGTCCATCCCCCGCATGGCGTCCTGCTGCACCTCGTCGAACGCCAGGACCCGCGCGGAGCGACGTCTGACCTCGTGATGGAGGACCGCTTCCGCTCCGTAGACCAGGAAGAACGGGGTCTCTCCAATCGGCTTGGTCGCGGTGGTGCGGATGGACCACAGCATGGACTGAAGCTTGTCCTACCAACCTCTGCCGCAGGCCTCCAGCTTCTTCTTGAACATCCTGGTCTTGAGGCCCCTCAGGACCTCCGCATTGGCTCGCTCGGCATGACCGTTGCTTCAGGGGTGCGCCACTGAAGCGTAGCATATCTGCGTTCCAAGGTTAGCATAGTATGTTTTGAAGAGGTTACTGGTGAACTGCAAACCGTTGTCCATGATGATGCGATTCGGCACCCCGAACTGGCTCACGATGCCCTTGATGAACTTGACAGCGGAACCCGCAGGAATGGTGCAGACAACCTCCACTTCAGCCCACTTGGTGAACTTGTCTACAACAACATAAAGGTAGCGGTAGCCCCCTAGCGCCTGAGTAAACGGGCCCAAGATGTCAAGCCCCCGGACTGCGAATGGTCACGAAAGGGGGATAGTCTGCAAGCCCCCTGCCGGCTGATGGATCTGCTTGGCGTGGAACTGGCAGGCCTCACAAGCTTTTACTAGTTCAACAGCGTCATTGAGCGCGGTGGGCCAATAAACCCACTGCGGAACGCCTCGCCGACGAGGGTCCATGACGATGAATGATGTCCGCAGTCCCCGCCGTGTATATCTTCCAGTAGTTCCTTCCCTTGTTCCCTGGAGATGCAGTGCAGGGATACATCGTTTGGTCGCTTCCGGTAGAGCTCTCCATCTTTGATACAGTATGCCGTGGCCTGGCGCGCCACTCACTCTGCTTCCTCCTCCTTCTCCGGCAGGGTCCCTTGCGTTAAGTAGCTCCGGAGCTTGGTGATCCAACATCCCTCCTAAGGTTCCATCATCAGGAGCAGGCGTGCTCCTGAGGCTGGGCCACAGGCCGGAGCTCCTGAGGCAGGTGGCTGGGGGAGCTCCTCCCGGGGCTGAGCCATGTTTGATAATGACGGTAAGGCTGAAGGCTTGAAGAGCCGCTCCTCGAAAATGCCAGGCTCCTGAGGTAACCGCCTGGACGCGCGTTTGGCGATGTCATCGGCTTCCTGATTGGTGCCACGGGGCACATGCTGCAACTCCAACCCCCAGAACTGCTTCTCCATCCTCCGGACCTCTGCAAGGTAGGCCTCCATATGCTCATCCTTCGGCTCGTACACCTTGTTGGAGAAATTGACAAGGAGCTGCGAATCGCCCTTGATGGTGAGGCGTTTCACCCCCAGGGCAGCTGCGGCCTTCATGCCCGCCATTAAACCTTCATACTCCGCTATGTTGTTGGAGACCTTTTCGCCTTGCTGGAAACAAAGCTGCACGGCATAATAGAGCTTGTCCTGGGTGGGCGATATAAGCACCGCCCCAGCCCCTGCGCCGTGTCTGGAGAACGCCCCATCGAAGTACATGACCCAGCCTTCTGGCGCCTCGCTTCTCGGGGACAGGGACCGATCCTCGTCGGCCTTGAGGCCTGGCGCCTCCGTCCATTCTGCCACAAAATCCGCCAACGCTGCTCCCTTGATGACTCTGGTCGTGCTGAATTCGAGCTGAAACGCTTGCAGCTCTATGTTCCACTCAATGACCCTCCCAGCTGAATTGGGGCTCCTGAGCACCCTCTCCAGGGGGTATGACAAGACGACCTTGATGGGGTGACCCTGAAAATAGTGCCGCAGCTTGCGCGAAGCCACCAGTAGCGCGAGGAGGAGTTTTTGAGGCATGGGGTACCGTGCTCTTGCATCCCGCAACACTGTGCTGACGAAGTACACTGGGTGCTCAACGAGGTGGAGTGCGTCAGTGCTGGTGGCTCCCTTCGGAGACCGTGGCGCCTCTTGAGGCAATGAGGCCTCCTGAGACTGGCCATCTGGAAGAGGGGCCTCTTCCGCCTCTGGTGCACCCCTCTGCGGCGGCTGATCCTCCTCAGCCGCGGTGGCGGTTTCTGTAGGCCTTCCTTGTCCCTGTTCTGCCTTGTCCCGGGCTGCTGCCGTGGTTTTGATTCGGCGCTCCTCTCTGACTGCTACCAAGGCTGCGCTGGCAGAGTAGGGAGTGGCGGCGAGGTAGAGCACCAGGGGCTCCTGAGGGCGCGGGGCCACCATGACCGGTGGGCTGGTCAGGTATCTCTTGAGATCCTGGAACGCCTTGTTGGCCTCTTCAGTCCACTCGAAGGGCCCCCTTTTCTTCATTAGCTGGAAGAAGGGCAGGGCTCGTTCCCGCAACTTGGAGATGAAGCGCCCTAGCGCGGTCACGCGCCCCGTGAGCTTCTGCATTTCTCTGAGGGTCTTTGGCGGGCTCATGTCTTCCACCGCCTTGACCTTCTCCGGGTTAGCCTCGATGCCTCGGTGGGACACGAGGAAACCCAAGAGCTTGCCCGAGGGGACTCCGAACACACACTTCTCTGGGTTGAGCCGTAGGTTCACTGCGTTGAGGCTCGCGAAGGTTTCCTCCTGGTCTTGTATCAAGGTCCTGGCCTCCCGAGATTTTACCACGATGTCATCGACGTAAGCTTCAACATTCTTCCCGAGCTGCGGGCCCAAGGTGATATGCATCAGCCGCTGAAAGGTCACCCCTGCGTTAGGCAACCCGAATGGCACGCAGGTGTAGCAGTACACCCCACACGGGGTTAGGAAGGCCGTCTTCTCGACGTCTTCTACCGCCATCTTGATCTGGTGATACCCAGAGAAGGCATCCAGGAAGCATAACAGGTCGCACTCTGCAGTGGAATTAATGATCTAGTCGATGCGGGGGAGCGGGAACGGATCTTGCGGGCACGCTTTGTTGAGGTTGGTGAAGTCGACACACATGCGTTCCTTCCCTCCCTTCTTCGGCACAACGACAGGGTTGGCCAACCAATCTGGGTATCAGACCTCGCGAATGATCCCAGCGGCCTCTAATTTGCGGGTCTCTTGGACGATGAAGGCCTGCTTTTCTGTGGACTGCCGCCTGGCCTTCTGCTTCACAGGGCGCACGTTGGGGCACACGTTGAGGTGATGCTCGATCACACTCCTGGGGATCCCTGGCAACTGGTCCGGCTCCCAAGCGAATACCTTCTTGTTTGCGCGCAGGAACCTGACCAGGGCCTCCTCCTGCCCGGGTTTGAGGTGGGCGCCTATGGTGAAAGTGGCGTTGGTGGACCCATCCTCATTGACGGGTATCTGCTTGGTTTCTGCCTTGTCTTGGGTGAACAACTGCTTCTTCTTGGCGGGCGCAGCCCCCTTGGGCTCGGGGCCTCCAAGTCGGCAGGCTGTGCCGATGCTGCTGACTTGAAGACGAGCTTGAGCACCCGCAGAGCGTCACCGGTATCCCCGTGCACGGTGAGGACACCGCTGCTCCCGGGCATCTTCATGAGGTTGTACGCCGGGTGCGTTGCGGCCATGAACTGGGCCAGCGCTGGGTAGCCGAGGATGGCGTTGTAGGGGAGGCCGATGGGGGCGATGTCGAAGTCGACCAGCTCCGTGCGGAAGTTGTCGTAGGTGCCGAAGGTCACTGGGAGCCGGATCTGCCCCAAGGAGCTGGATGACCTGCCCCCAACGCCTGAGAAGGGCCAGCTGGGCTGCAACCGTTCCAGGGGTATGCAGAGGAGGTTGAAGGCCTCGACTGAGAGCACGCTGAGGCCCGCCCCGCCATCGATGAGAGTTCTGGTGACGGCCACCTGGCAGATGGTGGGGGTGCATAGCATGGGGAGCGCGCCCGAGCAGGCCGAGTTGGAGGGGTGGTCCTCCGGGCCGAAGCTCAGGCCGGTCTCGGGTGCCGCCCAATCCAGGGGAGCCCCCTGCCGCGTGGAAGCGGCGCTGGCCCGACGGATGAACGGCTTGACGTGGTAACTTGTAGGCGGCGCCTGCGAGCCGCCCAAGAGGGCCACGACGACTGGCGGTGTCGGTGCAGCGCGATAGGCGGGGGAGAGGTTGCGGGGCTCCATGGGCGCGAGGAGCGCGCGGGACGAAGAACCAGCTGGGGTGAGCGAGGGAGTTGCGGTGCGGCCATCTTGCCGCACGGACAGATGCCGGGACGATGCTTGCTGCTCGTCCCCCGCCGGGCCGGCGGCAGCGTTGATGGCAGGTGACAGGGAACGGCGGGGACGCCCGCCGACAGGGGCCGCCTGGGCGACGCGGGAAGCGAAAGTGGCCCGGCGCTCTGCGCAGGCCCGACGAGCGCCAGACATGGGCGCGATGGTCGGAGGAGAACGGAGCGGTGGAAGACGATTTCTGGCGCACCCCTACCTGGCGGGCCAAATGTCGGATTTCAGGTTTTGGCAGATCCTTGAGGTTCGAACACTGGGGTGCGCGCGGAGATTTCGTCTCCTACCTACCTGCACCCCTCCGTCGCGCTAGGATCTAAACTACGGGAAGAACAACATAAGAGACACAGGGTTTATACTGGTTCGGGCCACCGTTGTGGTGTAATACCCTACTCCAGTGTGTGGTGTGGTGGATTGCCTCTTGGGCTGACGATGATGAACAATACAAGGAAGAACAGCCTCGCGAGGGTCTATTCTTGGCTGGGGCGATGAACTGTTGGGAGAGTTCAGTCACCTTTCTCTCTCTCCCTCCCTCTTCCAACCGACCGACCCCTTGCCATGTGGGTGGCTGGTCCTATTTATAGAGGCCCTGGTCCTCTTCCCAAATATCGAGCGGGAAGGGAGCCAACAATGGCGGGCTAATTTGAAGGGGGACAGCAAGTATCAGCTATCCTGACAAAAGTAGTCTTTGCCTGCGCAAAGCTCTGGTGATGACGCCGTCTTGGGCTCCACGGTGACCTCCGTCTCGTAGTCCTCCTGGTCTTGGTCTCGTTGCACCGAAATGGCAACCTTTGCCTGATGCCTCGGTACTCCACGGCTGCGCTTGCCCCCTTTGCATTAAAGAGGAAAGGAGGATGCTGCGCGGGTTGGCACCCGCCTGGCGCCCTGAGTCGTCATGGCTTGCGTCATGGCACCTCGTGAGGTACCCTGCCTTGATCTCTCCGCCTCCTCGCGAGCCAGCCTGACGAGGCCGAGCTTGAGGAGGCTTCGCGTCGTCCGCCCCGCGAGGCTTGGCCCCTCGCGAGGGTCTTGAATTTGTGTTGGTGAAGATGGGCCGTGTTGGGCCCCCCTTTGAGCCACGCCGCATGCAGGCAAGTCTGGGCACCCCCGTTCCCAGAACGCCGACGGGCGGATACCCATAGGTGTAGCTGGGGTCGTACTGCGACAAAGAATAGTTGGGATCATACTGTGATGAAGAAGAAGACTCTGACTGCCACTGGCTGACAGTCATTTGTGGATCCCAAGAATAAACAGATTGTCGTGGAGGCTCATCTTGTGGTTCCTGTTCCGGGGCTGGTGCAGGATTCTTGTAAGCTTGGACAGCAGCCCACGTAACGAGGTAGGGTCCTACAAAATTAAACAAAGAAGGAGCAGACAACGTAATAGTTTCAGGATAATGTTTATCAAAGTATAGCTTATATTTGAGCTCTGCATTCCTGTCCTTAACAAGAAAATCATGAGCTATCTTGCTCTTGTAGTCTAGATAAGCATTAGGCAGCAATTTTCTTCTTTCTCATAATGTGTAATAGCTATGTTAAAGTGTGCAGGAAGGCGAGAAGCATAAATGCCTCCAAAGATGGGGCCTTTAGTACGGTTCAGACTCAACCGCCTAGCAATAATTCCGCCCATACTGACAGTGTTGTCGCGGTATAAACCATGGAACAGAATAATAATATCAGGAACACTAAGGTTCCCACAGTTCCCACGACCAATCAAGCATCGACTAGCAAATAAAGCAAAATAGCGTAACACAGGAAAATGTATGCTAGTGATTCTTGCATCAGAAACCTTCCTGGTTTCTCCCATAGAGATAAGGTTAATAAATGGTTCCAGCTCTTTACGAGGTGGTTCCTCTAAGATACCATCAGGAGGTATGTTGCAGACTGCGCAAAATTCAGACAATGGCATTTTCTTCACAACGTCATATAAATGAAACAATACCGAAGGAGGTGACTCTTTAAGGAAAAGTAGAAGTTTTGCACAAAAGTATTTGTGAGTAAGAGATACTATGGACGTTGGTCGCGGACGAAGTCAGTGAGGCCAGCATTTTTAATCAATGAATAGAAATCCTCATAAATCCCGGCCTCTCTCAAGAAATTATCAGAAGGCCATTCATACGGCCGGATCTCCGCGGTACGAGGCAATTATATTTGGGCCTCTGAGCTTCTTCAGTTTGTTTATCCTTTGAGCTTCGGCTCGATGAACCCCTCAAAAGTCTCCTCATTATTTTTCTGAAATAATCTGAAATTTTTAGTAACTTCAAACAAAAGTGAACCAACTTCAATAAAACTGATAGCAACTAATCCTACAAGTGCCTAGAGCCTAAATCAAGCATTAGAACTACTTGGAACCATATAAATTTGACATGCAAGATCAAGAACATGGTCACCTATGCAGCACAAATTTGCAAAGAATAAAGCACTAGAATAAAAACTAATTGTACCAATGGAGGAGTCACATACCAAGGAACAATCTCCCCAAGTAGTTTTGTGAGAGGTGCTTTGAGCAAGGAGATCGAAAATCACAGCAAAAGTGACTGGAACTCGTGCTTGAGTTGGTTTTTCAGGTTTGTGCAAGACAGAGGAAGAAGATGGGTGCTAGGATAAGTGGAGGAGGGCCACCGTGGGCCCACGAGGCAGGGGGCGCGCCCTAAGGGGGGGCGCCCACCACCCTCGTGGCCAGGTGGCAGCTCCTCCCGCGGTAATTTTTGCACAGTAAATCCTCAAATATTCCCAAAAATATCATATTAAATTGGCATGTCATTCTAAGGACTTTTATTTTCGGGATATTTTTATATTACACGGATAAGCCAGGAAACAGACAGAAAAATACTATTTTTACATTATTTCTACTAAATAACAGAAAATATAGAGAGGGTACAGAAGGTTGTGCTTCTAGTTTCATCCATCTCATGCTCATCAAAAAGAATCCACTAACAAGGTTGATCAAGTCTTGTTAACAAACTCATTCCGATAATCATGAATCCGGAGAAATTTCGGATAACACTAAGTTACCTCAACGGGGATATGCACATCCCCTATAATAAGTATATCATATTTCTTTTTGATAGTAGGAAGAGGAAATTCAAAACCTCCAATTATAATTGATGGAATTTTTCTAATGGAGTTGATACTGTGAACTTGAGGTTGTTTCCTCGGAAAGTGTACCATATGCTCATTACCATTAACATGAAAAGTAACATTTCCTTTGTTGCAATCAATAACAGCCCCTGCAGTATTAAGAAAAGGTCTTCCAAGAATAATAGACATACTATCATCCTCAGGAATATCAAGAATAACAAAGTCCGTTAAAATAGTAACGTTTGCAACCACAACAAGCACATCCTCACAAATACCGACAGGTATAGCAGTTGATTTATCAGCCATTTGCAAAGATATTTCGGTAGGTGTGATCTTGTTCAAGTCAAGTCTACGATATAAAGAGAGAGGCATAACACTAACACCGGCTCCAAGATCACATAAAGCAGTTTTAATATAATTTCTTTTAATGGAGCAAGGTATAGTAGGTACTCCGGGATCTCCAAGTTTCTTTGGTATTCCACCCTTAAAAGTATAATTAGCAAGCATGGTGGAAATCTCAGCTTTCGGTATCTTTCTTTTATTAGTAATGATATCCTTCATATATTTAGCATAAGGATTTGTTTTGAGCACATTAGTTAATCGCATACGCAAAAAGATAGGCCTAATCATTTCAGCAAAGCGCTCAAAATCCTCATCATCCTTTTTCTTGGATGGTTTCGGAGGAAAAGGCATGGGTTTCTGAACCCAAGGTTCCCTTTCTTGACCATGTTTCCTAGCAACAAAGTCTCTTTTATCATAACGTTGATTCTTTGATTGTGGGTTATCAAGATTAATAGCAGGTTCAATTTCTACATCATTATCATTACTAGGTTGAGCATCATCATGAACATCATCATTAATATTTTCATTAGGTTCATGTTCATTACCAGATTGTGTTTCAGCATCAGACATAGAGATATCATTTGGATTATCAGGTGGTTCAGCAATAGGTTCACTAGAAGTTTGCACAATTCTATCAATTTTCTTCTTCTTTTTAGAAGAACTAGGAACATCAATATTATTTCTTTGAGAATCTTGCTCAATTCTCTTAGGGTGGCCTTCAGGATACAAAGGTTCCTGAGTCATTCTACCAGTTCTAGTAGCCACTTTAACAGCATAATCATTTTTCTTACTATTCATTTCATCAAGCACTTCTTTTTGAGCCTTAAGTACTTGTTCTACTTGAGTGGTAACCATAGAAGCATGTTTGCTAACAAGTTTAAGTTCACCTTTAATATTAGCCATATAATCACCCAAGCGTCTAATCATATAAGCATTTTCTTTTAATTGTCTACCAAAATAAGCATTGAAGTCGTCTTGCTTAAACATAAAGTTATCAAACTCATCCAAGCACTGACTAGCAATTTTAGTAGGAGGGACCTCAGCTTTATCATATCTATAGAGAGAATTTACCTTTACTACCTATGTCGCGATATCGGGATCAGGAGGTTCTTCAGTAAATAAAGAATTGAGATCATATGTTTCTTCAACAGGCGGTATATTAAGACCATCTATTTCTTCAATAGTAGGTAAATTCTTAACATCTTCAGCTTTAATACCTTTCTCTTTCATAGATTTCTTTGCCTCTTGCATATCTTCGGGACTGAGAAATCGAACACCTCTCTTCTTCGGAGTTGGCTTAAGAATAGGCTCAATAATTGGAGCAGGAGCTGGCTCAGGAGGAGCCCAATTATTTTCATTTTTCAACATATTATTCAATAGAATTTCAGCTTCATCCAGTGTTCTTTCCCTGAAAAGAGAACCAGCACAACTATCCAGGTAATCTCTGGAAGCATTGGTTAGTCCATTATAAAAGATATCAAGTATTTCAGGTTTCTTTAGAGGATGATCAGGCAAAGCATTAAGTAACTTGAGAAGCCTCCCCCAAGCTTGTGGGAGACTCTCTTCTTTAATTTGCACAAAGTTGTATATTTCCCTCAAAGCAGCTTGTTTCTTATGAGCAGGGAAATATTTAGCAGAGAAGTAATAAATCATATCTTGGGGACTACGCACACAACCAGGATCAAGAGAATTAAACCATATCTTAGCATCACCCTTTAATGAGAACGGAAATATTTTGAGTATAGAGAAGTAACGCGATCTCTCATCATTAGTGAACAGGGCAGCTATATCATTTAACTTAGTAAGATGTGCCACAACAGTTCCAGATTCATAGCCATAAAACGGATCAGATTCAACCAAAGTAATTATATCAGGATCAACAGAGAATTCATAATCCTTATCAGGAACACATATAGGTGAAGTAGCAAAAGCAGGGTCGGGTTTCATTTTATCTCTAAGTGATTCTTTGTTCCATTTAATTAATAACCTCTTAAGCTCATATCTATGCTTGCAAGCTAAAATAGCGGCAGAAGATTCCATATCAAAAAGATAACCCTCAGGAATAACAGGCATATTTTCATCATCACTATCATCATCGTATTCAGATTCAATAATTCCTTTTTCTCTAGCCCTAGCAATTTGTTCATCAAGAAATTCACCAAGGGGCACAGTAGTATCAGGCATAGAAGCAGTTTCATCATAAGTATCATGCATAGCAGAAGTGGCATCATCAATAACATGCGACATATCACAACGAATAGCAGAAGCAGGTGTAGGTGTCGCTAGCTTACTCATAACAGAAGATGAATCAAGTGCAGAGCTAGATGGCAGTTCCTTACCTCCCCTCGTAGTTGAGGGATAGATCTTGGTTTTTGGATCTCTCAAGTTCTTCATAATGTCCAGCAGATATAAATCCCAAGTGACTCAAAGAATAGAGCTATGCTCCCCAGCAATGGCGCGAGAAATTAGTCTTGATAACCCACAAGTATAGGGGATCGCAACAACTTTCGAGGTTAGAGTATTCAACCCAAATTTATTTATTCGACACAAGGGGAGCCAAAGAATATTCTCAAGTATTAGCACCTGAGTTGTCAATTCAACCACACCTGGAAACTTAGTATCTGCAGCAAAGTGTTTAGTAGCAAAGGAATATGATAGTGGTGGTAGCGGTAACAAAAGTAAATATAGCAAAAGTATTATTTTTGGTATTTTGTAGTGATTGTAACAGTGGCAGCGGGAAAGTAAATAAGCGAGAACCAGTATATGGAAAACTCATAGGCACCGGATCAGTGATGGATAATTATGCCGGATGCGGTTCATCATGTAACAGTCATAACATAGGGTGACACAGAACTAGCTCCAATTCATCAATGTAATGTAGCATGTATTCCGTATATAGTCATACGTGCTTATGGAAAAGAACTTGCATGACATCTTTTGTCCTACCCTCCCGTGGCAGCGGGGTCCTATTGGAAACTAAGGGATATTAAGGCCTCCTTTTAATAGAGAACCGGAACAAAGCATTAGCACATAGTGAATACATGAACTCCTCAAACTATGGTCATCACCAGGAGTGGTCCCGATTATTGTCCCTTCGGGGTTGCCAGATCATAACACATAGTAGGTGACTATAGACTTGCAAGATTGGATCAAGAACTCACATATATTCATGAAAACATAATAGGTTCAGATCTGAAATCATGGCACTCGGGCCCTAGTGACAAGCATTAAGCATAGCAAAGTCATAGGAACATCAATCTCAGAACATAATGGATACTAGGGATCAAACCCTAACAAAACTATCTCGATTACATGATAAATCTCATCCAACCCATCACCGTCTAGCAAGCCTACGATGGAATTACTCACGCACGGCGGTGAGCATCATGAAATTGGTGATGGAGGATGGTTGATGATGACGACGGCGACGAATCCCCCTCTCCGGAGCCCCGAACAGACTCCAGATCAGCGCTCCCAAGAGGTTTTATGGCTTGGCGGCGGCTCCGTACGTAAAACGCGATGATTTCTTCTCTCTGATTTTTTTCTCTCCGAAAGCAAATATATAGAGTTGGGGTTGGCGTCGGAGGGCATCCAGGGGGCCCACGAGGTAGGGGGCGCGCCCCCCACCCTCGTGATAAGGGTGTGGGCCCCTGGTCTTCATCTTTGGCGAGGATTTTTTAGTATTTTTCTAAGATGTTCCATGGAGTTTCAGGTCATTTCGAGAATATTTGTTTTCTGCACATAAAACAACACCATGGCAATTCTTCTGAAAACAGCATCAGTCCGGGTTAGTTCCATTCAAATCATACAAATTAGAGTCCAAAACAAGGGCAAAAGTGTTTGGAAAAGTAGATACGACGGAGACGTATCAATTGCCATGCAACTGATGCACTAGAGCTATAAGTGTATGAAAGCTCAAAAAGAAACTAAGTGGGTGTGCATCCAACTTGCTCGCTCACGAAGACCTAGGGCATTTTAAGGAAGCCCATCATTTGAATATACAAGCCAAGTTCTATAATGGAAAATTCCCACTAGTATATGAAAGTGATAACATATGAGACTCTCTATCATGAAGATCATGGTGCCACTTTGAAGCACAAGTGTGGAAAAAGGATAGCAACATTGTCCCTTCTCTCTTTTTCTCTCATTTTTTTATTTGGGCCTTCTTTTCTCTTTTTTGGCCTCTTTTTTCCGTCCGGAGTCTCATCCCGACTTGTGGGGGTATCATAGTCTCCATCATCCTTTCCTCACTTGGGACAATGCTCCAATAATGATGATCATCACACTTTATTACTTACAACTCAAGAATTACAACTCGATACTTAGAGCAAAATATGACTCTATGTGAATGCCTCCGACGGTGTACTGGGATATGCAATGACTCATGAGTGACATGTATGAAAGAATAATGAACAGTGGCTTTGCCACAAATACGATGTCAACTACATGATCATGCAAAGCAATATGACAATGATGAAGCGTGTCATAACAAATGGAACGGTGGAAAGTTGCATGGCAATATATCTCGGAATGGCTATGGAAATGTCATAATAGGTAGGTATGGTGGCTGTTTTTAGGAAGGTATATGGTGGGTTTATGGTACCGGCGAAAGTTGCGCGGTACTAGAGAGGCTAGCAATGGTGGAAGGGTGAGGGTGCGTATGATCCATGGACTCAACATTAGTCATAAAGAACTCATATACTTATTGCAAAAATCTATTAGTTATCGAAACAAAGTTCTACGCGCATGCTCCTAGGGGATAGATTGGTAGGCAAATACCATCGCTCATCCCCGACCGCCCCTCATAAGGAAGACAATCAATAAATAAATAAATCATGCTCCGACTTCATCACATAACGGTTCACCATACGTGCATGCTACGGGAATCACAAACTTTAGAACAAGTATTTCTCAAATTCACAAATACTCAATTAGCTTGACTCTAATATCACCATCTCCATATCTCAAAACAATCATCCAGTATCAAACTTCTCATAGTATTCAATGCACCTTTTATGATAGTTTTTATTATACCCATCTTGGATGCCTATCATATTAGGACTAAATTCATAACCAAAGCAAATTACCATGCTGTTCTAAAGGACTCTCAAAATAATCTAAGTGAAGCATGAGATATCAATAATTTCTATAAAATAAAACCACCACCGTGCTTTAAATGATATAAGCGAAGCACTAGAGCAAAATTATCTAGCTCAAAAGATATAAGTGAAGCACATAGAGTATTCTAATAAATTCCAATTCATGTGTGTCTCTCCCAAAAGGTGTGTACAGCAAGGATGCTTGTGGTAAACTAAAAAGCGAAGACTCAAATCATACAAGACGCTCCAAGCAAATCACATATCATGTGGTGAATAAAAATATAGCTCCAAATAAAGTTACCGATGGAAGAAGATGAAAGAGGGGACGCCTTCTGGGGCATCCCCAAGATTAGGCTTTTGGTTGTCCTTGAATTTTACCTTGGGGTGCCTTGGGCATCCCCAAGCTTAGGCTCTTGCCACTCCTTGTTCCATAGTCCATCAAATCTGTACCCAAAACTTGAAAACATCACAACACAAAACTTAAACAGAAAATCTCATGAGCTTCGTTAGTAAAAGAAAACAAACCACCACTTAAGGTACTGTACTGAACTCATTCTTTATTTATTTTGGTGTTGAACCTACTATATTACAACTTCTCTATGGTTCATAAACTCTATTACTAGCCATAGATTCATCAAAATAAGCAAACAACACATGAAAAAACAGAATATGTCAAAAACAGAACAGTCTATAGTAATCTGTAGGTTTTGAATACTTCTAGAACCCCAAAAATTCTTAAAATCAATTTCTGGACGTGAGGAATTTATCTGTTAATCATCTTCAAAAATAATTAACTAAATAGCACTCTCTAGTAAAAAATGACAGCAAATCTTGTGAGCGCTAAAGTTTCTGTTTTTTACAGCAAGATCGGAAAGACTTTCCCCAAGTCTTCCCAAAGGTTCTACTTGGCACAAACACTAATTAAAAGCATAAAACCACATCTAAAAAGAGGCTAGATGAATTATTTATTACTAAACAGAATCAAAAAGCACGAAACAGAAATAAAATTGGGTTGCCTCCCAACAAGCGTTGTCGTTTAATGCCCCTAGCTAGGCATAAAAACAAGGATAAATCTAGGTATTGTCATCTTTGGTATGCAATCCATAAGTGGCTCTCATAATAGATTCATAAGGTAATTTAATTTTCTTTCTAGGAAAGTGTTTCATGCCTTTCCTTAACGGAAATTGGAATCTAATATTCCATTCTTTCATATCAATAATTGCACCAATTGTTCTAAGGAAAGGTCTACCAAGAGTAATAGGACATGAAGGATTGCAATAAATATCAAGAACAATGAAATCCATGGGCACATAATTCCTATTTGCAACAATAAGAACATCATTAATTCTTACCATAGGTTTCTTAATGGTGGAATCCGCAAGATGCAAGTTGAGAGAACAATCATCAAATTCACGGAAACCTAGCAAATCACACAAAGTTCTAGGAATCATGGAAACACTAGCACCCAAATCACACAAAGCATAGAATTCATGATCTTTAATTTTAATTTTAATAGTGGGTTCTCACTCATCATAAAGTTTTCTGGGGATAGAAACTTCCAATTCAAGCTTTTCTTCATAAGATTGCATTAAAGCATCAACGATATGTTTGGTAAAAGCCTTATTTTGATTATAAGAATGTGATGAATTTATCACGGATTGCAACAAGGAAATACAATCTATTAAAGAACAATTATCATAATTAAATTCCTTGAAATCCAGGATAGTGGGTTCATTGCTATTTAAAGTTTTGACCTCTCCCATCCCACTTTTATCAATTTTTGCATCAAAATCTAAAAACTCCGAATCATCTCCAGGACGCCTTCTAACTAAAGTTGACTCATCTCCAGTCCCATCATTATCAAGATTCATATTGAAAACCAAAGATTTAATAGGGACACATCAATAACTTTTAGATCTTCATCCTTATTATCATGGAAACTAGAAGAACACGCTTTCACAGAGCAATCTTTTTTAGCATGCATCCTAGCGGTTCTTTCTTTGCACTCATCAATGGAAATTCTCATAGCTTTGAGAGACTCATTGATATCATGCTTAGGTGGAATAGATCTAAGTTTCAAAGAATCAACATCAAGAGAAATTCTATCCACGTTCCTAGCCAACTCATCAATCTTAGACAATTTTTCTTCAATCAAAGCATTGAAACTCTTTTGTGAACTAATAAATTCTTTAATATTAGATTCAAAATCAGAGGGCATCTTATTATAATTTCCACAAGAATTTTTGTAGGAATTACCATAATTATTAGAGGAATTACTGGGAAATGGTCTAGGATTAAAATTACCTCTATATGCGTTATTACCAAAATTGTTCCTACCAACAAAATTCACATCCATATATTCATTATTATTCTCAATCAAAGTAGACAAAGGAATATCATTAGGATCAGAAGAAACACTCTTATTAGCAAAAAAAATCATAAGTTCATCCATCTTTCCACTCAAAGCATTGATTTCTTCTATAGCATGCACCTTTTTATTAGTAGATCGTTCTGTATGCCATTGAGAATAATTAACCATAATATTATCTAGGAGTTTAGTAGATTCTCCTAAAGTGATTTCCATATAAGTGCCTCCCGCGGCCGAATCTAAAAGATTTCTAGAAGCAAAATTCAATCCGGCATAAATTTTTGTATAATCATCCAAAGATTCAAACCATGTGTAGGGCAATTATGTAGCATTAATTCCATCCTCTCCCAAGCTTGTGCAACATGTTCATGATCAAGTTGCTTAAAATTCATAATATCATTTCTAAGAGTGATAATCTTAGCAGGAGGAAAATAATTAGACATAAAAGCATCTTTGCACTTATTCCATGAATCGATAGTATTTTTAGGCAAAGAGGAAAACCAAGTTTTAGCACGATCTCTAAGAGAAAACAGGAGTAGCTTCAGTTTAACAATATCATTATCCACATCTTTCTTCTTTTGCATATCACACAAATCAACAAAGTTGTTTAGATGGGTAGCGGCATCTTCACTAGCAAGGCCGGAAAACGGATCTTTCATAACAAGATTCAGCAAAGCAGCATTAATTTCACAAGATTCAACATCGGTAAGAGGAGGAATCAGAGTGCTAATAAAATCATTATTGTTGGTATTAGAAAATTCACACAATTTAGTATTATCTTGAGCCATCGTGACAAACAGGAAATCCAACACACAAGCAAGCAAGAAACAAGCAAAAAGAGATGACCTAGAAAAGAGAGGGGGAACGGAAAAAGGGCAAATAAAACAGCAAAGGTGAAGTGGGGGAGAGGAAAACGAGAGGTAAATGGCAAATAATGTAATGCAAGGGATAAGAGTTTGTGATGGGTACTTGGTATGTTTTGACTTGTGCATAGACTCCCCGGTAATGGCGCCAGAAATCCTTCTTGCTACCTCTTGAGTACCGCGTTGGTTTTCCCTTGAAGAGGAAATGGTGATGCAGTAAAGTAGCGTAAGTATTTCCCTCAGTTTTTTAGAACCAAGGTATCAATCCAGTAGGAGGCCACACGCAAGTCCCTCGTACCTACACAAACAAATAAGAACCTCGCAACCAACGCGGTAAAGGGGTTGTCAATCCCTTCACAGTCACTTACGAGAGTGAGATCTGATAGAGATGATAAGATAATATTTTTGGTATTTTTATGATAAAGATTAAAAGTAAATATTGCAAAATAAAAGATAATAGAAATATCTTGTTAACGGAAGAATAATATAATGGAGAATAGACCCGGGGGCCATAGGTTTCACTAGTGGCTTCTCTCAAGATAGCATAAGTATTATGGCTTGTGAACAAATTACTGCCGAGCAATTGATAGAAAAGCGAATAATTATGAGAATATCTAGGCATGATCATGTATATAGGCATCACGTCTGTGACAAGTAGACCGACTCCTGCCTGCATCTACTACTATTACTCCACACATCGACCGCTATCCAGCATGCATCTAGAGTATTAAGTTCATAAGAACAGAGTAACGCATTAGGTAAGATGACATGATGTAGAGGGATAAACTCAAGCAATATGATATAAACCCCATCTTTTTATTCTCGATGGCAAGAATACAATACTTGTCGTTTCCCTTTCTGTCACTGGGATCGAGCACCGCAAGATCGAACCCAAAGCTAAGCACTTCTCCCATTGCAAGAACGATCAATCTAGTAGGCCAAACCAAACTGATAATTCGAAGAGACTTGCAAAGATAACCAATCATACATAAAAGATTTCAGAGAAGAATCAAATATTGTTCATAGATAGACTTGATCATAAACCCACAATTCATCGGATCTCGACAAACACACCGCAAAAAGAGTTACATCGAATAGATCTCCAATAAGATTGAGGAGAACTTTGTATTGAGATCCAAAGAGAGAGAAGAAGCCATCTAGCTAATAACTATGGACCTGAAGGTCTGAAGTAAACTACTCACACATCATCGGAGAGGCTATGGTGTTGATGTAGAAGCCCTCCGTGATCGAATCCTTCTCCGGCGGAGCTCCGAAAAAGGCCCCAAGATGGGATCTCTTGGGTACAGAAGGTTGTGGTGGTGGAAATAGGGTTTCGTGGTGCTCCTGGTTGTTTTCTGGGTATATGAGTATATATAGGAGGAAGAAGTAGGTCGGTTGAGCCACGAGGGAGGAGGGCGTGCCCCCTGCCTCGTGGACTCCTCGTTTGTTTCTTGACGTCCACTCCAAGTCCTCTGGATCACGTTTGTTCCAAAAATAACTCTCCCGAAGGTTTCATTCCGTTTGGATTCCGTTTGATATTCCTTTTCTGTGAAACACTGAAATAGGGAAAAACAGCAATTTTGCACTAGGCCTTGGGTTAGTAGGTTAGTCCCAAAAATAATATAAAAGTGTAAAATAAAGTCCATTAACATCCAAAATAGATAATATAATAGCATGAACAATCAAAAATTATAGATACATTGGAGACGTATCACCTAGCCACCAGAGCAAATGTTTCATCGAAGTCAATCCCTTCTACTTGAGTGTAACCTTGAGCAACGAGACGAGCCTTGTTTCTAACGACTTGACCATGCTCATCTTGTTTGTTGCGATAGATCCATTTAGTTCCTATGATGTTGTGCTTGCGAGGATCAGGACGCTTTACTAGTTCTCAAACATTGTTCAGCTCGAACTGTTGAAGCTCTTCCTGCATAGCTTGAATCCATTTAGGTTCCATGAAGGCTTTAGCAACTTCCTTGGGATTAGATATAGAGACAAATGCAAAGTGTCCATGGAAATTTGCTAGTTGTGTTGCTCTTGAACGAGTGAATGGACTAGGTGCATTGATGCTATCAATTATCTTCTCAATCTGTACTTCATTTGCAACATGAGGATGAACTGGACGAAGATTTTGCTCTTGCTGATTATTGTCTTCATCTTCAGCATTGACTTCAGGTTGAGCAGTTTCTTTGGGTTGATTAGGTGCAGAAATGATGATTTCTTCTTCAGCCTGTTTCTCTGAAGGTATGTTTTCTCCAGTACCCATAAGCTTGATAGATTCACTTGGTGACGCTTCATTTAGCACATTTGGCAGGTGCTCTCTTTGCGAGCCATTAGTCTCATCAAACTGCACATCCACAGTTTCAACCACTTTATAGTGAAAGAGGTTGAAGACTCTGTAGGAGTGTGAATCCTTTCTGTATCCAAGCATAAAACCTTCATGTGCTTTCGGTGCAAATTTTGAAGTGTGATGTGGATCCTTGATCCAGCACCTAGCACCAAATACTCTGAAGTGGCTGACATTTGGCTTCTTACAAGTTAGGAGTTCATAGGATGTCTTCTTTAGAAGCTTGTGAAGATAAACACGGTTGATGATGTGGCAAGCAGTATCAATGGCTTCAGGCCAGAACTTCCTTGGTGTCTTGTACTCATCAACCATCGTCCGTGCCATCTCAATTAGGGTTCTGTTCTTGCGCTCCACAATGCCATTCTGCTGAGGTGTGTATGGAGATGAGAACTCATGTGTGATGCCCAATGTATCAAGATACATGTCGAGGCCGGTGTTCTTGAATTCTGTGCCGTTGTCACTTCTGATGTGCTTGATCTTGATGCCATAGTTCGTCATGGCACGATTGGCGAATCATCTGAAGACATCCTGCACTTCATTCTTATAGAGGATTATGTGCACCCATGTATATCTTGAGTAATCATCAACAATGATGAAGCCATAGAGGCAAGCAGTGGTAGTAAGTGTAGAATAGTGAGTAGGGGCAAATAAGTCCATGTGAAGTAGCTCGAAGGGACGGGACGTCGTCATGATTGTCTTCGATGGATGCTTGGCCCTAGTCATCTTTCCAGCTTCGCAGGCCCCACATAGATGATCCTTCTTGAACTTGACGCCCTCGATGCCTACGACATGCTTCTTCTTCGCGAGAGTGTACAAGTTCCTCATGCCGGCATGCCCTAGCCTCTGATGCTAGAGCCAGCACTCTGAAGCTTCTGCTAGAAGACATATGGTTAACTGTGGTCCTGCTGAGAAATCTACCATATACAGATCGTCTTTTCGATACCCTTCAAAGACTAGAGATTTGTCAAATTCCATAAGCACAAGGCAACGATATTTTCCCAATATCACAATCATGTTCAGATCACAAAAGCATTGAGACGGACATTAAGTTGAAACCAAGGGATTCAACAAGCATGACTTTATCCATGTGCTGATCCCTTGAGATTGCAACTCCACCTAGACCCAATACCTTGCTTTTACCAGTGTTAGCAAATGTGATGTGACTCTTGTCAGATGGACGTAGGGTTGAATCCATAAGAAGACTTCGATCACCAGTCATGTGGTTTGTGCATCCACTATCCATGATCCACTCAGAAGCCTTCGGTGTCGTACCCTATGGTGCAGTTGGGGGGATAGGCTTCACCAAGAGAAGTGTGAAGCATAAACATTTGACAAACAAGCATATTATGAAAGTTCAGATCCTGGTTAGAATTAATAGGATGTTTGTCAAGGAATCCTGGGATGAAATGCATAGTAAGACCATTTTGGCATTTTATCTTGCGTCCCACAAGATGTTTTAGGTCCCCAGCATAAGCATCAGAAGCTTTTCATTTTCGGCTGGAGACCATTCCCTGCAAGAGAGAGTTAATTCTTCTTAACCACCCACATCTTAAGGGGTGAGTTAGAAGCAATGAGTCTAAGTGCAACATCTAAGAATTTAGGCTTTGGATCCCTAGCAAATAGCCTTGCAGGAGGTGAATAATACTCATAAGAATAAGCAAAATAGTTCTTGGTCTTATGAACATAGCGGTTTGATGAAACACGCTCATATTCATACGTTTGAGTATTGTTTCCCTGCAAAACATTGGCGTTAGGGTGACTCTGATGAGTCCACTTTCTGTATGAAGCCTTTGGACCATATGAAGCCTTTGGACTGGGGTTTGTCTTCTTCCCAGGTGGGGTCATGATGACATTCACAGGAAGCTTCTCAAGACAACTCTTGGGCACCCAGATCTTCTTCAAAGGTGATCCATTCCTGCAGTTAGTACCAATATACCTGGCAAACAATTCATCATTCTAATTCTTAAACAGTTTATAGTTTGCATCAAAGGATTCATCAATGATAATCGGGTTAGCACAAGTGAAGCCAGATAAAATAGATGGATCCACTGAAGGTCCCTTTGCAGCAAGCCATGTGGTTTTGGGGTACTGCTGAGGCTTCCAGTAAGAACCATCAACATTCATTTTCCTCTCGAACCCAACACCCTCTTTCCTAGGGTTTCGGTTCAGAATCTGTTTCTTGAGGATATCACATAGTGTCTGATTCCCTTTGAGACTCTTATACATCCCTGTTTCAAGCAATGTCTTCAACCTAGCATTCTCATCAGCAATAGTAGTGGTATCCTCAAAAGAGGGGTTAGTTTCCACATCAGTAGTTCAATACATAGCAATAGTAGTAGCAGTAGAACATTCAGCAACAGAGACAACATTATCACGCTCAAGACATTTAAACATGGTGGATCAAAGTCTTCCTGAGCAGAACTGATCTGTTGAGCGCGGAGTGACTCATTCTCCTTTTGAAGATCTTCATGAGCCGATCTCAAGTTCTCAAGCTCTTGCTTCCTTTGAAGATAATCATAGGAGAGCTTTTCATGAGTAGTTGAGAGCGTTTCATAACAACTTTCAAGTTCCTCATACTTAACATGAAGATTTTTAATGTCTTCAATTAAGGACTGAGTTTGAGTCATTTCCGCGTCCAATAGGTCATCGCTTTTGTCTAGCAACTTTTGAATGTGTTCCATAGCATTTTGTTGATCTATTGCAATTTTAGCAAGTTTTTTGTAGCTAGGTTTAGATTCACATTCAAAGTCATCAGCACTTGATGTTTGAAAGTAAGCATCGCATGAATTTACCTTGGCACCTCGTGCCATGAAGCAATAGGTGGGAGCAGAGCCATCATCAGAAGCAGCATCGGCGTTGGTGACGAGGCCATTGTCTTCAGTGTTGAAGATGGACTTGGCGACATAGGCTGAAGCTAGAGCCAGGCTTGCCACGCCTGAATCGGACTCCTCCTCAGACTCCACCTCCGCCTCCTCAGAAGCAGAACCCTCCTCTGAATCCATCTCCTTGCCAACAAAGGCACGACTTTCTTGATGAGCTCTTCTTGTATGATGAAGATTTTGATGAAGACTTTGAGGATTTCTTCTTCTTCTTGTCATCAGAATCACATTCTTTGCTCTTCTTCTTCTTGGTCTCATTGTCCCATTGAGGACACTCAAAGATGTAGTGACCAGGTTTCTTAGATTTGTGGCATGTTCTCTTCTTGTAGTCACGAGAGGAAGCTTCATCATTTCTTGAGCTGGATCTTGAAGACTTTCTTCTTGGAGAACTTTTGGAACTTCTTCATGAGCATAGCTAGCTCCCTTCCAATGTCTTCGGGATCACCAGAACTATATTCAGATTCTTCTTCAGATGAGGAAACAACCTTTGCCTTCAAAGCACGAGTTCGGCCATAGTTGGGACCATAGGTATCTCTTTTCTCGCATAACTAGAACTCATGTGCGTTGAGCCTCTCAAGTATGTCAGACGGATCGAGTGTCTTGAAGTCAGGACGTTCTTGAATCATCAGGGCTAGGGTGTCGAATGAGCCATCAAGTGATCTGGGAAGCTTCTTGATGATTTCATTCTTGATGATCTCAGTGGCGCCAAGTGCGTGAAGCTCATTTGTGATATAAGTGAGGCGATCAAATGTGAGCTGGACATTCTCATTGTCGTTTCTCTTGAAGCGGTTGAAGAGGTTGCGAAGAACATCAATCCTTGAGTCTCTCTGAGTTGAGATGCCTTCATTGACCTTGGAGAGCCAGTCCCAGACTAGCTTCACAGTTTCCAGTGCACTCACACGGCTGTACTGTCCTTTGGTCAGGTGACCACAGATGATGTTCTTGGCGGTCGAGTCCAGTTGAATGAACCTCTTGACATCAGCAGCAGTGACACCTTCACCGACCTTGGGAACACCATTCTTAACGACATACCAGAGGTCGATGTCAATGGCTTCAAGATGCATATGCATCTTATTCTTTTAGTAGGGGTAATCAGTGCCATCGAAGACAGGGCACGTAGCGGAGACCTTGATTATCCCTGCAGTCGACATAGCTAAAACTCCAGGTGGTTAAACCGAATCACACAGAACAAGGGAGCACCTTGCTCTGATACCAATTGAATGTGCTAGTTATTGACTAGAGGGGGTGAATAGGCGATTTTTATGAAAGTCTTCAAAAACACGTGGTCTTTGAAGACAAAAAATAGAAATGAACCTATTGATATGCAGCAGAAGGTAGACTACACTAGACAAGCCACAGTCAAGATTGCGATGAAGTGAAAGCACGAAGACTATGAGCAACTAGGTAGTAACTAAGGATCAGGATGGAAGACAATATGAAGCCAAACAGTAAACATGCTTCACTCGGTGAAGTCAATCAGATCATACAGGCAAACAATGACTTCATGAAGACAAACTGTAAAGTAAAGGAAAGTGAAGGATAGAACCAGTTGCTTGGTGAACACAAGGATTTGGTAGACCAGTTCTAGTTGATGTGACAACTGTATGCCTGGTTAGGGTGGCCGAGATTCAACTCAGAAGACCGCGTCTTCACCTTATTCCCCTTGACTATGGACACCCAGTCCTCGCCCAATCACTCTGGTAAGTCTTCAAGGTAGACTTCCAAACCTTCACCGACTTTGTTCACTGGCAATCCACAATGACTCTTGGATGCTCAGAACGCGACGCCTAACCGGCTGGAGGATTCACAGTCCTCAAGTGTAACAAGTCTCAGGTCATGCGGATAGAAAGACTTCAGTGATGCCTAACACTCTTTGGCTCTGGGTGTTTAGGGCTTTGTCCTCACAAGTATCTCTCTCTCTCTCTCAAATGCTTCGGATGTGGGTTGCTCTCAAATGACAAAAGCCGTGCACTAACTCTGAGCAGGCACCAATTTATGGTGTAGGGGGTGGGCTATTTATAGCCAGGAGGCATCCCGACCAGATTTGTCCGAAATGACCCTGGGTCACTAAGGAACTGACACGTGTCCAACGGTCAGATTTCAAACACACGCGGCAGCTTGACTTGGGCTACAAGTAATAAAGCTGAGTCATCCAGCTCTGGACAAGATTTGCTCTCATTGTCTTTGCTCGAAGACATAGGATTTGGTTGAGCATCACATCAGTCACTCTAGCTTTATTCACTTGGACCCCACTTAATAGTACGGTGGTACCTATGACTCAACAAAGAAGAAACGGAAACTACGAAACAACTATGTCTTCGCACTCCATAGTCTTCACGTGAATGTCTTCTCATGTCATAATCTTCACTATGAATATCTTCACAGTCCACCATTGTCTTCAATGTCTTCACACACTTTTAGGGGTCATCTCTGATAGGTAAACCGAATCAATATGGGATTACTACATGTGTTATCCTGCAATTCTCACAAACACATTAGTCCCTCAACCAAGTTTGTCGTCAATACTCCAAAACCAACTAGGGGTGGCACTATATGCACTTATAGGCTCTCCCTTGATGTGTGCACTTAATTAGGAGTGCCTTTGGAATGCAAAGTACACACATTAGGATCAACACTCCCCGAGGGAGTCCTGGATTAGGGGGTGTTCGGGTAGCCGGACTATACCTTCAGCCGGACTCCAGGACTATGAAGATACAAGATTGAAAACTTCGTCCCGTGTCCGGATGGGACTTTCCTTGGCGTGGAAGGCAAGCTTGGCGTTGCGGATATTCAAGATCTCCTACCATTGTAACCGACTCTGTGTAACCCTAACCCTATCCGGTGTCTATTTAAACCGGAGGGTCCTAGTCCGTAGAACATCATCAACTCCATAGATAACAATCATACCGTAGGCTAGCTTCTAGGGTTTAGCCTCCTTGATCTCGTGGTAGATCTACTCTTGTACTACCCATATCATCAATATTAATCAAGCACGACATAGGGTTTTACCTCCATCAAGAGGGCCCGAACCTAGGTAAAACATCGTGTTCCTTGCCTCCTGTTACCATCCGGCCTAGACGCACAGTTCGGGACCCCCTACCCGAGATCCGCCGGTTTTGACACCGACATTGGTGCTTTCATTGAGAGTTCCTCTGTGTCGTCGCCTTTAGGCCCGATGGCTCCTTTGATCATCAACAACGATGTGGTCCAGGGTGAGACTTTTCTCCCCGGATAGATCTTCGTCTTCGGCGGCTTTGCTCTGCGGGCCAATTCGCTTGGCCACCTGGAGCAGATCGAAGGCTACGCCCCTGGCCATCAAGTCAAGTTTGGAAGCTTAAACTACACGGCTGACATCCGTGGAGACTTGATCTTCAATGGGTTCGAGCCACGGCCAAGCGCGCCGCACCATCTCGAGGGGCATGATCTAGCCCTGCCTCCGGACAGTGCCCTGGAGGCCGCACACGCATCGGTTCCGACCCCTAACGCGAAGCCTATTGCGCCAATCGAGGACGAGCGGTTGGACGTCACCTCGGGGGCTGCGATCTCAAAGGTGATCGAGCCGAACGCTAGCCCCGCACTCTGCATGACCCGTGACTCCGAGGATCCGGACTCCTCCCCGGACTCCGAACCCCCCGCGCCCCTGCCAATCGAATCCGATTGGGTGCCGATAATGGAGTTCACCGCCGCAGACATCTTTCAGCACTCGCCTTTTGGCGTCATCCTGAATTCTCTTAAGTCTCTCTCTTTATCAGGAGAGCCCTGGCCGGATTACGGTCAGCGAGGATGGGATACGGACGATGAAGAAATTCAAAGCCCACCCACCACCCACTTGGTAGCCATTGTCGACAATTTAAACGACGTGCTCAACTTCGACTCCGGAGACATCGACAGCATGGATGACGATGCAGGAGATATCGACGAACCAACGCCCATAGGGCATTGGACAACCACCTCATCTCACGATGTCTACATGGTGGATACCCCTAAAGGAAGCGACAACGAGGAAAAAGGGGATGGAACGGGAGATCAACCCCCGAAAAGCAATCAAAGCGTCGGCGTAAACGCCGACCCAAACCCCGCCTTGATAAAAACCCAGCCATAGAATAGGATGAGCAGGTAGACGACGAGCAGGCCTTAGAGCAACCGTCCGAACAGGGCAACACGGATAGAGAAACCGAACATCCCTCCTCCGGCGAAAACGGCATTCCGGATGACCTCACGCCGGATAAACCTATGGAGCAGAAGAATCTCCACGAGAGGCTTGTTGCAACTGCACGCAGCCTAAAAAAGCAGAAGCAGAAGCTAAAAACAGCGGAAGATGCACTCCGGATTAGATGGAGCAAAATAATCAATACTGCAGATAAATACGGTGACATTCGCCGCACTAAAAGCTATCCGAAAAGAAAGCTACTGCCTGAATTCGACAAAGAGGCCCTAGAGCCCTCGCATTCAAAAAATGAGAAAGCCACATGGTCGGATAGACGACCCCATAAAGCGGCAAGCGGCACCGCACTTAAATCGGCATGCGACCCACTTAAGGATTCGCATCATGGCCCAGTCAGGTCCATTTATGGGCCAAGAAAGCAAGCTCTCGTAAGCAATGCTATGAAGCCATCATCAGAATCCGGCACACCCAAATACAGGGGCGCCGCACACCCTCTATGTTTCACCGATGAGGTCCTGGACTACGAATTTCCAAAGGGATTCAAACCCGTAAACATAGAGGCATATGATGGAACAATAGACCCTGGACTTTGGATCGAGGATTATATCCTCCACATACACATGGCTAGAGGAGATGATCTCCACGCCATAAAATATTTACCCCTTAAGCTTAAAGGGCCAGCCCGACATTGGCTTAAAAGCCTTCCCAAAAACACAATTGGAAGCTGGGAAGAGCTCGAGGAGGCTTTCCGAGCAAACTTTCAAGGGACCTATGTCCGCCCTCCGGATGCGGACGATCTTAGTCACATAACTCAACAACCCGGAGAATCAGCTCGGCAGTTCTGGAATAGATTCCTCACTAAAAAGAATCAGATAGTCGACTGTCCGAACGTCGAAGCCTTAGCAGCTTTCAGGCATAACGTCCGAGACAAATGGCTCGCCAGACACCTCGTCCAAGAAAAGCCAAGAACAATGGCCGCACTAACAAACCTCATGACCCGCTTTTGTGCAGGGGAGGACAACTGGTTGGCAAGGTGCAGCCCCAGCGACCCAAGTACATCCGAAACTAGGGATGGAAAAGGAAAACCGCGACGCAACAAGGACCGTCGCCGGACTAAGGACAAAAGTCCAAAGAGCACGGTAGTCAATGCCGGATTCAAAGGCTCACGACAAAATTAGGCAAAATCGCCCCCCCAGGATAACAGGGACGATCCATCCAACCTAAATAAAATCCTGGACATGATATGTCAGATACACAGTACTCCCGAGAAGCCTGCTAACCATACCCACAGAGACTTTTGGGTTTTCAAACAATCTGGTAGACTCAATGCCGAACACAAGGGGCTCGACACACCAAGCGAAGACGAGGACGAACCCCAAAAGCAGAGTACCAGGAAACAAAAGAACTTCCCACAAGAAGTAAAAAACAGTGAACTTACTTCACATAACAAAACGCGCGGTGCCTGTAAAAGTATGCACCACACGGCCCATCCCCAAAGGGTCCTGCCACTGGTTGTCAAAACCGATCATCTTCGATCAGCTAGATTATTCTAGAAATATCAAGAATGCAGGCTGGACTGCCTTGATACTCGACCCGATAATTGGCGGAATCTAGTTTTCAAATGTCCTTATGGACGGCGGCAGTGGACTAAACTTGATATATCAAGATACAATCCAGCACATGGGGATAAACCCAGCAAGAATCCGCCGCAGCAAAACCTCCTTTCAAGGGGTAATACCTAGTCCGGACACCCATTGTATGGGTTTTCTCCAGCTCGAAGTAATATTCGGCTCTGCCGATAACTTCTGCCGTGAAAAGCTAACCTTCCATATCGTCCCGTTCTCAAGTCGCTACCAAGCACTACTGGGACGTGAAGCTTTCGCTCGCTTAAACGCAATACCGCATTATGCATCTCTCACGCTTAAGATGCCCGGTCCATGAGGCATCATCTCTTTGAAGGGGAAGCACTAAAGTGTGCCTCCCCAAGCGGAGGACTATGCGGTCGCTTTGACAGCCCCACAGTAAAATGGCCTCACCGGCTAAAAAACTTCAAAATAAGTCATTAAAGACCACGAACGCGGATAGACGAGTTCGGTACAAAATCATCATTGATGCAGGCTTAGTGGCCATATACCCCCGCACTAGGGGCTCCATGCATATACAATAAGAGACAAAAAAGCTCAATTTCATATATTTTACTTTACACTTTGTTTATTTTAAACTTTTGTTCGTCACGACCCGTTTTCAACTCAGTTCCTCTCTTTTACAGATGAACGTTGTGCGGCGCCCGTCCAGCATACGGCACAACCGAGACACGGGCGCAGACGTGCAGTAGGGACCCGTCCTAAAGGATTCTTTTTAGATTAAGACCCTGCGTAAACCTTTCTTACTGTCTCTCGTTGCTACACATCCCCTGGTTTTTTCTGACATAACCAAGGAGGAGTGTCGGTGTCAAAACCGGCGGATCTCGGGTAGGGGGTCTCGAACTGTGCGTCTAGGCCGGATGGTAACAGGAGATAGGGAACATGATGTTTTACCCAGGTTCGGGCCCTCTTGATGGAGGTAAAACCCTACGTCTTGCTTGATTAATATTGATGATATGGGTAGTACAAGAGTAGATCTACCACGAGATCAAGGAGGCTAAACCCTAGAAGCTAGCCTATGGTATGATTGTTGACTATGGAGTTGATGAAGTTGTCCTACGGACTAAAACCCTCCGGTTTATATAGACACCGGATAGGGTTAGGGTTACATAGAGTCGGTTACAATGGTAGGAGATCTTGAATATCCGCATCGCCAAGCTTGCCTTCCACGCCAAGGAAAGTCCCATCCGGACACGGGACGAAGTCTTCAATCTTGTATCTTCATAGTCCTGGAGTCCGGCTGAAGGTATAGTCCGGCTACCCGAACACCCCCTAATCCAGGACTCCCTCAGTAGCCCCTGAACCAGGCTTCAATGACGACGAGTCCGGCGCGCAAATTGTCTTCGGCATTGCAAGGCGGGTTCCTCCCCCAAGTCCTTCATAGAAGATTGTAAACACCAAGAGTAGTGTCCGGCTCTGCAAAATAAGTTTCTACATATTGCCATAGAGAGAATAATATTAACACAAATCAAATCTGCCGACGTATTCCGCAGTGCGCCATCATACTACGGCCAAGTCCTTTACGAATCGTTTTTATTTTTTCACCTCAGCGTGTTTTACGAGGCGGTTTCCTTGGCATGTCTTGTCAAAGCAGGGATCGTGTACCCCCCTTTTATGGGATTCTCATCAATACAGACGTGGGTAATCCAACCGCGCCACTTATCACGGCGCTTGGGAGGCAAGTGAGTTTTACCAGGCAGATGGGGACGCACAACCGCATCCGCCCATATAAGGGGATAAGGATCCACCTTTTTACCTACGCCTTCTTCCTCCTCTGCCTATCCATCTCCTGCGCACTCGAGCTCCAGCGCCCAATCCCGCACTTCCCACCTCAACCTCCTCCAGCAATGTCCGGAGCGGGAGGCAAGTGGATGGTCTCCACCGTTACGAAGGGCCAAGTTAAAAAGCTAAGGAAGGTCGAATACTTGTCCAAGGACATCGCGTACCAGCTTCCCGAGGAGGGGCAGCTTATCCCCACCCCAAGGCCCCATGAGAGGGTAGTATTCCTTCCCCACTTCCTCCACGGACTGGGTTTTCCACTTCACCCATTTGTTCGGGGACTAATGTTCTACTACGGCCTGGATTTCCACGATCTGGCCCCGAACTTCATCCTAAATATCTCGGCGTTTATCGTCGTGTGCGAGGCTTTTCTCCGCGTCCGCCCCCATTTCGGCCTCTGGCTCAAGACCTTCAACGTCAAGCCCAAGGTGGTGCGCGGCAACCAGGCGGAGTGCGGAGGCGCCATGGCGGGCAAGATGGCCAACGTCCTATGGTTCGAGGGCTCTTTTGTGGAGACCCTAAAGGGATGGCAAGCTGGGTGGTTTTATATCACCAAGCCGCGCGATCCGGAATGGACCGCAGCCCCCGAATTCCGATCCGGACCCCCCACGCGGCTTATGTCCTGGAAAGAGACGGGCCTGTCCTGGGGTAACGAAAAAGAGGTGACCGGATTGCAAACATGCATCCAGTCCCTGGTGAACAAGCCAGTCCGGCTTGTCAATGTAATCCAGGTTATGCTCGTCCGCCGGATCCTCCCGTGCCAACAACGGGATTTTAATCCATGGGAGTTCAACCCGGCGCAGCATCAAACCCTCAATAGGCTCTTCGACACGACGTACGAAGACGCTTGGAGGATGCTATTCAAGGGCGCCGAGGCTCCTACATCCGCTTCTGAAGACCGCGGATACAGCTCGCAGTGTCACGCTAACGAGCTATCTATACCTTTTACAGGATGTTAAGCTTTTTCCATAGTTTGACTCTATGCGGGATCTAAACTCCCTTACCTTTGACAGGCTTGGCGGGCGATATCCGGACCGATTAACTGTCCGGCTCCGCTGCCCGAAGACCCGGCCCCAACTCTCCTAATGAAGCTGCTTGTTCCGGCGCCTTATGTGGTGTCGGAGAAGAAGGCCAAGAAGAAGAAGACCACAGGGACTCGAAAGAGTGCCCGTAATCTGGTGGTGTCGGACTCGTCATCTGACGAGTCCGAGACGCACTCCTCCCGTGAAAATGAGGAGGAGGAAGAAGAAACCTGTCCCCCTCCAGCGGGGGAAAGAAAGAAAAGGAAGGGTGCCCCAACGGGGGAGGCCGAAGGGTCCAAGAAGAGGAAGACCCCTCCGCTGGACTACCTCCCCGACGCCGAGGAGGACGAAGAGGAGTGGCCAGACAGGGCCAAGCGTCCGGCGAAATCATAAGTTCGGATATCAGAGTAACTCATGACATTCCTTTGTTGCACAGCTTTCCCTAATGTCGAATATAATTATGCAGCCCGCCCCGGACCGGACTCGACGAGTCGTCGAGCGGCTCGCTGAATTCATCGGACGTGAACTCAGTTCCACCCGCTGTCTCCCCCCGCACTGCGGACGACGCCGAAGTGGCGTCGCGACGAGCTCCGGGGCAGGAGGAGGTGGTCCTGGAGGAGCCAGAAGGCAACCTCTCGGACTCCAGGAGTGAAGGGGACAAGGCCCCCCAGGGCTCCAAGTCCGGCTTTGAGCCGGACACCGCACCGGAATCTACAACAGTTCCGGTCCGCGGTAGGCGAACTCCTTCCAGGAGGAGTTAGCCTTCTGAGCCGGCAGCCTCCATCCAACCGGAGGTGCCGGACAATCTGCTGGAGGTGCTTGACGGCGCCTCCATCGACGAGGAGCACCGTACTATTATGAGTACGGTGATCCAGAAGGTTCAGTCTGCCAAGAGCGGACTGAGTGAAGCATGCCCTAGCCTTCTAACAGGCTTCGAAGTAAGTAAAACATATGTAAAGATATAACCACATAGATAGTAGCCGCTGATGCTCTGTTTAGCGTTCAGAAAGAAAAGCCGAATAGAGGATCTATTAAATTTCACAGGAGTCTAACAACAAAGAGTCAATATGCGTATGCAGGTTTCGCTGCTAGCCACCGCCGCACTGACTGCGGAGGTGGGTGCCCTGAAACAGGGCCTCGAGTGGACCGAGCAAGAGCTCGGCCTTGCCAAACGGCAGCTCGAGGAGAAAGAAGGTAAGAAATACCTTACAGAAAAAGTGCCTATAGAAAGGCTTGATTGCAAAAAATAATAGGATTGTACTGCTTATTGTAGGGGCCACGACTGAGGTGGCGACCCTCAAGCACGCGCTGTCCGAGGCCGAAAAGAAAACGGCCGTGGAGTGCTCCGAGCGAGAGAAACTTTAGGGCCAGGTTGGCGAGGTGCAGCCGGAGCTTCAGGCTCTCATGAAAAAACATGAGAGTTTGGAGCTTGAGTCCAGGACGCAAGCGTCCGAGCTCGCGGCGGCCCTTGAGACTACCAAGTCCGCCAATGCCGAAGCCCAAAAGGCCCTCCAAGAGTTGGAGGATATGAAAAAGATAGCGGCGGGTAAGGCATTCTTTATGCAAAGCGGAAGTATAAAAGTAAATAACTTGTTACTTACCCGAATCCGGAGCTCTCCAGGGGCATTCGTAGATCTTCCTCGCAGCGTATCCGACGCCGCCGCATTCTAGCGGGCCGAAGAGGGCAGCTCGACGGAGAAGGTGTTCTGGTCTCAGTATACTGAGGCCGGACACCCTGTGCCCTTGAGCGACCAGCTGAAGTAGCTGGTCGAGCTCCGCAAGGCGGCCGAACAGGCCATGAAGGGCCTCATAGTTCGGCTGTGGCCTAGAGAGGCCCTGCCAGGGAGCTACTTCGGGTTGGTGCGGCGACTGGTGGAGGCCTGTCCAAGGCTCGAGGTCATCAAGCGCTCCATCTGCATCGAAGGTGCCCGTAGGGCCCTTGCCCGTGCGAAGGTGCACTGGGGTAAGCTGGACGGTGAGAAGCTTGTGAGGGACGGGCCGCCGCCGGGGAAGGAGCATCGCAAGCCCGAGAACTACTATAAGGATGTTCTTGCGGGTGCCCGCCTAGTGGCGGATGAATGTACCAAGGATGTAATTTTTGAATGAACTCGCTCGTGTTTATCCTGTGCGCTGAAAACTTGTTCATATGCGCTAAGCAATGCTTATTGAATTTAAAATATTACGTTCTGTGCGGCCGTTTATCAAAAATTGAGAGATGTCCAGTCGTCAGCT
Organism: Triticum monococcum; assembly: GCA_034509565.1. Lineage (NCBI taxonomy): Eukaryota > Viridiplantae > Streptophyta > Magnoliopsida > Poales > Poaceae > Triticum > Triticum monococcum. The sequence goes on along the minus strand of CM067844.1, from coordinate 455,588,277 downwards.
TCTGCCCCCCATGCCACTAGTGCTGGGGTGTTCGGGATAAACCTGAGCGCTCTTTTTCCCATAGTTGGGTCCTTCGAGGGAGGCGCTCAGCACAATGAACCAGGCAATCGGACTATAATGCTTCAACACTCTCACTTAGCCATAGAACTCTATAATTCTAAATTTCGGCGAAGCCCCTAGTTCGGAAGACCGAGTTCGGGGCGCTATCCACGCCTTGGCCGTACAAAGCCAGCTCCTCGCTCGAAGCGGCATGAGCCTTTAGGGACTCAAAAAACCTCTCGAACAGCGAACGGTCTCTTGCCACATCATGACAGTCAGTTTTAGCTTTCTCCACTTAGGTGCTTAGCCAAGCTCAACCGGGGCACAATCGCAGTGGTTCTCCTAGTGCTACCTTAGCCGATATAGCGGAATGTAAGGCACCAAAACATAGGAGACGGGCAAACCCAACTATTGACCCAAATCATGATTCGGAGCCGATGCATATAGTGCTATAAGTTCGGGGTGCCGCACTTGTGAAAGTGTACGGACTTCTCACGTCATATTAATGGGTACTAAAGCCCCTGGCGTATTTTGCCGTACCATAGTGTACGGGTGCAACATGTCATAAACATATATATGAAAAGATGGTAATGCAAAAAATAGACAGAAAGCTATGCATTGTTTATAGAGCGGCTATTTATCAAAGCCGAACGATACAAATAGTGTGGTAAGCAAAAGATATTGGACTATTTGGTATGTCCTGACCAGGGGCAGGCCACGGAATTGTATTTAAAACAGGTATATCGCTTGTAACAGAGACCACCTGGGAGTTCCATAATGCGGCATGGCTTGTCTGCCTCCCTGGACCTTGCATCGTTTGTGCGGCAGTCGAATTGCCGAACAGGTCATCCGAAGTATGGAGTCCTGAAAGTAAGAAAAATTGAAAAAAAAGAATCCGGGAGCCCCTTGTACGTTTTAAGCCGTATTTTGGGCATGCCATTATTGTGCCCCTTCCCATGTACCCATGGTGTTCCAAGGGCGTAGTTATGTATGCGAGGTACTAGTTTCGCTATGTTGCGAGAGCTGGGGTTGGGGCCGCATTGCTACGCTTGCTCATAGTGTGCCAGGCGGTTCTTCTGTGGGTTACTCCGGGCGCGCTTGGCAGTGTCTGGCTTTTTAATGGCCGGACTAGAGAATTGCCTGAGGAGGCTACTTTGCACTTCCGCTGCGAGAGCCGCCGTGTGCTCCTCCGTACGGAGGGAGCGTTCGGTGTTTCCGTTGACCGTGATTACTCCTCGAGGGCCTGGCATCTTGAGCTTGAGATATGCATAGTGCGGCACCCATTGAACTTTGCAAATGCGGTTCGTCCGAGCAGGGCGTGATAGCCACTGTGAAACGGGACTATATCGAAGATTAACTCTTCGCTTCGGAAGTTGTCCGGAGATCCGAATACCACGTCAAGTGTTACTGAGCCTGTACAGTTGGCTTCTACACCTGGTATAACGCCTTTAAAGGTCGTTTTTGTGGGCTTAATCCTTGATGGATCTATGCCCATTTTCTGCACTGTATCCTGATAAAGCAGGTTTAGGCTGCTGCCGCCGTCCATGAGGACTCTTGTGAGATGAAATCCGTCGATGATTGGGTCGAGAACCAATGCGGCGAAGCCACCATGACGGATGCTAGTGGGATGGTCCCTTCGATCAAAAGTGATCGGGCAGGAGGACCATGGGTTGAACTTCAGGGCGACTGGCTACATCGCGTATACGTCCCGTAGCGCACGCTTCCGCTCCCTCTTGGGAATGTGGGTTGCGTATATCATGTTCACCGTCCGCACTTGTGGGGGAAAACCCTTCTATCCATTGTTGTTCAGCGGCTTGGGCTCCTCCTCGTCGTCGCTGTGCAGCCCCTTGTCTTTGTTTTCGGCTCTTAACTTGCCTGACTGCTTGAACACCCAACAATCTCTGGTAGTGTGATTGGCTGGCCTTTCGAGGGTGCCATGTATTAGGCACAAGCGGTCGAGTATTCGGTCCAAACTGGACGGGCCCTGAGTATTCTTTTTGAATGGCTTTTTCCGCTGACCGGATTTGTAGCCTTTGAATCCGGCATTGACTATCGTGTCTTCATTGTTGTCGCTGCTAACGCGGCGTTTTTTCTTATTCCGACGTGTCCTGCCACTTTTGTCCTTGGTATCCGAATTACCAGGGTTCTTTGATAAGTTGTTACTGTGAGCTAGCCAGCTGTGAAAGTGCGTTATATCGACTAGAGGGGGGGTGAATAGGCGATTTTTATGAAAGTCTTCAAAATGTGGAAGTTATGAAGACAAACAGAGTGGACAAGCCTATCACTATGCAGCGGAACTTAGATTACACAAGGCAAGCCATAGTCAAGTATACAATATAGTGAAAGCACAGTGACAAACAGCTTCAGTGTAATGAGGATCAGGTAGGAAGAAGTTATGAAGCCAAACAAATCATACAGTCAAGTTGTGAAGACAGAAGATAAAGCAAGCATGCAATGGCTTCACAATGTGTACTGGTAAGTAAAGGGGGGTGAAGATGAAACCAGTGACACACTGAAGACAATGATATGTTGGACCAGTTCCAGTTGCTGTGACAACTGTACGTCTGGTTGGAGCGGCTAGGTATTTAAACCAAAGGACACACAGTCCCGGACACCCAGTCCTGAACACGCAGTTCAGGACACCCAGTCCTCACCGTTTTCTCCTTGAGCTAAGGTCACACAGACCTCGCCCAATCACTCTGGTAAGTCTTCAAGGTAGACTCCCAAACTTTCATAGACTTCGTTCACCGGCAATCCACAATTACTCTTGGATGCTCAGAACGCGACGCCTAACCGGCTGGAGGCTGCACAGTCCTCAAGTGTAATAAGTCTTCAGATCACTCAGACACGAAGACTTAAGTGATGCCCAATTACTCTGGCTCTGGGTGGTTAGGGCTTTTCTCCTCGCTAGGGATTTTCTCTCAAAGGCTTTGAGGTGGGTTGCTCTCAAACGACAAAAGCCGTGCACTGAAATCTGAGCAGCCAACCGTTTATGGTTGTAGGGGTGGACTATTTATAGCCACTTGGCAACCCGACCTGATTTGTCCGAAATGACCCTAGGTCACTAAGGAACTGACACGTGTATCAACGGTCGAATTTTGAACTCGCATGGCAACTTTACTTGGGCTACAAGTAAAGCTGACTTGTCTGACTCTGGACAAGATTTTCCCTCATTGTCTTCAATCGAAGACATAGGATTTGGATTAGGCATCACTTCAGTCATCCTGACTGGTTCTCTTGGACCCCACTTAACAGTACGGTGGTTCCTATGACACAACATGAATGAAGTAAAACTACGAAGGATCTAAGTCTTCGAGTTCCATAGGCTTCAAGGGGAGTCTTCACATGTCATTGTCTTCAACATGAATGTCTTCATAAACCACCATTGTCTTCAATGTCTTCGTACATTTTTAGGGGTCATCTCTGGTAGCTAAACCGAATCAATGAGGGACTTCTACCTATGTTATCCTGCAATTCTCACAAACACATTAGTCCCTCAACTAGGTTTGTCGTCAATACTCCAAAACCAACTAGGGGTGGCACTAGATGCACTTACAATCTCCCCCTTTTTGGTGATTGATGACAAACTAGTTGAAGTTTTCAACGGGGAATATAATTTGTGAAATTGTAAAGGAATTGTCTTCATAAGCTGCAAGGGCTCCCCCTGAAGATGTGCATATAAGTGATTTGCTTCTGGAACGCAAATGCACATGGCAGGTTGTACTTGTGGGAATCCACTTCAACTTATGATGACAATCCACCATGCATGTAAAGGTATATGAAGAGAATGACATGCATAATGAAAAATGGACATCTGCGAAATGATATAAGTGCGGAATTTATCGTCGTACATGCGGAATTTATCTTCGCAAAAACATAGTGGCAAACAAGTAGCAGACGACCATCAAGTTTAAGTGTTACAACTCAAAGAACCAAATGTAGCAAAACGAGAGTTGTAAGCACGAAGCAAAATGCAAAATATAAAGCACCCGCCCATATTATTGACCCGCTTGAAGACTATAAACATCATATGCTTCTCCCCCTTTTGTCAGTGATGACCAAAAAGGTTTGAAGACATAGAGTTTTCTATGCGTTCCCAGGCGCGGCAGGGTCGGTGGAGGCGTTTGGTGGTGCTGACGAGCTTGGTGCAGGGTCGACGCGCGCTGAAGAAGGTGGTGGTGATGTAGCGTCATCTTATTCCTCAATGATTCTTCCAGTCACTATGGCAGCAGAGGAAGAGAACTCTGAATCTTCAAGCGACAGAGTTCTGCGCAGCACAGCTCTTCTGGGGGGTGTGGAGTCAAACTTGAATCTCTCTCTGAAGCCATCCTCTTGAAGTTCAGCTTCAGTGCACATCATGGTGAGGCCTTTCCAAGTGCGGCGACAGGTTTCATGTGCGACAAAGGCATTCTTGGTGGCCAGATTTCTGATGCGATTGACGTCTTGCATGATACTGCGCATCTGCCTTTTGAGCCAGTCGTGATGCCTATCTTGCTTTTGGTGAAGAGCCACAAGAAGTTCACCTTCATTGAGTGTACGAGCGCGTTTCTTGGGTCTCTGTGCAGCTGTGCTGTCAGTGGCTTCAGTTGATGCAGGGGCACGTGTGGTGCCAGCCATTGGATATACTCTGGAGATGGCTTCAACACCTTCATCATTCTGAGTGAAGCTCCGGTGTTCTGCATTCTGAAGACTTAATGGTTGCTTGGCAGGCTCAGGATATATTGCTTCAGCAGAGGTGTCCACATCAGGTAAGAAGATTCTATGGTTGCGGGCAGAGGGCTGATAGGAGATAGCAGAGTGGAGCTTGATTAGCCTCATAACCCATGGAGCATAAATCTTCAAACCAAAGAGATCTGAGCCAGACGCTGCAAGTTGGCGTATAAAGAGATCCTGGGCATTGAAGCATTTGCCATGCAGGATACAGAAGATGAGAGTCTTCATGGCACCTTCAACCTTGGCATATGGAGAGTGCCCCTTAATGGGCCATAGAGTCCACCTGACGATGTGATATATAGTTCTGGGCAGGTACTCTAAGTCTTCAACGAAGAACTCCGTTGGGTAAGGTGCATCAAGAGGCAATGGCTTCATCATTGAGAGCATCTGACTCATATTTGGCTCAGGTCGCTGGAATATGCTCTCAATTGCTTCAGCATGGAGTTGGCAGCCTTCTTCGAAGAGTTCGCCAGGAGTGGGTAGGCCGGTAAGCTCAATGTATCGAATGCATTGGCTTCATGATGGACATTGCCGGTCATCCACTCCAGGACCCAGGTCTTCGGATCTCTGTTGTAGCCTTTGATATGCAATGTGGCATAGAACTGGAGCAGAAGCTCTTCATTCTAGTGCTCTTCATCTGTGATAAACGGCAGCAGACCCACTTGCTTGAAGCAATCCAGTGCTTCTTCCAGACCAGGCAGACCAGCAACAGCTTCAACCTCAAGACGCTGGTGAGGAAAGATACGGCCTTGGTTGTATAGAATGCATGAGTAGTAGCTGCGCTGTGGGTAGCTCCAGAACCTATCTGATACAATTCGTTCCCTTGAATAAGGGTTCTTGGAGCTGTTGAAGAACGTGTTGTCTTCCCTGAAGCTATTGACATTAAAGGAGCCAGGAGCTGATGCAGGACCTGGGAACCTTGGCAGTCGTGGGATTGGCTTCTGGACCTGCGGCCTGTGTGCAACATGATAGTTGTACTACGGACCGGCAGCAGACTCAGGCACAGAATGTTCAGATGCAATGGCTTTAGTAGCTGGTGGTGGGAAGGGCTCCACAATTGCTTCAGTGTGGGTGGTGGCAGCCTCAAGGATTTCAGCCTCAACACGTGTAGTGAGAGGGATGGATTCAGGTACGTTCTCCTTGAGAACTTCTTCTTGTTGGTTCGGGGGAGACGGAGCTTGAGGTTCTTCATGTTCTTCGGCTGATGCAGCCGGAATGTCGTCAGCAGCCTGAGCCCTTGGCCCTTTGCGAAGCCTACGGAATGTAGGCGACGCCGGTGGAGTTGCAGTGGGCTGGGGCTCATTCTCTTCCTCCTGCGGGCGATCTTCCCACGATGCATCTTGGGTGATTGGTGTCAAGGGACGACCAATGCTGATCATTTCGCTTGTTTCAAGCTGAGGAAGGACTGCATCACCTTGTATATTGTCTTGGAGACCAATGTCTTCAGCAGCGTTGGGGTCGTCTGCTGGAATGTCTTCAGCATGCGGAGCCTCTGTGAAAGCAGGCTCATGCATGGTCAACTGACGATCTTCGTCAGGATAGCGGACGGAGAGGGGTTCGACTATCAGGGGCTCTGTGGGAGCAGCCCGAGATTTCTTGGTCTTGCGCTTCTTGATGGTGGGGTCAGAAGGAGAGGCTTCAGGGTGTTTCCTCTTCCTTGCTTCAGCTTCGGCTGTCCGTGTCTTCTTGAGCTCTGAAGCGATTGAGCGGTGCTTTGGCTTCGAGCCAGTCTTAGCAGTGGGGAAGACAATCGGAACAGCTTCTTGCCTTGGTGCCTCTTGTTCAGCCACAGCGGGCTTCTTCTTTTTCTTCGCGGCCATCCTGGGGCCGATGCCGGGACGCCCAAGTGCCTTGCGCTTCTCGGCCTCATTGTAGGCCTGCACACAGAGATCAGCCAAAGTCTTCATTCGCTCCCGCGAACCCTGAGCTTCTGCATGTTTCTTCAAAAAGTTTTCCTTCAACTCATGCAACATGACTTTGAAGTCCTTGACTTCTTGGACGCTGAGCGTGGCCATATTTTGCTTGAACTGAGCCTTCTCAAAATCAATCTTCTGCTTCAGTTCAACAATGCGCTGGGCAATTGCAAGTTCTGAAGCAATAGCGCCTTGGAAGGCGACGCTGAGGCCAATGGGCAGCTACAGATCATCGAAGCTGATATTGGGTGTATCAAACCACTCATCAATGAAGTTGTGTATGATTGCTGCATCAAACAGAGGCAGATTGTTGAAGATTTCAGCCTCCTCCTTGCTCTTGATGAGCTGCTCAAGAGCGTCATCGCCAAGATCTTCGTCACTGGACAGATCAATGGCCTCGCTGCGCAGAATGGCAGCAGCTGTGAGCTCTTTGCCAGTGTGTGGCTGAGGCTTCTTGGCTTCTTGGGGCTTGGAGACTCGTGATAAGTCTTCAGACTGCACACTTGCTTCAGGAGGTGCAGTTGCCAATGGCTTCGCTCTGGAGATTTTGGGAGAAGCGGCTAGCTTTGAAGCTTTTGGCTTCTTCGTCGGCTTCGGCTTTGGTGCAGTAGGAGCGTCATCAGACTCACTGTCTGTTGGAGGGTCGTTCACGGCAGTCCCTTGGACTAGAATGCGAGTGATGAGGCCTTCGAGATTGGCATATGGCCCGATGATATTGGGATTTGCGTCGCGTGTGCCATCCGCCCTTGGCTTAGAGGGACCAGGGTTGAAGTCCAACCCCAACTCCTTCTTGTTTTGCTTCGCAGAGTTCTGAGCAAATTGGAAGTTGCACTTGAACAGAGTGTCATCGCGACACCAGAGAAGTGATGACGGATGTGCTTCAGCTGGCTGTGGTCCTCTGACCATGCATGGAAAGAAGCCTTGAGCAATGGCTTCGTATCTGGACCGGGGTACAAGGTTTTTGTACAATACGTCTCCCCATGGTCTCTTGATGGCGCACCTTTCTGCATACTCCTTAGTGACGAAGCGGTATTGGAACCACTGATCTGCCCAATATCTTCGAATCCATTGGATTCGTGTCTTGCGCTGACCATAGCTCTCTTCAGGATCAGTTTGGTACATTTCTGCCAAGTCATCAGGCAGATCTTTAGACATTTCACCACGTCTCTGTCTGCCTCCCTTCCTTGCTGGTTTTTCTGCTGCCATGAAGCTTAACTTGGAAGGCTTCAAGATGTTCAAAGTCTTCAAAGGCTTCCTTTTGCTTGACCAACAGGAACTCGCTTCAGGAGAATTGATGTGACGCTATAAGAACTCTGCAAATGAATGCAGACTATGAGAACCAAAAGATTCTCCCATGGACATGTACCTGTGACAGCATTAAGGTGCGAGGGAAGGGGAAGAGGTCATATGCATTCTCAGAAGATTTTGAAGATAAATCAGTTTAGAAGATATTGACCTCATCATGCGAAGACATTCACTTTATAGAAAAGAAGTTGGTTCCAGATTTGTACGAACCCATAGATCAGTACAAGTGGGGAATCTAACTACTTCATGAAGCACAAGTGAATATACTAGGCAAGTTATGAGATGCAGATGAGAGAGATGAAACTTGTGTGAATAGAAACTTCTTATGGCAGAAAGTGACGGAACTATAGGATCAAAAGAGGCTGTAAAAAGAGGTTTTATTTACCACACTTGGAACTGCTAGACAAAGTGAGAGTTGAGGCCGAGCAGTTCAATCCTCCGTGCCCTAACTTGGCAACGGAAGACACCTACGGCGACGGCGGAGAGACCGATGTCCGCAGTCGGCGTGAAAACGGCGTCGGAGAGGTTGCGGCAATGAAGCACTTCGTCGCCGGCGTCGTTGAGAGTTAGCGGTGGCGCTAGGGTTCGTGCGAGGGTGGAAGAAGGGATAATGACCGCAGTGAATCGTGTATTTATAGGGATAGGGGCGGCACTGCGCTATTACTCAGGTGCCCCTGGCGATTCGCATCTGATCAGTACGTGGCCATCATGCGGTATTGTGGGGGCAGTTCCACATCCCACGCACGCCTTGTTTGTCGGGTGTCGTTCCTACTTCTCCGGATTTCTTTTTGTTGGAAAAGTATTGAAAACGGTTTCAAAGTTTGTCTCTGTGTCTTCAACTGACAAGGATGCAGTGAAGACATTCAACAGTTTCAATAGAATGCATATGACTTGGAGAGATAGAGTTTGAGGTAGGAAGCATGGAGAGGTTAGGGTCCCATCACATTCACTTAGTTCAAAAGATTCAAACAAGAAGACATAGCTATAAGTGAATGCTGTAGAGGACAGAACACCAGTACATATATATAATCAACATAGTGAAGATAATCATGAAGACATGTTGAGATTGAAGCCAAACCAAATGTGAAGACATAGCAAATGTAACGCCATGAGTGAAACGCTTCAAGCAGAAAATTTGGTGGTGGCGTTACCCACCGTATAGGAAGTATTAGACCCAGACACGGCGCACAATTATCGTGGCGCTCCGAAGTCAAATTCCATGTTAATGTATTCACACTTAGAATGTATGTCTTCATAGATTGAAGATATACGTTACTACGTGTGTTGCACATCTAAGTCATCAACATGCATAAGTGTTAGGATGTGTGCCTGATCACAGGACATTAGAGGATTCCAAGATATTTAGCTCACACGTAACTTGCAAAATCTCTTCTCATCCAAGGGCTTGGTGAAGATATCTGCCAATTGCTCTTCAGTGTTGACGTGTATGATATCAATATCTTCCTTTGCAACATGATCTCTGAGAAAATGATGACGAATTTCAATGTGCTTTGTCTTCGAGTGCTGAACTGGGTTGTTGGCGATCTTGATGGTGCTTTCGTTGTCGCAGTAAAGTGGCACTTGCTTCAGATGAATGCCATAATCCTTGAGGGTTTGCTTCATCCATAGAAGCTGAGCGCAGCAGGATCCAGCAGCAATGTATTCAGATTCAGCAGTGGAGAGAGATACACAGTTCTGCTTCTTTGAAGACCAACATACAAGTGATCGGCCCAGAAAGTGACATGTGCCTGATGTGGAATTCTGATCAACCTTGTCACCAGCGTAATCAGCATCCGAAAATCCAACCAGATCAAACTCTGAGCCCTTTGGATACCATAACCCTAGAGTTGGGGTGTGAGCCAAATATCGAAGAATTCGCCTCACAGCTAAGTGATGCGACTCCTTTGGTGCCGCTTGGAATCGAGCACACATGCAAACACTAAGCATAATATCTGGCCTAGATGCACATAAAAAAAGCAAGGAACCAATCATGGAGAGGTATACCTTTTGATCGAACTCTTTACCATTGTCGTCAGGACCCAGATGATGTTTGGCTGGCATTGGTGTTGTGAAACCTTTGCAGTCTTGCATACCGAACTTCTTCAGACAATCTTTGAGATACTTCTCTTGAGATATGAAGATGCCATTGCGTTGTTGCCATATCTGAAGACCGAGGAAGAATTTCAGCTCCCCCATCATAGACATCTGATATTGCTCTTGCATCATATATCCGAACTCCTCACTGTAGTTCTGATTGGTGCAACCGAAGATAATGTCATCCACATATATTTGGCACACAAATAGTTCACCATCATATGTCTTCATGAAGAGAGTGGGATCTAGGGAACCAGGTATGAAGCCTTTGCTCTTCTGGAAGTATTTGAGTGTATCATACCAGGCCCGAGGGGCTTGTTTGAGGCCATATAGTGCCTTATTGAGCTTGTAAACCATGTCAGGATGTTTTGGATCTTCAAACCCAGGTGGTTGTGCAACAAACACTTCTTCTTCAATTTTGCCATTAAGAAAGGCACTCTTCACATCCATTTGATACAGAATTATGTTGTGATGATTTGCATAGGCCAGCAGTATACGGATGGCCTCAAGTCTGGCCACAGGAGCAAATGTTTCATCGAAGTCAATGCCTTCCAATTGAGTATATCCTTGAGCAACGAGACGAGCCTTGTTTCTGACGACTTGACCATGCTCATCTTGCTTGTTGCGGTATATCCATTTGGTGCCTATTATGTTATGCTTCCGTGGATCAGGATGCTTAACCAACTCCCATACATTGTTCAGCTCAAACTGTTGAAGCTCTTCTTGCATAGCTTGAATCCATTCAGGTTCCATAAAAGCTTCTTCAACTTTCTTGGGTTCTGTGATTGAAACGAATGCAAAGTGTCTGCAGAAATTTGCCAGTTGAGTTGCCCTTGAACGAGTCAGTGGACCAGGTGCATTGATGCTATCAATTATTCTGTCAATCTGCACTTCATTGGCAACACGAGGGTGTATGGGTCGAAGACTTTGCTCTTGCTGATCTATGTTGTCATGGGGAGGAATGTCTTCAGGCTGAGCATTGTCTTCGTGTGGATCAGGTGCTGAGATGATAAGTTCTTCTTCAGGATGAGCTTCAGAAGGTATAATTTCTCCAGTTCCCATTAGCTTGATCGATTCACTGGCTGGAACTTCATCTAGCACATCTGGGAGTTGCTCTCTTTGTGACCCATTGGTCTCATCGAACCGCACATCCACTGTTTCAACCACTTTGTAGTGAAAGAGATTGAAGACTCTGTAGGAGTGCGAATCCTTTCCATATCCAAGCATGAAGCCCTCATGTGCTTTTGGAGCAAATTTTGAGGTGTGGTGAGGGTCCTTGATCCAGCATCTTGAGCCAAATACTCTGAAGTAACTGACATTTGGCTTCTTGCCAGTTAGAAGTTCATAAGATGTCTTATTCAGAAGCTTGTGAAGATAGACACGGTTGATTGTATGGCATGCAGTGTCAATGGCTTCAGTCCAGAATTTTCTTGGAGTCGTGTACTCATCTAACATTGTTCTGGCCATCTCAATGAGTGTTCTGTTCTTGCGTTCGATGATGCCATTCTGCTGTGGCGTGTACGGAGCTGAGAATTCATGAGTGATGCCCAATGTATCAAGATATGTGTCAAGGCCAGTGTTCTTGAATTCAGTGCCATTGTCACTTCTGATGTGCTTTATCTTGGCGCCATAATTGTTCATAGCCCGATTTGCGAAGCGTCTGAAGACATCCTGCACTTCAGTCTTGTAAAGGATTATGTGCACCCAAGTATATCTAGAGTAATCATCAACAATGACGAAGCCATAGAGGCAAGCAGTAGTGGAAAAAGTTGAGTAGTGAGTGGGACCAAAGAGATCCATGTGAAGCAGTTCGAAGGGTTGAGTAGTGGTCATGATTGTCTTCGAAGGATGTTTTGCCCTTGTCATCTTCCCTGCTTCACAGGCACCGCATAAGTGATCTTTCTTGAACTTGACGCCCTCAATGCCTATGACATGCTTCTTCTTTGCAAGGGTGTGGAGGTTCCCAATGCCAGCATGCCCAAGCCGCCGATGCCAAAGCCAGCATTCTGAAGCCTTTGCGAGAAGACATACTGCAAGCTGTGGCCCTGCTGAGAAATCTACCACGTACAAATCATCTTTCCGATATCCTTCAAACACTAGAGACTTGTCAGATTCCATTAGTACCAGGCAACGATATTTTCCAAAGATTACAATCATGTTCAAATCGCAAAGCATTGAGACAGACATTAAGTTGAAGCCAAGGGATTCAACAAACATGACTTTATCCATGTGTTGATCCTTTGAGATTGCAACTCTACCTAGACCCAATACCTTACTTTTACCAGTGTCAGCAAATGTGATGTGGCTCTTGTCAGATGGACGTAAGGTTGAGTCCATAAAGAGACTTCTTTTGCCAGTCATGTGATTTGTACACCCGCTGTCAATGATCCATTCTGAAGACTCTGTAGTCACTAGTGTCGTACCCTACAGTGCAGTTAGGGGGATATGCTTCACGAAGAGTATTGTGAAGCAAAAACATTTGACAAACCAGTGGATTATGAAAACTTAGATCCAGGTTAGGACAAGTAGGGAGAGTAGCATGCGATTCAGGTATGAAATACATAGTGATGCCATTCGGGCATTTGATCTTGCGCCCCACAAGATTTTTAAGGTCCCCAGCTATAGCGTCAGAAGATTTTGGTTTTCTGCTGGAGACCTTTCCCTGCAAAAGAGAGTTAAGCTTTCTTAACCACCCACATCTTCAAGGGTGGCTTAGAAGCAATAAGTCTAAGTGCAGCATCTGAGAATTTTGGCTTTGGAGCCCTGGCAAACAGTCTAGCAGGCGGGCAATAGTACTCATAACAATAAGCAGAATAGTTCTTGGTCATATGAGCATGACGGTTTGAAGAACCGCTCTCATATGCCTGAGCATGGTTTCCCTGCAAAACATTTGCGTTAGTGCGACTCAAGTGAGTCCTCTGCCTGTATGAAGCCTTTGGACCATATGAAGCCTTTGGTCTGAGGTTTGTCTTCTTCATGTGAGGTGTCATGAGGACATTCACAGGAAGATTCTCCAGACACGTTTTTGGAACCCAGATCTTCTTCATAGGCGGTCCATTCCTGCAGTTAGTACCAATGTACCTGGCAAATACTTCACCATTCTGATTTTTAAACAGTTTATAGTTTGCATCAAAGGATTCATCAATGATAATAGGATCAGCACAAGTGAAGCCAGATAGATTGGATGGATCTGCTGAGGATTCCTTTGCAGCAACCCATGTGGTTTTGGGGTACTGCTCAGGTTTCCAGTAAGATCCATCTGCATTAATTTTCCTCACGAACCCAACACCCTCTTTCCTAGGGTTTCGGTTCAGAATCTGCTTCTTGAGGACATCACATAATGTCTAATGTCCTTTGAGACTTTTGTACATCCCTGTTTCAAGCAATGTCTTCAACCTAGCATTCTCATCAGCAATAGCAGTGGTATCCTCAACAGAGGGGTTAGTTACCACTTCAACAGTTGAAGATATTGCAACAGCAGTAGCAGTGGAACATTCAGCAACAGAAGTAGCATTATCACGCTCAATGCATTTAAGGCATGGTGGTTCAAATCCTTCCTGAGTAGAACTGATCTGTTCGGCTCGAAGTGACTCGTTTTCCTTTTGAAGATCATCATGATCCGCTCTCAACTTCTCAAGATCTTGCTTCTTTTGAAGATAATCATAGGAAAGCTTTTCATGAGTAGTTGAGAGAGTCTCAAGACGATCTTCGAGTTCCTGATACTTAACATGAAGATTTTTTATGTCTTCAATTAAGGATTCAGAACGAGTCATTTCAGCACCCAACAGATCATCGCTTCTGTCTAATAGTTTTTGAATATGTTCCATGGCCTTTTGTTGTTCATTTGCAATTTTAGCAAGTGTTTTGTAGCTGGGTTTTGAATCACAATCAGAGTCATCGTCACTGGATGTTTGATAGTGAGTAGTGCGTGTGTTTACCTTGGCACCACGTGCCATGAAGCAGTAGGTAGGAGTAGAGTCGTCCTTGTCATTTGCATCGGTGTTGGTGATGAAGTCATTGTCTTCAGTGTTGAAGATGGACTTGGCGACGTAGGCTGTAGCCAGACTCGCAATGCCTGAATCAGACTCCTCCTCAGACTCCACCTCTGCCTCCTCAGAAGAGGATTCCTCCTCTGAATCCATTTCTTTGCCAACAAACGCACGAGCCTTGCCAGATGAACTCTTCTTGTGTGATGAAGACTTTGAGGAAGACTTGGAAGAAGACTTTGAGTATTTCTTCTTCTTGTTGTCGGAGTCATATTCCTTGCTCTTCTTCTTCTTTCTACTTTCATTGTCCCATTGTGGACACTCAGAGATGAAGTGTCCAGTTTTCTTGCACTTGTGACATGTTTTCTTCTTGTTGTCATGAGCAGAAGCTTCATCATTCCTTGAGCTTGATCGTGAAGACTTTCTGAAGCCTTTCTTCTTGGTGAATTTCTGGAACTTCTTCACTAGCATTGCAAGTTCCCTTCCAATGTCTTCAGGATCATCAGAACTGATGTCAGATTCTTCTTCAGATGAGGACACAGCTTTTGCCTTCAAGGCACGAGTTCGCCCATAGTTTGGACCGTAGATATCTCTTTTCTCAGAAAGCTGAAACTCATGTGTGTTGAGCCTCTCAAGTATGTCAGACGGATCGAGTGTCTTGAAATCTGGACGTTCTTGAATCATCAGGGCTAGGATGTCAAACAAACTGTCAAGTGATCTCAGCAGCGTCTTGACGATTTCATGTTTGGTGATCTTAGTGGCGCCGAGGGCTTGAAGCTCATTTGTGATGTTAGTGAGCCAGTCAAATGTATGCTGGACATTCTCATTGTCATTTCACTTGAAGCGGTTGAAGAGGTTGCGAAGAACACTCATTCTCTGATCTCTCTGGGTTGAGATGCCTTCATTGACTTTGGAGAGCCAGTCCCAGACCAGCTTGGATGTCTTCAAGGCACTCACACGGCCGTACTGTCCCTTGGTCAGATGACCATAGATAATGTTCTTGGCAGTAGAGTCCAGTTGAGTGAACTTCTTGACATCAGCAGCAGTGACACCTTCTCCAGCCTTGGGAACACCGTTTTCGATGACATACCATAGGTCGACATCAATGGCTTCAAGATGCATGCGCATCTTATTCTTCCAGTAGGGATATTCAGTTCCATCGAAGACGGGGCACGCAGCGGAGACTTTAATTATCCCTGCAGTCGACATAGCTAAAACTCCAGGTGGTTAAACCGAATCACACAGAACAAGGGAGCACCTTGCTCTGATACCAATTGAAAGTGCGTTATATCGACTAGAGGGGGGGGTGAATAGGCGATTTTTATGAAAGTCTTCAAAACGTGGAAGTTATGAAGACAAACAGAGTGGAGAAGCCTATCACTATGCAGCGGAAGTTAGATTACACAAGGCAAGCCATAGTCAAGTATACAATATAGTGAAAGCACAGTGACAAACAGCTTCAGTGTAATGAGGATCAGGTAGGAAGAAGTTATGAAGCCAAACAAATCATATAGTCAAGTTGTGAAGACAGAAGATAAAGCAAGCATGCAATGGCTTCACAATGTGTACTGGTAAGTAAAGGGAGGTGAAGATGAAACCAGTGACACACTGAAGACAATGATATGTTGGACCAGTTCCAGTTGCTGTGACAACTGTACGTCTGGTTGGAGCGGCTAGGTATTTAAACCAAAGGACACACAGTCCCGGACACCCAGTCCTGAACACGCAGTTCAGGACACCCAGTCCTCACCGTTTTCTCCTTGAGCTAAGGTCATGCAGACCTCGCCCAATCACTCTGGTAAGTCTTCAAGGTAGACTCCCAAACCTTCACAGACTTCGTTCACCGGCAATCCACAATTACTCTTGGATGCTCAGAACGCGACGCCTAACCGGCTGGAGGATGCACAGTCCTCAAGTGTAATAAGTCTTCAGATCACTCAGACACGAAGACTTAAGTGATGCCCAATTACTCTGGCTCTGGGTGGTTAGGGCTTTTCTCCTCGCTAGGGATTTTCTCTCAAAGGCTTCGAGGTGGGTTGCTCTCAAACGACAAAAGCCGTGCACTGAAATCTGAGTAGCCAACCGTTTATGGTTGTAGGGTGGACTATTTATAGCCGCTTGGCAACTCGACCTGATTTGTCCGAAATGACCCTGGGTCACTAAGGAACTGACACGTGTATCAACGGTCGAATTTCGAACTCACACGGCAACTTTACTTGGGCTACAAGTAAAGCTGACTTGTCTGACTCTGGACAAGATTTTCTCTCATTGTCTTCAGTCGAAGACATAGGATTTGGATTAGGCATCACTTCAGTCATCCTGACTGGTTCTCTTGGACCCCACTTAACAGTACGGTGGTTCCTATGACACAACATGAATGAAGTAAAACTACAAAGGATCTAAGTCTTCGAGTTCCATAGGCTTCAAGGGGAGTCTTCACATGTCATTGTCTTCAACATGAATGTCTTCATAAACCACCATTGTCTTCAATGTCTTCGTACATTTTTAGGGGTCATCTCTGGTAGCTAAACCGAATCAATGAGGGACTTCTACCTGTGTTATCCTGCAATTCTCACAAACACATTAGTCCCTCAACTAGGTTTGTCGTCAATACTCCAAAACCAACTAGGGGTGGCACTAGATGCACTTACAAGCTGTCTTCTCCCGCACAAAAGCGGGTCATGAGTGTCGTGAGGGCTGCCAGGGATTTCGGCTTTTCCTGTCCCAGGTGCCGGGCAAGCCACTCGTCGCGGATGTTATGCTTGAAGGCTGCTAGGGCCTCTGCATCTGGACAGTCGACTATCTGGTTTTTCTTTGTTTGGAACCGTGTCCAGAATTGTCTGGCCAATTCCTCTGGCTGCTGAATTATGTGGCTTAAGTCGTCGGCATCCGGTGGTCGCACATAAGTGCCCTAGAAGTTGTTGAGGAATGTGGCTTCCAGGTCCTCCCAAGAACCAATTGAGTCTGCTGGCAAGCTGTTAAGCCAATGCCGGGCCGGTCCTTTAAGTTTGAGCGGTAGGTATCTGATGGCGTGTAGATCATCGCCGCGTGCCATGTGGATATGAAGGAGATAATCCTCGATCCATACCGCTGGATCTGTTGTGCCATCGTATGATTCGATGTTTACGGGTTTGAAGCCCTCTGGGATTTTATGCTCCATTACTTCATTCGTGAAGCATAGCGAGTGTGCGGCGCCTCTGTACTGGGCTATATCACGACGTAGCTTGGAAGAGCTATGTTGTGTTCGGCCCGGCCAGATTTGTTGTATCCAGAGTGAAGATCATCGTCACGTGTCGTAGGGCGCCTGCGTGATCCGTAGATCGATCTTGTTTGTCTTGCCTTGTCCTCCAGTATGCCTCGCAGGTCTGGCGCATTTTCCCGTGCCCTAGTTGAGTGTCGTCGGGGCATGGCTTGGGTGGAGGGTCGAGAGACCTCTTTGTCGCGGCCTCGAGGTGGCCGGTCTGCCATGTCATGCGCTGGTGATGTAGGTGCTTCCTCCTTTGATCGGGGTAGCGGCCTGCACTTTGGGTAACTCTTGGAGGGGCGTTCGAGATCATACTCTTCGGCCACAAGGACTTCAGTCCATCTGTCAGCTAGCAAATCTTGGGCAGCTCTAAGCTGCTGCTGCTTTGTCTTGAGGCTGCTTGCCATGGCTAAAAGCCTGCGTCTAAAACGCTCTTGTTCGGCTGGGTCTGATGGTATGACGAATTAGTCGTCATCGAGGCTTGCCTCGTCTTCGAAGGGAGGCATATAGTTATCATCCTCAACCTCTTGGTCTGCCACTCTCTCATGAGGGCTGGCTTCTTCATCTTCCTATGCTGAATCTTGCTGAGGTGGGTGTTCTTCGGCGCTGTCCGGGGTAGTATTATCTCCCGTGTTGGAATCACCATTTTTTCTTTGGTGGGATTTAGAGCGGCGCCGCTGACACCGGCGCTTTGGCTGTTTCTTGGGGGTATCCTCCCCCACTGTTCCATCGCCATCTCCATCCTTTGGAGTGTCCACCATATATATGTCATATGACGAGGTGGCCTTCCAGTGCCCTACAGGTGCTGGTTCCTGTTCGTCTCCTACATCGTCGTCCATACCGTCGATGTCTTCGGAGCCGAAATCAAGCATGTCGGTTAAATCGTCGACAGTGTCTACAAAGTGGGTGGTGGGTGGGCTTTGAATTTCTTCATCGTCCGCATCCCATCCTCGCTGGCCGTAATCCAGCCAGGGATCTCCTAATAAAGAGAGAGACTTAAGAGAATTCAGGATGACGCCAAAAGGCGAGTGCTGAAAGATGTCCGCGGCGGTGAACTCCATTATCGGCACCCAATCGGATTCGATTGGCAGGGGTGCGGGGGGTTCGGAGTCTGGGGAGGATTCCGGATCCTCGGAGTCACGGATCATGCAGAGTGCGGTGCTAGCGTTCGCCTCGATCGCCTTTAAGATCGCAGCCCCCGAGGTGGCGTCCAACCGCTTGTCCTCGATTGGCGCAATAGGCTCCGAGTTAGAGGTCAGTACCGATGCGTGTGCGGCCTCCAGGACACTACCCGGAGGCAGAGCTAGATCATGCCCCTCGATATAGTGCGGCGCGCTTGGCCGTGGCTCGAACCCATCGAAGATCAAGTCTCCGCGGGTGTCAGCCGTGTAGTTTAAGCTTCCAAACCTGACTTGATGGCCAGGGGCGTACCTTTCGATCTACTCCAAGTGGCCAAGAGAATTGGCCCGCAGAGCGAAGCCGCCAAAGACGAAGATCTGTCCGGGGAGAAAAGTCTCACCCTGGACCGCATCGTTGTTGATGATCAAAGGAGCCATCGGGCCTAAAGGCGACGACACAGAGGAACTCTCAATGAAAGCACCAATGTCGGTGTGAAAACCGGCGGATCTCGAGTAGGGGGTCCCGAACTGTGCGTCTAGGCCGGATGGTAACAGGAGACAGGGAACACGATGTTTTACCCAGGTTCGGGACCTCTTGATGGAGGTAAAACCCTACGTCCTGCTTGATTAATATTGATGATATGGGTAGTACAAGAGTAGATCTACTACGAGATTAGGAAGGCTAAACCCTAGAAGCTAGCCTATGGTATGATTGTTGTCTATGGAGTTGATGAAGTTGTCCTACGGACTAAAACCCTCCGGTTTATATAGACACCGGATAGGGTTAGGGTTACATAGAGTCGGTTACAATGGTAGGAGATCTTGAATATCCGCATCACCAAGCTTGCCTTCCATGCCAAGGAAAGTCCCATCCGGACACGGGACGAAGGCTTCAGTCTTGTATCTTCATAGTCCTGGAGTCCGGCTGAAGGTATAGTCCGGCTACCCGAACACCCCCTAATCCAGTACTCCCTCAAGGAGGCTGGCGTCTTGGCATGTGGCCACGTCAGAATTTTTGCACGTACCTGGAAACTAGGGGCTTTTTTAATAAAGAGTGTTGTTTCGCCCGCACTCATAAAGACCGAATACCTTAGGGAGTGTTCGGCGTCGCGAGTTTTGGCATTATATGCATCAGCTCCGAATCATGTCTTTGGTCAAATGTTGGGTTGCCCGGCTCCTGAGTTCGGCTACATTACATTTCGCTCTATCGGCTAAGGTAGCACCAGGAGAACTACTGCGATTGTGCCCCGGTTCGGCCAGGCGAGCACCTCAGTAGAGAAAGCCGAAAACTGACTATCATGATGTAGCGTGAGACTGGTCAGCCACTCGATGACCTATCGGAATCTATCGGATTCCTCTGCTTTAACGAAGGGCCGCTTCCCGGTCAGGCACATATGCGCCCGAACTTGGATGAGCGCAATCACCACCAAGGAGCTACCTAAATAGTCTGACTGTCAAGCTCCTATGGCTAAGTGAAAGTGTTAAAGCATTATAGTCCGGTTGCTTGGCCCGCTACGCTATCACCTCCTTTGTAGGACCAAGACGTTGGGTTAAGTGTGAAAATGCGTCTTCTGCGAGCACCCCCGCACTATGTGCGTGGGGGCTGAAGCCAACGACTGCAATCTTTCAGATTATATATATTAAAATGGCCGCACAGGAGGTGTTCCCAATACTTGAAGGCACAAGTATAAAAAGGCCACTACAGTTTATCAAAATATTACTTTATAATTACATATGCTATCATAACATAGCATCTTTCGAGCACTGCATCTTTATTACACGAGCGCCTTCAAGGACTTCCTGAAAATAGTGCTCGGAGGGTACTCGGCTTTTGTCCGAATCTCGGGACGCAACAACGGTGGTCTCCATCTCTGCCCAGTATGTCTTAACACGAGCAAGAGCCATCCTTGCGCCCTCTATGCATACTGACCTCTTCATTGCATTTATACGCGGCACCGCATCAAGGAATTGCTGCACCAAGCTGAAATAACTCTTCGGCTCCGATCTCCCCGGCCACAGATGACCCATGACGTACTTCATGGCGAGTCCAGACAACCTATTTAGTTCAGCCCATTGAGCCAAACGATCGTCCACCGCCAGTGGACGCTCTGGATTGTGAAACTGCGACCAAAAAAGCTTTTCCACTTCGCGATCTTTCTGATCTCGAAAGTGTTCGGTCGCATCAGCAGCACTCGCTGCCAAATCCAGATAGGTATCCTCCACACTCCACATCCAGTCCAACGCAGCAAACTTCGGATCGCAAAATTTCCTTCACAGCATGAAGGGCTTTCCAGCAGCAATCTGTTCGGCCTGACGCAGCTCCTCCTTCGCAGCTCTCATCGCGGAGCGCGCATCCTTGGCATTGGCAACGGCCTTCTCTAAGACTGTCTGTTTCGCCTGGTCTTCTTTCTCATGAAGTCTGCAACGGTCTACAGCACTTTTTAACTTTTCGTCCATCTTGGCCATCTCTTCCTTGCTTCGGCAATGAGCAGCCTGTTCGGCTCTCAGCTCTTCAAGGGCTTTCTTGGTGGCCACATCACTTTTGCTGGCTTGTTCTTTAGCTCGGGCAAGTTCTGCCCTAAGACTCTCCACGGCGGCCGCACCATCTGCGTCAAGCACACACATCATAAGACACAGGTATAAAACTGTTCTTACCCGATGTCGGCCGAGGAATTACATACCTTGAGCCTCATCAAGCCGCTTATTGACAAGCGTGATGTCGGCATCTGCCACGTCCAGTTGCCGCTTTAGTTCGGCAAAATCGTCAGTTCGGCTTGATTCCGGACACCCTGCCGCCTACATTCAAAGGCGACATCTTAGACCTGGGATTATGATCCTCCGCGTGCCATCATTTCTTGACGATGCGCAGAGTCTCAGGGGCTTTATCTACACAGGGCTTATCTTATTCATGCGCAACTGACAAAAGTATACATTATCTAATGTACCTCGAAACCCGTCAGTAAACTTTTGAGGGCCTCATGCAATCCGCTCTCTGCGGATGAAATCCTTTCAATCACCATGCCCATCAATGCGCGGTGCTCCTCCGAGATAGAAGCTCGCCCCAGAAGAATCTTTAGCTCCTCTGGCCGAGCACCAGACGGTGCCGGGCTCGTCCCATGACCTCTTTTGAAGGCCGGACGCGGAGAACCTCGGGGGGCCGCCGTCGGTGTCAAAACTGGCGAATCTCGGGTAGGGGGTCCCGAACTGTGCGTCTAGGCCGGATGGTAACAGGAGGCAGGGAACACGATGTTTTACCCAGGTTCGGGCCCTCTCGATGGAGGTAAAACCCTACGTCCTGCTTGATTAATATTGATGATATGGGTAGTACAAGAGTAGATCTACCACGAGATCAAGGAGGCTAAACCCTAGAAGCTAGCCTATGGTATGATTGTTGTCTATGGAGTTGATGATGTTGTCCTACGGACTAAAACCCTCCGGTTTATATAGACACCGGATGGGGTTAGGGTTACATAGAGTCGGTTACAATGGTAGGAGATCTTGAATATCCGCATCGCCAAGCTTGCCTTCCACGCCAAGGAAAGTCCCATTCGGACACGGGACGAAGTCTTCAATCTTGTATCTTCATAGTCATGTAGTCCGGCTGAAGGTATAGTCCGGCTACCCGAACACCCCCTAATCCAGGACTCCCTCAGTAGCCCCTGAATCAGGCTTCAATGACAACGAGTCCGGCACGCAAATTGTCTTCGGCATTGCAAGGCGGGTTCCTCCCCCATGTCCTTCATAGAAGATTGTAAACACCAAGAGTAGTGTCCGGCTCTGCAAAATAAGTTTCCACATATTGCCATAGAGAGAATAATATTAACACAAATCAAATCTGCTGACGTATTCCGCAGTGCGCCATCACACTACGGCCAAGTCCTTTACGAATCGTTTTTATTTTTTCACCTCAGCGTGTTTTGCGAGGCGGTTTCCTTGGCATGTCTTGTCAAAGCAGAGATCGTGTACCCCCCTTTTACGGGATTCTCATCAATACAGACGTGGGTAATCCAACCGCGCCACTTATCACGGCGCTTGGGAGGCAAGTAAGTTTTACCAGGCAGGTGGGGACGCACAACCGCATCCGCCCTTATAAAGGGATAAGGATCCACCTTTTTACCTACGCCTTCTTCGTCCTCTACCTATCCATCTCCTGCGCACTCGAGCTCTAGCGCCCAAGCTCGCACTTCCCACCTCAACCTCCTCCAGCAATGTCCGGAGCGGGAGGCAAGTGGATGGTCTCCACCGTTACGGAGGGCCAAGTTAAAAAGCTAAGGAAGGGTGGATACTTGTCCAAGGACATCGCGCACCGGCTTCCCGAGGAGGGGCAGCTTATCCCCACCCCAAGGCCCCATGAGAGGGTAGTATTCCTTCCCCACTTCCTCCGCGGACTGGGTTTTCCACTTCACCCATTTGTCCGGGGACTCATGTTCTACTACGGCCTGGATTTCCACGATCTGGCCCCGAACTTCATCCTCAATATCTCGGCGTTTATCGTCATGTGCGAGGCTTTTCTCCGCGTCCGCCCCCATTTCGGCCTCTGGCTCAAGACCTTCAAAGTCAAGCCCAAGGTGGTGCGCGGCAACCAGGCGGAGTGCGGAGGCGCCATCGCGGGCAAGATGGCCAACGTCCTATGGTTCGAGGGCTCTTTTGTGGAAACCCTAAAGGGATGGAAAGCTGGGTGGTTTTATATCAATGAGCCGCGCGATCCGGAATGGACCGCAGCCCCCGAGTTCCGATCCGGACCCCCCACGCGGCTTATGTCCTGGAAAGAGACGGGCCTGTCGTGGGGTAACGAAAAAGAGGTGACCGGATTGCAAACATGCATCCAGTCCCTGGTGAACAAGCCAGTCCGGCTTGTCAATGTGATCCAGGTTATGCTCGTCCGCCGGATCCTCCCGTGCCGACAACGGGATTTTAATCTGTGGGAGTTCAACCCGGTGCAGCATCAAACCCTCAGCAGGCTCTTCGACATGACGTACGAAGACGCCTGGAGGCTGCTATTTAAGGGCGCCGAGGCTCCTGCATCTGCTTCCGAGGACCGCGGATACAGCTCGTAGCGTCATGCTAACGAGGTAAGCCATCTACACCTTTTACAGGATGTTTTAAGCTTTTTCCATAGTTTGACTCTATGTGGGATCTAAACTCCCTTACCTTTGACAGGCTTGGCGGGCGATATCTGGACCGATTAACTGTCCGGCTCCGCTGCCCGAAGACCCAGCCCCAGCTCTCCTAACGAAGCTGCTGGTTCCAGCGCCTTATGTGGTGCCGGAGAAGAAGGCCAAGAAGAAGAAGACCACGGGGACTCCAAAGAGTGCCCGTAATATGGTGGTGTCGGACTCGTCATCTGACGAGTCCAAGACACACTCCTCCCGTGAAAACGAGGAGGAGGAAGAAGAAACCTCTCCCCCTCCAGCGGGGGAAGGAAAGAAAAGGAAGGCCGCCCCAACGGGGGAGGCCGAAGGGTCCAAGAAGAGGAAGACCCCTCCACCGGACTACCTCCCCGACGCCGAAGAGTACGAAGAGGAGTGGCCAGACCGGGCCAAGCGTCTGGCAAAATCGTAAGTTCGGATATCAGAGTAACTCATGACGTTCCTTTGTTGCACAGCTTTCCCTATTGTCGAATATAATTATGCAGCCCGCCCCGGATCGGACTCGACGAGTCGTCGAGCGGCTCCCTGAATTCGTCGGACGTGAACTCAGTTCCGCCCGCTGTCTCCCCCCGCACCGCGGATGACGCCGAAGTGGCGTCGCGACGACCTCCGAGGCAGGAGGAGGTGGTCCCGGAGGAGCCGCAAGGCAACCTCCCGGACTCCAGGAGTGAAGGGGACAAAGCCCCCCAGGGCTCCAAGTCCGGCTTTGAGCCGGACACCGCACCGGAATCTACAACAGTTCTGGTCCGTGGTAGGCGAACTCCTTTTAAGAGGAGTAAGCCTTCTGAGCCGGCAGCCTCTGTCTAACCGGAGGTGCCGGACAATCTACTGGAGGTGCTTGATGGCGCCTCCATCGACGAGGAGCACCATAATATTATGAGTATGATGATCCAGAAGGTTCAGTCCGCCAAGAGCAGACTGAGTGAAGCTTGCGCTAGCCTTCTAACAGGCTTCGAGGTAAGTAAAAAATATGTAAAGATATAACCACACAGACAGTAGCCCCTGATTCTCTGTTTGGCGTTCGGAAAGAAAAGCCGAATAGAGGATCTATTAAATTTCGCAGGAGTCTAACAACAAAGAGTCAATATGCGTATGCAGGCTTCGCTGCTAGCCACCGCCGCACTGACTGCGGAGGTGGGTGCCCTGAAACAGGGCCTCGAGCGGACCGAGCAAGAGCTCGGCCTTGCCAAACGGCAGCTCGAGGAGAAAGAAGGTAAGAAATACCTTACAGAAAAAGTGCCTATAGACAGGCTTGATTGCAAAAAATAACAGGATTGTACTGCTTACTATAGGGGCCACAACTGAGGTGGCGACCCTCAAGCAGGCATTGTCCGAGGCCGAAAAGAAAACGGCCGCGGAGTGCTCCGAGCGAGAGAAACTTGAGGGCCAGGTTGGCGAGGTGCAGCGGGAGCTTCAGGCTCTCATGAAAAAACATGAGAGTTTGGAGCTTGAGTCCAAGACGCAAGCGTCCGAGCTCGCGGCGGCCCTTGAGACTGCCAAGTCCGCCAAGGCCGAAGCCCAAAAGGCCCTCCAAGAGTTGGAGGATATGAAAAAGATAGCGGCGGGTAAGGCATTCTTTATGCAAAGCAGAAGTATAAAAGTAAAGTACTTGTTACTTACCCGAATCCGGAGCTCTCTAGGGGCATTCGCAGATCTTCCCCGCAGCGTATCCGATGCCGCCGCATTCTACCAAGCCGAAGAGGGCAGCTCGACGGAGAAGGTGTTCTGGTCTCAGTATGCTGAGGCCGGACACCCTGTGCCCTTAAGCGACCAGCTGAAACAGCTGGTCGAGCTCCACAAGGTGGCTGAACAAGCCATGAAGAGCTTCATAGTTCGGCTGTGGCCCGGAGAGGCCCTGCCTGGGAGCTACTTCGGGCTGGTGCGGCGACTGGTGGAGGCCTGTCTAAGGCTCGAGGTCATCAAGCGTTCCTTCTGCATTGAAGGTGCCCGTAGGGCCCTTGCCCATGCAAAGGTGCACTGGGGTAAGATGGACGGTGAGAAGCTTGTGAGGGACGGGCCGCTACCGGGGAAGGAGCATCGCAAGCCCGAGAACTACTATAAGGATGTTCTTGCGGGGGCCCGCCTAGTGGCGGATGAATGTACCAAGGATGTAATTTTTGAATGAACTCACTCGTGTTTATCCTGTGCGCTGAAAACTTGTTCATATGCGCTAAGCAATGCTTATTGAATTTAAAATATTACTTTTTGTGCGGCCGTTTATCAAAAATTGAGAGATGGCCAGTCGTCGGCTTCTGCCCCCGTGCCACTAGTGCTGGGGTGTTCGGGATAAACCTGAGCGCTCTTTTTCACATAGTTGGGTCCTTCGAGGGAGGCGCTGAGCACAACGAACCAGGCAATCGGACTATAATGCTTCAACACTCTCACTTAGCCATAGAACTCTATAATTCTAAATTTCGGCGAAGCCCCTAGTTCGGAAGACCGAGTTCGGGGCGCTATCCATGCCTTGGCCGGACAAAGCCAGCTCCTCGCTCGAAGCGGCATAAGCCTTTAGGGACTCGAAAAACCTCTCGAACAGCGACTGGTCTCTCGCCACATCATGACAGTCAGTTTTAGCTTTCTCCACTGAGGTGCTTAGCCCAGCTCAACCAAGGCACAATCGCAGTGGTTCTCCTAGTGCTACCTTAGCCGATATAGCGGAACGTAAGGCACCAAAACATAGGAGCCAGGCAAACCCAACTATTGACCCAAATCATGATTAGGAGCCGATGCACATAGATAAGTTTGGGGTGCCGCACTTGTGAAAGTGTACGGACTTCTCACGTCATATTAATGGGTACTAAAGCCCCTGGCGTATTTTGCCGTACCACAGTGTACGGGTGCAACATGTCATAAACATATATATGAAAAGATGATAATGCAAAAAATAGACAAAAAGCTATGCATTGTTTATAAAGAGGCTATTTATCAAAGCCGAACGATACAAATAGTGTGGTAAGCAAAAGATATTGGACTATTTGGTATGTCCAGACCAGGGGCAGGCCGCGGAATTGTATTTAAAACAGGTATACCGCTCGTAACAGAGACCACCTGGGAGTTCCATAATGCGGCATGGCTTGTCTGCCTCCCTGGACCTTGCATCGTTTGTGCGGCAGTCGAATTGCTGAACAGGTCGTCCGAAGTATGGAGTCCTGAAAGTAAGAAAAATTGAAAAAAAAAGAATCCGACAGCCCCTTGTACATTTTAAGCCATATTTTGGGCATGCCGTTATTGTGCCCCTTCCCCTGTGCCCATGGTATTTCAAGGGCGTAGTTATGTACGCGAGGTACTAGTTTCGCTATGTCGTGAGAGCTGGGGTTGGGGCCGCATTGCTACGCTTGCTCATAGTGTGCCAGGCGGTTCTTCTGTGGGTTACTCTGGGCGTGCTTGGCAGTGTCTGGATTTTTAATGGCTAGATAGAGAATTGCCTGAGGAGGCTACTTTGCACTTCCGCTGTGAGAGCCGCCGTGTGCTCCTCCGTACGGAGGGAGTGTTCGGTGTTTCTGTTGACCATGATTACTCCTCGAGGGCCTGGCATCTTGAGCTTGAGATATGCATAGTGCGGCACCGCATTGAACTTTGCAAATGCGGTTCGTCCGAGCAGGGCGTGATAGCCACTGTGAAACGGGACTATATCGAAGATTAACTCTTCGCTTCGGAAGTTGTTCGGGGATCCGAAGACCACGTCAAGTGTTACTGACCCTGTACAGTTGGCTTCTACACCTGGTATAATGCCTTTAAAGGTCGTTTTTGTGGGCTTAATCCTTGAGGGATCTATGCCCATTTTCCGCATTGTATCCTGAGAAAGTAGGTTCAGGCTGCTGCCGCCGTCCATGAGGACTCTTGTGAGATGAAATCCGTCGATGATTGGGTCGAGAACCAATGCGGCGAAGCCGCCATGACGGATGCTAGTGGGATGGTCCCTTCGATCAAAAGTGATCAGGCTGGAGGACCATGGGTTGAACTTCGGGGCGACTGGCTCCATCGCGTATACGTCCCGTAGCGCACGCTTCCGCTCCCTCTTGGGAATGTGGGTTGCGTATATCATGTTCACCGTCAGCACTTGTGGGGGAAAACACTTCTGTCCATTGTTGTTCGGCGGCTTGGGCTCCTCCTCGTTGTCGCTGTGCAGCCCCTTGGCTTTGTTTTCGGCTCTTAACTTGCCTGTCTGCTTGAACACCCAACAATCTCTGTTAGTATGATTGGCTGGCCTTTCGAGGGTGCCATGTATTAGGCACAAGCGGTCGAGTATTCGGTCCAAACTGGACGGGCCCTGAGTATTCTTTTTGAATGGCTTTTTCCGCTGACCGGATTTGTAGCCTTTGAATCCGGCATTGACTGCCGTGTCTTCATTGTTGTCGCTGCTAACGCGGCGTTTTTTCTTATTCCTACATGTCCTGCCACTTTTGACCTTGGTATCCGAATTACCAGGGTTCTTTGATAAGTTGTTACTGTGAGCTAGCCAGCTATCTTCTCCCGCACAAAAGCGGGTCATGAGTGTCGTGAGGGCTGCCATGGATTTCGGCTTTTCCTGTCCCAGGTGCCGGGCAAGCCACTCATCGC
The DNA here is from genome assembly GCA_034509565.1 of Triticum monococcum. Lineage (NCBI taxonomy): Eukaryota > Viridiplantae > Streptophyta > Magnoliopsida > Poales > Poaceae > Triticum > Triticum monococcum. The sequence continues at coordinate 455,560,155 of CM067844.1, read as the reverse complement.
GGATGTTATGCTTGAAGGCTGCTAGGGCCTCTGCATCCGGACAGTCGACTATCTGGTTTTTCTTTGTTAGGAACCGTGTCCAGAATTGTCTGGCCGATTCCTCTGGCTGCTGAATTATGTGGCTTAAGTCGTCGGCATCCGGTGGTCGCACATAAGTGCCCTAGAAGTTCTTGAGGAATGCGGCATCCAGGTCCTCCCAAGAACCAATTGAGTCTGCTGGCAAGCTGTTAAGCCAATGCCGGGCCGGTCCTTTAAGTTTGAGCGGGAGGTATTTGATGGCGTGTAGATCATCGCCGCGTGCCATGTGGATATGAAGGAGATAATGCTCGATCCATACCGCCGGATCTGTTTTGCCATCGTATGATTCGATGTTTACGGGTTTGAAGCCCTCTGGGATTTTATGCTCCATTACTTCATTCGTGAAGCATAGCAGGTGCGCGGCGCCTCTGTACTAGGCTATATCACGATGTAGCTCGGAAGACCTATGTCTGTTGTGTTCGGCCCGGCCGGATTTGTTGTATCTGGAGTGAAGATCATCGTCACGTGTCGTAGGGCGCCTGCGCGATCTGTAGATCGATCTTATTTCTCTTGCCTTGTCCTCCAGTACGTCTCATAGGTCTGGCGCATTTTCCTGTGCCTTAGTTGAGTGGCGTTGGGGCATGGCTTCGGTGGAGGGTCGAGAGACCTCTCTGTCGCGGCCGCGAGGTGGCCGGTCTGCCATGTCATGCGCTGGTGATGTAGGTGCTTCCTCCTCTGATCGGGGTAGCGGCCTGCGCTTTGGGTAACTCTTGGAGGGGCGTTGAAGTTCATACTCTTCGGCCGCAAGGACTTCAGTCCATCTGTCAGCTAGCAAATCTTGGGCAGCTCTAAGCTGCTGCTGCTTTTTCTTGAGGCTGCTTGCCGTGGCTAAAAGCATGCGTCTAAAATGCTCTTGTTCGGCTGGGTCTGATGGTATGACGAATTCGTCGTCATCGAGGCTTGCCTCGTCTTCGGAGGGAGGCATCTAGTTATCCTTCTCAACCTCTTGGTCTGCCGCTCTCTCATGAGGGCTGGCTTCTCCATCTTCCTGTGCCGAATCTTGTTGTGGTGGGTGTTCTTTGGTGCTGTTCGGGGTAGTATTATCTCCCATGTCGGAATCACTGTTTTTGCTTTGCTGGGATTTAGAGCGGCGCCGCTGACGTCGGCGCTTTGGCTGTTTCTTGGGGTTGTCCTCCCCCACTGTTCCATCGCCATCTCCATCTTTCAGAGTATCCACCATATATATGTCATATGACGAGGTGTCCTTCCAGTGCCCTACAGGTGCTGGCTCCTGTTCGTCTCCTACATCGTCATCCATACCGTCGATGTATTCGAAGCCGAAGTCAAGCATGTCGCTTAAATCGTCGACAGTGGCTACAAAGTGGGTGGTGGGTGGGCTTTGAATTTCTTCGTCGTCCGCATCCCATCCTCGCTGACCGTAATCCGGTTGGGGCTCTCCTGATAAAGAGAGAGACTTACGAGAATTCAGGATGACGCCAAAAGGCGAGTGCAGAAAGATCTCTGCGGCGGTGAACTCCATTATCAGCGCCCAATCGGATTCGATTGGCAGGGGCGCGGGGGGTTCGGAGTCCGGGGAAGAGTCCGGATCCTCGGAGTCACGGATCATGCAGAGTGCGGGGCTAGCGTTCGGCTCGATCGCCTTTAAGATCGCAGCCCCCGAGGTGGCGTCCAACCGCTTGTCCTCCATTGGCGCAATAGGCTCCGAGTTAGAGGTCGGAACCGATGCGTGTGCGGCCTCCAGGACACTACCCGGAGGCAGAGCTAGATCATGCCCCTCGAGATAGTGCGGCACACTTGGCCGTGGCTCGAACCCATCGAAGATCAAGTCTCCGCGGATGTCAGCCGTGTAGTTTAAGCTTCCAAACCTGACTTGATGGCCAGGGGCGTAGCTCTCGATCTGCTCCAAGTGGCCAAGAGAATTGGCCCGTAGAGCGAAGCCGCCGAAGACGAAGATCTGTCCGGGGAGAAAAGTCTCACCCTGGACCACATCGTTGTTGATGATCAAAGGAGCCATCGGGCCTAAAGGCGACGACACAGAGGAACTCTCAATGAAAGCACCAATGTCGGTGTCAAAACCGGCGGATCTCGGGTAGGGGGTCCCGAACTGTGCGTCTAGGTCGGATGGTAACAGGAGGCAGGGAACACGATGTTTTACCCAGGTTCGGGCCCTCTCGATGGAGGTAAAACCCTACGTCCTACTTGATTAATATTGACGATATGGGTAGTACAAGAGTAGATCTACCACGAGATCAAGGAGGCTAAACCCTAGAAGCCAGCCTATGGTATGATTGTTGTCGATGGAGTTGATGAAGTTGTCCTACGGACTAAAACCCTCCAGTTTATATAGACACCGGATAGGGTTAGGGTTACATAGAGTCGGTTAAAATGGTAGGAGATCTTGAATATCCGCATCGGCAAGGTTGCCTTCCACGCCAAGGAAAGTCCCATCCGGACACGGGACGAAGTCTTCAATCTTGTATCTTCATAGTCCTGGAGTCCGGTTGAAGGTATAGTCCGGCTACCCGAACACCCCCTAATCCAGGACTCCCTTAGCTGCATATCTACCTTCCGCCCCTGCCGGATTTGGAGAAACCCTCCGCGATGACACCTCAGGGTCGCCCGCCTCGCTAGGTGGCAAGGCAAGGGGAGGCGTCCCGCTCTCCATCATCTCCGGAAGGAGATCCCCCGAAGACGAGCTCTGCTGAGAAGGGCTGAGGGTAAAGGTTTGGTTAATCTTCTCAGATATAAATCAAGGATTTCCCTCATCCCTCAAAAGAAAAATCTATCTCCACTTATGGCTCGCTGGAGGGCCGATCCCCTTGAGGGCGTAGTCCGGCCGAGGAACTCCCCGGCATCTGACCCTCTGACAAGGATTTTCTCCCCTGCTTTGAGGCCATGGTTTTCGGGTCGTCAGAGGCGACTCTCTTCTTCTCCTTAGGAGAGGAATTGTCAGTTCCTCCCTTCGGAGCAGCCTCCTTCGAGGAGGCCATAGCTTCCTTGTCCTCCCCCTCCAAAGGCATTATCTCCAGCATCCTGACCAGCACGGGATCCGGCCTGGTTGCAGGAAGGGGAGCCGGACACCTGATCAGCTTTGCCTTCGCTATCCACTCCTGCCTAAAAGGACGGCTCTTTTAGGGGCAAGTTTATGACAATTATATGGATAGAAGGTCCGGGCACAAGTTTGCTTACTTGAGTATCCGGGTGATTGCGGCTTAGGCATGTGTCCTCGGTTAAATCTGGACACATCTCTTGTGATCCGAAGAATAGTTTATACATCTTCGCGGGCGTTGCGCCCATGAAATTCTGGAGAGCTCGCGGTCCCTCTGGATTAAACTCCCACAGGTGAAGGGGGCGACGTTTGCCGGGCAATATTCAGCGAATCAGCATGACCTGCGTCACCTTGACCAGGCTGAGGTCTCCTTCCAAGAGATCTTTAATGCGGCCCTGTAACAAGGGCACGTCTTTGGGCAAACCCCAATCTAACCCTCTGTTGACCCATGACGCTAGCCGTGGTGGGGGACCCGAGCGAAAGGCAGGAGGCGCCACCCATTTGGTGCTCCGGGGAGCGGTGATATAAAACCACTCTCGCTGCCACAAGCCTAGCTCCTCTTGAAAAGAGCCCTCAGGCCATGGAGCATCAGCATTTTTGCTTATAACAGCGCCTCCGCACTCTGCGTGTCGTCCCTTGATCATCTTCGGTTCCACTTTGAAGGTCTTGAGCCATAATCCGAAGTGAGGGGTAACACGGAGGAACGCTTCACACACGACAATAAACGAGGAGATATGGAGGATGGACTCCGGAGCTAAGTCATGGAATTCTAGCCCGTAATAAACCGGTCAGGAACTTAGCCTCCCGCAACTTTAGTCCGTCCTCCTCCATGACGGAGGAGGGCGTCCATCGGCCTTGAAGGTCAGAACCGGACATTGTCGAACGTCCGAAGCGCCTAGAATCTGGAGCCTAGGGTGTCGGAACTCGAGGCGACGGGCGAACTCTCAGCCACCGTACCCATTAAAGCTTGCTCCAAAAGACCCATCAATGCGTCCGGTTGTGCACCGGACAATCCCAGACTCTTTCTGTTGCTCTCCCTAGGAGCCGAATACTCCGGGCTTCGGGTGGCCAAAGGGTCACCTTCTAGCCTTGGCGGATCAGGAGAAATCCTCCGTGATGACACCCCAGGGTCGTCCGTGTTGGAAATATTCCCTGGAGGCAATAATAAATTGGTTATTATTATATTTCCTTGTTCATGATAATCGCTTATTATCCATGCTAGAATTGTATTGATAGGAAACTCAGGTACATGTGTGGATACATAGACACCACCATGTCCCTAGTAAGCCTCTAGTTGACTAGCTCATTGATCAATAGATGGTTACGGTTTCCTGACCATGGACATTGGATGTCGTTGATAACGGGATCACATTATTAGGAGAATGATGTGATGGACAAGACCCAATCCTAAGCCTAGCACAAGATCATGTAGTTCGTATGCTAAAGCTTTTCTAATGTCAAGTATCATTTCCTTAGACCATGAGATTGTGCAACTCCCGGATACCGTAGGAGTGCTTTGGCTGTGCCAAACGTCACAACATAACTGGGTGGCTACAAAGGTACACTACAGGTATCTCCGAAAGTGTCTGTTGGGTTGGCACGAATCGAGACCGGGATTTGTCACTCCGTGTAAACGAAGAGGTATCTCTGGGCCCACTCGGTAGGACATCATCATAATGTGCACAATGTGATCAAGGAGTTGATCACGGGATGATGTATTATGGAACAAGTAAAGAGACTTGCCGGTAACGAGATTGAACAAGGTATCGGGATACCGACGATCGAATCTCGGGCAAGTATCGTACCAATAGACAAAGGGAATTGTATACGGGATTGATTAAGTCCTTGACATCGTGGTTCATCCGATGAGATCATCGTGGAGCATGTGGGAGCCAACATGGGTATCCAGATCCTGTTGTTGGTTATTGACCGGAGAACATCTCGGCCATGTCTGCATGACTCCCGAACCCGTAGGGTCTACACACTTAAGGTTCGATGACGCTAGGGTTATAGGGAAAGTATGTACGCGGTTAACGAATGTTGTTCGGAGTCCCGGATGAGATCCCGGATGTCACAAGGAGTTCCGGAATGGTCCAGAGGTAAATATTAATATATAGGAAGTATGGTTTTGGCCACCGAAAGTGTTCCAGGCATCACCGGTAGTGTACCGGGACCACCAGAGGGGTCCGGGGGTCCACCAGGTGGCGCCACCAGCCCCGGAGGTATACATGGGCCAAGTGTGAGAAGGGACCAGCCCCTAGGTGGGCTGGGGCGCCTCCCCACCAAGGCCCATGCGCCTAAGGGGAAGAGGGGGCAAACCCTAAGGGCAGATGGGCCTTAGGGCCCATGCCTGGTGCGCCTCCCTCTCCCCTCCACCTGGCCGCCACCCAGATGGGATCTGGGGGCTGCCGCCACCCCTAGGGAGGGAACCCTAGGTGGGGGCGCAGCCCCTCCCCTCCCCCTATATATACTTGAGGTTTGGGCTGCCCAAGACACACGAGTTCCTCTCCTTCTTGGCGCAGCCCTACCCCTCTCTTTCTCCTCATATCTCGCGGTGCTTGGCGAAGCCCTGCTGGATCACCATGCTCCTCCACCACCACCACGCTGTTGTGCTGCTGCTGGATGGAGTCTTCCTCAACCTCTCCCTCTCTCCTTGCTGGATCAAGGCATGGGAGACATCGTCGGGCTGTACGTGTGTTGAACGCGGAGGTGCCGTTCGTTCGGCACTAAGATCTCCGGTGATTTGGATCACGACGAGTACGACTCCTTCAACCCCGTTCTCTTGAACGCTTCCGCTTAGCGATCTACAAGGGTATGTAGATGCACTCTCCTTCCCTCGTTGCTGGTTTCTCCATAGATAGATCTTGGTGACACGTAGGAAAATTTTGAATTTATGCTACGTTCCCCAACAGTGGCATCATGAGCTAGGTCTATGCGTAGTTTCTATGCACGAGTAGAACACAAAGCAGTTGTGGGCATTGATTTTGTCAATTTACTTGCCGTTACTAGTCTTATCTTGATTCGGCGGCATCGTGGGATGAAGCGACCTGGACCGACCTTACACGTACTCTTACGTGAGACTGGTTCCACCGACTGACATGCACTAGTTGCATAAGGTGGCTAGCGGGTGTCTGTCTCTCCCACTTTAGTCGGATTGGATTCGATGAAAAGGGTCCTTATGAAGGGTAAATAGCAATTGGCATATCACGTTATGGTTTTTGCGTAGGTAAGAAACGTTCTTGCTAGAAACCCATAGCAGCCACGTAAAACATGCAAACAACAATTAGAGGACGTCTAACTTGTTTTTGCAGGGTATGCTATGTGATGTGATATGGCCAAAGGATGTGATGAATGATATATGTGATGTATGAGATGATCATGTTCTTGTAATAGGAATCATGACTTGCATGTCGATGAGCATGACAACTGGCAGGAGCCATAGGTGTTGTCTTAATTTATTTATGACCTGCGTGTCAACGTAAACATCATGTAATTACTTTAATTTATTGCTAACCGTTAGCTGTAGTAGTAGAAGTAATAGTTGGCGAGACAACTTCATGAAGACACGATGATGGAGATCATGGTGTCATGCCGGTGACGATGATGATCATGGAGCCCCGAATATGGAGATCAAAAGGAGCAATATGATATTGGCCATATCATGTCACTATTTGATTGCATGTGATGTTTATCATGTTTATACATCTTATTTGCTTAGAACGACGGTAGTAAATAAGATGATCCCTCATTAAAATTTCAAGAAAGTGTTCTCCCTAACTGTGCACCGTTGCGAAAGTTCGTCGTTTCGAAGCACCACATGATGATCGGGTGTGATAGATTCTTACGTCCGAATACAATGGGTGTTGACAAGCCTAGCATGTACAGACATGGCCTTGGAACACATGCGAAACACTTAGGTTAACTTGACGAGCCTAGCATGTACAGACATGGCCTTGGAACACAAGAGACCGAAAGGTCGAGCATGAGTCGTATGGTAGATACGATCAACATGAAGATGTTCACCGATGTTGACTAGTCCGTCTCACATGATGATCGGACACGGCCTAGTTGACTCGGATCATGTAATCACTTAGATGACTAGAGGGATGTCTATCTGAGTGGGAGTTCATAAGATGAACTTAATTATCCTGAACATAGTCAAAAGGTCTTCGCAAATTATGTCGTGGCTCGCGCTTCAGTTATACTGTTTAGATATGTTCCTAGAGAAAATTTAGTTGAAAGTTGATAGTAGCAATTATGCAGACTAGGTCCGTAAACTGAGGATTGTCCTCATTGCTTCATATAAGGCTTATGTCCTTAATGCACCGCTCAGTGTGCTGAACCTCGAACGTCGTTTGTGGATGTTGCGAACATCTGACATACACATTTTGATAACTACGTGATAGTTCAGTTAAATGGTTTAGAGTTGAGGCACCGAAGACATTTTGAAACGTCGCGAAACATATGAGATGTTTCAAGGGCTGAAATTGGGATTTCAGGCTCGTGCCCACGTCAAGAGGTATAAGACCTCTAACGATATTCTTAGCCTGCAAACTAAGGGAGAAAAGCTCAATTGTTGAGCTTGTGCTCAGATTGTCTGAGTACAACAATCATTTGAATCGAGTGGGAGTTGATCTTCCAGATGAGATAGTGATGTTTCTCCGAAGTCATTACCACCAAGCTGCTAGAGCTTCGTGATGAACTATAATATATCAAGGACATATATGATGATCCTTGAGATATTCACAATGTTTGACACCACAAAAGTAGAAATCAAGAAGGAGCATCAATTGTTGATGGTTGATGAAACCACTAGTTTCAAGAAGGGCAAGGGCAAGAAGGGATACTTCATGAAACGGAAAATCAGCTGCTGCTCTAGTGAAGAAACCCAAGGTTGAACCCAAACCTGAGACTAAGTGCTTCTGTAATAAGAGGAACAACCACTGGAGCAGAATTACCCTAGATACTTGGTAGATGAGAAGGCTGGCAAGGTCGATAGAAGTATATTGGATATACATTGTGTTAATGTGTACTTTACTAGTACTCCTAGTGGCACCATGGTATTAGATACTGGTTCGGTTGCTAAGTGTTAGTAAACTCGAAATAAAAGGCTGCGGAGTAAACGGAGACTAGCTAAAGGTGAGCTGGCAATATGTGTTGGAAGTTTTTCCAAGCTTGATGTGATCAAGCATCGCACGCTCCCTCTACCATTGAGATTGGTGTTTGCGTTGAGCATAGACATGATTGGATTATGTCTATCGCAATACAGTTATTCATTTAAGGAGAATAATGGTTACTCTATTTATTTGAATAATACCTTCAATGGTCTTGCACCTAAAATGAATGGTTTATTGAATCTCAATTGTAGTGATACACATGTTCATGCCAAAAGATATAAGATAGTAATGATAGTACCACCTACTTGTGGCACTGCCATGTAAGTCATATCGGTATAAAACGCATGAAGAAGCTCCATGTTGATGGATCTTTGGGCTCACTCGTTTTTGAAAAGTTTGAGACATGCGAACCATGTCTATTGGTGTATATGCATGAAGAAACTCCATGCAAATGGACCGTTTGGACTCACTCAATTTTGAATCACTTGAGACATGCAAATCATACCACATGGGCAAGATGACTGAAAGCCTCATTTTCAGTAAAATGGAACTAGAAAGAAACTTGTTGGAAGTAATACATTTTGATGTGTGCAGTCCAATGAGTGTTGAGGCATGTAGTGGATATCGTTATGTTCTTACTTCACAGATGATTTGAGTAGATGTTGAGTATATTTACTTGATGAATCACGAGTCTGAATTATTGAAAGGTTCAAGTAATTTTAGGGTGAAGTTGAAAGATCGTCGTGACAAGAGGATAAAATATCTATGATATGATCATAGAGATGAATATCTGAATTACGAGTTTGGCATAGAATTAAGACATTGTGGAAATTGTTTCACAACTAATACAGCCTGGAACACCATAGTGTGATGGTGTGTCCGAACATCATAACTACACCCTATTGGATATGATGCATACCATGATGTCTCTTATCGAATTACCATGATAGTTTATGGGTTAGGCATTAGGGACAACCACATTCACTTTAAATAGGGCACCACGTAATTCTGATGAGATGACACCGTATGAACTATGGTTTAGAGAAACCTAAGCTGTCATTTCTTAAAAGTTTGGGGCTGCGACGCTTATGTGGAAAAGTTTCAGGCTGATAAGCTCGAACCCAAAGAGGATAAATGCATATTCATAGGACACCCAAAACAGTTGGGTATACCTCCTGTCTCAGATCCGAAAGCAATAAGGGATTGTTTCTAGAATCGGGTCCTTTCTCGAGGAAAAGTTTCTGTCGAAAGAATTGAGTGGGAGGATGGTGGAGACTTGATGAGGTTACTGAACCGTCTCTTCAACTAGTGTGTGGCAGGGCACAGGGAGTTGTTCCTATGGCACCTACACCAATTGAAGTGGAAACTTATGATAGTGATCATGAAACTTCAGATCAAGTCACTACCAAACCTCATGGGATGACAAGGATGCGTACTACTTCAGAGTGGTACGTAATCCTGTCTTGGAAGTCATGTTGCTAGACAACAATGAACCTACGAGCTATGGAGAAGCGATGGTGGGCATGGATTCCAAAATGGCTCGAGGCCATATAATCCGAGAGAGGATCCATATATGAAAACAAAGTGTAGACTTTGGAAGAACTACTTGATGGTCGTAAGGCTGTTAGGTACATATGGATTTTAAAAGGAAGACGGACAATGATGGTAAGTATCACCATTAAGAAAGATCCACTTGTCTTTAAGATGTTTTCCGACAAGTTCAAGGAGTTGACTACAATGAGACTTTCTCACTCGTAGCGATGCTAAGAGTCTGTTGGAATTATATTAGTGATTACTGCATTATTTATGAAATCTTGCAGATAGGATATCAAAACATTGTTTCCTCGACGTTTTTCTTGAGGAAAGGTTGTATGTGATATAACCAGAAGGTTTTGTCAATCCTGAAAGATGCTAACAAGTATGCAAAGCTCCAGCAATCCTTCTAAGGACTGGAGTAAGCATCTCGGAGTTGGAATGTATGCTTTGATGAGATGATCAAAGATTTTGGGTGTATACAAAGTTTATGAGAAACTTGTATTTCCAAAGAAGTGAGTGGGAGCACTATAGAATTTCTGATGAATATATGTTGTTGACATATTGTTGATCAGAAATGACGTAGAATTTCTGGAAAGCATATAGGGTTATTTGGAAAGTGTTTTTCAATGGAAAGCCTGGATTAAGCTACTTGAACATTGAGCATCAAGATCTATAAGGATAGATCAAAACGCTTAATGGTACTTTCAAATGAGCACATACCTTGACATGATCTTGAAGGTGTTCAAGATGGATCAGTCAAAGAAGGAGTTCTTGCCTGAGTTGTAAGGTATGAAGTTAAGACTTAAAGCTCGACCACGACAGAAGAAAGAGGAAGGATGAAGGTCGTCCCCTATGCTTTTGTCATAGGCTCTATACGGTATGCCATGCTGAGTACCGCACCTGATGTGTGCCTTGCCACATATCGGGCAAGAGGGTACAAAGGTAATCTAGGAGTAGATCACCAGATAGCGATCTAAATTATCCTTAGATGAATAAGGATATGTTTCTCGATTATGGAGGTGATAAAGAGTTCGACGTAAAGAGTTATGTCGATGCAAGCTTAACACCTATCCCAACAGCTCTGAGTAGAGATACCGGATACGTATAATGGAGCAACAATTTAGAATAGCTCCAAGTAGAACAGTTATTTGAAATGGCTCCAAATGTAGCGTAGTAGTTGCATCTACAAGATGACATAGAAATTTGCGAAGTACATACGGATCTGAATGTTGTAGACCCGTTGACTGAAACCTCTCTCACAAGCATAACATGATCAAACCCGGAACTCTTTGGGTGTTAGTCACATGGGGATGTGACCTTGAGTGTTAATCACATATCGATGTGAACTGGATTATGGACTCTAGTGCAAGTGGGAGACTGTTGGAAATATGCCCTAGAGGCAATAATAAATTGGTTATTATTATATTTCCTTGTTCATGATAATCGTTTATTATCCATGCTAGAATTGTATTGATAGGAAACTCAGGTACATGTGTGGATACATAGACAACACCATGTCCTTAGTAAGCCTCTAGTTGACTAGCTCGTTGATCAATAGATGGTTACGGTTTCCTGACCATGGACATTGGATGTCGTTGATAACGAGATCACATCGCTAGGAGATTGATGTGATGGACAAGACCCAATCCTAAGCCTAGCACAAGATCATGTAGTTCGTATGCTAAAGCTTTTCTAATGTCAAGTATCATTTCCTTAGACCATGAGATTGTGCAACTCCCGGATACCGTAGGAGTGCTTTGGGTGTGCCAAACGTCACAACGTAACTGGGTGGCTACAAAGGTACACTACAGGTATCTCCGAAAGTGTCTGTTGGGTTGGCACGAATCGAGACTGGGATTTGTCACTCCGTGTAAACGGAGAGGTATCTCTGGGCCCACTCGGTAGGACATCATCATAATGTGCACAATGTGATCAAGGAGTTGATCACGGGATGATGTATTACGGAACGAGTAAAGAGACTTGCCGGTAACGAGATTGAACAAGGTATCGGGATACCGACGATCGAATCTCGGGCAAGTATCGTACCGATAGACAAAGGGAATTGTATACGAGATTGATTAAGTCCTTGACATCGTGGTTCATCCGATGAGATCATCATGGAGCATGTGGGAGCCAACATGGGTATCCAGATCCCGCTATTGGTTATTGACCGGAGAACGTCTCGGCCATGTCTGCATGACTCCCGAACCCGTAGGGTCTACACACTTAAGGTTCGATGACGCTAGGGTTATAGGGAAAGTATGTACGCGGTTACCAAATGTTGTTCGGAGTCCCGGATGAGATTCCGGACGTCACGAGGAGTTTCGGAATGGTCCGGAGGTAAAGATTAATATATAGGAAGTATGGTTTTGGCCACCGGAAGTGTTCCGGGCATCACCGGTAGTGTACCAGGACCACCGGAGGGGTCTGGGGGTCCACCAGGTGGGGCCACCAGCCCCGGAGGTATACATGGGCCAAGTGTGAGAAGGGACCAGCCCCTAGGTGGGCTGGGGCGCCTCCCCACCAAGGCCCATGCGCCTAAGGGGAAGAGGGGGCAAACCCTAAGGGCATATGGGCCTTAGGGCCCATGCCTGGTACTCCTCCCTCTCCCCTCCACCTGGCCACCACCCAGATGGGATCTGGGGGCTGCCGCCACCCCTAGGGAGGGAACCCTAGGTGGGGGCGCAGCCCCTCCCCTCCCCCTATATATACTTGAGGTTTGGGCTACCCAAGACACACGAGTTCCTCTCCTTCTTGGCACAGCCCTACCCCTCTCTTTCTCCTCATATCTCGCAGTGCTTGGCGAAGCCCTGCTGGATCACCACGCTCCTCCACCACCACCACCACGCTGTTGTGCTGCTGCTAGATGGAGTCTTTCTCAACCTCTCCCTCTCTCCTTGCTGGATCAAGGCATGGGAGACGTCGTCGGGCTGTACGTGTGTTGAACGTGGAGGTGCCGTCCGTTCGGCACTAGGATCTCCGGTGATTTGGATCACGACGACTACGACTCCTTCAACCCCGTTCTCTTGAACGCTTCCGCTTAGCGATCTACAAGGGTATGTAGATGCACTCTCCTTCCCTCGTTGCTGGTTTCTCCATAGATAGATCTTGCTGACACGTAGGAAAATTTTGAATTTATGCTACGTTCCCCAACAGTCCGCCCGAGGTGGCAGGGAGGCAGGGGGAGGCGTTTCGCTCTCCATCATCTCCGGAAGAAGATCCCCTGAAGACGAACTCTGTCGAGAAGGGCTACAGGCTGGACTACAAGATATATGTCGCGGTTATGGTCCTCGAAGATAAAGCAGGATATATTTACAAAAAGTTCTCTTGGTCACTTATAGCTCGGTGGAGGGCTGGCCCCCTTGCGGTCACTTTGCGGTAAGGACGCCCTCCGGGGAAGGGCCCCCTAGCGAAGGTTTCTTCCCTCGTTTGGAAATCTTCGTTTCCAAGTCTTCAAAGGCGGTCCTTTTCCTTCCTTGGGGAGAGGGGATTCTGGATTCTTCTCCCCGATTATCCTCCTTCGCGGAGACACTAATTCCCCCGGTTTGGATGAGTAATGCGTGAAGCCCGCTTTCGGCTTCTTTATTCCTCCCTTTATCTTCCCCTGATGGCACTTGATAAGGTGCACGCTCAAGCAACCTAGCTAGCACAGGATCCGGTGAGCCTTCGGGAAGGGGGACCGAACACCTAATCATCTTCACCTTTCGCAGCCAGTCCTGGCCGAGAGCAATTTTTTTCAGAATGATGTTGTGACAAATAAAAAGACAACATGTTCGGCCGTAGAATTACTTATGTGGGTATCTGGACGGTTGCAGTTGAGACCCACATCCTCGGTGGTGTCCGAACACTTTATTCGTGATCTGAAGAACAATCCGTACATCTCCTCAAGCGTCACGCCGAAGAATTGCTGAATAGTTCGCGGTCCTTCCGGGTTGAACTCCCACATACGGAGAGATCGACATTGGCATGGCAGGACTCGATGAACTAGCATAACTTGCATTACCTTGACAAGACTGACATCCCTCTTGAGGAGATCTCGGATGCGACTTTGCAATGTTAGCACGTCATTAACTAGCCCCCAGTCCAACCCCTTGTTGACCCATGACGCTAGTTGCAGCGGGGGGCCGATCGGAAGGCATGAGCAGCGGCCCAGATTTTACTTCGGGGAGCTGTGATGTAAATCCACTCCCGCTGCCATAAGTTGGACACCTCCGGGAAGGAGCCCTTAGGCCATGGAGCATCGGTGTCTTTGCTTATTATGGCACCTCCGCATTCTGCGTGTCACCCGTCGATCGTCTTCGGCTTCACATTGAAGGTCTTGAGCCATAAGCCGAAGTGTGGGATGATGCGGAGGAAGGCCTCGCACACGACGATAAACGACGAGATGTGAAGGATGGAATCTGGAGCTAGATCGTGGAAATCGAGCCCGTAATAGAACATAAGTCATCTTACAAAGGGATCAAGACTAAAGCCTAGCCCTCGGAGGAAGTGGGAAACAAATACGACACTCTCGTTGGGTTCGGGAGTAGGGATGACCTACCCTTGAGCAGGCAGCCTGCGCGAGATTTCGGCGGTCAGATACCTGGCTTCCCTTAGCTTCTTGATGTCCTCCTCTGTGACAAAGGAGGCCATCCACTGACCTTGAAGGTTGGATCCGGACATGGTTGAAGGTCCGAAGCGCTTAGCCTAAGCCTTGGGTGTCGGAATTCGAGGTGGGGGAGGGGAAGGATCGGGCGCGAGAAGAAAAGGAGAGGCCTTGGCCCCTTTATAAAGAGGGTGAATATCAAGCGTCCTCCGCGTGGCCATTTGGAACTTGCCTAAAATCGAGGAGTCATACTAACAAACACGATTGGGTTACCCACACCCATATTGATGGGAATCCTGTGATAAGGGGAACACGATCTCTACTTCGACAAGGCATGCCAATAAAACCGCCTCGCAACACGTGCAGTGGCAGGCATGGAAAAACGGTTCGTAATGACCGGGCCATGGCAGGATGTCACGTTATAAAAAGTTGTCAGCAGATTAGATTTGTGGAATAATACACTCTCTGCGGTGGTATGTGGAATTTATTTTGTAGAGCCAGACACGATCCTTGTGTTCAAAATCTTTTATGGAGTATTCAGAAAAGGAACCCGCCTTGCAATGCCGTAGACAATCTGCGTGCCGGACTCATCGTCATTGAAGCCTGGTTCAGGGGCTACTGAGGGAGTCCTGGATTAGGGGGTCCTCGGACAGCCGAACTATATACTTTGGCCGGACTGTTGGACTATGAAGATATAAGATTGAAGACTTCTTCTCGTGTCCGGGTGGGACTCTCCTTTGCATGGAAGGCAAGCTTGGCAATTCGGATATGTAGATCTCCTCCCTTGTAACCGACTCTGTGTAACCCTAGCCCCCTCCGGTGTCTATATAAACCGGAGGGTTTAGTCCATAGGACAACAACAATCATAATCATAGGCTAGCTTCTAGGGTTTAGCCTCTATGATCTCGTGGTAGATCAACTCTTGTAATACTCATATCATCAAGATCAATCAAGCAGGAAGTAGGGTATTACCTCCATTGAGAGGGCCCGAACCTGGGTAAACATTGTGTCCCCTGCCTCCTGTTACCATTAGCCTTAGACGCACAGTTCGGGACCCCCTACCCGAGATCCGCCAGTTTTGACACCGACACTATCCTCATCAGAACTCTCAGAATAAGTCATGTCATAATCCTCCTCTCTCTCTCTCTCTCTCATCTGAATCTGTCTCTTCAAATTGAGGGGGGGTAGAATCTTGATCTTCTGGAACTGCCTCTTTCCCCTTGGGCACTTTCCCAATTACAAATTCTGGATGCAAGATTTCATCCTCATCATCTGTGGGAACATCATCAGGAGCTTCCTCTTCTATGATAGGAGCAGCATCTAATTGTTTGCTACTGCTAGGACCAGCTCCAGTTGGTTCATGTACTGAACTAGCCTCTGAATTTCCTGCATTCCTACCACCAGAACTACCTCTGCCACCAAAACTACCTCTGCCACCAGAACTTCCTCTGCTACCTGCATTTCCTCTCCCACTTGCATTTCTACCCCTCCCTCTTGTCTGGCTGCACCTAGCTTGAGAACTATTAGCTTGTGATCTAGTGGTTCTCCTCTCAAGCTCTCCTCTGCTTCTTTGTATTACATTGATTTCAATCTCTGCTGACTTACTTTCTGTATATGTTCCAAACATGATAGCTAGCTCATCATCACACTGGACAGGCACCCAAGCAGTATTTGCCATGTCCCAATATCTAATTTCAACAGCATCATATAACCCCCATGGACATTTCTCTGATATAGCACTTCTAAACTTGATAAAAGTTGATGTACAGGCAACAACCAATGGGAAAGTAAAGCCTGTGCCAGATCCTTTCATACCAGAACTGCCTAACACACTTGTTTCCATTCTACAATTGAGATTAAATGCTCTAGCTGGGTCCATCCTACGGCAAATATTCAGAAGAAAAAGCAAGTTCATGAACAGAGCACAAGCACGGGAGCCCTTGATGAAATTACCCTAAACAAATGCGCATGCAAGCAAATGATGAGTGTGGATAGAGATATACCCTCTTGGAACCGTCCTTGTAGTCGCCGCCATGGTCTGCAAGCTCTCTGCTCTGCCGCCATCGCCGCTACCACGAACAATGGCCATTCCGTCTGGTCGCCGCCACTTCTACCACTTCTAAAGACCAACAATGAGTGGGGCAATCAGATCCACCGCCTCCGCATCTGGATCCACGAGCTCGCCCTCGGCAGCCACCGCGATAGGGGAAATCGATGAACTAGGGTTAGGGTTTGTGTTGCAAGAGAGAATAGAAGAGAAGAGAAGGGGGAAATGAGATGGGGTTGGAGAGATGCGTGCAGGCCCCACATGTAAGAAGGAAGGGCAAAGATGTCCAGAATAACTACCTAACATGGTCAAAGCACTTTGACCAGATGGAAAGGGTACGAAGGGGTATTTTCATTAGCGTCATAGACGGAAGAGGGGTATAGTTGAGCACCGTTTTATTTTAGGGGTAAAGATGAGGTCAGGGCGAAGTTAGGGGGAAAACGTAAATGTCCCTAATAAGATAGGATAGCATATGTCTCACACCATATGATAGGGTAACCAGGTCTTACAAGCACGCACCAAACCAAAGCAAATGACCGATACAAAAGTTTGTGAGAGAGAAAGACAAGGCAAATAAGATGCACTCGCAACTCGAAAAATTCGATAAATCCCTAAACTATCTCCCCCATTGGCATCGAGACACCAAAAGGGCAAAGAGTGCTGATACGGTCACAGGTGATAGCAAAGTCGAAGATCTCCATCATCACATCCCCGTGTGGTCGCCCGCGCCTCCGTCATCGGCAGAAGGTTGCTCAGTCTCTGAATCCGTCCAGGGACAGTGCTGAGAAATCCACTCCTCCTCATCTGTGATCTTGTCCTCAGACCCACTGTTAACTTCATCACCAAGCTGACGCATCAGAACCTTCTGATGGCTACATGACTTCTTCTCAGACACATGTGCCATATACTGCCCGTGAGACTCCATGCAGAATACTTCTTCATCTTGTGCTTGAGCTTCTTAGCCCGCGAAGGCTCCACTCCAGAGGGCTCATAATCCTCATCATTGTCAGCCTCAGCCTCATCAGCTCTAGAAGGAATCTCAGTCTCCGGAACAGGAGTGCCCCAGTGCTCCTTCTATCTCAGTCGCCTAATCTCATGAGAGACCAAGTCCCCAGTCTCCAGCCTGACACCAGGATAAGACTGTGGCCATGCCCTATCAATGAGCAACATCAGGTAGGGGGCATAGATGGGGCACTTGCGCTTAGTGATGGCAAAGAGGAGCTCTAACCATATGACATGAGAAATATCCAAGGGCTCTCTTTTGTTGGTCTCCTTCTCATGCTGGCAGAAGAGCACCATCTCCACTAGCTAAGAGTGAACCTGATCCAAGTTCCCAATACGAGGAAAAAGGGTGTTCCTGAAGATGCGATGAAGAATATCCAGAAAAGGAAACAACTCATATGTCTTCTTCTGTGTGTCGGTATTAATCTTCACTGTGTTGTACGGCAAAAGAGCTAACTTGTGAGCAGAAGTAACAATCTTGTGAGGACGAAAACCAACTGGGTTGTCAAGCCCCTGATCTTCAACACCCAAAAGTTCCATGAACGCCTTCCATTTGAATGACAAAATTCTTCCATTGGTCATCCAAGTCAAGGTCCTTTCCTCTTCAGTGCCAAGGTGATCCATGGCATAAAACTAAGCAACCATATCCGCATCAAAATCCTTGTTGAAATCCATGAGCTTGAGAATTTTTAACTGAGCACACATCTCAAGTGCCTCGCCAAAATAGGCATGATCCTTCTCCAAATAAGCAATGTCGATGGAGCAGACATCTACAAAGAGATTCTTCTTTGCTTTGAGCACATCAAAGTAGATAGACCACTGTTGTCAGTTCTAGAAGGGGCGGTTGACAAGAATTGGATCTTGATCTTGAGCATACGGGTTGTGGCGACGAGCCACACCAAACTCCTTAGCAGACATTTCTGACATAGACTTGAACAAATATCGTGTCCCTTGTAAGCCTCTATTAGACTAGCTCGTTGATTAAATATGGCTAAGGTTTCCTAACCATGAACATGTGTTGTCATTTGATAATGGGTTCACATCATTAGGAGAATGATGTGATGGACAAGACCCACCCGTGAGCTTAGCATAATGATTGTTCAGTTTATTGCTATTGCTTTCTTCATGTCAAATACTTATTCCTTCGACTATGAGATTATGCAACTCCTGGATATCGGAGGAATACCTTGTGTGCTATCAAACGTCACAACATAACTGAGTGATCATAAAGATGCTCTACAGGTATCTCCGAAGGTGTTTGTTGAGTTGGCATAGATTGAGATTAGGATTTGTCACTCTGAGTATCGGAGAGGTATCTCTGGGCCCTCTCGGTAATACACATTATAAGCTTGCAAGAAAATGACTAAGGATTTAGTTACAAGGGGATGTATTACGGAACGAGTAAAGAGACTTGCCGGTAACGAGATTGAACTAGGTATAGAGATACCGGTGATCGAATCGCGGGCAAGTAACATACCGGTGGACAAAGGGAATTGCGTATGTTGTCATAATGGTTCGACCGATAAAGATCTTCGTAGAATATGTAGGAGCCAATATGGGCATCCAGGTTCCTCTACTGGTTATTGACCAAAGAGGTGTCTCGGTCATGTCCACATAGTTCTCGAACCTGTAGGGTTCGCACGCTTAACGTTCGATGACGATATAGTATTATATGAGTTATGTGATTTGGAGACTGGATGTTGTTTGGAGTCCCAGATGAGATCACGGACATGACGAGGAGTATCTAAATGGTCGAGAGGTAAAGATTTATATATAGGACGATGGTATTCGGGCACCGGAAGTGCTTCGGAGGGTATCGGGTACTTCTGGGGTCACTGGAAAAGAGTTTCGGGCACCCCCGGCAAAGATATGGGTCTAATGGGCCAAAGGGGGAACAGACCAGCTCCTGGTGCGCCCCTTCTTTGGACAGCAGGCCCTAAGGGAAGGAAAGGGGGAAGGGCTAGCCCCTCCTGCCTTTCCCTCTCATGGGAGAAAGGAAAGGGGGGCGCCACCCTCCCCTGCCTTTCCCCTGCACCTATATAAGGCAGGGGGAGCACAGCTTGGGAGGGAATCCAAGCCTCCTTTGGCTGCTCCCCTCTCCCTCCCACCAGGGCACCTAGCACACCCCAGATAATTGCTTAGCCGTGTGCGGTGCCCCCTCCACCATTTACACCCCCGGTCATATTTTCGTAGTGCTTAGGCGAAGCCCCGCGGAGATAACTTCATTGTCACCATCACCACGCCGCCGTGCTGCCGGAACTCATCCACTACCTCGCTGTCTTGCTAGATCAAGAAGGCAGAGGACGTCACCGAGATGAACGTGTGCTGAACGCGGAGGTGTCGTATGTTCCGCACTTTGGAGCGCGAAGAAGTTCGACTACATCAACCGCGTTGTTAAACGCTTCTGCTTACGGTCTACGAGGGTACGTAGGCACACTCTCCCCTCTCGTTGCTATGCATATCTCCTTGATAGATCTCGCATGGGCGTAGGAATTTTTGTTTGTTTTCCATGCAACGTTTCCCAACAAATGCGTGGTATCCCTTGTTTGTCTGTCCTGAAAGGTTACTAAGAGCAGGCCAATCATCGATGGTGACAAACAGCAGCGCATGTAGGTCAAATTCCTGTTGTTTGTGCTCATCCCACACAAGTACACCTTTTCCATTCCACAACGGCAAAAGTTCTTCAACTGATGGCCTTAGATACACATCAATATCGTTGCCGGATTTCTTAGGGCCTTGGATGAGCACTAGCATCATAATGAACTTCCGCTTCATGCACAACCAAGGAGGAAGGTTGTAGATACATAGAGTAACGGGCCAGGTGCTATGATTGTTGCTCTACTCCCCAAAAGGATTAATGCCATCTGCAGTTAAACCAAACCATACGTTCCTTGCGTCACCTGCAAAGTCCCCCTACTTTCTCTCAATTTTTCTCCACTGCAACCCATCAGCGGGTGCTCTCAACTTCCCGTCTTTCTCGCGGTCTTCCTTCTGCCATCGCATCAACTTGGCATGCTCTTTGTTTCTGAACAAATGTTTCAACCGTCATATTATAGGAGCATACCACATCACCTTGGCAGGAACCCTCTTCCTGGGGCGCTCGCCCTCAACATCACCAGGATCATCTCGTTTGATCTTATACCACAATGCACCGCATACCGGGCATGCATTCAAATTCTCGTACTCCTCACCACGGTAGAGGATGCAATCATTAGGGCATGCATGTATCTTTTGCACCTCTAATCCTAGAGGGCAGAGAACCTTCTTTGCTTCGTACGTACTGTTAGGCAATTCGTTATCCTTTGGAAGCTTCTTCTTCATTATTTTCGGTAGCTTCCCAAATTCCTTGTCAGATACACCATTTTCTGCCTTCCATTGCAGCAATTCCATTGTGGTACCAAGCTTTGTGTTGTCATCTTCGCAATTTGGGTACAACCCTTTTTTTGTGATCCTCTAACATGCGCTCGAACTTCAAATTCTCCCTTTCCCTTTCACATTCTCTTCGGGCACATATGTTGCCTCTTGATCTTCAGCGTCCCCCATTGCAGTATCACCGTATTCAGGAAACACAGGATAGTTGTCATCATCCTCTTCTTCATTGTCTTCCATCATAACCCATCTTTCGCCGTGCTTGGCCCAAACATTATAGTGTGGCATGAAACCCTTCTCAAGCAGGTGAAAGTGAAGGGTTTTTGGGGAAGAGTAATCCTTCGTATTCCCACAGACAGTACATGGACAATACATAAAACCATTATTCTTGTTTTCCTCAGCCACTTGGAGAAAATTATGCACGCCGTCAACGTCCTCGGAGGTGCGTTGGTCCACGTACATCCATTGCCGGTTCATCTACGTGCATTATATAATTAAGTGTATCAAAAACCATTACAGAACATCATGAATAGAGAAGTGACCAAATTAATACAAGTTCATCATCACATTAAAACCAAAGTACAGTAGTGATCAAATGTTATTACAGAAAAAATAAATACATAAAGTTCATACATAGTTCTCATAGAACAACACACAACTCTCTAGAGCATCTAATTAAAACATACATTGGAACTAATATACAACTAATGTAAAACATTTAAATGCAACAACAAATGTGATCATAATCGCAACTAAGGTAGCAATTGATCCAACAACATAATGATACCAAGTCTCATTGTCAATGACATATTTTCTAATCTTTCTAATCTTCAAGCGCATTGCATCCATCTGGATCTTCTGGTCGTCGATGACATCAACAACATGCAACTTCAATTTCATCTTCTCCTCTTCAATTCTTTTCAATTTTTCTTTCAAATAATTGTTTTCTTTTTCAACCAAATTTAATCTCTCGACAAGATGGTCGGTTGGAATTTTCGATTCACATACCTCCTAGATAAAAACATCTATGTCACGTTGGTCGGCATAATTGTCATAAACACTAATTGAAACAAATAGTTATAAAAGATAATATGCCACATCCGAATCATAGACCAGACAAGAGACGACGGGGGCGGATACCAAAACCATGGCACTATATAATTACAAACAATAATAAAAGTAAGAAAATTATACAAGTAGGTATATAAATCGTACAAGTAAGAATGTTTTATTTTACAAAGAAGATAAGAATAAGAGGCTCGCCACGATGGTGTCGGTGATGAGATCAGCGCGGGCGATCAACGACGGTCAGGACGGGGACAGGACGGGACGGACCACCAAACCTAGACAAATCTTGGGAAAAATGGAGATTGGAGGTTGAGCTTGAAGAGGAGAAAGCTTAAGTGTGGATCAGGCATTTCATCAAACACCTCATGTGCATAGGAGGTGAGAGCAGAGCAGCACACACCTCCCACATGTCGGCTGGCCAAAAAACAGAGGAGTGAGCGGGTAGGGGCGAGTACATATATAGGCATCTCTTTAGTCCCGGTTGGTGGCTAGAACCGGGACAGAAGACAGACCTTTAGTCCCGGTTCCAGCCACCAACCGGGACTAAAGGGGCTGCCCCAGGAGCGAGGACATTTAGTCCCGGTTCGTGCCTAGAACCGGGACTAAAGGGGTCAGACGAACCGGGACTAGTGCCTGTCGTGGCCCTGCCGGCTCCCTGGTCGCTCGAACCGGGACTGATGCACCCATTAGTCCCAGTTCGTTACTCGACCGGGACTAATGCTCTGATTTGACCAGGACCAAACCCCTGTTTTCTACTAGTGATTGCCAGATATGGTCCGCCCCTTCTACTTTAGGCAACAATGCGATCACTCCATAGTGTGAAATCTGCCCATGTGTGAAATGTAGGACCAACGTGAGGAATTGGGGACCCGCAATATTCCATAACTTCTTCTAGAAGGTGACCAGGAAGCCGCCTAAGCCAGGGGCAGTATTTAGAATGCATGGAACCAAGGTTATTAGCAATCTCGTTCAAGGAGAACGAAGTGATCAATGAAGGTTATTGTCGGCGTTCTGGGAACGGGGGTCCCCAGACTTGCCTGCCTGCGGCCTGTGGCGTGGCTCAAAGGAGGCCCAGCACGGCCCATCTTCATCAAACACAACACTCAAGACCCTCGCGAGGGGCCAAGCCTCGCGAGGCGGACGACACGGAGCTTCCTCAGGCACGGCCTCGCTAGGCTGGCTCGCGAGGAGGCGGAGAGATCAAGGCGGGGTACCTCGCGAGGTGCCCGTGATGCAAGCCATGACGACTCAGGGCGCCAGGCGGGTGCCAGCGCGCGCAGCGTCCTTCTTTCCTCTTTGGTGCAAAGGGGGAAAGCGCAGCCGCGGAGTATCGAGGCATCATGCAAAGGTTGCCATCTCGGTGCAACGAGACCAAGACCCGGAGGACTACGAGACGGAGGTCACCGTGGAGCCCAGGACGGCATCATCACCAGAGCTTTGCGCAGGCGAAGACTGCTTTTGTCAGGATAGTTGATACTTCTTGTCCCCCTTCAAATTAGCCTGCCATTGTTGGCTCCCTTCCCGCTCAATATTTGGGAAGAGGACCGGGGCCTCTATAAATAGGACCAGCCACCCACATAGCAGGGGGTTCGGTTCGAGTCGGTTCGATCAGTTGGAAGCAGAGTAAGAGAGAGAGAGAGAGAAAGGTGGCTGAACTCCTCCTAGCAGTTCGTCACCCCAGCCAAGAACAGACCCTCGCGAGGCTGTTCTTCCTTGTATTATTCATCATCATCAGCCCCAAGAGGCAATCCACCAACCACACACTGGAGTAGGGTATTACACCACAACGGTGGCCCGAACTAGTATAAATCTTGTGTCTCTTGTGCAGTTCTTTTGGTAGTTTAGATCTTTGCGAGGCGGGGAGGTAGAAGGCGTAATCTCCGCGTGCACCCCAGTGTTCGAACCTTAAGGGTCTGCCGGAACCCGAAATCCGACATTTGGCGTGCCAGGTAGGGGTGCTCCGGAATTCGTCTTCCACCGCTCCGTGCCATGTCGCGTCGTCATCACCATGCCCGGCGACCAGGAGGGCAACCCCGACCCATGGGCTGCGTGGCCCGCCCGCGCGGAACCGCTCGCCTGGGGCGACCCCGTGCCCCAGGCAGCTCGCGGTCCGCAGGGCGCTGCGGGCCGTGGGCGACGCAGACAGACTTCGACAACTCTTACGCCGCAGCAGGCATGGTCGGCAGCAAGGGCTTCCAATCACGCCGCGACCACGACACCGTACACCCGCCGGGAGCAGGCGAACTCGAGGGTCGTGCTCACGGTGGCCCGGGAGCTGCTGTGGTGCAGACTGCTGGAGGGCGGCCACGACGTGCTGCTAGAGCGAGTGGCGGAGCTCCTGGGCTTCGCCGCCTCGGGGGCTCACCTCTTCTCCACCCAGCTCCCATCTCAAGCCCAGGGCGACCCGTGCGAGGGCTCCGCGCACGCCCACGGGCTCCAAGGCTACTCCGACGCCAGCGAGGCTGTCAACACCGGACTGGCGGCGGCGCTGCCCCCGCCCCCGGCCCGTGAAGAAGAAGGACTCAACGCGACCCGCGGCCCCAGCGGGCGGCCGTGTTGCCACCCCGCAGTGGGCGTGACAGGCGGGACCCCGTGGCATGCGGGGCATCACGGCGTGGCATTCGGGATGATGGCAACGGAGGAATACGTGCCCCTCATGATGGACCAAGGACACCCTCACGAGAACGGACAAGGCTCACTCCTCGGCCCAAGCTGGGGGGACGAGGCACTGGAAGCTGAGCCTTTCCAGGAGCCTCGGAACGGTCCCGCTGGCCACGCTGGAGGCAACGATTATCGGGCACCGCTGATTCTTTAGGAGCAGGTATACGCTAACCATGGATCGCAGGAGGTGCAGGTCGCCGCGGCAAGCAACTGCCCCGCTCCTACAGTCTCCTACCCCTCAGGAGGAGGACGTAGGGGGCTGCAGGAGAGGGGCCGAGATCGGACATCACCACCGCGGCGTTCGGAGCAAGGTGTTCTCAGGAGGTAGGCCCTCTGCTGGGGAGGTGCCTCAGGGCCTGCCCCTGGCGGAGGACCCGTGGTCGTCGGGGGAACCACTGGCGACCGCTCTACCCCATCGGGCGGCGTCCTGGGTTCCGGTCGTTGCTGATGGCACTAGAGTGTGGCGCAAGGCGGGGCCCTCGTCTGGCGATATGAAGCAAGGCCAGTACCTGTGAAGAAGGCCCGGTGCCTGTGAAGCTCGCCGCCCCGTGACACTCTCACGTAATAATGAGTGGGGCTGTACACGCCCCGGAGTCTCAGGGGTGCTGGCCCCGGGCCCTAGGGCTCCCTCCCACGCCCAGTGGACAGCACATAGCTCCACGCTGGTGAGAAGACATCCAAGACTAGATTAGGTGCCGGACGCGGCCTTTTGTCTGCTTTCATTGCCTTTCCCTTTGGCTGTAGCTTTTCCCCCGCTGGATTTAAGTTGGATTCGAATTTGAGATTTGCGTGTGTTCGGGGAAGGGGTGCTTATTCTCGCTCGAGCCATTTCTCGCGTTCTGGTTACCGCTTCGCCACAGCTGCCTCCCCTCGCGAGCCCCTCACGAGTCTGGTCAGGCCTGGCTCGTGCGCAACCCAAACTGCTGTTGTTGCTCCCTCTCGGGAGGATCTTCGGGTGCCTGCGGAGGTTGCCCTGTTTGGAAAAAGGCCCAGAGCCTGTGAAGCAAGGTGAGTGCCTGTGAAGCTATCGCGTTTTGGAAAAGGCCCAGAGCCTGTGAAGCAAGGCGAGTGCCTGTGAAGCTATCGTGTTTTGGAAAAGGCCCAGAGCCTGTGAAGCAAGGCGAGTGCCTGGGAAGCTATCGCGTTTTGGAAAAGGCCCAGAGCCTGTGAAGCAAGGCGAGTGCCTGTGAAGCTATCGCGTTTTGGAAAAGGCCCAGAGCCTGTGAAGCAAGGCGAGTGCATGTGAAGCTATCGCGTTTTGGAAAAGGACCGGAGCCTGTGAAGAAGGCAAGTGCCTGTGAAGCTCCCCGCCGGTGACACTCCCATATTCTGTGGATTCAACTAAAGAACACCCCAGATGTCACGCCCTCCCACAGGCCGCTTCGGGGCTAGCGCAAAACAAAGGTAAACCAGCCAGCCACCAGGCGCGGGCGCTCGTGCAATATGACAACTACTAATATGATGAACACAGGTTTTACATGAGGGGCTTCCCCTCCCAAAATGCTCTCACAGCCATCAGGTCAAAAGCCTGAGTTCTATCCATGCAGGGTAAAAAAGACAGGAGCAATACACACTCAGTCGGACCAATCCCCCAATGCGTCCTCGGCAGCACCTCCTGAGTCGCCGCTGGCATCGCCGGGCTCGCCATCATCGTCTGCGTCACCACGAGCGGCGTCAGGTTTGTTCACCGCACCGCCCACGTCAGCAGCCACGATCACGTCGTCGTCATCCGAAGCGAAGGCCCTGACGAGGGCGTCCACGTTGTCTTCCACCCAGTGCGGCAGGTCGCCTCGGACAGCCTGGGGAACTGGGGCGATGACGGCGTCAAAATCGAAGCGGGAATCCATGTTCTGGAGATGACTGAAGACATGGGAAAAGGCGCGCCCGAGCAGGGCGCAGCTCCTCTCCTCCACTAACCTGTCGGCCCTGGCCGACCGCGCCTCCAGCTGCGTCACCACGGCAGTGAAAAACTGAAGGTTGCCAGCATAGTTGGCTGTGTGCGGCTCGCCAACAGCCGCCTCACAGATGTTGCCCAAGGCTGCGCTAGCCCTCTCCCGGAGCGTAGCGGGCATGGGGCCGTGCATGTGCTCCAGGACCTGCCGCTGACATATCTCATCCGCGTTCTGGCGCGCGACGCCCTCAGCTTCCTCCACCCGCTGGCGAAGACGGAGCACCTCGGCCTGGGAGGCGGCTAACTCCCCTCGCGCTACCTCAAGGGCGGCCCGGGAGGCGTCGGCCAGCCGCGTCGCCTCCTCCCGCTTGGCCCTCAAGACTGCGATCCTCCCTTCAGCTTCGACCCGGATCAACTCTAGCCTCCTCTCGAACTCACGTTCGAGGTCTTGGTGCGCCATCGCCACCCAACGTCCGACCTCCTCCAGGACACGAGCTTCCCATGCGGCGACATCGTCCTCCGCCTACGTCACCAAGCGCTCCCTCGTCTCCAGCCGCTCGTACTCGCGGGTGCGCTCGGCGGCTTCCAGCGTCAACGCTTCTTCGCGCCTCTGGAGCTCAGCTGGGTCGCCAGAGGCCACCCGCATCGACGCAAGGGCCAACTCGCGCAGCTCCGCTTGCTCCTCCAATGAGTGGCACCAGGCTAGGAGCTCACGAGCCCGCTCCTCCGCCGCCTCTCGCCGCCGATCAGCTCCCCGGGCCTCCTCGGCGGCCTGGGATCGGGCCACTCGAGAGGCCTCCAGCGACGCCTTCGCCTCTTCATCGTCAAGATCATGCTGACGGCGCGCGAGGGCAATGGCGGCCTCTAGCTCGCGCCTCCCTGCAGCCAGGCGCAGGCCCTCAGCCTCCAGGCGCGCGTCTTCGTCAGCAAGCTCCTCCCCAAGCAAGTTCACTGCGTCGGTCGCCCTTCGAAGGAACCCTTTGCGGCGAGCGCGGCTGTAACACCCTCGATGCGACTATATCTCCCACGTGTCGAGGCACGACTTAGAGGCATAATCGCATTGAAGGCATAAGTCGCAAGTGAGGCAATCTTCACACAACCCATGTACATATAAATATAAGGGGGAATAATAAATAATAGTTGGCTTACACTCGCCACGTCACATCAAGGTACATAAATAGCATCCATCATACAAACACTCATGGCCCGACTACGGCGCCAAAATAGAAAAGACCCCCCAACATGCGACTAAACCCTGAATCGAACCCCGAGCAGGCACCACTACTGATCATCAGGAAAAGAAACATAATATCGCTGAGAGTCCTCGTCGTACTCCCACTTCAGCTCGAACGCGCCATCCGGAGGAGTATCATCGGTCCCTGCATCTAGTATAATAGTAATCTGTGAGCCACAAGGACTCAGCAATCTCGCACCCTCGCGATCAAGACTATTTAAGCTTTAATGGGTAAGGAAGGGGGTAAAGTGAGTGGAGCTGCAGCAAGCGACTAGCATGTATGGTGGCTAACTTATTCGCAAAAGAGAGCGGGACGAGAAGGCAAAGCACGAGCGGTAACTAAGTAGAGCAGACTACGCAAGCATAACTCCAACGCCGTGTCCACTTCCCGGACACCGCCGAGAAGCGGCCATCACGGCAACACACGCAGTTGAGTCATTTTAATTAATTAAGTTCAAATTGTCTACAACCGGACATTAACAAATTCCCATCTGCCCATAACCGCGGGCACGGCTTTCGAAAGATCAATCCCTGCAGGGGGGTCCCAACTTAGCCCATAACAAGCTCTCACGGTCAACGAAGGAATAGACCTCCACCCAGGACCCACCGATCAGACTCGGTATCCCGGTACAACAAGATGATTCGACAGGTCAAAACTAGTCCAGCAACACCGCCCGAATGCGCCGACAAATCCCGATAGGAGCTGCACATATCTCTTTCTCAGGGCACACTCAGATTGTCTTAGGTACGGGTAGGCCAGCCCAGAGTTGCCCCTGGTGGCCACCGGCAGCTGACAGTTGGACCAACACTCAGAGGAGCACTGGCCCGGGGGGGTTTAAAATAAGATGACCCTCGGGCTCCGGAAACCCAAGGGAAAGAAAAGGGGTAGGTGGCAAATGGTAAAACCAATG
Organism: Triticum monococcum; assembly: GCA_034509565.1. NCBI lineage: Eukaryota > Viridiplantae > Streptophyta > Magnoliopsida > Poales > Poaceae > Triticum > Triticum monococcum. The sequence continues at coordinate 455,531,646 of CM067844.1, read as the reverse complement.
TTGGGCATTGCTGGAAAAGCTTTAATCAAGGCGAACTATCAAGGGGTTCCCATTATAGCCCAACCGCGTAAGGGACGCAACAATCCGGGAACATAACACCGATATGACGGAAACTAGGGCGGCAAGAGTGGAACAAAACACTAGGCGAGAGGCCGAGCCTTCCACCCTTTACCAAGTATATAGATGAGTAAAGATAACATAGCAATATAGTGATATCCCAACAAGTAAATAAATGTTCCAACAAGGAACGGCTCCAATCTTCTCCTGCAACTAACAACGCTATAAGAAGGGCTGAGCAAAGCGGTAACATAGCCAATCAATGGTTTGCTAGGACAAAGGTGGGTTAGAGGCTCAAACATGGCAATTGGGAGGCTGACAAGCAAGTGGTAGGCATCGTAGCATTGGCAAAGCAAAAGAGCGAGCAAACTAGCATAGCAAAGATAGTAGTGATTTCAAGGGTGTGATCATCTTGCCTGCACAGTTGTCAGAATTGACTGGATCCTCAAAAGCAAACTCAACGGGCTCCTCGTTAGCGAACTCGTCTCCCGGCTCTACCCAACAACACAAACAAGCAACAAGGATACAATCAACCACGTGCAAGGGCAAACAATACGATGCAAAGATGATAAGCTATGCGGGGTGCGATGCGGGATGCAAGAATGCAATATGTGACAGGAAATGCATGAACCTGGCCTCAACATGGAAATCCAAGTGTGCCACTGGATAGAGGGGAAGAAATCCCCTGAAAACGATATGAAGATCATGGCAATCGGAGCTACGGTTAAGAAATGGCAAGCGTTTTACTAAACGAACCGATCTGCGATTTACAGCAACATGCCTCCTAAATGCAACAAAATGAACATGCTACAGCCACCCAACATGAAAAAAAATTACATGGCAGTGATGTACTCATCAAGCTTATCAAATCATCATGACTGAGGCATGGGCAAATTCATCCATTAAGGGCTTCAAACAAGCATGGCAAAACTGAATAAGCAAAACAGATTTCAGACTTAGCGAAATTAACGCTAGTCTGTAATTTCAGACCATGATGCCCTCTTCGGAGCAGCAAAACAACATGAAGGAAAACCTGAACATGGCAAGTAAGAGCATGGCATGGAGCTACTCAACAAGCTTAACAAAACACCCAACATGACCTGGGGCCAAAAGGGTTTACAAAATACTCTACCGAGCACACGAACATCGATGAAACACAATCAGTTTTCAGACTTAGTGAAAACTGGGACATGCTGAAATAATAACTCACGGAGGCATATAAACGAGCTCGATGCTCTCACTACGGTGCAAGTCATGGCAAGGCAAGCATATATCCATTAAGAAGGCACAAAATGCTAGCTAGACATGGCAGGAACAATGGCATAGCATGCATGGATCACTAGCAATCACTCCGGCAAAATCGCAAAAGAGTTAACAATCTGCCCAAAACAGTAACTATCCAAAAGTTGAGCTCGATTGAGTCAACCTAGGGTGCTCCAACATAACAAGTAAAGACATGGATGGATTAAGCACAACAAGCATAACAAATTACTCTTACTGATCATCCTCAAAAGAGGCACGGATCACTAGGAAACAAGCCGGACATATAGCATCGTGAACTAAAACGGCTCAGACTTAGTGAAAATCACTAAGTCCCTGAAATCTGAAATCTCAGGTAGCCTTCTTCGCAAGCTTGCACAAGACAACACACACCTCCTAAAAATACATGGAAGACACCTCTGGAAAGAAGGTAACATGCTTAACAATTCATCCCAAAGGGGCACAGGCATATCATGCACGGATTAAATATGGCAAAAATGACAAAAGTGCATGTTGGATTAACGGATCTGCAATTTAACTCAACATGCCTCCTTCCAACAGCCTTTTGGGCAACAAGGTGACCTCAAATGCAAATGATGCAATGGAATGAAATGATATACTCGTCGAGACGAAGAATTTGACATATTATACGCCCAAATCGGAGCTACGGATGCAAAGTTATGGCAGGTCAAACATGAGCATATGGGGGTAGAAATTCCTGGGACTTAGAAGAATTTGACCTAGGGTTCGTCCCAGATCTGGATCGGCACGCGAACCGAGGAGCTCCGGCGAGGGTTGACTTGCTCCGGCGAGGTCAAAATCCGACGGGGAGGAGAGGGAGAGCCGGACCCGGCCGGATCCGGTGGTGGAGCTCGCCGGGGCGGCGCGAGCCGGCGATGGCCGGGGTCGGCGCGGTCGCCGAGACCCGCGGCGGCGAGGCGGCGATGGCCGCGGAAGACGGGACGGGCGGCGGTGTGCGGCGGCCCGCGGCGGCCGGGTCGCCGGAGACGGTGATGGAGGCGGCGGCCGCTCGGGGAAGAAGGCGCGGGCGAGGCGCGCGGCCTCTGGCCCGGATCGGCGGCGGGCGGGCCGGCCTCGGGCCCGAGTGGGCCTCGGCGGGAGGCGGCGGCGATGTGGTCCGGGGGGCCACGTGGCGCTCCCTGATAGGTCGGCGGCGGCGGGCGGTGCCCACGTGGCAGCCCGAGAGTGGCGGGGGGCGCGGCGGACGTTGTCCGGCTCCGCCCGGACACGTCCGTCGGCGGCGGATTCTTTTTTTTTCAGATTAGGGTTTCGAGGGGGAGAAGAAGAGATCCGAGAAGGAGGGGTATAAATAGGCATAGAGGGAGCTAGGAGAGTCCAAATGAGGTGCGGTTTTCGCCCACACGATCGTGATCGAACGACCGAGACGATGGGGCTGAGTTTGGTGGGTTTTTGGCCAAATTGGAGGGGTGTTGGGCTGCACACACACGAGGCCTTTTCGGTCCCTCGGTTAACCGTTGGAGTAACAAACGAAGTCCAAATGACCCGAAATTTGACAGGCGGTCTACCCGTAGTGAACCAAGGCCGCATGGCAAGTCTCGGCCCAATCCGGAAATGTTTAATCCCCACACATGAAAGAAAGCTAGAAATGGCCACCGGAGGAGAACGAAGCGCCGGAATGCAAAACGGACAACGGGAAAAATGCTCGAATGCATGAGATGGACATGTATGCGAATGCAATGCACGTGACGCCATGATATGAGATGCACGAAAAACAAAACAACACACGGAGACAAAGACCCGAACCCGAGAATTAAATATAACTTAATGCCGGAAACGGCATGAGTCGGAGTACATTTGGGGAAGGTTACATGCGGGGCGTTACAACACTCCACCACTACGAAAAAGATCTCGTCCCGAGATCTAGGACTGAAAGAACTTCGGGTACTCGGAACGGAGGTGATCCTCGCGTTCCCAGGTAGCTTCACGGTCGGAATGGTGTGACCACTTGATTTTGAGAAACTTGATTGACTTGTTGCGAGTTTTGCGTTCAGTCTCTTCAAGGATTGCAACTGGGTGCTCACGGTAGGAGAGATCTTCTTGGAGCTCAATGTCCTCGAAGTTGACGGTGCGCTCGGGCGCCTTGAAGCACTTACGGAGTTGCGAGACGTGGAACACATCATGAACATTGGCGAAGGTTGCAGGAAGCTCGAGTTGATATGCGAGGTCGCCTCTCTTGCTGACGATCTTGAAAGGCCCGACGTATCTTGGGGCAAGCTTCCCTTTGATACCGAAGCGACGAGTCCCTTTCATTGGAGAGACGCGGAGGTAGACATGGTCTCCGATCTCGAAGGCCAAATCTCGGTGCTTGCTGTCGTAGTAGCTCTTCTGACGAGACTGGGCTGCTTTGAGGTTATCACGAATGACCTTGCACATTTCTTCTGCTTCTGTGATCAGGTCATTACCCAGCAGCTGACGTTCACCGGTTTCAGACCAGTTGAGAGGTGTACGGCACTTCCTACCATACAGAATTTCAAACGGGGCCTTGCCGGAACTTGCTTGGAAACTGTTGTTGTACGAGAATTCAGCATAAGGAAGGCAATCCTCCCACTTCATGCCGAAGGAGATAACACAAGCTTTGAGCATATCTTCAAGAATCTGGTTGACACGCTCGACTTGACCGCTTGTTTGGGGATGGAAAGCAGTGCTGAAACGAATGCTGGTGCCCATGGCCTTCTGAAAAGAATCCCAAAACTTGGAGGTAAAGATGCTGCCACGGTCTGAAGATATCACTTGAGGAATACCGTGCAGAGAGACAATGCGAGAGGTGTAGAGCTCCGCCAATTGAGCTGCAGTGATTGACTCTTTGATAGGCAGGAAATGATCCACTTTGGTCAGCTTGTCGATGACAACGAATATAGCATCATTGCCACGCTTGGACTTAGGAAACCCAGTCACGAAGTCCATTTCAATGTGGTCAAACTTCCATTCTGGAATGGCGAGAGGTTGGAGGAGACCTGCTGGCCTTTGGTGTTCTGCTTTCACTCTTCTGCAGACATCACATTCATTCACGAATTGAGCGATCTCGCGCTTCATTCGAGTCCACCAATAAGTTTGCTTCAGGTCTTGATACATCTTCGTGCTCCCAGGGTGGATGGAGAGGAGAGAGTTGTGAGCCTCATTCATGATCACTTTACGAAGTTCACCTTTGGGCACAACAATTCGATCCTCGAAGAAGAGAGTGTCCTTGTCATCAAGCCGGTAGCACTTGTACTTGGACTGACTCTTTGCAATACCGATCTTCACCTTTTTCACCATAGCATCAAGAAGCTGGGCTTGGCGAATCTGGTCTTCCAAGGTAGGAGAAACTTGAAGGTTGGCAAGGAAACCTTGAGGAACAACTTGCAGATTAAGTTTGCGGAAGGCTTCACAAAGCTCGGGTTGATAAGGCTTGAGAATCAGACTGTTGCAATATGCTTTTCTGCTCAAAGCGTCAGCAATCACATTAGCCTTGCCTGGAGTATACTCGATACTCGGATTGTACTCTTGAATCATTTCGACCCATCGAGTCTGCCTGAGGTTGAGATTAGGCTGAGTGAAGATGTACTTGAGACTTTTGTGATCGGTGAAAATGTCCACTTTCCTTCCCAAGAGAAGATGTCTCCAAGTCAACAATGCGTGCACAACTGCCGCCAACTCGAGATCATGAGTGGGGTAGTTCTTCTCATTTGGCTTCAACTGGCGAGAGGTATAAGCAACAACTTTCTTCTCTTGCATCAGTACTGCACCGAGACCTTGGAGAGAGGCATCACAAAAGACCTCGTACGGCTTGGTTTCATCAGGCGGAGTTAGAACTGGAGCAGTGATTAATTTCTCTTTCAAAGCGTTGAAAGCAACATCACACTCCGGAGACCAAACGTACTTGACGTGCTTCTGAAGAAGATTTGAGAGAGGCTTCGCGATCTTGGAGAAGTTTTCAACGAATCTTCGACAATAACTTGCAAGACCGAGGAAGCTACGGAGTTGCTTCACATTCTGAGGAGGTTCCCAATTGACAATTGCAGACACCTTCTCAGGATCCACAGAAATGCCCTTGGCAGAGATAATATGACCAAGATAAAGAACCTCATCGAGCCAAAACTCACACTTAGAGAACTTGGCATAGAATTGATGTTCCCTTAGCTTGTCGAGAACCAAACGCAAGTGTTTCGCGTGATCTTCCTTGTTCTTCGAGAAAACCAGGATATCATCAAGATAGACCAAAACGAAGTCGTTGGTGTAGGGGTTGAAGATGAAGTTCATCATGCGAGAGAACGTCGGAGGAGCATTGGCGAGGCCAAAAGACATAACTGTGTATTCATATGACCCATAGCTTGTTCTGAACGCCGTCTTCGGAATATCTTGTTCACGAATGCGAATTTGATGATAACCCATACGGAGATCAAGCTTGGAGAATACTTGGGCACCCTTGAGTTGTTCGAATAGCTCATTAATGTTGGGAAGTGGATATTTGTTCTTGATGGTCTTCTTGTTCAATGGACGATAATCAACACAAAGTCGGTCCGTTCCATCCTTCTTCTTCACAAAAAGAACACCACAACCCCACGGAGAAGTACTAGGCCGAATGAGACCCATACTTTCTTGCTTATCGAGCTGTTTCTTCAACTCCTTCAACTCTTCGGGGCCGAGCTTGTAAGGCCGTTTGCACACCGGTTCCGTACCGGGCTCAAGTTCAATAACGAATTCAACTGGCCGGTTTGGAGGCATGCCTGGGAGTTCTTCAGGGAAGACATCTTGATACTCACAAACAACCGGAATCTGCGAAATAGCATCCAATTCACCCTTTTCATTGAGAGAGAATAAGCGGATGGTATTATCCCGAGCAGCAAAGACAATCACTTCCTCAGACGAATGAGTCAGTTGAATCTGCTTGGCTGCGCAATCCAGCTGAGCTTTATGTTTAGAGAGCCAGTCCATCCCAAGAATGAGGTCGATATCGGAATTGCCAAGAACCGTTGGAGAAGCCAAGAACTTGAAGTCACCCAACTTGATAGAAATATCCGGAGCAATGGAGTTAGCCTGCATGCGTTTACCAGGAGAGACGACTGCTAATGGACTAGGCAGAATTTGCTGAGCCAAACCATGCCTAGATGTAAAAGGCCTTGAAATGAAACAATGCGATGCACCTGTGTCAAAAAGAACTTTTGCAGGAATACCATTAACAGGAAGGTTACCCATGATCACATCTGACGAATCCTCTGCTTGAGCTGCGTTCATCAAGTTGACCTTGGCGGACTTGGAATTATGCTTGACCACAGCTGTACTTGCCGATCTGACAGGAGGAGGAGGAGGAAGACGCCTCTGGTTGAAACACTTGTTAGCGTAGTGACCTTTCTGTTGGCACTTGTTGCGCGTGACCTCTGAGAGCGGACGGTGGTACGGAGCACTCGATCTTGGAGCTTGAGACGAAGTCTTGTTCTGAAAGCCTGGGTTGGGTGGGTGGGATGAACCACTGCCACCTTTGCTCTTCTGCTGAAACGGCTGACGAAACGGAGGAGGAGGAAGCCAATACTTCTGCTGCTTGGTCACTTGAGTAGAGGACGAAGACGAAGTGTCTCTGACTCGCTTCCTGGAAGCATCACACCTGAGCTGAGCAGCCTCTTGCTTCAGTGCCATGTTGTAGAACTCATCGTATCTCAGCGGCTCGAAGAGGACAAGAGCGAGCTGAATTTCTTCACGAAGACCACCCCTGAACTGATAGATCATGCTCTTCTCATCAGGAACATCCTGCTTGGCAAAACGGGCGAGCTTCTGGAACAACTTGTTGTAGTCATAGACAGACAAAGAGCCTTGCTTCAGATTGCGGAATTCTTCACATTTGCTTTCAGTCACACTTTGAGGAATGTGATGAGCGCGGAAATCACGACGGAAATCATCCCAAGTGATCAAACGTCCACCTCTGGAATCCCGGTACTGCTGAAACCACTCTGCGGCCTGATCCTTGAGCTGGAAAGACGCGAACTTGACGAAATCTTCAGGTCTGACGTTGCTACATTCAAAATGCTTGCCCAGATCGACTAACCAATCATCAGCATCGGTAGCCTCAACGCAGTTACTGAACGTTTTTGGACCATTAGCGAGGAACTGATGCAGAGTTGCAAACTAGTTCTGGTTGCTGCCTTGGTTCGCTTGACTGCTTTGATTCCGCTCTTGGATGATTTACATGATCAGCTGAGTATTTGCATTAGTAGCAGCCATCACAGCCTGCCATGCTTCCGGAGGAGGCGGAGGTGGCGGCGGATCTGGGTTCGGAGTCGTGCGCGTTGGAGGAGCCATCCTGAAGAGGTTGACCACCATTAGCACACAAGTAGAGAAATATAGAAGGTGAATCCAACGGAATGAAAATTGCAACATAAGTCTTCACATCCGAACAAAATGAACGAATGCACTTCTCTTGAAGTGGTCACATATTCCTAAATTGCAAGCCACGAAGAATCAAGTAGAAGAGGTACATCAACGAGGGATGGAATCAACATATGACGTCGGAGAAGAACGAATACCACAACTCGAAATAAAACCAAGGGTTGGCTTGCGGAAATAAGCGGGAACAAACACATGATAGAAATTTCGTCCGAAGTGTTCGTGGTAGGACCTACACGGGCTCGACCGTACAGCACCATCATGTACAAGGCAGTGCACATGACATACGAAGCGTCCCCGAGTCAGCATAGCCAAGGACTCTTTAAGACACAACGAGGCCACTGTAAAATCGACCGTGAATAGGCGAACCACTAGACGTCGAACCCCAATTTCATATCACACATCTGTTGGAAGATATTCTAAGGCTACTTGAATTCCCACCTATGAAATTCCCGAAATTTTCCGGTTATGCAATCAGGTGTTGAGGATACAGGGGAAGCATAATATCTCACCCAAGCTAGCAATTCCTACATCCAGCTGCATCCATCCTTCAACACATAACCAAGAAACCTTCGGAAACCATCTATCTCAACCTTTGAAAAGCATCCGTTATACAAGTTATGGCGATACTCCCGAACTCCCGCCCCAGTACTGGGTGACGTCGAGGTTATCTCACCAACGAACTGCATAAAGGAGATTTTCGATGTCGCGCACATATCTCAAGTATGCCAGAATTGCAACGATAGAATTATAATGATAACACCTCAGAGCTCAACTCCCCGGGACACTTCCACTAAACCCCTGACAGGAGGCACCAAGACAGTATTCTCATCATAAGCCATCGGAACAAAACTAAGATACTCGCGTGATCCTAAATTTTTTTTAGTGAAATCTGAGAAGAGAAGAGACAAAACTCTACGTCAGGATGCCTTACCAGAGCGATGAGGAGACTGGGAAGTAAAAAGAATTCCTAAGCTCTCCGATATATAATTCCTAAGGACTCAAAACATTTTTCTAGACACAACTCGGCTGCTAAAAACGATCAAGCAATGGGGCTCCTAAGGTCGGGGAAGGCTCTGATTACCAACTTGTAACACCCTCGATGCGACTATATCTCCCACGTGTCGAGGCACGACTTAGAGGCATAATCGCATTGAAGGCATAAGTCGCAAGTGAGGCAATCTTCACACAACCCATGTACATATAAATATAAGGGGGAATAATAAATAATAGTTGGCTTACACTCGCCACGTCACATCAAGGTACATAAATAGCATCCATCATACAAACACTCATGGCCCGACTACGGCGCCAAAATAGAAAAGACCCCCCAACATGCGACTAAACCCTGAATCGAACCCCGAGCAGGCACCACTACTGATCATCAGGAAAAGAAACATAATATCGCTGAGAGTCCTCGTCGTACTCCCACTTCAGCTCGAACGCGCCATCCGGAGGAGTATCATCGGTCCCTGCATCTGGTATAATAGTAATCTGTGAGCCACAAGGACTCAGCAATCTCGCACCCTCGCGATCAAGACTATTTAAGCTTTAATGGGTAAGGAAGGGGGTAAAGTGAGTGGAGCTGCAGCAAGCGACTAGCATGTATGGTGGCTAACTTATTCGCAAAAGAGAGCGGGACGAGAAGGCAAAGCACGAGCGGTAACTAAGTAGAGCAGACTACGCAAGCATAACTCCAACGCCGTGTCCACTTCCCGGACACCGCCGAGATGCGGCCATCACGGCAACACACGCAGTTGAGTCATTTTAATTAATTAAGTTCAAATTGTCTACAACCGGACATTAACAAATTCCCATCTGCCCATAACCGCGGGCACGGCTTTCGAAAGATCAATCCCTGCAGGGGGGGTCCCAACTTAGCCCATAACAAGCTCTCACGGTCAACGAAGGAATAGACCTCCACCCAGGACCCACCGATCAGACTCGGTATCCCGGTACAACAAGATGATTCGACAGGTCAAAACTAGTCCAGCAACACCGCCCGAATGCGCCGACAAATCCCGATAGGAGCTGCACATATCTCTTTCTCAGGGCACACTCAGATTGTCTTAGGTACGGGTAGGCCAGCCCAGAGTTGCCCCTGGTGGCCACCGGCAGCTGACAGTTGGACCAACACTCAGAGGAGCACTGGCCCGGGGGGGTTTAAAATAAGATGACCCTCGGGCTCCGGAAACCCAAGGGAAAGAAAAGGGGTAGGTGGCAAATGGTAAAACCAATGTTGGGCATTGCTGGAAAAGCTTTAATCAAGGCGAACTATCAAGGGGTTCCCATTATAGCCCAACCGCGTAAGGGACGCAACAATCCGGGAACATAACACCGATATGACGGAAACTAGGGCGGCAAGAGTGGAACAAAACACTAGGCGAGAGGCCGAGCCTTCCACCCTTTACCAAGTATATAGATGAGTAAAGATAACATAGCAATATAGTGATATCCCAACAAGTAAATAAATGTTCCAACAAGGAACGGCTCCAATCTTCTCCTGCAACTAACAACGCTATAAGAAGGGCTGAGCAAAGCGGTAACATAGCCAATCAATGGTTTGCTAGGACAAAGGTGGGTTAGAGGCTCAAACATGGCAATTGGGAGGCTGACAAGCAAGTGGTAGGCATCGTAGCATTGGCAAAGCAAAAGAGCGAGCAAACTAGCATAGCAAAGATAGTAGTGATTTCAAGGGTGTGATCATCTTGCCTGCACAGTTGTCAGAATTGACTGGATCCTCAAAAGCAAACTCAACGGGCTCCTCGTTAGCGAACTCGTCTCCCGGCTCTACCCAACAACACAAACAAGCAACAAGGATACAATCAACCACGTGCAAGGGCAAACAATACGATGCAAAGATGATAAGCTATGCGGGGTGCGATGCGGGATGCAAGAATGCAATATGTGACAGGAAATGCATGAACCTGGCCTCAACATGGAAATCCAAGTGTGCCACTGGATAGAGGGGAAGAAATCCCCTGAAAACGATATGAAGATCATGGCAATCGGAGCTACGGTTAAGAAATGGCAAGCGTTTTACTAAACGAACCGATCTGCGATTTACAGCAACATGCCTCCTAAATGCAACAAAATGAACATGCTACAGCCACCCAACATGAAAACAAATTACATGGCAGTGATGTACTCATCAAGCTTATCAAATCATCATCACTGAGGCACGGGCAAATTCATCCATTAAGGGCTTCAAACAAGCATGGCAAAACTGAATAAGCAAAACAGATTTCAGACTTAGCGAAATTAACGCTAGTCTGTAATTTCAGACCATGATGCCCTCTTCGGAGCAGCAAAACAACATAAAGGAAAACCTGAACATGGCAAGTAAGAGCATGGCATGGAGCCACTCAACAATCTTAACAAAACACCCAACATGACCTGGGGCCAAAAGGGTTCACAAAATACTCTACCGAGCACACGAACATCGATGAAACACAATCAGTTTTCAGACTTCGTGAAAACTGGGACATGCTGAAATAATAACTCACGGAGGCATATAAACGAGCTCGATGCTCTCACTACGGTGCAAGTCATGGCAAGGCAAGCATATATCCATTAAGAAGGCACAAAATGCTAGCTAGACATGGCAAGACCAATGGCATAGCATGCATGGATCACTAGCAATCACTCCGGCAAAATCGCAAAAGAGTTAACAATCTGCCCAAAACAGTAACTATCCAAAAGTTGAGCTCGATTGAGTCAACCTAGGGTGCTCCAACATAACAAGTAAAGACATGGATGGATTAAGCACAACAAGTATAACAAATTACTCTTACTGATCATCCTCAAAAGAGGCACGGATCACTAGGAAACAAGCCGGACATATAGCATCGTGAACTAAAACGGCTCAGACTTAGTGAAAATCACTAAGTCCCTGAAATCTGAAATCTCAGGTAGCCTTCTTCGCAAGCTTGCACAAGACAACACACACCTCCTAAAAATACATGGAAGACACCTCTGGAAAGAAGGTAACATGCTTAACAATTCATCCCAAAGGGGCACAGGCATATCATGCACGGATTAAATATGGCAAAAATGACAAAAGTGCATGTTGGATTAACGGATCTGCAATTTAACTCAACATGCCTCCTTCCAACAGCCTTTTGGGCAACAAGATGACCTCAAATGCAAATGATGCAATGGAATGAAATGATGTACTCGTCGAGACGAAGAATTTGACATATTATACGCCCAAATCGGAGCTACGGATGCAAAGTTATGGCAGGTCAAACATGAGCATATGGGGGTAGAAATTCCTGGGACTTAGAAGAATTTGACCTAGGGTTCGTCCCAGATCTGGATCGGCACGCGAACCGAGGAGCTCCGGCGAGGGTTGACTTGCTCCGGCGAGGTCAAAATCCGACGGGGAGGAGAGGGAGAGCCGGACCCGGCCGGATCCGGTGGTGGAGCTCGCCGGGGCGGCGCGAGCCGGCGATGGCCGGGGTCGGCGCGGTCGCCGAGACCCGCGGCGGCGAGGCGGCGATGGCCGCGGAAGACGGGACGGGCGGCGGTGTGCGGCGGCCCGCGGCGGCCGGGTCGCCGGAGACGGCGATGGAGGCGGCGGCCGCTCGGGGAAGAAGGCGCGGGCGAGGCGCGCGGCCTCTGGCCCGGATCGGCGGCGGGCGGGCCGGCCTCGGGCCCGAGTGGGCCTCGGCGGGAGGCGGCGGCGATGTGGTCCGGGGGGCCACGTGGCGCTCCCTGATAGGTCGGCGGCGGCGGGCGGTGCCCACGTGGCAGCCCGAGAGTGGCGGGGGGGCGCGGCGGACGTTGTCCGGCTCCGCCCGGACACGTCCGTCGGCGGCGGATTCTTTTTTTTTCAGATTAGGGTTTCGAGGGGGAGAAGAAGAGATCCGAGAAGGAGGGGTATAAATAGGCATAGAGGGAGCTAGGAGAGTCCAAATGAGGTGCGGTTTTTGCCCACACGATCGTGATCGAACGACCGAGACGATGGGGCTGAGTTTGGTGGGTTTTTGGCCAAATTGGAGGGGTGTTGGGCTGCACACACACGAGGCCTTTTCGGTCCCTCGGTTAACCGTTGGAGTAACAAACGAAGTCCAAATGACCCGAAATTTGACAGGCGGTCTACCCGTAGTGAACCAAGGCCGCATGGCAAGTCTCGGCCCAATCCGGAAATGTTTAATCCCCACACATGAAAGAAAGCTAGAAATGGCCACCGGAGGAGAACGAAGCGCCGGAATGCAAAACGGACAACGGGAAAAATGCTCGAATGCATGAGATGGACATGTATGCGAATGCAATGCACGTGACGCCATGATATGAGATGCACGAAAAACAAAACAACACACGGAGACAAAGACCCGAACCCGAGAATTAAATATAACTTAATGCCGGAAACGGCATGAGTCGGAGTACATTTGGGGAAGGTTACATGCGGGGCGTTACAGCGGCGCTCCCGGGCGCGCTCAAGCACGTCTTCCACACCATCATCCGCCCTGAGCAAGCGCCGGGGGCCACGAATCATCGTTCCTCCTCCGGGCAGGGGGCTGGGGGCTGGCGCCCTCGCGACGGCCTGGCGCGCCGCACCAGAAGCCCGGCCTAGAGCCAGCCCGTCTCCAGATGAAGGGCATAGGAGGCGCCTCAACCAGTCGCAGTCCACGACCAGACGAGAAGCCCACGGCAGGCTGGTTATTCCCCGAGAGGGCCCACGAAGGAAAATCGCGGGGAATGAAGGGCCGCGGTGCACCTCGGGATGGTCCACCCCTTCAGACGCCCTCACCACAAGGGCAGAGCTACTCGGAGCATTTGAGGATGGTAGAGGGGGCGAAGCCAAAGGAGGCGGCACCTCTGCTACTTCCGCGAGCTCGGCCAAAAGGGGCCTGCGGAACAAGGATCAGTGAAAGCAACAAGAGGATTAGGAGCCAGAGAGGAAGAAGACTTACTCGTCAGTGGCGAAGTACTTCCTGCGCTTCAGCACGTGACAAGGGAAGTCGTCACACAGGGCCTCCCTTTTCCTCCGGAGGGCCTCAAAGTCCACGCGGAAGCGGCCCAAGAGAAGAGCGCAAGGATCAACCTGCGGCGAGGACGGAGCATCAGAGCGATCCACGTCAGGGGCGCCTGGCTGGCGCGTGCCGCCCATCACCTCGCCAGAAGACGCGGCTGGGGCCTCCAAGGCCCCAGCCCCGGGCGCTGGGAGCGGCTACTTGCCACCTTCAGCCGCAGCGGCACGGGTCCCAGGAGCTGTCCCCTCGCGAGCATCACCTGGCGCTGCCACCTCATCAGGAGCCCCCTCGGCCTCCGGCGCCTCCTGCCTCCCTGCTCCGCCACTCGAGGAGGAGCCGCCTTGGCCGGTTGGAAGGGCAGTCACCACCATTGGATTCTCGCGAGGTCCCTGGAGGCCGGCGGGGCGCAGCCCCCACTCATCAAAGACGGGCATCTGCTTCACGAAATCGGCCCTGCTCTGGCAGAGATACAGCAAGGCCCCTCCCTGTCGGACGTTGCCGGGGTTGAGGTCCCCGGCCAAGGTCAAGAGCGTCGACTTCAGCACCGCGGGAACCAGGTCCTCTTCCTGGAGCCTCATGCTATCCTCGCACCCACGGAATGCCCACATCCGGCGGGAGTGGCGTTGAAGGGGAGCAACACGGCATAATAGAAACTCCTTTACCACCTTAGGCGCTGTCACGCCGAGCTTCCTCAGAAGCGCCAAGCGGCTCCAGACAAAGACGAGCCGGGGGCTCTTGAGCATCTCCTGGCCCCAGCCTGAATTGGGGAAAGCCGGCGAGGTCGGCTCCGATAGCAGGGGGCTGGGCACCCCTGCGTCCACATACAACCACCTCTCGCGGAACCCAACCGCGGGCAGGGGGAGTTTGAAGTCAATCCCAGAGGCTTCGGTCTCAGGCTCGGCAGCAAAGCTCACGCACGCCCAGCATTGGGAAGGGTCGATAAGGTGCAGCGAGAAGAAGTGGCGCAGCAAGGCAACCGAAGGAGGGATGCCCACCATGGCTTCGCAAACGAAGGCGAAGACCGAAAGGAGGGTGATGGACTCAGGACTTAGATGCATCATGTGGATCTGATAATGGGAGAGCACGGCATTGAAGAAATCAGAGAAAGGGGGGAACCAGACCCGCCCACAAGGCGTCGGTAAAACATGGGACCTCGGTTGCTATCCTGTCGATGGATAAGTGGGACGCGGGCCAGGCCGTCGTCCTCCCGCACTCATTGAAGAGGGTGGCCAGAGCCAAGCTGTCCCTGCCCAGGCACTCTTGATTGAGTACGGTCGACTGGCCGACGGCGGGGGCCACCGATGGCGGCGCACAAGACGGAGGCATGGGTTTCTCCCCTCTCTCCTTCCTCGTCGGAGTCCTGGCGATGGGAAGGAGGGGGAGGATTCGAGATTGGATTGGAGGCGGGAGCAGGCGTTCAAAGGAAGGAAGAACAGGGGACGCTCGAGCAACAGGAAGGGGAGCGGCTATGTGCAACTACAAGTCCGCCTAGCAGGGCGCAGAATAAGGGGGCATGGGGGGACAATGCTGCCCACGTCCCATCAACCGCCACACGGCGCCCAAGGCCGCAGGCTGTTAGGGCCCGCGGCGCTTCGCCCTTGCCCTCTTGCCTCTCGGCACGGCCAAGTCCGGGCGCGCCTTGGGCCCGGGGGCTACTGTAGGCGTTCTGGGAACAGGGGTCCCCAGACTTGCCTGCCTGCGGCCTGCGGCGTGGCTCAAAGGAGGCCCAGCACAGCCCATCTTCATCAAACACAAGACTCAAGACCCTCGCGAGGGGCCAAGCCTCGCGAGGCGGACGACACGGAGCTTCCTCAGGCACGGCCTCGTCAGGCTGGCTCGCGAGGAGGCGGAGAGATCAAGGTGGGGTACCTCGCGAGGTGCCCGTGATGCAAGCCATGACGACTCAGGGCGCCAGGCGGGTGCCAGCGCGCGCAGCGTCCTTCTTTCCTCTTTGGTGCAAAGGGGGCAAGCGCAGCCGCGGAGTACCGAGGCATCAGGCAAAGGTTTCCATTTCGGTGCAACGAGACCAAGACCAGGAGGACTACGAGACGGAGGTCACCGTGGAGCCCAGGACGGCGTCATCACCAGAGCTTTGCGCAGGCGAAGACTGCTTTTGTCAAGATAGTTGATACTTGTTATCCCCCTTCAAATTAGCCCGCCATTGTTGGCTCCCTTCCCGCTCAATATTTGGGAAGAGGACCAGGGCCTCTATAAATAGGACCAGCCACCCACATAGCAGGGGGTTCGGTTCGAGTCGGTTCGATCAGTTGGAAGCAGAGTAAGAGAGAGAGAGAGAAAGGTGGCTGAACTCCTCCTAGCAGTTCGTCACCCCAGCCAAGAACAGACCCTCGCGAGGCTGTTCTTCCTTGTATTATTCATCATCATCAGCCCCAAGAGGCAATCCACCAACCACACACTGGAGTAGGGTATTACACCACAACGGTGGCCCGAACCAGTATAAATCTTGTATCTCTTGTGCAGTTCTTTTGGTAGTTTAGATCTTTGCGAGGCGGGGAGGTAGAAGGCGTAATCTCCGCGTGCACTCCATTGTTCGAACCTTAAGGGTCTGCCGGAACCCGAAATCCGACAGTTATCCCCACTATAAATCATCCTGTCATGTTTCCATACCAATAAGAGCAGCGGTGTCGTAGTTGGTTCGATCGATCCGAGAAGATCGCGATAGAAACCATAAATATGTCGTCGAAGGTCACCCTCGTCCAAAATAATCACCAAATCATCCTGAAGGAAATGAATCATGCATCGACGCCTCCTCCCATTGGCCACAACATGAAAGAACTCAGAACTAACATCCCCTTCCACCACCCATTTTTGTTGGCCCCGCTGCTGCCAATACATTTCCTCACACCTAAGAATGAAAATCATCTCGTGCTCCATTGCATATCTTCGAGCCCACTCATTATGTGTGATCCCCCCGGCGTCAGCTATGGAGTCTAAATCTGCCAGCTTAGCGAGCAGTGTCTGCTTGCGGGCCTTTAGAGCGCTCCCCACATTGTCCCCCACCCATCCCCTCGGTTATGTCAAAGTTGTCGAATACAATGTTGCCACATGTCCAAGGAATAACAAAAAAGGACCGCAACAATGCGACGGGCGCGACCTAGCCCGCAACCAAATATTCACTACGCAGTCCACAAATCCCGGTTGTAGTAACCATTGTTTCTTGAAGAAGAACCTTTTCGATGATTGTCATGGTATTTCACCAAAACATAGGATTAGAGGACAATGATCGGATCCTAGGCGGATTTTTACCGTGAGAGAGCACCTCGGGAACTTGCTCTCCAAATTGGTAGACACAAACGCCCTATCCAGGACGCACCGCCCCAGGTCGTCCCGGTTATTCCATCAGGTGAACCTAGTGCCAATCCTATGTAGCTCGATTAGCCCGAGTTCCGCAACCCAATCATTAGACATATCCACACTCCTTTGATTATTTATACGAAGATTGCTCTTACCCGTCGCCCTCGGATTAAGTTAAAATCCCAACGATCACAAAGGGGCATGTCACTGCTTGAATTTTTGTGTAGAGCTCAACTAAGGGCATCTCCAGCCGTTCCCCCCCCCCAAGACGCATAAAAATCGCCCCCTGGGGGCGAGCCGGCGATACAATCGGCACTGGGGGCGGTTTTGCGCCCAGTCGTCGCCCCCAGGCGCCGAAATTGGCCCACTTTGCAGCCCAATTTCGGCGAATAAAGGGCCCATATGGGCGAGAATAGGCCCATATTCGGCGTGGTTTCGCCGTGTCTCGGCGTTCAGTTATCAACACAATTATTTCTTATCACATATTTCATCACAGAAAAATCAAATACTTCAACAAAATAGTACAACAACAAATAGTTCAATACAAATTATATAGTTCAACAAATAAAAACTAGTATTTCATCACACGGCGTCCCCCTTGAGCCTCCATAGGTGCTCAATCAGATCTTTCTGCAGTTGATGATGCACCTGTGGGTCTCGGATCTCCTGACGCATATTGAGATAGGCAGTCCAAGTTGCTGGTAGCTGGTGATCAACTTCGGCTAGAGGACCCTGCCTGTAGTATGGTTCAGTGTCAAACACTGGGTCTTCTTGCTCGCTCTCAATGATCACGTTGTGCAAGATGACACAGCAAGTCATAATCTCCCACATTTGATCTTTGGACCAGGTCTGAGCGGGGTACCGAACAACAGCAAATCGAGATTAGAGCACACCAAATGCCCGCTCGACATCCTTCCTGCAAGCCTCCTGAAGCTTCGCAAACCAGGCGTTCTTGCCTCCTGCCACAGGGTTTGAGATCGTCTTCACAAATGTCGACCATCTCGGATAGATGTCGTCAGCTAGATAGTACCCCTTGTTGTATTGGTGCCCATTGATCTCGAAGTTCACCGGAGGAGAATGGCCCTCAACGAGCTTGGCAAAAACAGGAGAGCACTGCAGCACGTTGATGTCATTGTGAGTTCCTGGCATACCAAAGAAGGAGTGCCAAATCCAGAGGTCCTGTGTGGCTACCGCCTCAAGCACCACACTGCAACCGCCTTTGGCGCCTTTGTACATCCCCTGCCAACCAAATGGGCAATTCTTCCATTTCCAATGCATGCAGTCGATGCTTCCAAGCATCCCAGGAAATCCTCTTGCTGCATTCTGGGCTAGGATCCAAGCAGTGTCTTCCGCATTGGATGTTCTCAAGTATTGTGGCCCAAACACTGCCACCACTGCCCGACAGAACTTATAGAAACACTCTATGCTGGTGGACTCGGCCATGCGCCCATAGTCGTCGAGTGAATCACTGGGAGCTCCATATGCAAGCATCCTCATCGCTGTCGTGCACTTCTGGATGGAGGTGAATCCAAGAGCGCCAGTGCAATCCATCTTGCACTTGAAGTAGTTGTCGAACTCCTGGATGGAATTCACAATCCTGAGGAAGAGCTTTCGGCTCATCCGATAACGGCACCGAAATGTTCTCTCGCCATGAAGTGGAGCATCGGCGAAGTAGTCGGAGTAGAGCATGCAGTAGCCTTGGAGACGATGCTGGTTCTTTGCTTTCATCCGCCCCGGCGCCGAGCCACCTCGCCGCGGCTTTTCATTGCTCGCCAGCAGCTGGGCGAGGGCGGCGAGTACCATGAGATGCTCTTCTTCCTGGACGTCGGCCGCGGCTTCCTCCTCCAGCAGCGCGGCGAGCTCTTCCTCCTCATCCGAGTCCATCGCCGAGGCAGGCAAAACGCCGAACACCTTGCGCTCAGTGGGCGTGTACCCGCCGTTAAACCGCGCCTCCGCGGCCGGAAACGGCGGCCGGAAACGCCCAGCTGCCGTGGGAGGGGCTGCCGCGGCGAAGCGCTGCTATCTTCCGGCAGGGAATGGCTATCTAGCGGAGTAGGGCGGCGGCCGTCGCCGGGATATAGCTAGTGGTGGCCGAGGGCGCGGGGGGTGCGAGGCGAGTCGGGGGAAGAAAACCTTGACTTTTCCCCTGTCGGTGTGGGCCAGGCATGCTTTTCCCTAGCGCCGGAGCCCCCAACTGCTCCCCAGCGCGCCGGGTTCGGCCTGTGACCGCCGGGCGGAGAAAGGTCCGAACCGGCGATTTTCGGCGTCCTGGGGGCGCGACTGGGCCGCTTTTTCGGCGCCGGCGCCGAAAAAGTGGCCTGGGGGGCCCTGTTGGGGGCGTGGCTGGAGATGCCCTAAGAACTCAGCAGATCGGGCACGATCCACCAGTCCATATACCAACAACAACTCCCATCTGAACGCGATTTTTTTTTGAATTATCTATGCCAAGAAAAATTCTCCCCTGGTAAGCTTTTTGATTAAATGCTGATAACTGCGGTCTTTAAAGAATGAAGAGAAGAGAGATTTTTGGGATCTTCAGAGAAACCCATCATGGTGGTGAAGCAGCTTCTGGATTGGGAGACAAGAGAATTTTGACGGTCACTAAAGCTGATAAGAAATCTTTTTTTGCGTCGGGGCTAAGAGACAAAGAAGGGTGTGGTGGTGTGGGCGGCGTGGGGGGTTAATTGCTCGGCGCTTTTGATTCGAGTGGTGGTGGTGCGGGGTCGTGGTGGGCCAAGTTTGAAGCACGTGACGGCTCGGCATCGCGATATGGGAATTGTTGATATCTATCGCTATACACATAATGATCGTCAGTTAGTCCGGTCCTCAAATTATATGATGAAATATTTGTGATGTTGTGTTGTATCGATATGGCGGGTATGTTGTGTACAAATAAGGAGGGAGACTTGTTGATGTTATTCTAACTCAGACCCAAATAGTACTATATTTGTAACACACGGCAGCATCAGTGTGACCAATTGTCTCCTTAATCCTAACCTCCAAGAGAAACCCTGAGAAGCAGGTATGTTGTGTACAAATAAGGAGGGAGACTTGTTGATGTTATTCTAACTCAGACCCAAATAGTACTATATTTGTAACACACGGCAGCATCAGTGTGACCAATTGTCTCCTTAATCCTAACCTCCAAGAGAAACCCTGAGAAGCAGGCGATTGCCTCGGATACCACCATACCGATACGTGAGTAGTAGCTAGGGACATGGCGCGCGCACACGCCCAAAGCGGCTGGGACTGGGAGCATCAGCATCGTATGCTAAAGCCGGCTTTCGCCCCCCTCACATGCATGGGAGGTGGGTGCTTTCTGGGAGATTTGGAGATAGCAGCAGTGGCAATAAAGGGGCGGAGCAAGCATGATGTAATAAGCCGCTTTTTCTAGGGGCCAGCAAAGGCGACGGTAGAGCTGACCGACTGACCCCCACACCAGAGCCAGAGCCACATACCTCGTAATCTAATCCTGCCTGCAGCTGCTCTGCAGGGGAGGGTGTCTGCAGAAACCCGGATATCTCCTCGCTTTCTAGGATTCCTTTTCGGGAATTCGGGCGAGAATGGAAAATCCGCTCTTCTGTCCGTCCTCCCACGGGCATATGGTTGGCTGCGTATCTGCGCGCCCGAGATAAAAAAGACCAGACGCGACCGTGATTTTCAAGTCAGTGCTACTCGACGGCTCAGTAAAGAAGAAATGATAACTGTACATTTCATCATTCACTCAATCACCGGGGTAAAGTCCTCTCAGCTGATTTTACAGATAAGCGAGATGGACTGTACGAAGATGCCAAGGACAGTGGAGAAGAAATGATGAATAGATAACCGAGCAATTCATCATTCGTTCAGTAACCGGGAAAGTCCTTTCAGCTGATTCTACAGATAAGCGAGACGGATCGGACGAAGAGGACAAGGAGAGAAAAGGAAATGGACAAAGTCCACTCCATTTCAATTTTATCCTCGTCTCCCCACAGGCACACGAACGCAGCGCAAAGCAGGAGCATGAGCTCGGAGGAGAATAAATTCTTCGCTTTGTTCTCCTAGCTCTGCTTTGCTCCTCCTTTCTTCTCCGCCCGAGCAGGCGAGCACCCGAGAGAAGGGCAGCAGCTCCCCCCTCCCGGCGGAAAGCTGGCCTTTGTACCCATCTTTCGTCCCCGAAAGCCTACGCGCCCCGCGCGCCTCTCCCATCGCCATGCTAGCTAGAGCTCCGCCTGCTTCCCGGAAGCTTCTCCGGTCGATATCCAGCCATGCACCGGCCACCACCACCAGCACCACGTACGTACGCCGGCACGCCTCCCGACGCACGCGCCGGGCGAGCGCTAGCCCATCTCCAGCTCCACCACCATCATCATCTCCATGATCTCCATGCATGCACGGCTCGCCTCGCCGCTTTGCCGCTTTCTGACAAAATTCCGCGCCCTTTTTGTCGACGGGCACTGAAAGAGAGGAGGAGGGGAGGGAGGAGGGGCGGGGAGGAAAAGGCCCAAAGCCCGGGGTGGGTGGGCGTGCCCGAGCCGAATCTTGGCATTTCTAGGGATTCTGTTGAGGCTTTACGGTCTTTTGGCTTGCCGGCGAGGGGAGCGTGTCCTTGACGAGACCGACCCGCCACCACCCTGCGGGGAGGGGGAGAGAAGCTTCGGCGCTGGTTCCTCTGCTCATTGCCGCCGCTATTTATAGCCCACGTACGTAGTACGTGGTCATCACTTGCACAGCCAGCTCAGACTCCTACGCCGCCCACATACCTCACTCACCTCAGGTGAAGCTAGCTAGTGAAGTGAGCTTAGGCAAGTCAAGTCCGTGATGGATTTGAAGAGGGTGCTGGACATCGTGGAGGAGGAGGTGGTGGACGGCGACGAGGAGGAGCTCGCCTCCCCGGACGCCAAGCGCCGGCGAACGCTTCTCAAGTGAGTGCATTCTTGCTTCTCTACAGAATGGTGTCAGGCTTTGAGTTTGCTTGGTTCTGACGATGCTTGGCACCTTTTGCTCTGTGCAGTAGTAGCTCGATGCAGGAGGCCATTGGCGCGCAGTACATGCAGAAGCATCTGCCCAAGCTGGAGCCCTTTCTGCGCCGAGTTGTAAGCACATTTCTCTTCATGTTTGTTTACTCTGCAGAACTCGCTTCTTCGGCAGCAATGCGCTGACTCTGTTGCGGATTCAGGTGCAGGAAGAAGTGCACAATGTTCTTATCCGCCACATCGATTCAGCTCACAGGTTAGCGCCTAAATTCCACTCCAGTGTTCAGTGATTCAGTCTTCTGTGAGCAGTTAGTCAGTTACATGCTTCATTAACATATTACTCCCTCCATTCCGATTTACTCGTCGTGGTTTTAGTTCAACGGAGGGAGTAGTATACAAGGTTCTACAGAGACACTACTAGCGACAGTAATATGGAGCAGATATAATTCTGAATGCCTTTTTCACTGCTGAATTTGCAATTTTAAAGTCGCAACAAACAATATGGACCTGAATATACTACTCGTAATCATTGTTGAGGAAATCGTTAACTGGTAGCAGCTCGGTTGGCTAGCGAGTAGGGGATTAATCGGCTAATCAGCAAGTTAATCGGCCATTTAATCAATTAATCGGACGATTTTTCGGTTTATCGGCTACTCGGTGACCCTATGAGTAGGGATTAATCGGCAAGTTAACTGGTTAATCGGATGAATTCTTGAACAGGGCTCGTAATGCTGTTGAAAACCCTTTAAATTGCCAGCATATGGTTGTTACAAACATTAGGCAGTGCAGTAGCGGTAGTCCCTTTTTAAACTTTATAGGGCTGCTAATTCTACTTTGGCCGAAAGTGTTAACTTATAGGCTCCTTCCTGTTTTTCTGACTGAATTTCTGCTCTGCATTACTCAGGCTACCACTTCAGTTAAAGACGAGCAGCAAAAGATACAAGCTGCAGTTCCAGGGCAACCTGCCTCAGACCCTTTTCACGGGCAACAGGGTAGAAGCAGAGAACAAGCAGCCACTTCGAATTGTTCTCACCGACGCCGTCAACAACCAGCTGATCACCTCAGGCCCCTTGTCCTCCATGAAGGTTGAGCTCCTCGTTCTCGACGGCGACTTCAACGCCGACGAGCGCCTTGAGCACACCGAGAAGGAGTTCAGCGAAAGCATAGTCTTCGAGAGGGAAGGCAAGAGGCCACTGCTGTCCGGTGAGGTGGTCATTGTGCTCGAGAAAGGCGTGGCCTCTGTCCGGGACATCTCCTTCACGGACAACTCCAGCTGGATCAGGAGCAGGAAGTTCAGGCTCGGCGCGAGGATGTCTCGCGCCAGCTCCATCGAAGAGAGGGTGCAGGAGGCTGTCAGCAACCCCTTCCTGGTGAAGGATCACCGTGGTGAAGGTTTGTGATTATTAATACAGTACATATTCTAACCAAACGCAATGTTTTTTTCCTTTGTAGTCTAACTGACTGGTTGAATTTTTATTTTTCAGTTTACAAGAAGCATCACCCTCCTGCGTTGGCTGACGACGTATGGCGTCTGGAGAAGATTGGGAAAGACGGCGTTTTCCACAAGAAGCTCGCTGACTTTGGCATCCACACCGTTCAGGACTTCCTCAGGAACTTGGTGATGGACCAATATGGACTGCGGGGAGTAATAACCTGGCCTGCCTCTTTTTTACAGAGTTTTCTGTAGTATTAGCTAGGTTCACTGCTCTGGACGTACGAACTATCTATTCTCATCACGTGTGCTATATATGTTGCGTGCCGTTCTCAGTTGCTCGGCAGTGGGATGTCGAACAAAATGTGGGAGTCAACCGTGGAGCATGCCCGGGAGTGCGTCCTGGACGACAAGCTCTACTCCTACTGCAGCGGGCACGGGATCATCCTGCTCTTCAACTGCATCCATGAAATCATCGGGGTGGTGGTTGGGAGTAACTGCTTCTCCGTGAACGCCCTCACCGCGACGCAGAAGGTACTAAGCACTTCATCTCGGTCTCTGTCTCATGAACAATGCGTGGGTCGTTCGTAAACATAACAGCATCTCGTTGCATGCAGGCGCTGGTGGTGAAGCTGCAGCAGGACGCCTACAAGTTCCCCGGCCGCATCGTGGAATTCAAGGTGCAGTCGCAGAGCGCCGACCAGTCGCCGACAGCGCCGGCGCCGCCGGGTCCAGCGAGCGCGCAGATGCCGGGCATTCCTCCTCAAGGTGGTCAGTCTTCTCCCACCAGGTGTTTGTTGGTTGGTTCCGTCCTAAGGCCGTAGCCCCCCATCATCTCACTCTTACTTTTGTTTCTTGTGTCTGATCAGGCGAGGCGAACCCACAGCCACAGGAGCATGGCCTGCTGCCCCTCCACGATGCCGCGCTGGGCCTGGAGGATGTTCTACACCAGCACCACCGCCACCACCACCATAGCGAGCCCTGGATCACCAATGGCTTCGACGCGACGAGGGACCCTTTCGACATGCTGCAGTTCAGTGGGCCGTCTCAGCCGTGCGGGCTGCTGCTCTCCAGCACCGGGGCGAGGTTGTGATCCATGCATGCACTGCCTCGCTAGCTGTGACTAACTGTCTGCTAAGTGCTAACACGTACTCACATGTCGTTGTTGTTTCGTGGGTAAGAGTTGGGGTGATGCATGCAGAGAGAAGGCAATAAAAGTAGGTAGCGTGATAGGATTTGTAGGACATGGGGGGCTTGTAAAATGTGATATTACAAAGGCACTAATCTGGATTTTCTCCATGCTAGGAGCCTCGATCTCCTGTGTGTGTAAAAGGTGCTTGCTGCTTAGACTTTATTTGGTTGTGTGTCAATTTTTCCCAAGGCAAAGGATGCCCCACTTGTAAGTTGTAACCTTTCTCTGTCCGCAAAGGACAGTGAAATGAAATAAACTTGTAATCTTTCTCAGCGTACGGAGGACATTAAGGCCCTGTTTGGTTCATAAGTCCTAGGATTTTTTTTAGTTCCAACTTATAAGTCTCAAGTCCCTAAAAAGTTCCTACATGTTTGGTTCCCGAGACTTATAAGTCTCTATAAGGCCATATTACAACTATAAGTTCCTATAAGTCCCTCCATGAGAGTCTTATTCCATAAGTCCCAAATGCCCACTTTAAGTCCCTATAAGTCCCTTCTGTTTGGTTTAGATGGGACTTATAGGGACTTATTTAAGTCCCTAGACCAATAAGTCCCTGGAAACAAACACCCTCTTAAATGAAGTAAGTCTGAAATCTTTCTTGGAAACGACCACAACGGACGTGCCTATACTTACTTTAGCGTACGGCGCCTCGTAGCTTTGCTCTCATCCCTAGGAATAGAGAGTGATTTGATTGGTCAATAGGTGGGGAGGCGGCCCATCCCCCTGAAAATAGAGGGGGGGGGGGAGTTTGTGATTGGTTAGTAAATGGGAAAAATTCTAGTCAGCGTGTAATTGCGTGTAACTCTTTGTATGTTTAGCATTATTGGGAATAAAGGCGTAGAAGAGCTCAAAAGTCTTTCGTAGAAGTGGACCCCACATGTAAGGGTCGGGTAGGGTCATGGGTCCTACATGACAGTATCGAAACCCACATCCCATTAAAGCATTTTAAAAAGAACATTAATGTATTTTTTGTGAATTTCAAAAAATGCTCACAATCTTAAAAACATTCTTGAACTAAAATAAATTTAAAAATTCTTCACGATTAAGAAAAAATATTTATGAGTTCTAAAAAACTGTTCACGAGTTTTATGATTGTTCATGATTTTTAGTACTAGTCAGAAATTTTTAAAAATTATTATAAATGTAAAAAATCATGGATTTTTAAAATATATTCACAATTTTTATTTTCATTTTGAATTTTTAAAAATATTCAAATTTTGAATTATGTTCCTGAATTTTTAAAATATTCATAAATTTATAAAAATTCATGAATTTTATAAAATATAAAAATGAACAGGAAAGTAAAACATGGACAAAAGGGTAGAAAAAAAAGAAAAAGGAAATGAAACCTTCCTACCTCAAGGACCGTCCTACATGACCAACCCAATACAGCCCGCGAGGGTCCGTGTTTGCTCGACCGCCTCCACAGTAAGCACAGATGTGAATTGACATAATAAGTTTTGGGAGAAAATAGGTTGTAACACTCCGGATGTAATTCACCTTAATTGTTTTTCAACTCTTGCCGTTTCCGGCCATAAGTTATATTATTTCCTCGTTGTCGGGTTTTTGTCGCCGTGTGTTTTGTCTTTGTCATGCATCTCATATCATGTCATCATGTGCATTGCATTTGCATACGTGTCCGTCTCATTCATCCGAACATTTTCCCCGTTGTCCGTTTTGCATTCCGGCGCTCCTATGTCCTCCGGTGTCCCTTTCTACCTCTTTTCGTGTGTGGGTGTTAAACGTTTTCGGATTGGACCGAGACTTGCCATGCGGCCTTGGTTTACTACCGTAGACCGTCTGTCAAGTTTCGTGCCATTTGGTCTTCTTTTGATACTCTAACGGTTAACCGAGGGATCGAAAAGGTCTCGTGTGTGTTGCAGCCCAACATCCCTCCAAAGTGGCACAAAACCCACCTAAACCTCTTCTATCATCTAGATCGTTCGATCACGATCGCGTGGCCGCAAACCGCACCTCATTTGGAGTTCTCTAGCTCCCTCTACCCCTATATAAAGGCCACTCCCCGAAATTTTCGGGCAAACCCTAGATCCCTCCCTCTCCTCGCGCGCCGGACACAAACCTCGCCGACGGACATGTCCGGCTAGTCGTCGCCGCCGCCACCGCGCCAATCAGGCGACGCCACATGGCGCGCCGCCACCCGCAACCACGCTGGCCCGCTCGGCCCGCCACGAGCCCCCGAGCCCGTTCGGCGCGCTCGCGCCGCCTGGGAGCCGCGTCGTCCCATCTCCTCTCCCGCGTCGGTGCGCCTACGCCCGGCACCGCCGCCCGCCACCGCCGCCGTCCAGCTGCGCCCTCGCCGGCCACCTCCGCCTCGCGCCGACAGCCCGCACCCCGCCGCCCGACGACGCCGGCGACGCTGCCGCCTCGATCCTCGTCGGCGACCGCGCCCGGAGCCGACCCCACGACGCCGCGCCTTCCTCTCCATCCTCGCCGGCGCTTGGAGCCGCGAGATCCGGCGACTTCGGCGTTGAACCTCGGATTGCGTGCACCGGCCAATCCAGATCTGAGGGTTGACCTAATTTTGACCTAATCCCCGTAATTTTTGCACATCTTCATCGCATCATAACTTCATCACCATGGCTCCGATTCGTGCGTGTAGCATACCAAAATGTTTGTCTCGACGAGTACATCATTTCATCTCATTGCATCATTTTCATTTGTGCTCATCTTCATGCCCGAAATGCTGTTGGAAGAGGGCTATGTGATGATAGTTTCAGATCTGTTTCGGCAAATGGCCTTTTGTCATTTTTGCCATGATTAATGTGTGCATGATATGATCTTGAGCTCTACATGTGTTTTGTAGAATACCATGCCATCTTTACAGGGGTGTATGCCATGTATTTTTGTGATCTTTGTGGTGACTAGCACAAGCATGCAAAGTAGCTTACTCAATGATGTTGATTTCAGGGACTTAGAATTTCTCTAAGTCATTGTCCTATTATTGTTTTTATGCCATATGTTCATGTTGTTTCCTAGTGATCCGTGCCTCTTTTGAGCATGATCAGTAAGGATGTTTTGTAGATAATGTTGTGCTCTATCCATCCATGTCTTTGTTTGCAATTATGGAGCAACCTAACTTGAGTCAATCAAGCTCTACTTGTGCTATAAAATGTTCCTGGCAGATTGTTAACATGTTTATTGATTTTGCCGAGCTTGTTGTTGTTGATCCGTGCATGCTATGTTGTTGTTCTTGCCATGTCTAGCTTCTATTCCATGTCTATTTGCTGGATGTATGCTTATCTTGTCATGCAATGCCTCGTAGTGAGTGCATCGAGCTCGTAAACATGCCTACTCGTTAACTGTTTTGCCATGCTCCAGTTTTTCACTAAGTCTGAATCTGTTTATGTTTTTGCTATGTTCACATGCTTGCAATTGTATTTTCTGATCCCTTTTGGCTCATGGTCACTAAGGGACTTTTGTTATATGCTTAGAGTAGCTTCATGCCATGCCTTGCTTTGCCATGATATGTTCCTGTAGCATGTAGTTATCATGCTCTAAACATTGCTTCCTGATGATAAATTCCTGACTTGCTGTTAATTTCACTAAGTCTGAAACCTATTATCATTTGCACTTTTGCCATGCTTGTTTGAACCTGTTAATGAGTGAATTAGCCGTAGCTCAGTGTTCATCTTTTGTCAAGCATTATGAGTGGATCCCTACCATGTACTTTGTTGTCATGTTTGAGTGCAGTAGCTTGTTTATCTTGATGCATTTAGAAGGCTACTTGCTGTTTATCGCAGACCGGTGCCATATTTGTTTTGCTTGTCATTTCCAAACCGTGCATCCGATTCCGGTGATCCTTATATCGATTTCAACAGAAATCAACTCCCCTTTCTAGTGGCACTCTTGGTTTTCCAAGTTGAGGCCAGGTTCAATCATTCCTTTGCAAATCATGCATATGTATCACATATCGCACCCCGCATATCATACCATGTTTGCATCATGTTGCTTGAGCATTGCACGTGCTTGATTGTGTTCCTTTTGTTTGTTGTTCTTGCTTGGGTAGAGCCGGGAGACGAGTACATGAACGAGGAGCCTGTTGAGTACACTTACGAGGATCAAGGCAACTCTGAGAACTTTGCAGGCAAGATGACCATACCCTCGAAATCACTTCTATCTTTGCTTGCTAGATGCTCACTCTTTTGCTATGCCTATGCTACGATACCTACCACTTGCTTATCATGCCTCCCACATTGCCATGTCAAACCTCTAACCCACCATGTCCTAGCAAACCGTTGTTTGGCTATGTTACCGCTTTGCTCAGCCCCTCTTATAGCGTTGCTAGTTGCAGGTGAAGATTGGAGAACGTTCCTTGTTGGAACTTGTTTATTGTTGGGATATCACCATATTATCTTGTTTATCTTAATGCACCTATATACTTGGTAAAGGGTGGAAGGCTCGTCCTTATGCCTGGTGTTTTGTTCCACTCTTGCCGCCCTAGTTTCCGTCATATCGGTGTTATGTTCCCGGATTTTGCGTTCCTTACACGGTTGGGTTATAATGGGAACCCCTTGACAGTTCGCCTTGAATAAAACTCCTCCAGCAATGCCCAACCTTGGTTTTACCATTCGCCACCTAGCCTCTTTTTCCCTTGGGTTTCCGGAGCCCGAGGGTCATCTTTATTAAAAAAACCGAGCCAGTGCTCCTCTGAGTGTTGGTCCACCTTGTCAGCCGCCGGTGGCCACCAGGGGCAACTCTAGGCTGTCCTACCGGAAGTTTGGACAATCTGAGTGTGCCCTGAGAACGAGATATGTGCAGCTCCTATCGGGATTTGTCGGCACATTCGGGCGGTGTTGCTGGACTTGTTTTACCATTGTCGAGGATGTCTTGTAACCGGGATGCCAAGTCTGATCGGATTGTCTTTGGAGAAGGAATATCCTTCGTTGACTATGAGAGCTTGTGATGGGCTAAGTTGGGACTCCCCTGCAGGGATTTGAACTTTCGAAAGCCGTGCCCGTGGTTATGGGCAGATGGGAATTTGTTAATGTCCGGTTGTAGATAACCTGAAACTTAACTTAATTAAAATGCACCAACCGCGTGTGTAGCCGTGCTGGTCTTTTCTCGGTGGAGTCCGGGAAGTGAACACGGCGTTGGAGTAATGCTTGACGTAGGTTGTTCTAGGATCACTTCTTGATCATAGTTGTTCGTCCGTGCTTTTGCCTTCTCTTCTCGCTCTCTTTTGCGTATTTAGCCACCATATATGCTAATCGCTTGCTGCAGCTCCACATCATACTTTTGCCTTACCTATAAGCTTAAATAGTCTTGATCGCGAGAGTGTGAGATTGCTGAGTCCCCGTGACTCACAGTTTACTTCCAAAACCAGATGCAGGGACCGATGATACTGCTCTAGATGATATGACCGAGCTCAAGTGGGAGTTCGATGAAAACTCTCGTTGTTACTACGTGTCTTTCCCAGATGATCAGTAGTGGTGCCTAGTTGGGGCGATCGGGGACTTTGTCGCATTTGGGGGTTCATCTTTATTTTGGTTCCGTAGTCGGACCTTGAGTGTATTGGATGAATGTAATGACTTATTTATGTATTTGTGTGACGTGGCGAGTGTAAGCCAACTATGTTATTTTCCCCTTTATTTATGTACATGGGTTGTTTGCGAACATTACCTCACTTGCGACATTGCTTTCAATGCGGTTATGCCTCTAAGTCATGCGGTTATGCCTCTAAGTCGTGCTTCGACACGTGGGAGATATTGCCGCATCGAGGGCGTTACAAGTTGGTATCAGAGCCTTCCCCGATCTTAGGAGCCCCCTGCTTGATCGAATCGTTGGCGTTGTTGAGTCTAGAAAAATGTTTTGAGTCATTTAGGATTATATATCGGAGAGTTAGGAATTCTTTTTACTCCTCAGTCCCTTCGTCGATCTGGTGAGGCATCCTGACGTAGAGTTTTGACTCTTCTGTTCTCAAATTTCACTAAAAAAAATTAGGATCACGCGGGTATCTTGAAATCGTTCTGATGGTTTTGTGACGAGAACATTGTTCTTGGTGCCTCCTGACATTTAGGGGTTGTGGCAGTGTCCCGGGGAGTTGAGCTCCGAGGTGTTGTCATCACAATTTTATCGTTGAGATTCTGGAATACCTGAGTTTCGCCGACATCGAAAATCTCTTTTATGTAGTTGTTGGTGAGATAACCTCGACGCCACCCAGTACTAGGGCGGGAGTTCGGGAGTATTGCCATAACTCTTATAACTGATGCTTTTCAAAGGTTGAGGTAAATGATTTCCGAAGTTTTCTTGGTTATGTGTTGAAGGATGGATACAGCAGGATGTAGGATTTGCTAGCTTTGGGTGAGATATTATGCTTCCCCTGTATCCCCAACACCTGATTGCATAACCGGAAAGGTTCGGGAGTTTCATAGATGGGAATTCTTGTAGCTCTAGTTCTTCTTCCGCGGATATTTGGTTTGGGATTGGGTAATCCTCACCAAGTATTTGTTCTTGTCCGTACCTTGTTCTTTTATTCTTCTACCTCTATCTAAGTGGCTTCTCAATTTATGGAAATGTGACCATTTCAATTGGAATTCATTCGTTCATTTTGTTTGGATGTGAAGACTTTATGTTGCAATTTCGATCCATTTGATTCAGCTTGAATATTTGTCTGTCAAGATGCTAACGGATGTCACCCTCTTCAGGATGGCTCCTGCTAAGGGTCAGAATCAGAATCAGGATCCGCCACCACCACCTCCACCTCCACCTCCGGAGGCATGGCAAGCTGTGATGGCCGCTACCAATGCAAACACGCAGCTGATCATGCAAATTCTGCAAGAACGCAAGCAAGGCCATGGCAACAATCAGAATCAATTTGCTACACTCAACCAGTTCCTCGCTAACCAGCTAAAGACCTTCAGCAATTGTGTTGAGGCAACAGACACTGATGATTGGCTCATGGATATCTGCAAGCATTTCGAGTGCAGCAACGTCAGGCCTGAGGACTTTGTCAAGTTTGCCTCCTTCCAACTCAAAGACCAAGCTGCAGAATGGTTTCAGCAATACGAAGATTCCAGAGGAGGTCGTGTGATTACCTGGGATGAATTCCGTCAAGACTTCAAAGCTCATCACATTCCTCAGAGTGTTGTTGAAAGCAAGCGTGAGGAATTCCGCAACCTGAAGGAAGGCACTTTGTCTGTCTACCAGTACAACATCATGTTTCAGAAGCTCACCCGTTTCGCTAATCAGGACGTCCCTGACGAGAAGAGCATGATTTATCAGTTCAGAGGTGGCCTCAGAGAAGATCTCCAACTAGCTCTCGTGCTCTTTGAGCCGAAGAAGTACGATGAGTTTTACAACATGGCACTGAAACAAGAGACTGCTCAACTCAAGTGCGATGCTTCCAAGAAGCGAGTCAGAGATGCGACTCCTTTTTCCTCAACTCAAGTGGCTAAGCAGCAAAAGTATTGGCTGCCTCCTCCTCCTCCGTTCCGTCAGCCTTATCAGCAGAAGAGCAAAGGTGGCAATGGATCTTCCCACCCACCCAACCCTGGTTTTCAGAACAAGACTTCGTCTCAAGCTCCAAGATCAAGTGCTCCGTATCACCGTCCGCTCTCGGAGGTCACGTGCAACAAGTGTCAGCAGAAGGGTCACTATGCCAACAAATGCTTCAATTAGAGGCGTCTTCCTCCTCCTCCTGTGAGATCTGCTAGTACCGCAATGGGCAAGCATAACCCCAAGCACGCCAAGGTCAACTTGTTGAACGTAGCTCAGGCAGAGGACTCGTCAGATGTGATTATGGGTAACATTCCTATTAACGATGTTCCTGCAAAAGTTATCTTTGACACTGGTGCATCGCATTGTTTCATCTCGAGACATTTTGCATCTAAGCATGAGTTGTCTTCTCAAGTTTTGCATAAACCGTTAGCAGTTGTCTCACCGGGTAAATGCTTGCTCGCAAACTACGCGGTTCCGGATATTTCTATCGTGATGGGTGATTTCAAGTTTCTGGCTTCTCCAATGGTCCTTGGTAACTTGGATATTGATCTTATTCTCGAAATGGACTAGCTTTCTAAGCACAAGGCTCAGCTTGATTGTGCTGCCAGGCAGATTCAATTGACTCATTCGTCTGAGGATGTAATCGTCTTTGCCGCTCGGGATAATACCATCCGTCTGTTTTCTCTCAATGAGAAGGGTGAGCTGGATGCCATCTCTCATATTCCGGTCGTTTGCGAATATCAAGACGTCTTTCCAGAAGAGCTTCCGGGAATGCCTCCGCACCGGCCAATTGAATTCGTCATCGATCTTGAGCCTGGCACGGAACTTGTTTGCAAACGTCCTTACAAGCTTGGACGTGAAGAGTTGAAGGAGCTGAAGAAACAACTCGATATTCAAGAGCGTATGGGTCTCATCCGACCTAGTTCTTCTCCGTGGGTTGTGGAGTTCTTTTTATGAAGAAGGATGGAATGGACCGACTCTGTGTCGACTACCGTCCATTGAACAAGAAGACCATAAAGAACAAGTACCCACTTCCCAACATCAACGAGCTGTTTGAACAACTCGAAGGTGCTCAAGTATTCTCCAAGCTTGATCTCCGTATGGGCTATCACCAGATTCGCATTCGTGAAGAGGATATCCCCAAGACAGCATTCAGAACAAGCTATGGTTCATATGAATACATTGTCATGTCTTTCGGCCTCGTCAACGCTCCTCTGACATTCTCTCGCATGATGAATTTCATCTGCAATGCCTACACAAATGACTTCGTCTTGGTCTACCTCGATGACATTTTGGTCTTTTCCAAGAACAAGGAGGATCATGCCAAGCACTTGTGTTTGGTGCTGGATAAACTCAGAGAACATCAGTTCTATGCCAAGTTTTCAAAGTGCGAGTTTTGGCTCGATGAGGTTCTCTACCTTGGGCATATCATCTCTGCCAAGGGCATAGCGGTGAATCCTGAGAAGGTGTGTGCAATTGTGAATTGGAAACCACCTCAGAATGTGAAGCAACTCCGCAGTTTCCTGGGGCTCGCAAGCTATTGTCGAAGGTTCGTTGAGAAGTTCTCAAAGATCACGAAGCCTCTTTCCAACCTTCTTCAGAAGCACGTGAAGTATGTTTGGTCGCCTGAATGTGACATCGCTTTCAACACCCTGAAAGAGAAGTTAGTCACTGCTCCAGTTCTGACTCCTCCTGATGAATCCAAACCGTTTGAGGTCTTCTGTGATGCTTCCCTTCAAGGTCTTGGTGCAGTGCTGATGCAAGAGAAGAAAGTTGTGGCCTATACCTCTCGCTAGTTGAAGCCCAACGAAAAGAACTACCCCACTCACGACCTTGAGTTGGCGGCAGTTGTGCATGCTCTTTTAACTTGGAGACATCTCTTATTGGGAAGAAAAGTGGACATCTTCACTGATCATAAGAGTCTCAAGTACATCTTCACTCAGCCTAATCTCAACCTCAGGTAGACTTGTTGGGTCGAAATGAATCAAGAGTATAATCCGAGTATCGAATATACTCCAAGCAAGGCCAATGTAATTGCTGATGCATTGAGCAGGAAGGCTTACTGCAACAGTCTGATTCTCAAGCCTTACCAACCCGAGCTTTGTGTAGCTTTCCGCAAACTCAATCTGCAAGTTGTTCCTCATCGTTTCCTCACCAACCTCCAAGTCTCTCCTACTTTGGAAGATCAGATTCGTGAGGCTCAACTTCTTGATGCTATGGTGAAGAATGTGAAGATTGGGATTGCCAAGAGTCAACCTAAGTACAAGTGCTATCGTCTTGATGACAAGGATACTCTATTCTTTGAGGATCGCATTGTTGTGCCTAAAGGTGAACTTCATAAAGTCATTATGAACGAGGCTCACAATTCACTCCTCTCTATTCACCCTGGAAGTACAAAGATGTACTAGGACCTCAAGCAGTCGTATTGGTGGACTCGAATGAAGTGTGAGATTGCTCAGTTCGTGAATGAATGTGATGTCTGCAGAAGAGTGAAGGCATAACACCAACGACCAGCTGGTCTCGTCCAACCTCTTGCCATTCCAGAATGGAAGTTTGACCATATTGAGATGGACTTCGTGACTGGATTTCCAAAGTCCAAGCATGGCAATGATGCTATCTTCGTTGTCATCGACAAGCTCACTAAAGTGGCTCACTTTCTGCCTATCAAAGAGTCTATCACAACAGCTCAATTGGCAGAGCTATATACCTCCCGGATTGTCTCTCTGCACGTCATTCCGTAGTTGATATCTTCATATCATGGCAGCATCTTCACCTCCAAGTTTTGGGATTCTTTTCAGAAGGCCATGGGCACCAACATCCGTGTCAACACAGCTTTGCATCCTCAAACTAGTGGCCAAGTCGAGCGAGTTAATCAGATTCTTGAAGATATGCTTAGGGCTTGCGTCATCT
The DNA here is from genome assembly GCA_034509565.1 of Triticum monococcum. NCBI lineage: Eukaryota > Viridiplantae > Streptophyta > Magnoliopsida > Poales > Poaceae > Triticum > Triticum monococcum. The sequence continues at coordinate 455,496,690 of CM067844.1, read as the reverse complement.
CTTTCGGTATGAAGTGGGAAGATTGTCTTCCATATGCCGAGTTCTCCTACAACAACAGCTTCCAAGCGAGTTCGGGCAAGGCCCCATTTGAAATTCTCTATGGCAGGAAGTGTCGTACTCCTCTTAACTGGTCAGAGACTGGTGAACGTCAACTTCTTGGTAATGACTTGATCACAGAGGCAGAAGAGATGTGCAAAGTCATTCGTGATAATCTCAAAGCCGCACAATCGCGCCAGAAGAGTTACTATGATAGCAAGCATCGTGACTTGGCTTTCGACATCGGAGACCATGTTTACCTCCGCGTCTCTCCAATGAAAGGCACTCATCGCTTCAGTATCAAAGGGAAGCTTGCCCCTAGATACGTGGGTCCTTTCAAGATCGTCAGCAAGAGAGGCAATCTTGGCTATCAACTTGAGCTTCCCTCCAACTTTGCAAACGTGCATGATGTGTTTCATGTCTCTCAGCTCCGCAAGTGCTTTAAGACCCCTGACCGCACCGTCAACTTCAAAGATATTGATCTCCAAGAAGACATGTCTTATCCTGAGCACCCTGTTGCTATTCTTGAAGAAACTGAGCGCAAGACTCGCAACAAGTCTATCAAAATCCTGAAAGTCAAGTGGTCACATCATTCCGACCGTGAAGCCACATGGGAACGCGAGGATCACCTCCGTAATGATTACCCGTAGTTTTTCCAGTCATAGATCTCGGGACGGGATCCTTTCGTAGTGGTGGAGTGTTGTAACACCCCGGATGTAATTCACCTTAATTGTTTTCCAACTCTTGCCGTTTCCGGCCCTAAGTTATATTATTTCCTCATTGTCGGGTTTTTGTCTCTGTGTGTTTTGTCTTTGTCATGCATCTCATATCATGTCATCATGTGCATTGCATTTGCATACGTGTTCGTCTCATGCATCCGAGCATTCTCCCCGTTATCTGTTTTGCATTCCGGCGCTCCTATGTCCTCCGGTGTCCCTTTCTACCTCTTTTCGTGTGTGGGTGTTAAACGTTTCCGGATTGGACCGAGACTTGCCATGCAGCCTTGGTTTACTACCGGTAGACCACCTGTCAAGTTTCATGCCATTTAGACTTCGTTTGATACTCCAACGGTTAACCGAGGGACCGAAAAGGCCTTGTGTGTGTTGCAGCCCAACACCCCTCCAAAGTGGCCCAAACCCCACCTAAACCTCTTCTATCATCTAGATCTTCGATCACGATCGCGTGGCCGCAAACCGCACCTCATTTGGAGTTATCTAGCTCCCTCTACCCCTATATAAAGGCCACTCCCCGAAATTTCCCGGCAAACCCTAGATCCCTCCCTCTCCTCGCGCGTCGGACACAAACCTCGCCGACAGACATGTCCGGCTAGTTGTCGCTGCCGCCATCGCGCCAATCAGGCGACGCCACATGGCGCGCCGCCACCTGTAGCCATGCCGGCCCGCTCGGCCCGCCGCGAGCCCCCGAGCCCGTTCGGCGCGCCCGCGCCGCCTGAGAGCCGCGCCGCCCCGTCTCCTCTCCCGCGTTGGCGCGCCTCCGCCCGGCACCGCCGCCCGCCATCGCCGCCGTCCAGTTGCGCCCTCGCCGGCCACCTCCGCCTCGCGCCGGCAGCCCGCACCCCGCCGCCCGACGACGCCGGCGACATTGCCGCCTCGATCCTCGTTGGCGACCACGCCCACAGCCGACCCCGCGATGCCGCGCCTTCCTCACCATACTCGCCGGTGCCTGGAGCCGCGAGATCCGGCGACTTCGGCATTGAACCTCGGATTGCGTGCACCGGCCGATCCAGATATGAGGGTTGACCTAATCCCCGTAATTTTTGCACATCTTCATCGCATCATAACTTCATCACCGTGGCTCCGATTCGTGCGTGTAGCATATCAAAATGTTCGTCTCGATGAGTACATCAGTTCATCTCATTGCATCATTTTCATTTGTGCTCATCTTGATGCCCGAAATGTTGTTGGAAGAGGGCTATGTGATGATAGTTTCAGATCTGTTTCAGCAAATGGCCTTTTGTCATTTTTGCCATGATTAATGTGTGCATGATATGATCTTGAGCTCTACATGTGTTTTGTAGAATGCCATGCCATCTTTACAGGGGTGTATGCCATGTATTTTTGTGATCTTTGTGGTGACTAGCACAAGCATGCAAAGTAGCTTACTCAATGATGTTGATTTCAGGGACTTAGAATTTCTCTAAGTCCTTGTCCTGTTATTGTTTTTATGCCATATGTTCATATTGTTTCCTAGTGATCTGTGGCTCTTTTGAGCATGATCAGTAAGGATGTTTTGTAGATAATGTTGTGCTCTATCCATCCACGTCTTTGGTTGCAATTATGGAGCACCCTAGCTTGAGTCAATCGAGCTCTACTTGTGCTATAAAATGTTCCTGGCAGATTGTTAACATGTTTAGCGATTTTGCCGAGCTTGTTGTTGTTGATCCGTGCATGCTATGTTGTTGTTCTTGCCATTTCTAGCTTCTATGCCATGTCTATTTGCTGGGTGTATGCTTATCTTGTCAGGCAATGCCTCGTAGTAAGTGCATCGAGCTCGTAAACATGCCTACTCGTTAACTGTTTTGCCATGCTCCGGTTTTTCACTAAGTCTGAATGTGTTTATGTTTTTGCTATGTTCACATACTTGCAATTGTATTTTCTGATCCCTTTTGGCTCATGGTCACCAAGGGACTTTTGTTATATGCGTAGAGTAGCTTCATGCCATGCCTTGCTTTGCCATGATATGTTCCTGTAGCATGTAGTTATCGTGCTCTAAACATTGCTTCCCGATGATAAATTCCTGACTTGCTGTTAATTTAAGTCTGAAACCTGTTATCATTTGCACTTTTGCCATGCTTTGTTTGAACCTGTTAATGAGTGAATTAGCCGTAGCTTAGTGTTCATCTTTTGTCAAGAATTATGAGTGGATCCCTATCATGTATTTTGTTGTCATGTTTGAGTGCAGTATCTTATTTATCTTGAAGCATTTAGAAGGCTACTTGTTGTTTATCGCAGACCGGTGCCATATTTGTTTTGCTTGTCATTTCCAAACCGTGCATCCGATTTCGGTGATCTTTATATTGATTTCAACCGAAATCAACTCCCCTTTCCAGTGGCACTCTTGGTTTTCCATGCTGAGGCCAGGTTCAATCATTACTTTGCAAATCATGCATATGCATCACACATCACATCCCGCATATCATACCATGTTTGCATCATGTTGCTTGAGCATTGCACGTGGTTCATTGTGTTCCTTTTGTTTGTTGTTCTTGCTTGGGTAGAGCCGGGAGACGAGTACGTGAACGAGGAGCCTGTTGAGTACACTTACGAGGATCAAGGTAACTCTGAGAACTTTGCAGGCAAGATGACCATACCCTCGAAATCACTTCTATCTTTGCTTGCTAGATGCTCGCTCTTTTGCTATGCCTATGCTACGATACCTACCACTTGCTTATCATGCCTCCCACATTGCCATGTCAAACCTCTAATCCACCATGTCCTAGCAAACCGTTGTTTGGCTATGTTACCGCTTTGCTCAGCCCCTCTTATAGCGTTGCTAGTTGCAGGTGAAGATTGGAGATCGTTCCTTGTTGGAACTTGTTTATTGTTGGGATATCACCATATTATCTTGTTTATGTTAATGCACCTATATACTTGGTAAAGGGTGGAAGGCTCGTCCTTATGCCTGGTGTTTTGTTCCACTCTTGCCGCCCTAGTTTCCTTCATATCGGTGTTATGTTCCCGGATTTTGCGTTCCTTACACGGTTGGGTTATAATGGGAACCCCTTGACAGTTCGCCTTGAATAAAACTCCTCCAGCAATGCCCAACCTTGGTTTTACCATTCGCCACCTAGCCTCTTTTTCCCTTGGGTTTCCGAAGCCCGAGGGTCATCTTTATTAAAAAAAACCCGAGCCAGTGCTCCTCTGAGTGTTGGTCCACCTTGTCAGCCGCCGGTGGCCACCAGGGGCAACTCTAGGATGTCCTACCGGAAGTTTGGACAATCTGAGTGTGCCCTGAGAACGAGATATGTGCAGCTCCTATCGGGATTTGTCGGCACATTCAGGCGGTGTTGCTGGACTTGTTTTACCATTGTCGAGGATGTCTTGTAACCGGGATGCCGAGTCTGATCGGATTGTCTTGGGAGAAGGAATATCCTGCGTTGACTATGAGAGCTTGTGATGGGCTAAGTTGGGACTCCCCTGCAGGGATTTGAACTTTCGAAAGCCGTGCCCACGGTTATGGGCAGATGGGAATTTGTTAATGTCCGGTTGTAGATAACCTGAAACTTAACTTAATTAAAATGCACCAACCGCGTGTGTAGTCGTGATGCTCTCTTCTCGGTGGAGTCCGGGAAGTGAACATGGCGTTGGAGTAATGCTTGACGTAGGTTGTTCTAGGATCACTTCTTGATTATAGTTGTTCGTCCGTGCTTTTGCCTTCTCTTCTCGCTCTCTTTTGCGTATGTTAGCCACCATATATGCTAGTCGCTTGTTGAAGCTCCACATCATACTTTTGCCTTACCTATAAGTTTAAATAGTCTTGATCACGAGGGTGTGAGATTGCTGAGTCCCCGTGACTCATAGTTTACTTCCAAAACCAGATGCAGGGACTGATGATACTGCTCCAGATGATATGACCGAGTTCAAGTGGGAGTTCGATGAAGACTCTCGTCGTTACTACGTGTCTTTCCCAGATGATCAGTAGTGGTGCCCACTTGGGGCGATCGGGGACTTTGTCGCATTTGGGGGTTGATCTTTATTTTGGTTCCGTAGTCGGACCTTGAGTGTATTGGATGAATGTAATGACTTATTTATGTATTTCTGTGACGTGGCGAGTGTAAGCCAACTATGTTCTTTTCCCCTTTATTTATGTACATGGGTTGTTTGCCAAGATTACCTCACTTGTGACATTGCTTTCAATGCGGTTATGCCTCTAAGTCATGCTTCGACACATGGGAGATATAGCCGCATCGAGGGCGTTACATAGGCTTAATTTCAAAACTAAAGGACGGCGTTGTAAAGCGCATGTTATCCTCTAGTAGCTATGAAGTATCAAGTTATTAGAGTGACAGTTGGTACAGATAGGGTCATCGCATACGGTTTAAAACCACACGAGCAGTCAGCGCGTGTGAGTATGGGTGATAGGGGAGGAGTCATGCACGTGACTGGAGAAAACATGTGTGAATGGGTAGTCCGCCGCACACAAATTTCTAAAACAATGTGTGTGCGATGATTAAACAAATGCACATGGTTGAAAAATAAGCAAACATTTTTGACCAGGGATCTATCGCTTACATGTGTGTGATTGTTTGGACCATTACACACGATCACAGAAGGGGAAACGTTTGTGATTTAGGTCCTATTGGACACGGTTCAGAACACGTAAATGTGTGAGATTGTTTCAACCCCCACACACGCTTCATCTAAGTCTATCATGGTTCATTCCATTGTGCGCATTGACCTTCTAGTTTATGAGTGAGATTGCGTTTAGCATCGGACAAGGTTGATTTAAAGCTCATGTATGGGACTAGGAGCTATCGCACACCATCCAAAATCATTTCGCGCGGGGGAGGGGGGGTCTGTTGTAGAGTCCAATCACACTTGTTTCGTTGTTCCATACCATGTGCGATGATCGTGCAAATGCATACAATTTGATTCTCAACAACGTGTTTCTTATCCTATCATACACACTCTCTTGTAGAAAACCGTGTGCGATTTAACTAAGCATAGACAAATAAGATTGTCAAAATTGAAATAGTTATACAAAAATAAAATTTGCGAGAATATGCACAAATATTGCCCACGTTATTGTAGGATTGAAAGGCGTCTAGAGGGGTGATGGATAGACATTAGCAAGGCCCAATTAGCAATTATAATGTTTCATAACTTTTCGGTAGATTTTGGCATCAGCTAAATAGCAACAAGTATAGCCTACACATGCATATCTAGAGTATGGGCAGTGAAAAATAACAATCATGCAAATGTCAGTAGTTAGGTACTAGAGTTTGAGATTCGAAAACAAAGGTTGACAGGGAAGATTTTTGACCCGTGGTTCCGATAGATGGTGCTATCGTACGTCCATGTTGATAGTGGCTTCAATCTCCTGGATCAATGATCTCAGGGATAATGGTTGCGAGATTCCACAAGGGAATCGAATCCATAAAGGGCTCCACCCACAAAGGGTCCATGAAGAAGCAACCTTGCATATCCCATCATGGCTTACGCCCAAGAGGGACTAGCCACATTTCGGGTAGATCTTCACGAAGTAGGCGATCTCCTTGCTCTCACAAACTTCTTGGTTTCTTCACAAGATTTGGAGACTCCAAAGCACACCTAGTCAATCTAGGAGGCACCACCCTCTAAAAAGTAATAGGTGGTTTTGTTGATGATGTACTTATTGCTTTTGTGCTTCAAAAGATAACCTCCTCAACACTCAAACACTCTTTCACGGATTTTGGCCTTGGGTCAGGAGAGGGTTTGGGTAGAAAGCAATGAGATGACTAGAAGTCAAGGTTCTATGGCTGGAGCGAAACCCCTTTGATCTCTACAGAAGGATGGGGAAATCTCTCTCAGAAATATGGGTATGGAATGCTTATGCTTCCCTCTAGTTTCTCTCTGAGAGTTTGGTCGAGTGGTGCGGTAGAGAAGCACCAAATCCAACCATTACACATATTTATGCACTATTCAATGGGACCGGGTGAAACCACTCGGTGAGACCAATCAGTACAAAAGGTTTGAACTTTAGGCATTTTCAATCAATGAGACAGGGTGAAAACGTTTGGTGGCTTAGAGTTGTGAAGGTGCCGGCGGCTGGAGTTGGACGTGGTGGTGTGGCACTGGCTGCTCCTAGACCTCCGGTGGTGGCTGGTGATGTGCCCGTCGCCACGGGTCGCGGTGGAGGCCATCTTGGGAAGAGGACGTCGATGCAGGTTCCAGCGGCGGTGCCCACTGCGGGTCGGGGCGGGACGGCTCCTGGGCCTCGGCCATCACCACAGGGACCGGTTATGGCTGCGGGACGGGGCGGCGCTGCGCAAGGCCCGCGGCCGCCGCTGCCTAGGCCTGCCATCGGGCCTGTCCCTGCGCCTGGCCATCAGCCTAGGGTTGCGCCGCCGCCGCACCATGTCACGAGGACGACGCATAAGTGGTCTGGACCGGCTCAGACACATGCACCGCCGCCTTTGTCTGCTGATGGAGGGGCAGGTGCGCCCTGTGACCCGGCTAGCAGTGGTGCTAACGGACCGCCCCGGGGTAATTGGGGTGATGATGGTTACAATGCGTATGGTGAAGGCCAACACCGAGGCTCGTCGTCAATGGGTGGCGACCATGGTTATGCTTGGCAGAGTGATGGTACAGCTGAGAGACCATTTTACGGCCCTTCGGGTGGCTTTGTTGAGGGGGCATCGGGCCCTGACTACCGGCAGCGAGGTGGCTACCATGGTCATCGTGGTCGTGGTGGCCAAGGTGGCCAGTACCGACAACGTCAACCTCCTCCGCATGTCGTTGTTGAGTAGACGGACTCTACGGAGGCGGCCGATTCCGGTCAGACACCGGAGCTGTCCAGTCAAGCTATAAAGGTGGTTACCGCACTCGCTATGGCTGAGATCCCAGCGAAGGGGTCAGGTGAGATTGCAGACATGGCAGATTCTGATAAGGCATCCAAGTGGGCACGCAAGAAGGAGAAGATGTTGTGCTATCGTTGTGGTGAGAAGGGTCACTTTATTGCGGAATGCGTGACTGAGCTTTGTGATACATGCCTCAAGGCAGCGCATGATACAGGGGAGTGCCCGATTTTGCGTGATCATATGCCGACTATTACTATTTATGGTGTTTATTGTGTTGAGTTGATGTTCTTTGAGTCTCTTAGTGCGCGAGAGATCCCAGAGGAGACCCAGAGCATGACCACTGGAATGGTGAAAGTTACCAAATGTGATGTCTCTGAGACTCAGATTGTGCAAAGGCTTATGGAGTTAGTTCCAGGTGACCACCAGTGGGAGTTTGTCAGTCTCGAGGGCAACATGTATAAGGTTGACTTCCCATATGTTGAGGATTTGCAGAGACTTCTGAGTTTCGGGATGTGTCGAGTGCCTGGCCAGATTGTATACTGGAGTTCCATGAGTGGAAGAAGGTCGAGCCACAGGGCAAGCCTCTTACTCAGGTTGATGGAAATATGCCCTAGAGGCAATAATAAATTAGTTATTACTATATTTCATTGTTCATGATAATCGTTTATTATCCATGCTAGAATTGTATTGATAGGAAACTCAGATACATGTGTGGATACATAGACAACACCATGTCCCTAGTAAGCCTCTAGTTGACTAGCTCGTTGATCAATAGATGGTTACGGTTTCCTGACCATGGACATTGGATGTCGTTGATAACGGGATCACATCATTAGGACAATGATGTGATGGACAAGACCCAATCCTAAGCCTAGCACAAGATCGTGTAGTTCGTATGCTAAAGCTTTTCTAATGTCAAGTATCATTTCCTTAGACCATGAGATTGTGCAACTCCCGGATGCCGTAGGAGTGCTTTGGGTGTGCCAAACGTCACAACGTAACTGGGTGGCTATAAAGGTGCACTACGGGTATCTCCGAAAGTGTCTGTTGGGTTGGCATGAATCGAGACTGGGATTTGTCACTCCGTGTAACGGAGAGGTATCTCTGGGCCCACTCGGTAGGACATCATCATAATGTGCACAATGTGACCAAGGAGTTTATCATGGGATGATGTGTTACGGAACGAGTAAAGAGACTTGCCGGTAACGAGATTGAACAAGGTATCGGGATACCGACGATCGAATCTCGGGCAAGTATCGTACCGATAGACAAAGGGAATTGTATACGGGATTGATTGAATCCTGGACATCATGGTTCATCCGATGAGATCATCGTGGAGCATGTGGGAATCAACATGGGTATCCAGATCCCGCTGTTGGTTATTGACCGGAGAGTTGTCTCGGCCATGTCTGCATGACTCCCGAGCCCGTAGGGTCTACACACTTAAGGTTCGATGATGCTAGGGTTATAGGGAAAGTATGTACGCGGTTGCCGAATGTTGTTCGGAATCCCGGATGAGATCCCGGACGTCACGAGGAGTGCCGGAATGGTCCGGAGGTAAAGATTTATATATGGGAAGTCCCGTTTTGGTCAACGGAAAAGTTTCGGGTGCTATCAGTAACGTACCGGGACCACCGGGAGGGTCCCGGGGGTCCACCAGATGGGGCACCAGCCCTAGAAGGCTGCGTGGGCCAAGTGTGGGAGGGGACCAGCCCCAGGTGGGCTGGTGCGCCCCCTACCAAGGCCCAAGGCGCAAGGGAGAGTGGGAGGGGGGAAACCCTAGGTCCAGATGGGCCTTAAGGCCCACCCTAGGTGCGCCCCCTCTCTCCCCCCTTGGCCGCCACCCTAGATGGGTTTTGGGGCTGCCGCCACCCCTAGGGAGTGAACCCTAGATGGGGGCGCAGCCCCTCCCCTTCCCCTATTTATACTTGAGGTATTGGGGGCTGCAAGACACGAGATCATCCACAACCTCTCCTCCACCACCACCACGTCGTCGTGCTGCTGCTGGACGGAGTCTTCCACAACCTCTCCTTCTCCCCTTGCTGGATCAAGGCGTGGGAGACGTCACCGGGCTGCACGTGTGTTGAACGCGGAGGCGCCGTTGTTCGGCCCTTAGATCGGAATCAACCGCGATCTAAATCGCTGCGAGTACGACTCCTTCATCCGCGTTCTTGCAACGCTTCCGCTTAGCAATCTACTAGGGTATGTAGATGCACTCCCCTTCCCCTCGTTGCTAGATTACTCCATAGATTGATCTTGGTGATGCGTGAAAATTTTAAATTTCTGCTACGATCCCCAACACAGGTTTGGTTACATTTTTCTGGGGCTCCCTCGAAGCTGATGCAGGATGCTCGGGTTGTTGCTAGCCTGGGTATTTTGGTTGGGAAAACTGAGAGAGTGGATATGGCCTTCACCCGAGCTCACGGGGTGGCTCGATTGTTGGTGAGTGTTCGGGATATTGAGTTCGTGCCTGATGTGGTTAACTGGACATATAGGGGTGAAATCTTCACCCTTGAGATTGAGTTTGAGGATACCGAGCTTTTCGCTGAGGCCATCAATGGATCTGATATAGACATGCACGAGGGAGATGATAGTTCTGCTGCCAAGGAGGCGCCAGTGGATGATTCTGGGTGAGAGTTATCCAACGGTTCGGGGCCTGTCTCTCAGACGTCCGGGGACGGGATAGCACCATCCCCTTTGGTGCCGATGAATGCACTGAGATTTGGGTCGTTTGAGCCAGCTTTTGCTCCTCCCAGACTATGGAGTGACCAGGTGGAGTCCGATGACGTGCTGGAGCGTATGATCCCTCCGCTGGATTTTGATGCTGCTCAGAGTCCGGTGCTCGGGGACTCGGAGGGGATTGTCTCTCTGATGACCTCGGTCGATGGAAGGGGGGAGGAGACTGGGCAGGAGGCCCCTCTTTCTCCCGCTATGACCGTGGCCTCACCGACGAATGGTGGTTGAGCCTAGGGCAGGGGGTCCTGGGCAGCTGGCCTTGGCCCCTTCTTCTCCTCCAGCGGCCTTGGTGGCCGCACCGCTTGTGGCGCCCGTGACGCCTTCCAGCCAGCGTGCCGGGGCGGCCTAGGAGTACGGGCAGGCGGCCCACGTACTCTCCTCCCCTTGCGCGCCTGCGCCCCAAGTCGTCGGTTCGAGGCCGACGTCGGCGGGGTCTTGGAGCTCACCTCCGCTGCTCACGGCAGCTCCTGCTGCTTCTATGTCGGGTACAGCCCCGCACTGTGTTCGAGGTGAGGCTGGAGGCCTTACTTCATGCGGGGCCACTCAGGAGGAGGTCATCGCGTTTAGAGGGATTTCGGATCTGGTATCTGTGGGGCGGCGAATGAGTTGCCGTCTCCAGGATCTTCCGGAGGTTGACGACATGCAGCAGAGGTGCGCCATGAGGGCGGCCAAGCTTCGTGACATTGAGGTCACTACTGGTATGTCGGTTAACACTTCTAATTCCATTTTGCATTTTTCTAATAATGAGATTATTAATAATGCAAATCAATTAGGAGTTTCACTAGGTAGTAATGATAGTGAAATCTCTAAGTCTGTTAATGATATCCTGGATTTGGAAGCGGAACACGCTTTAGAAATGATTCGTAACTTAGCAGCAGTCAAACCCATGAATGACTCCGATATAGATGCATTGGGAGTTAGGGTGCTTGATAATTTTTGTGCGGACCTTGCACCATCCCTTCCTGAGTCAGAGGAAGAGGATGACACTTTCGAGGGTGAAGTAGTCAGATCCACGGAGCCCGGTTGTGAGGACCGGGTGGAGGATCAAAACAAACCTAAACGCAGGTGGAAGTGGAAGATTTACCCGGCTTCGGCATGCGCAGGAGTGCTAGGATCCGCACTTCTAAAAAATTCATGACGAAATATGAGAGGAATCTTTTGGAATAGCAAAGGTCTGAAAGACTTGGCTAAAAGAAGGTTTCTCGCAGATGCTTCCATCGAGTATAAGTTGGATTTTATTGCTCTCTCGGAAACTGGTAGAGATAATTTTTCTCCACAGTTTCTTAGTACCTTATCAGGAGGTGTTGATTTTGATTGGCACTGCCTTCCTCCGAGAGGAAGATCGGGAGGGATCTTACTCGGAGTTAGATGCGAATCGCTAGAAGTGCGAAGTGCCGTGATGGGAGATTTCGCACTTAAGTTTCGGGTTAGGTCGAAGGCCAATGGGTTTAATTGGGCACTGCTGGCGGTATATGGTGCCGCACAACCCGAACTCAAACCAGAGTTTTTGGCAGATCTAGTTCGAATTTGCGGTTCTGAGCAGCTTCCAATCTTGGTTGGGGGTGATTTCAACATTATTAGAAGGAGAGAAGAAAAGAACAATGATAATTTCGATGGCAGGTGGTCGTTTATGTTCAATACCATCATTGAAAGCTTGGATCTGAGAGAGATAGAGCTTTCAGGTAGAAAATTCACCTGGGCTAATACTTTGCCAAACCCGACGTTTGAGAAGTTGGATCGAGTCCTTGCGAGCGTCGAATGGGAATAGAAGTTTCCCTTGGTAACGGTCCAGGCGCTTTCGCACGGAATTTCGGACCACACACCATTACTAGTGGACTCCGGTGAGGCAACCCACGTGGGGAACAAAAACTCTTTTTCGTTCGAACTGGCATGGTTTGAAAGAGAAGGTTTCTTGGATCTGGTAGTCAGGGAATGGGCTAAGGATGCAGGAGGTAGAACTTCGATTGAGCGCTGGCAGAATAAGATACGGCACTTGAGGAGTTTTTTATGTGGGTGGGCTAAGCATCTTACTGGGATTTATAAGGTTGAAAAGGAAAGGCTCCTTACATTTATTCAGTCCCTAGATTTAAAAGCCAAGCCCACAATTCTTTACACTACGGAGCTTACTGTTAAACTTGAGGCAGAGATGAGATTGAAAGAACTTCTCTGTGAAGAGGAATTGAAGTGGGAGCTGTGGTCTAAGGTTCGCAAAGTTGTCCAGGGGGACGCGGACACTCAATTCTTCCACATGATCGCTAATGGCAAACACGGAAAGAAAAGAATCTCTCAGCTTGAACAAGATGAAGGAACGATTTTAGGACAAGAAAACCTAAAATTATATATAACCGAATACTACAAGCAGTTGTTTGGGCCTCCGGAGGATAATTGTGTATCCCTGGATGAGTCTAGGATTGAGGATGATCCTCAACTGGCTGCAGATGAGAATGATATTTTGACTGCCCCATTTTCGGAGAAATAGGTGTTTGTAGCCATCTCATAGATGAAAAATAATAAAGCTCCAGGGCCGGATGGATTTCTGACGGAGTTCTACAAAAAGTGCTGGCATATTATTAAGGGGGGTTTGTTACCGATGTTCCATGATTTATTCTCTGGACAGCTTCAATTATTTCACCTGAATTTTGGAACAATAACATTGCTTCCTAAGAAAACAGAGGCTGTGAGAATTGAGAAGTTCAGGCCGATCTGTCTTCTTAACGTTAGTTTCAAAATTTTCACCACGGTCGGGACTAATAGGCTCACACAGATTGCACATTTTGTGGTGCAGCACTCCCAAACTGCTTTCATGCCGGACAGAAACATCCTAGAAGGGGTTGTGGTCCTTCATGAAACGCTCCACGAAATTCACACGAAAAAACTAGATGGAGTTGTTTTCAAGGTGGATTTTGAGAAAGCGTATGATAAAGTCAAATGGCCTTTCCTTCAACAGGCCTTGCGTATGAAAGGTTTTGATGAAGCCTGGCAACGACAAGTAGAATCTTTCATGCAAAAAGGGAGTGTTGGAATTAAAGTGAATGACGACATAGGTCATTATTTCCAGTCACATAAGGGTCTGAGACAAGGTGATCCGATGTCTCCTATTTTGTTCAACATTGTAGTGGATATGTTGGCAATTCTAATAGGAAGGGCTAAGGAAGCTGGTCAGGTGGGTGGCTTGGTGCCTCATCTAGTGGATGGAGGTGTGTCCATCCTACAGTACGCCGATGATACTATCATCTTTATGGAGCATGACTTGGCAAAAGCGAGAAATATGAAGGTGGTGTTATGCTTATTTGAACAGTTGACCGGGTTAAAGATTAACTTTCATAAAAGCGAATTGTTCTGTTTTGGAAGAGCCAATGAGGAACAAGAGGCTTATAGGCAATTGTTCGGGTGCGAATTGGAGGCTTTACCTTTTACATATCTAGGTATACCAATTCACCATCGTAAGCTAACAAACAGAGAATGGAAGTGTACCGAGGATCGATTTGAGAAGAAACTGAGCTGCTGGAAGGGCAACCTCATGTCATACGAAGGCCGGTTAATTCTTATTAATTCGGTTCTCACGATTATGCCTATGTTTCTCTTGTCCTTTTTTGAGGTTCTAGTTGGATTTAGAAAAAGGCTGGACTTTTATTGATCCCATTTCTTCTGGCAAAGTGATGAACTAAAAAGAAAATACAGAATCGCCAAATGAGATATTATTTGTCGACCAAAATACCAAGGGGGTCTTGGTATTGAAAATCTTGAAGTCAAGAACAGATGTAAGTGGTTGTCTAAGTTGTCTGTAGAGACAGAGGCCACTTGGGCGCAGATTCTCCATAGTAAGTATCTTTCCTCCAAAACTTTGTCCCAAGTGACAGCAAGGCCGACAGATTCGCCTTTCTGGAAATGGCTGATGAGACTTAAATCAACCTTTTTCAATAGGACAAAGTTTATAATCGGAAATGGCACCAACACGCGTTTCTCGGAGGACACTTGGCTAGGAGAGACACCCCTCGCGCTTCAATACCCGACTCTTTATAGTATTATTCAATGACGCGACGCGTTTGTTGCAACAGTATTTCAGTCCATCCCCCTCAATATTCAATTTAGGAGAACGCTAGCCGGTAATCGTTGGGAGGCTTGGCTCCATTTAGTGAGTAGATTGATGGAGGTCAAGCTGTCTTGACAACCCGATCAGTTTTTTTGAGAAGGTAGTGTGTGTCATTTAATAAAACAACCAGGATACATGGTTACACCCACACGCAGACCCAGCCAAAATGCTCCAGAAGCACCAGCTATCTTGACACTTTGCAAAAAGGACCCCATAAAAAGAAAAATTACAAACAAGACCTTGGAGACCCCTTCACAGAAACGCCAACGCTCGTCTCCACGAGTCGCCGCCACCGAAGACGCCGTCGGAGAAGGAGACGAAACACGACAGAACCTTGACCCGACAAGCTTCCTCGCAGATAAACTGCTTTGTGGACCTCTCATGGATCCTGCCATGGATGCCGAGAACACTTCCTTTGGGAACGTCGCCGGGGAAGACCCCGAGCTTGACCGGGCTGCCGGACCGCTCGATCCAGTCGACCATGTCGAAATAGAAGAGCAGCACCGCCCACCGGCACCCTCGAGCCCAGCATCGAAACCCCCAGCATCGAAACCCCCAGCATCTGAAGCACACCGACGATGCTCGCCGGCCACACTCCTGAACAGTTGCTCCCGAACTCCGTGGTGGCATCGGAGCAAACGCGACCACATCGGTGGAGTTGGAGGACAAAAACCGCGTCGAAGTCGCTGCCGCGACCCCGCTCGGACACCTAGCTCGCAGATCTGACACCGCCCGCACCGGAAACCAACTTGACGTGTGCAGATTAGGAGCACACTTATTGAATGCTGCTGCCATCGCCATTAGGGACAAGCAAACGGCCATCCCACACCTAGCTACATAGCCTATACCTAGACTACAGTTGTACAAATCCGCACGGCAGATCCGGCAGCTTAAACCCCTCCAATGAGCCAGGGGCCCGCGGAGGAGAGGAGCTACCGAAGCCGCCGGCGGCAAGCGAGTCAAATTTCTCTTCGCCCTTTTCCTATGACAACCCAATCAGTTGCGCTGGAACTTACTAGGACTAGGGAGTTTACAATTAAATCGATGTATCTCGATGTTATCAACTCTAGCTCCATTCCTGCTTCCAAACATGTTTGGAAAGTCAAAGTTCCTTTGAAAATTAAAGTGTTAATGTGGTTTGTACATAAACAAGTCATCTTAACCAAGGACATTCTGGCAAAGCGCAACTGAACAGGACCTACTAGGTGTAGTTTTTGTGATCGGGATGAAACTATCAAGCACCTTTTTCTTGACTGCCCGCTGGCAAAAGTGCTATGGCGGACGGTGCACATAGCCTTTAATATTACTCCTCCGAATTCTGTCAACACGTTATTTGGAACGTGGCTTAACGGGGTAGAGGCCGAAACAGCGAGACACATTCGCGTAGGAGTATGTGCTTATTGTGGGTAGTCTGGAACTGCAGAACTGACTTGGTTTTTAACAGAACAACAAATTTTTATTTTTTTGCAGGTTATTTTCGAGCCACTGCATTGATGCGTATGTGGTCTCTACTCACTCCGATGGAGGCCGGGGAGCGTTTCGTTACTGGATTTATCCGATGGGAGATGGTAGCACGGGATATTTTTAACCGGTTTAGATGGTGGTCATGTAATAGGATAGGCAATTAGTTTCCTTATCTTGTTTATGCCGGCCGATTGTGGCGCTATGGTTACTTCTTTTTAGGATCTACGTGAGCTTTTCTTTTCTTTCTTTATGACTTTAAGGCCTTTGTTGAACCTATTTGCTTGTTAATAAAGTTGGCCGTATGCAACGTTCTGATGCAGAGGCCGGGGAGTCCCCCCTTTTCGAAAAAAAATTGGATGCTTCGGCGCTCAAGACCAGGAACAACACTTCAACAAAAAGAAAGAAAGCAATCTACCATATGTCAATATTCATAGTATGCTTTCTCTTATCCTCACTCTTAAATTGTGATCCAAATTATACTGTGTTGGACAGTTGGACTAGACGTAGTACAACAGGTGTGGGCCTTTGCATTGACATCGACGCGTACGAGTACAACTCGTTTACTTGTCCTCCAAGGACTCTCATGTATTGCCCTCATATATACCCCATGTAGTCGCACCTCAGACGGTCTGTCGTCTCGTGCTTGTAATACTCCTCCTCATAGTGATTGCGCCTTCGTGCGTCCGTAGTTTTCTCCCGCAAGGGTTTCCACGTAAAAATCTGTGTCTCCCGTGTCTCGTTTATTTCTCGTTATTATCTAACAAGTGATATACAGAGCCAAGTTTCAGATATGAGATTTGAGATCGAGAGATTAGGGTTGTGCGTCCGCGAGTCGCCGAGTCGAGGCCATCAAGGCTTTCCGCTGCTGTTTTGATCTGTCCGCTGCCGAGACTGACAGGTATCTGATCCTACGGCGTTACCGAGTACCACCAGGCCATCAAATCGCAAGTCGCCGAAGTCGTCATATTCTACTGCTCCACGTCCATAAGTTGCCGGCTTCAAGTCCCGAGGGAATCAACAATTGTTGCTGCTATTTTTTCCTGACGTGAAGACAAATCAAATCCATAGCGATCGGTACTAGTACTACAACAGCCAGCTACTAGCACTACGTCACGTGAAGGCATCTTCTCCAAATCATATTTTTTGTCTTCTGTTGCTACGTGCACAGGAGGAAGCTATCAGGTGCTATTTACTCTGTTTCGTTGCTCCACATTAATTAATTCTGTCAAGAATTTTCTATCGTCTTGTCCTACTTTGTGTACACAGATTTATTGACTCATGGAATCCATGAAGTATGATCTTCCGCCGCTGGACCGTGACACAAGGTTTACCCTATGGCAAGTCAAGATGCGGGCGTTGTTGGCACAGACCGACTATGATGAAGCACTGGATAGTTTTGGGAAGAACCGAATTGAGGACTGGACTGATGAGGAGAAAAGAATTGATCGTAAGGCTTTGTCAAAAATTCAACTCCATTTGCATAATAATATTTTGCAGGAAGTTTTGAGCGAGAAAACTGCCGCCGCTCTATGGTTAAAGCTGGAAGGGATGTGCATGACTAAAGATCTCACCAGCAAGATGCATCTGAAGCAAAAATTATTCCTGCACAGGTTACCCAAGGGAGGTAATGTTTTGAATCATATTTCTGAATTTAAAGTGATCATATCTGATCTAGCTGCAATGGAGGTTATGTATGAAGAGGAAGATACTACTTTAATGTTACTTTGTTCACTGCCAAGTTCTTATACAAATTTTAGAGACACCATATTATACAGTCGTGATACTCTCACACTTAATGAAGTTTATGAAGCTTTGAACTCTAAGGAGAAGATGAAATTAATGGTGCCTCATGATGGTTCGAGTTCATCCCAAGCTAAGGGATTATCTGTTCGTGGCAGGACAAAGGAGAAGAACTCCAATAATGGAAACAAAGGCAAAAGTAAGAACGGCCATAGGGGCCGGTCGCAATCCAGAGACAAGAAATATTGCAGATATTGCAAGAGAGACTGGCATGACATCTCAGAGTGTTTCAAGTTGCAGAATAAAGAAAAGAGGAAAGGTAACAAACAAGGTGAAATTTCTGCTAACATTGCTCGTGATGATAGTTCCGATGATGCTCTTGTCGTTATTGCTGGATGTGCTGAGACCAATGATGAGTGGGTACTTGACACCGCATGCACTTTTCATATGTGTACACATAGAGATTGGTTTAATACTTTTGATTCCACTACTTCTGCTGGTTCCGTTTTGGGTTTTGATCATTCACCATGCAAGATTGAAGGCATAGGTTCTATTCGAATCAAGATGTTTGATGGCATAATCAGAACTTTGACAGATGTTCGGTATATTCCGAAGATGAAGAGAAATCTTATTTCTATGAGTGCCCTTGATGCAAAGGGGTACAAGTATTCAGGTGTAGATAGTGTTTTGAAGATCACCAAAGGCTCTCTTATTGTGATGAAAGGTGACTTAAGTTCGACCAATGGTCTTTATTACCTTCGAGGTTCTACCGTTTCTGGTAACGCTACTCCAATTATTTCAAAGAATTCTGATTGTGATGCTACTAACTTTTGGCATATGTGTCTTGGACATATGAGTGAACTTGGTTTAGCAGAGTTAAATAAGAGAGGTCTTGTTGATGGATATGAACCTGGTAAATTGAAATTTTGTGAGCATTGTATCTTCGGCAAGCACAAGAGGGTGAAGTTCAACACTTCGACTCATACAACTGAAGGTATTCTTGATTATGTCCATTATGATTTATGGGGACCATCTCGCAAGAAGTTACTAGGTAGTGCTAGTTACATGCTGACTATTATTGATGATTATTCGAGAAAAGTATGGCCTTATTTCTTGAAGCATAAATATGAAGCATTCGCAGCTTTTAAGGAGTGGAAGATTATGATTGAAAGGCAGACTGAAAAGAAGGTAAAAATACTTCGCACTGATAATGGTATGGAATTCTGTTCTAAGCAATTTAAGAATTATTGCAAGTCTGAAGGCATTGTCAGACACTACACCGTTCCTTATACTCCTCAATAAAACGGTGTTGCTGAGCGTATGAACAGGATCATTATTTCGAGAGCCCGTTGCATGTTGTCCAATGCAGGTTTGCATAGGCGTTTTTGGGCTGAGCCCGCTTCCACTGCTTGTTATCTCATTAACTGTTCACCATCTATTGCTCTTAATAAGAAAACTCCAATTGAGGTATGGTCTGGTTCACCTGCTGATTATTCATAGTTGAGAGTTTTTGGTTGCACTGCTTATGCTCATGTTGATAATGGAAAATTGGAGCCTAGGTCTGTTAAGTGCATCTTTCTTGGTTATAAGTCTGGTGTTAAAGGTTTTAAATTGTGGAATCCTGAAACCCAGAAGCTTGTTATTAGCAGAAATGTTATCTTTAATGAATCTGCTGTGTTACATGATGTTTCATCTACTAATGTTCCCGTTGAGAGCGAACAGCGGCCTATTGTTCAGCAGCCTACTGTTCAGGTGGAGCATGTTATTGATTCAGGTGATACATCTGGTAATGAAATTGTTGATGCACATGATGAACCCGTCGTTAATGATGATCATGTCACTCCCACTACAAATCATCCTATTGTTCCGCCCAATTGGAATCTCGCATGTGACAGAGTTAGACGGGGCATTAATAAACCGGACAGGTTAATTGAAGAGTGCAATATTGTTTCTTTTGCTTTATCTATTGAAGAAGAAATTAAAGGTAATGCTGATCCTTCTTCGTATTCCGAGCCTATTATTTCTGGTGATAGTAATAAGTGGATGACTGCTATGCATGATGAGATGGAATCACTTGAAAAGAATGGCAGTTCGGATTTAGTAAGATTACTTGGAGAGAAGAAACCTATTCATTGCAAGTGGGTTTTCAAGAGGAAAGAAGGTGTTTCTCCTAATGATGAGACAAGATATAAAGCAAGGTTATAGCCAGATTCCAGGTATTGACTATAACGAAGTCTTTTCTCTTGTTGTGAAGCATAACTCTATTCGCACTTTACTCAGTATTGTTGCCATGCATAATTTTGAGCTTGAACAATTGGATGTTAAAACTGCATTCTTACATGGAGAATTAGAAGAGGATATTTATATGGAACAACCTGAAGGTTTTGTTATTCCTGGAAAAGAAAAGCTTGTCTGTAAGTTAAAGAAATCTCTTTATGGATTGAAGCAATCCCCTAGATAGTGGTACAAGAGATTTGACACATGTATGCTCTCTCAAGGTTTCAAAAGGTCTAATTATGATAGTTGTGTTTATTTGAAAACTGTCAAAGGTTCAACTATTTATTTGCTCCTTTATGTTGATGATATGCTAATTGCTGCAAATAGTATGTCAGAGATTAATGAACTAAAGAAGCAATTGAGTAATGAATTTGAGATGAAGGATTTGGGTGCAGCAAAGAAAATACTTGGCATGGAAATATCCAGAGATAGACCGTCTAGAAAAGTATATCTAAGTCAGAAGGGATATATTGATAAAGTCCTCCGTCGTTTTAATATGCATAATGCCAAGCCGGTGAGTACTCCATTAGCTGCACACTTCAAATTATCATCAGCTTTATGTCCTAAGTCAGATGCAGATATTGATTACATGTCTAGAGTTCCGTATTCGAGTGCAGTTGGTTCACTTATGTATGCCATGGTTTGTTCTCGTCCGGATCTGTCATATGCATTGAGTGTTGTCAGTAGATACATGGCTAATCCAGAAAAAGAGCATTGGAGAGCAGTTCAGTGGATTTTCAGATACCTGCGAGGTACTTCTAATGCTTATTTACAGTTTGGGAAAACTAGAGATGGACTTGTTGGTTTTGTTGATTCTGATTTTGCTGGTGATTTGGATAAGAGAAGATCACTCACAGGTTATGTTTTCACCATTGGTGGTTCTGCTGTGAGTTGGAGAGCAACTTTGCAGTCTATTGTGTCTTGTTCCACTACTGATGCCGAGTATATGGCTATTTCTGAGGCATGCAAGGAAGCTATCTGGTTGAGAGGTTTGTACACTGAGCTTTGTGGAGATTCATCTTGCCCTACCATATTTTCTGACAGTCAAAGTGCCATATATCTTACAAAGAATCCAATGTATCATGAGAGAACAAAGCACATTGATGTCAGATTTCATTATATTCGAGATGTTGTTGCTGAAGGCGATTTGAAGGTATGCAAGATAAGTACTCATGATAATCCTGCTGATATGATGACAAAGCCAGTTCCGACCAATAAGTTTGAGCTTTGCTCAGGCTTAGTTGGTATTTCTTACTAGTCCTATGGACTTTGACGCACAAGGTGTTTATGCTGATTTGGATGGAATTCTCTACTTTTTTCGACTACTGGAGGAAATTTGGATCAAGGTGGAGATTGTTAAATTGTGATCCAAATTATACTGTGTTGGACTAGACGTAGTACAACTGGTGTGGGCCTTTGCATTGACGTCGACGCGTACAAGTACAACTCGTTTACTTGTCCTCCAAAGACTCTCATGTATTGCCCTCATATATATACCCCATGTAGTCGCACCTCAGACAATATGTCGACTCTCATGTATTGCCCTCATATATATCCCATGTAGTCGCACCTCAGACAATATGTCGTCTCGTGCTTGTAATACTCCTCCTCATAGTGATTGCGCATTAGTGTATTGCCCTCATATATACCCCATATAGTCGCACCTCAGATAATATGTCGACTCTCATGTATTGTCCTCATATATATCCCATGTAGTCGCACCTCAGACAATATGTCGTCTCGTGCTTGTAATACTCCTCCTCATAATGATTGCGCATTAGTGCGTCCGTGATTTTCTCCCGTAAGGATTTCCACGTAAAAATCTGTGTCTCTCGTGTCTCGTTTATTTCTCGTTATTATCTAACACTCACCTTGCAGTCGGTGTTGACGTATAATATGCTACCTAGTCTCTTCAATCAGATCGGTCTTTTGGTTGCATTGGTTAGAGCATGCACTTCTACATGGTATCGGAGCCAAGAGGTCTTAAGTTCAAGACCCGGCTGGCGCAATTAATTGCAAGTCCATTGTACCTACCTAACTTGCCTCCTAAATGTCAGAGGATCCACGGTCATCAGAACAAAGCGGGAAACAATTGTACATCATTTGGGTTATGAGATCAATCAATCTCCAGTCAAGAGTTTTATCTTACCGCCAGACAAGTTGCGCCGCTGTCTCCCTGCTGATCAGATTTAGTAGTGAAATTACATGACAAGCGCAACAAAAACCAACCCAGAATGCAGTAGCAGCTTCGATAAGGATAGCATCAAACATTAGTCAGTTCGGTTCCATACAAGGTACATTTCAAAGCAGCAACGAGGAGCTTTGCCGTCGCTTCCTGAAACAGTTTTAAGCTAGTCATTTCACTTCACAGGCTAAGGTACACAGAAAAACCTAGTGCTGAATTTCTGGGAGCCATCTTCTCAGAGCAAATGGAAATTTCATCAGCGCTCCTGATAGACAACAAGCTTGTTAGTGGCCCAATTTGTTCAGTTCAGGCCAGAACACAGTTAGTTTCACCCAAATAATTCTTCGATCCAGTGACAAACAGTTTATTCTCTCCTCTCTTCACATAGAGCAGAAAAACTGAACCAGGATACTAGTTCTCATGGACGAGCACCAGTCAGTGCTACTAGTACTTTCAAGTGCATGAAGTCGAGCGATTAGATCTTTTACCTTCCATTGCATCCTTCTTTTTTCTACAACCCGAACAAAGATAAGGACAGCTCGATGGTGTTGACGGGGCAGAGCAGTAACCTCCCCCATTATCTGTTATTAAATCTTCGAATGGCACTTGGTCCACTTGACAGATCGCACAGCGAAATGGGGGCAAATTTGCTTTTGACAGGGAATTCCTACCCAACCTGCAAAAGCCAGGGGACAAGATGTTACTATGCTGTCAAAAGGCTTAAAATGAACACGGTGAAGTAGAATACCAGATGGCATTCCTCAAACAAACAAAATGTCAATCAGCAATATATCTCAACAGCCAAGTGGACAAACTGATAAGAGAAGCATGTAATGACTGAGGCCATTAATTTAGTATACAGCAAATTGTATATGGAAGAGCCAAAGTGAGATGCTCCTTGCGGCAGATGCAGTTTGCTCATTCCAGTGCTAACCATTCTTGCAAACCTGATCTTCTACTGACAATGAGAAAAGTAGGGTCCGTATTCAGGCGCTGTAGCAGCATACAAGATAAGAATCCTATCTTTCCAGACCACCTACTAGTCAAAAGAAGTACTACTGCAAGAGAAATGCAAACTAACAAAGGTGATATTCTAACATTACCTATGTTCCGTTACTAGAAGAAGCACAACAACTCAATAAATGACTACACAAATAGAAGTCATCTCAAAATCCTCGTTGTCCATCTCCAGCCAGAATGTGACGAGTAAAATATTTTTCGTGTATTACTTGGCTCTTTTGACCTTGGTCTACATTCTAATTTTCAACTAGATGGCATATTTAAGTAATGTTTAAAGGACGATGCCATCACAAGAGAAATGGACAATGCCACCACAAAGAACAGAAAACAGTCACCATGAGCGTGAATACATATCTGGCAAGTACACCAGCTATATGCACCTAACCAAGAGAGTGGAAAAATAGGTCCAGTAATTCAACAGCACCAAACATAAAGGCATGTCTGGTACCCAGGACATGGTACATAAGACCAATTCATGGAGTGCTTGTGCAATGTTGCTTTACTACTTTTCATGAAA
This sequence comes from Triticum monococcum, assembly GCA_034509565.1. Lineage (NCBI taxonomy): Eukaryota > Viridiplantae > Streptophyta > Magnoliopsida > Poales > Poaceae > Triticum > Triticum monococcum. The sequence continues at coordinate 455,473,103 of CM067844.1, read as the reverse complement.
TATTAAATACAGTAGCTACAGATGAGATTGAACAACTGACGCCCAAAAAAAAGACTACCAGTGCTAATCCAGAAACGTTCAGTTAGGGGGTGGATACAACCACTTGTTCTTCACCATCCCAAAGATGTATTGTATATCATCAAACTAAACCAGGGATAAGGAGATAAAAGTGAAGCAAAAGGAAATTATCCAATGACAAACACAAAATTCACATATGACAAATAAATGCACGACTAAAAACCATGTACTTTACTGATATGCATAGTATATAAAACAATATGAACTGTAAGAGAAAAATAAGAACATGCCTTTCTTCCAACAATGCAGAGCCTTCTTCAAATAATTCCTCCACAAATCCAAATGAAGCAGACTTCTTTTTGTTACCAAGCTTTCCAACAGAGCTATGGGACCTCCTACCAAAAAGAAGAGACCTCAACTTGTTCTGATTTTGCTTTGGAGACGACGGTGGTGGTGTTGAACAATGATCAGATGGGATGATATCAACAACCACACAAGTTGTATCATCTTTCAATCCAGTTGTCTTTAGAGCTTGCTGTACAAGCAAAATTGATCTCACTTAGATGGTCAAGACAATCAAGCATACCATAGAAAGTATGGACAACTTAACAACTGCAGCGAAATGCATACTGACCTTAACAACAAGCTTTGCGGCCAATTCTGCAGGCAAGCCTCTGCACGCCTGCGCTGCAATCTCTGAGGACACTGCATCCCATATTCCATCTGATGCAATTATTAGCCTTCCTCCAGCACTAGAGAGCTATGGCAAACCCAAAACACACATGTCGGTCAAGATACACTAGAATATAAGGTACGCTCATGGCATTTGATCAAACTTCCAAAATTCACCTTCACTTGCTTGACATGAGGAATTGGCACGATGAACTCCCCAACATCGGTATCTCCAATTGACCTTGAAAGGCACAGTCCACCTGGCCAGCATCGGAGAGGGCCAACCTACAAGAACAAACAGAACGATTTACACCAAAGTTTATATCCAAACATGCAGTTGTATCCCCAAACTGTTCCCAGTAGAGCGCTACCTGCTGCCCACCGCAGAGGTTCAGCCGGCTGACCTCCCCTCCACTCGCCGTGACACGTTCCCGCTCCTCTACATTCTCCTCTAGCCTGTGGTCAACGGTTAGCAGAGAGACCACACCACCTTGAGTGTCAAGGATGCACCTGGAGTCTCCGACTGACGCCACAGTCACGGTGAACCCATCGATGACGACCAACGTCGCCGTCGTCCCTGACATTTCCCCTGCACCAATTCCCAGAGTTAACAACATCTTAGTGATGAGATTCGCCGGGGAATATAACGACATTGCAAGGGCCTCTCTCTGAGTCTCACCCTTGCGCTGGAAGTCAATGTCTGTCTTGACGAAGCCTGCCACAAGCGCGCGCGGCAGCACCTGCAGCCAGTCCTCGCGGCTGATACCCTGCGGCACGGCGCTCATCACGTCGTCAAGCAAGTGCTCCTTGCTGAACACCGCCGCCGACACGCCATTGTGGCCGTCGAACACCTACAGTCAGCAGATCCGAGAAACAAACACGCCCTCACATGGCCGAACCCGAGAGAGAGAAAACAAAAGGGGGCCTGCGAATAAGACAGTGCGCGTACGGCGAAGACGGAAAAGGCCGAGGAAGGGTCGCCAGGGACGCGGAGGCAGTCGGGCTTGACCAGGAAGTAGTCCTCGCCGCGCTTGGCGAAGCCGGAGTGGCCGTACCGCACGAGCGGGCGCTCGGAGCCGCCGCCGCGGAGCTCGCGGCCGATCAGCGTCGCCAGAGGCAGCGCCGGGGGCAGCGTCTCCTCATTGGAGGCGCTCTCCATCACAGCCCCCTGCTGCGGTCCTAGCGAAGAAGCGTCTTCCCAAGAACCCGCTCGAATGGCGCCATTTCTTGCGGGGAAAAGCTCTGGTCGGCGGCCCCGGCGGGGAAGGCTCCGAGCTGGATCTGAGACGACGCGACGGGTCCTTGTATTCCGTGGCCGGCGTCGCAATGCGGGCGGCGGCGAGCTGGGGTTTGGGGAATTCGGTGAAGGGAGTAAAGGCAGAAGGGACAGAGGAAGTCCGCCGACTCTAGAGTGACAAGGTGGAGAGGAGTAGAGAGTATTATGATTTGGAGAAATAGTGGGGGGTTTGGTTTGGTCCAAATTATTCAAGCTAAAAAACTTACTAAAATGAAGAGTACTTGCAAGCTTTTTATAAATAAATAAAGAGTAGTGGGATGGCTAGCCCGACTAGTGCTGATTAGCTTAGCTACTATAGGAGGTCAATGGTGGTTTACAGCTTTAGATTAAGAAACATGTAGTATCTGTCTGGATTTGCTCTGCTTGTTGTCTGACGGTCGAGTGTATAGTACTATGGCCCTGTTTGGATCATGGGGTTAGAGCTAGTTTGGGTTAGTTGGAGGCTCAAATAACCCAAAAGTATCCAAATAGGGAGGGTCAGAGTGGGTTAGTTCCATCTAACCCAACTATCCCGGTGTAGAGGTGCTTATTTGGGTTAGAGCGGGTTAGAAAATAACTCTAACTCTAACTATGTTAGACTATCCAAACAGGGCCTATGTGTTTTCTCTCTGCGGAACCATGTTGCCGGCTAAACTGGATGTCATGTTGACCATTGATGGTTTTGGTGTGAAGTCATGGACCCATGTGCTATTATTGCAAATCTTCCGATTCTCGCTAAATATACTTCTTCTGTTTTCTGAATATAGGGTGCATATACATATTTTGTTGTTCAGGCCATACCTGGCCAAACGGGTCGGCCCGCGGTAAACGTGCCTAGCACGACATGGCTCGCGACGGCATGACTAATAGCCGGGTCGTGTCGTGCCGGCCACAGACGGGAGGTCGCAGCCCAGGCACGGCCCAGCTACTAATCGAGCCGGCCCACTAGCACGCCAGGCCCGCTAGTTCGTCTGCTATTTGACGCACGGGGCGTTTTTAGTCTATTTTTACCTGTTGGGTCATATATGGATGTATAAAAAAACATAATCGGGTTGTGTCGGCCCACGTGCTCAGGCTAGCAACCCAAGTATGGCCCAGGGCATGCCGCGTGCCGGGCCCGGCCCGTTTAGCCCATGCCTTGTCTGGCCCATGGCGGGTCGTGCCGGCGTGCTCATGGGTCGGCCTGGTTAGCCCGACCCATTTGGCCAGCTATAGTTTAGGCATGGTCATCAATCTACTATGAGCATGTTTGGTTGCTTGTATCTTTTTTCTCCTTCATATGTGTCTCACCTGGGACATTCAAATACTTGTTTTGATGGACTGTGTGATATTTGGTTGCGTAAATTTGGCCAGGTCTGCTTACTTTGTATCCCATGTGATGATCTCATCATATATACCTTACATATGATCAGAACAATCACGCAAATAAAACCGTGTTACAATCATCTCACACGGCCCAAACTGAACATGAGACTTGCCTGCTTCAACATTGCTTTTCTATTTGAGCACAAACTTGGAATAAGCATATTGTGCCTTCTATCTACACTTAGACCCTTTGAAGAAGTTGACTGTGTCACGAGGCACTTATTCTTGGTTGTTTGTCATGAACTGTAAACCCCTAGAACATTCCCTCTCTACACCACATACCACTTCACCTAGCATTGACAAAAGAGTAACAATTCAAGCAACAAGCAAAGGAATACACTACACATGGAACAAAAAAACTTATGCATGCACCATCATATACCCAAAAGGCAAAACAACTTCATCATAACTACTATTGTTACATCTTACCACCACATCCAAAAAGAGGGTGTAACTGTTGGAAATATGCCCTAGAGGCAACAATATTTGTATTATTATTTCGATATTCACAACTAAGAGTTTATATTTCATGTTATAACTGTTATGAGCCTAGAATATGTGATTCAGTGGAAAACTCATATGCATGTGTGGAATGATAAATTGTTAAATAAAAGGTTCCTAGTCTTGCCTCTGGGACTAACTCAAGTGTTGTGGGTGATCACGTTTTCCAGACCTTAGGATAGCATTAAGTGTAACTATAGTCCTAAAACAGCATTGAGATTATGACGTTGGAAAAACGATCATATTGAATTGAGTTAATATCGTCTGTATTCAATTGTAATAACACGGAGTGTTAACGTGTGATTTTGCTCCTTAGACCATGAGAGTATCATGGTCACTTCTTACCATGCGGTGGGCTTTGGGGTTTCTCAAACGTCACATGTAACACGATGATCATAACGACAACTTACAAGTTCATCGGAAAGTTTGAGAAGTGGTCGGATTGTTCAAGAGTGAGATTTGCTCCTCCAACAATGGGGAGATATTCTTAGGGGCCTCTCGGTGTGACTGCATCCATCATCGTATGGCCAGACACAGGTGACTACGTCACGGGGATGCCGGAACACATTAACGAGAAAGAAGAACAAAACCGGTAACGGGGGCAATGGTATAGTGAGCATGGTGATGACTCAGGAGGATAACCAATGCAAAGCGGGTTTTGCAAAGTATCGCAAAGCAAAGGGAACATCACATGATAACCTAAGGTTCACTCGAATATCATTCGTGTACTCATAGGGACCGATATGGACTTCCACGGTCCTGCTGCCAGTCATTGAATGAACTGTTTCGTTCATGTCTATGAGTTAGCGAACCTACGGGGTCACAAACTTAAGGAAATCACGATATTTTGAGTGTTAGTAGAACAAGAGTGATGATAATATATTTGTGGAATTGTTTCATTAATATTTAGAATAGTTCTGAGAGGATCCGAAAGCGTTTCGAGGTCACCCGAAGGGTTTCGGTGAATATCGGGTAATATCAGGTATTACCGATATATTATATATAGGTGGAAAATGTTTTCAGAGATATTAATATATATATATAATGGTATATAAGTATTTAGAACATTTTATATTTAATTTATATATCAACGGGCCTTAAAAGGCCAAGAGGTGCCCCTTTCCTTGTGTGTGTGTGTGGGGGGGATCCTACTAGGGAAGGAATCCAACTCCTCCCCCCTTTGGATGGCGCCCAAGGAGGCTTTCCCTCCTTGGTGGCATCCCTCCTCTCCCAATCTAACCTATATATACTTGAGGTATTGGCCACAATTAAATATACAATTTTTGGAGCCTCCTCTAGTTCTTCTAGCTCATGTTCTAGCACTACAAGAAAATACACTTTCGTGACGATACGTGTTTGTCACAGTAGGTCACGTTTTTTGTCATGCATGTACATCCATGACGATTTTATGACAGAATCAAGATAGTCATTCCTGTGTTGTCGTAGAAGTGTTCCATGACATTACCAAAATTATCATCACGAAAGTGTCCACTTCCATGACGATAAATCGCGCGTCATGGAAGTGCTTTCGTTAAGGGTGACCGACACGTGGCATCCACCGTAATGGAACGCCGTTAAGCTATTGGGTCCGGTTTTGGATCCGATAACCCGCTAACAGCCCGGACCAATGAGGATTTTCCACGTGTAAAATTCTCATTGGCCGGAGGAAACACGTGTTGGCTCACCGTTGGTACAGATGTCATCCATTCATTGAACAGGAGGCGCCTATGATAGGTCGACATGTGGCACGGCCCAACAGTGGCCATTCCGGTGAAAAAGGTCGGCCCAGTAAAAATTAGCAGGCCGGCCCATATAAGGCCTACTTGTGTCAGGTCCATTTAAGCCCACGACCCATACGAGATTTGCCAATTCGGCCCGTCAATGGCCCGTTAAAGATTTGACACCATTGTAGCCCATTGTCAGTTCGAGCCCGTTAACAGCCCGCTATATATTTGGGCTCAATATCGGTCTGATGTGATTTCGGCCTGTTAACGGCCCATTCAAGGGATGGGCCAATTTTCATGTGACGCCCGGATAATTAAGCTACAGTAATTCCACACTAATGATGCCACGTCACCTTGGTTACTGTTGTTAATCTCGCGTTAGTTTGAAACCGATTCAAATTTGAATGTGAATGAAAGTCAAACGATAAAAGTTTTCAAACATTAAAACTATAATGTTCATCATGTGGAAAATATTCATTTGGTAAAATTGGTGGTGAACCAACATTTTTGAAAAGTGTTTAGATGCCCTAAACTATCCAAAACTGTGGCAAACAGCCCCAAATTTTATCATTTCTATTTAAACAAAATTTCAAATGAATTCAAGTACCTGACAAACTTTTTGTGGCAGTGCCTAAAAATGCAACATCAATTTTGGATCAAGTTCCACATTTTGCAGAAATCATTTGATGGCTTAGTTAAATACAAACAGTGCGTATTAAAAGAAAAAGCAAAGAACAGAAAAGTTTTAGAAAAGGAAAAGAAAACAAGAATGGAATCGTGCACATGGCCCATTGCTATAGTAGGAGCCCAACCCACGTAGGGTTTTTTCTTCAATCTTCTGTTCACAGGGAGACAAAGTGCATGCGTGTTCTGCATCCGTGGCATCCTGGCCATGGATGGCCTCCACGTCGCCCCTGCGACCCATATCTACGTTTCCCCGAAAACCCTAGTCGTCTCTCGATTGTTTCCCCCTCTTTCCCCATCGAGCCTCCTCCTCCTCTGCTCGAAATAAAGCTGGGAATCAAGTGCGGCGACCACGCTGTTCGCCGTCGTTGCCGTGGACACCGTCATTGTCGTCGCTTGGGAGCATATCGGGGGGGATGCGCCTTCATCGACTATGTCGCCTTCGCCCTTTGGATCGAGCAGCATCGCAGCAACTCCACTGGATCGACGCGTCTTCCTCGCCTACGGCCGCCGCCGCCCCTCGCCCGATCTACCGCACCGAAACTCCTCTGCCACGCCGGCTGCGTCCTTCGCCTCCCCCCTGAGCGCCACTCCCATTTCCCTCGAACCCCCTCTGTTCCGTCGCTGTTTCGCCGTGGCTGCGCACTCGCCGTGGCCGCGTGCTTGCCGTGTCCGCGCGCGCCCCTGCTAGATGGCGCCTGCCCACGCCCATCCCCGCGTTCGGCGGCGCCGCCATGTGTCCCCCCGTGCGTCGCCCGTGCCCGTCCGTGCCTCCGCGCTGCCCCCGGTTCATTGTTGTTGCTGCTGCACTACTCAGCCACCGCTGCTGCTTTGCCCGCCACTGCTGCTCCTTGTTGTTACTGCTGCTGTCCATAGCCACGCATCGCGTCCCTGCGCCCACCCGCCCACGCCCAGCCGTGCTCGCTCCTATGCGCCCCTCCCACACGCAGCCACTCCTGGCCGAGCATGGCGGTCGTGGCCTTGCCCGTGCGAACTGGCCATGCTAGTTCAAGCACGCCGTGCACAACCGGCTGGGCTCTGCCCATAAATCAAGGCATGCTCTATTCTGTTTAGTAGTAGTACTAATTAGATTAGTTGATTATTTAGTCTAATAGAAATAACATGCAGGACCACCCTCGGTTAAATACATAGTATAGTTAATCTGAAGTCAATGACAACCGGGCCCCACTAGTACTGTTCATCAGTGGACCAGTCAATGTTGACTGGGTCAACTCAGTCACCACGCCCCACATGTCAGCCTCTGTAGCACCCTGATGTGTACACTTCAGTGTGTGCACATAGCATTTTGCTCTTAATTTTGAATTAATATAACTCTAGAAAATTCTAGAATATCAATAAAACTTTGAAAATTAATATAAAATAAACTGTACGTGAAAAAACTTTGTACATGAAAGTTGCTCAGAACAATGAGACGAATCCGGATACGCGGCCCGTTCGTCTGTCACACATCCCTAGCATAGCGAACATGGAACTTTTCCCCTTCGGTCCTTCTGTTCGAAAACGCGAAATACCGGGGATATTTTCCCGGATGTTTCCCCCCTTCACCGGTACCACCTCATACCGCGTTAGGGCACCCCTAGCACCGCTAGTTGTCATGTCATGCATCACTATGCATCTGTTTGCTTAATATTTATTATTTCTTCCCCCTCTTCTCTCTGATAGACTACGCGACCGACGCCGCTGCTACCTAGTACGACTACGGTGTTGACGACCCCTCTCTCTTGCCAGAGCAACCAGGCAAGCCCCCCCTTGATCACCAGATATCGCCTACTCTTCTCTATACTGCTTGCATTAGAGTAGTGTAGCATGTTACTGCTTTCCGTTAATCCTATTCTGATGGATAGCCTGTCATTGTTGCTACAGCTGTTGATACCTTACCTGCAATCCTAAATGCTTAGTATAGGATGCTAGTTTATCATCTGTGGCCCTACATTCTTGTCAGTCTGCCATGCTATACTATCGGGCCATGATCACTCGGGGGGTGATCACAGGTATATACTTATACATAATATATGATACTTGTGGTGACAAAAGACGGGTTGGCTCGAGGAGTATCCGCGAGTGATTCACGGATTGGGGGCTGAAAGGACCTTTGTCCCGACGGCCCTCTGGGTGGATCTTTGTGGCAGAGCGACAGGGCAGGTTGAGACCACCTAGGAGAGAGGTGGGCCTGGCCCTGGTCGGCGTTTGCGTTTACTTCAAGATAACACGCTTAACGAGATCTTGGTATTTGATCTGAGTCTGGCCACTGGCCTATACGCACTAACCAACTACGCGGGAACAATTATGGGCACTCGACGTCGTGGTATCAGCCGAAGCCTTCGTGACGTCAGCGACTGAGCGGCGCGCGCCGGATTGGACCGTAAGCCTGCTCTTGTATTAAGGGGGCTAGGTCTGCTTCCGGCCGCCCTCGCAATGTGCAGGTGTGCAATGTGCGATGGGCCCAGACCCCTGCGCCATAGGATTTAGACCGGCGTGCTGACCTCTCTGTTGTGCCTAGGTAGGGCTGCGACATGTTGATCTTCCAAGGCCGGGCATGACCCAGGAAAGTGTGTCCGGACAAAGGGGATCGAGCGTGTTGGGAAATGTGGTGCACCCCTGCAGGGAAGTTAATCTATTCGAATAGCCATGATCTTCGGTAACAGGACGACTTGGAGTTGTACCTTGACCTTATGACAACTAGAACTGGATACTTAATAAAACACACCCTTCCAAGTGCCAGATACAACCCGGTGGTCACTCTCTAACAGGGCGACAGGGAGAGGATCACCGGGTAGGATTATGCTACACGATGCTACTTGGTGGACTTACCTTCTGCTCTCTTCTACATGCTGCAAGATGGAGGTGGCGAGAAGCGTAGTCTTCGACAGGACTAGCTATCCCCCTCTTATTCCGGCATTCTGCAGTTCAGTCCACATATGATACCCCTTTTGGCATTTGATACCAATGCATACATTTGTAGTGTAGCTCCTTGCTTGCGAGTACTTTGGATGAGTACTCACGGTTGCTTTGCTCCCTCTTTTCCCCCTTTCTATACCCGATTGCTGCGACCAGATGATGGAGCCCAGGAGCCAGATGGCACTATCAATGACGACTACTACTACTTGGGAGGTGCCTACTACTACGTGTAGCCCGCTGACGACGACCAGGAGTAGTTTAGGAGGATCCCAGGCAGGAGGCCTGCACCTCTTTCGATTTGTATCCCAGATTGTGCTAGCCTTCTTAAGGCAAACTTGTTTACTTATGTCTGTACTCAGATATTGTTGCTTCCGCTGACTCGTCTATCATCGAGCTCTTGTATTCGAGCCCTCGAAGCCCTTGGCTTGTAATATGATGCTTGTATGACTTATTTTATTTGTAGAGTTGTGTTGGGATATCTTCCCGTGAGTCCCTGATCTTGATCGTACACGTTTGCGTGTATGATTAGTGTACGATTGAATCGGGGGCGCCACATTTCAGGATGTACATCTTTCGGCCTTTTAGCAACCCATTTAAGTGTTGGACCATTTTCTGGCCCGGTGTGTCTTTCAGCCTGTTGAAGGCCCATAAATGAGTTGGGCCATCTGTAGTCGGACCTTAATTTTGGCCTTTTAGCGACCCATTTAAGTGTTGGGCCAATTCCTGGCCCGGTGTGTCTTTCAGCCTGTTGACGACCCATAAATGATTTGGGTCATTTGTAATCAGACCTGAGTTTTGGCCTTTTAATGGCCCATGCTCTTCATGGTCCAATACCAGCCCGGTTTCTCTTTTGGCCCGCTAAAGGCCCACAACACAGTTGGGCCATTTACAGTACGACCTGACTTTCAGCCTCTTAGCGGCTCATGCTCTTCATGGTCCAGTACGAGCCCGCTGTCTCTTTCGGCCTGCTAAAGGCCCACAGTATAGTTGGGCCATATGTAGCCCGGCCTTAGTAATGACCTGTTAACGGCCCGTGAAATCAAATGGGCCCACCTATTGCCCGCTTCGATGTCGGCCTGTTAACGACGCGGGAGGTAAGAGGGCCGACCATTAACTTTCGGCCTGGTAACGGCCCATTAACTTAATGGGCCCACTAAAGTTCGTACATGTCTTTAGGCCCAATTGGATAATTTGAGCCCATTACGACGAGCAATTATGCACATGACCAAAACCGATCAAGCAAAGGTACGACATACAGGGAAAAACATTGCACATCCAGCATATATTATAGGAAATTACATCCACTGGGCAATCGAAGATTGATGCCAGTGCAAATAAATGAACAGAACCTAACGATCTACAACGTCACAATCTACAACCTCGGCGCGGATGACGCCCATAAGCATGTGGGCAAGTTCTTGCTGCTTTGCTACAGTTCTTGCTGCTTTGCTACATTGTCTCTGAAAAACATTGATAAGTTGTTGTTGCGCACGAATGTGCAGCTCTGATTCCTCCACCATTTCCATCATTGCTTCAGCCATTAATTGGTTCACAAACATACATTTTTTCATTGCATTCGAGACAGAGGAAACTGAACAGATTTAGATGGCGATTTTGGCAGGCTTGTATTATTGATAGTGGAGAGTGTCTCGAGCACTGCATCATAACATAAATTAGAAGGGGAACTGAACAGATTAATCATGAGTTATTTCCATATTACCTGGCCTAGATTTATTGGAAAGAAACAATGGGGTTGCCTTGCTGTTTTCAGAGTTTGTCTTCTTATCTTTAGTAGTCTGCACCAAATTAACACACTAGCATTGCTATCATTGGCCAGGTCAGATAATAGGAAAACAACATTGACACAACGAATGTTTGGGCAACCAGACCACACCAGCCTACACCAAATTAACACAATATGGCACATCTATCATCGGCCAGGTAAGGTAATACAAAAGCAACATTGACACAATGAATGAATGGGCAACCACAGAAGCACTACAATTCAGTAATGTGCATGACATGAGATAGTACACTCATGCAGCTCAGTATACAAAACTACCAGTCAGTTTTCCTTACAAAAATCAACATTGTCGCCTTTAACATTTTGCTACAACTGAATTTAGATCAGATAAAGGTTGGATTCACACCGATTAACAAAATACATGTTGATGTAAAAATATAGGGATATATAGCAGGTACTTACATCAGCATTGAAGCACAGAGAATTCCCGCAAGATACTTTCCTCGACTACGATCCCAGTACAAAAAGTCTTCTATCCTTTAAGCTTATTTTCTAAAAGACAAATGGGTAAGAAACATGTAGAAAATATGATCAGAATTCTATAAAATTTCATGATGCAAGGATATGCACACGCTTGTTAGAATGGAGTTGACATATTTTTGCTGGACCGGAGCGGACTAGTTCTTTGGCCACTGGAATCTGCTTATTATCAGTGGGAAACGGGTTTCTCTGTGCTGGAGCGGTATCTATGAAAACTAGAGTTGGTTTATTATCTCCTAGCATTTGGATCTTTTGCAAAGACCTGGTTTGTAACCCTTCAGATTCTAATATAGCCGTCTTCCCCTTGCATGCCTTATATAGAAGAATGGTGCTTCAATTATAAAACATGCTACAACAGAGATGGAATAGGTACTGAAGAATAGAAAGGCATGACATATTGACATGTATTCCCTCCATCCAGAAATAAATGGATGGGTCTAGGCATATTTTAGTTCTAGATACATCCAGTTTTATCCATTTCTGCGACATGTAATCCGGACGGAGGGAGTATGATGTAAGAGCTAGGGATACGACAGGACAACAGTGTAAGAAACACTACTTGAATGTAAAACCGTATGCTAGCGAAATACATTACAGAAAAACACTAAGGCAACATATGCATGTATGATTGGGAAACTAGGATGGCATTGCAAGAGACCACTAGAACAACACTTCAGTGTAAAAAAAGAACATGGTATGGTAGACAGATGAAGTACATACTGATGAGTAACAATGCATAAGATATTGAGAAGCATGATGTCCAAACTAACCAGATGGCATTGCAATAGAGTAGAATGACAGTACTTGAATTTGAAAACATGTTATCATTAATGGAATAGGTACTGAAAAATTGGAAAGCATGCCATATTTACATGCATGATCAGCAGGCGAAGCACAAGGCATTGCAACAGAGTAGATGCACTCCAGGACATTATATGCATGCTATACCCATATCAAGGACCAATTTAGAGCAAGGACCTTATGGGGTGAATAGGATTCATCATCTTTCTGCAAGTCTTGTGAAGAACTACCTTTACATGTTCCATCATATTGGGTATCATTGACGTCAAATTTGTTGGCCGTTACATTGCTCCATGAGGTTCTTCTGGATAAATCAGTGTGCGCAATTATATCTGACATGCATGGAAGACAACTAGTAGTTAGATTTATGTAATGAGTGCATGTAGGAGACGACATAAATAGTAGGACTGGGGTTAACTAGCAGCAACAGGTATCAAAAACTAAAGGGAGAGCACAGATGAAAGCTACAGAATATGTATCGTTTTTACTCGAGATTAACTAGATGGCACACAAAAGTATTAAGGAACAATATAGTTTATACTGGAAGTGGCATAATACTATAATCACCAGCCTATGGGATAGCATTGGCTGATGGATGATAACTATGGAATAGCATTACCTAAAGAACAAGTCTCTTAGCTGAACTATGGAACAGTGTTAACTCCTGAACAAGACCCGTAAGAGATCAGCATGAATATACAGTGAAATGTGATAATCTATTTTCAATGCTTAGATGAATAACAAAGTCATAAATGTCGCACACAAATAAGATGAGGGTACAACCTATCTGGCCGCCATCCATAGGAGTGAGCATCATGTGCTGACTTGTCGATGGCCCTGCAGTTGTTGTGGTTGTCCATGTCGGGCACGCGCATTCGATGCAGGGAACTGTTGAGTGGGGACTATAGCTCCCTTCTGGTGCATTCTTCCCTTGTTGGAGCAGCTATGGTGAGTCGGAAGACGATGTGGCTGAAGATGCAGAAAACACATAATGTTAAGAACGACACATCTCTCTGATCTGGAGAAATACCCTAAGAGATCAACATCAAGGTACGAGAGTGGTCACACGTATATTGACTGAAGACTAAATTGGGGTCACATGACTTTATTTTATTTTAGTACTGTCCGATCTACGCCGGATGGCTTGATGGCCGTCTTCTGCCTCCCAGCTGACACTGTTCGGAATCTTCCCCGAAGAGCCAGCGACCACCGGCAGAGCAGCCTGCCTCCACCGTCCGTGGCCCCGACCAAAACCCCGCTCCCCGCCCCACCGCATTGCCGTGGTTGCGCCGCCCCGGGCCAATCCACAAAGACTCGCCATCATCCAGATCCGGCGGCGGCAGTACCTTCAACCCACGCAACTCTAAGATAGCCATCTAAGCACGGCTTTCGCGGCGAACTTGCGCCCCCGCACCCTTACATTAGACACCAGCCAACCGGCAGCCTAGGAGCTCCGTCGGCTCGAGGGGTGCTGCTTCCCATTGGGAATCGATTGGCCCAGAATAAAAATTCAGACAACTGATGCCTAAATAAAGTGATTTGAGATGAGGGTGCGACCTATCTGGCGGCCCGGTGAAGTAGGCAGCTCCAGCTGCCTAGTCGGTGAGGCCAGCGCGGTTGCGGTGGCTACCGGCGGCAGGGAAGTAGAGATGTCGCGATGGTCGACGGCTATGGGGAAGCAGCACCAGGGCGATGGACGGGTCCAAAGTTGGAGCCACTCCGGCGCCGTGAACAACGGCGGGGGTGAATCGGCTCCGGTACGGTTCACGCGGCCATCATCGAGGCAGCTCCCGTGGCACGGAATAAGAGGCACACGGCCCAGCGCACGATGGAAGATGGACAACGTCTCCGGGATTAGAGAGGAGGGCGGGTGTGAATTTGGTGCGGTGGGGGCGCCATGGAGGAGGGGCTGAGGTTTCGCGGCTCGGGAGAAGGGAGCTTTCGGGGAGAAGGTGATTTGGCACCCACAAGGTATGAATGGGGAATTGGGAGGGGGAACCATGTCTTACGGATGCATTTGTTTGAAATGTGTGTGTGTGGGGGGTTACAGTTCTACCCCTGCCTTTAGGCTTCTCGGCTTGGGTCTGTGTACTGAGGGTCGGGGATAGTAGAGTAACTTTGCTTCTCCCAAATAGTGGGCGTGAGCGATTTCGGGCGAGGAGGGCGTGTTTTGAAATATACTGGGCGCGAGCGATTTCGGGCAAGGAGGGCGTGTTTTGAAATATAGTGGGCGCGAGCAATGTCGGACGAGGATAGCGTGTTTTGAAATAGTGGGCGCGAGCTATTTCGGGTGAGGAGAGGGTGTTTTGCCAACCATGGTTTATGAATTATTCGGCACATGTCATTTCGGCCAAGGAGAAGGCGCGCTTGGATGAAGTTACGAACCTACTCTCGATGTACAACGGGCCAATTGATGTGTGTCCCACATAGGCTGGTAATTTTGCGTCTCCCATTTATTTGCTCGGGCGAATTCCACCGAGCAGAGGGTGTTTAACGGTTCATTCAAATTTTGGGAGAACGAGCATCTATGTCTACCTTACCAAGTTGATTCGAATCAAATTTTGAAATATTAGCTTGCCACTTCTTTTTTAGATGGAGAGATGATGCTCGGGAGTAATGTGTTTTTACATGCTTGTTGCTAGTGATTTACTATATGACAAATAGTTGACCCACTCAAAAACGGGAATCAAACCCAAAATGAAATATCTCGATTCAATGAAATAGCTCCTTCACCAGGTCAAAATAGTGAACTAAATCCAAAATTAAACACCTCAATCGAGTAGCATGTTGTATAGTATTATAGTACTCCATGAACATGTTGAGAGTCAAATTAATGAACTTGTTTGATATACGCATATCTCCGTTCATGTGTGGATTGGAGACAACATGCTCCCCAATTTAAATATTTGAATGCAAGTTTATATCGAAACATGGTTTATATCAGTCTTTGATGCATAAAACGCGATCTCCCCTCTCCCGGACTCATGCTCTCTCTCTCGCCAACGATCTTCAATTTTGTCGCACACATCCAACACACAATCCTTGTCGGTCCCTCTCCCTCTCTCTCCATCTCAATCCCTCTCTCTCTCTCTCTCTCTTTGTGTGTGTGTGTGGGGGGGTGTCTTTCTAGTTCGCATGCATATATACTCCACCTATAGGTCTCTCTTGCACACTATGTATGATTCTCTAGTCCAAGCTAAATATCTTGGGTGCACTCATCTTACGCACACAAATTCCTTGGCTCGTTGCCCGTAACTCTCTCACGCACCACTCTGTCGTCTCGGAGCTCTTCCCTCTCTCTCTCAAACTCTCCACCTACCTGGGTCACACATACACATGCATATCTCACTCACACTCGATAGACCCATCTAAAACTTTATCTCTCTCCCTTGTTCTCTCTCCATCTCACACGCACACACACACACACACACACAATCTCATGCCTAGCCAAGTATGATGGTCTCTCACTCAAATGTAGGCACACGCAATCCCCCCTATATGTATATGACTAGCTAATCTTAGTCTCCATCACAAACATGTTCATGGTCTATCTCGATTTCTCTCGAGGCATCTTTCTATCTCGCACGCACCTCCCTCGATCTCCCACCCATATAAGTCTCCTCACGATCTCAAGGGGATCTCTCTATCACAAACACACCATCTCTCCCTCCACATGCGTCCATGTTCTCCATGTGTCCCTTTCGACCTTTGTTCCTTGTTGGCGAGACCTCTATTGGACATGTGCTATAGGAGTGTCTCTCTCTGTTGCAAACAATCACGCACTAGCTATCTTCGTGTATCTCCTCACCTTGCTTTTCTATCTCGGAGATGCATGTGTGATATGTTTGCATAAGAAACGAAAAAACACACACACTCTCTAATTTATCGTTTGTTGTCCCTTTCTCTTTCACACACATACTCTTTTTGCACACTCACTCATTCTCCTTCACAAGAACTTGATCTCTCTCGACTTAGGCACTCTCTTCGGCCCATAGCATATAGATTTATTGAAAAGTCAAACATCACAAAGTTTGACCATGTACATGGAGAAAAACGTTTACATTTAGAACGACAAACATATACCATTATATTCATCATGAGATGTAGTTCCATATGATGTATCTTTGGTATTGTAGATATAAATAACATTTGCATAAACCTGATCAATGTTTCCAAAGTTCGACTTCTACAAAAATCTACATGCACTGCATTATCGAGCGGATGGAATATCTCTTTCCCCCTCTCAGCTATCTGACGCACCACTCAACCTTATTGGGGCTCCTCTATCTCTCTCAAACTTTATATCTCCCTGGTTTACACATACACATGTCTCGCTCGCGCTACATATAGACCCATCCAACACTCTCCACCCTTGTTCTCTCTCTATGTGACACGCACCCCCCTAAGTACCATAATCCCTCACTCCATCATAGGTGCACACACTCCCCCCAGTATGATTATCTCTCACTAGCCATCAGGAACACACGTATTGTCTCCTTCCATCCATACGTCTATCTCGATATCTCTTGGGGTATCTTCTATCGCGCACACACCTTGTCACTCGATCTCCCACCCATGTAGTCCCATCACGATCTCTAGGGGATCTCTCTATCACAAACATACACTCTCTCCTCCCCATGTCTGCATTTTCTCCGTACGTCTCTCTCGACCTCTCTCCCTTGCTTGGCAGACCACTGTTGGCCACGTGCTAGGGGTCTTTCTCTCTCAGTTGCAAACAACCACACACTATCTCCTCACCTTGCTTCCTTTGTCGAAGATGCATGTGTGATATGTTTGCATAAGACACATACGCCTTTTCTCTACTTTTATCGTGTGTTTCCATGTCTCTTTCACACACGCACACACACTTTTTTCACTCACTCTTTCTATTTCACACACACACACACTCTCTCTCTCTCTAGTTAGGGACTCTCTCACGTCCATAAGCATATGGATGTTTTGAAAAGCCAAACCTCTGAAAAATTTGACCAGGTATATGTGGAGAAAAATATTTACATCTGGAACGATCATTAGATTCATCACAACATGTACTTACTTCATACTATCATTTAGCTTTGGTATTGTAGATATAAGTAATTTCTTTATAAACTTAGTCAAAGTTTCAAAAGTTTGACTTAAAAAATTGTTGGCACTACATTATCGAACGGAGGGAGTAGCTCTTTCTCTCTCTGCTATCTTTCACGGGCCTCCCCTCTCACTCTAACTCTCTATACCGACGGATTATACGCTCACCATGTCAACATATAGCTCCGTATATTGTTTAGTTGGCCGGTCAACCAGTCCACATGCTGCCTTGTCAGCTCGTGTTCTCTATCTTCGTGTGCTGGCCCATGTGGCAGTGGGTGAAAATAAGTAAACTAGAGGCCCATATGACACACGATGAAGTAAACAAAGTTGAAACCACTCGGGGTAGCATCCCACACGCTAGTAAATTGAGGGCGCATTGTGGACACACTTCTTCCGTGTGAAGGACACACTCGCGCACAATTCACCACTGTGCGGAAGCATGCGTAGAAGGACACACTCACGCACACCCAGCAGGCCAGCACACAACATAGACCAGCACACGTGTACACCGGTGTCGCCGCTGGTTGAGATGGACGGCGAGGCAGCCAACAAGCGGAGGCGGCTTGAGCCAAAACCACATTCGGCGAGCCTGGACTTCATCAGCAGCCTCCCCGGCGACATGCTACTCGTCATCATCGGTCTCCTCCCCACCAAATCTGCCGTGCGAACCACCCTGCTCTCCCGGTGGTGGCGCCCCGGCCCTCTGGCGCCGTGTCCTCCTCAACCTCACCGTCAACAGCTCCCTTTGCGATAGGGATTGCAAACGCATGGCCGCAGCCTCCAAGATCCTTTCATCGCACCCTGGGCCAGCCAGACGCCTTGACATCCGCATGTTCAATACCAACTACAAGGTCCAAGCCAAGTTCGACGAGTGGTTATTATCCCCCGCCCTAGATCAGCTCGAGGAGCTCAGCTTTGAAGCTGTACAATGTCGCTCTCTACCGCTGTCCGCGCTCCGCCTCACGCCAACGTTGCGCTGTGCCAGCTTCAGCTCCTGCTATCTTCCCCAGATTAATGTCACGCCCGCCCTTCTTCTCCCTCAACTCAAGCAGCTCGACCTCTTCGATGTTGGCATCTCGAAGAAGGCTATGGAGCACCTGCTTTGCAACTGTACTGCGCTCAAGTTCCTTCATCTTGAGCAGATCCACGGGTTCATTAGCCTCCACATCGCCTTGACGAATCTCCGATGGATTTTTGTGTCTTGCTGGCCCCGCAACAAGACAACAATTGGGAAGAGATCACTCCAGCTGTTCCATGTTATGGTCATTGAGAATGCGCCTTTTCCTTGAGAGATTGCTTGTATCTGATCTAGAAGGTCGAACAAAAATCAGTGTCATTGACGCGCCGAAATTGACAGCGTTGGTGTACTCGTCTGCCAAATTCTCCGAACTCTTTATTGGATCCGTAATCGTCCAGGTACATCACTCATCTTCTTCTCTGTCTTCTTGATGTATTTACGACCGTCTTACAGAAAATGATTCTCACAAGCTTGACCTAGTCTATGTGCATAGTGAAGATCTTGGCAATAAAATCTATCGGCCCCAATCTGGATCAAGTTGTTGGATTCTTTACATGCTTTCCATGCACGGAGAAGCTACTCATCGAGGAGAAACTTCTTTATCACAACGTAGCTCGATTTTTTTATAATTTCCCCAAATTACGATGACAAGTGTAGTGTTGAAAATTGCATCTACACACTGCACTGAAAGAAAAATATTAATATTTTTTTCTCATGTGATCACCTGCATCATTTTTGTTGTTGTACTACTATAGTAGCCTAGGCTAGTCATAGTGGAAAGTAACTTAGACTAGTAACTCTATGGTAACCCTAAGAGCAAGTACTACCTCCGTCCTAGTTTACTCTTCCTATTTTGTATTATCAAAATTTGACCATAGATTTAACTGACAAAATGTTAATGCATGTCACTAAAAATTATATCGTTGGATTCGTATTTGAACATAATTTCAAATGGTATAATTTTTGGTCACATGCATTGGCATTTTCTTAGGTAAATCTATCGTCAAAATTTTACACTAAATACAAGGTAGTACAAAAGTGGGCTATAAAGGCCCTCCACTATGTAGGCCAAAACACGTGCCAAATTCACTTGTGATGCATTTGGCATCAATGCCCCTCCATTGCTCACCTGGTGCCCCAATCTGGTCACCTACTTTGCACCGTGCCAAATTAACTCACGCAATGAAAAAACACTTGCGTGGGAGAGAGAGAGAGGGCCGAGGCAATAAAAAACACTTGTTTGGGAGAGTGAGAGGTTGGTGTAGTTAGTTTGATTGATTTGTTTATACATGTGGGTCTGTGTGCACAACGGTGCCAACTCTCTTACATCGCGAGAGCGGTGCCAAAATCTTTTGATTTGATACCGATGCGTATTATGTGGCATACTTTTGAGAAATATGGCATCGGCCACATAGTGGAAGGCAACAAATTCCCAAGCTCTTCACATGCTCCTAGGTAAATGAGAGGAGAGAGAGAGAGAGAGTATCACTAGCCAGCCAACCCTATCATGTGAGCGAATGATATTGGCACCTCTTGATGACACGGCAATCTTATACAGCCAGCTGCTCTAATATGTTCTCTTCTTTTGCAGATAAAAAAAGACCCGAAAGTGAAAAATGTGTTGCACTATAACAATCTCATCGAATGCATTGATCTCCATCTTACAAAAATTGATTTGATCGACTACCGAGGCAGCACATCTGAGATTAAATTGGCCAGGTTCTTTGTTCTGGAGGCAAGTGTGCTCAAGGTAATGAGGTTTGGCATTCTCTGGCGCAACAATGAATGGCGTGCTGATCACCGCAAGCGTATAAGCCTAAATGACAAAGTCTCCGCAAAAGCTGAATTTGTTTTTGAAACATCAAGTGGCCAGAGACTTGAAAATTTATTTGCCCATTAGTGACTTGTCAGGGTGGTGGATTTTAGTTTGTACGATAATGCTGCATCCACCTAAAGTAATGAAAGTTCTTACATAAACTTCCTAGCAATTCCCTCTTCGTAGGTGCAGCATTACTCCTAACATTTGTAATATCAGTTTGAAACTTGTAATATTGCCGTGTCCTATTCCTGTGTTTTCAAAATCCTGCGAATCAAAGAGGTCCTGAGTTGGTGATGATGTTGTGCCTGCCATCTTTCACCAATAGTCGTCGGATCTAGATCTGACGCATACAAACCAAACTTCTCCAGTTTTGCAAAAAGATGCCCACACTTGTTTCCTATTTACAAACAACTCCTTGTCTCTCACAATCAGCCTTATCTCCTCCCCACCACATCTAGAAGGCCATGGAAAAATCTGGTGCGATGGCCGCTGCCGGCGTCGTCCACCTCCAATCTTGGTGTTCCATGCAATGCACGGGCATCTACACATGGGAAATTATGTTGAACACAGCTAGTTGTAAGCAGGCTAGCTCTACAGCCATGATGATAGTGCCTGCAGACGGTGAGGCTGACTATGGTATGCCGAACACGGCGCCTATACTCGGGTGTCATCTCCGACGTAGGGTCTTGTCACTTCACTGTGAGGAGCAACACGTAATAATTTGATCAACAGGTAGTACGGTGCTACTAGTACATTGGTAGTACTACTACTAGTACTAGCACCACCGTCTGGATTTAGTAGTACTACCACGTCCATCTAGATTTAGTATTTGACTAGCAATATCTAGTAATGCATGTCACAAAAAATGTACTACTCCCTCTGTAAATAAATACATGGTGTATTGTTTTATTCCTATCGGCGAGAGAACTTAATGTCTTTTTGCTAATTAATAGGATTACATGCAATGAACTAACCACTCCATGTCATGTTTGGTAGTCTTAAGTCATTGAAAGCATGCACGGCCCACATCTCTCATTGGTTGATATGTCACGAAATAAGAATTGAGGAGGGAGTTAATGTACCGTGCCTAAGTGTTTTGGGATTACACAAAATTTTTGGTTACATGCATTAACATTTTATTAGTTAAATCAAAGGTCAAAAGTTGGCGCAAAATGCAAAGGGGACCAATAAACCAATAAACATCAAAGTTCTCTCGTTTGGCCCCAACTAGAGGTCTGGTGAGATGACTATACTGCACCGGTATGGAGGGGGACGTAGCTTCATTGACTTACTGCACCTGCCTTTGGTTGTATGACACGTGGGCCCAACAGGTGGCTGGCCCGCCTGTCATACAACCAAAGGCAGGTGTAGTAGAGGGCCGAGGAGTAGATGGCCAACGCGCACATGAATTCAACGCAGTATGCATTTCTCATATAAAGGCTCCCCGCCAGTCCAATCTACGAAATCCTACGCACCCTAACCAAGGGCAAGAGTGATCACTCCAATCGCAAGATCAGTTGACTAGAAGCTAGACCCATGGAGGCGATGAGCGCGAGCATCAGCCGACTGTGCCAGATGGTCCACGACGCCGGCCTGCGGCCCGACACTAAGGAACATCTCCAGGTCATGCTTGAGGCCGCCAGGGTGAGAGGCCGCTTGGACGACAGCTTCGTCTCCTTGTTCGACAAGGTCCTCGTCGGCTTCCTCGACAAGTTCACCGTTGTCAAGAAGCTCGCGGACGACCTTGACGTACGCCTCCAGCCCACGCGCCTAGGCTCTACGATGCCCGCCACCCTCAACAGCCTCTATGGTGACAACCTCTTCGACGCACTGGTGGCCCTGCGACTGCCCGCCGTCACGCCGGAGAATGTCCACCTCGAGGTCGCGCTCGCCGCGCAGCGCCTGGCGCAGCAAGACACTGTCTACATAATCACCCACGTCTACGCGCAAATCATCCACAAGGACTACTACGTGCCAGAGGAGGACGATAGGTCGCTGGCCTTCTTGACCCACAGGTCAACCTTGGACGACATTGTTCAGAAGCACGTTGAGCTCGCCGCCAATGCCGTTGCTCCTTACACGTCGGTTGGTGACGAGGTGCACTAGGGCGTGAGGATGTCGTGGATGGATCCGTATGTATCTTTATCTTTCCGTCAAATCCATGTAGTAGTATATGGTACTACTAGTAATTATCTGACCTTTCGCATCAACTTCACAATTTTTGTACGTACTCCATGCATGAACCGCGCCAGAACCTAACTTCTCATTACTCTAGGGAAAATATTTATTTCTATCTATCGGTCGTGCCATGGAGCAGAAGCAAATTTTACAAGTTACAAGTTCAAAAGGAAAAGCTTGTCATGTTCGCATCGTACCCCACTACCCACACGGTTGGTACGGCACGCCGCTCAAGGGGGAATGTGTGTTGTGTTGCATTTTCACTTATAAGTGGGACCATAGTTGAGCGAACCGACTATCGGCAAACCCCCACTGCGCCTAGCGCGCGATGGCTAAGAAAACGGGAGGGAGAAGAGATGGTTGTAGCACGGACTCCAAGAAAATTGGTGTCGGATGGGACTCATGTGGGTGGCGTGTGCCGTACTGCTAGACGTGAATGCTAGTTATGGCCCATGCCACCCCACTATATCGAGCCTATATCGAGGTGCTGGTTACATACAGCAAATTTCCTGGAGTCCGTCCTCAGCCCTCCTCTATCTCTCTTCTCAGCCAGCCAGCAGATGCACGGAGCCCATCATCTGTTTGCTCACATGCGGTCCCACATGTCAGTGAAAATGCAAGAGGACCCACTGAACCTGCACATCTTTCACCTCGACGTGCTGGTGATGAAAAACAAATCCAATAAAGATCATCACTAGTCGCTTTTGGAGTTACTCAAGAGTAGTAAGATTCTATTTACAGTTTAACCCAACATGCACATCACATGGCTTCAACTAGCACTCCATTTTCTTGCATGACACGACCTAGATGCTGGATGTCCCACGTGTCGGCAAAAGGAGGCAGACCGAAGGAGTAGGAAACACGGCAAGCCCTGTGCGTATATCATACTACGTACAAGCCCACCTCACGCAGTCACGTTATCACCATATTTCTCGGCCTCCGTGCGACACCTAACTATTGGTTGGCTATATGTGATGTGGCAACTTCATACTACTATGGATGCTGGCTATGCTACTACGGCACTAACACTCCAAGAAGTGAGTCGAAAACCATTTATAAATTGAGTTTATGACATGCATATGCAAATGTACCATTCATTACATACAACAAGTCATCAACACACAACGACAACGAGGATACATGTTGGATTATAGATTAGTTCCAACAAAACATTCTGGTAAATACTAAAGTTTTCATCACACAACAAATAACGAGAGATGAAATGAACTTCAGCTCAACCACTCCTCGGCGTTGGAAATGCTTGCTTTGAACCAGAAGAGTTTGTCTTGGAAGGGCCAGCTACTGTCAATCTCGAGACCAACGTGGGACTGATCATCCAGGCTGAAGCGGCCTATTTCATGACCCATATTGTGATAGCCATGGTAGGGAAGCATAGTAATGTCCGAGGTATAGATACAATTGCTTCTCATAAATGGTAGTAATGTTGTGTCAACAGCAGCTAGATCGCCTTTCACCATGATTGGATAGTTTTGTCCAAGGAAGAGTGAGTTTCCTCCAAGAGTATCAATACTAAACCAGGGAGAAGGTGTTGGCGCTAGCACAATAGTATCCTTCCCGAATACCCTGCAACGTATGTTGGAATAGGTCCAGAGAGTGCGACCATGGGAGGCAACACCTACTTCCTTAGTCACATTAGCGGTGCCCTGTGTACAGACAAGAAGAGGTGATCCATTGGAATAAGTTGCCAGGCGCCACTGAGTATATGGGTCCTCATGCTCGTGATCATCATCATCGTCATCTCCCCCTTGGTTATAAAAATTTTCAAGTATAGGCGGTGGAATGTTCACAGGACCTTGGAAACACAAGAAAGTTAATTAGTAAAGGGAAACTAGCTAACCTGCATGCATGTGGATGAAACAATTATAATTACGATGGAAGACAAACATACCGAAAGCATAAGGATTCCATGCAAAAACAATGCTACGAGTGGTGGCAGCAAACACAAGACGCTCGTATTGAATTGTATCACAATACTCATCCTTGTATAGGAACTGATTTTTGAGCAATATCCATCCAGTTGAACTATGAAAGAAGGCAACAAGCTTGTCGAAGATAGCAACAACTACATATTCCATTAAATCCCAAGAGCGGACGGGAACTTAACAAATTGCTACCTTCTGTAGACGACAGTCACCATGACTGTAGTTGAAAGTACGGTCATAACCGGTGTGCTCAACCTCTAGGCAGCTGAGATTTTTGGAAGTGGAATCCGGTGATGAGTGTGCACATTCAAAAGTTCCCACTCATAGTTGGACCCAATATAAACAACCCAATCTCCATCTGTGCCTTCCCAAACCTTACCCTCAAGCGATGGCATCTTAAAATCACACGTATCATTATCAAGCGGCACCAACTTGCACAAGGCGAGGCCTCCGTCGTCCGCGCGCCAGTGAGCAGGGTCACGGTGAAGAAGATAGGGGAGATAAAACCACTCCTGAACCCTTGGGTTCGTCGTAATGATGTTATTAGTTGAGTCGAGAATGGTCTTGAATGAACCTGCCATGCTAGCCGAGGTGATGACGTTGCACTGATCAATGAGTTCCTCCACCACATCATCATTCAGATCGGGGCAAGAATAACGGGGTCGTTTCCGGTCCGTTCCCTCCATGGAGAAGACGACCGAACAATGGCAGAAGGAAGGGTGAAGGCAAATGGAGGAGGGAGGAAGAGCGTGCGACAACAGTTCCAGATCAAGAGGGAAAGGCAAAGAGTCAGTGGATGGTTGCCACGGTACACGAAGAGACACCCCGGCCTACATAGACATCCGTTCGGAAATTGTACAAAAGGACTAGCCATCGTCTCACTGACATGTGGGAATGGGACCACATGTCAATGAAGAGGCTAGTGGGGAGCGGACGGTTGCCACAGAGGTCACACACTGATGACAAGGCCGTCCTGTCAGACCTAGCGCCCGCGCGGGATGGCTTCCGCCCCCCACACGAGCGAAGCCACTTGGCACCCCCACACGGTTGGTCCGCCACGCCGCTAGGCCAACTCCAGCGTGTGTAGCTCGGACGCGCGATCGCTCAGCCCCCTTTCCCTCGACGCCCTGGAGCTACCCAACCACGACTACGTGTTTTGCGCACCCGGCTGCTGAATTTGGAGCGGATTCGGTCGGGCTTGAGCTCGCCCGGTTGCGGGAGGCCGTGTCGTGCCATGGACTAGCCGGGCACCGGGTCGGAAGGCCCCAGCAAGGCCACATGAAGGTACTGACTCCTCCTCTAGCCGCTCGGATCTACACCATCGGCGGTCCGCTGGCAGATACATGAATGGCTGTCGGCCGGGCTCGGTGCTGGCCCAAAAGCTCGTCGGCGCATCGTTGTCACTCATTACGTGCGACGACTGCCCAAAGAAGGTCATGCGCCGCATGTCTACAACGCTGGAACATCCTGGATGGGTGTTCATCAAGTTCTCAACCGATGGGGTATGTGCTACTTTAGCTTCGGTTGTGCTCTCGGATTAGACTTGTTGTGCTAACTTAAAATTTTATTGTGTAGAATGGATGAACGTTTTGGTATTGGGAAGAAGAGTACATCGATATATTGATGGAGCGCAATTTAGTAGATGTTGTAGCACTTTTAGCTAGCATGGAGGCTAGAGATGAGACTGAAGGAAATATGCCCTAGAGGCAATAATAAAGTTATTATTTATTTCCTTATATCATGATAAATGTTTATTATTCATGCTAGAATTGTATTAACCAGAAACATAATACATGTGTGAATACATAGACAAACAGAGTGTCACTAGTATGCCTCTACTTGACTAGCTCGTTAATCAAAGATGGTTATGTTTCCTAACCATGGACAAAGAGTTGTTATTTTATTAACGGGATCACATCATTAGTTGAATGATCTGATTGACATGACCCGTTCCATTAGCTTAGCACCCGATCGTTTAGTATGTTGCTATTGCTTTCTTCATAACTTATACATGTTCCTATGACTATGAGATTATGCAACTCCCGTTTACCAGAGGAACACTTTGTGTGCTACCAAACGTCACAACATAACTGGGTGATTATAAAGGAGCTCTACAGGTGTCTCCAAAGATAGATGTTGGGTTGGCGTATTTCGAGATTAGGATTTGTCACTCCGATTGTCGGAGAGGTATCTCTGGGCCCTCTCGGTAATGCACATCACATAAGCCTTGCAAGCATTGTGACTAATGAGTTAGTTGCGAGATGATGTATTACGGAACGATTAAAGAGACTTGCCGGTAACGAGATTGAACTAGGTATTGGATACCGACGATCGAATCTCGGGCAAGTAACATACCGATGACAAAGGGAACAACGTATGTTGTTATGCGGTTTGACCGATAAAGATCTTCGTAGAATATGTAGGAGCCAATATGGGCATCCAGGTCCCGCTATTGGTTATTGACCGGAGACGTGTCTCGGTCATGTCTACATTATTCTCGAACCGTAGGGTCCGCACGCTTAAGGTTTCGATGACAGTTATATTATGAGTTTATGAGTTTTGATGTACCGAAGGAGTTCGGAGTCCCGGATGAGATCGGGGACGTGACGAGGAGTCTCGAAATGGTCGAGACGTAAAGATCGATATATTGGACGACTATATTCGGACTTCGGAAAGGTTCCGAGTGATTCGGGTATTTTTCGGAGTACCGGAGAGTTACGAGAATTCGCCGGGGAGTATATGGGCCTTATTGGGCCATACGGGAATAGAGGAGAGAGGCCAAAAGGAAGGAGGCATGCGCCCCCCCTCTGGTCCGAATTGGACAAGGGGCGCAGCCCCCTTTTCCTTATTCCTCTCCCCCTCTTTCCCCTTCTCCTACTCCAACAAGGAAGGAGGGAGTCCTACTCCCGGTGGGAGTAGGACTCCCCTTGGCGCGCCTCCTCCTAGGCCGGCCGCCCCCTCCCCCTTTCTCTTTTATATACGGAGGCAGGGGGGCACCCCATGACACACAAGTTGATCATTGAGATCGTTCCTTAGCCGTGTGCGGTGCCCCCTGCCACCATATTCCACCTTGATCATATCGTTGTAGTGCTTAGGCGAAGCCCTGCGTCGGTAGAACATCAAGATCGTCACCACGCCGTCATGCTGACGGAACTCCTCCCCAAAGCTTTGCTGGATCGGAGCCTGGGGATCGTCATCGAGCTGTACGTGTGCTAAGAACTCGGAGGTGCCGGAGTAATGGTGCTTGGATCGGTCGAATCGGGAAGACGTACGACTACTTCCTCTACGTTGTGTCAACGCTTCCGCAGTCGGTCTGCGTGGGTACGTAGACAACACTCTCCCCTCTCGTTGCTGTGCATCACCATGATCTTGCGTGTGCGTAGGAAAATTTTGAAATTACTGCGTTCTCCAACAGTGGCATCCGAGCCTAGGTTTTATGGTTTGATGTTATATGCACGAGTAGAACACAAGTGAGTTGTGGGCGATACAAGTCATACTGCCTACCAGCATGTCATACTTTGGTTCAACGGTATTGTTGGACGAGACGTCCCGGACCAACCTTACGCGTACGCTTACGCGAGACCGGTTCCCTCGACGTGCTTTGCACATAGATGGCTTGCAGGCGACTGTCTCTCCAACTTTAGTTGAACCGAGTGTGGCTACGCCCGGTCCTTGAGAAGGTTAAAACGGAGTCTATTTGACAAACTATCGTTGTGGTTTTGATGCGTAGGTGAGATTGGTTCTTACTTAAAGCCCGTAGCAGCCACGTAAAACTTGCAACAACAAAGTAGAGGACGTCTAACTTGTTTTTGCAGGGCATGTTGTGATGTGATATGGTCAAGGCATGATGCTAAATTTTATTGTATGAGATGATCATGTTTTGTAACCAAGTTATCGGCAACTGGCAGGAGCCATATGGTTGTCGCTTTATTGTATGCAATGCAATCACGATGTAATGCTTTACTTTATTACTAAGCGGTAGTGATAGTCGTGGAAGCATAAGATTGGCAAGACGACAACGATGCTACGATGGAGATCAAGGTGTCGCGCCGGTGACGATGGTGATCATGATGGTGCTTCGGAGATGGATATCACAAGCACAAGATGATGATGGCCATATCATATCACTTATATTGATTGCATGTGATGTTTATCTTTTATGCATCTTATCTTGCTTTGATTGAAGGTAGCATTATAAGATGATCTCTCACTAATTATCAAGAAGTGTTCTCCTTGAGTATGCATCGTTGCGAAAGTTCTTCGTGCTGAGACACCACGTGATGATCGGGTGTGATAGGCTCTACGTTCAAATACAACGGGTGCAAAACAGTTGCACACGCGGAATACTCAGGTTATACTTGATGAGCCAAGCATATACAGATATGGCCTCGGAACACGGAGACCGAAAGGTCGAGCGTGAATCATATAGTAGATATGATCAACATAGTGATGTTCACCATTGAAACTACTCCATCTCACGTGATGATCGAACATGGTTTAGTTGATTTGGATCACGTGATCACTTAGATGATTAGAGGGATGTCTATCTAAGTGGGAGTTCTTAAGTAATATGATTAATTGAACTTAAATTTATCATGAACTTAGTCCTGGTAGTATTTTGCAAATCATGTTGTAGATCAATAACTCGCGTTGTTGCTTCCCTGTGTTTATTTTGATATGTTCCTAGAGAAAATTGTGTTGAAAGATGTTAGTAGCAATGATGCGGATTGGATCCGTAATCTGAGGTTTATCCTCATTGCTGCACAGAAAAATTATGTCCTTGATGCACCGCTAGGTGACAGACCTATTGTAGGAGCAGATGCAGACGTTATGAACGTTTGGCTAGCTCAATATGATGACTACTTGATAGTTTAGTGCACCATGCTTAACGGCTTAGAATCGGGACTTCAAAGACGTTTTGAACGTCATGGACCATATGAGATGTTCCAGGAGTTGAAGTTAATATTTCAAGCAAATACCCGAGTTGAGAGATATGAAGTCTCCAACAAGTTCTATAGCTAAAAGATGTAGGAGAATCGCTCAACTAGTGAGCATGTGCTCAGATTGTCTGGGTACTACAATCGCTTGAATCAAGTGGGAGTTAATCTTCCAGATAAGATAGTGATTGACAGAATTCTCTAGTCACCATGACCAAGTTAGTAGAACTTCGTGATGAACTATAGTATGCAAGGGATGACGAAAACGACTCCCAAGCTCTTCGTGATGCTGAAATCAACGAAGGTAGAAATCAAGAAAAACATCAAGTGTTGATGGTTGACAAGATCACTAGTTTCAAGAAAAGGGCAAAGGGAAGAAGGGGAACTTCAAGAAGAACGGCAAGCAAGTTGCTGCTCAAGTGAAGAAGCCCAAGTCTAGTCCTAAGCCTGAGACTAAGTGCTTCTACTGCAAAGGGACTGGTCACTGAAAGCGGAACTACCCCAAGTGATTGGCGGATAAGAAGGATGGCAAAGTGAACATAAGTATATTTGATATACATGTTATTGATGTGTACTTTACTAGTGTTTATAGCAAACCCTTAGTATTTGATACTAGTTCAGTTGCTAAGATTAGTAACTCGAAACGGGAGTTGCAGAATAAACAGAGACTAGTTAAGGGTGAAGTGATGATGTGTGTTGGAAGTGGTTCCAAGATTGATATGATCATCATCGCACTCTCCCTATACTTTCGGGATTAGTGTTGAAACTAAATAAGTGTTATTTCGTGTTTGCGTTGAGCATGAATATGATTTGATCATGTTTATTGCAATACGGTTATTCATTTAAGTTAGAGAACAATTGTTGTTCTATTTACATGAATAAAACCTTATATGGTTACACACCCAATGAAAATGGTTCATTGGATCTCGATCGTAGTGATACACATATTCATAATATTGAAACCAAAAGATGCAAAGTTAATAATGATAGTGCAACTTATTTGTGGCACTGCAGTTTAAGTCATATTGGTGTAAAGCGCATGAAGAAACTCCATGCTGATGGGCTTTTGGAATCACTTGATTATGAATCACTTGATACTTGCGAACCATGCCTTATGGGCAAGATGACTAAAACACCGTTCTTTGGAACAATGGAGCGAGCAACAGATTTGCTGGAAATCATACATACTGATGTATGTGGTCCGATGAATATTGAGGCTCGCGATAGGTATCATTATTTTCTGATCTTCACAGATGATTTGAGCAGATATGAGTATATCTACTTGATGAAACATAAGTCTGAAACATTTGAAAAGTTCAAAGAATTTCAGAGTGAAGTGGAGAATCATCGTAACAAGAAAAATAAGGTTTCTACGATCTGATCGCGGAGACAAATATTTGAGTTACGAGTTTGGTCTTCAATTAAAACAATGTGGAATAGTTTCACAAATTCGTGCCACCCGGAACACTACAGCCTAATGGTGTGTCCGAACGTCATAGCCGTACTTTATTAGATATAGTACAAATCTATGATGTTTCTTACCGATTTACCACTATCGTTTTTGAGGTTATGCATTAAAGACAGCTGCATTCACGTTAAAAAAAGGGGCACCATCTAAGTCCGTTGAGACGACACAATCTGAACTGTGGTTTAGCAAGAAACCAAAGTTGTCGTTTCTTAAAGTTTGGGGTTGTGATGCTTATGTAAAAAAGTTTCATCCTAATAAGCTCAAAACCCAAATCGGAGAAATGTGTCTTCATAGGATATCCAAAGGAAACTATTGGATACACCTTCTATCACAGATCCGAAGGCAAGACTTTTGTTGCTAAATTCGGAAACTTTCTTGAGAAGGAGTTTCTCTCAAAAGAAGTGAGTGGGAGGAAAGTAGAACTTGACGAGGTAACTGTACCCGCTCCCTTATTGGAAAGTAGTACATCATAGAAAACTGTTTCTGCAACACCTACACCAATAAGTGAGGAAGTTAATGATAATGATCATGAAACTTCAGAACAAGATACTACTGAACCTCGTAGATCAACCAGAGCAAGATCCACGCCAGAGTGGTACGGTAATCCAGTTCTGGAAGTCATGCTGCTAGATCATGATGAACCTACGAACTATGAAGAAGCGATGGTGAGCCCAGATTCCGCAAAGTGGCTTGAAGCCATGAAATCTGAGATGGGATCCATGTATAAGAACAAAGTATGGACTTTGGTTGACTTTCCCGATGATCAGCAAGCAATTGAGAATAAATGGGTCTTCAAGAAAAAGACTGACGCTGACGGTAATGTTTCTGTCTATAAAGCTCGACTTGTCGCAAAAGGTTTTCGACAAGTTCAAGGGGTTGACTACAATGAGACCTTCTCACCCATACCGATGCTTAAGTCTGTCCGAATCATGTTAGCAATTGCCGTGTTTTATGATTATGAAATATGGCAGATGGATGTCAAAACTGCATTCCTGAATGGATTTCCGGAAGAAGAGTTGTATATGATGCAACCGGAAGGTTTTGTCGATCCAAAGGGAGCTAACAAAGTGTGCAAGCTCCAGCGATCCATTTATGGACTGGTGCAAGCCTCTCGGAGTTGGAATAAACGCTTTGATAGTGTGATCAAAGCATTTGGTTTTATACAGACTTTCGGTGAAGCCTGTATTTACAAGAAAGTGAGTGGGAGCTCTGTAGCATTTCTGATATTATATGTGGATGACATATTGCTGACTGGAAATGATATAGAATTTCTGGATAGCATAAAGGGATACTTGAATAAGAGTTTTTCAATGAAAGACCTCGGTGAAGCTGCTTACATATTGAGCATCAAGATCTATAGAGATAGATCAAGACGCTTGATAAGTTTTTTCAAACAAATACATACCTTGACAAGATTTTGAAGTAGTTCAAAATGGAACAGTCAAAGAAAGAGTTTCTTGCCTATGTTACAAGGTATGAAATTGAGTAAGATTCAAAGCCCGACCACGACAGAAGATAGAAAGAGAATGAAAGTCATTCCCTATGCCTTGGCCATAGGTTCTATAAAGTATGTCATGCTGTATACCAGATCTATTGTATACCCTGCACTGATTTGGCAAGGGAGTACAATAGTGATCTAGGAGCAGATCACTGGACAGCGGTCAGAATTATCCTTAGTGAAATAAGGATATGTTTCTCGATTATGGACGTGACAAAAGGTTCGTCGTAAAGGGTTACGCCGATGCAAGTTTTGACACTAATCTAGATGACTCTAAATCTTGGTCTAGATACATATTGAAAGTGGGAGCAATTACCTAGAGTAGCTCCATGCAGAGCATTGTTGACATAGAAATTTGCAAAATACATGTGGATCTGAATGTGGCAGACCCATTGACTAAACTTCTCTCACAAGCAAAAGATGATCACTTTTTGGGTCTTAGTCACATAGCGATGTGAACTAGATTATTGAATCTAGTAAACCCTTTGGGTGTTAGTCACATGGAGATGTGAACCAATCACATAAAGATGTGAACTATTGATGTTAAATCACATGGGGATGTGATCTAGATTATTGACTCTAGTGCAAGTGGGAGACTAAAGGAAATATGCCCTAGAGGCAATAATAAAGTTATTATTTATTTCCTTATATCATGATAAATGTTTATTATTCATGCTAGAATTGTATTAACCAGAAACATAATACATGTGTGAATACATAGACAAACAGAGTGTCACTAGTATGCCTCTACTTGACTAGCTCGTTAATCAAAGATGGTTATGTTTCCTAACCATGGACAAAGAGTTGTTATTTGATTAACGGGATCACATCATTAGTTGAATGATCTGATTGACATGACCCATTCCATTAGCTTAGCACCCGATCGTTTAGTATGTTGCTATTGCTTTCTTCATAACTTATACATGTTCCTATGACTATGAGATTATGCAACTCCCGTTTACCAGAGGAACACTTTGTGTGCTACCAAATGTCACAACGCAACTGGGTGATTATAAAGGAGCTCTACAGGTGTCTCCAAAGATAGATGTTGGGTTGGCATATTTCGAGATTAGGATTTGTCACTCCGATTGTCGGAGAGGTATCTCTGGGCCCTCTCGGTAATGCACATCACATAAGCCTTGCAAGCATTGTGACTAATGAGTTAGTTGCGAGATGATGTATTACGGAACGAGTAAAGAGACTTGCCGGTAACGAGATTGAACTAGGTATTGGATACCGACGATCGAATCTCGGGCAAGTAACATACCGATGACAAAGGGAACAACGTATGTTGTTATGCGGTTTGACCGATAAAGATCTTCGTAGAATATGTAGGAGCCAATATGGGCATCCAGGTCCCGCTATTGGTTATTGACCGGAGACGTGTCTCGGTCATGTCTACATTGTTCTCGAACCATAGGGTCCGCATGCTTAAGGTTTCGATGACAGTTATATTATGAGTTTATGAGTTTTGATGTACCGAAGGAGTTCGGAGTCCCGGATGAGATCGGGGACATGACGAGGAGTCTCGAAATGGTCGAGTCGTAAAGATCGATATATTGGACGACTATATTCGGACTTCGAAAAGGTTCTGAGTGATTCGGGTATTTTTCGGAGTACCGGAGAGTTACAGGAATTCGCCGGGGAGTATATGGGCCTTATTGGGCCATACGGGAATAGAGGAGAGAGGCCAAAAGGAAGGAGGCCTGCGCCCCCCTCTGGTCCGAATTGGACAAGGGGCGCAGCCCCCTTTTCCTTATTCCTCTCCCCCTCTTTCCCCTTCTCCTACTCCAACAAGGAAGGAGGGAGTCCTACTCCCGGTGGGAGTAGGACTCCCCTTGGCGCGCCTCCTCCTAGGCCGGCCGCCCCCTCCCCCTTGCTCCTTTATATACGGAGGCAGGGGGGCACCCCATGACACACAAGTTGATCATTGAGATCGTTCCTTAGCCGTGTGCGGTGCCCCCTGCCACCATATTCCACCTCGATCATATCGTTGTAGTGCTTAGGCGAAACCCTGCGTCGGTAGAACATCAAGATCGTCACCACGCCGTCATGCTGACAGAACTCCTCCCCGAAGCTTTGCTGGATCGGAGCCCGGGGATCGTCATCGAGCTGTACGTGTGCTAAGAACTCGGAGGTGCCGGAGTAACGGTGCTTGGATCGGTCGGATCGGGAAGACGTACGACTACTTCCTCTACGTTGTGTCAACGCTTCCGCAGTCGGTCTGCGTGGGTACGTAGACAACACTCTCCCCTCTCGTTGCTGTGCATCACCATGATCTTGCGTGTGCGTAGGAAAATTTTGAAATTACTGCGTTCTCCAACAGAGACTAGTGCACTTGTTGATAGAATAGAGGCTAGACATGAGACTAGATGCGAGGAAGCAACGTCTACTTCTTTACACTCGAAGAAGAAAGAAGCACGCAAGATCGAGCCTCCACAGATCAACAATGAATGCATCGAGAAGGCACTAATCCAACTTACATGA
Organism: Triticum monococcum; assembly: GCA_034509565.1. Taxonomy (NCBI): domain Eukaryota; kingdom Viridiplantae; phylum Streptophyta; class Magnoliopsida; order Poales; family Poaceae; genus Triticum; species Triticum monococcum. The sequence continues at coordinate 455,438,423 of CM067844.1, read as the reverse complement.
GCAGTTATGGAAGTTGGATATCTTCTAAAATGTATTCTTGTGGTTCTTGTTTTCTTTGGTCTTGCTTTTCTAGTCAAATTTTGGTGATGTATTTCCATGTACCAAAAATCAATGATGAAAAAAGGTATGTGTTTGCAAAGAAAAATGTACGTGGCCGGGATGCGTCCGTGCGTTGGGTGCACGGCCACCGCATCCGAGAAATGGCCCGGACACGACCCCATTGCCCTACCCAAACGGACATAATCCGGGCAAAACGGAGGCCCATTTGGGGTCGTGCGTTGGAGTTGGCCTTACAAGTGGGACCGCAATTGAGGAAACCGACTATCGGCAAACCCCCACCTCGCCCGCCGCGTGATGGCTGAGTTAGAGAAATGACGAGGTTGAAGAGATAGCTGTAGCACGGATTCCAAGAAATATGGTGTCAGATGGAAGTCGTGCTGGTGGCGTGTGCCTTACTCTTGGACGTGAATGCTTGTTATGGCCCATGCCACCCTACTATATAGTAGTAGTATCGAGGATTCGAGGTGCTGGTTATGTACAACGAACACACTAACATATGGCCCACCTCACACTGTGGCCAAATTTCCAGGAGTCTGTGCTAGGTTAAAAAGTGTTTTTATGAGGGTGGGTGGCTGGTCTCAAGTTTAAAACTTGTTGTATTACGTACGTAGACGTAGAGATAGTGCAACATGTGAAGCTAGTACAAATAGTGTACTATTGTTGATTGGCCTCATCCTATAACCTGTTGCAATGCACGTACAATTATGTATTCGGAAAATATATTTTTGCCTCGTCGTAGCACCCACTCAGAGAAGCGACTTGAAAGCCATTCATAAATTTAGCAAGTTTATCATAGGCATATCATTTTATTACATACAACAGGTCACTAACCCACAACAATAATGATGATACATTATAAATACTAAAGTTTTCATCACACAACAAATAACAAGCAATGAAACGAACTTCAACTCAACCAATCCTCAGCGTTGGAAACGCTTGCTTTGAACCACAAGTGATTCTGTGGGAAAGGCTAGCTACTATGAATCTCGAGACCAGTGCTTGACTGATCATCCAGGCTGAAGCGGCCTACTATATCACGACCAGGGTAGGGAACCACCACAATGTCCGAGGTATAGATACAGTTGCTTCTCATAAATGGTAGTAACATTGTGTCAACAACAGTTGGATCGCCTTTCACCATCATTGGATAGTTTTGTCCAAGGAAGAGCGAGTTTTCTCCAAGACTATCAATACTGTACCAGGGAGAAGGTGTTGGCGCAAGCCCACTAGTATCCATCCCGAATACCATGCAACGGGTGTTGGAATAGGTCCAGAGAGAGCGACTGTAACGCCCTCGATGCGGCTATATCTCCCACGTGTCGAGGCACGACTTAGAGGCATAACCGCATTGAAAGCAATGTCGCAAGTCAGGAAATCATCACACATCCCATGTACATAAATAATATAAAGGGGAGGTACATAGTTGGCTTACACTCGCCACGTCACATCAAAGTACATAAATAACATACATCATCCAAACACTCATGGCCCGACTACGGCGCCAAAATAAAAGATAACCCAACAAGCGACATAGGTCCCGATCACCCCAACTGGGCACCACTACTGATCATCAGGAAAAGACACATAGTAACGCTGAGAATCCTCGTTGTACTCCCACTTGAGCTCAAGCGCGCCATCTGGAGCTGTATCATCTGTCCCTGCATCTGGTGTAATAGTAATCTATGAGCCACAGGGACTCAGCAATCTCGCACCCTCGCGATCAAGACTATTTAAGCTTAATAGGTAGGAAGGGGGTAATGTAAGTGGAGCTGCAGCAAGCGACTAGCATATATGGTGGCTAACTTATTCGCAAAAGAGAGCGAGAAGAGGAGGCAAAGCATGAGCGAGAAACTAGGGAGCAACCTGTGCAAACATAACTCCAACACCGTGTCCACTTCCCGGACTCCGCCGAGAAGAGGCCATCACGGCAACACACTCAGTTGATTCATTTTAATTAATTAAGGTTCAAGTTATCTACAACCGGACATTAACAAATTCCCATCTGCCCATAACCGCGGGCACGGCTTTCGAAAGATCAATCCCTGCAGTGGGGTCCCAACTTAGCCCATAACAAGCTCTCACGGTCAACGAAGGAATAGACCTCCACCCAAGACACACCGATCAGACTCGGTATCTCGGTACAACAAGATGATTCGACAGGTTAAAACAAGTCCAGCAACACCGCCCGAATGTGCCGACAAATCCCGATAGGAGCTGCACATATCTCGTTCTCAGGGCACACTCAGATGAGCAGTCCGTACAACTAAAACCAGCCCTCGAGTTTCCCCGAGGTGGCGCTGCAAGGGGCTCTGGTTCGGACCAACACTCAGAGGAGCACTGGCCCGTGGGGGGCTAAAATAAAGATGACCCTCGGGCTCTGGAAACGCAAGCGAAAAAGAGGCTAGGTGGCAAATGGTAAAACCAATGTTGGGCATTGCTGGAAAAGCTTTAATCAAGACGAACTATCAAGGGGTTCCCATTATAGCCCAACCGCGTAAGGGACGCAACAATCCGGGAACATAACACCGATATGACGGAAACTAGGGCGGCAAGAGTGGAACAAAACACTAGGCGAGAGGCCGAGCCTTCCACCCTTTACCAAGTATATAGATGCATTAAGATAACATGGCAATATAATGATATCCCAACAAGTAAATAAATGTTCCAATAAGGATCGGCTCCAATCTTCACCTGCAACTAACAACGCTATAAGAGGGGCTGAGCAAAGCGGTAACATAGCCAATCAACGGTTTGCTAGGGCAATGGTGGGTTAGAGGTTCAACATGGCAATTGGGAGGCTGACAAGCAAGTGGTAGGCATCGAAGCATTGGCAAAGCAAAAGAGCGAGCAAACTAGCATAGCAAAGATAGTAGTGATTCCGAGGGTATGATCATCTTGCCTGCACAGTTGTCAGAGTTGACTTGATCCTCAAAAGCAAACTCAACGGGCTCCTCGTTAGCGAACTCGCCTCCCGGCTCTACCCAACAACACAAACAAGCAACAAGGATACAATCAACCACGTGCAAACTCAAGCAATAAGATGCAATGATGGTATGCTATGCGGGATGCAAAATGCAAGATGTGACAGGAAATGCATGAACCTGGCCTCAACTTGGAAAACCAAGTGTGCCACTGGATAGAGGGGATGAAATCACTTGAAAACGATATAAAGATCATAGGAATCGGAGTTACGGTTTGGAAATGGCAAGCGTTTTACGAAATGAACCGGTCTGCGATTTACAGCAAGTGGGCATCTAAATGCAACGAAATGAACATGCTACAGCCACCAAACATGACAACAAAAGACATGGCAGGGATGTACACAAGATGCTTATCAAAACACTAGCACTGAGCCACGGCCAAATTCATCCATTATGAGGTTCAAACAAGCATGGCAAAAACGCAAATGCATAACAGATTTCACACTTAGTGAAATTAACACTAGTCTGAAATTTCAGACCATGATGCTCTCTTCGGAGCAGCAAAACAACATGATACATAACCTGAACATGACAAGTAAGAGCATGGCATGGAGATACTCAACAAGCTTAACAAAACACCCAAAGTGACCTGGGGCCAAAAGAGTTCACAAAATACTCTAACGAGCACACGAACATAGCTCACGCACAATCAGTTTTCAGACTTGGTGAAAACTGAGACATGCTGAAATTATAACTCACGAAGGCATGTAAACGAGCTCGATGCACTCACTACGGTGCAAGTCATGGCAAGGAAAGCATATATCCATAAAGAAGGCACAAAATGCTAGCTAGACATGGCAAGAACAATGGCATAGCATGCATGGATCACTAACAATAGCATCGGCAAAATCGCAAACAAGTTGACGATCTGCCCACATTTACCACGAAGCAAAAGTAGAGCTCGATTGACTCAATCTAGAGCACTCCACATATGCAAACACGGACATGGATGGATAGATCATATCATGAATATCAAAACTCCCTTACTGATCATCCTCAAAAGAGGCACGGATCACTAGGAAACAAGCTGAACACATGGCATCATGAACTAAAATATCCCAGACTTAGTGAAATTCACTAAGTCCCTGAAAACAGAATTCTCAGGTGCCTCTCTTTGCAAGCTTGCACAAGTCACCACACACATCCTATAAATGCATGGGTGGCACCTCTGGAAAGAAGACAAAATGCTTAACAATTCATCCCAAAGACTCACAGGCATATCATGCACACAATAATCATGGCAAAAAATGACAAAAGTCTGATGAACTAACGGATCTGCAATTTAACTCACGAAGCCTCCTTCTAGCAGTATTTTGGGCATCAAGATGAACTCAAATGAAAATGATGCAATGGAATGAAATGATGTACATGTCGAGACGAATATTTTGATATATAATATGTCCAAAACGGAGTTACGGATGCAAAGTTACGGGACCCCGAACAGAGGCATATGAGCTAAAAATCCTGAGGACTTAGTGAAAAAAACTACGCCGAAAACTGGACGGGATGATGCGGGACGAGGAGATCCGGGCTTGGGCGGCGTGTTTGGTTGGTGGAATTGGTGGATCTGGTCCACCCGACCAGATCCGGCCGGAATCTCGCCGGAGACGGAGCGGGGATCGCCGGACTTGGAAGGGCCGGCCGGTGGGGGCGCGATGGAGGCGACGCGGACCCGGGGTGGCCGCGGGCGGCACCGGCGAGGACCGCGGCGGCGAGGGGCGGCGTCCGGCGGGATGGGGCGGCGGGGCGGAGCGGCACCGGAGCTCGCCGGAGCTCGGGCGGCGGACGGCGAGTGGCGGCGGGGCGAGGCAGGAGGAGGAAGACGACTCCCGGGCGGCGGCGGAGGAAGCCCGGGCCGTGGGGGCCGGCCACGGGCCGAGCGGGCCCGCGCGGAAACAGCGGCGATGTGGGGCGCCCGCTGCCACGTGGCACACCCCGGTAGGTCGGCGGTGGCAGAGGTTTTGTCCGGCCGGGTCGGACGTGTCCGTCTCGGCGCGGAGATCTATTTTTTTTCAGGGTAGGGTTTGGACGGGGAAGACGAGATCCGAAATGGAGGGGGTATATATAGGCATAAGTGGAGCTAGGAGAGTCCAAATGAGGTGCGGTTTTCGGCCACGCGATCGTGATCGAACGCTCTAGGACATGGAGCAGAGTTTGGTGGGTTTTGGGCCAAATTGGAGGGGTGTTGGGCTGCAACACACACGAGGCCTTTTCGGTCCCTCGGTTAACCGTTGGAGTATCAAACGAAGTCCAAATGGTACGAAACTTGACAGGCGGTCTACCGGTAGTAAACCAAGGCCGCATGGCAAGTCTCGGACCAATCCGGAAATGTTTAATCCCCACACACGAAAGAAAGCTAGAAATGGCCACCGGAGGAGAACGAAGCGCCGGAATGCAAAACAGACAACGGGGAAAATGCTCGAATGCATGAGATGAACATGTATGCAAATGCAATGCACGTGATGACATGATATGAGATGCATGAAAATGAAAACAACACACGGAGACAAAGACCCGAACCCGAGAAATAAATATAACTTAACGCCGGAAACGGCAAGAGTTGGGGTACAAATTGGGAAAGTAATATCTGGGGCGTTACAACACTCCACCACTACGAAAAGATCTCGTCCCGAGATCTAGGACTGAAAGAACTCCGGGTACTCAGAACGGAGGTGATCCTCGCATTCCCAGGTAGCTTCACAGTCGGAATGGTGTGACCACTTGACTTTGAGAAATTTGATTGACTTGTTGCGAGTCCTGCGTTCAGTCTCTTCAAGGATTGCAACTGGGTGCTCACGATAGGAGAGATCTTCTTGGAGCTCAACGTCCTCGAAGTTGACGGTGCGCTCAGGCGTCTTGAAGCACTTTCGGAGTTGGGAGACATGGAACACATCATGAACATTTGCAAAGTTTGACGAAAGCTCGAGTTGATAGGCGAGGTCGCCTCTCTTGCTGACAATCTTGAAAGGTTCGACGTATCTAGGGGCAAGCTTCCCTTTGATACCGAAGCGACGAGTCCCTTTCATAGGAGAGACGCGGAGGTAAACATGATCTCCGATCTCGAAAGCCAAATCATGCTGCTTACTATCATAGTAGCTCTTCTGGCGGGATTGGGCTGCTTTGAGGTTATCACGAATGACCTTGCACATTTCTTCTGCCTCTGTGATTAAGTCATTACCCAGCAGCTGACGTTCACCGGTTTCAGACCAGTTGAGAGGGGTACGGCATTTCCTACCATACAGAATTTCAAATGGGGCCTTGCCCGAACTTGCTTGAAAACTGTTGTTGTATGAGAATTCAGCATAAGGAAGACAATCCTCCGACTTCATGCCGAAGGAGATAACACAAGCCCTGAGCATATCTTCAAGAATCTGGTTGACATGCTCGACTTGACCGCTTGTTTGAGGATGGAAAGCAGTGTTGAAGCAGATGTTGGTGCCCATGGCCTTCTGAAAAGAATCCCAAAACTTGGAGGTAAAGATGCTGCCACGGTCTGAAGATATCACTTGAGGAATACCGTGTAGAGAGATAATTTGAGAGGTATAGAGTTCCGCCAATTGAGCTGCAGTGATTGACTCCTTGATAGGCAGAAAGTGAGCCACTTTGGTGAGCTTGTCGATGACAACGACTATAGCATCATTGCCACGCTTGGACTTTGGAAACCCAGTCACGAAGTCCATTTCAATGTGGTCAAACTTCCATTCTGGAATGGCAAGAGGTTGGAGGAGACCTGCTAGCCTTTGGTGTTCTGCCTTCACTCTTCTGCAGACATCACATTCATTCACGAGTTGAGCGATCTCACGCTTCATTCGAGTCCACCAATAAGTTTGCTTCAGATCCTGATACATCTTTGTGCTCCCAGGGTGGATGGAGAGGAGAGAGTTGTGAGCCTCGTTCATGATCACTTTACGAAGTTCACCTTTGGGCACAACAATTCAATCCTCGAAGAAGAGAGTGTCCTTGTCATCAAGTCGGTAGCACTTGTACTTGGACTGACTCTTTGCGATACCAATCTTCACCTTTTTCACCATAGCATCAAGAAGCTGGGCTTGGCGAATCTGGTCTTCCAAGGTAGGAGAGACTTGAAGGTTGGAGAGGAAACCTTGAGGAACAATTTGCAAATTAAGTATGCGGAAAGCTTCACAAAGCTCGGGTTGATAGGGCTTCAGAATCAGACTGTTGCAATATGCTTTCCTGCTCAAAGTGTCAGCAATCACATTGGCCTTGCCTGGAGTATACTCGATACTCGGATTGTACTCTTGAATCATTTCGACCCATCGAGTCTGCCTGAGGTTGAGATTAGGCTGGGTGAAGATGTACTTGAGACTCTTGTGATCAGTGAAAATGTCCACTTTTCTTCCCAATAGAAGATGTCTCCAAGTCAACAATGCATGCACAACTGCCGCCAACTCGAGATCATGAGTGGGGTAGTTCTTCTCATTAGGCTTCAACTGGCGAGAGGTATAAGCAACAACTTTCTTCTCTTGCATCAGTACAGCACCGAGACCTTGAAGAGAGGCATCACAAAAGACCTCGTACGGCTTGGTTTCATCAGGCGGAGTCAGAACTGGAGTAGTGATCAACTTCTCTTTCAAAGTGTTGAAAGCAATATCACACTCCGGAGACCAAACGTACTTGACGTGCTTCTAAAGAAGATTAGAGAGAGGCTTAGCGATCTTGGAAAAGTTTTCAATGAATCTTCGGCAGTAGCTTGCGAGACCAAGGAAGCTACGGAGTTGCTTCACGTTCTGAGGAGGTTCCCAATTAACAATTGCAGACACCTTCTCAGGATTCACGGCAATGCCCTTGGCAGAGATGATATGACCAAGATAAAGCACCTCATCGAGCCAAAATTCACACTTGGAGAACTTGGCGTAGAACTGATGTTCCCTGAGCTTGTCAAGAACCAAACGCAAGTGCTTGGCATGATCTTCCTTGTTCTTGGAGAAAACCAGAATGTCGTCGAGATAGACCAAAACGAAGTCATTGGTGTAGGGGTTGAAGATGAAGTTCATCATGCGAGAGAATGTTGGAGGAGTGTTGGCGAGGCCAAAATACATGACAGTGTATTCATATGACCCATAGCTTGTCCTGAAAGCCGTCTTGGGAATATCTTGCTCACGGATTCGAATCTGATAATAACCCATACGGAGATCAAGCTTGGAGAATACTTGGGCACCCTTGAGTTGTTCGAACAGCTCATTGATGTTGGGAAGTGGGTATTTGTTCTTGATGGTCTTCTTGTTCAATGGACGATAATCAACACAAAGTCGGTCCGTTCCATCCTTCTTCTTCACAAATAGAACACCACAACACCACGGAGAAGTACTAGGCCGAATGAGACCCATTCTTTTTGGAACATCGAGTTGTTTCTTCAACTCCTTCAACTCTTCAGGGCCGAGCTTGTAGGGACGTTTGCACACAGGTTCCGTACCGGGCTCAAGTTCAATAATAAATTCAACGGGCCGGTGCGGAGGCATTCCTGGGAGTTCTTCTGGGAAGACGTCTTGATACTCACAAACAACCGGAATCTGTGAAATAGCATCCAATTCACCCTTCTCATTGAGAGAAAACAACCGGATTGTATCATCCCGAGCGGCAAAGACAATGACATCCTCAGATGAATGAGTCAGTTGAATTTGCCTGGCTGCACAATCAAGCTGAGCTTTATGCTTAGAGAGCCAGTCCATCCCGAGAATAAGATCGATATCTGAATCACCAAGAACATTTGGAGAAGCCAAGAACTTATAATCACCCAAAGTGATTGTAACATCCAGAACACATACTTGAGATGTCATTTGACGGGCCGGAGAAACAATCGCCAACGGTTTCGACAACACTTGAGTACGAAAATCATGCTTAGATGCAAAAGGTCTCGACATGAAACAATGCGATGCACCAGTGTCAAAAAGAACTCTTGCAGGAATATCGTTAACAGGAAGGTTACCCATGATGACATCTGAAGAATCCTCTGCTTGAGCTGCATTCACCATATTGACCTTGGCGTACTTGGGATTATGCTTGACCACAGCTGTACTTGCCGATCTGACAGGAGGAGGAGGAGGAAGACGCCTCTGGTTGAAACACTTGTTGGCGTAGTGACCCTTTTGTTGGCACTTGCTGCACGTGAACTCTGAAAGCAGACGGTGGTACGGAGCACTCAATCTTGGAGCTTGAGACGAAGTCTTGTTCTGAAAGCCTGGGTTGGGTGGGTGGGAAGAACCACTGCCACCTTTGCTCTTTTGCTGATACGGCCGACGGAACGGAGGAGGAGGAAGCCAATACTTCTGCTGCTTGGCCACTTGAGTAGAGGAAGAAGGCGTAGTGTCTCTGACTCGCTTCCTGGAAGCATCACACCTCAACTGAGCAGCCTCTTGCTTCAGTGCCATGTTGTAGAACTCATTGTACCTCAACGGCTCAAAAAGGACAAGAGCGAGCTGAATTTCTTCACGGAGACCACCCCTGAACTGGTATATCATGCTCTTCTCATCAGGAACATCCTGCTTGGCAAAACGGGCGAGCTTCTGGAACAACTTGTTGTAGTCATAAACAGACAAAGAGCCTTGCTTCAGATTGCGGAATTCCTCACGTTTTCTTTCAGTCACACTTTGAGGGATGTGATGAGCTCGGAAATCTCGACGGAAATCATCCCAAGTGATCAAACGTCCACCTCTGGAATCCTTGTACTGCTGGAACCACTCTGCAGCCTGATCTTTGAGCTGGAAAGAAGTGAACTTGACGAAATCTTCAGGCCTGACGTTGCTGCATTCAAAATGCTTGCCCAGATCCACTAGCCAATCGTCAGCATCGGTAGCCTCAACACAATTGCTGAACGTCTTTGGACCATTACCGAGGAACTGGTTCAGAGTAGCAAAATGGTTCTGATTGTTGCCTTAATTCCCTTGACTGCCTTGATTGCGCTCTTGGAGGATTTGCATGATCAACTGTGTATTTGCATTGGTTGCGGCCATCACAGCTTGCCAAGCCTCCGGAGGAGGTGGAGGTGGTGGCGGATCAGGGTTCGGAGTCATGCGCGTTGGAGGAGCCATCCCAAACTAGCAATACCTACATCCAGCTGTATCCATCCTTCAACACATAACCAAGAAACCTTCGGAAACCATCTACCTCAACCTTCGAAAAGCATCCGTTATACAAGTTATGGCGATACTCCCGAACTCCCGCCCTAGTACTGGGTGGCGTCGAGGTTATCTCACCATCGAACTGCATAAAAGAGATTTTCGATGTCGCGAACATATCTCAAGTATTTCCGAATTGCAACGATAAAATTATGATGACAACACCTCAGAGCTCAACTCCCCGGGACACTTCCACTAAACCCCTGACAGGAGGCACCAAGACAGTGTTGTCATCATAAGCCATCGGAACAAAACCAAGATACTCGCGTGATCCTAAATTTTTTTTTAGTGAAATTTGAGAAGAGAAGAGTCAAAACTCTACGTCAGGATGCCTTACCAGAGCGATGAGGAGACTGGGAAGTAAAAAGAATTCCTAAGCTCTCCGATATATAATTCCTAAATGACTCAAAACATTTTTCTAGACACAACTCGGCTGCTAAAAACGATCAAGCAATGAGGGCTCCTAAGGTCAGGGAAGGCTCTGATACCAACTTGTAACGCCCTCGATGCGGCTATATCTCCCACGTGTCGAGGCACGACTTAGAGGCATAACCGCATTGAAAGCAATGTCGCAAGTCAGGAAATCATCACACATCCCATGTACATAAATAATATAAAGGGGAGGTACATAGTTGGCTTACACTCGCCACGTCACATCAAAGTACATAAATAACATACATCATCCAAACACTCATGGCCCGACTACGGCGCCAAAATAAAAGATAACCCAACAAGCGACATAGGTCCCGATCACCCCAACTGGGCACCACTACTGATCATCAGGAAAAGACACATAGTAACGCTGAGAATCCTCGTCGTACTCCCACTTGAGCTCAAGAGCGCCATGTGGAGCTGTATCATCTGTCCCTGCATCTGGTGTAATAGTAATCTATGAGCCACAGGGACTCAGCAATCTCGCACCCTCGCGATCAAGACTATTTAAGCTTAATAGGTAGGAAGGGGGTAATGTAAGTGGAGCTGCAGCAAGCGACTAGCATATATGGTGGCTAACTTATTCGCAAAAGAGAGCGAGAAGAGGAGGCAAAGCACGAGCGAGAAACTAGGGAGCAACCTGCGCAAACATAACTCCAACACCGTGTCCACTTCCCGGACTCCGCCGAGAAGAGGCCATCACGGCAACACACTCAGTTGATTCATTTTAATTAATTAAGGTTCAAGTTATCTACAACCGGACATTAACAAATTCTCATCTGCCCATAACCGCGGGCACGGCTTTCGAAAGATCAATCCCTGCAGGGGGGTCCCAACTTAGCCCATAACAAGCTCTCACGGTCAACGAAGGAATAGACCTCCACCCAAGACACACCGATCAGACTCAGTATCTCGGTACAACAAGATGATTCGACAGGTTAAAACAAGTCCAGCAACACCGCCCGAATGTGCCGACAAATCCCGATAGGAGCTGCACATATCTCGTTCTCAGGGCACACTCAGATGAGCAGTCCGTACAACTAAAACCAGCCCTCGAGTTTCCCCGAGGTGGCGCTGCAAGGGGCTCTGGTTTGGACCAACACTCAGAGGAGCACTGGCCCATGGGGGGCTAAAATAAAGATGACCCTCGGGCTCTGGAAACGCAAGGGAAAAAGAGGCTAGGTGGCAAATGGTAAAACCAATGTTGGGCATTGCTGGAAAAGCTTTAATCAAGACGAACTATCAAGGGGTTCCCATTATAGCCCAACCGCGTAAGGGACGCAACAATCCGGGAACATAACACCGATATGACGGAAACTAGGGCGGCAAGAGTGGAACAAAACACTAGGCGAGAGGCCGAGCCTTCCACCCTTTACCAAGTATATAGATGCATTAAGATAACATGGCAATATAATGATATCCCAACAAGTAAATAAATGTTCCAATAAGGAACAGCTCCAATATTCACCTGCAACTAACAACACTATAAGAGGGGCTGAGCAAAGCGGTAACATAGCCAATCAACGGTTTGCTAGGTAAATGGTGGGTTAGAGGTTCAACATGGCAATTGGGAGGCTGACAAGCAAGTGGTAGGCATCGAAGCATTGGCAAAGCAAAAGAGCGAGCAAACTAGCATAGCAAAGATAGTAGTGATTTCGAGGGTATGATCATCTTGCCTACACAGTTGTCAGAGTTTACTGGATACTCAAAAGCAAACTCAACGGGCTCCTCGTTAGCGAACTCGTCTCCCGGCTCTACCCAACAACACAAACAAGCAACAAGGATACAATCAACCACGTGCAAACTCAAGCAATAAGATGCAATGATGGTATGCTATGCGGGATGCGATGCGGGATGCAAAATGCAAGACGTGACAGGAAATGCATGAACCTGGCCTCAACTTGGAAAACCAAGTGTGCCACTGGATAGAGGGGATGAAATCACTTGAAAACGATATAAAGATCATAGGAATCGGAGTTACGGTTTGGAAATGGCAAGCGTTTTACGAAATGAACCGGTCTGCGATTTACAGCAAGTAGGCATCTAAATGCAACGAAATGAACATGCTACAGCCACCAAACATGACAACAAAAGACATTGCAGGGAGGTACACAAGATGCTTATCAAAACACTAGCACTGAGCCACGGCCAAATTCATCCATTATGAGGTTCAAACAAGCATGGCAAAAACGCAAATGCATAACAGATTTCAGACTTAGTGAAATTAACACTAGTCTGAAATTTCAGACCACGATGCTCTCTTCGGAGCAGCAAAACAACATGATACATAACCTGAACATGACAAGTAAGAGCATGGCATGGAGATACTCAACAATCTTAACAAAACACCCAAAGTGACCTGGGGCCAAAAGGGTTCACAAAATACTCTAACGAGCACACGAACATAGCTCACGCACAATCAGTTTTCAGACTTGGTGAAAACTGAGACATGCTGAAATTATAACTCACGAAGGCATGTAAACGAGCTCGATGCACTCACTACGGTGGAAGTCATGGCAAGGCAAGCATATATCCATAAAGAAGGCACAAAATGCTAGCTAGACATGGCAATAACAATGGCATAGCATGCATGGATCACTAACAATAGCATCGGCAAAATCGCAAACAAGTTGACGATCTGCCCAGATTTACTACGAAGCAAAAGTAGAGCTCGATTGACTCAATCTAGAGCACTCCACATATGCAAACAAGGACATGGATGGATAGAGCATATCATGAATATCAAAACTCCCTTACTGATCATCCTCAAAAGAGGCACGAATCACTAGGAAACAAGCTGAACACATGGCATCATGAACTAAAATATCCCAGACTTAGTGAAATTCACTAAGTCCCTGAAAACAGAATTCTCAGGTGCCTCTCTTTGCAAGCTTGCACAAGTCACCACACACATCCTATAAATGCATGGGTGGCACCTCTGGAAAGAAGAAAAAATGCTTAACAATTCATCCCAAAGACTCACAGGCATATCATGCACACAATAATCATGGCAAAAAATGACAAAAGTCTGATGAACTAACGGATCTGCAATTTAACTCACGAAGCCTCCTTCTAGCAGTATTTTGGGCATCAAGATGAACTCAAATGAAAATGATGCAATGGAATGATATGATGTACATGTCGAGACGAAGATTTTGATATATAATATGTCCAAAACGGAGTTACAGATGCAAAGTTACGGGACCCCGAACAGAGGCATATGAGCTAAAAATCCTGAGGACTTGGTGAAAAAAACTACCCCGAAAACTGGACGGGATGATGCGGGACGAGGAGATCCGGGCTCGGGCGGCGTGTTTTGTTGGCGGAATTGGTGGATCTGGTCCACCCGACCAGATCCGCCCGGTATCTCGCCGGAGACGGCGCGGGGATCGCCGGACTTGGAAGGGCCGGCCGGTGGGGGCGCGATGGAGGCGACGCAGACCTGGGGTGGCCGCGGGCGGCACCGGCGAGGACCGCGGCGGCGAGGGGCGGCGTCCGACGGGATGGGGCGGCGGGGCGGAGCGGCACCGGAGCTCGCTGGAGCTCGGGCGGCGAACGGCGAGTGGCGGCGGGGCGAGGCAGGAGGAGGGAGACGACTCCCGGGCGGCGGCAGAGGAAGCCCGGGCCGCGGGGGCCGGCCACGGTCAAGCGGGCCCACGCGGAAACGACGGCGATGTGGGGCGCCCGTTGCCACGTGGCGCGCCCCGGTAGGTCGGCGGCGGCGGATGTTTTGTCCGGCCGGGTCGGACGTGTCCGGCTCGGCGCGGAGATCTGTTTTTTTTCAGGGTAGGGTTTGGACGGGGAAGACGAGATCCGAAATGGAGGGGGTATATATAGGCATAAGTGGAGCTAGGAGAGTCCAAATGAGGTGCGGTTTTCGGCCACGCGATCGTGATCGAACGCTCTAGGACATGGAGCAGAGTTTGGTGGGTTTTGGGCCAAATTGGAGGGGTGTTGGGCTGCAACACACACGAGGCCTTTTCGGTCCCTCGGTTAACTGTTGGAGTATCAAACGAAGTCCAAATGGTACGAAACTTGACAGGCGGTCTACCGGTAGTAAACCAAGGCCGCATGGCAAGTCTCGGTCCAATCCGGAAATGTTTAATCCCCACACACGAAAGAAAGCTAGAAATGGCCACCGGAGGAGAACGAAGCGCCGGAATGCAAAACGGACAACGGGGAAAATGCTCGAATGCATGAGATGAACATGTATGCAAATGCAATGCACGTCATGACATGATATGAGATGCATGAAAACGAAAACAACACACGGAGACAAAGACCCGAACCCGAGAAATAAATATAATTTAACGCCGGAAACGGCAAGAGTTGGGGTACAAATTGGGAAAGTAATATCTGGGGCGTTACAGCGACCATGGGAGACAACACCTGCTTCCTTAGTAGTAACATCAGCAGTGGACTGTATACAGACAAGAAGGGGTGATCCATCAGAATTAGTTGCTAGGCGCCACTGAGTATATGGGCCCTCCTCGTCCTCATGCTCGTGATCATCACCATCGTCATCTCCCCCTTGGTTATAAAAATTTTCAAGTATAGGTGGTGGAATGTTCACAGGACCTTGGAAACACAAGAAGAAGGTTAATTAGTAAAGGGAAACTTGCTAACCCGCATGCATGTGGATGAAACAATAATAATTATGGTGGAAGACAAACATACCGAAACTACGAGGATCCCATGCAAAAACAGTGCCAGGAGTGGTGGAAGCAAACACAAGACCCTTGTATTGAATTGCATCACAGTACACATCCGTGTATAGAAACTGATTTTTGAGCAATATCCATCCAGTCGAACCACGAAGGACGGCAACAAGCTTGTCGAAGATAGCAACAACTCCATAGTTCCTGTAATGCCAAGAGCGGTTGGGAACTCAACAAATTGCTATCTTCCATAGAAGACAGTCACCATGATCGTATTTGAACGTGCATAGAATACCGGTGTGCTCAACCTCTGGGCAGTCTGAGATTTTTGGAAGTGGAACTCGGTGACGAGTGTACACATTCACAAGTTCCCACTCACAGTTGTACCCAATATAAACAACCCAATCTCCATTTGTGCCTGCCCAAGCCTTGCCCTCAAGCGATGGCATCTTAACATCATACGTATCATTATCAAGCGGCATCAACTTGCACAAGGCGAGGCTTCCCTCGTCCCCGCGCCAGTCAGCAGGGTCACGGTGAAAGTGCAACTATCCCTGGGTGGTTTTGGTAATTCCTAACAACATATAATTCATTGAGCTAATGCTACTTAAAGATAAACATTTCAGGAAAGCTCAATGATTGGCATGGCATGGATGAGAAAAGTGGATCCCTCAGAATTCTAAGGCCAAAGAATTGGCTCAAGCTCAAAGCTCAGGACTCTACATCTTTTCATTTTAAGTGATCCAAGATCACATTGAGTCCATAGGAAAAGCCAATACTATTAAGAGGGGATGAGGTGTTGACTAATGGCTTGCTTGCACAAAGTGCTTAGTGATATGCTCCAAAATCCCTCAACTAATTTCTCATATCCACATTTGTCCCAAATCAAAAGTCAAACTCGGCCCCACCAAATCTTTCTATCCGGCGCCACCGAGTTCAGTTGACATAGCAACTGCCAGAAACCCTAGTCTTTTCGGTCTCACCGATAGGGATCTCGGTCTCACCGAGATGGGATTGTACTCTCTCTGTTTCCCTTCGTAACATTTCGGTCCGACCGAGATGAGCGATCGGTCCGACTGAGATTGTAGTGCAAACTCTCTGTTTCCCTTTCGTAACGTTTCCGTCCAACCGAGAAGAGCGAATCGGTCTCACCGAGTTTGCCTGACCAATTCTCTGTTAGTCCATAACCAAAATCGGTCTCACCGAGTTTGTGTAATCAGTCTCACTGAGATTACGTTATGCCCTAACCCTAACAAAATTGGTCCCACCGAGTTGACATGTCGTCCCACCGAAAATCCTAACGTTCACATTTTGAACTGATTCGGTCCCACCGAGTTTGGTGATTTGTGTGTAACGGTTAGATTTTGTGTGGAGGCTACTTATACCCCTCCACCCACTCTTCATTCGTGAGGAGAGCCATCAGAACATGCCTACACTTCCAACATACATTTTCTGAGAGAGAACCACCTACACTTATGTTGAGGTCAAGATATTCCATTCCAACCACATAAATCTTGATCTCTAGCCTTCCCCAAGTTGCTTTCCACTCAAATCATGTTTCCACCAAATCCAAATCCTATGAGAGAGAGTTGAGTGTTGGGGAGACTATCATTTGAAGCACAAGAGCAAGGAGTTTGTCGGCATTCTGGGAACGGGGGTCCCCAGACTTGCCTGCCTGCGGCCTGCGGCGTGGCTCAAAGGGGGGCCCAGCATGGCCGATCTTCATCAACACGGACCCAAGACCCTCGCGAGGGGCCAAGCCTCGCGGGGCGGACGACACGGAGCTTCCTCAGGCATGGCCTCATCAGGCTG
Source organism: Triticum monococcum (assembly GCA_034509565.1). Classification (NCBI taxonomy): domain Eukaryota; kingdom Viridiplantae; phylum Streptophyta; class Magnoliopsida; order Poales; family Poaceae; genus Triticum; species Triticum monococcum. Next base: position 455,421,341 of record CM067844.1, on the reverse strand, counting down.
GCTTGCGAGGAGGCGGAGAGATCAAGGCGGGGTACCTCATGAGGTGCCCGTGACGCAAGCCATGACGACCAAAGGCGCCAGGCGGGCGCCAGCCCGCGCAGTGTCCTCCTTTCCTCTTTGGTGCAAAGGGAGCAAGCACAGCCGCGGAGTACCGAGGCATCAGGGAAAGGTTGCCATTTCGGTGCAACAAGACCAAGACTAGGAGGACTGCAAGACGGAGGTCATCGTGGAGCCCAAGACGGCGTCACCACCAGAGCGTTGTGCAGGCGAAGACTACTTTTGTCAGGATAGCTAGTACTAGCTGTCCCCCTTCAAATTAGCCCGCCATTGTTGGCTCCCTTCCCACTCGATATTTGAGAAGAGGGCCAGGGCCTCTATAAATAGGACTAGCCACCCACATGATCGGGGAGGTTGGAGGTTGGAGATCGAAATCAGTGAGAGAGAGAGAGAAGGGTGACTGAACTCCCCCTAGCAGTTCGTCCCGCCCAGCCAAGAACAGACCCTCGTGAGGCTGTTCTTCCTTGTATTGTTCATCATCATCAGCCCAAGAGGCAATCCACCACACCACACACTGGAGTAGGGTATTACACCACAATGGTGGCCCGAACCAGTATAAACCCTGTGCCTCTTATGTCGTTCTTCCCATAGCTTAGATCTTAGCGAGTCGGAGGGGTGCAAGTAGGTAGGAGGCGAAATCTCCGTGCGCACCCCAGTGTTCGAACCTCAAGGGTCTGCCGGAACCCGAAATCCGACATTTGGCGCGCCAGGTAGGGGTGCGCTGGAATCCACCTTCTACCGCTTCGCGCCCCATCGCGTCATCATCGCCATGTGCGGCGACCAGGCGGGCAACCCAAATCCATGGGCGCCGTGGCCCGCCCGCGCAGAGCCGCTCGCCTCGGGCGACCCCGTGCCCTAGGCAGCTCGCGGTCCGCAGGGCGCTACAGGCTGCGGGCGACGCGGACAGGCTTTGACAGCTCTCACACCACGGCAGGCGCGGTCGGCAGCAAGGGCTTCCAATCACGCCGCGACCACGGCACCGTACACCTGCCAGGAGAAGGCGAACTCGAGGGCCGCGCTCACGGTGGCCTGAGAGCTGCTACAGTGCAAGCTGCTGGAGGGCGGCCGCGACGTGCTACTGGAGCGGGTGGCAGAGCTCCTGGGCTTCGCCGCCTCGGGGGCTCACCCCTTCTGCACCTAGCTCCCATCTCAAGCCCAGGGCGACCCGCGCGGGGGCTCCGCGCGCGCCCGCGGGCTCCAAGGCTACTCCAACGCCAGCGAAGCTGTCAGTACTGGACCGGCGGCGGCGCTGTCCCCGCTCCCGGTCCGCGAAGGAGGAGGGCGCGACGCGACCCACGGCCCCAGTGGGCAGCCACGCTACCACCCCACGATGGGCGCGTCATGTAGAGCTGCGTGGCTCGCGGAGCACCACGGCACGGCCTTCGGGATGACAGCACCAGAAGAATACGTGCCCCTCATGATGGACCAAGGACACCCTCACGAGGGCGAACAATGCTCGCCGCTCAGCCCAAGCTGGGGGTACGAGGCGCCAGAAGCTGAGCCCTTCCAAGAGTCCTAGGACGGTCCCACTGGGCACGCTGGAGGCAATGATTATCGGGTACCGCTAATTCTTCAGGAGCAGGCATATGCTAACCATGGATCGCAGGAGGTGCAGGTCACCACAGCGAGTAGCTACCCCACTCCCACAGTCTCCTACCCCTCGGGAGGAGGGCGCAGGGGGCTGCAGGAGAGGGGTCGAGATCTGACATCACCACCGTAGCATTCGGAGCAAGGTGTTCTCAGGAGGTAGGCCCTCCGCTAGGGAGGTGCCTCAGGGCCTGCCCCTGGCAGAGGACCCGTGGTCGTCGGGGGAACCGCTGGCAACCGCTCTACCCCATCGGCGGCGTCTTGGTTTCCGGTCGTCGTTGATGGCACTAGAGTGTGGCGCAAGGCGGGGCCCTCGTCTGGCGATATGAAGCAAGGCCGGTACCTGTGAAGAAGGCCCAGTGCCTGTGAAGCTCCCCGCCCCGTGACACTCTCACGTAATAATGAGTGGGGCTGTACACGCTCCGGAGTCTCAGGGGTGCCGGCCTCAGGCCCTGGGGCTCCCTCCCATGCCCAGTGGCAGCACTTAGCTCCACGCTGGTGAGAAGACGTCCAAGACTAGATTAGGTGCCGGATGCAACCTTTTGTCTGCTTTCATTGCTTTTCCCTTTGGTTGTCGCTTTCCCCCGCTGAATTCAAGTTGGATTCGAATTTGAGATTTGCGTGTGTTCGGGGAAGGGGTGCTTAGTCTCGTTCGAGCAATTTCTCGCGTTTTGGTTACCACTTCGCCTCAGCTGCCTCCCCTCGTGAGCCCCTCGTGAGCCGGGTCAGGCCTAGCTTGCGCGCAGCCCAGACTGCCACCGTCGCGTCCTCTCAGGAGTGTGTTTTACTACAGATCCTACGGATTCAATCAGGGAACACCCAAGACACCACAGCCTCCCACGGGCTACCTCGGGGCCAGCACGGGACAAAGGTAAACTAGCCGACCAGCGCGTCTCTTAAGACAACCACTTGGCGCGGGCGCATGGGCAATGTAGCGTCTACTAATACGATGAACACAAGTTTTACATAAGGGCCCCCCCCCTCCAAAATGCTCTCACCGCCATCAGGCCAAAACCTGAGTTCTATTCATGCAGGGTAAGGAAGCAGGAACGATGCACAATCAGTCGGATAAATCCCCCAATGTGTCCTCAGGAGCACCACCCGAGCCGTTGCTGGCGTCGCTGACCTCGCCGTCGCTGTCCGCGTTGCCGCCAGCGGCGTCAGGGCCGTTCACCATACCGCCCTCGTCGGCAGCCACGATCATGCCGTCGTTGTCTGAAGCGAAGGCCCTGATAAGAGCATCCACATTGTCTTCCACCCAGTGCGCCAGATCATTTGGGACGGTCTGGGGTACTGGGGCGATGGCGGCGTCGAAATCGAAGTGGGGATCCATGTTCCGGAGATGGCTGAAGACGCGAGAAAAGGCGCGCCCGAGCAGGGAGCGGCTCCTCTCCTCCACCAAGCTATCAGCCCTGACCGACCGTGCCTCCAGCTGCGTCACCACGTCAGTGAAGAACTGAAGATTGCCGGCGTAGTTGACTGCGTGCGGCTCGCCAACAGCCGCCTCGCATATGTTGCCCAAGGCTGCATTGGCTCTCTCCCGGAGCATGGTGAGCATGGGGCCGTGCTCATGCTCTAGGATCCGCCGCTGACGTATCTCGTTCGCATTCTAGCACGCAACGACCTCAGCCTCCTCCACCCGCTGGCGGAGAAGGAGCACCTCAGCCTGGGAGGTGGTTAACTCACCTTGCGCCACCTCAAGGGCGGCACGGAAAGCATCGGCCCGCCGCGTCGCCTCCTCCAGTTTGGCGCTCAAGGCAGCAGTCCTGCCTTCATCCTCGGCTCGGATCAACCCAAGCTTCTCTTTGAACTTGTGCTCGAGGTTCAAATGCGCCATCGCCACCCGACGTCTGACCTCCTCCAGGACATGGGCTTCCTGTGCAGCGACATCATCCTCCGCCTGCGTCACCAAGCACTCCCTCATCTCCAGACGCTCGTACTCGCGGGTACGTTCGGCGGCTTCCAGCGTCAGCGCCTCCTCACGCTTCTGGAGCTTTGCTGAGTCGCCAGAGGCCACCTTCATCGACGCGAGGGCTGCCTCGCGTAGATCCACCTGCTCCTGCAGTGAGTGGCACCAGGCTAGGAGCTCCCGAGCCCGCTCCTCCGCCGCCATTCGCCGCCGGTCAGCTTCCTGGGCCTCCTCGGCGGCCCAAGATTGGGCCTCTTGAGAGGCCACCAGTGACGCCTTGGCCTCTGCGTCATCAAGATCGCGCTGACGGCGCGCAAGGGCAATGGCACCCTCCAGCTCGCGCATCTCTGCCACCAGGCGCAGGCCCTCGGCCTCAAGGCACGCGTCTTCATCAGCAAGCTCCTCACCAAGCAGGCTTACCGCGTCAGCCGCCCTTCGAAGGAATCCTTGGCGGAGAGTGCGACGCTCCCGAGCGCGCTCGAGCACGTCTTCCACACCATCATCTGCCCCAAGCAAGCGCCGGGGGCCACGAATCAGCACTCCTCCTCCGGGCAGGGGGCTGGCACCCTCGCGACGGCCGGGCACGCCACGCCAGAAGCCCGGCCTGGAGCCAGCCCGTCCCCAGGTGAAGAGCGCAGGGAGCGCCTCAGCCAATCACAATCCACGACCAGGCGAGAAGCCCACGGCAGGCTGGCTATGCCACGAGAAGGCCCACGAAGGAGGATCGCGAGGTGCGCAGGGCCATGATGCGCCTTGGGACGGTTCGCCTCTCCGATTGCCCTCACCACAAGGGCTCTGCTACTAGGAGCGCTTGAGGATGGTGGAGGGGGCGAAGCCAAGGGGGACAGCACCTCAGCCGTCTCCGCGAGCTCGGCTGGAAGGGGCCTGCGGAGCAAGGGTCAGTAAAAGCAACAGAAGGATCGAGAGCTGGGAAAGGAGAAGGCTTACTCATCAGTGGCGAAGTACTTCCTACGCTTCAGCAGGAGACAAGGGTAATCGTCGCCCAGGGCCTCCCTTCTCTTCCGGAGGGCCTCAAGGTCCACACGGAAGCGGCCCAAGAGTTGGGCGCAGGGATCAACCTGCGACAAAGACGGAGCGTCAAGGCGATCTGCGTCAGAGGCGCCCGCCTGATGCGCGCTGCCAATCGCCTCGCCAAGAGAAGCAGCTGGAGCCTCAGGGGCCTCATCCACAGGCGTTGAGGGCAGCTGCTTGCCACCCTCAGCCTCAGTGGCACGGGCCCCAAGAGCTGCTCCCTCATGAGCATCGCCTTGCGCTGTCACCCCACCGGGAGCCCCCTCGGCCTCTGGAGCCTCATGCCTCCCTGCTCTGCCGCTTGAGGAAGAGTCGCCATGGCCGACTGGAAGGGCAGTCACCATCACTGGGTTCTCGCGAGGTCCCTGGAGGCCGGCGGGGCGCGATCCCCACTCATCAAAGATAGGCATCTGCTTCACAAAATCGCCCCTGCTCTGGCAGAGGTACAGCAAGGCCCCTCCCTGCTGGATGCTGCCAGGGTTGGGGTCCCCAGTCAGGGTCAAGAGCGCTGTCCTCAGCACTTCAGGCGTCATGTCCTCTTCCTGGAGCCTCATACGATCATTGCGCCCGCTGAAGGCCCATATCCGGTGGGAGTGGCATTGGAGAGGAGCAACGCGGCGTAGCAGGAACTCCTTCACCACCTTGGGCGCTGTCACGCCAAGCGACCTCAAGAACGCGAAGCGGTGCCAGACGAAGACGAGCCGGGGGCTCTCAAGTGTCTCCTGGCCCCAGCCTGAATTGGGGACAGCAGGCAAAGTTGGCTCCGATAGCAGGGGGCTGGGCACCCCTGCATCCACATACAGCCACCGCTCGCGGAACCCAGCCGCGGGTAGAGGGAGCTTGAAGTCAATCCCAGAGGCCGCTGTCTCAGACGCGGCAACGAAGCTCACGCACGCCCAGCATTGGGTAGGGTCGACAAGGCGCAACGAGAAGAAGTGGCGCAACAAGGCAACCGAAGGAAGGATGCCCATCATAGCTTCGCAAACAAAGGCGAAGACCGAAAGGAGGGTGATGGATTCAGGACCCAGATGCATCATGTGGATCTGATAGTGGGAAAGCACGACATTGAAGAAATCGGAAAAGGGAGGAACCAGACCCGCCCACAGGGCGTCAGCGAAATATGGGACCTCGGTGACTATCCTGTCGATGGAGAAGTGGGACGCGGGCCAGGCCGTCGTCCTCCCGCATTCGTTGAAGATAGTGGCCAGAGCCGAGCTGACCTTGCCCAAGCCCTCGGCGGGGGCCGCCAACGGCGGCGGGCAAGGCGGAGGCACGGGTTTCTTCCCTCTTCCCTTCATCGTTGGAGCCATGGCAATGGGAAGGGGGGGGGAGTTCGAGATTGGGTTGAAAACAGAAGCTGGAGTTCGAGCGGAGGAAGGACAGAGGGCGCTCGAGCGACAGAAAGGGGAGCGGCTGTGTACAACTCCGAGTCCGCCTAGCATGGCGCAAAACAAGGGGGGCGTGGGGGAACAGTGCCGCCCATGTCCAATCAACCGCCATGCGGCGCCCAAGGCCGCATGCTGTTAGGGACCGCGGCGCTTCGCCCTTGCCCTTCCGCCTCCCTGCACAGCCAAGTCCGGGCACGCCTTGGGCCCGGGGGCTACTGTCGGTGTTCTGGGGATGGGGGTCCCCAGACTTGCCTGCCTACAGCCTGAGGCGTGGCTCAAAGGAGGGCCCAGCACGGCCCATCTTCATCAACACGGACCCAAGACCCTCGCGAGGGGCCAAGCCTCGCGGGGCGGACGACACGGAGCTTCCTCAGGCACGGCCTCATCAGGCTGGCTCATGAGGAGGCGGAGAGATCAAGGCGGGGTACCTCACAAGGTGCCCGTGACGCAAGCCATGACGACCAAAGGTGCCAGGCGGGCGCCAGCCCGCGTAGTGTCCTCCTTTCCTCTTTGGTGCAAAGGGAGCAAGCGCAGCCGCAGAGCACCGAGGCATCAGGCAAAGGTTGCCATTTCGGTGCAACAAGACCAAGACCAGGAGGACTGCAAGACGGAGGTCATTGTGGAGCCCAAGACGGCGTCACCACCAGAGCTTTGTGCAGGCGAAGACTACTTTTGTCAGGATAGCTAGTACTAGCAGTCCCCCTTCAAATTAGCCCGCCATTGTTGGCTCCCTTCCCGCTCGATATTTGGGAAGAGGGCCAGGGCCTCTATAAATAGGACCAGCCACCCACAGGATCGGGGAGGTTGGAGGTTGGAGATCGAAATCAGAGAGAGAGAGAGAAGGGTGACTGAACTCCCCCTAGCAGTTCATCCCTCCCAGCCAAGAACAGACCCTCGCGAGGCTGTTCTTCCTTGTATTGTTCATCATCATCAGCCCAAGAGGCAATCCACCACACCACACACTGAAGTAGGGTATTACACCACAATGGTGGCCCGAACCAGTATAAACCTTGTGCCTCTTGTGTCGTTCTGCCCATAGCTTAGATCTTAGCGAGTCGGAGGGGTGCAGGTAGGTAGGAGGCAAAATCTCCGCGGGCACCCCAGTGTTCGAACCTCAAAGGTCTGCCGGAACCCGAAATCCGATAGAGTTCATCATCAACACACCATTTGTTACCTCTTGGAGAGTGGTGTCTCCTAGATTGGTTAGGTGTCACTTGGGAACCTCCGTCAAGATTGTGGAGTTGAACCAAGAAGTTTGTAAGGGCAAGGAGATCGCCTACTTCGTGAAGATCTACCCGACTGAGGCAAGTCGTTCGTGGGCGACGGCCATGGTGGGATAGACAAGGTTGCTTGTTCATGGACCCTTCGTGGGTGGAGCCCTCCCTGGACTCACGCAACCGTTACCCTTCATGGGTTGAAGTCTCCATCAACGTGGATGTACGATAGCACCACCTATCGGAACCACGCCAAAAATCTCCGCGTCTCCAATTACGTTTGCACACTCCAAACTCCTCCCTTTACCTTCATATGCAATTGTTTTACTTTCCACTGCTATACTCTTAGAATTGCATGTGTAGGTTGATTGCTTGACTTGTGCTAAGTTGCTAAAATCTGCGTAGAACTAAAATTGGGAAAAGGCTAGATTTTTATTTGGTCAAGTAGTCTAATCACCCCCCTCTAGACATACTTTCGATCCTACAAGTGGTATCTGAGCTTTGGTCTCCATTTGCTTTGATCTCCATAGCTTTTGGTGGTCATAGCCTTGGTTTCACAACCTAGGAGAGTATGGCGTCTAGCGAGGGAAATTACCACCGTAGAGGTCCTTACTTTGATGGTACAAATTTTGCTAGTTGGAAGCATAAGATGAAAATGCATATTCTTGGACATAACCCCGCCGTTTGGGCTATTGTGTGTATTGACTTGCTAGGAGATGATGATTTACTTGTTGGCAACTCTAGTTATGAAAACTATGATGAGCTTGCTATTAATATGATAATCAAGATAAATTGAATGACGGTGATAAGAAGGAGATTGAGCGTCTAACTAAAGAACTAAACACTCTTAAGTTAGCTCATGAAACTACCTTGGAAGATCATCGAGAACTTTTAAAGACTCATGATAAGCTACGCCTTGAAAAGCTCAACCTTGAGCAAGAACATGAGTTTTTAAAGGCAATCAATGATGATCTTCACAAGAAAAGTTCTTCTTATATTGCCAAGCGTTTACTCTTGTCTATTTACATGCCACAAGTTAAATCTAGTAACAAGAACAAGAAAGATTCTTCATCTAGTAGTAACAACAATCATGCTAAATCCAATGTTGTTGCTTCTAGTAGCTCTCTTGATTCCACTAATGATTCTCTTAGCCAAGTTACACTTGAGCAAGAAAATAGCTTATTGACGGGAATTATAGAGAAAGGTGTTTACAAGAGCCTTGCCGGAAGTAAGCAATTTGAGGAAATTGTACGCAAGCAAGGAAGACACCGGAAGAATCAAGGTGTTGGTTTTGAACAAAAGATCAATGCCAATGGAGTTGAGTGGGAAGAATATCAATACCCCAAGACGAAGTTTGTTCCTCAACAAGAGAAGTATGATCCTACTTCTTTCAAAGTAACACAATCTCAAGATGATCTTCCACCACAAGACCACAAGCAAAAAGACAAGGACAAGCTTCAAGAGGAGATTGATGCATTCAAGGAAGCACTAAAGGCCTTGATCAAATGGATTCCCAAGACTACATCAAGTTCTACTTCAAGTACGACTACAACCCCAAGGATTCCCATCAAGATGGTGTGGATCCCGAAGAACAAGAACTAGAGAGTTCTTGAGGGTGACTCCGCCAACCTACTTCACTCTTATCATTTTGGCAAGGACAAGTGCAAAGAACTTTCATATCTTGCACTAGTTCAAGGAGTCACAAACCCTCTTGTTTGTAAGACAAGGGACAAGGTAACCTAATGCTTCCATGGACATCATCTTGTGTACACATCACTCTATGTCTATGGATATCCTTGTTTGTTCCCTTGTGGGACTAACCCATGTAGGTATTGAAAGTGCAACTCACTCCAATGGAATGCTCCGAATGATCTACATCAACATTGAGCATCCACATCTTCATTACCTACATGAAGTCATCATCGACAAAACCCAAGGTTAGTTGATCCCTCTTAGGGGGGATATCACATCTAGGCGGAGCTTTACTCTAATCAATTGAGTTAAAGCAACTCTAATGGTGTGAGTACAACAATGCTCTATGTAAAAGTGGTAACCCCACTTGTGCTTAAACTATGAGTATGACCTATGATCAAATGTTCTCATTTGACTCCTAAGTCAATATACTCATATATAGATGACCTAGTCATCGCCAATTGCTTGATAGATGCTAGAGTGTCTGTGCATGCTTTGTCACATATTTCATTTGCCATTTTAATTGTGTGAGCATGTTGAATGCATATTTTTCTCATTCGAGGAGATCCATTTGTTGCTTTGATTGTTTTGTTTTTCTTCTTTTGCCAAATGGATGGACAAGAATGCCTAAGAACTCCCTCTAGCTATCTATGCTTTTCTCGTCTCAAACTCTATTCATGCTACATCACAAAGTTTGATCAAGTCAGATTCGAACCACTCTGTGTGAGGAGCACTCGGAGTTCCTGATTCGTCATAGACTTAAACTTCCAAAACCTCTTTGTGCATTTCGGTATGACCGATTCATCCTTTTTGGTCCTACCAAGATCACTTAGTTGATCTAGGTTTTCAATCTTGGTGCAACCGATTAGAAACTTTCGGTCACATCGAGTTGCAGTAACTGCCTATAGTTTTGCATCTCGGTGCCACCGAGTTGTTCCACTCGGTCACACCGACAGGGTCAGGTTATATATACTAACGGGCCAAATTTTGGAAAATTTTCCGAAACCCTTCGCCCGCGCATAACCTACTCTGCATCTTCGGGTCTCCGGTTCGTCTTATCGCCGCCAGCGACCTCCCACCACTGGTCTCCGCCGCCGTCAACGGCAATCTGCTCTACCGTTACCGCCGTAGCGAACACTCGCCGGATTAGGGTAAGTGTCCGATCCCTTGTGCTATCTTTTTCACTCCGATTCCTAGCACAAGGACAATGCCATGTTTCTTGCCGTGATTGAGATTCATCCATCCAGCTAAAACTTCCTTAGTACTAGATTGATTCGAAAAATTTTAGGGTTAGCTCTTCGCAAAACTCATCTCGGACCGACTGAACTGTAGCAATCGGTCTCACCAATCGGCCTTGGCCATTGCACATGCGCTCTTCAGTCTAACCGAAACACGCAAATCGGTGTGACCAAGTTCAAGATTCTGTGAAACCCTAGCAATCACGGTGCCACCGAACTATGACTCGGCCCTACCGAGTTCACTAGTTTAGGTTCCAAGTGTTGCTTCGGTATCACCGAGTTTGTCAATTCGGTAGCTCCGAGATCACTTTTGTAGAGAACTAAAACTAAACTTTTTGACTCAATTGTTTTGAAAAACTCCTGCACTTTGTGATGCTCATCTTCTCTACCTCATCTATAATCTATTCATGGGGTCTGCTGACAGTTTGCCTGCACGATGTCTGACCAAAGTGACAGCCAGAACAAATCTGAAGAACAGGTCCAGATGAGTGAGGGCACTAGTCCCTCCAGCTCTTCTGATGATGGAAGCAGGAGCACTCCAAGTAACTTGCCAAAGGCAGCTACCAGGACCAAGAAGAAGAAACTTCTGATTCATAGGATGAAGATTATGTGGCCATTGAGGATGAGACCACTTCAAGGAAAAATGTGCTGAAAAAGGAGTATGGCTCAGCTGCCACAGTTAAGACAGGGATGCATAAGAAGGCACCAGCAAAGAGAGTTCCAATGTCAAAGGCCAGGGCATCCACTGCTGAAACCTCCAAGACAACTGAAGAGGCAGTTGGAGAAGGGAAGAAAAGGAAGGAAAGGGTCAAGAAGACCACTGCCAGAGTGCTTGGCCGATCATCAATAATGAGAGGCTTAGATGAAGAGGAAGAGCATGCTGCACCAGCACCCAAAGCACAAAAGCTCATGGGAGATGCAATCAGATCAGGGGCTACTCCATCTAAGCCCAAAGCTGGTCCCAAGGCTACTGCTCCGGCTCAGAAGCCTAAACCCAAGAGAAGCACTAGAAACATTCCTGCTAAGTTGAAAAACAAGGCCCCAGTGCCTGAAGCTGCTGAAGAAGAAGAAGATGACTCAGTTGTGTTGAGGAAGCTGAAGCCCAAGATCCCTGACCGCAATAACACACACCCTGTGGCAGAAAACATGAAAATCAGGAAGGATGCAGGACTGAGGTTATGGAGATAGTCTGATCCATATGCTGTCAGGAGGAGGACTGCTGTGGACTACAGGTTCCGCACCAAGGAACATCAAGACTTTTATGAGACAATCCCGCTTGACAAGAAGCCCATTGTGTGTGACATGAAATGGGTTGACTGGAAGTACATCAAGGAGAATGAAGATCATTATCCAGGTGTATATGAAAGCTTCAAGGCATGTGGAGTTGATACCTTTGTGGCCCAGAAGCTCACCAAGTGGAACGATGAGCTGATCATGCAGTTCTACTCCACTGCCCACTTCTATCAGATGGGAGGATAGTTTGGATGTCTGATGGTACCAGGTACCAATCTTCAGTTGATGAATGGGCTAAGCTGATCAATGCCCCTGCAGAGCATGAATATGACTTGGATGTATATGCTGAGAAGAAGAAAGACCACAACACAGTGGCCAGCATGTACAAAGAGATCCGAGATGCTACTTTGGATACTCACAAGTTTGGATCTGTCCACTTCTTGTTGTCTGGTCTGCCTACTATAAATTGGATCCTCAGACACACATTGCTACCCAAGTCAGGTGATCACAAGATGATCAGAGGACATGCCATCAACTTGCTACATTTGTTTGATGTGCCTCAAAAATTCAAAGTCATGAGTCTGATCGTGGAGACAATCAAAAGGACAACAGCTGATCAGAAGAGGATTTGTGGGTATGCCCCACAAATTCAGGAGCTCGTCAACTCAAAGATGGGAACAGGCAAGTATCTTTTGGATAAGGAGCACCTGCCCATCTACCCTGATTTTGAAGACAATACTATTGTAATGACTGATGAAGATCCATCATCTGTGCAAGCACATGAGAAGAGAGAGAAGGCAAGGGCAGAGAAAGCTGCAAAGATGCCAACTGATGAAGAGGCATCTCAAGTATTCCTGAAGAGCAAGCAAGATCATCTTGGATATCTGATTCAAGCTACACTGAGGATTGAGAAGGGCTTGGCCACCCTGACTCAGAATCAGGAAAGCCTTGAGAGGATTGTGGAAACAAAATTCTATGATCTTGATCAGAAGGTGACTGAGATTCAGACTGCAGTTGAGCAGCTTCAGGAGGAAGCAGAGGAGAAGAAGGGCAAGTCCACTACTGATGCTTTCAAGCGTGTGCCATGAGGTCTGAGGTCTGCTGCAGTGCCAGTCTCAGATACTCGAGCTTCAGTGTTAGCACCAGCAGCCACAGCTCCAGTGCCACCTCCAGCAGCCACTCCACCAGCTCCAACTACTTCATCAGAAGCCTTCGTCCTTGGAGTTCTCTCTACACCACCTCTCGAAGATCAAGCCTGGGAGTCGTTTAGCACTATGCATTTTTGAACTTTTTGGTAACTTGTTGCCAAAGGGGGAGAAAAATGTATAGATCATAGGCTTCGAGAGAGAGTGTTGTTCCTTTTATCTCTCTTGCTATTTTGGTTGAACTTCTTTATTGAGTGCTTGTGTGAGATACTTTATTATGTCCTTGTGAGATACTTATTGATCATGTGTTTGATCATATGCTACCCTTAATGCTTGTTGGATGATATCATCTCTTATATCCTTATATGATCATTCACGAGCTTGGTGATGAGTGCATGCTTTTAATCTCTATCATTTTGAGCGCTCCACCAAGTTGTATGTGACATGGAAGAGTTACCCATGATCCTAATCGATTGTGCATTTGCATTCAAAAGCAAATTTTCAATAATGCACAAATTTAGGGGGAGCTCTTGCTTATCACATACTTCTCAAAGTGACAATGTTTTTTTATCTTATTTATCATTTGTCCAAGCTTTGATCTATATGTTGTCATCAATTACCAAAAAGGGGGAGATTGAAAGTGCAACTATCCCTGGGTGGTTTTGGTAATTCCTAACAACATATAACTCATTGAGCTAATGCTACTTAAAGATAAACATTTCAGGAAAGCTCAATGATTGGCATGGCATGGATGAGAAAAGTGGATCCCTCAAAGTTCTAAGGACAAAGAATTGGCTCAAGCTCAAAGCTCAGGACTCTACATCTTTTCATTTTATGTGATCTAAGATCACATTGAGTCCATAGGAAAAGCCACTACTATTAAGAGGGGATGAGGTGTTGCCTAATGGCTTGCTTGCTCAAAGTGCTTAGTGATATGCTCCAAAAGCCCTCAACTACTTTCTCACATCCAAATTTGTCCCAAACCAAAAGTCAAACTCGGCCCCACCGAATCTTTCTATCCGGCGCCACCGAGTTCAGTTGACATAGCAACTGCCAGAAAGCCTAGTCTTTTCGGTCTCACTGATAGGGATCTCGGTCTCACCGAGATGGGATTGTAATCTCTCTATTTCCGTTCGTAACGTTTTAGTCAAACCGAGATGAGCGATCGGTCCCACCGACATTGCAATGCAAACTCTCTGTTTCCCTTTCATAACGTTTTGGTCCAACCGAGATGAGCGAATCGGTCCCACCGAGTTTGCCTGACCAATTCTCTGTTAGTCCATTACCAAAATCGGTCTCACCGAGTTTGTGTAATCGGTCTCACCAATATTACATTATGCCCTAACCCTAACAAAATCGGTCCCACTGAGTTGACATGTCGATTCCACCAAAAATCCTAACGTTCACATTTTGAACTGATTCGGTCCCACCGAGTTTGGTGATTTGTGTGTAACGGTTAGATTTTGTGTGGAGGCTACTTATACCCCTCCACCCACTCTTAATTCGTGAGGAGAGCCATCAGAACATGACTACACTTCCAACATACATTTTCTGAGAGAGAACCACCTACACTTGTGTTGAGGTCAAGATATTCCACTCCAACCACATAAATCTTGATCTCTAGCCTTCCCCAAGTTGCTTTCCACTCAAATCATCTTTCCACCAAATCCAAATCCTGCGAGAGAGAGTTGAGTGTTGGGGAGACTATCATTTGAAGTACAATAGCAAGGAGTTCATCATCAACACACCATTTGTTACCTCTTGGAGAGTGGTGTCTCCTTGATTGGTTAGGTGTCACTTGGGAGCCTCCGTCAAGATTGTGGAGTTGAACCAAGGAGTTTGTAAGGGCAAGGAGATCGCCTACTTCGTGAAGATCCACCCGAGTGAGGCAAGTCCTTCGTGGGCAACGGCCATGGTGGGGTAGACAAGGTTGCTTCTTTGTGGACCCTTCGTGGGTGGAGCCCTCCGTGGACTCGCGCAACCGTTACCCTTAGTGGGTTGAAGTCTCCATCAACGTGGATGTACGATAGCACCACCTATCGGAACCACGCCAAAAATCTCCGTGTCTCCAATTGCGTTTGCACACTCCAAACTCCTCCCTTTACCTTCATATGCAATTGTTTTACTTTTCCGCTGCTATACTGTTAGAATTGCATGTGTAGGTTGATTGCTTGACTTGTGCTAAGTTGCTAAAATCTGCCTAGAACTAAAATTGGGAAAAGGCTATATTTTTATTTGGTCAAGTAGTCTAATCACCCCCCTCTAGACATACTTTCGATCCTATACACGACGAAGAAGATAGGGGATATCAAACCGCTCCTGGACCCTTGGGTTCCTTGTAATGATGTTATTATTTGAGTCAAGAATGGTCTTGAACGAACATGCCGTGCTAGCCGAGGTGATGACGTCGAACCGATCAATGAGTTCCTCCACCACATCATCTTTCAGATCGGGGCAAGAATAATGGGGTCGTTTCTGGCCTGTTCCCTCCATGGAGAAGACGATCAAACAATGGCAGAAGGAAGGGTGATGGCAAATGGAGGAGGGAGGAAGAGCGTGCGACAGCAGTTCCA
Organism: Triticum monococcum; assembly: GCA_034509565.1. Taxonomy (NCBI): domain Eukaryota; kingdom Viridiplantae; phylum Streptophyta; class Magnoliopsida; order Poales; family Poaceae; genus Triticum; species Triticum monococcum. The sequence continues at coordinate 455,406,273 of CM067844.1, read as the reverse complement.
AATCGAGAGGGAAAGGCGAAGAGTCGATGGACAGTTTCCAGTTTGCCACGGTACACGAGGAGGCGCCCCGGCCTACACATCTATTTGGAAATTGTACAAAAGGACTCACCGTCGTCTCACTGGCATGTTGGAATGGGACCACATGTCAACGAAACATGATGTGTAATTTCTCGTGTAAAATGCGATCTGGCCACGTTGGCCAAAGGTGCCGCATTAGTTATCGACCTTTATTTTTTTAACATACAATCTGAGTGGATAGCTCCTGTGGTCATCACACGTGAGCGGATATATAGGTGGGCTAGGTGGGCAGGCGGCAACAATCTAAGTACTAAAAGAATTGATCCAATGCTTGGTTTTGTTTGGATTTTCCAACTATGACCATTGGATAGAGTGAATCAATGGCTTACGTTCAAAGTTATTCTCATACTATAGAATGGTATAGGAACGTGGAGAGATATGGTTGATTTTATATCGCTGAATAATATAAAATATTATGAGTGCAGGCGCTCCACCACGAGGTTTGTTGCTCCTTCTCGGTCATCGGGAATCTATGTTCTTCCACTCTTTCGTTTAAGACATGAGCTTTGTTCATCCTTTTGCTGATACGCGGGACATCTATATGCCTCCATTTTAAAAATCATACTATATGCCTCCATGACACGCGGGACATCTAGCATCAAGGTGGCGAGTCATGCAAGAAAATGGAGATATGCAGTGCGTAAGTGAGTCGTGCACTTCGATGGCACCTAGTACTACGCAATATTTTTTCTCCTCGATGGCACGTGAATAGTGCATGTACTCAATGACAGAGCACGGGATGGTAGCCATGGACATGGTCAACCCTTTTTGAAGAGAGTACTAATATATAACTTTGATGTGTCCCGTCAACTCGCAGAACGACGAGAAGCTTTCTTACTATGCCTTCTCCCTCGCCAACGCGTGCGCGGTGGCTCACAGCACGAGGAGAAACTTTTGCTTACAAGCGGTGGACGTGCAATAGTTCATTTGGTGCCAAATTGCTAGAAGTACTACTGTAGTACCATCATTATTGTTTGACTTCCGGAAGAGGAGAAGAGCCAAGCACAAGGTCACCTACTAACCTAGTACAGTACTACTATAGCCAAAGCTGGTCCACCTTTTTAGAGCATGGCTAATTAATATAGGCGGCTCTTGCAGCAGCACATCATTCAGATAAAGTACTCTCTTCGTAGGAACAAAGGAAGTGAAACAAAAGTTGGAGTGGATGCCAGATTGCCAGTTAAAACATGATTACATAGGAAAAAAATCCTATAGCATTCTATCCTATGAATCAAATGACCAATGTAGGAAAATTATGAGGGGGGTCTCTCCAACAGTGTTCCTCGACTCGCACCTAGCATCACAGTGGTCGAACTTTGATTCATTCATCTGGTACACGTGGCATCTCATATCTGGACACAAGGTGACGCGACCTCTCACTTCGACCGCCATTTGAAGCGGCGCATGATGTCTACTATGCTTCTTGTACACGTTGTTGGGCCTCCAAGTGCAGAGGTTTGTAGGACAGTAGAAAATTTCCCTCAAGTGGATGACCTAAGGTTTATCAATCTGTAGGAGGCATAGGATGAAGATGGTCCCTCTCAAGCAACCCTGCAACCAAATAACAAAAAGTCTCTTGTGTCCCCAACACACCCAATACAATGGTAAATTGTATAGGTGCACTAGTTCGGCGAAGAGATGGTGATACAAGTGGTATATGGATGGTAGATATAGGTTTTTGTAATCTGAAAATATAAAAACAGCAAGGTAACTAATGATAAAAGTGAGCACAAACGGTATTGCAATGCTAGGAAACAAGGCCTAGGGTTCATACTTTCACTAGTGCAAGTCCTCTCAACAATAATAACATAATTGGATCATATAACTATCCCTCAACATGCAAGAAATAATCACTCCAAAGTCACTAATAGCAGAGAACAAACGAAGAGATTATGGTAGGGTACGAAACCACCTCAAAGTTATCCTTTCTTATCAATCTATTCAAGAGTCCGTAGTAAAATAACATGAAGCTATTCTTTCCATTCAATCTATCCTAGAGTTCATACTAGAATAACACCTTAAGACACAAATCAACCAAAACCCTAATGTCACCTAGATACTCCAATGTCACCTCAAGTATCCGTGGGTATGATTATATGATATGCATCACACAATCTCAGATTAATCTATTCAAACCAACACAAAGAACTTCAAAGAGTGGCCCAAAGATTCTATCGGAGAGTCAAGACGAAAATGTGTGCCAACCCCTATGCATAGGTTCATGGGTGGAACCCGCAAGTTGATCACCAAAACATACATCAAGTGGATCACGTGATATCCCATTGCCACCACGGGTATCCCACGCAAGACATACATCAAGTGTTGTCAAATCCTTAAAGACTCAATCCGATAAGATAACTTCAAAGGGAAAACTCAATGCATTACAAGAGAGTAGAGGGGGAGAAACATCATAAGATCCAACTATAATAGCAAAGCTGGCGATACATCAAAATCGTACCACCTCAAGAACATGAGAGTGAGAGATCAAACACATAGCTACTGGTACATACCCTCAGCCCCGAGGAAGAACTACTCCCTCCTCATCATGGAGAGCGCCGGGATGATGAAGATGGCCAACGGTGAGGGGTTCCCCCTCCGGCAGGGTGCCGGAACAGGTCTAGATTGGTTTTCAGTGGCTACGGAGGCTTCTGGCGGCGGAACTCCCGATCTATTCCGCTCCCCGATGTTTTTAGGGTATATGGGTATATATGGGAGGAAGAAGTACGTCGGTGGATCTTCGGGTTGTCCATGAGGCAGGGGGCGCGCCCCCCACCCTCGTGGGCAGCCCGGGACTCTCCTGGTCCATCTCCGATACTCCGTGGGCTTCTTCTGGTCCAAAAATAAGTTTCGTGAAGTTTCAGGTCAATTGGACTCCGTTTGATTTTCCTTTTCTGCGATACTCTAAAACAAGGAAAAACCATTCATAAATTGAGTCTATGACATGCATTTGCAAATGTACCATTCATTACATACAACAAGTCATCAACACACAACGACAACGAGGATACATTTTGGATTATAGATTATTTCCAACAAAACATTCTAGTAAATACTAAAGTTTTCATCACACAACAAATAACAAGCAATGAAATGAACTTCAACTCAACCAATCCCCGGTGTTGGAAATGCTTGCTTTGAACCATAGGTGCTCTAGGAAGGGCCAGCTATTGTCAATATCGAGAGCAACGCATGACTGGTTATCGAGGATGAAGCAGCATATATCAGGACCAGGGTAGGGAACCACTGCAATGTTCGAGGTATAGATACAGTTGCTTCTCATAAATGGTAGTAATGTTGTGTCAACAGCAGCTGGATCGCCTTTCACCATCATTGGATAGTTTGGTCCAAGGAAGAGCGAGTTTTCTCCAAGACTCTCAATACTGTACCAGGGAGAAGGTGTTGGCGCTAGCACACTAGTATCCATCCCGAATACCCTGCAACGGGTGTTGGAATAGGTCTGGAGAGGGCGACCATGGGAGACAACATGTGCTCCCTCAGTAGTAACAATCTCATTGCAGTGTATACAGACAAGAAGAGGTGATCCATCGGAATTAGTTGCCAGGCGGCACTGAGTATATAAGTTCTGCTCGTGATCATCAGCATCGTCACCCCCTTGGTTATAAAAAATTTCAAGTATTTGTGGTGGAATGTTCACAGGACCTTGGAAACACAAGAAGGTTAATTAGTAGAGGGAAACTTGCTAACCCGCATGCATGTGGCTGAAACAATTATAATTACGGTGGAAGACAAACGTACCGAAACTGCGAGGATCCCATGCAAAAATAGTGCCACGAGTGGTGGCAGCAAACACAAGATCCTCGTATTCAATTGCATCACAGTACTCATCCGTGTACAGAAAATGATTTTTGAGCAATATCCATGGACGAACTGTGGAATCAGTAACGACGGCAACAAGCTTGTCGAAGATAGCAACAACTTCATAGTTCTCGTAATTCCAAGAGCGGTTGGGAACTCGACAAATTGCTATCTTCCGTAGACGACAACGACCATGATCGTATTTGAACATACGTACATCATCTGTGTGTTCAACCTTAGGGCACTCTGAGATTCTTGGAAGTGGAATCCGTTGATGAGTGTACACATTCACAAGTTCCCACTCGCAATTGTACCCAATATAAACAACCCAATCTCCATTTGCGCTAGCCCAGGCCTTACCCTTAAGCGATGGCATCTTGACATCACACGTATCGTTATAAAGCGGCATCAACTTGCACAAGGTGAGGCCTCCGTCGTCCGCGCCCATGAGGACAGGCTTATAGCGAAGAAGATAAGTGATATCAAACCACTCCTGGACCCTTGGGTTCCTTGTAATGATGTTATTAGTTGAGTCGAGAATGGTCTTGAACGAACCTGCCATTCTAGCCGAGGTGATGACGTCACACCAATCAATGAGTTCCTCCACCACGTCATCTTTCAGATCGGTGCAAGAATAACAGGGTCCACTACAAAAAAAAAGAAACATCTGTGACATTTTGGGCCGAACGAATTTTTTTTCTATCATACATATGACACTTCTATGACGATAATTGTGACAAAACCCGGTATCATCATAGATGTGGTGGGCAACTACTTCTATGACAAAAAATCATGACAGTAAATGGGCTTTTCGTCCTGGGCGGGCCGGAGACGCAGCTGCATGACATTCTTTGGGCCGGCCATGATGGAAAAAACCGTGGTAGAAGCGAGGGAGAGGAAAATTTCGGGGAGTTCCCGGTTATGGTGGGAGGTCGGGGGCCGAGCGATGCGCGTTTCTCTCGTACACGTACGCGTGTGTGTGCGAGGCATTGGCTCTAACTAAACCCGAGCGATTGCACTGCAGGCTACACGTTACTGAACCCGAGCGATCGATCGATGGCTGTTAACTGAACCAGATCGAGCGATTCCTTGGCTACTGCTGCTAGCTGAAGCCGATCGATGGGATGAACAGTGAGCGTTGCGGGGGGTTTGGATGAACAGTGAGCTGTGGCGTTGCCTCTGGATGAATAGGACCCCGTGGTGTGGTGGAGGGCAGGATGAACAGTAGACGGTGGAGGGGTGCCCGTGGAGGGGTGGATGAACAGGACCCCGTGGTGTGGAGGGCAGGATGAATAGTAGACGATGGAGGGGTGCCCATGGAGGGGTGATTGAACAGGACCCCGTGGTGTGGAGGGCTGGATGAACAGTAGACGGTGGAGGGGTGGTTGAACAGTAGCCGTTGGAGTAGCGCGCGGTGGAGGCTGGATGAACAGGAGCCCGTGGAGGCTGGAGGAGGTCGACGGTGGATGAACAGTAGCTCGTAGAGGCTGGAGGGGGTCGACGGTGGAGATGAACAATATCCCATGGAGTCCCGTTTTGCGGTACGCCAGACCCCTCCCAATGAACAGGACCCCCGTTTCGACCGTAGCGCTCCAACACAAGTCTGTTTCCTCCGTTTTGCGGTACGCCACACCCCTCCCGATCAACAGGACCCCCGTTTCGACCGTAGGAGGTCTGTTTCCTCCGTTTTGCGGTACGCCACACCCCTCCCGATCAACGGGACCCCCGTTTCGACCGTAGGAGGTCCGTTTCCTCCGTTTTGTGATACGCCACACCCCTCCCGATCAACAGGACCCCTGTTTCGACCGTAGGAGGTCTGTTTCCTCTGTTGTGCGATACGCCAGGCCTTGTTTCCATCACCTCTTCCATCCAAGCCCTCCCAATGAACACGACCACGCGTTCCGTTCCGACCCATGAACACGACGACGACGCTGTTTCTCCGTTCTGACCCAGCCATGTACACGAGTCCTCGCCGTACGTATGCGCGAGTAGGCGTTCGAGACCCCGCCCGTATGTACACATACATGGCCGTATTTTCTTTCTTGCACCCTGGCCGATGTACGTACGTGTACATGCTACGTGCGTGCCTCTACTACGACACGTGCGCGCCTCTACATCGACCAGTATGTACGTACATGTTCGCGACCAGAATGACAACGCTACGTACGCTTCGACCAGGTGGGTCCTGACTGTCAGGCACTTCCTTGCGTGCGAAGATGTAGCTGGTGGGTCCTAGCAGTTAGGGGGCGAATCATTTTTTTGCCCGGACGCACTTCCTTGCGTGCTAAGATGTAGCCGGTGGGTCCCAGCAGTCGGGGGGCCGGTGGCTCCCAGCAGTCAGGGGGGCGAATCGTTTTGGTTTTCTTTTTTTTGCCTAGACGCACTTCCTTGCGTGCGAAGCTGGTGGGTCCCAGCAGTCAGGGGGGAAATGTTTTTTCATGAAATACAGTGGCACGTCCGGTGGGTCTTTGCTGTCAGGTGGAGGAATCATTATTTTCCGCGTAATAAGGAGGCACTTCCTTGGTGCCACTGTGGACCCAGCTGTCAGCCTCTCCACGTATAGTCCACGTCCGATGGAAGTCGTTCCTTGACCACGTTGACCATGCCATGCCGAGAGCACCAGGGCGGTGGACGACGGCGAGGCCTAGGAAGGGGACAACGGGAAGCCGGGGAAGATGCGACAGTGGAAGCCCCCGCGTGCGCGGAGAGGAGTACGAGGGTTCACTGGTTCGGCTGCGGTGTGAGGCTGCCGTCACCGCAGGGCCTGGCCAGCGGTGGGAATAGTAGGGGGCGGTGAGGCCTCCGAGGCAGCACAGCCGGCCACGGGAGGCAGGAGCATGCGGCATGACCGACGCTGCTTTGGGCGGCTGGAGCAAGAAGACCAGAGGTTGAAGAAGCACTACGGCCGTTGGATGGACATCATACAGTCAGTGGAGCTAGAATCGTTCATATTGACTAAAGTTGACAAAGGCCCCCATCCCAGTCAACTTAGTAGGCCCACAAGTCAGCCTCCCACCATGGTGGGTCCCGGCTAGCAGGGGAAGTATTCATTTTTTTGTGCGTAATAAGGAGGCACTTTCGGTGGGTCCGAGCTGACAGCAGGGGGAATGTTTTTTCATGAAATACGCTGGCCCGTCCGGTGGGTCCAAGCAGTCAGGGGGAAACGTTTTTTTCATGAAATAAGGTGGCTCGTCTGGTGGGTCCCTGCTGTAAGGTGGAGGAATAATTATTTTGCGCGTAATAAGGAGGCACTTCCTTGCGGCCGCCTGGACCCAGCTGTCAGCCTCTTCACGTACAGTACTCTTCCGATGAAAGTCGGTCGTTAACCACGTTGACCACGCCGCGTCGAGAGCACTAGGGCGGTGGTCTGGACGACGGCGAGGCCTAGGAAGGGGATGACGCGGAGCCGGGGAAGACGCAGCAGTGGAAGCCCGCGCGGAGAGGAGTATGAGGGTTCACTGGTTCAGCTGCGGCGTGAGGCTGCCGTCGCCACAGAATAACAGGGGGTGTGGGTGAGTAGAGGGATGGCCTGGCGAGCGGTGGGAGTAGTAGGGGGCGGTGAGGCCTCCGCCGCATCGCAGCCGGCCACGGGAGGCAAGAGCACGAGGCATGACCGGCGCTGGTTTGGGAGGCTGGAGCAAGAAGAACAGAGGTTGAAGAAGCACTACGGCCGTTGGATGGACATATTGACTAAGTTGAGAAAGCCCTCCGTCCCCGTCAACTTAGTAGGACCACAAGTCAGCCTGCCACTATACTAGGTCCCAGCTAACAGGGGGAGTATTCATTTTTTTGTGCGTAATAAGGAGGCACTTCCTTGCGTGCGAAGATATAGCTGGTGGGTCCGAGCTGTCAGCGTCGGTAACGTTTTTTTGCGAAATACAGAGGCCCTTTCGGTGGGTCCCAGATGTCAGGTGGAGGAATCATTATTTTGCACGTAATAAGGATGCATTTCCTTGCGTGCGGCCGTGGACCCAGCTGTCGGCCTCTCCACCTAAAGTCCACTTCAGATGCATGTCGGTCATTGACCACGTTGACCAGGCCGTGTAGAGAGCACCAGGGCGGTGGACGATGGCGAGGCCTAGGAAGGGAACAACACGGAGGCAGGGAAGACCCGGCAGTTGTTTCCCACGCGGAGGGGAGTACGGCTGTACGAGGGTTTACTGGCTCGTCTGCCATCGCCGGAGAATAACAGCAGGTGTGGGTGAGTAGAGGGATGGCTAGGCCAGCGATGGGAGTACAGTGGGGCGGTGAGGCCTGCGCGGAAGCAGAGCCAGCCGCGGGGAGGAGGGAGCAGGCAGTCCCGCCGGCGCCTGTTTGAGCGGCTGGAGCAGGAAGAGAAGAGATTGAAGAAGCACGACGGCCGTTGGATGGCCATCCAATAGTCACTGCTTGTGCGTCAACCTTTTTTTAGGAAAGCCTCAAATCTGTGGGAAACAGAATACAGCCCATCTACCATTATTTCTAATAATTTACAGCCCATTTGCTAATTATTAAGGTTTTTTGGAGCCCATATTCTTTTTGTTAGCATTACAACCCATATTGTGGCCACGGTTAAAAAATTATACGAATTTTTGCATATTTCAGTGCGGTCCGAACTGTTTTTAATCCCGAAATTTCGACTCACATTCAAACTGATTTTAAAAATAAAGGTATATCAATATAAAATCCAACAAATTCTCCATGCATAAAAATTAATGTAATTTAAAATCTCAAAATGAAAAAAAAGATATTTGAAACTAATTGCCGGTTTGATGTGTTTTAAAAATGTACAACCCATTTCTCATTACTGATGGGCCATTTTCTCGGCCAGCCGAATGAAAGCTCTCCTCGTCTTGAAAGATTTGCAGCCCAACAGGCCTGACAAAGCGACTTGCTTGGCAAATCACAAAAAAAGTGGGGTGTGGCCGTGGACCCAGCTGTCAGCCTCTCCACGTATAGTACTCTTCCGATGGAAGTCGTTCCTTGACCATGTTGACCACGCCGCGCGGAGAGCACCACGGCGGTGGACGATGACGAGGCCTAGGAAGGGGACGACGCGGTAGTGTAAGCCCGCGCGGAGAGGAGTACGAGGGCTCACTGGTTCGGCTGCGGTGTGAGGCTGCTATCGCCGCAGGGCCTGGCCAACGGTGGGAATAGTAGGGGGCGGTGAGGCCTCCACGACAGCACAGCCGGCCACGGGAGGCAGGAGCATGCGGCATGACCGGCGCTGCTTTGGGCGGCTGGGGCAAGAAGACCAGAGGTTGAAGAAGCACTATGGCCGTTGGATGGACATCATTGACCACGCCGCACCGAGAGCACCAGGGCAGTGGACGACGGTGAGGCCTACGAAGGGAACGACACGGAGCCGGGGAAGACACGGCAGTGGCTGCCCACGCAATGGAGAGTACGAGGGTTGACTGGTTCGGCTGCCGTCACCGGAAAATAACATGAGGTGTGTGTGTGTGAGTAGAGGGATAGATAGGCCAGGGATGCGACTATGATGGGGCCGTGAGGCCTTCCCGGCAGCACTGCCGGCCACGGGAGGCGGGAGCAGGCGGTTCCGACGGCGCTGGTTTGGGCGGCAGGGGCAGGAGGATCAGAGATTGAAGAAGCACGATTGCTGTTAGATTGACATCTAACGGTCTGACGCTGGTAGAGTCGATTGTTGACTAAGTTTCTTTTTTGAGAAACCTTGTGTACGCATGAACTTAGTAGGCCCACAAGTCAGCCTCCAAATCTATGGCAGACAACATAAAGCCCATTTGCTATTTTTTATAATTTGCAGCCCATTTGCTAATTCTTAAGTAATTTATTACATCCCATTTTCTACCTAGGACCACGGTCAAAAAGTCCAACCTTATTTTGCATATTTTGGTGGAGTCTGAACTGTTGTAATCCCGAAATGATAAACATTTTTAAGAACTTATTGATTTGCCAAAAAATCGTTTTGTTTTTGTAAGCAAATAAGACGTGGGACAAATTTAGTTGGTTTAAGGGAAAACCAGTGGTAAAAAATCAGCGTTGGGTGGGAAAAAACAACAAAAATAAGGATGTAAATATGAAAAGGGAATTTTATGTGTTTTCAATATAATGATACATGTATACGAACTAGTAAAACTATAGGTAGAGCTTAGAAAACGGATGTAGGACATGCGTTTCAAGAGGAAAATAGAACTGGGCTGTGTGTTTGATTCAGTAAAAAAAACTGCCTGCAGATGTTGTAAGACAAAATATAACAAACGCTGGCAGGCCAGAGGACAGTAGATACCTGCTGGATCTTTGTGCCCCGTTGTCGTCATGGGCTGGGCCAATTAAAAACAAAACAACCCTGGCAATCTACAGCCCAGTTGAAACTTGCTCGACCTGAAAAAACAATATACGTGCTCAGTAAATGAGAGAATTCTGCAAGTACAGACTGATAACTAGGATGCAGCACGGATATTGTTTTTTATCGTGATAATAAGTGCATGCACTTGTTACGAGAAAATTGGAGAACTGGGAATCCGAACGGCGGGTGCTTATGCTACCCATCAAATAAAAATCAGGTGCCTGAAAATTCATTTCGAAAAAAATGATTCAGCTTTATATCCACGTCGACCCTCGGCATGATGGTTGGAAGCAAATTCAAGTTCATACCAAAAGATCGTTCACAACAATACCAACTTGCGGACGACAAGGTAGTACATCTACCAATACCAAACTAACTTATAATCTTTTTACTCCTGGCCCTAGTGTTCGTCTGGTAGAAAATCTTGTAGAGGACTAGCTCCCACTCCTTCTCTTGCTCCAGGTCCCCGAGGTGGTACTGGTGCATCACCCAGTTGGTCCTCTGCTGGTCGAAGTTCTGGTTGGTGTGCAGCATTAGAACCTTTTCTGCTACCTGTCTGCCGGCCGTTGACCATCACCGGCAAGGTATTGCTGGTCTTGTGCCACATCGCGTGCATGCCGCACTCCGACTGTATCTTGCAACGCATCCACGCGCCCCTTTTGAACGCCCTAGAATTGCGCTGGAAGAAATGCTTCCTTAGGCCACTCACTGTGATACCTGTAGTATTGTGGAATACAGGTTTTAGTGTACCTAGTTGGCATTTTCATAACATCTTTAGCATGTTGCAGTCACTTGTTTCACTTTTTATTAACTGTCAAATTGTAATTGCTTCACCAGGTCTGCATGTAAAAAGAAAAATAGAGCTATAAACAAAGGAATATGTTTGTTCAAGTAGACGGCCGATCGGTGTCTTACCTGGAAGTTTCTCAGGTTGGGTGTAACATATGTCGTGCTCGCTGTCGATGGTTGGTATGAACAAATCGATGACAGACTGAAATCTCGCGCTGTCAGCACTCACTTTGGCCTCAAGTTTCTCAGGCTGGGCCAATCCTTCTTCGACTTGCATCGGTAATTCCAGAATACCCGAACATGCCGCCAGGATTCTTGTGTCACCTCACGCGCAGCGTGGTGTCACGTCAATTCAATGTGTGGACATGATGAATAATTTGACCGACGTATACTAGTACTGCTACTGTACTACTTACTAGTCGTATTTAGTGTCACAATTTATACATAGGTTTAACTAACAAGTACGCACTTGAAGCCTAACTGATATATGCATATATATATGGCTTCTGCACAACATCTCCATCATCATTATCAGTACATCCTACGCAGGTGAGTTAGGATGCACTTGATCCCAGGAAGGTATCTATCCTTCAAACCAGAGGAGTGCTTCAAATTAACAACAGTACATAATATCCAACAAAAGAGGGTCGTGCTACAGCAGCAGAATACATGGCTCAGTCTAGATATCAGCACAAATCAAGTTATGCATATTCGTTGTTGGCATGAACCACATCGCCGCATGTCGGGTTTGCAAAAGCCATCCATCGCATGGAAGCTTGATGCCTTTCACGCACTGAAGATTATCTGGCAACAAGCTGTGTCGACGAATCTCTGGATATGGTGATTCATGAAACCCATGGTATGATGTGTAAACACAGCCCCCCTCGCGAATGGAAGTTGCATAGCACAGTAATCATCGCCGCTGATATGATCGATGATTGGTTGGATGATCGGATAATTGAGCTCGAGGAACAAGGAGTGGTTGCCGAGGCTGTAAACCCGCCTCCAGTTGAATACGCCTGGCCCAATGGAGCTGGGATCTTTCTCGAACACGAAGCAGCCATAGCCATCAATGTCACGAACGCCCCACGCATTGTACTGCATGTGGTTTGATGTAATGGTTTGGTCAATTTGGTATGTGCGAGTGAGCATCAAATGACCGCCGTCAGCTGAACAAGCGATAAACCACCACCCATCGGCTGGTATGATTCCAGGTCCTGGAATCATGAAGACCAGCGCATTTGCGTCTGCTGCAACAATTCAAATTGGAGACCAAAAGGACAAAAATAAACAATCATGTTCAGAGTATGTGTGGAATTAAGATTATTATAACAGTGACACATATCATATACAGAGAATTGCAATGCCGTGGTCATAATCATACCCCAAGTTAAAAAAATAAGCCAATGGCTTTGATATTCTAGCAATATGTCATGGTTCAAACATCATGTAACAATGAGAGGAAAACAGCTATGACAGCGCCTACTCATATTCTACCATAGCACTTACTACTACTGTTCTCATATCAACTCTAAGCAATAACATGCGTTGTTATAAAAATCTTGTAAACAAGAGTAACATATAGCAATCATGATGTTATGCTCATAATATGTATTCTAACAATCATTAGATGCCAATTGTTCTCATATCAACTCTAACAATAACATGTGTGGTCATAAAAATCTAGGAAATGAGAGGAACATATAGCAATGATGTGGTTATAGACATGCTATGCATTCTAAATTTGTAACAAATGAACAGGCAGTCGTATTCATAAGGTAAAGATGAGATGAGATAGAACAATTACACGACGATAGATTCCACCAGTATAGGTAGCCAATCTGTGCGTCGACCGCGTAAATGATGCCATCGTGCACTATAGCATCAGACAGAAATGTTTCCTCAACAGGATTGATGATGAGCCATAACCATGTATGGCGACCGGATTCCAGATAGACTAATCCCTTGTTGAACAAGGCGATGAGCTTGTAATCTGGCCGGTTGCATACGAGTAGACGGTACAAAGACATCGAGCATGCGGCCAGACGGACGATGCTGAGTAGGTCCATACGACTACATATCTGCTCCAAGAGAACATCGGGGAGGGAATTCCAATCGCGGCTCTGCGTGTCAGTCGGTTCTTCCATTGGGGTTTTCGGTGCCTGCGAGCCAGCGGGGAAGTGGATTCGGGCGGGCGAGCGAAGAAGCTTCTCCTCGTGTGGCCGAGCAGTGAGCGGGGGGATATGGTACGCGCGAGCTACCAAGGAAGATGGCGCGGGCGGGCGAGCAGTGAGCGGGGGTAAATGGTGTGCGGCCGACGATGTGGAAGAGAGGAGGAAGAAGAAGAGAGGAGGAAGAAGAGTGGAAGACGGGGAAGAAAGTGCATTCAATCTCAATTCTACTAGTACTACTACCAGGATATACCGTCCTTCGGAGTGTAAATAGTTACACCGATGACATGTGGGTCTACCACAACAGGGCCCATATGTCAGTAAATGGAGGACAGAGGTGCGTAGGCGTATTTGTGGAAGCATGCTCTACTTGCAAACATGATGGCAGTACTGGGTAAGGCTGATTTAGTAACACTAACACGCTGGTTCAGCTTATTAATTACGCGTCCCATCTGCTGCAGCGTGTATTGTCACTTCACTGCGAAGACTAGTTGAATAGTTCTCTCTGACCGAGATGGGGAATAAATGGATCGCGAGGAATTCCTTTCTACAGTATCCCTATGCCTCTACGCTCACTTCACTCATTTTGCTCTGTACCTAGTCACTTGTTGAAATCTGTAGAAAGACAAATACTACGTATTTGAGAATAGAGGGAGGCTTTTACTCCATACTACTCCCTCCGTTCCAAAATAGATGACTCAACTTTGTACTATATTTGCGAACAGAGGGAGTATCACCATATGGAGGGAACAGAGGAAGCTTGAAATATGAACATGTCAATGGGAGGGAGTAAGCCCCATGCATGCATGCATTCAACATGCAACACTCACACGTACACATGGACGCACGCAACACTCACGCACCCATGCGGCACACAGCACATGACACAACACACACGCTCACGCTCAAGTGCTCAACCTACTCCCTACGTCCGTGAAAGACTGTACATTTAGAGATTTACACATTGACCAGGGCATAATTAATGCCCAAAAGTAGCAGACTTATGTGTGCATGCGACCATTGAGACAAGAAGATTAAGTGAAGGCCGTTGCATGCTGTAATTAAGGATAGACATGTAGCCTATACCTATAGCACAAGTTGGTGCATTAGTCAATCAATATCGATTTAGTAGATTAAAGGCTAAATGCATTGGAAGTGTAGATGTACATCATGTAGTACACTCTTTGTTGGAAGACCGAGGGAGGACATGTGCATGCACTCACATACACAGCCAGGGCGGTTCGCGCGCAAGGGTTGGACTCGTGTCGCACCTGTGTAAAGTTTTGTTTAACTGATTTCTTTGTTCTGCCAACTGACAGGTGGGACCCAGAAACCAGGTGACAATTTAACCAGTCAACAAAGTGCCACGTCGACTATGTGGCCGGTCAGTAGGGTGCAATACGGTGCTCTACGATGAGCTAGTGATCGCATAATCGCCGCAAAACTATATATAATGACCGTAAAGAGCGTATTGTTACATATGTTGACCGCCAGTGTATTTTTCTCGTTTCAAATTAAGCCATATTAATCGGAAAGGATGCAGTATGGGCTACTACTACTAGTAGTAGTACTGCTTTGATGTGTCCCGTCAACTCGCCGAATGAGGAGAAGCTTGCTTACTATGCCTCTCCCTCACCCACACGCGCGGTGGTTCACAGGACGAGGAGAGGGTTTTGACTACAGTGCCCTCTCCCTCTCCCTCGCCCTCGCGGTGGACGTGCAACAGTTCAATCGGTGTTAGATTGCCAGAAGCATATTCTACTGTAGTATCATCATTGTTGGACCTTCCGAAGAGGCGAAGAGCGAAGTGCAAGGTTCACACGAGTATGAACTGTTGAACCTCCCGAAGAGGCAAAGAGCCAAGCGCAAGGTTTTATAGGAGTTGTCGTCCTAGTAGGAGTGTACTAGTACAACTATAGCGAACGATGCTACTGTATGATGCCGCCACGTCACGTATATCCAAAGTTGTGCCACCTTTTTTCTCAAAGAGCGTGTTGGAGCCCGTGCAACAACCACACAAGTTGCACATAGACATAACACATTTACTAGTAATAAATTCTAAAGGACAAATGCAAGTATGCCACACAAGTTCATCTCCAACTCATGTGATAAATTTGTGCACGACTAGTCTACATATATTCACAGCGCTACCGTTCAAAATTACCGTACTCCACTTACACGTTATAGATGGGCTACATGTCCTCCTCCAGGTTCCAGTCCCAGGTGTTCTTCATGGATGGCATGATCCATAGCGGTGGGCAACGGGAATCATTGCCTCAGATTTCTAGTCCGGTTCCACACGATGGAGACTCATCCAAGCTGAAGCGGCATAAATCAAGGATAGCGTGTCCCAGCATGTCGTTCATTCGGCGGTGCGCACTGAAGACACAACCATGCTTCATGAATGGCAGGCCTTCCGTGTCGTGCACGGAAGGTGGCATCCGCTTCACAATGGGGTAGCTGTCCCCGATGAAAAGCGAGTATTCTCCAAGAGTGTTCCTCAACACCCACGTAGCATCACGGGGGTCGAACTCGGCGCCGTTCATCTGGTACACGCGGCATCCCAGATCTGGACACATGGTGACGTACATAGTCAGGGTCCATGCATAATAATGTTGTGCTCAAATGTGGCGGTTAGTAATACTATGCAGCAAATAGTACTACTCCGGTATAGAGGAAGTAAAATAACCGGCTTATTATATATAGCCACTCTTGGCTACATGGATGAGATAGTAAGACATGGAAAAACAAAAATGGTGGCAGCTAGTGGGTTCAAGTCTTCAAGGGCCTAGCTAGCTATACGCATCCTCCAAGGTAAAAAGTACTCCTACTAGTACTACAAAGTATACTACTAGTACAACAATGAAAGAGAAGGCGCGAGGGTTAAAAAATGGAATACCCGGGTAGATGGTGACTGTCCGATCGTGGTAGATTATGTGACCATGTTGCACATCAGTGATACCATGGGTAAGGACTGCTAAGATAGTTGATCCCAATATGCCAAAGTCAGCTACAAGGTTCCAGGTTAGACCAAACCGTGGATGCAAATGCACATCCAGGATTGGCGATCTTATTTTGATCGGGGGATGACTGGTCCCTGCAAAATAATGGAGTACCGTTAGGGATGCAAATGATGGTTTGTGCATTCCGTTTGTAATCTCCCGTACCGTAGGATGTCAACCAGATGAAACAAGTCCCCTGGCTTGTCACCGCGAAGATGCGGCCTAGATGGCGCACGACGTCTTCGAACGTGTAGGGGTACAAATCTGCCGCCACCAACATGCGCCAGCCTCTGCCGTTACTACCTCCTGCATTGATGGCAATCCTTATGTCGAACACCGCGATGAGATAGTAATCGTCATAGCCGCGTCACTTTGTCGGCGGGTCCACAATTGCTATCTTCTTCAATCTCATGTAGGCATCATCATACAGTATTCTTGCCCAGCCAGTCCGGAAGGCCGATCCCAATGGTGGAGATGGGGTCTACCGGAACGGCCGCACTGCTGGGGATGTTGTGCAAAATCATGGTGGTATCCGGCCGGAGGTATGCAAGCCAATCTTCGTTGGCACCGACCCAGACCTATATATAAGATGGTGGGCAGCGGAAAAATTACGAGATGGAAATGGAATAACTAAGTACTACATGATAAAACTCCATTACTGACCTGCTCATCGGACAAAATCCGACTACCTCTCAACGTCGTCAACTCTAGCAGAGTCAACATGCAACCATGGCCAGGGAGCGGTGGACTGTTCGAAGAATTGTCCCATAGAGGAACCTTCTCCTCGAGGACGCATGGAGGACCAAAAAGCATGGCCTTTTCCCAAGCCTGTTTAAGCAGCGTCTTGAAAAAGTTGGTGCAGGAAGCACCGAGTCTTGCGGCGGTGAGGACGTCGGAGCGGCGTGCGACTTCTCCCAGAGAATCGTCGTCCAAGGTCTCCTAGCCCCGACGAGGCCGCCTAGTGAATCCATGGGAGTAGCGACGACCTGCCTTCTCTTCGGGGGGAGGGGAACTGGCGAGGAGGAGATAAGAGCGTAGTAACCGCAGGGCCTTGTCCCTTCCAACTGTAGATCGTTCCTCAGCGAAGGGGTGAGGCTATTATTTACTACTCTAAATAATAGCACTAGTAAGAAATTTTTCGCACTAGGTAGTAGTTTTTGGTAGCATGGAGTACTAGTACTAGCATTATGGAACGTTATGGGATTGCATTATACTGTAAATAATAGCACTAGTAAGAAATTTTTGGCACTAGGTAGTAGTTTTTGGCGTGGATTAAGAAATTTTTGGTATGTTTTTGCCATTTTTTGTACACGCCAACTAGTGTCAAAAAACGTCGTACATTATGTGATGGAGGAGTACGTACTCGTACTGTAGCAGTACTAGTACTACTTTTCTCAACTACTCCTCAAAAAAGCACCTAATTAATGCTCTTGTTTTCCTCAAAAAAGTATGTTTACCAATGCATTAATTGCAATGCATGCATGCATAAATTACATTCATTGGTCAATTTTCTCTTAATACTTGCATGCAATGATTTAATGCACCTTGGAATCTGAACATGTGATGGGAAACAACCAAATTGAGCCTTATAAAATGGAAAAAACTAAAATTTTGAGATGAGCCCTATAAACCGGAAAGGAGGGAGTACTGTACTTCTAGTCTAGTCTTGTATAGTGCACCAGTTTTGAACTCTTGAATCTCAGGGCCAAGGAGCTATAGTTTGAAGTGGAGAGTACTACTGTTCTCTAGAACCATCGCTATACTATCAATGCATGGGAAGTACACCTGCGTAGTGGCCTAGTGGGTACTCTCGGTGCTCTATTCAGCCGCTCCTCTCACGTAGCTGGCCTACTCAGCCGCTCCTCTCACGCACACACTAGTAGCCTGTTTATCAGCGACGGTTACTGCGGGGGTAGAACATTTGAGTTATTTGATACAACGAGACTAGGCTTTTCGCTTCCATTTGTGGAGGTGTAATGGATCTCGTCAAACTTTGTTAGTAGTTCCTTCTTTATGAATGAGATGAAGCAAAGCTTTTGCCTCCGTTTAAAAAAACACGTCAAGAGGAATTTCTTTTATAGTAGAGCCGATAATGGAGTGAAGTCCATGCATGCAACGCCACAAGCTACAGAGTAGTAGTAGAGCACTTTACGTACAGAGCCATATTGCACAGTTCCTAATGCCTCACCAGGCTTTTCCGGCTCCTCGAGCTTAATTGGGAGGCGCTAGTTTAAATATGCTACTAGATGGAAGCTGCAAGCGAGGTGCGGCTAGGGCGAGCACGCGAGCCATGGGATGCTGGGAAGGAAAACCCGTTCACGTGGCTAGGCTGTCCAGACTCCAGTGCACCCAGATTGTGGGGCCGCACGTCCGTTTGACTTCAAAACTCAAACTACCCGTGTAAAATATTGGCTCACAGCAAAGTGTAGTACTCCCTCCGTTCCGAATTACTTGTCACATGTATGGATGTATCTAGATGTATTTTAGTTCTAGATACATCCATTTCTGTGATGTATCTAGATAGTATACTATTTTAAAAAAAAGGCCGCCGTGCGTTCGGCCGGGATCGAACCCACAAAACGAGGTATACACTCCCGCGACCACTAGTAGTACTCGTTGGAGTACAACGCAACCTAGAATCGCCTTTTGTCGCTAGTAGTACGTACATTGTTCCTTACAAGAAACCCCTAAGAGCATGGTTAATAGTATAGCCAGCTGCTGGCTATAAGCGAGTGCCATGTCATCTACAGCCCATCTTATAGCCAACATGTAGTAGTAGTTTATTTCTTATAGCCCGCTGACTCAGCTCTATTGTACTTGCTCTAATAATGCAAGAAACCACTAAAATGCCAAGAAACTACTACCACTTGCATACGTGGCAGACTTAAGATAAGACTACCTTATCAACCATTGTACTCCTCTTACCAACAAAAATCCTCGAGTGACCTCCTACCTCTGGCCCGTCCACCTAGTCATCCTCGGCCATGGGACGCAGCTACCGCCGCCGGTAGAAGGCGAGGTCAAAACCGCGGACGGTGCGGAGCCCATGTTGCGGTAGCCCGGATGCCAGCTCCGTCCGGCGCTCGCGGCCGCTAGCTAGCCAAGATAGCTCCGTCCAGGTGATTGTCTACAAGGTTTGCTAGCTAGATTGGCACGGCAGCGCGGCGGCTTGCTCGCGCGCACCGCGCTAAGGCCAGCCATCTGGCTCGAGCGAAGGCCAGCGCGGCGGCTTGCTCGCTCGTGAGTCATGCTCGGGCCAGCCTGCCAACCCGTGCGGAGGCCAGCGCGGCGTCCAGACGGTCCGGCGGAACGGCGGCCAACTTGCTCATCATCGGCGCCACCGACGAACACGCATCAATACTGTTTGAAGTAATGTTCAGCAAAAAATAATGATTTGAGGGGGAATAACAGGATAGAAGGTCAGATGTGGGTCCCTCATGTCAACGGTCAAGCAAAATGTGTTGGTTTAAGCTGCCTCGTCAGCACGGACATGTGGGCCAACCCTGTCATAAATGGGTTAAAATGAACCTAATCTGTAGGAGTACTAGGTAGTTTTTGGCGTGGATTAAGAAATTTTGGGTATGTTTTTGCTATTTTTTGTACAATAGATTCCTCCTAGGGCTGGTTGAAAGTGGTAGTTTTTTGGTAAATACTCTACATATTGTAAGTAGGAGTGAAAGTTAAGCTTTGGAAGCCAATAAGCAAGGCTAGTTACATAGTGCATATGTGTACATGATTGAAAGTAAATATCAACCATGAGTGACTAATATCTTGATGGAAAACTCGAAACTATGGAATACTAGGAAAATAAATGCATGGTTGGAAATACTAGCAATGTTCATGTCCATTGCAACGAATCACAATTAGAATAATACTTATTCACAAACTTGGTACAAAACACTCTAATTTTGATATACATATGTCACTAGAGATATATTATGTTTCAATTAGAATATATTCCTTGGGCTATTTTGGTGAGGTTAGGGAGGGATGTGGTTGGTTTTAAGATACTAATTATGGGTTTTTCTGCAAATTGGTAGACAAGTGGGATGTTGGTGAGAAAAGGCAACAACTTACCTCACAATCGTTAGATGTAGATCTAATGGTCAGAAACGACGGATGGCAGACACACCAGCATCACCAACTTAGTCTTGTGTAGGAGTACTAGCAAGATCCGTGCATTGCACGGAACATCAAGATGCATTTTTTTATAAAACACTTGTTGTGATTGACCCTTGCGGGAGTAATCCCATGTGTAAAAACTAATGATATCTCGATAAATATGAGATAAGGTGAAGAGGAGTGGGGTGTGGTGGTGGTTGGTGGTCGGACTGAGCGGAGGCATGGGGATTGACGATGTCGGCAGCGGCCACCAGGCCAGTTTGTTCCAGAGGCTTCCTTTATTAATTGCTCAACAATGAGGTTTGTTGGAGATAAGGATGAACGAGGGAAGGCCTTGTCTGCAAATGTGGAGAGGGGTGCGGGTATCTTTTAGTTTAATTTCCATCCGTCACATATAGATCGGACGGTCTATATTGCAAGATGGCACATGTACCATCATCACCAACTCGGTTTTTTATAAGAGAAGAAATATAAGTATGGAGATACAAACGTATTATCGATACTTGCTTCCGTAAACTAGCATCTACATTCTATTCAACGCCTCGACATGTGGGGCCTTAGCACAATGACTTCTCGACTGTGTAAAACAAAGATTTTCCCGTCACCGACAAGGAGGGGGTGACGGCGGCGCGCTTTTTGGCTTGCTCTAGTCCTAGTAGTCATACTAGGTGGTCTAAGCACGTGTAGATTTATTCTTTTTCATGTCTCGTGTTCGCCGTACTGCCACGACTATTCATGAATAGAGGGT
The DNA here is from genome assembly GCA_034509565.1 of Triticum monococcum. Lineage (NCBI taxonomy): Eukaryota > Viridiplantae > Streptophyta > Magnoliopsida > Poales > Poaceae > Triticum > Triticum monococcum. The sequence goes on along the minus strand of CM067844.1, from coordinate 455,385,240 downwards.
AAGTTATTCATGGGGAAACCCTTGTTGAGCGTGTTTGCGAGAGAGAGAGAGAGAGCGTGTGTGTGCGTGTGTGATATGTTAGAGACTGAGTCAATGATAACAAATTCTTTGTGTCTATGTGTCTGGAGGATAGAGAGAGACATGTACATGGGGATTTGTGTTGTGTAACGTGGAGACACATATACATAATTAGAGAGTGAGTGTGTGAGATACACATGCGGACATGAGGAGAGATGAGGATCCAGGTAAATGGGTGTTTGTGCGTGTCTGTGTGTGTTTATGCACGTGTTTGTGTGTGAGAGGCAGAGAGTGTATGTGGAGTAGAGAGACCACTGATGATGTAAACCTAGTATAAGGGAAGGGGGATGGTGTGACATGTGTAGTAGTGAGATAGCACGGGTGCGGGCGGGGGGAGCAGACTATTTGGAAGAGACATCGAGTGTGTGTGTGAGAGAGGGGTGTGAGAGCGAGAGAAAGAGAGAGCTAGCGACGGAGAGAGAGAGTGAGAGGAAGAGAGGGGGCGAGAGGGGTCGTTTGTGTCCATAAATGGCGTATAGATAGGGAGACAATGTTGATGTTATCTGAAATTGGCCTATGAACAGAGACGCAAGGGAAGCAAGTCACCGTGTGTGTGATAGGGACTTCATGAGAGATCTAGAATAGATGGTATAGAGAACAATGTGCGAAATCGAGAACGATTATACATTAGGGAGCTATGCAAAGAGTCACGACATATATGTATACGGGGAAAGAGCTGGGGCGGGTCTGCATGTGGGAGAGATAGAAAGAGGAGAGTGGTGCACAAGGAGACAAAGTGTGCTTGTTTGCAGTGGGGGTGGTGTGTGAGGTGAGTGCGCGAGAACCACATAACTAGGGAGATAGACGTTTGGGGGTGACATTTTGTGTGTATGGGAAATATACACTCTACATAGTGGGTGTGCTTGGGTAAGAGAGATAGCGGGAGACCTAGAGAGTGAGGGAAGAGATGTGTGCGTGCCCGAGAGACAAAGTGATAGAGACCCATGTTGGGGTCCGGACTTTACAAGAGAGAGGGGTGTTAATGTGCTCGTGTGTTGGTGTTTGGGGGAGAGAATGACTTCTCTCTCTGTGTGTGTGTGTGTGTGGTGGGGGGGGGGGTTGACTTCAGATAAAGAGTGAGGTGTCTATATTTGAGGGACTTTAGCGTAATTGAGATATTGTGCACTCATGGTTGGTCAATTTGTTTCACAGTTTGTACTATGAGATAACGATACTTTTTAACATGCGTGATATACCTTGATGTACCAGAATTACAAACCTAAGATTGGAATTTTGGAATTCGACTCCATCATTAGCTTTTGTAATTCATTTAAACGGAGGTACATTTTTTAAGCCGGGATTTCGTGATTTCAAATTCATATATCAAACCTAGAGATATACACATACGGGCATGTTCAAACTTTATAATCATCCACTTTATTCATACACATACACATTTTTGCTTTTGTCATCAAATTTAGGATAAACACATTTGGAATTTCATTTGAATTGGACCGTATGATGGTATTTGCTTGTAGTAGCTCAATGATTCATATTTGAATTGAATTGACAATCTAAGTTTCGAGTTGGAGACATTGATTTTCAAAACTTGCACATTTTTTTGCATGCAAAACAAACAAATTGTCGGCCATGATATCATAGTCGGCTGTACAAGAGCAGAATACTTATAATTTTAGGCGCCAAAAGCTTTCAAACTTCCCGCTCACATCGAAATATCACGCGCCCGAAAGTTTAGCCCTGCGATATTCCTGTTTTACCCCTGCCACATGAACGGAAAATGGCTGCTTTGGTAACTCCATTGTTTTCCCCTCTTTGCCCCCAACATTCTTCCCTAGAGCCCCTCCCTTGCCCTCCCCGACCCCCCAACCACGGCAAGCCACCGAATCTAGTCCGCCGCCACAGCGGTGGACCTCACACCCCGCCGGATCTACCTTCCGCACCTTGGAACCCCCAACTGTCAACTCACCACTTCACGGGAGCCGCTTCAGCGACTGGCTTGTCCACCGCTCCAGATCTCCTTGACCGCCATCATGGTCCACCGCACCGGATCTGCTTAACCGATGCCCTGTCCACCACAGCGTAAGACCTTCACTGACTCCCTCGTCCGCCCCTACGCTAGCCCTTCATACAAGCCCTCGTCCGCCGCAACAGATCCGCCTCACCAAAAGCACTGTACAACGCGCCCGCCGAAGCCTTCGTCCACTGCACCGGACCCGCTCCACGGACGCCATATTCTATTCCACTGGCCCTGCTTTACCGACGCCGCAGCCTCATCGGGTTATTTTGATTTATACTCCTTTCGGTTTTTCTCTTTATCATGCAACTGTTCACTTACCACAGATGAGCTTTCTTGTATGTCAATAGGCGCCGCAATCATAGCACCGGAGCTGCTTCAGCGACGGCGAGAGCCGGCCCAAACTCAACCGCAACACGAGCACCATCGACGATTCTTAGCTATCAAGTATGACAACGATACCCATACGCCACCGAGAATCAGGTACTATTATCCAACGGCCGGCACCTACATTCACTTTTCTAGCATAAGCAGCGCACCTTTGAATTTCTTCAGGGCATCATTCAGTTTTTCATGAGACGCGTTATTCTGCTTGCACCTGTAGGGCCATACTTCTAGCAGAGAACATGTTACATGTGCTAAATTACATACCAATGCACATATAGTTAATATGCTTTAGTTTTGTTCTGATGCCACCTGTTGGTTCCATCGGACTGCTTAATGTTCTCTATGCTTAATTACACATCAGCAAACTAGCATGTGGTTCCACTGCTTTTTGTTTGTTTTACCCTACATTTTCTGATGCTAGCTATTACATCACTGCTCCGAGCCTTTGTTCATTACTTGTTTGTGTGTTCTTGATCTTCCCAAGTTGCATGACTAATTTGATGCTTCTATTAATTATGGAGCTACCAACCCCATCAAGAAAAATATTTGTTCTTTTGGGGCTGGCACCTCGAACAAGCATAAAAATATAGGGAAGCAGATATACTCCCTCCGATTCTATTTACTCTGCGCATAACTCTTGACCCGCATACCAAGGAGGGCACTGGTTTAATTTTTCTGGACTAATTTGCCAATTAATTAGGGCAGAGGCGGATGGGGCGGGGCACAAAAGGAAACCAATGCTAGGAATCGGCAATGCGCAGACTAATACGAGAAAACTGAGACAAAGTTATACACAAAGTAAAAAGAATCGGAGGGAGTATTGTCGTGTATGCACACACCCTTCTTTCATTAGTTTAGATGAACCATTGATGATCAATTCGGACCAGTGCATGCGATTAAAATTAATTTTACCTAAATAGATGGTGCAGAATAAACTACAACAACTAGATTTGCAACCACGGGATGCTGACGATATCTTCAAAGAACATTGCAACAGCAACTAGGCTTCACAGCAACATATGGTAAGCCAGTGTGTTTTAGTACATGTGAAATTTAATGCGAGTGGGTTGCTTTCTTGGCTTGTGCCCTCAACGTGTAATCCTACCGAATTACAAATAGTTCAGTTGTCTACTTTGCTGTATTGCTTGATTCAAATGCTTATTTGTTGTTACGCTATACCTGAGTTGGCCAATATGTCAGCAGTGCCTGCTGTACTATCATAAATAAATGCATGCCTATTTCATTTGAGTCCTTAACTTTTCCTCTCAACTTCATCACAAGACTGTCTTCATAGTTTATATGAGGCCACACTGTTAAGTGCTTTCTCAGATTATTTCAACTGCTTAGATGCCTTGGCAACTTAAATATAGCGGCTGTACACTCCCTTTCAACTTGGGATGTCAATTGGGTCCGTTTTAATCCCGATTAAAGTCCACTAGTGGTATGATAGTTCAAAAGAGTTTTTGTTTTTTTGAGGAAAATGAACTAGGGAGGTAGAAACAACTAACTAGATGGGACTAGCGGATTTCGTTTATTTCCACTTACATCCCTAGTTTCATCCTACCATTTTAATTTCTTTTCGGCTGATGCTGCTTTGAACCATTTAAATATAGTTTGCCATGCTCGGCAATAATTCGTCCGTAGTTTACCATGTAAGCTTACTGCCTGGATCATACGATAACTATCTCTTACTGATGTCCAGCGGAAACCTTTCAGGATGCCGTTCACACTAGGACACAATGTACAACCCCAGAATCTATTTGTGGAAGCAGTGCGCCATCCATGTTACCAGATGGTAGCAGTTCAGAGGCAACACCGCTGGAGAGCAGTCTGAGCACAGATATTATAGTGCTTGAGGCTCTACTAGAGGCAGAAAGAGATGGTGTGGCTGCCATGAATGAGGCAATCTTTATCTTGAGGCTGGAAATTACGGAATTAGCGGCACGCATTATGCAAGCAACCCAAGAATTGGAGGAAGTAAGAATGTTGCATTTGAAGACGGAGGAGGTCCTGCTATTTCTGCTATCTGAAGCCCAAGATAATCCCGGTTCTTCTTTAGATACCAGTTGAAATTTTCATTAGATTATTGTACTTGCATGTTGTGTCATGTCTCTGAATGGATTATGTTGCAAGACCCCCTATGCTGTCCATGTGTTGTAATGATCTGAATTTTTTAGGCGAGGTAATCCTCAGTACTTGTATGATTGACATAAGGTGAACTGTTTTTCGTGTGAGCATATTGTATTGGATGAAATAACTATTTGACTCAGAGTGTATCCAACCTACTGAATTCAAAGATCACGACATTTCTAAATCATAATCATATATAAAGGTGGAATAAATCTTTGTTGTGGTTTTGAAGAAATAAATAAATAAATGTATAATTATCTGTGGATATTCGTAATCGAATACAAATTGGATTTGAATTTAGTTTGCTAGGTCCCAGGGCAAACGTGAATGCTAATTCTCCCAAGTTTTGAACGAAGCGGCTAAACACCCACTATAATTTGTGGGCTGCCCGAAGCAAGTGTTTGCGAGATGGAAATTACTGTCTACCCCTGACACTTGACATCCTTATCGACATGATTTACACTACTGTCGATAGGGGTAGACTAGTAACTTCAATCAGACATGACACGATGGCCTCTGAGCCCATTCACACATGGTGGGCGCCAAACATGGGCAGCAAAACACATTTGATTCAAGCTCATCTGAAAGACATGTGTCTCTTCCTCCATTTCTCCATTCATACACGGTGGGCGGCAAAACAAACTCTCCTCGTCCGAAATTGATGTAGGCTTATATTTTAAATAGGGGCAGATGTGTAACTTCCATCAGACGTGAGACAACCGCCCTACCTGTCAGCCCCGTTCATACACCGTGGGCGCCAACCGTGGGTGGCAAAACACCCTCTCCTCGCCCGAAATAGTTACCGGCAAATATTTGGGAGATGCGAGATTACCGTCCTATCCCCAACCGACGCGATGTCCGAAATTTTAAATGGGGGACGTAACTTTCCCCTATTTCAGAGAAGCGCGTCCCAAAGTTTGAGATCCCCCCTCCCCTCCATTTCCCCATTCATACACCGTCGGCGGCACGACAACCTCCGCACTGCGGCCAGCCTCCTCTGTCCGCCACCCCATCCTCCACCTTGCCGGAGCCTCTACCCCCACCCCGTTGTCCACTACACGAGATGGACGTCTCTCATCCACGACGCTGGACCAGGATCCTTTCATCGCCTCCTCTCGCTTCATCGGCGCTGTCGTCCACCTTGCCGTTGCCACTCCTACGACCGCCTCGTCCACGGCAACAGGATATATCCCCCGACCCGGCCGTCTGCCATCTAAAGTCTTCTTCCCCGCCGCCGACAGCCATCGCACCCGCAGCACCCTCAACGTATCAGCATAGGCCTACACGGCGTCGCAAGAGAGCTGGTACTCTTCCATATGTGCTTAAGTCATTGATCTCACCCGGAAAAGAGATCGTAATTTGTTTACTGTACTTTTCTTGTCCGTACCAAATCGTAGTGGCTAGTTGAAAGCAAACATTGGTTGCGAAGTAGCTTTGTCCGGTTTACACCTTCAGATCCGCCATGGCACGGGCACTATACTCGTAAAGCTTATGGTTTCCCCCCTTCATATTCACTACCATCATCGTAGGTGCTTCGTGTCGTGCTAGCACTACTCCTCAAGACCTCAATCCAAAGCTTACGTGTTGAAATACGAATCTGATATGATGCTAATATCACTAAAACAGAGAACGTTTAATTGGTCACCTAATGTTCCTATATTCATTTCGAAAAGCATGTGTGCCATCCACTGGTCCAGCTAGTTCCACTTTCCTGATTTTTCTCTTGATGCTTAGGGTTTTCCCCTTTTATATACTTTACTATGATCTGCGTAGGTGCTTTCTGTCATACTAGCATTACTCCACCCTTGAAACTAAACAACACAACACTCAGAATTCAAAAGCTTAGTTGTTCAAATATGATTGTGATATGATGTTGATATTAGTTAACCGACACATTTAATTGGTTAGCTAAAGGGCCATATTGAGTTTCCAAATGCATGTCGCGACATATAGAGAGACAGCATAATTGCATTTCTTTGTCACTTGTTGACCGTACTTTCTTGTCCATACCAAATCTTAGTTGTTATTTCAAAGCAAACATTGGTTGCTAACTACCCTTTGCACGGTTTGCAACTTCAGATCTGCCATCCCACTGCCACGGTCAACACTGTACTCATCATGCTTATGTTTTCCCCATTTTATGATGACCACAATCAGCCTACATGGTTCGTGTCGTAATAGCACTGCTCCACCCATCGAGCTAAACAAGCTTAGTTGTACAAGTTCATATCTGATATTATTGTTGATATTAGTAAAACTGAGAGATGTTTAATTGGTTAGCTAAATGTTCCTACTTTAGTTTCGAAATGCATGTGAGCCACATATGGAGAGACCGGAAAGAATAGTATTTCTCTGTGCGCTCTGGTTCATCATGGGTGGCGAACCAACATTGTATTAAAAGACTTGTAATATCTTCAATCTGCTTGCTCTTCTTTAAGATAATACTCTTCTCTTGCGGTCGATTGGTCAGGTCGAGTTGTTCTCCCTTAGTATATTTTGAATTTGTTAGGTCAGGTCGACTTGTTCTTCTTTACTATATGTTGAAGCTATCATCTGTGAAGTGTCATCACTTCTGGAGCTCTCATATTTTGAGTAGTAGGCCACATTATATTAATGCACACAACAAATTACAGCATGCATGGCATCTTTTAAAAGAATTGCAGAGATAGCACAAAGGGTTTTACAAGGAGGCAGTATTGGATTAGAATCACTTCTGCATTACAAAGAAAATCTCACTTGTTTTTATGTTTTCATGCATGTCAGATATTGAACATTATCAAAATGAATATGAGAATGGGTGCACGAGAGGAATATTGCGGAACGATCCACTGGCTATCAAACTTGGCATGGTGGAGGATGGCCTATCTTATTCACCCGTCAAGGTGCTTGCTCTAACTTTGCAAAGTTGTATTGGTCACACATATTTTGCATCTGACCTCTTGCATTGCTTCTACTTTGTTACACCATCTGCTTAGTTTAAGCATCATATATGTGTATATGCCATACCTATCCATTTTCTGTACATATTCCATGTGTCGTCACACTATGTTTTTCCAGTCAGATGTTGTTCTTTCGTAATAGGTGTCCAAAAGGAAGAGGGTGAGTGCAGGTCGTCAAGGAGTACAAACTAGGTATTTGGAAAAGGTAGTGATACCTTTTAAATCAGATAGATCAGCAGCCACAGAAAACACATGCCCAACTGTACCACACATTACCCCTACTCCAGTGGCCAAACCCCTATTAGAACTGCTGGGAGCCCAACGTCAGGTACTGTCTATGATATCAATCCAAAATTTGAACTCCTAAATTTCTGCTTGTGCCTTACCTTCTCTCTTGTATGAAAACTAATTTCAGATGAATCTCCTTGCTCAAAGGATCATACGATCTCAAAACAATAATGGGCTCTGCATTGCTCTTGTCAGTACCTCTCTCCCTTTTGCCTTGTGACGTTGTACTTAATTAATTGCTATTTGATTATGTATCATCAGTCTGCACCTGAGCTTCATTATCCTCTGTTTCTTCCAATATTATTTGATCTATATTTACTCTTTGCAAAATGTAGAATAATACGCTTATAAAGAATTTTCTTTGGGGAATTGATTGAATTATCCTTCCATCAACATGGAGAAGGGCTTTGTCCAGCCCGCGTTAACATGTAATGTAAGTTCATCCTTCTCAAGCCTTCAAACTTTGTTCTAGTATAGATTAGGATAGGCATCATTTCCTCCACTGCTATTTGCTTTGCTATTTACATCTGATTGGATGTTTGCAACAACTACCAGTTTCAAATTGTAGTTGTAAAAACATGTTCCTTATGCAGAACAGGTCCATTTATTTGCTTATATAATTGTGAAACCTATTACGTGTCTCCTTGTTTCTCTTTCAGACTCGTATCTCTTACGCCAGGCAGAACTTGAGGGAAGATAGTGAGCCAAACCATTTTGAGGACAGCGAGATGACCCCAAGGTCCTGTCTTGATGAAGACAGTGAGTTGAAGCTACTCACCAGCAGGTGTGAGACAACCTCTGTGCAGTCCCTGCCTCAATCAGTTCGACTTCTTCAGTCTCAACTTAAAGCGGAAAGGCTTGCTTCAGCTCAGCTCCGACTTGAAGTCAAAGATGCAATGAAGATGTCAGAGGACTGCCATGCGCACCATCATGCCTTAAATCTAGTGTTGATGCATCTATCGTTGACACAACTGAGGTCTACTCAGCTTCTTCAGCTGTTTGGGGGGGCCCGACCTGGCCAGGTCTAGTGCCTTCTAAAGTGCTCTCAGTTTTGTATATTCTTTTGTCGGCGCGTTTATTTGCACTGGTGGCGAACTTTGATGCCCAGTGGATGTAATATGTGTGATAGCCGTGATAGCCTAGCGTAAGTTGCTTGCTTATTTATTTCCTTGTTGTCTTGTTTATTTGTTTGCTTCTAGTCATTGCAGTTCTTTTTCCACGGTTTGCTTCTAGTCATTAACCTATTTTTTAAAACTAGGCCACAATAACCATGGGCTAATATTTACTGTAGTGACACCGGGCCTCCTACGGGCCGTAGAAACAGTGTGCCTTCTATGGGCCATAGAAACAATGGGCCTTCTATGGGTCGTATCATCAATGGGCCTTATACGAGCAGTATCATCGATGGCCAAACATGGGCCAACAACAGGCCCCATTATGGCTGTAAACGGGGTAGAGTTGGAATCGTCCGTTCATGGGCTGACCATAACGGGCCATCGTTAATAGGCCGTATTTGATGACGCTATGAAAATGGCCCAACGTATTAACGGACCACAAATGGGCCGACTGTAACCACGGGCTGAATTTGGCCCACAAGCAGAAAATGATAGTAACGGGCCGTAAGTAAACGAATGCTGGAAATGACCCCAAGAATAAATGGGCTCTGAGAAGGCCGAAAGATAACATGGGCTGGAAACAGCCCAATGGAATAACGGGCCATTAATGGGTATAAAGTGATACACTGTTCATCACGGGCTAGTTTCACCATGGGTCATTAGTAGGCCAAGAGTTACATAGGGCCTCATATGGGCCGAAAGACGTCATGGGCCATACATGGGCCAGAAGTGAAAATGGGATGGAATCATATTGGATGGCTCAGATGAGCTATTGGGCCTAATTCGGATAGGGCATAACGGGCCTTGGGTTAGCGGGCTGTAAATGGGCTATATTCAAACAAGCCATTAACAAGCTTTCCATGGGCCGGCCCGCCAGCTTTTGACCAAGTCAAACGGGGCGGCCTTTACATAGGAATGGGCCTCTGTTGGGCAGTGCCACGTGTTGATGTATCATAGGCGCCTATCTGACCCACTGACGAGCTGACACGTGTTTCGTCCGGCCAATAAGAATTTTACACGTGGAAATTTCCCATTGGTTGGGGCTGTTAACGGGTTATCGGATCCAAAACCCGACCTGATAGCTTAACGGCATTCCGTTACGGTGGATGCCACGTGTCGGTCACCCTTGATGAAAGAACTTCTGTGACGCGCGATTTATCATCATGGAAGTGGACACTTCCGTGATGATAATTTTGGTAATGTCATGGAACACTTCTACGACAACACATGTATGACTATCTTGATTCTGTCATAAATTTTTCATGGATGTACATGCATGACAAAAAAGCGACCTACTGTGGCAAACACGTATCATCACGGAAGTGTATTTTTTTTGTAGTGGTCGTTTCTAGCTTGTTCCCTCCATGGAGAAGACGATCGAACAATGGCAGAAGGAAAGGTGAGGAAAAATGGAGGAGGAAGGAAGAGCGTGCGACAGCAGTTCCGAATCGAGATTAGAAGGCGAAGATGCGGTGGACGGTTGCCACGGTACACGAAGAGGCGCCCTGGCCTACATAGACGTCCGTTCGGAAATTGTACAAGAGGACTTACCGTCGTCTCACTGACATGTTGGAACGGTACCACATGTCAACGAAACATGGTGTGTCATTTCTCGTGCAAAATGCGATCTGGCCGCGTTGGCCCGAAGTGCCGCATTATTTCTCGACATTATTTTTTTAATGGCATGCCATTCAGTTTTGAGGCTTTACTAACTGGTACTGTATGCAGAGAAAATGTAAACTACTCTACCACTACTGCACCTCTAGTACTAGTAGTATAAAAAAGATATATAGGCTGGAGCTTCAGCGCTTTCTTGCTAAGGGCTGCCCACTTGCTTCTCACACTATCACCCTCTCTCTAGATCTAAAAAAGACGGCCTCTCTCTCCCTCCTCACCGATGGTCAGATATCCGCCGAGGAAGAAAAGGGCGTGCAGCGTTGACGCACTCCTCATCGACGAGCGAGGTCACACATTGACGACAAGGCCGTCCTCTCAGACCTAGAACCCGCGCGGGATGGCCTCCGTCCCCAAGCTCGCTGCCGTAGTGTGTGCAGAGGATGACGACCACGAGCAAAGCCACTTCCCGCCGACCCTTAGGTATGCTACCTCTTTTCGAACCATACCCTTGTTCTATTGCCCCATCTGCCATGTCGCTGCATGTGGATCTTTTTCCACTCCACCATCTTCCCAATTTGCTATCCTCTGCTCTGCTGGTCACGCAGACGAATGCCTTAATTTGCACTATGAAAGGAAACCCTACTTCATGCAGACTAATCCATGTTTGGTTTGAATAAGGAAAGGAAGGGAGATTGTACTGTCCAAGAGAGTAGGCATCGAACCCGCATCTAGGTTGAAAAGGGGAAAATCAATAGCTAAGGAACGAGTCTCGTCTCTCTTGGTTGAAGAAGGGTAGAAAGGCATGACAACACAATAGAGAATGACCAGGTCGATCGGTTTGTTGTTCTTACATAGGAAAAAGGTGGCTAAAGAGAACAAAAATGGGACGTAATCCACATATGCTGCCTGGATATTTGTTGCTCTGGGCAACCATACCTCCCTCACCACTCTATGTGTCCGTGGAGGTACATCATACTAGTGCGCCCACTATCTGAATGGGCCTCCCATGCTCTTATTGCCACTTTTTTGCTGTTAGTATAACGCCATCAGTCAAGTCAAGCAATGCTACTGCTAAAGTGATGCCACATTTAACTAATGCCGCACTCAGTCTAATGCCACCGATAAATTTAAGCAATTCCATTTAATCTCACTGGATTATTTTAGGGTTAGCTGTTGATTGTGGATGTATTAAAGATTTTTCAGCTAAGGCATTCTAATGTTGTTGCACAACCAGTATACCAACGATGAATCTTGTTACTACCTTCAGATTTTTGCACCGTTAAATGCTTATAGATTACATACCTCACTGTCATGAGATAAGTCAATTTTTTATACAGTGTCAAGAGGAAAGGTCAAGAGTGGGCACCTCCTCCTCCGACTGTTCTCTTGATTCGTTCGATCAAATTTTTATGTTTGACTGATTATCAAGATTGGGATAGCAATTTTTAGGTCCCCTCGAGTGTGAAATGATATTTACCTTGAAGGTACATGGTTTGCAATTTTTTATACTGTCATTAGTTAATAATGCTAGTTACCTTCAGACTTTTGTATTTGGTTTAATGCTCATGCACAGATAGTATGCCAATGCTGAAACTTGTTACCTTTACATTTTGTATTGTTAATTCTTATAGAAATCTTCCAGTGCTAGAGTTTATTGAAATCTGTTCAGTAAAACCATTGTAATGTACCCTGTAATAAAATAACTACTCTACTTTTGCACTAGCCACTGGTTAGTGTATATTTGTACTATTCGAATGGTGTTGCATTAGCGTATGGACATAAATAAAGTGTGGCAAGCTTTCCCAGATATGTGCTCAAGAAAACTACTACCTATTTTTCTAAATACTAGACGTTTGGGTACTTTAAATTGAATTGCAAAAATGTCTTATATTTAGGAATAGAGGGTGTAGAGTTCACCCAAATTATCCCGGTAAAGCTATTCACACCTTTGTTAAAATTAATGTTCATTATGTTATCGGAGGAGGTCTGTATGTTTGTCTCTAATGCCTGTCGACTACATACCTGACATCATGATGTAATGTTTCCTTTTGTACAATGTCACTGAATTGTCAAGGCGGTGATGGCATTTTATTTTAGTTGAACTACACAAAATATGCTTAAAAGAAGAGGAAAGGTCAGGAATCGATCATTCTTTCGGAAAGAATTATATATGCCTTCCTGACATCATCCACTGTTGCCTTATTTATTCCTTCAAACAGGTGGTTAGAAACAGTCTTTCTACCTTTTCCCATTAAGAAATTGGAGTGCTTATATTTGTGAGTCTATTTTTCAACTGGTGCCACTTTTATAGTAATCACACTTTCAATATCTATGCAAACAGGGATGCTCGATTTTAGTGGAACTGCACAAAAAGTCCAAATGGTTCAACATTAGGAGCATGTTTTCTTCCAAACCTTTATATCCAATTGGTGGCACTATGAGCCGTTCATTACAAAGGTACATGGTTTGCTACTATCTTGCTACTCTTTTTGTACTATCATTAGATAGTAATACTAGTGGTTTGCATGTGAATTTATTGGCAGGGTGGACCTACATTGGAGGTGCAGGACAGGATTCAATGATTGGATGCTCAATTTCGGTTGTATCGATTTCACCTCTTCCATCACTGCGAACATGGATATCCTTGGTCTAATGAAGAATAGGCTCTATATTTCTGCTCTAAACCAGCAAATCAATTCAGTATGAAATTGTCGAGGGCAAAACATGACTGTATCAAATTCTCCAGTGCAAAACATGACAGATGCTAAGCGGAAGAGACATGTTTAAACCAAAAATACAAGCTGTGGTATATGTTTACTAGCTGCTTGATATTTGTGCAGACAGATATGTCTGCCCGTTGCTATTTGGCAAACAAACAAAGTGCCCGCAATTTTGGTTGAACTGCACAAGAGAATAGTATAGTCACTACATGGAGTGCCATTTGAAAATAGACACAGAAAGATTGGATAGTCACTTCATGTACTGCAGAAAAGTAGTACTGTACTATTTATTGGCCAACACTAGCTGCTTCATTGCTTTGGCCTGATTATACAATGGGCATCATTTTGCCTAAGTTAAAGTTTGTATTCCGAAAATAGTCTCGCCGTGTGATCGAGAGAAGACCAAATCATATTGCAGTGGATGTTCCTCCATCATGTGTGGTTCATTCTCATGGTTCCAGCTGTTGGTGAAACCACTTACGTTTGCAAGAGGAATTGTAGACTTCACAAACAAATTTGTCTTTCAGTCTGTACTGAATGTTGGCCAGGAGAAGCATCCATGTTAGTAGGAAGAACAGATGTTTTTTTCTAGATCTTTGCTTTTGGAGCTACATATTTGTATATGATCTGTGAATCATTGAGATGCATTAACATGTTGATCTTATGTATGGGAATTGTACTAGTTGGTTTTGAATTTGGGCTACTAATGTGAACATATTACAATGTCAGGCCTGTGAGTCTCGTGTGAACATTTCAAATGGATCGGCGCTTACTGCTGTGCACATCACGATCCTTATTTCTGTGTTCTCAGTGTTTACAAGTTACTAACAGTTCCTTATTTCTGTTCGCTCAGTGTTTACAAGTTACTAATCAATCACTAGCTAGCCTACTAATGCGCTCCTAGCAGTTTTAGTTGCGACGCAAGATCCGAAGTGGCAGTTTTTTGAATAAAAATGCCTACCTCTGAAGAAACTGACAAGCTGCTCTGAAGAAAATGCCATGTGAATCTGAAGAAACTGCCAGCAAAAACGTTCGCAAATGCCTTATCTCCCAGTGAACGTTCATCAGCTAATGCGATCCTACACGTACACCATCCAACCTACTCGATCCTACACGTATATTATCCGACCTACTCGATCCTACACGGATAAATAGCGGATCACGCACATACTACCCCCTTTCCGGTTTGCAGGGCTCAATTCAAAAAACGACCTACTCGACCCTACACGAATAAATAGCGGATCACGCACGTACTACCTCCTTTCCGGTTTACAGGGCTTAATTCAAAAATCTCACCAACCAAGGTAGATGATGAGTGGTGGAATCATTTTTGACAAGGAGGGAGTACCTCATCTGGATGGTTCGAGTGCACTCGTTTGACCGTCATGCCGGCGTGCGACCTAGCACGAATGGGATGCACCACTGACGGGATGGGATGACACAGTCATAATTTCAGTTTTTCTAGTTTCCACGGCAAGCTGGCACGCTAAGACATGCCTGCTTATGCACTGAATTCTGATGACCGCGATGACTGTCATGTTTCCCACGACACGCTGGTTCGCCTACCTTTCACCTATAATTACTGTTTCGCGGGCTTCTCCAGTGGCACCATCACCCAACTCACCCTATCCTCATAAGCCCCCACCAGCCCGACGTCGCTCGCCACTTATCTTGCTCTCGCCATGTCCGCCATGCCCCCGACCGTCCGTGAGAGGCAACGCCGGAGGCGGTCACCTCCGGAACTAGTGTTCGGTTTTTCACCGGAAGGCAGACGGAGGGAGGAGGCATTCTATCGGTCTTTAGATGGCAATGCGGAGTATGAGGAGTTCTTGGAGCGCGACCATCTTGCGGAGGAGCAACGTATCGCTGATTTGCGCCGCCAGCGGGACATGGAGCAGCATCGCACCGACGCTCTGAGTCGCAAGTAGAGCGCACACAAGTGGGCCGACTACGTGGAGGTCGTTGCCCGACAAATAGCCCTGGAGGCTGTCGGGCACGCACGCGTTCGCGACGCCGAATTTTACTACAAGCTCGTCAAGTGGGTTTCCTGCTTAGAAGCCGAAGCTTCGGTGGACCACGCCGACATGGAAAGGGCCAACGCACGCGAGCAACGCGCCCTATCGCACCTCTGGAAAGTCCGAGGCGAGGCGGAGGACGTCGGTACCGGCGTTTAGCGTGTACCACAAATGGCGGCCGGCATCGTCTAGTTAGCTAAGAGTAAATTAGTACTTGTACACTACTAGAGTATTAGTGGGAGTAGAGAGTTAACTTGGCTATGATGGTTGTCAATGTGGAAGTTCAATACTCTATATCTGGATCAAACCTGTTACTTTGCTCTGAATGTTGAACTTTCCATTTGAACATATCGAATGGGCTGTTATTTTTTAAATGGGTTGTATTTGTCCGCCACGGGGTTTAGAGGCTGACTTGTGGGCCTACCAGGTTGACACATTCACAATCAGGAGATGATTGTATGTGGAGAGGATGACAGCGGGGACCCACCAAGGTCATGGCAGTACGCAAGCAAGTGCATCCTTATTTCAAGCCAATAAAAAAATGTCTCCTCCAAATGGATTTCTGACATCTGGGTCCCATGCCATTGTCAATGTAGTCAATAAACGAGAGAATTGCACAACGAGCGGCTGACACCAGGGACCAAGCAGCTCACCCAATTATTTTTGTTTTGTGTTAATTTGATAAATGCCACTCCAAATCTGGTGATTCCGAGAAATGCCACTGCAATTTCCAAACTTTGAAAAATGCCATTTCATGCCATTTCCAGTGGCATTTTTCGAAGTTTGGAGTGGCGTTTTTCAAAGTTTGCAAATTGCAGTGGCGTTTTTCAAAGTTTGCAAAAATTGCAGTGGCATTTTTCAAAGTTTGAAAATTGCAATGCCATTTTTATGAATCGCCATAATTGGAGTGGCATTTATCTAATTTTTGTTTGAGACGGAAGCAGGGTGTCAACTGGGCTGTGCGGGGCACTCTGGCCTGTCTAGACAGCCTTTTCTTTTATGTTTACCACAGACCAGCCAATAGTTTTTTTGTTCTTTCTGAAAATGGCTAGCCTAGTTTTTTGTGATTTATCAAGTAAGTCGCTTTTGGCGGGCCTGTTGGGCTGCAAACTTTCAAGACGAGGAGAGCTTCATTCGGCTGGCTGAGAAAATGGCCTATCAGTAATGAGAAATGGGTTGTACATTTTTAAAACACATCAAACCGTCAATTAGTTTCTAATTTCTTTTTTTTCATTTCGAGATTTTGAATTACATTGATTTTTATGCGCGGACAATTTGTTGGATTTTATATTGATATCTACATTTATTTTTAAAATTAGTTTGAATGTGACTCGAAATTTTAGGATTAAAAACAGTTCGGACTGCACCAAAATATGCAAAATTTTGTATAATTTTTTAACCGTGGCCACAATATGGGTTGTAATGCTAACAAAAAGAATATGGGCTCCAAAAAACCTTAGGAATTAGCAAATGGGCTATAAATTATTACAAATAATGGCAGATGGGTTGTATGATGTTTCCCATAGATTTGAGGCTTTCCTAAAAAAAGGTTGACGCACATGCAGTGACTGTTGGATGTCCATCCAACGGTCGTCGTGCTTCTTCAATCTCTGCTCTTCCTTCTCCAGCCGCTCAAACAAGCGCCGACGGGAGTGCCTGCTCCCTCCTCCCGCAGCCGGCTGTGCTGCCGCACAGGCCTCACCGCCCCACCATACTCCCATCACTGGCCTAGCCATCCCTCTACTCACCCACACCTGTTGTTATTCTCTGGTGACGGCAGCCGAACCAGTCAACCCTCGTACTCCCCATCACGTGGGCAGCCACTGCCGTGTTTTCCCCGGCTCCGTGTCATTCCCTTCGTAGGCCTCGCCGTCGTCCACCGCCCTGGTGCTCTCGACGTGGCGTGGTCAACATGGTCAACGAACGACATCCATCGGAAGTGGACTGTACGTGAAGAGGCTGACAGTTCGGTCCACAGCCGCACACAAGCAAATGCCTCCTTATTACGCACAAAATAATGATTCCTCCACCTGACATTTGGGACCCACCGGAAGGTCCTCTGTATTTCGTGAAAAAGACATCCCCCCACTGACAGCTCAGACCCACCAGGTATATCTTCGCACGCAAGGAAGTGCCTCCTTATTGCACAAAAAAATGAACACTCCCACTCCTAGCTGGGACTCAGCATAGTGGGAGGCTGACTTGTGGGCCTACTAAGTTGACGGGGATGGAGGGCTTTGTCAACTTAGTCAATATGAACGATTCTAGCTCCAGTGATCATATGATGTCCATCCGACGGCCGTAGTGCTTCTTCAACCTCTGGTCTTCTTGCTCCAGCCGCCCAGAGCAGCGCCGGTCGTGCGGCCTGCTCCTGCCTCCCGTGGCCAACTGTGCTGCCACAGAGGCCTCACCGCCCCTACTACTCCCACTGCTGGCCAGGCCCTGTGGCGACGACAGCCTCACACCGCAGCCGAACCGGTGAACCCTCGTACTCCTCTCTGCGCGGGCTTCCACTGTCGCATCTTCCTCGGCTCCGTGTCATCCCCTTCCTAGGCCTCGCTATCGTCTACTGCCCTGGAGCTCTCGGCACGGCGTGGTCAATGTGGTCAAGGAACGACTTCCATCAGAAGAGTACTGTACGTGGAGAGGCTGACAGCTGGGTCCACGGCCGCAGCAAGGATGTGCCTCCTTATTACGCGCAAAATAACGATTCCTCCACCTAACACCAGGAACCCACCGGATGGGCCACCGCATTTCGCAAAAAAAATGTTTCCCCTGACTGCTGGGACCCACCAGCTACATCTTCGCACGCATGGAAGTGCCTAACAGTCGAGACCCACCTGGTCGAAGCGTAGTAGCGTTATCATTCTGGTCGCGAACGTGTATGTACATACGATCGGTCTGTCTGCAGGCTGCAACGATGAACCGTGGCCATGCAAGGAAGGGCACGTGTCGTAGTAGAGGCGTGCACGTAGCATGTACAGGTATGTACAGCGGCCAGGGTGCAAGAAAGAAAATACGACTACGTACGTACATACGGGCGGGGTCTTGAACGCCTACTCGCGCATACGTACGACCAGGGCTTGTGTACATGGCTGGGTTAGAACGGAGAAATCGTGTTGCCGTCGTGTTCATGGGGAGGCAACAGAATGCGTCGTGTTCATCGGGAGGCAACGGAACGTGTGCTATTCATCGGGAGCCAACCGGCTTGGACGGAACAACCGATGGAAACGAGGCCTGGTGTACCGCAGAAAGAAGGAAACAGCCTTGTGTTCGACCGGCCACATTGGAGACGGGATCCTGCTCATCGGGAGGGGTCTGGCATACTGCAAAACGGAGGAAACGGACTTCTGTTGGACCTCCTACGGTCGAAACGGGGTCCTGTTGACCGGGAGGGGTGTGGCGTACCGCAAAACGGAGGAAACAGACTTGTGTTGGAGCGCTACGGTCGAAATGAGGGTCCTGTTCATCGGGAGGGACGTGGCGTACCGCAAAACGGGACTCCACGGGATACTATTCATCTCCACCGTTGACCTCCTCCAGTCTCCACGGGCTACTGTTCATCCACCGTCGACCTCCCCCAGCCTCCACCTACGTCTATTCATCCACGGGCTCCTGTTCATCCAGCCTCCATTGGCTACTGTTCAACCAGCCCTCTCGACGGGGTCCTGTTCAACCACCCTTCCACGGGCTACTGTTCATCCAGCCCTCCACCGGATACTATTCAACTAGACCTCCACGGGGTCGTCCTGTTCATCCAGCCCTCCGCGGGGTCCTGTTCACCCACCCCTCCACCGGCTCAATCGATCAGGGTACTGTTCACCCAGCGACAACGGCCTCTACTACCACGGGGTCCTGTTCATCCAACCCCCCACCGGGAACTGTTCATCAAAACCCCCCCCCCCCAACAACGCTCACTGTTCATCCATAGGCAGCATCAATCGGCTTCAGTTAGCAGCAATAGCGAAGGAATCACTTGGGTTCAGTTAACACCAAGGGATCGATCGATCGCTCGGGTTCAGTGTAACGCGTAGCCTGCAGTGCAATCGCTCGGGTTCAGTTAGAGCCCAACACCTCGCTCGGGTTTAGTTAGAGCCCAACGCCTCGCACACATGCGCGTACATACGAGAGAAACGCGCATCGCTCAGGCCCCGACCACCCACCGTAACCGGGAACTCCCCGATATTTTCCTCGCCCTCGCTTCTACAATGGTTTTTTCCGTCATGGGCGGCCCAAAGAATGTCATGCAGCTGTGTCTCTGGCCCACCCAGGATGAAAAGCCCATTTTCTGTCATGATTTTTTGTCATAGAAGTAGGACCCCACCACATCTATGATGATACCGGGTTTTGTCACAATTATCGTCATAGAAGTGTCATAAGTATGACAGAAAAAAATTCCGTTCGGCCCAAAATGTCATGGATGTGTCTTTTTTTGTAGTGTAGTTGGTGCTAGTTGACTAATTAGAGTGTGGTTAATCCTCTTGTCCTCATAATTAGAAGCCTAGTGTGGTTCTAATCTCCTCTCTCTAATTCTCTGGTGATGATTAGCTCTGGACGGTGAAGTGCTACTTCTTGATCTTGCATTGGTTTTTCCCTTGAACAGGAAAGGGTGATGCAGTAAAGTAGAGATAAGTATTTCCCTCAGTTTGAGAAACAAGGTATCAATCCAGTAGGAGACAACGCACGAATCACCAATACATGCACAAACAATCAAACAACTTGCACCCAACACGATAAAGGGGTTGTCAATCCCTTCACTGTTACTTGCAAAAGTGAGATCTAATAGAGATAGATGAAACTAAACAAACGATAAAGTAAATATTTTTGGTTTTTTGGTTTATAGATCGGAAAGTAAAAGATTGCAAAATAGAAGATCAGAAACTTATATGATGAAAAATAGACCCGGGGGCGATAGGTTTCACTAGAGGCCTCTCTCAAGATAGCAAATAATACAGTGGGTGAACAAATTACTGTTGAGCAATTGATAGAAAAGCGCAAAGTTATGACGATATCTAAGGCAATGATTATGAAATATAGGCATCACATCCGTGTCAAGTAGACCGAAACGATTCTGCATCTACTACTATTACTCCACACATCGACCGACTCCTGCCTGCATCTAGAGTATTAAGTTCATGAAGAACAGAGTAACACATTAAGTAAGATGACATGATGTAGAGGGATAAAATCAAGCAATATGATATAAACCCCATCTTTTTATCCTCGATGGAAACAATACAATACGTGCCTTGCTGCCCCTACTGTCACTAGGAAAGGACACCGCAATATTGAACCTAAAGCTAAGCACTTCTCCCATTGCAAGAAAAACCAATCTAGGTGGCCAAACCAAACCGATAGTTCGAAGAGAATTACAAACATACCAAATCATGCATAAAAGAATTTAGAGAAGATTCAAATAATATTCAAAGATAAGTTGATCATAAATCCACAATTCATCAGATCTCGACAAACACACCGCAAAAGAAGATTACATCGAATAGATCTCCAAGAACATCGAGGAGAACATGGTATTGAGAATCAAAGAGAGAGAAGAAGCCATCTAGCTACTAGCTATGGACCCGTAGGTTTGTGGTAAACTAGTCACGCTTCATCAGAAGGGCAATAGAGTTGATGTAGAAGCCCTCCGTGATCGAATCCCCTCCGGCAGGATGCCGGAAAAGGCCCCAAGATGGGTGTCGGTGTCAAAACTAGCCGATCTCGGGTAGGGGTCCTGAATTGTGTGTCTGAGGATCGAAGGTAATAGGGGACTAGGGGAACATGATGTTTACCCAGGTTTGGGCCCTCTTAATGGAGGTAAAACCCTATGTCCTACTTGATTGTATTTGATGAGTATATGGGTTACAAGAGTTGAGCTACCTCGAGATCGAAGTGGCTAAACCCTAGATGTCTAGCCTGTATGAATTCTGATCGCCCCTATGGACTAAACACTCCGGTTTATACTGGAGGGGCCTAGGGTTATACAGAGTCGGTTTGCAGAAGAAGGAAATTACATATCCGGACACCAATCTTGCCATCCACGCATAGGAGAGTCCTACCCGGACACAGGGGAAGGTCTTCTGCCTTGTATCTTCACGGCCCATCAGTCTGACCAACATTAAGTAGTTCGGACACCCAAGGACCCCCTAATCCAGGACTCCCTCGATAGCACCTGAACCAGTCTTCAATGACGATATGTTCGACACGCGGTTTGTCTTCGGCATTGCAAGGCGGGTTCCTCCTCTTGAGCACTTCAAAGTAACCTTCTGAAGTCCAGAACTATATCCGACTC
Source organism: Triticum monococcum (assembly GCA_034509565.1). Classification (NCBI taxonomy): domain Eukaryota; kingdom Viridiplantae; phylum Streptophyta; class Magnoliopsida; order Poales; family Poaceae; genus Triticum; species Triticum monococcum. Next base: position 455,363,687 of record CM067844.1, on the reverse strand, counting down.
TATATAATAGTCTCAACCTTTAGCTATGAAAGGCAAGGTATTTAATCAAAATAATGTCTGTCAACTGACAAATTTTCGGCAAAATGTCACATCTGGCCTCTTTAACATTTTGAACCTTTTTTTGCCTCCCGCTTCGCGTTTCAAGGCACAACCTCTATTGACATGTCTTGTCAAAATAGAGATCATGCCCGCTTATCACGGGATCCTCATCAATACGGTTTTGGGTAATCCAACCATGTCATTCGCACGATCCCTTGGGAATAGGCGAGTTTTAAGGCTTGAGGGGGGCGTTTGATATTCACTGCCTATATAATAGGATAAATATTCCTCTTTCTTCCCGCGCCTTCTTCCTTCTCCAGCTTCCCCATCTTCGAGCTCCATCACCCAAGCTTCAATCTTTCCCACCGCAGCCAACCTTTCCAGCCATGTCCGGATCTGGTTCGAAGGGCAAGTGGGAGGCCTCCTCCATCACGGAGAAGGACATCAAGGAGCTCCGGGAGGTGGGGTATCTGTCAGTGAACATCGCGCATAGGCTCCCTGCCAAGAAAGAAGTCATCCCCACCCCGGAGCCCGACGAAAGGGTGGTGTTCATCCCTCACTTCCTCCGCGAGCTAGGGTTTCCACTCCACCCTTCGTCCGGGGCCTCATGTTCTACTACGGGCTAGATTTCCATGATCTAGCCCTGAATTATTTCCTTCACATCTCGTCGTCCATCGTCGTGTGTGAGGCGCTACCCCGCACCCCCCACACTCTGGCCTATGGCTTAAGGTCTTCAACGTGAAGCCGAAGGTGGTCGACGGGCAGCATGCGGACTGCGACGGCGCATGGTGAGCAAGCTCCCCAACACCATTTGTCCTAAGGGGGACTTTGTGGAGACTGTCAAGGTGTGGCAGCAGGAGTGGTTCTACATCACCGAACCTCACAATGCCAAGTGGGCGGCCACTCTTGAATTCAGATCCGGGCCCCCTATGCGGCTCACCTCATGGACCGCTAAGGGTCTGGACAGGGGATCCACAGCGGAAGTGTTGATGCCGCAAAAGCGCATCACGGATATGACAAGCAAGAACACCAGTCTCACTAACGTGATTCAGGTGATGCTCTTCCATCGGATTCTTCCATGTCAACTCTGTCCCTCTCACATGTGGGAGTTCAATCCGGAAGGTCCTCGGACCCTGAAGCACTTCTTCGGCACAAAACACAAAGATATCTGGAAGCTGATGTTCAAGGCCCAAAAAGCGTGGCTAAAGGAGACCGAAGACATCGGTCTCGACAGCGAGAATCCGGCCACACCGGTAAGTGTGTTATTCTTGAATATATATTTGATCAATACGTTTTTAGGCATAATGAGTTTTCCGTTCCTTGTACAGGGCTGGATAGCAAAGGCGGAGCGGATTAAGTGTCCGGCTCTGCTGCCTGAAGACCCGGCCGAACCCCAACTGGCGAAGATGCTGGTCCCGGTGCCCTATCAGGCACCGAAGAAGAAGGCCAAGAAGAAGAAGGGCAAGGAGGCCAAGGGCGACCTCCGCCACAAGGGTCCTTCGGACGCAGTGTCCGAAGAGATCAAAATCCCCTCTTCCCACGAGGGAGACGAGGGCAAGGAGGAGGAGGAGGCAGAAAGCAACCCCCCTCTTAAGGGGAGGAAGAAAAGAAGGGCACCCTCCACAGACCGAAGGAGGAGGTGCCCAAGAGGGGGAAGATTACCCTCTCAGATGGTTTAGATCCGGAAACCGAACCCATCCCCAAGAGGCTTCCCAGGGTGAAGCCCCTGGCCGAATCGTAAGCATCAAAGGATTTATTACATGTATTCAGTCCTCTATGTTTTTAATATAACATATTATATTCTGTGTATTTCAGCCCTACCCGTGACCTCCCCAACCCTTCATTATCTGAGGGGAGCTATCTGCCGCCAGAGATGGCAGAGAGCGAGACGCCTCCACGAGCCTCTCCGTCCATCGCCACGGATGACACCGATGTGTTGTCTCGAAGGACCTCTCCATGCCGTGGAGGAGTGGGCGAGGCGGCTGAAATAGCACCCGAGGGTAATGCCTCGGCAACCGAAGACATGGGGGCTGCGATCCCCATGGCGACTGACGGCGGGGTCCTTGACCAGTCCGGCCCCCAGCCGGACACCATTCCGGAGACCCATACGGTTCCGGAATAGGGTGAGCATCCCCCTTTGAAGGAGGGGGGAGCATCAGCTCTGACGATGATCTCCAGTAATCCGGAGGCGCCGAATGCTCTAGTGGAAGCACTACGACGTGCTTCCATCATGGAGGAGCACCGCACCCTGATGGGTGTGGTGGTTGAGAAGGTTCAGTCCGCCAAGAGCGGGCTGAACAAAGCCTTCACTGATACGTCTCCATCGTATCTAATTTTCCAAACACTTTTGACCTTGTTTTGGACTCTAACTTGCATGATTTGAATGGAACTAACCCGGACTGACGCTGTTTTTAGCAGAATTGCCATGGTGTTATTTTTGTGCAGAAATAAAAGTTCTTGGAATGACCTAGAAATTTATGGAGACACGTTTTGGAATTAATAAAAAATACTGGCAAAAGAATCAACACCAGGGGCCCCACACCCTATCCTCGAGGGTGTAGGGCGGGCCCCCTGCCTTGTGGGCCCCCTGAGGCTCCATCGGCGTCAACTCCAACTCTATATATTCACATTCAGGGAGAAAAAATAGGGAGAAGGATTCATCATGTTTTATGATATGGAGCCGCCGCCGAGCCCTAATCTCTCTCGGGAGGGCTGATCTGGAATCCGTTCGGGGCTTCGGAGAGGGGAATCCGTCACCATCGTCATCATCAACCTTCGTCCATCACCAATTTCATGATGCTAACCGCCGTGCATGAGTAATTCCATCATAGTCTTGCTGGACGGTGATGGGTTCGATGAGATTTATCATGTAATCGAGTTAGTTTTGTTAGGGTTTGATCCCTAGTATCCATTATGTTCTAAGATTGATGTTGCTATGACTTTGCCATGCTTAATGCTTGTCACTAGGGCCCGAGTGCCATGATTTCAGATCTAAACCTATTATGTTTTCATGATTATATGTGAGTTCTTGATCCTATCTTGCAAGTCTATAGTCACCTATTATGTGTTATGATCCGTTAACCCCGAAGTGACAATATTCGGGACAATTACCGGTGACGACCATAGTTTGAGGAGTTCATGTATTCACTATGTGTTAATTCTTTGGTCCGGTACTCTATTAAAAGGAGGCCTTAATATCCCTTAGTTTCCAACAGGACCCCGCTGCCACGGGAGGGTAGGACAAAAGATGCCATGCAAGTTCTTTTCCATAAGCACGTATGACTATATTCAGAATACATGCCTACATTACGTTGATGAACTGGAGCTAGTTCTGTGTAACCCTATGTTATAATTCTTGCATGATTGATCGCATCCTACATAATTCTCCATCACTGATCCAATGCCTACGAGCTTTTCATATATTGGTCTTCGCTTATTTACTTTTCCGTTGCTACTATTACAATCACTACAAAACCTAAAAATATTACTTTGCTACCGTTACCATTATTATCATATTACTTTGCTACTAAATACCTTGCTGAAGATATTAAGTTTCCAGGTGTGGTTGAATTGACAACTCAGCTGCTAATACTTGAGAATATTCTTTGGGTCCCCTTGTGTCGAATCAATAAATTTGGGTTGAATACTCTACCCTTGAAAACTGTTGGGATCCCCTATACTTATGGGTTATCAAGACTATTTTCTGGCGCCGTTACCGGGGAGCATATCTCTATTCTTTGAGTCACTTGGGATTTATATCTGCTTATCATTATGAAGAACTTGAAAGATCAAAGAACCAATATTTTTCCCTCAACTACGTGGGGAGGTAAGGAACTGCCATCTAGCTCTGCACTTGATTCACCTTCTGTTTTGAGTAAACTTGCGACACCTACACATGTTATTGATTCTGATAGGTCGCATGTTATTGATGATGCCACTTCTGCTTTGCATGATATTTATGATGAAACTACTTCTATGCTTGATACTACTGTGCCACTAGGTGGATTTCTTGATGAAGAACTTGCTAGGGCTAGAGAGCATGAAATTACTGAAACTGATAATACTGATAAAAGTGATGATGAAGATTCCCCCCTAGATATGAATTGCCTGTTGTTCCTGAGGGTTATGTTATGGATGAAGAAATTGCTAGAGACTTTCTTGCTTGCAATGGTAGATCTGACCTTAAAAATTATTAGCTAAGCTTAAAGAAAAATCTTTGAATGCTAGAATGAAATATGACCCTGCTTTTGCTACTTCACCTATCTTTATTACTGATAAGGATTATGATTTCTCTGTCGATCCTGAGATAATTACTTTGGTTTTCTATGGCTATGAATCTGAAACTGTTGTGGCACATCTTACTAAATTAAATGATATAGCCACCCTCTTTACACATGATGAGAAAACTCACTATTACTTTATCCTTAAGTTGTTTCCGCTCTCATTAAAGGGTGATGCTAAAACATGGTTTAATTCTCTTGATCCTGGTTGTGTGTGTAGTCCCCAGGATATGATTTATTACTTCTCTGCTAAATACTTCCCCGCTCATAAGAAACAAGCTGCTTTAAGGGAAATATATAATTTTGTGCTAATTGAAGAAGAGAGTCTCCCACAAGCTTGGGGAGGCTTCTCCGATTACTTAATGCTTTGCCTGATCATCCTCTCAAGAAAAATGAAATACTTGATATCGTTTATAATGGACTAACCGATGCTTCCAGAGACCACCTGGATAGTTGTGCTGGTTGTGTTTTCAGGGAAAGAACTGTTGATCAAGCTGAATTGTTATTGAATAATATGCTGACTAACGAAAATAATTGGACACTTCCTGAACCAACTCCTAAGCCAACTCCGAAGAAAAGGGGTATTCTATTTCTCAGTCCTGAAGATGTGCAAGAGGCAAAGAAATCTATGAAAGAAAAAGGTATTAAAACTGAAGATGTTAAGAATTTGCCGCCTATTGAAGAAATGCATGGTCTTGATAACTCGACACAGGTAGTAAAGGTAAATTCTCTCTATAGATTCAATAAATGTGAAATCCCATTTACTAAGTTTGCTAGCCCATGCTTGGATGAGTTTGATGACTTTATGGTTAAACAAGAAAACTTCAATGCTTATGTTGGTAGACAATTGAAACACAATGCTGATATGCTTGAACACTTGGGTGATTATATGGCTAATGTTAAAGGTGAACTTAAACTTATTAGTAAACATGCTTCTATGGTTACCACTCAAGTAGAACACGTACTTAAAGCTCAGAATGATTTTCTCAATTAATTAAATAATAAGAAAAATGATAATGATGTTAGAGTTATGACTAGAGGTGGTAAAATGACTCAGGAACCTTTGTATCCTGAGGGCCATCCTAAGAGAATTGAGCAAGATTCTCAGAGAGCTAATGTAGATGTACCTAGTCCTTCTAAAAGGAAGAAAAAGAAAAATGATAGGACTTTGCATGCTTGTAGTGAACCTGTTATTAACACACCTGAGAATCCCAATGATATTTCTATTTCTGATGCTGAAACACAATCAGGTAATGAACATGAACCTAGTGTTAACGATGATGTTCATGTTGATGCTCAACCTAGCAATGATAATGATGTAGAGATTGAACCTGCTGTTGATCTTGATAACCCACAATCAAAGAATCAACACTATCATAAGAGAGACTTTGTTGCTAGGAAGCACGGTAAAGAAAGAGAACCATGGGTTCAGAAACCCATGCCTTTTCCTCCTAAACCATCCAAGAAAAAGGATGATGAGGATTTTGAGCGCTTTGCTGAAATGATTAGACCCATCTTTTTGCGTATGTGTTTGACTGATATGCTTAAAATGAACCCTTATGCTAAGTACATGAAGGAAATTGTTACTAATAAAAGAAAGATACCGGAAGCTGAAATTTCCACCATGCTTGCTAATTATACTTTTAAGGGTGGAATATCAAAGTAACTTGGAGATCTAGGAGTACCAACTATACCATGCTCCATTAAAAGAACGATGTTAAAACTGCTTTATGTGATCTTGGAGCCGGTGTTACTGTTATGCCTATCTCTTTATATCGTAGACTTGATTTGAATAAGTTGACACCTAATGAAATATCTTTGCAAATGGCTGACAGATCAACTGCTATACCTATCGGTATTTGTGAGGATGTGCCTATTGTGGTTGCAAACGTTACTATTTTAACAGACTTTGTTATTCTCGATATTCCCAAGGACGATAGCATGTATATTATTCTTGGAAGACCCTTTTTGAATACTGCAGGGGTTGTTATTGATTGCACCAAAGGCAATGTCACTTTTCATGTTAATGGTAATGAGCATACGATACACTTTCCGAGGAAACAACCTCAAGTCCACAGTATCAATTCTATTGGAAAAATTTCAATAATTACTGTTGGAGGTTTTGAATTTCCTGTTCCTACTATCAAGAAGAGATATGATATTCTTATTGTTGGGGATGTGCATATCCCCGTGGAGGTAACCTAGTGTTATTCGAAAATTCTCCAGTTTTATGTTATTCGAAATGAGTTTGTTAACAAGACCTGATCAACCTTGTTAGTGGATTCCTTTTGATGAGCATGAGATGGATGAATTTAGAAAACACAACTCTCTGTACCCTCTTTTTACTTTCTGTTATTTATATTAAATAAAGCAAAAATAGTATTTTCTGTCTGTTTTCTGAATTATCCATGCAATAAAAAATACCCCAAAAATAAAAGTTCTCCAAATGCCCTGAAATTTAAATATGATTTTTATAGAATATTTTAGAATATCTGGCACTGAAAACACAGCAGGGGGAGTAGCCATGTGCCCACGAGGGTGGAGGGCGCGCCCCCTGCCTCATGGACCCCACGTGGGCCCCCTCCACTTATTCCAGCCACCACACACTCCTTCTTCCTTCCAAAAAAATCACTAGCGAGCTCAAACCCGAGTTCTTGCTCATCTTGCTGCCATTTTCGATCTCCTTGCTCAAAGCTCCATTCACAAAACTGCTTTGGGGGATTGTTCTTTGGTATGTGACTCTGCCAATGGTCCAATTAGTTTTTGTTCTAGTGCTTTATTCATTGCAATTTTTTTCTGCTTAGGTGACCTTGTTCTTGAGCTTGCATGTCAAATTTATGTGGTCAAAAGTAGTTTTAATGCATGATATATCCTCTAGGCACTTGTAGGAGTAGTTACTATCAATTTTGTTGAGTTTGGTTCACTTTTATTTTTGAGTTACTAAAAATTTCAGAAATTTTTCAGAGGAAGAAATATGTTTAGGAAAATATACCAAGGTGGTTCCTTAAGGAATCGAGGCCCCAGGCCCGCATTACGCGAGCAGGACAATGAACTACCAAGAGATGCTCAAGTGCGGCCTTGTGAATGGCCGTCAGAGGACTTCATGGTTCGGGCAGGAATTAAGGAGGAATTTGAAGCATATGTGCGTAATGCCGATCTTGAGAGCTTCGTGGCAGATAAGTGCCGTCATTACTACTACCTCACTTATTCATTTGTGAGAAGGTTTAAATTTTCATCATCACACAAATTCTCAAACTGTCCTATTTTATCTCCATGATAACTCTTATACTATGGACTTAGAATATTTTAATACTGCTTGTAAACTCCCACAGTGGGGTAATGTTAGTGAACCTCGCAAATCTGAATATAGAGACTTTCTTGCTAGTATAACCATGGGGGAATCTAGAGAGATCACGCAAGCTACCATAGGAAGCATTCATTTTCCTGCTATACATTATTTTGCTCTCTTTATGGGTAGATGCATAAATGGTAAGGATGAGGCATGTCACATGTGTGTTCCCGATCTTAGTGTTCTCAAGAGTGCTGTATTAGGAGATAGACAATATAACTTGGGGACCATTGTTGCACGTAGGTTGCATAATAATAGTATTGATGGAGATTTCTTTGGTGGAATTTACGCAACCCGTTTAGCTAATTTTCTTGAGATACCGATTTGTAGAAATGATATTGAGTTGCCTCCTGCTTATTTAGATTATAATGCCATGGTTTCTCATCAATTTGTTGAGAGGAACAATCAGTTCCTCCAGTAACGACTAATCTTCGACAGACGACGCACGTATCACGTCGCTCTCCCTGCTCCTACTTTCTTTGACTTTCAGGCAAAAGGGAGATATGTTATAACCAGGGAGGAGGCAACCGAGTACGAGAGGAGGGCGAAGGCAGCCCGCCTCCATGCTGCAGCTCTTTAGGCAGTAGCTGATGCATCTCAGTACGACCCCAGCTTCAACTTCGGATATCCACCAGGCCATCCATAGGCATAGACCAACTTAGGCCAAAGGCCTAAGCTTGGGGGAGTATGTATTTCTTACCAACATTACATTCATGCTCACACACTCATGCCAGTTGTCGGTGCTCATACTCTTTCATTCTATCATCCATGCTAGTTTATTTTCATTTTCTCGTTTTCTTCTTGTGTGTTTGAAAAACCTTAAGAAAAAACAAAAAATAGTTGTAGCTTTCAGTTAGTATACTTTCCACGCTTGTAGTAGTAGTAACTAAAAAGAAAACCCAAAAAGATTTCTCGTTCTTCTTTTTCTTCTTGGGAGCTTTCCCGTGTAAATAGTTTTGTTTCTTTTATTTTTCCTTGGGGGTCGAGAGGAGAAGACCATATGAAAATGTTGAGTGGCTCTTATATGCATTATTGTTGATCTAACAAAGAGCCCATATTACCTTGTCTTCTCTCTTGAATAGAATGCTTGCAGATTCCAGCTTAGTCCAATGCACATGCACTATTATTATTATCCACACTATTCGGTCGTGCAAGTGAAAGGAAGTAATGATGATTATATGATGAACTTATTGAGATGAGGAAAGCTGGTATGAACTCGACCTCTTTTTTTTGTAAATATGACCAGTCCATCGTTCCAGATTCAGCCTATTATGAAAGAAACACATTTACAATGATAATTAGAGATTATAGTTGCTTATGCCATGCTTAATTAGCTAGGAGTTTATAATGGTTTACCTTGCATGCCAACATGCTATTAAAATGGTTGTGATGTGGTATGATAGGGTGGTATCCTCCTTTGAACGATTAGAGTGGCTTAACTTGGCACATGTTCACGCATGTAGTTGAAACAAAATCAACATAGCCTCCACGATATTTATGTTCATGGTGCATTATATCCTACTCATGCTTTCATTCGGTGTTGATTAATTTTAATGCATGTTCATGACTGTTGTCGCTCTCTAGCTGGTCGCTTCCTAGTATTTTTCTAGCCTTCACTGTACTAAGCGGGAATACTGCTTGTGCATCCAATTCCATAAACCCCAAAGTTATTCCATATGAGTCCACCATACCTACCTATATACGGTATCTACCTGCCATCCCAAGTAAATTTGTATGTGCCAAACTCTAAACCTTCAAATAAACATTCTGTTTTGTATGCTCGAATAGCTCATGTATCAACTAGGGATGTATGTATCTTCCATGCTAGGCGGGTTATTCTCAAGAGGAGTGGACTCCGCTCCTCATTCACGAGAAAATGGCTGGTCACCGGGATGCCCAGTCCCATGCTCATATAAAATCAAAATAATTGCAAACAAAACTCCCCCGGGATTGTTGTTAGTTGGAGGCACCCGTTGTTTCGGGTGAGCCATGGATTGATGCTTGTTGGTGGTGGGGGAGTATAAACTTTACCATTCTGCTTGGAAACCGCCTATAATGTGTGTAGCATGGAAGATATCGAGATCTCTCAGTTGTTATGTTGACAATGAAAGTATACCGCTCAAAATATTATTCATATCTATTTCAAAAACCGAGCTCTGGCACCTCTACAAATCCCTGCTAATCTCTGCAAAGGGCTTATCTATTTACTTTTATGTTGAGTCATCATCCTCTTATTAAAAAGCACCAGTTGGAGAGCACCTATGTCATTTGTATCCATTGCTGTTAGTTTACATTGAGTATGACTGTGATTGGATCTCTTTTACCATGAATTACAATGTCTAGTCAGTCCTTGATCCTTAAAGGTGATCTGTATTTATGTTTTGCGGTCTCAGAAAGGGCTAGCGAGATACCATCTTGTCATGTCATATCATGATTATTTTGAGAAAGTGTTGTCATCCGAGATTTGTTATTATTGCTCGCTAGCTGATTATGACATTGATATAAGTAAACATGAGACGTAAATGTTATTGTGAATATGGTTAGTTCATAATCTTTGCTGAAAACTTGAATACTGGCTTTACATATTTACAACAACAAGAGAAAATAGAGTTTGTAAAAGTTTTTATTTATCACTTTCAGTATATCAACTGAATTGCTTGAGGACAAGAAAATGTTTAAGCTTGGGGGAGTTGATACGTCTCCATCGTATCTACTTTTCCAAACACTTTTGCGCTTGCTTTGGACTCTAACTTGCATGATTTGAATGGAACTAACCCAAACTGACGCTGTTTTCAGCAGAATTGCCATGGTGTTATTTTTGTGCAGAAATAAAAGTTCTTGGAATGACCTAAAAATCAACGGAGATTATTTTTGGAATATATAAAAAATATTGGAAGAAGAATCCACGTCAGGGAGCCCACACCCTGTCCACGAGGGTGGGGGCGCGCCTACCCCTCTAGGCATGCTCCCCTGCCTCGTGGCCCCCCTGACGCTCCACCGACCTCAACTCCAACTCCATATATTCGTGTTCGGGGAGAAAAAAAGCAGAGAGAAGGACTCAGCGTGTTTTACGATATGGAGCCGCCGCCAAGCCCTAAACTCTCTCGAGAGGGCTGATTTGGAGTCCGTTCGGGGCTCCGGAGAGGTGAATCCATCGCCATCGTCATCGTCAACCTTCCTCCATCACCAATTTCATGATGCTCACCGCCGTGCGTGAGTAATTCCATCATAGGCTTGCTAGACGGTGATGGGTTGGATGAGATTTATCATGTAATCGAGTTAGTTTTGTTAGGGTTTGATCCCTAGTATCCACTATGTTCTGAGATTGATGTTGCTATGACTTTGCTATGCTTAATGCTTGTCACTAGAGCCTGAGTGCCATGATTTGAGATCTGAACCTATTATGTTTTCATGAATATATGTGAGTTCATGATCCTATCTTGCAAGTCTATAGTCACCTATTATGTGTTATGATCCGTTAACCCCGAAGTGACAATAATCGGGACCATTACCGATGATGACCGTAGTTTGAGGAGTTCATGTATTCACAGTGTGTTAATGCTTTGGTCCAGTACTCTATTAAGGGAGGCCTTAATATCCCTTAGTTTCCAATAGGACCCCGCTGCCATGGGAGGGTAGGACAAAAGATGTCATGCAAGTTCTTTTCCATAAGCACGTATGACTATATTTGGAATACATGCCTACATTACATTGATGGACTGGAGCTAGTTCTGTGTCACCCTATGTTATAATTGTTGCATGATCGATCGCATCCGACATAATTCTCCATCACCGATCCAATGCCTACAAGCTTTTCATATATTGTTCTTCGCTTATTTACTTTTCCGTTGCTACTATTACAATCACTACAAAACCCAAAAATATTACTTTGCTACCGTTACCAATATTATCATATTACTTTGCTACTAAATACCTTGCTGCAGATATTACATTTCCAGGTGTGGTTGAATTGACAACTCAGCTGCTAATACTTGAGAATATTCTTTGGCTCCCCTTGTGTCGAATCAATAAATTTGGGTTGAATACTCTACCCTCGAAAACTATTGCGATCCCCTATACTTGTGGGTTATCACTCAACTATAAGCAGTAGGAGGCATGACAACAAGCATGAATGAATATGCACATCAGGGCTCAAACAAGTCCTACTCATGCTAGTGGGTTTCATATATTTACTGTGGCAATGACAGGTCATGCAGAGGAAAGGGGTTCAACTACCGCATCTTGTAACAGTTGAATCATTGTTGTCCTAATGCAGTAAAAGAGAGCAGAAGCAAGAGAGTGGGATTGTATCGGAATGAACAAGGGGTTTCGCTTGCCTGGCACTTCTGAAGATAGTATAGCTCTTCATCAGTGTCCTCGATCTCATCGTCGGTACCACATCCACTGAGGGGGAACAATTACCTGCAACAGAGAGGAAACACAATCAATGCAATGCAACAATATGATGCATGATCATGACATGGCAATATGCAGTGATTTGAGCTAATGCAACTAACAACGATTTAAATGAAGTTGGTTTGAATACAAGATTCAAATTCAAACTCCATGTGTGATTATTCAAATGCCATTTAATTAATCTGACCTGATCAGCAGGCATAAGTGTCTCAAACATGCATGAAAAAGGTACAGATGGTTAGATTGGATTTTCTGATAATTTTTTCATATATAATTTATTTCATTCTGAGCTACGGTTGATTTTCTATGACTTTTAGAATTTTTAACTATTTTCTGGAATTTCCAAATCATTCAAAATTAGAAATAATCCAGGAAAAAGATTGCTGCGTCACGAGTGCGTCATGATGACATCATCAGGTCAACACAGCTGACCGGGGTCAAACCTGAGCCGTGGGTCCCGCATGTCACGGTTAGTATGCTAATTAGGTTTAGATTTAAACTAAACCCATGGTTAATAGAGGCTGGCCCCACCTGTCATTGACCAAGGGAGGTCAAACCCTTGGTCAACCGGGGCTGACCAGGGCTAACACGCCGGCGGCTTGACGCCGGCGATGGCAGGCGCGGCGGAGGGCTTGGGTTTGGCCCTCCGACGACCAAACTAACGGCCAAGGCCACCCATGAGATGAGGAGGCCCGGCCGCATCGACTGGTGCACGTGGTTTTGCCGGAGGGGCCTACAACGACGGTGATGATGGCAAGTGCGGCAGCCAACGTTCGGGGATCGGTCGAATCGACGCTGCAGGGCACAGCAGGAGCCGCGGGTGGTCGCGGTCGACTCCTGGGAGCGCGCTTATCATGTTAGTGTGTTCAGGCGCAAGATTGCACGGCCATAGCCACGGTGGCGACATGGCCGGCGGTGAAGAGTGCTCGGGCTCGATGGTGGACTAGCTAGGGCGCGCTATCGAAGAAGGGAACAGGAGGGAAGAGATCAGGGGCTCACTAGGGGGCGGAGAAGAAGGTCAGCGGGCTCGGGGACGCGTCGGAGCGGGAGCACGGTTGTCGGCGATATCGGTGACCTAAGGAGGAAAAATACGTTGGGGACGGAGCTCTAAGGCCCTTCCCGTTGCGTGGCTTGGTGGAGACGGTGTATAGGTCGACGGCGGGGCTGAGGTCACGTAGGAGAGGCACGGGGGAGGTTGTGGTCGCGGTGGTGCTTGTCGACATTCTCGGGCGCTCGCGGACAGTCGCGGGAGAGAGAACCAGGGGGAATGAGGACGAGGAAGCGGTTGAGGGGTCGAGGGGGAGTGCCTGGCGACGTCCAGAGCCTCCAGGGCATCGAGGGGGCAGCTAGGCAGGCGGGAGGTGGTCGGGCGCGTGCCGACATGCGCCGGCCACGCACGCTGCCTATTGGCGCGGGGAGGAAGACGATAGGGAGCCGGGGAGGTGGGCTAGGCCGGCCACTTGGGCTCCAGGTAAGGCCCAGGTGGGTTTCTCTCTCTCTCTCTCTCTTCTATTTTGTTTCTGTTTTTCTTTTTCTATCATTTGTTTTGATTTAGTTTAGGCACTAAACCATTTGATAAAATCCTGAAACTTTTTATGGGCACTAACTAATTTATTTCAGAGGCCCTCACCAAGTTTCAAAATTATTGGAGCTAGTATAAATATTTATAGAATTTTAAAGCTCCAATTCAAATACAAATTGGATTAATTCAAAGCCCATTTATGTCCTGGAAAAAATCCACCAATTTTGGTTTAGGTTTTCACCTTGTTCCATAAATTATGAACATTTTGAAGGCCATTTTGGGTTCATTGAGAGTATTTGAATTTGAACCTAGTTGAATTCATTTGGTGCTGGGGTTTGGTCATCCCCATTTCAAGTTTCAAAAATTTAAACATGATGCAACACATAACTAGCTAGCCTAGAGCATACCAGAACTAGGGATGTGACACATGAAATCCTTACCCAAAACTTGAAAACTTAACAACACAAAATAAAGGAAATATGCCCTAGAGGCAATAATAAAGTTGTTGTTTATGTTTCCTTATATTATGATAAATGTTTATTATTCATGCTAGAATTGTATTAACTAGAAACTTAGTACATGTGTGAATACATAGACAAACAGAGTGTCCCTAGTATGCCTCTACTAGACTAGCTTGTTAATCAAAGATGGTTAAGTTTCCTAGCCATAGACATGTGTTGTCATTTGATGAACGGGGTCACACCATTAGAGAATGATGTGATGGACTAGACCCATCCGTTAGCTTAGCACTATGATCGTTTAGTTTATTGCTATTGCTTTCTCCATAACTTATACATGTTCCTATGACAATGAGATTATACAACTCCTGAATACCGGAGGAACACTTAGTGTGCTATCAAACCTCACAACATAATTCGGTGATTATAAAGATGCTCTATAGGTGTCTTCGATGGTGTTTGTTGAGTTGGCATAGATCGAGATTAGGATTTGTCACTGCGATTGTCGGAGAGGTATCTCTGGGCCCTCTCGGTAGTACACATCACTATGAGCCTTGCAAGCAATGTGACTAATGAGTTAGTTAGGGGATGATGCATTACGGAACGAGTAAAGAGACTTGACGGTGACGAGATTGAACTAGGTATGACGATACCGACGATCAAATCTCAGGCAAGTAACATACCGATGACAAAGGGAACAACGTATGTTGGTATGCGGTTTGACCGATAAAGATCTTCATAGAACATGTAGGAACCAATATGAGCATCCAGGTTCCGCTATTGGTTATTGACCGAAGATGAGTCTCGGCCATGTCTACATAATTCTCGAACCCGTAGGGTCCGCATGCTTAACGTTCGATGACGATATCTATTGTAAGTTATGTGATTTGATGTACCGAAGGTTGTTCGGAGTCTCGGATGTCATCACAGACATGACGGGGAGTCTCGAAATGGTCGAGACATAAAGATTGATATATTGGAAGTTTATGTTTGGACACCGGGTTTCGGATAGGTTCGGGCATTTTCCGGATTACCAGGGGTTACCGGAACCCCCCGGAGGGTTAATGGGCCTTCATGGGCTTTAGTGGAAGAGAGGAGGAGGTGACCAAGTGGAGGGGCACGCCCCCCAAGCCCAATCGAAATTGGGGAGGGGGCCGCCCCCCTTTCCTTCTCTCCTTCTTCCTCTTTCCTTCCCCTCCTAGTTGGACTAGGAAAAGGGGGAACCTACTCCTAGTAGGAGTAGGATTCCCCCCTTGGGGCACACCCCTTGAGCCCGGCCGACTCCCTCCTCCACTCCTTTATATACGGGGGAGGGGGCACCCCATAGACACAAAAGTTGATTTCTTAGCCGTGTGCGGTGCCCCCTCCACAGATTTCCACATCAGTCATATTGTCGTAGTGGTCGGTAAATTCATCATCACCGTCAACATACCGTCATGCTGACGAAACTCTCCCTCGGCCTCAGCTGGATCTAGAGTTCGAGGGACGTCACCGAGCTGAACGTGTGCAGATCGCGGAGGTGCCGTGCGTTCGGTACATGATCAGTTGGATCATGAAGACGTTCGACTACATCAACCGCGTTACTCAACGCTTCCGCTTTCGGTCTACGAGGGTATGTAGACATACTCTCCCGTCTCGTTTCTAAGCATCTCCTAGATAGATCTTGCGTGATCGTAGGAATTTTTTTAAATACTCATATTTCAAAAAATAATTCCTACGATCACGCAAGATCTATCTAGGAGATGCATAGAAACGAGAGGGGAGAGTATGTCTACGTACCCTCGTAGACCAAAAGTAGTATTTCAAAAAATTTCCTACGATCACGCAAGATCTATCTAGGAGATGCATAGCAACGAGAGGGGAGAGTATGTCTACGTACCCTCGTAGACCGAAAGCGGAAGCGTTGAGTAACGCGGTTGATGTAGTCAAACGTCTTCGCGATCCAACCAATTAAGTACCAAATTCATGACACCTCCGCGATCTACACACATTCAGCTCGGTGATGTCCCTCGAACTCTAGATCCAGCTGAGGCCGAGGGAGAGTTTTGTCAGCATGACGGCGTGTTGACGGTGATGATGAAGTTACCGACGCAGGGCTTCGCCTAAGCACTACGACAATATGACCGAGGTGGAAATCTATGGAGGGGGGCACCGCACACGGCTAAGAAATCAACTTTTGTGTCTATGAGGTGCCCCCTCCCCCGAATATAAAGGAGTGGAGGAGGGGGCCGGCCGGTCTCATAGGGCGCGCCCCAAGGGCGAATCCTACTCCTACTAGGAGTAGGTTCCCCCTTTCCTAGTCCAACTAGGAGGGGAAGGAAAGGGAAGAGTGGAAGAAGGAAAGGCCCCCTCCCCAATTCGGATTGGGCTTGGGGGGGGGTGCCCCTCCTCTTGGCCGCCTTCTCCTCTCTTCCACTAAAGCCCATGAAGGCCCATTAACCCCCCGGGGGGTTCCGGTAACCCCCAAGTACTCCGGAAAATGCCCGAACCTATCCGAAACCTTTCCGGTGTTCAAACATAACCTTCCAATATATCAATCTTCATGTCTCGATCATTTCGAGACTCCTCATCATGTCCATGATCACATCCGAGACTCCGAACAACCTTCGGTACATCAAATCACATAACTCACAATACATATCATCATCGAACATTAAGCGTGCGGACCCTACGGGTTCAAGAACTATGTAGACACGAACGAGACTCATATCCGGTCAATAAAAAATAGCGGAACCTGGATGCTCATATTGGTCCGTACATATTCTACGAAGATCTTTATCGGTCAAAACGCATAACAACATATGTTGTTCCCTTTTTCATCGGTATGTTACTTGCCCGAGATTCGATCATCGGTATCATCATACCTAGTTCAATCTCGTTACCGCAAGCCTCTTTACTCGTTCCGTAATGCATCATCCCGTAACTAACTCATTAGTCACATTGCTTGTAAGGCTCATAGTGATGTGCATTACTAAGAGGGCCCAGATATACCTCTTTGACAATCGAAGTGACAAATCCTAATCTCGATCTATGCCAACTCAACAAACACCATCGGAGACACCTGTAGAGTATCTTTATAATCACCTGGTTACGTTGTGATGTTTGATAGCACACTAAGTGTTCCTCTGATATTCGGGAGTTGCATAATCTCATAGTGTTAAGCTAACAGATGGGTCTAGTCCATCACATCTTTCTCTAATGATGTGATCTCGTTCATCAAATGACAACACATGTCTACGGCTAGGAAACTTAACCATCTTTGATTAACGAGCAAGTCTAGTAGAGGCTTACTAGGGACACTCTGTTTATCTATGTATTCACACATGTAGTAAGTTTCCGGTTAATACAATTCTAGCATGAATAATAAACATTTATCATGATATATGGAAATATAAACAACAACTTTATTATTGCCTCTAGGTGATATTTTCTTTAGTCTCCCACTTGCACTAGAGTCAATAATCTAGATTACATAGTAATGATTCTAACACCCATGGAGTCTTGGTGCTGATCATGTTTTGCTCGTGAGAGAGGCTTAGGCAACGGGTCTGCAACATTCAGATCCGTATGTATCCCTCCTTGACTTGATCGCGGATGGAATTGAAGCGTCTCTTGATGTGCTTTGTTCTCTTGTGAATTATGGATTCCTTTGCCAAGGCAATTCACTACAAAAAAATACACTTCCGTGATGATACGTGTTTGTCACAGTAGGTCGCATTTTCTGTCATGCATGTACATCCATGACGATTTTATGACAGAATCAAGATAGTCATACCTGTGATGTCGTAGAAGTGTTCCATGACATTACCAAAATTATCATCACGGAAGTGTCCACTTCCATGACGATAAATCGTGCGTCACAGAAGTGCTTTCGTCAAGGGCGACCGACACGTGGCATCCACCGTAACGGAACGCCGTTAAGCTATCGGGTCGGGTTTTGGATCTGATAACCCGTTAACAGCCCCGGCTAATGGGGATTTTCCATGTGTAAAATCATTATTGCTTGGAGGAGACACGTGTCAGGTCCGCATTGGCACAGGTGTCACTCATCCAATGGGCGAGACGCGCCTATGATATGTTGACACGTGGACCGGCCCATCAAGTTTAAATGGGTCGGCCCAACAGAAGGCCCACAAGATTTTGCGGACCATAATGGGCCGGCCCAGCTAAAGGCCCACATTTTTTGTAGACCATAATGGGCCGGCCCAGCTAAAGGCCCACAAGATTTTGTGGGCCATAATGGGCCGGCCCAGGTAAAGGCCTACAAGATTCTTGCGGATCATAGTGGGCCGGCCCAGCTAAAGGCCCACGAGATTTAGCCGACATTAATGGGCTGGCCCAGCTGCAGGCCCACAAGATTTTGAGGACCCTAGTAGGCCATCCCATTAACTGGCTGCCATGTTTTGGGCCAAATGCCGGCCCATATTTGATCCGGTCCATTAATGGCCTGCCATGCTCCGGGCCTAATAGTGGCCCATATGAGATCTGACCCGTTAAAAGCCTACCATGTTCTGGGCCAAATTACGGCTCAGATCAGGTCCGGCCCTTTAAGAGGCTTTGGGCTCAATTATGGCCCATATTAGATTCGGCCCGTCAACTGGACACTATGCTTTTGGGCCCACTTGCTAAAGGCCCACTTAGTAATTCGGCCTGATATTAGTATTGGCCTGTTAAGGGCCCATTTAACATTTCAGCCCTATATTAATTTCGGCCTGTTAAAAGCCCGTCATATAGTTGGGCCTAAGTACGGCCCGGTTTGCATCTGGCCTGCTCGTAGCCGATATCTGATTGGGCCAAATAAAGACCGAGACAATTTTGGCCTGTTAGAAGCCCGTGATTTGATTCGCACAATCATGGGCCGGGGTTCATTTCGGCCTGCTGCCGGCCCGTGAGCTGTTTGGCACGTTTCAGGCCCAACCTACATCGTGATTGCAAGCCTGATTATGTACCTTAATTTTACGGTTTGGACGGTTTACTGCGAAGACATGATATATATACATTAAAATAACTGCAACATCGTGAATAAGAAAAAACCTAGACTATACAATAAAGAAATTATGGCATATTACATCCACTGGGCATCAAAGTTCACCACTATGGTAATAAAGCACAAGCAGACAGCAGATTACATACACTGGGCATCAAAGATCGCCACCAGTGCAAATAAACATGCCGACAAAATAATATACAAAACCGACAGCACTTCAATAGAGTTCAAGAAAGGTTCGCCCTGCTGGGAGCTGCAGCGCAAGCAGCTGAGCAAGATGATGAGACTGCGCTTGTTCAACACTTATATCTTCCTCACTCTGAAAGATAAACAAGCAGATAGATGATAGGTTTTGCACATAAAAGTATCAGTGCTGACAATTCATCACATTTCTTACTGACGAATAAAATGACACGGTTTAAAATTGCATTAACACAATATGGTATTGTTCAGGTCAAGACATGGCAGGAAATGACATTGTGAAGGAGTTGGCAGCTTCACGACACCACTGGATTACAGATCAAGAACTCATAAGTATCAATGGTTAGTGTGCTGTCAATTTATACCATTTCAGATTGGCAAATAAAGAGACGGTTTGAATAATAGTAGAATGATATGACATTGTTCATAGTTAAGACATTGCAGAATATGACATTGTGCTGTAGTGGGTAGGTTCACCACACCACTGGATTGCGGATGAAGAACAGAAGCATACATGCAGTGCAAAAGAAGATCACTTGCTCTGTATAGTTTAATTTACATGGTATGAAGAAGGAACTTGGTTGTACAACTGAAAACATAAATTGAGAAAGGACAAACTTTTGTTTATGAACTACATAATAAACTTTAAACAAGCAATTTGATGCAAACACCAAAAATAAACAGCTGTCGTAGTCATGCCTAACCAAATATATACAACAAAGTTTGAAGGCTTGAGATGGACAAACTTACATTATTGGTGAAGACGAGCTCTATAAAGGCCTTGTCCATGCTGATGGGGGGGCAATTCAAGAAGTTTACCACAGAATCTTCTTCAAAAGCATTGCCTTTATTCTACATTTTGTTAAGAGTAAATATAGATGTGATAATATACGAAAAAATTTAGAATATTTAAGATAAGATGAAGAGTGATGCTACATAACCAAGTAGCTATAAATGTAAGTGTAGCGATACAGGCAAAAGTACAGCCAAGAGCAATGCACAGCTAAACTTCTTCAGTACTATCCTTATGGTAAGAGTAAATATAGATCTAATGTGTAGAAAATGGAGGGCAAAGGAAAATAAGCTGCAGAGTGATGGTACATGAACAACTACCTGTCATTATAAGTACAATGATAAAGGACAACATGTACTTACAAGAACAATGCAAAGCTAAAAAACATTGGCATTGGATATATTCTACACTAATGTAACCATTCATACAGATCAGATAATTTGGAGCGAACAATTGATAAGCAAGCTATCATGCATACTGTTGTCACATAATGAACCAGGTATGTATGCAAGTACAGTGATACAGGACAACAGGTACTAACAAGAGCAAAGCAGCGGGCACAATATTTGCGATATCCTATCATTCTTGTCAAACCGGAATTCTTCTTCGAGCAGATTTCCTGCAAAAAATATCCGTAAGGCACATGCGGAAAAGTAGAAGTTCAAATTGTCATGCAATTTCATAGATAGTACCTCATCCTGGGAACGAGACCGGTGCATAACAAGGTTTTTCCATTCAATGTCTTATAAATTTAGCACAGGAGACTTCACCAGAAATTCGTTTATAGACTTGCGATCAAAGTGTGATTTCCTCAGGTAACATCGATACTGCTGCAATGCTTCCTTGAAAAGCACAAGCAAGCTTTACTCGTCATGACTATCCAGATTGACCCTCGCCTAGTTACAACAGTGTAATGTAAATCATTGATGTGTTCAATCAGCAGAAAACAGGAAAATAATAACCATGAATAATAGCACTTACACGTAAGTTGGACATGAAGATGTGAAAATGGTGTTTGTCTTCATAATAATCTTCCCATGATGGGAATATATGCACGTAGTCCCTAACAACATTGAAAGCATTGCCTTTTAAACTGGGAATAAATGGAATGGGGTTCCAATCTGTAGGAATTGGCCGTCTCTGAAGTTCGGATAGGTCTTTGGCCAGTGGACTTGCTGTACTTTTTGCTGGAGTGGGATTTTTCTGTGGTACAGCTGGTGCTATGGCAAATGAAATCGGTATACCTTTTGCTGGAGTGCAGGTCCTTTGTGGTGGGGCTAGTGGTGTGGCCAGTGAAGTATTGGTACAGTCTGCTGGAGTCGGTCCTACATTTTGTGTCACTGGATGTACAGCCAGTATAAGTGGGGTGTTGTCTGATTTCTCCGGCACCACCACATTTTTCAAGGACTTTGCTGGTGCTCCTTCAGGTTCGGCAATCACCCTCTTCCTTTTTGATGTCTGATGCACAAGAACATCATTTGAGTGGAAAAACATGGTATGATGACAGATGGAATATGTATTGATAATAGATGGGCATGGCATCTCGACATATATGATGAGTAAACTAAGCAGATGGCGGTGCAACAAAGTAGAAGAAATGCAAGACAACATATGCAAGATACCCGCAATCAATAAAACATTACCAAATTAGAACATGCACCTTGATGGGTGAACAAGACAGGCCATCTGCCTTTGACTCCTCGAGGTTAGAATAGTCATTAGGATCATATTCTGAACAAGAATCAACAGGTGGGGAGCGTATGAGTTTCATTGCATCCAGAATGGCACTCAATGCCTTGGTGCCAATTTTGTAAGTCATTGCAGTGTTTAGCTTCAAGAGTGGACTGCTACTAGTGCGACACAAAGTAGCTACACAGATCATAGTGTAGATATAACGGGAAAACCTTAAGCATCAGGTACGGCTAGAAAGGCTTCGGATACCAGCTCTCTTCAAGTGAAGGTTCGGTACTGTTAATATCAGTGTAACTCTCAAAGGCGACACAGCTCCCCGCATTTCCTTGCTATTCTTATAGGATTCAAGTGGGCAGGCCACTACAAATCCTATTCCTATGTTTACAAGATCCTACGAATCAAAGAGGCTCAAAGTGTCCATCACAACCGACCGTATAGACCACTACATTGCAAATGTCCTTGCTCATCTTCAGTACAAGGAATATACTGTACTACTGGCATACTCCCTCCGTTCCAAAATATAAGTCTTGGTAGAGATTTCCACTATGGATCACATACAGATGTATCCAGCTACATTTTAGAGTGTAGATTCACTCATTTTGCTCCACATGTAGTCCATGGTGGAATCTATACAAAGGCTTGTATTTAGGAATGGAGAGAGTACATATTAAAGAAGAACGGAAGAGGAACATGGTAAAGAAGAGCAACCAGATTTTGGATAATAAAATGTTGGTTGCGCAGTGCCCACACATGATGAACCAGAGTGCATTAAGAATGCAACTCACAGCTGTCTCTCGACCATTTCAGGCGGTTGGATGAAGATCCTACGTCTCCTAACCCTTCTTCTTACTCGTCTCTGATTCTTCCCATACAGAACACCGCATGGGCCGCCGCCCGGACCACCGGCCCCCACCGCCTATGTTCCTCCGCCACCCCACCCCTCACCCCCGCCCCAACCCCCACCCGTGTTGAGTTTTCTTCATTCGGTGAGGCCCCACAACCACCCGAGTCCCTTCGATCGCACCGGTGAACTCCGGCGAGCTCTGAAAAATCGACTGACCCAATTTTGAAATTTAGTCTACTGCGATTTAACTAGTGTGGAATATAAAATGGGAAAACCATAAGTGTCGGTGTCAAAACCGGCGGATCTTGGGTAGGGGGTCCCGAACTATGCATCTAAGGCGGATGGTAACAGGAGGCAGGGAACACGATGTTTTACCCAGGTTCGCGCCCTCTTGATGGAGGTAAAACCCTATGTTCTGCTTGATTGATATTGATGATATGGGTAGTACAAGAGTAGATCTACCATGAGATCGGAGAGGCTAAACCCTAGAAGCTAGCCTATGGTATGATTGTATGTTATGATCTATCGACTAGCCTGGCCTCGGTTTATATAATGCACCCGAGGCCTAGGATAACAAGAGTCCTAGCCAAATACGCCGGTGGGGAAGAGTCCTTGTCTTGATCACCAAGTCTTGTGGAATCTTCCATGTATGCGGCAGCTGTCCGAACTGGCCCATGAGTCTACGGCCATGGGGGTCCTCGGCCCAATCTAACAGATCGGGAGATGACGTGGTGAGTACCCCCTAGTCCAGGACACCGTCAGTAGCCCCCTGAACCGGTGTTCAAGTTAGAGACGCTCCTCGATTCTTCCGAACTGTTCTTCATCTTCGGTTGTCGGTCTTGGAAACTGGTTCAACAGATCTTCCCATCTTCGATCTTGAGGATCGCCGAAATGCATTCGACGAGTTTACACGTCGGTATCCAAGGAGCCCCTTTAAGTTTCCGGCCTTTATCAATACGTTGTTATTTTTATGCCGCACCTCGGGTTTGAAGTTGTTCCCGGGAGGTAGTGTCCTCTTGCGTTCGAGCTCTAACGCCGGACTGCATTCGAGCTATCTTTTGCAGCCGAGCACCAATGTCGGTCTGCATCCGAGCTCTAACGCCGAAATGTATCCGAGCTCCAACGCCGGACTGTGTCCAAGCTCCAACGCTGGACTATATCCAATATGTCATAGATCATCTTGGTCCAAAAGAGTTGAAGGAGTTTAGTCGAGCTTAATGCTGGAAATGCCCTCTATGGAGCCAGCCGCTAGCGCCCAAGCTTTATGCCGGACTGCTTCCGAGGTGGCGCACCACCCCGACTGTGGGCCGATTTTTTGTCAATTTTTTTATTGGTGCAATTTATTCTCTGCCGAGCTATATAGCCAGTAGCCCTCAAGGTGTGTATCGGTCTAAAACCCGAGATGCACCTGAAGGATGACGTAAGACCACTGATCCCAGTAGCCGCTGAGACTCAGGCTGATTTGCAAAATCGGCCTGAGGATCAAGTCCTAGCTCGGTAGAATACTTCAGGATACAAAAAGAGGCGTGCTCAGTCCTCGAGACTCAAGTTGGGTGCGGCCGACCGACCTGAGGATCATAATCTCCTCGGAAACTGTATTGCACTTAAAATTTTCTGCATTGGATAGGCAATGCAGTAGCCCCTGAGACACTGGTCGAGTGGCAACACCAGATCAGGGGATCGATGTGCCCCTTTAATATTTGTAAATAATAAGCCCGAAGCCCAGTAGCCCCCGAGCCTTAATGCGGACACGGGTGGCCGAATTAAGGATTGATATCCATAGTAAAATCACAAATGATGTGTAATGACTCTATGTATCCAAGTACTTTACGTCATTAATGCTCGGATCCGCATTGTACAAAACTTTGTTGACCGACCATCGGCTTCCACCTCCTTGGCCAGTAGCTGAGGAGTGTTTGTCCTACTTTATAAAGCCTTTATGAGGGCAAAGATTTATGACAAACAAGACAATCTGGCCATATGGTTTTATAAACAAAGGTACGCAGAGAGATATGTTATATTAGTGTATAAGAAATGTCTTCCAAAGAAAATAGTCCCGCTATAGGTTCCTTTCTTTGGGTTGTCATGCTAAGCATGATCATGAAACCTCAGCTCTAATGTAAGAGCAAAATATCGAGGATTTAGTTTGGGAGGCCAGTTAATAGCCCCAGGTAGTGTTCGGTGACAGCCGATGTCAAGCCGTAAACACTTCGGCCAATGTTATGAATGGCCCATCATTTAACACAGTCATCGGATCGCTGATCAGTTTACGCTTATTATGACAGTCAGTTTTTGGCTTTCTCCATTGAGGTGCTTAACCATGTGAGCTGGAAGCACAATCACAGTGGTTCTCCCTTTGCACACCTAGCCGAACAAAGCGGAACATAGGAGGCAAGCGCAGGAGCCGGGCAACCCAACTATTGACCGAAGACACAATTCGAAACCGATGCATATATAGCAATATCCGAGAATATTTTTGCCGAATCTCTAAAGGTGTCCGGCGTTGCACTGCGAGACTTTTGCTGAAAACACACAAATAGTTTTAAAGTGCTATAAGCTTGGAAAACCAAAAAACGTCAGTACAAACTTGACGTCCGAACAAGATCAAGTGTTCGGTGCCAATCCGAAAATTGGTCTTAGAAAAAAAGAGTGCTCCTGTCGTGCTTTAACATGACACATCCTATCTCAAGACTTCAAGCGGGTCAGCCTACGGCTTCAACCTCCTATCCCGAAGGTGGAGTACTTCTCATTAGGCCAGTTTAGCAAACTAAACTCTAGCAGCTTTGCGAGAGAAATTAGTCTCCCCGGCTAGTGACCACACACTCGTGTCGAAAAAAGGAGTGATGAATAATAATGGTAATAAAAACTTTGCAACAACTAAGAAGAAGAACACTAATTATAAAACGGCTCATATAAATTTAAGAGCCCCCAAGTGAATTGGGTAAAAGAATTTTATGTATAATGATTGTATGTACCGAAGTACTAATATCATATCTTTGTTCACCCGAACTTTAAACGCGTCTTAACCGACCGTCGGCTTCTCCCTCTTCGGTCAAGGACCAAAAAGTGTTATGTACTCTGCCTGTCGAGAATATCGACAGTGTTTCCGATAACCAGGCAACTGGGCCATAAGGCTGTAACAGACAAAGCACGCTCAGGGAACTTATGTTATATTACAGACGAAGTGTAAGAAGCATCTTCGAAGAAAATAGTACCCCTATCGATACCTTTCTTCGGTGCTCATTATTACTATGAGACTTGTGCAATAGATTTTTTGTACTCATGAGTTCCTTTGTGTGCCGGCCATGATTGAAAATAATAAGAGCGCTAGCTTTTGGCTTCACCCAGTCTGAGGTCAGAGCTCGGAGGACCCGGCCGTGACAATCGCAGAGGTGCTCCCTTTACTCCCTAGCCGAACAATCGTGAACATAGGGGTAAGCACAGGAGCCAGGCAACCCAGCTTGCAAATCGCTTAAGTCAAAATGGTGCATATTGTGGCGTAATACACGAACAAGGAACGAAGCCGTACAAGTATAATCATATGCAAGAGGAAAAGCTTCATAAAGGAAGCCCCCAAATAAACAGGGTATTTGAATTTGTGCGTCACAAACAAAGTTTGGACAAGGAAAAAAAATTTACCAGCTACTTTTTCCAAAAAAGTATAATGCTTGGTCGAACCGAACACAAGTTAAAAATTTAAAACTTTGAGCATGAAGGCAACTTAGCTGGTTAATGTGTTTGGTATTGACGACGCGGTCCGAGCTTGATGCAGGACAAGGTTCCATCCCCCAAGACGGTCTCGAGGTGGTGGAGCGGAGAGCTCGACACGCCGAAGTGGTGACATAGCACGGTCAATGCAGACCGACAGAGTGACGCTGAAGTCTCCGGATCAGTTTCCTGTGCACAAAAAATAGTGCAAACCGCAAATAATAGTAATAATTATAATTAAAAAAAGGTTGTTGCATAATAAATAATTGATGCAAAGTGAGTAATAAAAGAAATATGGCCTGGCGCCGAAGTTAATGTCGATGCAGGGCGTCGGCGTGATGCAGTGAAGGCGTGACAAAGCCTGAATTTGCAGGGCGGTCCGGGCTCCGGATGCGGCGTTCGCCGAACTATGTACGACAACTGACCGAACCGCCACACGACCGTTTTTAATGTGCGCTATTTGATAGACCTATGTACAGATGATGGAACAAACCAGAGTAATAATTCCTTAAGAAAAAATAAACCCAACAAGCAAAAATTGTTAGGATTAATAGCACCTGGTTTATTTGTTGTAGCATTTCGAAGAAAAGCGACTCCCAAAATCGGGAATCGATCCGCACACCCATTGCCTGATGGGTGATAAAGTGATGGCCTAGCGATGCTAGCAAAGGTTGGCTCACCGAGGAAAAGCCCGTGGTCTAGCTAATGTGATGAAGCTGGTCGGCTGGTGACGCCGAAGTCTCCCAGGTAAGTTGATGAAGAGATGGTGAAACCCTCGGTCTAGCTGAGGAGACGGAGTAGGTCGGTAAGGAGATGTTGCAGCTGCCGTGTTAGCCGAGGTGTTGAAGCAGTTCGGCGTGATGGACATCGCCTTAAAGAAGCAATAGTGCGGCCATGCCGACGCAGGTCGTAACTTGTGACGCGGACAATGCCGGTTTGATAAAGTGACCATGCGGCGATGCCTGTGTTCCCGCTCCGTGTAATCCGTGGGGCGGCGATGTTGGTGATGATTTATCCTTCGCGATGCCAAACTCTTGCTCGGCTTGCCGGGATGATGATCGAAGGAATTGAGCTCGGCTCAATAAAGTGGCGATGTGTCTAGCGCAGGTCGGCAGCCGTGGAGCAATGTTACCGGACTGGTTTGACACCAGCATAATGATGAAGACGACCTCAAGGGAGGCTTAAAAATTTACGGGCACGTGTTTAAAAACAACGCACAATACCCTAGAAGAAAATTCCTCTAAAAAGATTGTCCAATATCATGTTCATAAGGAAACATGAATTCGGGTCGGATCCGTATTCGCGCAGAAAACGGATCCAAAAATTGGTCCACTCACCAGAAGGTTCCCGGAGTTTGAACCGTGGGATCGAGCTGAAATTTGGAGGGGTGGTAGATATGGAAATTACGCAGTAGATGAACGGTTGGATCTTCCAAAGGACGTCCGAGCTAGAAGCTGGACACCACGCCCTAAACTCGTCCAGATTCCCGTCCAGATTTGGCAGGGCTCTGGTATATCGTAGATTGTCGGAGATTCCTCGATTGGAACTCGACGAAATTTTGCATGGTTGTTGTAGACTCAATTCCGCACAATTCCACCAAAGAGATCGTCAAAGCGATGCTCTAAGAGGTGGTGGTAGCGGATACAAGTTCGCTGTTCGAAAAAACAGCACGGTCGCCCGAGGGCAATGTTGACGTTGAGCCCCCGAGCTCCATGGATGATTCCTCCATTATCTTGATAGAGATCGGAGTTGATGTTGAAGAAGGCCCTCGTCCGAACATGATGATCGGAGATGGAGTACGGTCCTCGGTCAAGCCAAGGTGACCAGTCGAGCCGACGACGAAGATGCTGGCATCACGGTTGACCTGCAGACGAGGCATCGATCCTTTTGCTGATCACACAGCGGAACTCTCAATGAAAGCACCAATGTCGGTGTCAAAACCGGTGGATCTCGGGTAGGGGGTCCCGAACTGTGCGTCTAAGGCGGATGGTAACAGGAGGCAGGGAACACGATGTTTTACCCAGGTTCGGGCCCTCTTGATGGAGGTAAAACCCTACGTCCTGCTTGATTGATATTGATGATATGGGTAGTACAAGAGTAGATCTACCACGAGATTGGAGAGGCTAAACCCTAGAAGCTAGCCTACGGTATGATTGTATGTTATGATCTATCAACTAGCCTGGCCTCGGTTTATATAATGCACCCGAGGCCTAGGATAACAAGAGTCCTAGCCGAATACAGCGGTGGGGAGGAGTCCTTGTCTTGATCACCAAGTCTTGTGGAATCTTCCATGTATGCGGCAGCTGTCCGAACTGGCCCATGAGTATACGGCCATGGGGGTCCTCGGCCCAATCTAACAGATTGGGAGATGACGCGGTGAGTACCCCCTAGTCCAGGACACCGTCAATAAGCGTTGGGAGTATAGTGTTGGGCGTGCCATGTCGGATCTGAAGGTGCAAACCGGACAAAGGAAACTTCATAACCAAGATAAGAAATCAAAGTACAGCAGTGGCGATCTATTTTCTTGCTGCGATAAATAAGTTGAGCAGATACGAAAGAGTACCGCCTCTGGTGCGGCGCCGTGTACGCATCTGCTGAGAATTTGACAGTGCTGCGGTAGCGATGGCTGTCGGCGACGTGGAAGCAGATCTAGGAGAGTAGACGGTGGCGGCGGGGCGTGGTGGACGAGACGGTTGTAGGAGAGGCACCGACAAGGTGGACGACGGCGGGGATGAAGCGAGAGGACGGGATGCAAGGATCCCGGTCCGAAGCCGTGGATGAGAGCGGTCGATCTCTTGTAATGGACGGCGGCATCGGGGTATCAGCTCCGGCATGGTGGAGGAGGACGGCGGTGGATAGGGTGACGGACGACGGTGGACGGAGGAGGATGGGGTGGAGAGGGTGTTTTGGCGCACACGGAGTACGAATGGGGAAAAGGGAGGTAGAGAGGAAGGGGGGAACCATGTATTCAGGGCGCGCTTGTCTCAAATGCGAGTAAATTTACAAACTTAGCCCCCGTTTCAAATTTCTACTACATCACAGCAACATTACTCGGTTGGGGATAGGACGGTAATCTCGCATGCACCAAATATTTGCCGATGAGAGTTTGTTTTTGGCGCTCACTGTGTATGAATATGAATCGGGGAGGGAATCGATTTCGGCCGAGGACACACTGTGTTTTGGCGCCCATCATGTATGAATCCGGGTGAGAGGCGGTTACATCACGTTTGGGTGAAATTACAAACCTACCCCTATCGAAACCTATAGAAATCCAGCAGATAGGCTTTGCGTGGCAGGGATAGGCAGTAGTGATTTCCATCTCGCAGATTTTGGTTTTAGGCGGTTACTGTGACTTTCCCCGCTTCGTTCAAATTTTGCAGGGTGCACGTTTACCGTGCCAACTCAATTCGAATCCCGTTTGCATTTTAATTTTTTCGGCCGGGATCCATTTTCAATTGGAATTACATTCTATATACATCATTTTTTATATATACTTTCAAAAGCACAACAAAGAATTCTGCTCCTTTATATGTATAATATGATTTACAAATACAACAATCTCGAAATCTTAAGGTTGAATTCGAAAAAATTTAACCAAATTATGTTCTACTAAAATGTATGGATCAGTAATATCTACATATTAAATAACATAAATGTGCGTGAATTCATATGAGTATGCATGTTTGATAGATCAATTTTGGTTCGAGTATGGATTACATGTATCATCATCCCGAATTCAAATATTTGAATCCCTTTTTTGTTCACTCCTTTCACACCCATCTCCCTCGCATACATGCTTCTTCAGATAGCTATCACTCTCTTTTCTCCAGCTCACTCGCACGCTAACTTCATGTTTCTCCTATCCTCGCAAACATGGTCTCTCGATGTCTCCCTTGAGAAGTGTCACACTCTCCCTATCATTATACATTACACGACTTTCTTTTTCATCGCCACACACACAGTCTCCACTCGTCTTTCACTTTGTCTTTCTCTCTATGGGATTCTCTCACACACCCTATATGTCTCTACATATGACTCATACCACTAAAATTACTCTCTCTCTCTCTCTCCTATAGACACAACATTTGTTGCGGTCTCCTTTTCGTGTCCATCCCATACTGACATTATTCATTTGTTTACCGATCAGACAACCCCGACTACCGTCTCCTCTCTCTCACACACAGACACACACACACAACTCCTGCTTTCACTCCCCTTCCCGACTACCGTCTCTCTCTCACACACACACAAAACTCTCGCTTTCGCACCCCGACTCATATTTCTCTCACAAACATTTATCGACTAGCTAGCCTCTAGATAGGTTTATACACCTGCACACTGGTGCTTCCACCATTGCATACATGTCTCTCTCCCGCTCCTTGTATCTATGTAGATTTTTCTTCCCTTCTTGAGACAGGCCCTCTCGATCGTGCACACACACACACTATCGCCTCATTTTAAGCTGATACCTATCGCACACACACTCCTTGTGTCTTTGTCACACATGCACTCTGTCCTCCTCCACTCTCCCTCTCTCTCACACACACATGGGCTTTTTGCAACAACTAGCAAGATGCCCATGTGTTGCACGGAATATCAAGATGCATTTGTATGAGTAGTTTATCTTGCGAGGGAAAAGGATGAACGAGGGAAGGCCTTATTTGCAAATATGGAGAGGGGTGTGGGTATCGTTTTGCAAAATTGCCATAGTTTCCTTCCTATCCGTCAGATATAGATCGGACGGCCTATATTGCAGGATGGCAGGCACACGATCATCACCGACAATGCTTTTTATAAGAGTAGGGATAAAAATAGAGTTGGTGATGATGGTGGGCCTGCCATCCTGCAGTGTAGGTCGTCCAATTTATATCTGACGGATAGGAAGGAAAATATGGCAATTTACCCGCACTCTTCACCACATTTGCAGATAAGGCCTTCCCTCGTTTATCCTTTTCTCCCACAAGATCTTGATGTTCCGTGCAATGCACAGGCATCTTGCTAGTAAGAGTAGAAATTAGACATATACCACTTCTCGAATCTTGAAACCAACAACATTCCTCCCTTATCTCATCAAAACCGCCAAAGGAATATATTTTGAGTGAAACATAACATATTTTCAGTGATTACGTATTTCAATACTAGACTTTTTTTCTATCAAATCGGTGAATATGTATTAATATACTTTGATCGTGTGGCAACGCATTGGCACATTGCTAGTAGTTATTATAATTTTTGGACACCACACTAACGGTGGAGTACATATACGAAGAGAAGAGGCGCACGCACGCAGTCGGCCTCTCGCTGTCTCGCACACATGAGTGTTACGTAAATGCGACATTAACAAATAAACCCTAAAACCCTAGGTGCACGATTGCTGCATTCGCGGGTACCGGGTACGTGGTGGAGCACCTTTGTAGGAATAGTCAGCTCGCGTGATAATTTGATCCGTAGGAGTTGATGGTCGGGACCACAGGTGAATGACTTGGGGCGCGGTGGCTCGCCAGTTGCCACAGATCGAGTAGCCACGTTTAAAATATTGTTTTTTAGCGGGGTTAAGAGTTACGATTTTCAATGGCGCGTTATAAGTAGTGAGTAGTTTTTAGAACGATCGGTATGGAGCGAAAATGGAATTCATAGTACTACGTACCTCCTTGGCATATGGTTGTATGGTTTTTTTTTGCGATGGAGGTTGTATGGGCTTATGTTGCGACATGTTGAACCTGGTAGTTCTAGGGCAAATACTATGGTTTAGATTTAGATGCTGGTTTTCAGTAATGAAAATCGGAAGGGGAAACCCTTCTTTGATTAAAAAAACTACTGCCTCCATTCTGGTTTACTAGTCCCCATCGTACTTTGGGTCAAAGTTTGTCCACGAATTTTACTTGTAAAATGTGAATGGAAAATGAGATTTTGTTATACCCAAACAAAAAAGGACTGGAGGGAGTGGTTGCTCTGACACGGACGTGAGCTCTCATAGCGCAGGCATTGAACCGGTGCGCCGGCCAAGAGGGTCGCACTCGCTGCAGGCCCGGCTGAGCACGCCTCCTCGCCGCGTGCAACCAGCTTAAGACTGCCCCGCCTGCCTTCATTGAATCTGCGCGTGTGCCGGCAACACATCCTTTCGCGAGCCGGCAGGCATTTTAGAACACAAAAAATGACTAAAATATAATTAATTTACGCATGGTCTTGACTTGTTGTGCTCGCACTGGTAGCAGGAACTAGTAGAGGATTTTCTTTATTTATAACTCTCCTCACATTTTTTTGGCTTTGAAGTGAATCATGGTTGTGGACATTATGTATGAATGTGCAGATATCTGTGAACATGAGTTTGATGTGGAAGTTGAACTTGGTATGTCGGGCTTGCGCGTGAACTATACCATGTCCAATGCTTCGTCTGTTATTTTTTGGAAAGTAATTGTTGTTATTACATGACCCAAAAATAACATTTTGTGCCACATCAGTAGATGCACGGACATGACAACAGGCATGCTGACTGGATAAACATTTGAACCTAGCTATTACGAAGGAAATTTTGTATTGACAACAGTTTTAGATAGTAGGAGATGCCTAGCCTGCTCTGCCTCTGCTAGCTTATTTCTGGCTTCTTCCATCTCTTCTTTGGCTTGGGTCAAGAGAGCATCTGATTGCTCTTTTTGCTTTGTCAGGAACTCAGCTACATTCTCAAGGGTTGCTGCACGCTTTCTTTCAGCCTTTACTAATGCCACGAGGACACGAACAGCTGACGACTCCACCTGGCTTGTGTGTAATCCAGCATCATCTGGGAATTTGCACCTTGTGTCTAATCCAGTATCATTAGGGAACTGGCACCGTGTGTGTAATCCAGCCTCATTTGGGAAACATGATCTCGAGGTTGACCATACTTCCCTCCTTGCAGGAACTGCATCCTGACATGAAGTTGCTTCTTTTTTAGATCAATGCTCAGAGCAACCCAGATCCATTTAGTAGAAGCCAGATAAACAGAACTCGGAGAAGTGAATTCAAAAGGAAAAAAATAAAAACAGAATACAAGGTGAGAACACCCACTTCCTACATCAAGCTAAAAACGAAAGCATTAGGACGATTAAGACTCTTCTTATTACACATTGAAGAACACCACGCTTAAGAGAAACATAAACTACAACATATACACATCGAAGAACACGAGGCTACACGAAAGTAATTGAAAGGGTGTTACTTACCAAAGCTCGTTTTACAGGTTCGGTGTAGCTCCTCTTTAACTTGGCACACTCCTTGAAGATGTCCCGAATATCCCGTGTTTGGTCTTCATTGCTCCTCTGCATGTTCGCACTCGTGGTCTTAAAATCTCAACATGACAAGAAAAATATACTACTAGTAATACTCGCGCATCTTGTGGGCAACATTAAAGCACTCGTCTGCCATGTTAGAGCATCTCCAACAGAATCGCAACGCACGGCGCTTTAAAAATCTCAACATGTTATCTCTACTCTCTTCTCTACTGTTATATTTATTTTATATTTTATATTTTATATTTATCTCTACTTCCTTTACTGTCTACTTTTTTTCTCTAGACTTTTTTTCTTGCAAATAGGCCGTCCGATTTATATCTGACAGATAGGAAGGAAACAAATGGGAATTTTGCAAAAAGATACCCATACCCCCTCCAGATTTGCAAATAAGGCCTTCCCTCATCCTTTTCTCCCACAAGATAAATTACTCATACAAATGGATCTTGATGCATGCAACGTATGGGCATCTTGCTAGTTCTAAAAACCTTTCCATCATTTGCCACACTACTGGTTGCAAATGAAAAACCTACCCAAGCACAGTGCGATATAGGAGCGATGCACATTTACAAGCTGATATTCTGTTGGACCATGGAGGCTATAACCAATTACTTTTACGGGAACAGTAGCACCTAGGAAATTTGAAGGGTAAGTATGAACAAAATTGGAACTACACATGTACTGCTAACTGATTCAATACACACATTACCAATCGAGGAGGAGAACGATGGTCGCGGCGGCCTTTGTGAGTCATGGTCGGTAACGGGAGTCGGTTCATTGTCCATGACGGTGGTACTTCTACACTTGGCGTCGGCTTCCGGGAAGCAGATCCGTGACTGTGGAAGATGATGCCGGGGAAGAGGCTCCGTGTACGACGACGGTGGACCGGCTCCAGTGCGGCGTACGAGGTCGTCGATGAGGCAGATGCGCTGCGGTGGACGAGTGCGCGATGTAAAGGGGAGGAGCATGAAGGCTACGGTGCCATGAAGAAGTCTATTTTGCGGTGGGGATAGAAAATGGGGAGTATTCAGGTGTACTACTCTGGGTGCCGGGGTGGGGTTGGCTGGGTAGGGTGAACCTGAAGTTACGAAAACACCCCCCTACCAAGCATCATCTGTAGGCCTGTTCCGAAGGCTATGATGGTAACTTCCCACTGCTCGAATCAGGGTCGCGGGAGATTTTCCCCCGACCTCAAAATTTTGTGACACTGGACTCCCCGTGTGGCGTGTTGAGTGATTCGGCTAAGCAACTAGCGAGTAGTAGTAGTAAACTCTGCATATTTGGTTTGACCAAAGTCAAACTTCCTAAAGTTTGACCAAGTTTATAGAAAAATATAAACATTTACCATAACAAATATGTATGATGTGAAAGCACATTCAATAATGAATCTAATGGTATTTATTTGTTAGTGTACTCCCTCCGTTCCTAAATATAAGGTGTATAGTTTTTGGCACAGAAATTAAAGAACGCACGTGGAGGGAAAATTTCACAAGTTTTGGGCGAGATTACACCTGAATAATTGGCATTAGAAAATAGATGAGCTTGCCTAATATAAGGAAATGTAATCAAATTCCTAAAAAAATCATACATACGAGTGGTGCAACACAATACATCTTATATTTCGGGTTTTTTCTCAAAAATCTATACACCTTATATCAAGGAATGGAGGGAGTATATGTTAATATTTTTTGTTATAAGCTTTCTGAGAGTTTACAAAACTTGACTTTGACCAATGCTAATACGCGGACTTAAATAAAAATGGAGGGAGTACACATTTGTTTTCTTAGTTTGTAGTGAACTAATCATTTGTTGAAATTGTGAAATAAATATATTAGGCTATTGACTTCGAATGTAATGGTCTATACAATTCAATAGTTACAATCATTGTCGAAACCCAAGATGTATACAAGGTCTATAGTACTTCACAACATGCTCAAACTCACATAATCCCGGTCAAATGAGAATCTAAATGCATTCCATAGTTATTACTTTGTAGGATGCAACAAAAACAACCATAACTCTACATCAGGCATTATAGAAGTAACATTTTGACATATCCCAATGTGTGAATGAAACGTGCAGAGAGAGCTTTTAAAGATGGAGCAGATAGGGCGGGAAATATTGTATGTATGTGGACGAGAGAGTAGGAGACAAACCTAACGAGACAGAGAGAGAGATAGAGAGAGAAAGAGAGAGGAAGAAGTTAGGTCTGTGAGAAAGATGGATACATGTAATATACATGAGATGCGTGTGCATCTGGATTCTGTATATGTGGAAGGAGAACAGACAACATGTTTGATGAGAGAGCTGAAAAAACATGGACGAGAGGGGAAGGATCTCGTGGGTTGAGGGATTGACAATTTTGTGCGGGGGAGAGAGGGATTGGTAATTTTGTGCAAGAGAGAGAGGGTGGGGGAGGAGTCAGTCAGCCGTCATCACATCACCCTGCTTCCAAATGACCCCCCATTCTCTAGCGCGGTGTGGTCACCGTCTTTGATCTGCTCGATGCCTTCTTTGAAGATTGAGGTGTTGTGCATGTTGGGGTGCAAAGAAGCACAAGAGAGAGTGGTTGCCGTATAACCTTGGATGGGGATGAACTGTGTGCTCGGGGGAGTGTGTGTGTGTGTGTGTTGTGCTGCGTGTCTCTCTCTCTCTCTCTCTGTGTGTGTGTGTGTGTGTGTTTGTGTCAGATATTGAGAGAAAACAAACCTAAGGAGAGAAATGGGTATTCACAAAGAGATTGTGCAGGCCTTGAGATGGGCAGGGGCCGGGTGAGGGTGTCAAAATTTGCGCGTTGATGCATGTGTTGCATGCGACCGTGCGAGGGACGGACGAATCGAGAGAGATGGTTGTTGTGTTATGGATGCTCCTCTCTCTGTCTCTCTCTCTCCCTCTCTCTCTCACACACACACACAAGTAAACTAGAAGACCATTCTCTCATGTATACACAACGTATCGGCATCTGTCTATGTCTCACTTATGCATGATCATTTGCACATTCACACCTCTCTATGTCTGTATCACACGCACACCGTCTCCACATTGCCCTTCCGCCACAACACGCATATGGACACATACACACCTTCTCTCTCAGTCACAGACACAAAATCAGTATTAAAAAAACTAGGGCGCACCTAAAATGTCCAAATCCAAATAAAGACGAACTGGAGCTAAATTCAAATATATGGAAATATTGCAGCGTCAAGAACTTTCACAGGAAAAAAAGTTGAGTAATATTCGAGCATTGTTTTCACACACACAAAAAGGTTCGGTGGATGTCCTTCGAGCGCGACACGGTGACGCACCGTTCGATCGACCGCGCGGCCACGGTTCACGCGCTTGCACAGGATTTCGTATCATGGTTGTGGTACTAACTAATAAAAGCGCTACCTAAGTCTAATGTTTACGTGTACTTGTATAGTTTTATTTTAAGTTTGACCAACCTTATATATAAAACTAAAGTAAGCCCCCACACGCGCACTCACCAATATGCTGGCGCCGCCGTTGCGCATGTCGGCGCCCGCCTACTCCGGCCAACAATTTCTCGCCCATCACCGTCGTGTCGCCGCCATCCCTGTGCCATGAAGCCGAAGGCTCGCCCGCTCACGTCGTCTGCAGTCCCTCCTCGCGATGTCGCCGTGCTGCCAAGCACGCGTGCCGCTGGTGGAGCCGCATCTATGCACGCAGCATATGAAGAGGAGGACGAGCGCGTGCTCCAGCACGCCGGCGAGGTGGAACTAGCGTGTCATTGTCATCTCCGCCCGCGCGGAGGAGGCGCGCATGGTGGCTATCACGGCGGAAGCCGGTCGCGCGCGCGTCGAGCCCGGAAACCGGGTGCGGACGCGGAATCTACCTTCGAGACCTTGAATGTCACATGGATCCTGCAATCTAAAGGAGAAATTTGGGTCAGTCGACTCATGTGAGCCATTTGATGCAACATGGATGGCTAGAAGGGCTTCTTCCGCCTCTTCTGCCATCTTCTTCCTTCACTCCGTCGAACTTCTTTCACAAATCGACTGACCCAAATTATACTACTAGTACGAACGTATTAAGTAAAGTAGGAACACGAAGATACGAGCAGTAGTACCAACTTCAAGAAGAACAGTAGTAAGACATAGTACTAGTACTACTATACGTACTAAAGAGTTCAAATAACGAGAAAGAACATAAACATAGTTCTGCTGGGGCCTCAACACAACACACCCTTGAAAATAAAATAAGCAACTAGTCTGCTTGACACTGTAGTAGAACCAGCATGAGCGATAGCACTGCCACCTACTCGGAGTCCGAGTCCACGTCCTCGACTTTGTCCTCGTCCCTCTTCCTCCTCCTCTTCGCCGACGCTTCTTTGCTTGAACTGGACACTGGGCTCTACTTCTTCATCCAACCCTTGTAGATATTTAAACAAAGGTAGGCATCCATTGCTGCGTACACGATGTGATCTTCATCTAATGTCTTCCACTCCCATGCATGATGAAACTCGTGATGAGGTTTCTTTAGTTTAGCGTACGAAGGATCAATCATGGCTGCTGCTAGGGTCAACATTGAAGGTTGAGAGGAGGACACCAGGCTTGCCTTCTGGAGATCGAAGGGCTGGCCTACAACGAGACCTATCCGATGCAGGACATCCCTGTCGTTCTTAAAGCCTACAGTAACGAATTTCACTCTTTTGTCCTTGAGGAAGTTCTTAAAATCCTGGCACTCAACGTCGGCATGGCATATGTGGTAGACCAAGAAAACGTTATGTACGCAAACCTGGATCACGGCGGGCTTCTTCCTCTCTTTGTCCTTTAGATCCTTCTCTCGTCCTAGGACTGTGGTGTACTCAACATCTAGCCCGGCGACCCACTCATCCGTTGAACTATTGAACATGTGTAGGAAGTGAGCAAGCCATGCTTTCACCGTCTCATATCCACATGTGTAGATGATGATGAACTGATCGCCGGTGATGGCTCTAACCTGGTACTCAGTGGCGACCATGGAGATTTGGGAGGCCATGGATTTTGGAGGAGGGTTAGGAGAAGTTGAACTGTTGTACCCCACAAAAAAACTAGGAGCGAACTAATGTGAAAGGACGGGACGACTGGGAGCGAACTGTTGTATGGTAGAAGACGGGACGAGTAGCACATGCGAATGGCGTGGGGTTGCTGGCTTGCCCGATGGATAAACGACTGCAAGCCCCCAAAGAGTTCTCGAGAACTATGCAGGACCCACTAGATGTCATGTCTACTAGACCCATATCGTAGGCCTGACGGTATAGCTTCTGCCTGTTTGCATGCCATGCTGGCGCGTGGATGTAACTTCACTTAATTCCGTCAAACGTCGCGCCCCACACGACCTTCGCCTCCCTCGCGCGGTCGCGCCCTTTGAGACTTCGACTGGCTGTAAATGAGCAATTTTTTTGCCTTTTTTTAGACAAGCAATTTTTTTGCCTACTCCGCATGCATGATACTCCCTCTGGTCCTTTTTACTCCCGTCAACCGTTTGCAAAGTGTTTGACCAAATTTATACTTTTTTTAACATCACCTTATATTAATTAACCAGCCACACCAGTACACTCATTCGATACAATATTCACCACACAGGGCGGTACGTTATTTACAAGAATACCATCTAATCTATTGTCAAAACTATACTTAGCGATTAAGTGTGCCACCTTATTGGCCGAACGGCTAATCTTTGACAATTGAAGATTGTTGATCAACTTCGAGATGCTCAACGCTTTCATCTTCAGGTCACGCATAGCAGACCTGTCATAGTCCCCTGATGCAAGAGATGCTACCACAAAAAAATGTGTTTACCAATGCATGCATGAACACTAGTTACTCTAACCCCCCTCTCTTCTTTAATTCTTTGCCACATCAGCATGTTTGCTATTCCCGTGTGCATGATACCAGCTAAGATACCACCATTATGGCTAGCCTTAATCATCGCATGCAATAATTTAGTGCACCTTGAAATATGAACATGTGTGGGGCGTGTATGTTTTTAATGACTTGAGACTATACCTAGCTCGGCATGCAAGATGACTTAGTATGCACCGTTCCCCATACCTGCAGGAAGCCCGTGTGAAAAAATCTGCATGCATAACTCTCCTCCCCCCACGCTCGTCCAATCTGTTGTGACCAGCAATATTTCCACCCCTTCGCTCCCCCGTAATTTACTCCAACAAATATGCCCACGTAGCTGTTACTTAACTGCAGCTGCATTGGATCACTGACATATGGGCCCAACAGGGGTCTGGCCCACATGTCAATGACGCAACTGGACCTGCAGTTAAGTTAGTGCAGCTCAGTCCATATCTTACGTAGGTGTGCCATTGCTCGCTATAAATACCGCGCCTCCCACGACATCGCTATCTCCTCCCCCTCCCTCTCACGTCGACCACCATGGCATCGCCCCTCCCAAGCCCTAGGAGCCCGTCGCTGCACCGCGCGGACGGTCATGCGTCGCCGTTCTGTTCCTCGCCGCCACTAGTCGAGGAGGACGCGTCGCCATTCCGTTCCTCGCTGCCACTAGTCGAGGAGGACCCGTCGGCATTCTGCTCCTCACCGCGACGCGACGCGTCGCCGTTCCGTTCCTCGCCGGCACTAGTCGAGGAGGACGCGTCGGCTCCTTGCTACGAGGAGAACGCCGCGCCGCCCGCCAAGCCCTCCCAGCCTTGAGGAGCTTTGGAAAGAAATGGATGTCGCCTTGTGGGAGGCTTTGCCTCCAGCAGAGCGCTCCAAAATAGAGGCGGAGAAGAAGGCCGAGGAAGAGAAGTGCACCGCGGAACAAGCTTCCTAGGAGGCCTATGTCGCGTCCGAGAGAGTCAGGCAATTGGCTCTTTGGCAGAAGGCTCGTGCGAGGGCCGTGAAGTTGGAGGAGGACGCCCGTGCCGACGCCTTGAGTGCAGTCGGGCCCAAGCGCCTCATCTACGCTTGGCGGTACGTGGACCGGGTGCACGCTTCCAGCGAGGAGGATTACCTGTTGGCGCCGAATCACCACACCGGTGAGATCGCGCTCGCTCACCGGCAAGCCGCCAATCAGCACCTCGCGAGTTGCGAGGCTGAGGAAGAGGCGTTGTGTCGGCGCGCTGGGAAATGGCTGCGCACCAGGGCACTTGTGGCGCGCCACAAGCGCTCCTGCGAGCGTCGTGGCTTTTAGGAGGAGTATAATTTTTGTTTCGTAAGGCGATCTCATTAGTTTTGGGACGCAAATGATAAATCCCGAACGTTCAGTAATTTTTAGCGTCCTTAAGTAAGTATGTAAAAGGGAAAGTTTGAAACCTTGTGTATTCGTACGCATTTTGCAAGTACGTGCATATAGCACAAACTTTACTATATACTATCGCACTACACGTCTCTCTCGATATATGCTTGCATACTGTGCTACTCCCTCCGTCCAGGTCAGTAAGTCATCTTTGGTTGCGCACCGTGACCAAGAAGGAGGGAAGAATTATACACCTAGGCGGAGGGAATACTACTATTAGTTAGTACATGCAAATGCACGTTTTAACATTACGATGCGGTTTTTGTAAAAGTAGAAAAACGGCACTAGTCAAGCTTGTGAAACGATTCAATGCAAAACAAATGCAAAAATGCTCGTTTGATTGTTTACTTTTAGCTTCCTTCTCTGTAGTTATTTCTCTATCGTACTTTGTACGGAGTATCTCACTGGTTGGAAAGGCATGCAAATTCCCAAACCGCTTCCTACACCCTGTATCGAATTTTTTGCCTAACAAGTTGTGCCGTGCAATTGGAATTCCAACTTCAGTACTACTACTACTAGGAGTACCTGGGGCCAGTTCTTTTAGGCTTCTAGATTAGTAATCCCATAACTACTACCTCCGTCCTGGTTTATTGGTCCCCATTGTAATCTGTGTCAAATTTCGATCATAAATCTAACTAATGAAATGTTAGTGCATGTCACATGCACTACTCCATCTGTCTAGGTGATTAAGTCATCTTAGGTTGTGCACCGTGACCAAGGAGGAGGAGAAAACGAGAAACGTTACTGTTTATTTGCTAATTAATATTATTGCATGCAATGAACTAACCATTGCATGTCGTGTTTGATATCTCAAGTCATTAAAAGCATGCACACTCTTTATCTCTTATTGGTTGATATGTCGAGAAACAAGAAACGAGGTAGAAGTTAATGCACCGCGCCTAAGTGTTTTGGGATTATTTGGTTTTTGTAAGATGACTTACACACCTAGACGGAGGGATTACAATGGTGAGGAATAAACCAGTTAAATCTTTGGTCAAAATTTAGCACAAATTACAATGGTGAGGAATAAACCAGGATGGAGTAGTAGTTTAGAAGCCCAAATAAATGAGTGAGGCGCCTTATTGTTACTCTCCACTGTGACTAGTCTTGTGGGAAAAGCTGGGGAAGCCGCCAAAATAACTGGCCCTAGGAGTAGTAGCTAGGGATCGAGTGTGCGAGATGAACCGGAGAAAGTAAATGCAGAGAGATGAAATGCAAAAAAGATGGAGGGATGTGATGGTTGCTTGTCTGTTTATTTTACCAGGCCACTTATTACTGGGAGTGGTTGGGTTTTGTGATATGACAGCATTTACTGCCGCGCCACGAGCGGGGTGAGAGGTGAGACTCCCGTGCAGCGCCGCCCTCTACACTTGTACTACATCGGTCGTGGTTTATTAGTCCCCCATTGAATTTGACTGAAGATTTAACTGACAAAATGTTAGTGCATGTCAACAAAAACTATATCGTTGGATTCGTATTTGAACATAGTTTTGAATGATATAATTTTAGGTAACATGCATCAGCATTTATCATACTATATATAATGTTAGTTGAATTTTTGGTCGTACTAATCTATAGTAGTAAGGTGCTCGTGCGTTGCACCGAAGAGTGAAATGCATTGATCGGGGAGTTGTTTATTTTGACAAAGGATGTGGGGGTCATCTCATGTGTAACGGGTATCGATAGGTTTCTTCGGATATTATTTCATCTCTAGAGCTCACAAACATCCGGGTGAAATAGATAAAAAGGTATCTTTTGCAAACAAAAGCGTTCAACTGTTCAACCTGCATCCAAAACTTGTGACGAAATAACACTTATTGAGCTTTGCAAGAAATGATCTTTAAGAATTAGTTTTTGAGTATCGATTGTTATACATGTTGGCTACAGATGACATGGCACTTTCTTATAGTCAATAGTTGGCTATACTATTAAGTAATATTAACCATGCCCTTATACACCTAGACGGAGGGATTAAATCAGGATGACTTGCAAGCGGGCAAAGGAGATGTAAGAAATGGTTCATCATAAGTATTTCACCAGTACTGTAGTAAAAATTCATACATGGAAGATTCTAGACTAAACCATAAACGGATACACTTTTATTCATGCGCGATACTCCAATAGAGCAAGATCCTGCATGGAAGTCTCCACATGCTTAGACAGCGGATTACATTGAGCGAAGACTAATGATCAACATTTAACTTAATAATGCGTATGTTCGGGTGAAGCTCCTTAGAGTCCCTGTGCACCGCATCGGCGGGTAAAGGATGCCATGGGTTTTCCAAGTCCACATTGGCGGGATAGTCCCAGCTCCCCAGAGTCCAAGTCCGTTTGATGAGGCTGGTGTCGCCGCCCACGCAACCCGGAGGGGTAGTAACACTGACCACGCACCTGTACATCGGCCTCATGTCGGTGCCAGCGTCAGCGGCGTCGCCCTTGACGCACATTACAGAGACAGGGCGACAGCCTGCGCGGGCCTCGCCGGTGCCCACGATCAAGAGGAAGACGCTGTCGTCCTCCTTTGAGACTAGCAGGCGGCGGTGATCCTCCAGCGACTCCGGCATGGTGAATGGGTAGCACGTCTCGTACTTGATGTTCTCCACCAAGGGCCAGCAGTGACCGCTACACGCATCCGTGAGGTGATGCACCATGTCAGCTCGTGAGCCACAAAACTGCATCGGGCACTCATAGCAGTGGACGAAGGGCTCCTTGGAGGCATCGACCAGGCCGTCCATGAAACGGGAGTGGCTGTAGGGGACGTTGCACCAGTTGAATATATGAGCAAGTTACTACGAGATTTAATTTGAATAAGCACAAAATAAATCATGAATTCTACCACAATTTCTAACAGGAAGGACAGAAACACATACGGTGCAACGGGAGCAGCACCGTTGGCGTTGAGGTTGTCGCCCATGTCCAAACACCACGTAGACACGGTCTTTGAGCACGGTTCGTAGTCGTTCCATGCTCGGGCATTGAAGTTTGTAACTATTTTAGATTAGAATATACTACTCCTCCGGTGCTAGTAGTAGAGCAGAGTCCTACTCTACTACTCTACTCAAGCAAGTTAGGGCATAGCACTGTAGGGAGTACCAGTACTGTGATCACTCAAGCAAGTTGTCTAGCATCAACATGACCCTACGCTACTGGTATGTGTCCCGTAAGTCAAGCGGCGTGCTGTAGTCATCATCACCTATCCACTTCTCGTGTCACATATTCGCTTCTCCATCTTTGTCCGCACATAATCTTGTCCAATCTTCCATCCCCGCTAAGGCGCCTCCCCCCTTGTCCAAAACCCAAGCACTAACAAGGTCAGAACCAAGCAGCGTCCACCGAAAGAGTGGCTGGAATTCGCTCCCCACAGAGGTAATCAAGCTCATTGTTTCGCGTGTGGACAATCTTAGTACCATGCCGCTCGTCGCGTGCTCGTCGGGGTTGTACCGTTTACTCAAAGCCCTTAGGCCATAGCTTTTTAAGCCAGCTCCTTGCTTGCTGATGCCGCCTGATCTTCAAAAACGGTGTGTCACGCAGCATAACGATCATAGGGTGGCGAGCACCAACCCCCTTGACTGCGATCCGATCCCCGTCAGCCTCAACTAAATTAACGGTATGTACTGGGTCGGCATGAACACGTCTTGGATGGTGCTCGTCGACGGTTGCGGTAGCTGGATGCTCGTGGAGGTCTACACCCGGCGATTGATCCCCCTTCCTTCAATTAACACTGCACTGCTTTGGCACCGCGGCCCAGAATACTCGGAATCTTACAGTAGCCAACATGATACCAAGTTTGATTTGCTCAAGGTTGTAATCTGCCAAGTGCCCACAAGATCTGCAAATTATAAAGACTTCAGGCTAATTGCGTTCTTCAACTGTGGTCTCGCCTATCTGACAGGTCACTGCGGTAAGTCGATAAATCTGCACGTCCATCGCAGGATCATACATCCTCCATGGTTCTCTGATGCCATTGAACACAAGGGCTTCATTTAAGCTGTCGACTCCTTCTATGGATGGACGTATTGCTGGCCTACTCCAGTCATCGCTACAAACGGCTGTTACAGCAGTATGTTACTTTCCTATG
This sequence comes from Triticum monococcum, assembly GCA_034509565.1. Lineage (NCBI taxonomy): Eukaryota > Viridiplantae > Streptophyta > Magnoliopsida > Poales > Poaceae > Triticum > Triticum monococcum. The sequence continues at coordinate 455,318,804 of CM067844.1, read as the reverse complement.
ATATCATGATGGCTTGCTTATATTACTATCAACATTTGCTGAAAAAATATTCATTCTCATAACATGCTGTTCTTAAAATTGACTAAATCAAGATCCCTTTTTTATTTGACTCCAACTTGATATGATGTTGTAGGCCGCCTGGTGTCCCTACCCTTCCTAATCCCAGAACCTTTCAAAGAAAAGCGGCATGGCAGTTGCAGGTGGTTCCTAGCTCGATCAGACGACGGCGAAAGATTGATGATCGTTCGCACGTACCGGATGTGTTGTTTCGCGGAATACAATCACAGTCACTGCAAGGTCTTTGAGGAGGATCCCGGCTTCTCCGGGCCTTCAGGAATTTTTGACTGGAGGCTGGTAAGTAGCCTTGGTACATGCTCTCTGTTTGTCGGACTAAATTATCCGATTAACCAGGAGATAACCGACGGCAAAGATCAGGATGGCAGCGCAGTTTCATTCATCAGGCAAAACTGTGTGTACACAGCATACCATGCATCTCTGCATGCACAATACCCTGATATGTGCCACCACGCTCTGCAGCCCAAAGTAGGAGAGAGGGTCGCAAGTATCAGACTTTGACCTGCTGGCTGGAGCTTCCCCCGTCAGGCACCCATCTGGTTCAAGCCGTCAGCCAATCTCCACAGCTTAATAAATAGTAACGTCCAACTGAGTCAGTTAGTTAGATGCGTACACTTGGTGTAGTAGGATCTTTATTTAGTTTTATGCATACACTTGTTCTTTTTTGGTAGCCCTTTTGTAATGATGGCTGATGTTTGGTTTGGAAGAGAGAGCTGCATCTTCACTCTTCTGGCCTGCTTACTGCCTCTGTTGCACCCCCAGCCCTGGTTGCTGCTGCTGCTATTTTCAATGTACAATCACTAGTATCTTCCATCTGTTGGTTGAATAAATGTGTTGTTCGAACGACAAACACAATGTTTTGGAAGTTGTTGCATGGTTCGATCCTTCAGTGCCCCGTACCGTATGTAGCGCATACGGAACACATTTTCCACTTGTTTATAACATGCAACCCACTGATGAAGGCCCAATAGAGAAGCCCATAATTAACTGGAAGGGAGGCTCTCACATGAATCTGGCCTAGGTGTCGGCGTTCTGGGAACGGGGGTCCCCAGACTTGCCTGCCTGCGGCCTGCGGCATGGCTCAAAGGGGGCCCAGCATGGCCCATCTTCATCAACACAAGACTCAAGACCCTCGCGAGGGGCCAAGCCTCGCGAGGCGGACAACACAGAGCTTCCTCAGGCACGGCCTCGTCAGGCTGGCTCGCGAGGAGGCGGAGAGATCAAGGCGGGGTACCTCGCGAGGTGCCCATGACGCAAGCCATGACGACTCAGGGTGCCAGGCGGGTGCCAGCCCGCGCAGCGTCCTCCTTTCCTCTTTGGTGCAAAGGGGGCAAGCGCAGTCGCGGAGTACCGAGGCATCAGACAAAGGTTGCCATTTCGGTGCAACGAGACCAAGACCAGGAGGACTACGAGACGGAGGTCACCATGGAGCCCAAGACGGCGTCATCACCAGAGCTTTGCGCAGACGAAGACTGCTTTTGTCAGGATAGTTGATACTTGCTGTCCCCCTTCAAATTAGCCCGCTGTTGTTGGCTCCCTTTCTGCTCGATATTTGGGGAGAGGACCAGGGCCTCTATAAATAGGACCAGCCGCCCACAGAGCAAAAGGGGGGTTGGAAGGTTAGTTGCCAGCAAGAGAGAGTAAGGCAGCTAGAGAGAGAGAGAGAGAGAGAGAGAGAGAGAAAGGTGGTTGAACGCCTCCCAGCAGTTCATCACCCCGGCCAAGAACAGACCCTCGCGAGGCTGTTCTTCCTTGTATTGTTCATCATCATCAGCCCCAAGAGGCAATCCACCCACCACACACTGGAGTAGGGTATTACACCACAACGGTGGCCCGAACCAGTATAAATCTTGTGACTCTCATGCAGTTCTTTCAGTAGTCTAGATCTTTGTGAGACGGAGAGGTAGAAGGCGTAATCTCCGCGCGCACCCTAGTGCTCGAACCTTAAGGGTCTGCCGGAACCCAAAATCCGACATTTGGCGCGCCAGGTAGGGGTGCACCGGAATTCGTCTTCCACCGCCCCATTCTCCTCTGACCGACGCATCCATGTCCGACGCACGTCAGACCCGCGCCTAGCGCCGGGCCGCCATCGCTTCCCGTGTCGCCCAGGCGGTGCCCGTCGGCGGACGTCATTGCCGTTCCCCGTCGCCTGCCATCAACGCCGCCACCGGCCCGGCGGGGGGCGAGCAGCAAGCATCGTCTTAGCATCCATCTGTGCGGCAAGACGGCCGCACCGCTACTCCATCGCTCGCACCAGCTGGATCTTCGCCCCGCGCGCTTAGCGCGCCCATGGAGGCTCGGGCCACACTCATCGCGGCAGATGAGCTCCTACGCTGCCTCCCCACCGACGATGTCTACAAGGAATGGCTCGACCGCGTCACCGAGCTCGTCCGCGCCGCAGGGGGCTCTCCTGTGCCGTCCCATCGCGCTACACCAACACCCCCGGTCATCGCGGCCCTCCTGGGCGGCTCACGGGCGCCACCCACAAGTCACCACGTCAAGCCGTTCATTCGCCGGGTCAGCGCCGGTTCCACGCGGCAGGGGGCTCCCCCGGATCGGATGGCGCCCGAGGCCGGCCTGACCTTCAGTTCGGAGGACCACCCCTCCAACTCGGCCTGCTCGGGCGCGCTCCCCATGTTGTGCACCCCCACCATCTGCCAGGTGGCCGTCACCAGAACCCTCGTTGATGGCGGTGCGGGCCTCAGCGTGCTCTCGGTCGAGGCCTTCGACCTCCTCCGCATACCGCTGGAACGGCTGCAACCCAGCCGGCCCTTCTCAGGCGTCGGAGGCAAGTCGTCCAGTTCCTTGGGGCAGATCCGGCTCCCAGTGACCTTCGGCACCTACGGCAACTTCCGCACGGAGCTGGTTGACTTCAACATCGCCCCCATCGGCCTCCCCTACAACGCCATCCTCAGCTACCCAGGGCTGGCCCAATTCATGGCCGCAACGCACCCGGCGTACAACCTCATGAAGATGCCCGGGAGCAGCGGTGTCCTCACTGTGCACGGGGACACCGGGGACGCGCTGCGGGCGCTCACGCTCGCCTTCAAGACGGCGGCGTCGGCACAGCCCGCCGACTTGGAGATCCCCGGGCCCAAGGGGGCTGCACCCGCCAAGAAGAAGCAGTTGTTCACCCAAGACAAGGCAGAAACCAAGTAGATACCCGTCGATGAGGACGGGTCCACCAACGCCACTTTCACCATAGGCACCCACCTCAAACCCGAGCAGGAGGAGGCCTTGGTCGGGTTCCTGCATGCAAACAAGAAGGTATTCGCTTGGGAACCAGACCAGTTGGCAGGGATCCCCAGGAGTGTAATCGAGCATCACCTCAACGTGTGCCCCAACGTGCGCCCTGTGAAGCAGAAGGCCAGGCGGCAGTCCACAGAAAAGCAGGCCTTCATCGTCCAGGAAACTCGCAAATTAGAGGCCGCTGGGGTCATCCGCGAGGTCCGATACCCAGATTGGTTGGCCAACCCTGTCGTTGTGCCAAACAAGGGAGGGAAGGAGCGTATGTGTGTCAACTTCACCAACCTCAACAAAGCATGCCCGCAAGATCCGTTCCCGCTCCCCCGCATCGACCAGATCGTCGATTCCACTGCGAAACGTGACCTGTTATGCTTCCTGGATGTCTTATCTGGGTATCACCAGATCAAGATGGCGGTAGAAGACGTCGAGAAGACAGCCTTCCTAACCCCATGTGGGGTATACTGCTACACGTGCATGCCATTCGGGCTGCATAACACAGGGGCGACCTTTCAGCGGCTGATGCACATCACCTTGGGCCCACAACTCGGGAAGAATGTTGAAGCTTATGTCGATGACATTGTGGTAAAGTCTCGGGAGGCCGGGACCTTGATACAGGACTTGGAGGAAACCTTCGCGAGCCTCAATGCAGTGAACCTGTGGCTCAACCCAGAGAAGTGTGTGATCGGAGTCCCCTCGGGCAAGCTCTTGGGTTTCCTCGTGTCCCACCGAGGCATCGAGGCTAACCCAGAGAAGGTCAAGGCGGTGGAAGACATGAGCCCACCAAAGACCCTCAGAGAAATGCAGAAGCTCACGGGGCGCGTGACCGCGCTAGGGCCAAGGACAGGCTCCCGGCCGCGGAGACCTCCAGGGAGACCCATGAGGCCCGGCTCAGCAGCCGTCGGCCTAGAGCCAGAGGCCGCCCGGGGCGCCGCCCGGGAGCTCGCCAAGGAGGAAGCGAGGAAGCGGTAGCCGGGTGCTAGCCGGCTCCGCTGACCACACGACGAACTCCGGCAGCACTTCGGCAACACGAACGCACGGCCTGGGGGACGCGCAGCCGGAGCGCCCCCCCCCCCCCCCCCGGCTGCAGCAATCCGCCCGTCGCCGTGCTGAAGATCACCTCCACGGCCGCGAGGAGCCACCATGGTGGCCACAGGATGCTTGCGGGGGCGCCCTCTGCCGCACTTGGGCAGGGGAGAGGCGGGCTCAACCCGGCAAGCGTTCCCCTTCTCGGCGGCCGAGAACCTCCTCGACGGAGCCATGAAGAAAAAGGAGAAGCAAGGGGGGATGAACTGGAAGGGCACGCGCAGTTTCGTACTTATAATCGGCGAAGGCCAACCGCCGGCCTCCACGATCACAGGTAATCATGACACGATTTGCATGCAGGGACTTGTCCTACTCGCACGATCACCAAGGCGTCGTGGGGATGTGGAGACGCCCACGTCCAATCAACCGCCACGCGACGCCCAAGGTTGCAGGCTGTTAGGACCCGCGGCGCTTCGCCCTTGCCCTTTCGCCCCTCGGCACGGCCAAGTCTGGGTGCGCCTTGGGCCCGGGGGCTACTGTTGGTGTTCTAGGAACGGGGGTCCCCAGACTTTCCTGCCTGTGGCCTGCGGCGTGGCTCAAAGGGGGCCCAGCATGGCCCATCTTCATCAACACAAGACTCAAGACCCCCGCGAGGGGCCAAGCCTCGCGAGGCGGACAACACGGAGCTTCCTCAGGCACGGCCTCGTCAGGCTGGCTCACGAGGAGGCGGAGAGATCAAGGCGGGGTACCTCGCGAGGTGCCCATGACACAAGCCATGATGACTCAGGGTGCCAGGCGGGTGCCAGCCCGCGCAACGTCCTTCTTTCCTCTTTGGTGCAAAGGGGGCAAGCGCAGCCGCGGAGTACCGAGGCATCAGGCAAAGGTTGCCATTTCGGTGCAACGAGACCAAGACCAGGAGGACTACGAGATAGAGGTCACCGTGGAGCCCAAGACGGTGTCATCACCAGAGCTTTGCGCAGGCAAAGACTGCTTTTGTCAGGATAGTTGATACTTGCTGTCCCCCTTCAAATTAGCCCACCGTTGTTGGCTCCCTTCTCGCTCGATATTTGGGGAGAGGACCAGGGCCTCTATAAATAGGACCAGCCGCCCACAGAGCAAAAGGGGGTTGGAAGGTTAGTTGCCGGCAAGAGAGAGTAAGGCAGCTAGAGAGAGAGAGAGAAAGGTGGTTGAACGCCTCCTAGCAGTTCATCACCCCAGCCAAGAACAGACCCTCGCGAGGCTGTTCTTCCTTGTATTGTTCATCATCATCAGCCCCACGAGGCAATCCACCCACCACACACTGGAGTAGGGTATTACACCACAACGGTGGCCCGAACCAGTATAAATCTTGTGACTCTCGTGCAGTTCTTTCAGTAGTCTAGATCTTTGCAAGACGGAGAGGTAGAAGGCATAATCTCCGCGCGCACCCCAGTGTTCGAACCTTAAGGGTCTGCCGGAACCCGAAATCCGACACCAGGTACATGCTCATGGTCCCCTAAACATAAATAAGTAAATAAATAAATAAAGCTAAATGCTCATGCACCAGTTCTTTGGGAAAATAGGTAGCCCAGTATTTCTTTTTGTAGAATACCCAAGCTAGGCCTATTTGTTTTCTCCGAATTACTAGGCTGCAAATCTTTCCAGACGAGGAGGGCTGCAATCCGGCCTGGCTTAAGAGTATGGTTAATGTCTGTTAAAAGTAATATCAAAAGGGGTTGAAAATTCCAAAAAAAATTATAGCAAATGGGATATAAGTTTCTTTTTTTGTTTTTATTCTTCACTGATATCTTATACTTATTTCATTGGATTTAACATGACATAGTATTAATTTATTTTTAAATTTGTTTTAGTATGGCTATTACTTTTTGGATTAAGAATATTTCGTTCCCCAGTAAAAAATTACGAATTTTCAAAATTTCCCACATATTTAGTTAATTTTTTGACCCTGGTACTGACCAAAAAATGGCCAGCAATTCTAAAAGTGAAAACGGGCTACAATAAATTCCATATGAATTAGAAAATGAGTAAAAATTATAAAAATAATAGCAAATGGGCTGTACATGTCACAGATTTCGAGGCTGACTTGTTTACGCAAGGCTTTGTTAGTGAACACACGATTCTAGCAGCAGTGACTGTTGGATGTCCATCCAACGGCCGACGTGCTTCTTCAATCTCTGATCTTCCTGGTCCAGCCGCCTAAACTAGCGCTGGCGGGACTGCCTGCTCCCTCCTTTTGTGGCCCGCTGTGATGCCGCGCAGGCTTCCTCTGCCCACCCTACTCCCTCCACTGGCCTGGCCGCACGCAATCAACTACCTCCTTATTACGCGAAAAAAAATGATTCCTCCCACTGACATGTGGGGCGCACCGGTTGGGAGGCTGACTCGTGGGCCTACTAAGTTGACGCGTACGCAGGGCTTGTCAACTTAGTCAACAAACGATTCTAGCAGCAGTAACCGTTGGATTTGAATCGAACGGTCCTGCTGCTTCTTCAATCGCTGCTCTTCTTGCGCCAGCCGCCCAAACCAGCGCCGGGGAGACCGCCTGCTCCTGCCTCCAGTGGCCGGCTGTGCTGCCATTGAGGCCTCATCGCCCCCTACTACTCCCACCGCTAGCCAAGCCCTGCAGCGACGGCAGCCTCACACCGCAGCCGAACCAGTGAACCCTCGTACTCCTCTCCGCGTGGGCATCCACTGCCGCGTCTTCCCCGGCTCCGCATCGTCCACTTCCTAGGACTCGCCGTCGTCCACCGCCTTGGTACTCTCGGCACGGTGTGGTCAACGTGGTCAACGGCATTCCATCGGAAGAGTACTGTACGTGGAGAGGCTGACAACTGAGTCCACGGCCACAGCCCAGTTTTTTTGTGATTTGCCAAGTAAGTCGCTTAGTCAGGCCTGTTAGGCTGCAAATCTTACAAGACAAGGAGAGCTTTCATTTGGCTGGCCGAGAAAATTGCCCATCAGTAATGAGAAATGGGCTGTACATTTTTAAAACACATCAAACCGACAATTAGTTTCAAATATCTTTTTTTTATTTCGAGATTTTTAAATTACATTAATTTTTATGCGTGGAGAATTTGTTGGATTTTATATTGATATACATTTACTTTTAAAATCAGTTTGAATGTGAGTCGAAACTTCGGGATTAAAAACAGTTCAGACCGCACCGAAATATGCAAAAGTTCGTATAATTTTTTAACCGTGGCCACAATATGGGGTGTAATGCTAACAAAAAGAATATGGGCTCCAAAAAACCTTAATAATTAGCAAATGGGCTGTAAATTATTAGAAATAATGGCAGATGGGATGTATGATGTTTTCCATAGATTTGAGGCTTTCCTAAAAAAAGGTTGACGCACAAGCAGTGACTGTGGGGTGGCCATCCAACGGCCATCGTGCTTGTTCAATCTCTGCTCTTCCCACTCCAACCGCTCAAACAAGCATCGGCGGGACTGCCTGCTCCCTCCTCCCCGCGGCAGGCTCTGCTGCCGCGCAGGCCGCACCGCCCCATCGTACTCCCATCGCTGACCTAGCCATCCCTCTACTCACCCACACCTGCTGTTATTCTCCGGCGACGGCAGACGAACCAGTAAACCCTCGTACAGTCGTACTCCCCTCCACGTGGGAAACAACTGCCGAGTCTTCCCTGACTCCGTGCCATTTCCTTCCTAGGCCTCGCCGTCGTCCACCGCCCTGGTGCTCTTGGCGCGGCCTGGTCAATGTGGTCAACGACCGACATGCATCTGAAGTGGACTGTACGTGGAGAGGCCGACAGCTGGGTCCACGGCCGCACGCAAGGAAATGCCTCCTTATTACGCATAAAATAATGATTCCTCCACCTGCCATCAGGGACCCACCGAAAGGGCCTCTGTATTTCGCGAAAAAAATGTTACCGTCGCTGACAGCTCGGACCCACTAGCTATATCTTCGCACGCAAGGAAGTGCCTCCTTATTATGCACAAAAAAATGAATACTCCCCCTGTTAGCTGGGACCCAGTATAGTGGCAGGCTCACTTGTGGGCCTACTAAGTTGACGGGGATGGAGGGCTTTGTCAAGTTAGTCAATATGCACGATTCTAGCTCGAGTGACCGTACGATGTCCATCCAACGGTCGTAGTGCTTCTTCAACCTCTGGTCTTCTTGCTCCAGCCACCCAAACCAACGCCGGTCGTGGCTCGTGCTCCTGCCTCCCGTGGCCGGCTATGATGCGGCGGAGGCCTCACCGCCCATACTACTCCCACCGCTAGCCAGGCCATCCCTCTGCTCACCCACACCCCCTGTTATTCTGCGGCGACGGCAGCCTCACACCGCAGCGAACCAGTGAACCCTCGTACTCCTCTACTCGTGGGCATCCACTGCCGCGTCTTCCCCGGCTCCGTGTCGTCCCCTTCCTAGGCCTCGCCGTCCTCCACCGCCCTGGTACTCTTGGCGCGGCGTGGTCAACGTGGTCAAGGAACGGCTTCCATCGGACGTGGAATGTACGTGGAGAGGCTGACAGCTGGGTCCACGGCCGCAGCAAGGAAGTGTCTCCTTATTACGTGCAAAATAATTATTCCTCCACCTGACAGCAGGGACCCACCGGACAGGCCACCGTATTTCGCAAAAAAAACGTTTCCCCCCTGACTGCTGGGACCCACCAGCTACATCTTCGCACGCAAGGAAGTGCCTAACAGTCGGGACCCACCTGGTGGAAGCGTATGTAGCGTTGTCATTCTGGTCGCGAACGTGTACGTACATATATACTGGTGGATGTAGAGGTGCGCACGTGTCGTAGTAGAGGCGCGCATGTAGCATGTACACGTACGTACAACGGCCAGGGTGCAAGAAAGAAAATACGGCCACGTATGTGTACATACGGGCAGGGTCTCGAACGCCTACTCGCGCATACGTATGGCCAGGGCTCGTGTACGTGGCTGGGTCAGAACGGAGAAACAGCATCGTCGTCGTGTTCATGGGGAGGCAACGGAATGCGTCGTGTTCATGGGGAGGCAACGGAATGCATTGTGTTCATCGGGAGGCAATGGAACGCGTGGGAGCCAACCGGCTAGGTCAGAACGGAATGCATGGTCATATTCATCGGGAGGGCTTGGACGGAACAGGCGATGGAAACGAGGCCTGGCGTACCGCAAAACAGAGGAAATGGACATCCTACGTTCGGAACGGGGTCCTGTTGATCGGGAGGGGTGTGGCGTACCGCAAAACGGAGCAAACGGACCTCCTTCGGTCGAAGTGGGGGTCCTGTTGATCAGGAGGGGTGTGGCGTACCACAAAACGAACGAAACAAACCTCCTACGGTCGAAACGGGGGTCCTGTTGATCGGGAGGGGTGTGGCGTACCGCAAAATGGACGAAACGGACCTCCTACGGTCGAAACGGGGGTCCTGTTCATCGGGAGGGGTGTGGCGTACCGCAAAACGGGACTCCACGGGATACTGTTCATCTCCACCGTCGACCTCCTCCAGCCTCCACGGGCTACCGTCGACCTCCTCCGGCCTCCACGGGCTCTTGTTCATCCAGCCTCCACCACGCGCTACTCCACCGGCTACTATTCAACCACCCCTCCATGGGAACCCCTCCACCGTCTACTGTTCATCCAGCCCTTCACACCACGGGGGTCCCTGTTTAACCACCCCTCCACGGGCACCCCTCCACCGTCTACTGTTCATCCAGCCCTCCACCACACCACGGGGTCCTGTTCATCCAGAGGCAACGCCACCGCTCACTGTTCATCCAACCCCCCCCCCCCCCCCCCCGCGCGCGCGCGTAATGCTCACTGTTCATCCAATCGATCGGCTTCAGTTAGCAGCAGTAGCAAAGGAATCGCTCGATCGGGTTCAATTAACAGCCATCGATCGATCGTTCGGGTTCAGTAACACGTAGCCTGCAGTGCAATCGCTTGGGTTCAGTTAGAGCCCAATGCCTCACACACACGCGCGTATGTGTATGAGAGAAACGCGCATCGCTCGGCCCCCGACCTCCCACCGTAACCGGGAACTCCCTGAAATTTTCCTCACCCTCGCTTCTACCACGGTTTTTTCCGTCATGGACGGCCCAAAGGATGTCATGCACTTGCGTCTCCGGCCCACCCAGGACGAAAAGCCCATTTTCTGTCATGATTTTTTGTCATAGAAGTAGGAGCCCACCACATCTATGATGATACCGGGTTTTGTCACAATTATCGTCATAGAAGTGTCATATGTATGACAGAAAAAAAATTGGTTCGGCCCAAAATGTCACGGATGTGTCTTTTTTTTGTAGTGATTGCACCAGTATTGTCATAAAAGATTTTCATTGGACCCGATGCACTAGGTATGGCACCTAGATCGGATATGAACTCCTTCATCCAGACTCCTTCATTTGCTGCTTCCGAAGCAGCTATGTATTCTGCTTCACACGTATATCCCGCCACGACGCTCTGCTTAGAACTGCACCAACTGACAGCTCCACCATTTAATAAAAATACGTATCCGGATTGTAACTTTGAGTCATCCGGATCAGTGTCAAAGCCTCCATCGACGTAACCGTTTACGACGAGCTCTTTGTCACCTCCATACACGAGAAACATATCCTTAGTCCTTTTCAGGTATTTCGGGATGTTCTTGACCATTGTCCAGTGATCCACTCCTGGATTACTTTGGTACCTCCCTGCTAAACTAAGAGCAAGGCACACATCAGGTCTGGTACACAGCATTGCATACATGATAGAACCTATGGCTGGGGCATAGGGAATGACTTTCATTTTGTCTCTATCTTTTGCGGTGGTCGGGCATTGAGTGTGACTCAACTTCACACCTTCTAACACAGGCAAGAACCCTTTCTTTGCTTGATTCATTTTGAACTTCTTCAAAACTTTATCATGGTATGTGCTTTGTGAAAGTCCAATTAAGCGTCTTGATCTATCTCTATAGATCTTGATGCCCAATATATAAGCAGCTTCTCCAAGGTCTTTCATTGAAAAATTCTTATTCAAGTACCCTTTTATGCTATTCAGAAATTCAGTATCATTTCCAATCAACAATATGTCGTATCAGAAATGCTACAGAGCTCCCACTCACTTTCTTGTAAATACAGGCTTCTCCTAAAGTCTGTATAAAACCATATGCTTTGATCACACTATCAAAGCATATATTCCAACTCTGAGATGCTTGCACCAGTCCATAAATGGATCGCTGGAGCTTACACACTTTATTAGCACCTTTTGGATCGACAAAACTTTCTGGTTGTGTCATATACAACTCTTCTTTAAGATATCCATTAAGGAATGTAGTTTTGACATCCATTTGCCAAATTTCATAATCATAAAATGCGGCAATTGCTAACATGATTCGAACGGACTTGAGCATCACTACGGGTGAGAAGGTCTCATCATAGTCAACTCCTTGAACTTGTCGAAAATCTTTCGCAACAAGTCGAGCTTTGTAGACAGTAACATTACCGTCAATGTCAGTCTTCTTCTTGAAGATCCATTTATTCTCTATGGCTTGCCTATCATCGGGCAAGTCAACCAAAGTCGACACTTTGTTCTCATACATTGATCCCATCTTAGATTTCATGGCCTCAAGCCATTTCACGGAATTTGGGCTCATCATCGCTTCCTCATAATTCGTAGGTTCGTCATGGTCAAGTAACATGACTTCCAGAACAGGATTGCCGTACCACTCTAGTGCGGATCTTACTCTGGTTGACCTACAAGGTTCGGTAGTAACTTGATCAGAAGTCTCATGATCATCATCATTAGCTTCCTCACTAATTGGTGAGCAGGTACAATTACCTGATCAAGTTCTACTTTCCTCCCACTCACTTCTTTCCAGAGAAACTCCTTCTCTAGAAAGGATCCATTCTTAGCGACGAATATCTTGCCTTCGGGTCTGTGAGGTGTACCCAACAGTCTCCTTTGGGTATCCTATGAAGAAACATTTCTACGATTTGGGTTCAAGCTTATCAGGTTGAAGCTTTTTCACATAAGCATCACAACCCCAAACTTTAAGAAATGACAACTTGGGTTTCTTGCCAAACCACAGTTCATATGGTGTCGTCTCAACGGATTTTGATGGTTCCCTATTTAACTTGAATGCAGCCGTCTCTAAAGCATAACCCCAAAACGATAGCGGTAAATCAATAAGAGACATCATAGATCGCACCATATCTAATAAAGTGCGGTTACGACGTTCAGACACACCATTACGCTGTGGTATTCCAGGTGGCGTGAGTTGCGAAACTATTCTGCATTGTTTCAAATGAAGACCAAACTCGTAACTCAAATATTCTCCTCCACGATCAGATTATAGAAACTTTATTTTCTTGTTACGATGATTTTCCACTTCACTCTGAAATTCTTTGAACTTTTCAAATGTTTCAGACTTATGTTTCATCAAGTAGATATACCCATATCTGCTCAAATCATCTGTGAAGGTCATAAAATAACGATGCCCTCCACGAGCATCAACACTCATCGGACCGCATACATCATTATGTATTATTTCCAATAAGTCTATTGCTCGTTCCATTGTTCCGAAGAACGGAGTCTTAGTCATCTTGCCCATGAGGCATGGTTCGCAAGCATCAAGTGATTCATAATCAAGTGATTCCAAAAGCCCATCGGCATGGAGTTTCTTCATGCGCTTTACCCCAATATGACCTAAATTGCAGTGCCACAAATAAGTTCCACTATCATTATTAAAATTATATCTTTTGGCTTCAATACTATGAATATGTGTATCACTACTATCAAGATTTAGTAAAAATAGACCACTCATCAAGGGTGCATGACCATAAAAGATATTACTCATATAAATAGAATAGCCATTATTCTCTGATTTAAATGAATAACCGTCTCGCATCAAACAAGATCTAGATATAATGTTCATGCTTAACGCTGTCAGATTTCGGGTTCCGGCAGACCCTTAAGGTTAGAACACTGGGGTGCGCGTGGAAATCTGGCCTTCTACCTCCCCGTCTCACAGAGATCGAAACTACTAAAGGAACTGCACAAGGGACACAAGATTTATACTGGTTCGGGCCACCGTTGTGGTGTAATACCCTACTCCAGTGTGTGGTAGATGGATTGCCTCTTGGGGCTGATGATGATGAACGATACAAGGAAGAACAGCCTCGCGAGGGTCTGTTCTTGGCTGGGGCGACGAACTACTGGGAGAAGTTCAGTCACCTCTCTCTCTCTCTCTCTCTTACTTACTCTCACTGCTTGCTAGTCAGATCCACATGCCGAACCGAACCCTTTGCTACGTGGGTGGCCGGTCCTATTTATAGGGGCCCGGGTCCTCTTCCCAAATATCGAGCGGGAAGGGAGCCAACAATGGCGGGCTAATTTGAAGGGGGATAGCAAGTACTCTTATCCTAACTAAAGTTGGTCTTCGCCTGCGAAAGACTCTGCGGTGACGCCGTGCTGGGCTCCATGGTGACCTCCGTCTCATTGTCTGCTTGGTCCTTGTCTCGTTGCACCGAAATGGCAACCTTTGCCTGATGCCTCGGTACTCCGCGGCTGCGCTTGCCCCCTTTGCACCAAAGAGGAAAGAAGGACGCTGCGCGCGCTGGCGCCCGCCTGGCACCGTCGATCGTCATGGCTTGCGTCACGGGCACCTCGCGAGGTACCCCGCCTTGATATCTCCGTCTCCTCGCGAGCCAGCCTGAGGAGGCTGCGCCTGAGGATGCGCCGTGTCGTCCGCCTCGCGAGGCTTGGCCCCTCGCGAGGGTCTTGAGTCTTGTGCTGATGAAGATGGGCCATGTTGGGCCTACTTTGAGCCACGCCGCAGGCCGCAGGCAGGCAAGTCTAGGGACCCCCATTCCCAGAACGCCGACAGTAGCCCCCGGGCCCAAGGCACGCCTGGACTTGGCCGTGCGGAGAGGCGAAAGGGCAAGGGCGAAGCGCCAAGGGCCCTAACAGCCTACAGCCTTGGGCGCCGCGTGGCGGTTGATTGGACGTGGGCGTCTCCACTTCCCCATGATGCCTCGGTGATCGCGTGAGTTGGACAAGTCCCTGCATGCAAATCATGTCATGATTACCTGTGATCGTGGAGGCCGGCGGTTGGCCTTCGCCGGCTATAAGTACGGTGCGGCGTGTGCCCTTCCAGTCCATTCCTCCAGGCTTCTCCTTCTTCCCGATCCTTGCTCCGCCTTACTGGGATGGCTCCGAACCGCCGGTTCTCCGCAGCGGAGAAGGGAAAATCTCCTCGAGAGGGGCCAGACCCGCTCCCGCCGAAGAAACGGCTCGCCCTTTGTAGCCGGGGCAAGGAAGACCGGCAGGTGGAGCCGAGGCCCCGGTGCGAGCGGGCTCCGCCGGGGTTCCCGCTTCCTTTGTACGCCCCCGCCGAGGGCCCCGAGGGTGTCGATGCTGATCTCCGCGGCCGGCGCCGTTGTAGGCGCCGTCGGGTCATGAAGGCGTGGGTTGTTCCGCCCGGAGTCCATGCCGAGGGCTCCTCCCATGAGTTCATGCTCCACGTCGTTGTCCCTCTTCAGTCCTGGATCCGTCTGCCTCCCTTCTTCGCCTCCATCGTCCCTCCAGGAGGGCCTCTGGAGCTCTAGCTGCAGCACGCCGGGTGTAGCGCCCTCGCGACCGAGGCAGAGGTCGTGGTCGCTGCCCCGGGCGAGGTCTACTTGTCCAGCGGCTGGAGAGAAGTCGCCCGGGTTTGCAAGGAGAGGGGCGTCTTCGCGGTCCACCTGGAGTATGATGGCGCTGCGGTGATGTTCTTCAAGGTCTTCGACGCGATCGGGCGCTGGCTGGAGTATTGCCGCGGGAGAGGTGGCCAGGACCTTGCCCTGGTGAGGGCTAGGCCCGTCGACCGCTCCCTTGGCGGAGGCGCCGGTGGGTCCAGCGACTCCAGCAAAATCTTTGCGACTCCGGAGACGAGCGACAACAGCTACGAGCCCCCGAGCCGGCGCCGCTCCCAGAGCAGGGCGGGCTCGTCAGGCCGTCGCCGACCGTGATCTAGATGGGGTTGGCGCCGGCGCCTGACGGCCCACTGTTGATGATGGCATCTTTTGCAGGAGCCCGTGTAGTTAGCGCTCCTTAGGATCCGTTCCCTGCGAGGAATCAAAATGCGCCCCACGGGGGCTTGTAAGGTGCCTGTAGTCCCGTTTGTTAATACATGACCTTCGCTATGGATTTGTGTGAGTTGTTGATTTCGTCATAGCTTAGTTCTCCCTTTCGAACCTCGCGAGGGCTTGGTGCTCTACACCGACAGGTCCCAGTGCCAAGGCGGCGTCAGCCGTCGCTGGTATGCCAGGTCGCGATGCCGTGGTCAAGGCCAGGAGGTGAGCGACCCGGGGTCCGGTAAGAGCCCCTGAGTCACGATGCTCAGGATGTCCCCTTTGGCGCCCAAGCAGCCGTTGCTTGGTGAGAAAGGGAAGCAACATCGCTAGTACGGAATTGCTTTAGGTGCGGGGGCAGTGCCACGGTAGCCAGCGCTGTGGGAGGTGACTTATCTCGAGAGTCGGGGATTATTCCTGGTGTGTCATCGGGTTCGCGCGTCGGTAGGAGCGGAATCGCTCGGCAAGGTCCTCGCGAGCCCCTTCTCCCTCGCCTCTGCTCCCCTTTTTGCTCTACGTCCTTGGGTCCCGACCCTCGAGCTTGTCTCAGCCGTCGCTGGTACGCCAGGTCGCGATGCCGTGGACAAGGCCAGAGGGTGAGGGCTGGAGAGCCAGTAAGAGCCCTGAGTCGCAATGCTCAGGCACCCCCCCCTTTAACGTGCAAGCGGTTCGCGCGGGCGAAGGTGAAGGGAACCTCGTGAGGGCCTTGGCTAGCGCAGTCCCCTCCAAGGATCCTGCAGGTTCATCACAGAAAGAAGATGGGGTTGCCATGGCAGTCATTAGTCGATCATTAGTCGCTCAAGAGCTCGCTGGTTGGAGTAGGTGAGGTGTATCTGGGCGCCCGTGAGCCAGCGCGGGACTCACGAGGCCCTACCTCTAGGCGGGTTGCGCCTGGCACCGGGTCATATCTTGAGATGTGTCCCTGCAAAATTTGGTTAGATGCCGGTACTCTACGTCCTCGGGTCCCGGCCCTCGAGCTTGTCTCAGCCGTCGCTGGTATGCCAGGTCGCGATGCCATGGACAAGGCCAAAGGGTGAGGGCTGGAGAGCCAGTAAGAGCCCTGAGTCACGATGCTCAGGCACCCCCCCTTTAACGTGCAAGTGGCCGACATGGAGAAGAAAGGATGCCGCGGACAGGCACCATGCAATTAAGCGTGATAGGCAATGCATGGTTGGAAATAAACGCGAGGGAGATACATGCCGCTGGGTCTGGCCCGAGCGGCTTGGGGATGATGCAGCCCGAGGGGCGCCCCCAATAAGGCAAACTAACGACCGAAAGATGAAAGGGGATACATGCCGCAGGGACGGACCCACGCGGCCTGGGAGTGATGCAACCCTGGAAGGGTGCTCCCAGCTGGGAATGAAGCTTGGAAGATGTCACCTAGGGATGTCATCGGCGAAGTGGCGTTGGTGCAGCAGACTTGATGGGCTACGGAAGCTGATCCTCACGAGCCCCCAGGCCCTGGGGCCTCGGGAGGCTCCGGAGGCACCGGTGGCTCCTCGCGAGCTGTCTTCATCTCCGCCAAGGCCGCGGAACACCTGTCTCCCTGAGCCTCCATGATGCCCGTCATGAGGCGCTGGTGCGCCGCAGCCATGCTCGGCAGGCCATAGGGCATGCGAACATAGCTGTGGGGTGGACCCCCGCAGCGCCCCACTCGTGAAGGCCAGAGGCGCTCCATCGCGGCGATCTGATTGAGCCCTGGTACGTCGACGCAGACGCGCAGCCCACCATCCTCGCCTGGATGTAGGGCCACAGCTGGTAGGCGGCGGCAACCTCTCATGATCCTTGTCTCCTGTAGTTCTTGAATGGCCTTGTTAACGAACTCCTGCTGGTCTGACCTTCCTTGCACGGCTCCTTCTCGAGGGAAACGTGCTTCGAAGCACGCCTCCACATGGTGCCCAACCGCCTCCCTCGTGACCCTGGCTAGGTCGGTGGCCCTCTAGGTGAGAGCCCCCGAGCCCTTCCTGAGGAGGGCACTGGGCGCGCTTCCCTATGCGATGGAAGGAGGGTCCCCCTAGGCAGACACGGGCCCTGAAGGGCCTGCCTCCGGAGGGGCCGAGCCTGACGACGTCTTCTTCTTCTTGGTGGTGGTCTCAGGAAGCCTCATGCTTCCACGATCTGGGTCTTCTAGCGACGCGGCCTGATAGGCTCTCTCCAGGGAAGACGCCGCATCCTTCTCTTCACAGGGCACCGTGATGACTCCGCCACTTCCTGGCATCTTGAGGACGTTGTAGCCATGGTGAGTCGCAGCCATGAACTTGGCCAGCGCTGGGTACCCGAGGATGGCGTTGTACGGCAGGCGGATGTGGGCGACGTCGAAGTCGATGAGCTCGGTGCGGTAGTTGCTGTGAGCCCCGAAGGTGACAGGGAGGCGGACCTGCCCGATCGGGACTGTGGAACCGTCGGTGATCCCGGAGAAAGGCTTGGTCGGCTAAAGCTGGTCATAGGGTACTTGGAGATTGTTGAATGTTTCCACGGACAGGACGTTGAACCCTGCCCCACCATCGATGAGGGTCTTGGTGACCAGCACGTTGTTGATGACTGGGGAGCAAAGCATCGGGAGGACTCCGGCCGTGGATGAGCACTTGAGCTGGTCTGCCGAGCTGAACGTGATGGCGCACACCGACCACCTGAGGGGGCGTGTTGCTTCGAGCTTGGGGAGAACTGCATTCACTTTGCGGGCAAACTGCTTGAAGATACGTTGAGAGG
This sequence comes from Triticum monococcum, assembly GCA_034509565.1. Lineage (NCBI taxonomy): Eukaryota > Viridiplantae > Streptophyta > Magnoliopsida > Poales > Poaceae > Triticum > Triticum monococcum. The sequence goes on along the minus strand of CM067844.1, from coordinate 455,300,712 downwards.
CTGGGGCTTGAGCTCCGCCTAGGATGCAGGCGATTGCGCGCGGCTCTTGGAAGCCCCCAGCCCCCTCGTCTTGATGGCGGTCTTCGTTCCTCCTTGGCTGAGGCGGCAGCGGAGGTAGGCCTGCATTGCCGTGAGGGCGATCCTCACGAGGCTGATCTCTCCAGTCTCCCTCGCGAGGCAGGTCCCGCTAGCAGTCCTCGCGAGGCTGGTCGCGCCACCCCGGGCGTGGGCCGCAATCTTCCCAGCGTCCTGGGTTTCTTCCTCCTCCTCGGTCGTAGCCCCGGTCAACACGGTCAGGGCAACAGCCGATCCTTCCTTCTCGCACATCGTGGAGTTCTTGGCATTCGTTGGTGTTGTGGGTGTGGAGGTCATGGTACACACAGTACCGGCTGCCTCTGGAGGGTTCGGGCAGATCCTTGCCCCGCTTGGTGTCTGGTTCTGCAGCAAGCACGGCAGCCCCCTTGCGCTTCACGTCCTTGGCCTTGGGATTCTTCTCTTTCGGGTCCGCGGCAGGCAGCTCGAGGATGGAGAGACGTCCCTCCTCAGCGCTGGCGCACTTGTTCGCCAAGTTGAACAGCTCCAGGGAGGTGCAGAGGTCTTTGTGCATCGCCAGCTCCTCCTTCATCTTGATGTCGTGCACACCGTCGGAGAAGGCCGAGATGATGGCCTCCTCGGACACCTTGGGGATCTTGAGGCGCGCGTTGTTGAAGCGCTGGATGTATTTTTGCAGGGTCTCTCCGGGTTGTTGCTTGATGCGGCGCATGCCGCTCACGGCGTGTGGCCGGTCGCGAGTACCTTGGAAGTTGGCGATGAAGCGGGCGCGCATCTGGTCCCAGGAGGAGATCGTGCCTGGAGCCAGATTCAGGAGCCAGGTTTGAGCTCCTTCCTTGAGCGCCATGGGGAACCAGTTCGCCATGACCTTTTCATCCCCGCTGGCAGCCTCGATGCCCAGCTCATAGAGCTGGAGGAACTCTGCAGGATCAGTCGTGTCGTTGTAGCGGGGAGGCAGGTCAGGCTTGAACTTGCCGGGCCACGCGACGCTATGCAGCTCGGCGGTGTAGGCGCGGCAACCCGCGATGGCCACGAAAGGATTCGGCTGATGGAGAGCTGGGTCTTGAAGGTCCCCACGCGCTGCAGCTAGGAGCAGGGTGGGGTCTTGGCGCACCGAAGCTGGAGCAGGGTCGCGGCGTGCCGGAGCAGGGAGCGCCCTGGCAGCCCCTTGCGGGCGAGGGACTTCTTGGCAGCTCCGTTCTTGTTGTGCTGGCGCCTGACGGAGCGGGTTCCGCCCAGGGGCCAAGCGCCTTGGAGCCATGGCATCTTCTTGGAGGGGAGGCGGCTGGTGCGCCTCTGGAGCTTCGTTGCCCGCGCGGGGCGGAGTGCGGCGCAGAGGAACGGACGGCGCGGAAGAGCCCCCTGCGGCGCGGACAAGCTCGGCGACGGGGCGGTAGCGCAGGAGCTCGTTTGCCGCAAGGAGCGCAGCTCGAGCCTCCAAGGGTGCGCGGAGCGCGCGGGACGAAGAACCGGCTGGTGCGAGTGATGGAGTAGCGGTGCGGCCGTCTTGGCGCACGGACAGATGCTGAGATGACGCTTGCTGCTCGCCCCCCGCCGGGCCGGTGGCGGTGTTGACGGCGAGCGACGGGGAACGACGAGGACGCCCATCGACGGGGGCCGTCTGGGCGACACGAGAAGCGATGGCGGCCCAGCGCTCGGCGCGGGCCTGACGAGCGTTGGACATGGATGCGACGGTCGGAGGAGAACGGAGTGGCGGAGGACAGATTCCGGCGCACCCCTACCTGGCGCGCCAAATGTCGGATTTCGGGTTCCGGCAGACCCTTAAGGTTCGAACACTGGGGTGCGCGTGGAAATCTGGCCTTCTACCTCCCCGTCTCACAGAGATCTAAACTACTAAAGGAACTACACAAGGGACACAAAGATTTATACTGGTTCGGGCCACCGTTGTGGTGTAATACCCTACTCCAGTGTGTGGTGGATGGATTGCCTCTTGGGGCTGATGATGATGAACGATACAAGGAAGAACAGCCTCGCGAGGGTCTGTTCTTGGCTGGGGCGATGAACTACTGGGAGAAGTTCAGTCACCTCTCTCTCTCTCTCTCTCTCACTTACTCTCACTGCTTGCTAGTCGGATCCACATGCCGAACCGAACCCTTTGCTACGTGGGTGGCCGGTCCTATTTATAGGGGCCCTGGTCCTCTTCCCAAATATCGAGCGGGAAGGGAGCCAACAATGGCAGGCTAATTCGAAGGGGGACAGCAAGTACTCTTATCCTGACTAAAGTTGGTCTTCGCCTGCGAAAGACTCTGCGGTGACGCCGTGCTGGGCTCCATGGTGACCTCCGTCTCATTGTCCGCTTGGTCCTGGTCTCGTTGCACCGAAATGGCAACCTTTGCCTGATGCCTCGATACTCCGCGGCTGCGCTTGCCCCCTTTGCACCAAAGAGGAAAGAAGGACGCTGCGCGCGCTGGCGCCCGCCTGGCACCCTCGATCGTCATGGCTTGCGTCACGGGCACCTCGCGAGGTACCCCGCCTTGATATCTCCGTCTCCTCATGAGCCAGCCTGAGGAGGCTGCGCCTGAGGATGCGCCGTGTCGTCCGCCTCGCGAGGCTTGGCCCCTCATGAGGGTCTTGAGTCTTGTGCTAATGAAGATGGGCCATGCTGGGCCTCCTTTGAGCCACGCCGCAGGCCGCAGGCAGGCAAGTCTGGGGACCCCCGTTCCCAGAACGCCGACAAACGTTGGCACCAAATAACAATTATTCAGGTCTAAAACTAATCCCGAAGGTAGATATAGAGGTAGCGTGCCGACGGCGATCACATCGACTCTGGAACCATTTCCCACGCGCATCGTCACCTCGTCCTTATCCAATCTTCTCTTAATCCGTAGCCCCTGTTTCGAGTCGCAAATATTAGCAATAGAACCAGTATCAAATACCCAGGCACTACTGCGAGCATTAGTAAGGTACACATCAATAACATGTATATCAGATATACCTTTCACTTTGCCATCCTTCTTATCCACCAAATACTTGGGGCAGTTCCGCTTCCAGTGACCAGTCCCTTTGCAGTAGAAGCACTCAGTCTCAGGCTTAGGTGCAGACTTGGGCTTATTCACTTGAGCAGCAACTTGCTTGCCGTTCTTCTTCAAGTTCCCATTCTTCCCTTTGCCCTTCTTCTTGAAACTGGTGGTCTTGTTAACCATCAACACTTGATGCTCCTTGATTTCTAGCTCCATAGCCTTTAGCATTGCGGAGAGCTCGGGAATTGTTTCCGGTTCTTGGAGGGCCACTTTGAAGGACTCGAGGGCTACGCTATAGGCCGGATGACTAAGAGTCATCGCGGAAAGCTCTACATCAACGACGCAGGCTGGGGCCCCGAGGCTGGCACAATTGAGTACGGGTACCGGGTCCCCTTTGGTGGCATTCATGTTTTCATTGGCAAGATCGGTGAACCGGACCCTGAGCCGGACATCTGCACCGACCTCATCGAGATGGCTCAGCGTGCGCGATCCGTCCGGGTTAAACCGGCCATGAAGCGTGCCTTCGTAGGAGTCATCCACGAAGGAAGTTATGAGGATGGATCAGAATCTCGCGGCGATGCCGTCGTTGATTCCGATGATGAGTCATCGAACGGAGAAACCGAATCTCTTTATCAGCTATAAGACGGCTGGATTGGGGGCTGGTCCGATGGCGACAGTATTCCGGACCCCTCTGATCTGCCCAACCGAGTTGGAATATTCATGACTGGCACACAAGTAGCGCTTCATTCTTCGACCGCTGCGGAAACAAACTCTGGTTCAGCAGCGGCGACGGCTGCCGGGGCAGGAGGCCCTGTGCGCCCGCCGGCTCAAGTTCTATCAAAGCTATTTGATGCATTGGCTGTGCTTATGGCAGAGGCTAATCCGGCGGATCAGGGCGTTCACAACGCCGAGATTGCAAAAGTGAAGGAACAGATCACCCAGGCCAAGGCATATCTGGCAGCTGAGGACACCAGGATGGCCACAGAGCGGGCCGTTTTAGACGCACAAGCCTACAGGCTCATGTTGGACCAGAGTGCGTCGCAGGAAGTCATGAGAAGGAAGTACCGATCCCGTTTGCCTCCGGGTTTTGAGGCCAGAGACCTTTTCAACACTCCAGGAGTAGGAACCAGCAATCCGCTGGAGGGAAACCGGGCGGAAGCTCCCGGGACCAGTGCACCGGTTCAGCCTCGTCAGATGGACCCACCTCGTCAAAACACCGTTATACCTCAGGCTGCTTTAACACCTCCAGGTCACTACTCCAACCCAATGGACAACTTGTTGCCGCTACTGCACGGCTGGAGGCCATTCCAATTGATGGTGACTCGCCGCAGGCAGTAGAGACACGGCGGGTCAAGGAACTTCTGAGGACAGCTTTGGTCCAACAGGAAGAGTACTCGTACAGCCGCGACCAGATCCACTCGACCCCCGTCCAGGCCGGAGCTATAGCAGACATATGGATGAACCAGCAGTGTCGAGTAATGAACGACGTGGAGCACCCCGTGGCAACAACCCGGCGGGTGGTGCTGATAACGCTCAGGGAGTGGTGGACCGGGCCCGCGCGCGCAGGGAGGTCGAGTTAGCCACACAGCATTAGGCTCGGCAGCTCACGCCGGTTCGTCCAACCACCTTGACCGAACCTGGTGTTACTTCTAGTTCTTTGGGGGTGCCTTATCCCCGCTTTATGCAACGTGCGCCTGCCCAAGGATTTCAAAGGCCCGCGCAAGGTACCAAATTACACGGCGGATCAACCTCCAGAGACATGGGTGGAGAGCTATGAGATGCCCATGGAGATGCTTGATGTGGATGACGCGGCGTGTGCGAAATACTTCACCATGATGCTTGAGGGAATGGCCCGTACTTGGTTAAAAAGTTTGCCGGCTAATTCTATCAGTTCATGGGCCCAGTGACGAGCCCGGTTTATCAGCAATTTCAAGGATACGTGTAAATAGCCTATGTCGATAGTGGACTTAGTTGCCTGCGTCTAGGAGGAAGGAGAGTCAACGACTCATTGGGTGCGCCGGGTTTCACAAGTGTTACACTCATCAGACCGTATCAACGCTAACACCGCGGTATTAACCCTAGAAGGCAACTGCCGGTTTGGGCCCCTGAAGCTGAAGTTGGGACGGATGAAGCGTCATTGCACTGACATGGGGACCCTCATGGCCGCTTTGGTGAAATATGTTGATTCTGATAGTACCAAGGATCTCGAATCTGATGATGGCAAGACAGGGAAGGGAAAGAGGAACAGCAACTCCAAAGGTTAGCAGCATCACTGGGCAGGCAATGGTGGTGGAGGCAAGCGTAAAGAGGATGGTAACATGGACTTTGTGGCTAATACCAACGCACAGGACAATGGCCAGCGACGCAAGGGTAAACCGAAAAATCGTAATGGGGCACCCAACCCTAACCCAGACCGCCTAAACTATCTGCTAAGCCAGCCCTGTCCAAGACATGGGACGAAGGAGGCGCCAGCAAACCACCTTTGGAAGGATTGCTTTATTATGCAGGAGTTCAAGAATTCTAATAATTTCCGATATGATCACGAATCTGGTGGTGGCTCAGTATCCGGGCCGGGTTACGGTGGAGGAAGTTCCGGTTCAGGATTTAATGGTAATCCGGGCGGACATAATGGTCAAAATAGTCAGAACAACCAGGGTGGTTACAACCAACAGCAGCAATAGTCAGGTTACCAGATCAACCCAAAGCAGTTGAGTAGTGGGCAGTACCATGTCTTCACCACTAGCTTGGACAAGCGAGACCGGAAGGTTCAGAGGCGGGCGGTCAATTCTGTTGAACCGGCCATACCCCGTTATCTACGTTGGTCTGAACAGCCAATCATATGGAGCAGAGAGGACCACCCTCCCCAGGTCGATAATCCGGGTCAGTTGGCTCTAGTGGTGGCGCCTCAGGTGGGAGGTTATAAGTTCACCAAGGTTCTCATGGATGGAGGGAGCAGCATTAACATCCTGTACTATGAGACCTTCCGTCGTATGGGACTAACAGATAAAAATCCCAAGCCGTCTAATACAGTGTTCCACGGTGTAGTGCCTGGCATATCAGCATATCCCGTTGGTAAGATAGCTCTGGAAGTGGCCTTTGGGGATGATCATGATTCCAGGTCGGAGACATTGACGTTTGAAGTGGTGAAAATCCAAAGTCCATATCACGCCCTGTTTGGGCGACCGGCCTACGCCAAGTTTATGGCTCGGACCTGTTATGTGTATTTGCAGCTCAAGATGTCGGGTCACAAGGGGACTATAACGGTTCACGGAAGCCTCAAAATCACTTTGGAGTGTGAGGAAGGACATGCAGCCTATGCAGAGTCGGTCTGTGCCACTGAGGAGTTGAAGTATTATAAAGACAATGTTGATCCGGCGGACATGACTCCGTTGAAGAAGCCAACTATGGAGCATGATCCGGCCCTGAAGTTCAAATCGGCAGCAGAAACTAAGCTTGTTGACTTCGTACCTGGCGATTCGTCCAAGCAGTTCAGCATCAGTGCCAACTTGGATCCGAAATAGGAAAGCGCGCTCATCGAGTTCATCCATGAGAATCGGGACATTTTTGCATGGAAGCCCTCCGACATGCCAGTTGTACCGAGGCAACTCGCTGAGCACACCCTTAATGTGGACCCTAAATATAAACCGGTGAAACCATTCCTCCGCCCATTTAACGAAGAAAGACGCAAGGCGATTGGAGAAGAGGTAGCCAGGCTCTTAGCAGCTAGCTTTATTGTTGAAGTTTTTGATCCTGAGTGGCTTGCCAATCCGGTGCTGGTCCTCAAGAAAAATGGCACCTGGCGTATGTGTGTGGATTACACATATCTTAATAAGGCTTGTCCAGCAGATCCTTTTGCCCTCCCTCGTATTGATCAAATTATTGATGCTACGGCAGGTTGTGAGCGTTTAAGTTTTTTTGGATGCATATTCTGGCTATCATCAGATTAAAATGGCAGTTAAGGACCAGGAGAAGACGGCATTTATAACTCCCTTTGGAGCCTTCTGCTATGTGTCTATGCCCTTCGGGCTCAAGAGTGCCCAGGAAACTTATCAACGGTGCGTACAAAATTGTCTTCACAAGCAGATTGGCCGTAATGTACATGCTTACGTGGATGATATCGTGGTTAAGTCCAGGGAGAAGGAGACTCTGATTAATGATTTGAAGGAAACCTTTGATAACCTGAGAACATACAAGATGATGCTTAATGCGGACAAGTGTGTCTTTGGTGTACCGGCGGGCAAGCTATTGGGTTTTCTGGTGTCCAACAGGGGAATTGAGGCTAATCCGGAGAAGATCACGACCATCACCTCCTTGGGTAAACCGAAGTGTATCAATGATGTTCAACGCCTGGCAGGCCGGATTGCCGCGTTAAGCCGGTTTATCAGTCGTCTTGGTGAGAAGGCAATCCCTTTGTATCAGATGTTGAAAAAACGGATCAGCTTGTTTGGAATTCCGCCGCTGATGAAGCATTTGAGGACTTAAAGCGGCAGTTGGCCAATCCGCCTGTGCTCGCCGCTCCCATTGACAAGGAGCCGTTAGTGCTATATGTTGCTGCTAATGCTCAGGTGGTCAGCGTGGCTATTGTGGTGGAGCAAAAGGAGGCAGGTAAAGAGCATTCGGTTCAACGACCGGTCTATTATATCAGCGAGGTACTAATCGAGTCCAAGCAAAGGTATCCGCATTGGCAGAAGCTGGTGTATGGAGTTTTTATGGCAAGCCGGAAGCTTAAACAATACTTCCAAGGGCACCCAATTATGGTGGTCAGTTCTGCTCCTTTGGGAGATATCATCCAGAACCGGGAAGCAACTGGCCGGATTGCAAAGTGGGCTATAGAGCTGGGGCCGCACAGTTTGAAGTATGTGCCTCGGACAACGGTTAAGTCTCAAGCACTTGTTGATTTCATCAATGATTGGACGGAAATGCAAGCACCTGAAGAAAAGCCGGATCACACGTATTGGACCATCCATTTTGACGGATCCAGGCAATTGGAAGGCTCGGGGGCTGGAGTCGTATTAACTTCCCCACGAGGTGATAAGTTTTGTTATGTTCTCCACTTAATGTTCCCTTGTACTAACAATGCAGCTAAGTATGAAGCCTTGCTCCATGGTCTCCGGATGGCTAAGGAGATGAATCTAAGTCGAGTTAAGTGCTTCGGTGACTCGGACCTTGTGGCTCAGCAAGTGTCTGGCACTTGGGACTCCAAGGACCCACTCATGGCAGCATATCGTCGTGAGGTGGATATTGTTGCAGGTCATTTCAAAGGCTATCAGGTGGACCACATGGACCGGCGGAAAAATGAAGTGGCGGACGCTTTAAGCCGGCTGGGCTCTCAGCGCAAACTGGTCCCGCCCAATGTTTTTCTGGATGTGCTGCACAACCCATCGGTCAAGATCCCTGCTGAAGCGGATTTGGCTATTCCTGATCCGGAGGCTCAATTGGTGGCAGCTCTTCATGTTATTCCGGATTGGATGCTTCCTTACCTGGCGTACAAAAACCGGGGCGAGTTACCAGAGGATGAGATTCTGGCCCGGCAAATAATCCGGCGATCCAAGTCCATGGCTATTATCAACGGCGAGTTGCATCATTGCAGTGTGTCACGAGCTTTTCAATGCTGTGTGTCTCCTGAAGAAGGCCGTGAAATTTTGCGTGAGATCCATGAAGGAGATTGTGGTCACCACGCCGGTTCAAAGTCTCTGGTGGCTAAAGCGTTTCGCCATGGCTTCTATTGGTTAACTGCTCATGCTGATGCGGAGGATCTGGTCATATGATGTGATGGTTGCCAAAGGTTTTCAAGACGTGCTCATGTACTGGCTCAAGAATTGAGAATGATTCCAATTACTTGGTCGTTTGCGACTTGGGGGCTGGATATGGTCGGGCCTTTCAAAAGGTCCAAAGATAAGAAGACCCACCTCCTGGTGGCGGTTGACAAGTTTACAAAGTGGGTGGAGGAAGAACCTGTTAGCAAGTGTGATGCGGCCACGGCGGTTCAGTTCATCAAAAAGGTGATTTTCCGGTTTGGCTTTTCGCATAGTATCATCACAGATAATGGTACCAATTTGTCCAAAGGTGCCATGAAGGAGTTCTGCGAACGGGAGCACATCCGGCTCGACGTTTCATCAGTGGCACACCCACAGTCCAATGGTCAAGCAGAAAGAGCTAATCAAGAGATCTTGAGAGGCATCAAGCCCCGGCTCATGGTTCCTTTGCAGAGAACGCCGGGTTGTTGGGTAGAAGAATTACCATCTGTGTTATGGAGCATCAATACAACACCTAACAGATCAACAGGATACACACCATTCTTCATGGTTTATGGAGAGGAGGCGGTTCTCCCCAGTGATATCTGTCATGATTCACCTCGTGTGACGGCTTATATTGAAGCGGACAATGAGACAGCATGGCAAGATGCTTTGGACCGGTTGGATGAAGAGCGTGACATTGCAGCCGCCCGATCGATGATTTACCAACAGGATCTTTGTCGTTATCACAGTCGCCGAGTCAGAACCAGAACCTTTCAAGAAGGAGATTTGGTGCTTCGGCTCATCCAAGATCAGACTGATATGCATAAGCTATCCCCACCTTGGGAGGGGCCTTTCGTGGTCAGCAAGAATCTGCACAACGGGTCGTACTATTTGATCGATATTCGAGAGCATAAAGACTCACGCACATCAGAGGAGGAGACCAACAGGCCATGGAACATAGCTCATCTTCGGCCTTACTATACCTGAGCCATTGGCTATACTTATGTACATATTACGACAATGTATATATTATGATTAAATATAATAAACCGGAACCTTAGCTAAAGCGGGGTATCTGTTCTTTTACATCATGTGAGGTTACACGGAGTTTCTCTAAAGCGGCCTCCGGTTTACCCCTTGAGTTCGCTTTTTAAAAGCATCAGGTTATATCACTTGGGGGTTTGGTCGTGTCCGAACCAATACCATACCTCTTGATAGGCGAGAGCCACCAGATCACTTGGGGACTTGGTCATGTCTGAACCAGTCATGCCTCTTGATCGGCCTAAGGCCACAGAATCACTTGGGGGCTTGGTCAAACCCGAACCATGACCATGCCACTTGGTCGGCATAAATGCCACGGTTTCATTTGGGGACCTGGCTGACTAGAACCATAGTTACACCTAACGGGAGCTTGGTCGTGTTTGGCCATGGTAATGCCATCTGATCAGCTCAAATAAACCTTTTTTTGCAACAGTTTTGTCATTGCATTTGCTTTACACTTTTCTTTGAAAGGTTTTTCTTGCTTTTTATTGTGTTTTTCAAACCTACAAAGTTTTTCATCCAATCAATTGACGGAACACAGTTCACGTAAATCCGGAGAATATTTGCCCGGTTTGGTCCTTGTTGTTAACATCCTCTTATGGAGTAAAATGGTGTTTATTATAACCCGGCACGGTTTACATGGTAAACCAGCGTCATATATATATATGGGAGCTTCTATCTCCTCCAACAGTGTGGGTTTATAAAACTCCGCTTCAAGATTGGCCAAGCCAACATCACGCTCAACGATGGCAGGTATTATGTATCTTAAAAATTTGGTCATATACTTAAAAATTCTTGGATGTTTTGACTTCATATATGCAGACATCATATTCCGCCTGACGGTACAACCGCGGTGGCACTTGAAGAGTTTTCTTATTGCAGAAAGTGCTTTAGAAAGTTCATCACCACAGGAAGAACAAATTATGCACGAAGGCATATCAACATTCAAAGTATCAGCTAGCCTATTACAAGGCAACACGGTGCCCATAATAATATCATTGTTTTTCGCAAAGGAGAGGCAGTTTTAAAACCGGCTTCCAGTTCAAGCTTGGTCACCAGCCTGGCCTGATGGTTGTGGGTCATCCTGCGCCGCTTTAGCCTCCGTTTCTCGACCCAGTGGCTGGAAATCAACAGTTGTCCAGTCGATTCCCATTAATGCTTGGAAAACAGCTTCATCATGGATCAGCAATGACGGGTCAATATCGGGAGCGTAAGTGTGCTTACAGATTGGAGGGATAAGATTTTCCGACTCATGAATTGGGGCAGCTATTCGCTTGTTCTGATTGTCATATTGGGCTTGATAATGAGACAAGTCTGCTTCTTCAGCCAATTGACAAGCTAGCGGACGCACCTCCCGGTTTATGGCTCGCTGATCCGCTTCACTAAACTCTGACTCGTCTTCTTTCAAGCTGGGATAGCCCTGAGCCACTTCAATAGGATCAAAATCCAGCACCCAGGCTTTTGCCCGGATTAAGGCATTGATCGCACTGGTTCGAGCAGCAGATTTCTTCAGCTCTTCAACCCGGGCAGGAAGCACCGACAGTTTCATCAGAGTATCTTGAATCAAAGTGGGCGCCGGTTTGTTGTGTGATGCGGTACAGATGATCCGCTGTGCACCAGTGTACAGCTGTTCGACCAACGTGTAGACGGCTTTTAATTTCTTCCGCACATCTGACCCCAAGTGACCAGTGTGTGTCCCTGAAATATCATAAGGGTTAAACCGGCGGCTCTGTAAGAAGGCCGAGTCAATTCAGAAGTCAAACTGGCTTACCAAAGATAGCAGTGGTCATGGCATGCACGTGCCGCTTTATACTGGTCAGTTCATCCGCCACCGGTTTTAGTGCAGCCTCGGCATCCTCTGCTCGTTTGATTAAAGTGGACTTTTTAGTGGCCCAATCCGCCTGCTTCTTCTTGAAGCTCTCCTTAAGCTGCTCCATGGCGCTTAAAGCGCTGGCTAATTCCTCTTTTGCTTTGGAGGTTTCAGCTTGTTGGGTTTTCAGGTTTTCTTGGAGATCAGCGATTGGTTTTCTTTCGTCTTCAGCTCAGCCTGCATGCAGACAGTTATATGCTTCAACAAAACGGTACAAGGATTGAAGTACCAACCACATAACAAGTTATGCACTTGGCACTTGGGGGCTAATGCATATTCGATCTTCATCTTTCAATTGCTTACAAAGTCCCAAGATCAATACAAATATTCAACTTGGCACTTGGGGGCTAATGGTTATTTGCTCGTATATATTCTGATGCGGCAATCTCAATTACTTAAAGTACCGGTTTAACTACGCTAAGTTGAACCGGCCCTCGGGGACTACATCAGCGAATTTCAAAGCATCAAGATTTATATTAGTAAGTCCCGGTTTGAAAGAAGATTATAAACCGGCCCTTGGGGGCTAGGAGAGTCAGCAAGAATTGAAGCATACAAGCAGGAAACAGCATATGGAAGTTACCTCATATTTATCTTTCATCATATTAACCAGACCGGCTTCATAGTCACGACTGGTATACAACCGGTTCAGGTAGCCGGAATGGATATCTTGGGCATTCAGAGCAGCGTAAGTTGCTAGGTCAGCATTCCATTTGCCTTTACCAAAGGCAGCAAATTCTTCCTTGGCACAATGTTTGGACAAAGCAACAGGATTTCTTGGCTCGGTATGGCCAGTGCCAGTAATGACAACCTCATCCTCCTGAGTATCGCCGGTTTGCACTGGGGCTGTTGGCTTGTCAGTAGGTTTTGCTGGACCAGTGGATCTTTCAATCCGGATAGAGCCTGTGGGCTGATTGACAGGACCTGAGGCATCAGTAGGTCTCTCTTCAGCAATAAGATCGTCGTCTTGCTGCGGTGGATCATTGGGTATACCCTCAGGAATAGCCGCTTCAAGATCGGGTGTCTTGCCTGGCTCAAGAACGGCATCTTCTTCGGCCGCTTTGTCCAGGTGGGCCTTCTTGCTTGGCCTAGGTTTGGCCCTGAGAAGAATAACAAAATCAAATACAGCATATGTTCTAAGGCGATGTACTGCAAATATCACAATAGGTATAGCTTACCCAAGCACCGTTTTGAGTGGCGGCAGCTGAGTAGCCGATGACTCGCCAAAAGATGAGTGGGAAGTAACCTGGTAATCGGAGTCAGACGGATTAAGAGGTTGACGAAAGCAGCCCGCTTTAGGACAAGCACTGACAAGCAAATTAGAGACCTCTGAACGGTGTTTCCGAACCGGACTGTTCGGTAAACCGGCGGAGGTAACTACCTAGCCGCTGTGCCGGGTTATGCGACGAGCTTCGTGTTGTTGGGTCTTCATAAGAAATTTAGGATCCAAATAAGCAAGAGGATGAGAAAATTTAACTTTCCGGTTTTCCTGACGGATTTTTTGTGAAGGCAAAGATTCTGAATCGGAAGAGAGAATAATTACCTCTGCAGCATCCGTGTGGCTGGCCTCGGCATCATCCTGACAAATATCATCATCAATAAGACGCATGAAAAATAAACCGAGTCAAGCTCTACCTCAAGGTCCGGATTATCCACATCATCATCAGGGGTCGGATTAGAGGATGCAGTGGTTCTTTTCCTCTGGGCAGTCTTCTTCACAGCTTTAGTCTTTTGCCAAGTTGCTCTTTCCGGTTTGTCTGGTTTTTCTGGTTTCTCCTGCGGCAATTTCTTGCTCCAAAACGGATCATTGCCTTGATTACACAGACACTGATATTAAACAATGACCAGATATATCAATAACAGATTCAGCAAAAAGAAAAATCAAAGTCTTATAGCTGGCGGTTTGTTGGTGGCACAGAAAGGAAGCAGGCAGATTCTAGCACAGACGTGTTCCGGTTCATTCAGCATCTTATTCACCGCCTCTGTGATTTCTTCATCGGTGAGCTGGATTTTGGAATGTCGCAGTGGATCATCAACACTGCCAGTATACTCGCACATCAAACCGGAGCGCTGACTAAGGGGCGGTATGCTCCATGATATCCAACAGCGAGCAAGATCAACCCCTGTTAAACCGTTGGCCATAAAGGCTCTGAGCTTTGACAGTTGAGGAGCATATTTGCTTCTCTCCTGGGTAGTCAATCTTTGCGGAAAAGGGTGTGTATTGCGGAGCCGCTCCGGGCGAAAGCCAGGCAAGGGATTCTCACCAGCAGGGGAGGTGTCTTTGCAATAGAACCATGTCTGATTCCACTCTTTGGGGTCGCTGTGCAGTTTGGCGTGAGGGTATGTGACCTCTTTCCTTTTCTGAATCGCCACGCCACCCAACTCCGTATTAGAGCCGTCAGTAAACTCAGTACGGCGGTTTAGATGGAAAAGGTCTCTGAACAATTCCACTGTGGGCTCCTCTTGAAAAAACACCTCACAGAGCACTTGGAAGTGACACATATTTGTAACAGAGTTGGGACCAGTGTCTTGTGGATGGAGTTGGAAATCGGCTAAAACATCCCAGTAAAATTTAGAACCGAGCGGCTTAAAGCCCCGGGCTAAGTGATCTACGAAAACAACGACCTCTCCTTCTCGAGGTGTGGGAGGGCATTCTTTGCCAGGAGCCCTCCAATGGATGGTATCTTTACTTCCTAAAGCGCCAATCAGGACTAGATCGTCCAGCTGAGCCTCTGTGACGCGAGAAGGAACCCAATTGCACTCATATACTTGCTTGGCCATGATGGAATCTACAAGGTAGAAGATCCCGGTTCAAAAATGCATTTGATCAAGGTACATTGGTATGTGCAATGTTAAACCGGAGACAGAACTATCTGAACCGGAGTTTTATGAAGCAACAAACATCTGGCGGTTCAACAAGGGGACTAATGGTATATACCGGTTTGGCAAATTTTTCCTACAAGGTTAAACTGCCTGGTCTAAACATTGAAATAGCTAAGATTGCGGATGGATAAGTATGCAGAAACAGGTTTCACAAGATTTTTCTACAGTGTTGGATCTGAAGCAAGTTCCGAAAAGAGATAAATATTTAGAGGTTCAAAAGGAGCAGTACCGAATCAATGAGCAAAACGTTCATATAGATCTATGGTTTTGAGATGTGTAAGTGAAGGTGAAGGTTAAATAACTACCATTGCATAGAATAAAGATTTTTGGATTCATCTAAATATCTATCGTACGAGCAAGCGGCAGACGATGAACAATGAAGAACTGTGAAACCCTAATAGATCTGTGGGGGAAAGGATAGAAGATTTACCGGAGCTGAGGAAGACACGGAAGGTTGCCGCGATGCTCTGGTGCGCCCAGGTTGATGCAGCGGCCAAGGTTGAGGCAGAGGTCGACGGTGGCAGCGGAGCTCTGAAGCCGGGTGATCCGAGGAAGACGAAGCAGAAAGGGAAGAAGGGAAAGAGAAAGGAAATGACCCTTCGGTCCTATTTATAAGGCAAAGGACATGTGTCAAGCGCGACAATCAAGGGGCCACGAAACGGAGTTGTCGCCTCGATTCCCGCATATCTATTAAACAAAGAAGCATAATGGATATCTTCGTTATGAGAGGTGACGTCACTCCGGTTTACAGCAATCAGAGAAGATAACATCATGGCGGTTTACCAATTCATGAGAGGATGTTGAAAATGAAGCTTTTGTTAAAGGATTGACATGAACCCGTTCAAATCAATCTGGGGCCTAATGTTGGGGATATTACTGCTAGGCGTAAACCGGCCCATCTGGGCCGGGTCAACTTCATCAGTAGTTCCAGAGTGATAAAGCCCAAGAAGGCAGATGAGGGCCTAAGGCCCGTAGCCGGTTCAAGACTTGTAGCTGTAAACTGGAATTTGTATATAAACTTGTATTGTAAGTTAGGAATAAGGAGAGACCAACCCGGATACGAATATCGACCGGTGTTGGGACTTTGTGAACCGACGGGTGTCACCCGTGTATAAAAGGAGACGACCCAGCGGCGGTTCAAGGATAACAAACAACAACTCGAGACATAGGCGAAGCTTGTTTGCTCCCTAGTCATCGAAACCCCATCAATTCCATCACAACTAGACGTAGGCTTTTACCTTCATCGAAGGGGCCGAACTACTATAAACTCTCTTGCGTCCCTGTGTCCGCTTTAACCCCTTCAAGCTAACCCGTCACGATGGCTCCACGACTAAGTCCTTTCTCTAGGACATCTGCCGTGACAAAACCACGACACATCCCTTGCATATTATAGTTCATCACGAAGCTTTTGTAGCTTGGTGGCAGTGATTGAAGAACTCTGTCAGTGACACTATCAACCAGAAGATTAACTCCCAGTTGAGTCAAGTGATTGTGGTACCCAGACATTCTGAGTATGTGTTCACTGACAGAACTATTCTCCTCCATTTTGCAGCTGTAGAACTTATTGGAGACTTCATATCTCTCAATCTGGGCATTTACTTGAAATATTAACTTCAACTCCTGTAACATCTCATATGCTCCATGACATTGAAAACGTCATTGAAGTCCCGGTTCTAAGCCGTAAAGTATGGCACACTGAACTATCGATGTAACATCCCAAATTTTCAATTTGGAATGTTATACATTAGATCATCAATGCATATCATATTTTACTTTGCATTTTGGTTGATCCTAGAAATTCTATGCAACTCAAGGACCCACGGAGAGAGTTGGGGATTTCGTTATTTTCATATTTGAGTTTTCTCAAATTTTGAGAATAGGATCATTTGATTTTATTTATTTCATCATCAAATATTTCTATTACAAAAATATGAGAGAGGGAATAAAATGACTTTCCCAAAATAAAGAAATATTGAGGATTTAATAATAAAATCAAATAAGATTTTATTTCGGAGTTTTTTCGGTGTTTTATTTGAATTTAGGAAAAATGTGCGTTTTTCAAAATTGCATTTAGGTCCCAAATAAATGTTCACCTTGTGCGGCTTGATTTTAGAAGCCCGTGAAAATTTATTTCAGAATTTTTGGAGTCCGTTTAGTATTTCTTTTTATTTTTCTTCTGTACGTAATTATTAAAAAAATCGAACCGACCTAGGGCCGTGTCCGAATAGGACTCGCGGCCCGTTAGGCTATATAAGCCGGGGGGAGGCCCAGCCAGAGCTAACCCTAGCCCGAGCCGCCCCCAGCTCCCGCCGCTGCCGCCTCGCCGCCGCCCCGCCCCCGCCGCGCCGCCGGACGCCGCCGCCGTTGCACGCCGCCCGAGGTCCGTCACCGCCTCGAAATCCGCGTCGGTTTTTTTTTATTTTTTTCGAAAAACCGTTCGGTTTTTCCGTCGGTTTTTTTAGATTCGGTTTTTTAAAATAGATCGCTTTTTCCGGTTTATTTATTTAGCGAGCGTTCGTCGTTTTTCTTTTTCTCGGATTAAATCCGTGATTTTTTCTGATCGCGATTCCTGATCCGATTTTCGTTTTAGTATAACTTTTCGCTCGTTTATCGGAATCGGGCGATTCAAGCGCCTAGAGTTTCGTCTCGAAACCCTCTATCCATTTAAGCAACTTAAACAAGATTTTGCTACAGGAAAATTTGCCCTAGATCCAGATTAGTAGAACGAAGTTGTTTTGTTTCGCCGTTTGACTTTCGTTGCTTCGTTCGATTTGATTCTTTTCGCCAACCGGAGTTCTTAAGTTGAACCTTCTGGTTAGATCTCTTATTTGAGTTTTACCTGTGCATTAGATGAGTACTTATTGTATGCTTGTTTGTTTGTCTGTGATAGAATACCCGGAGTGCGCCGCTTGTTACTTCGAATCTCTAGGTTTCCCAGATCATCAGCAAGGCAAGTAACACTTTGATCATACATTTTCTACTACCCAGTTTTTTGCATTAGATCAATCCTCACATAGTGCATGGTTAGGATCTAATTAAATTGTGGGATGGGAAGTAGATGAGGTAGTACCTATTACCAGTTTATTATCAAACCTTTGGGGGTTACTTCCGCGTTTGCTTATTATGCCATGCTATGCTAGTAGACGTGGATTCGGTGAGTGATATCCATGACAGATGTGAGTTTTGTTAATTAATGGTTTATCTAAGGTGGCAACTTAAACACACATCTGGGTGGATTGAGGCACCTGGGTATTCCAGGACTTGCCTGTTTTTTTATGGACCGCCACCCAGGCTCAAAGGGATCATGAGACTATTCATACTAGAAACTTCCGTGTGAAGCCACAAGCTATTATGGGCTCTAGCATAGTTGACTAAGTCGTACGAACTCTTACAGTGGTAGACTAGCAGATGTAGGGGATGTAGGTGGTACGGTCTACCCGATCGTAAGGTGCTAGCGCTTCTGAAAGACTATGTCTGGGTCATCCGTCTTCTCAAACACCTTGTAGTGCGAGAAATCAAACGGAGGCGATCGAGTCTTGTGGGGAAAAGTGCGCAAACCTCTGCAGAGTGTAATAAACTAATCATGATTAGCCGTGTCTCCGGTTATGGACATCTTGAGTATCTAGTACCTGGATTATCATGTGAATCTCAGCATGTTACTCTAAATTAATTTTGTTGGGTTTTGTTTAATGATGATGCTTAATTGGGATTGAGAATGCTGTCAACCATTCTCAATGTTTAACAACTACCATGATAGTTAAATAAATTTATTCCTTTGAAGTAGGGAAAAATTGGCTTTACACAAAACCGTAACCATAGAGCTTTCCACCAGCCAAATATGCATATAGTATAGCTGTTTCATTCCATTACTCTCTATGTGTTACATTGCCAGCATATTCCATGTGCTGACCTGTTTTCGGGCTGCAACGTTAATGTTGCAGACTTTTCAGACGATGATTAAGGAGTTTTTAGGTCGTGGTTCTATACTCAGTGATGCCGTTGGAGTTGATGGACTCACTTATCTTCCAAGCCTTCCGTTGTTATCGTTATTAGATGGCCTTAAGCCATATTTATTGTATTAAGTTCTCTTTCGAGACACTCGATGTAATAAGTGTGTGATTGCTACTCTCCTATAAATCCTTCGAGTACTGTGTGGTGTCAGCATTACTGATCCAGGGATGACATCGGAGCACAGAGATCAGACTGTTTGAGGTCTGGTCGCTACAATCGAGTAGTCATCAGCTTTGCTCTGCCAGGTGTTCATAACATCTGGAGTTCCTCCTGCAGCGGGTTTGGCACCTAGCGGTGCTTCCAGGACGTAATTCTTCTGTGCAGCAATGAGGATAATCCTCAAGTTACGGACCCAGTCTGTGTAGTTGCTACCATCATCTTTCAACTTAGATTTATCTAGGAACACATTAAAATTCAATGTAACAACAGCATGGGCCATTTATCTACAACAACATAGACATGCAAAATACTACCAGGTACTAAGTCCAATTAATCACATTACTTAAGAACTCCCACTTAGACATACATCCCTCTAATCATCTAAGTGATCACGTGATCCATATCTACTCAACCATGTCCGTGTTGGGGATCGTAGCAGAAATTTAAAATTTTCTACGCATCACCAAGATCAATCTATGGAGTAATCTAGCAACGAGGGGAAGGATAGTGCATCTACATACCCTTGTAGATCGCTAAGCGGAAGCGTTGCAAGAACGCGGATGAAGGAGTCGTACTCGTAGCGATTCAGATCGCGGTTGATTCTGATCTAAGCGCCGAACAACGGCGCCTCCGCGTTCAACACACGTGCAGCCCGGTGACGTCTCCTACGCCTTGATTCAGCAAGGGGAGAAGGAGAGGTTGGGGAAGACTCCTTCCAGCAGCAGCACGACGGCGTGGTGATGGTGGAGGAGCGCGGAACTCCAGCAGGGCTTCGCCAAGCACTACGAGAGACGAGGAGGGAGAGAGGTAGGGTTGCGCCAACAGGGGAAGAACTTCGTGTGTTGGGCAGCCCCTTTGCCTCCACTATATATAGGGGGAGAGGGAGGGCTGCGCCCCCACCTAGGGTTTCCACCCTAGGGTGGCGGCAGCCCAAATCCCCATCTGGGGTGGCCAAGTGGGGGAGAGGGAGGCGCACCAGGCAAGGGCCTTAGGGCCCATCTGCCCTTAGGGTTTGCCCCCTCTTCTCTCTAGGCGCATGGGCCTTGGTGGGGAGGCGCCCCAACCCACCTAGGGGCTGGTCCCTTCTCACACTTGGCCCATGTATGCCTCCGGGGCCCGTGGCCCCTCCCGGTGGACCCCCGGACCCCTCCGGTGGTCCCGGTACACTACCGGTGATGCCCAGAACACTTCCGGTGGCCAAAACCATACTTCCTATATATAAATCTTTACCTCCGGACCATTCCTGAACTCCTCATGACGTCCAGGATCTCATCCGGGACTCCGAACAACATTTGGTAACCACGTACATACTTTCCCTATAACCCTAGCGTCATCGAACCTTAAGTGTGTAGACCCTACGGGTTTGGGAGTCATGCAGACATGACCGAGACAACTCTCCGGTCAATAACCAACAGCGGGATCTGGATACCCATGTTGGCTCCCACATGCTCCACGATGATCTCATCGGATGAACCACGATGTCAAGGATTCAATCAATCCCGTATACAATTCCCTTTGTTAATTGGTATAGTACTTGCCCGAGATTCGATCGTCGGTATCCCAATACCTTGTTCAATCCCGTTACCGGCAAGTCTCTTTACTCGTTCCGTCACACATCATCCTGTGATCAACTCCTTGGTCACATTGTGCACATTATGATGATGTCCTACCGAGTGGGCCTAGAGATACCTCTCCGTTTACACGGAGTGACAAATCCCAGTCTCGATTCGTGCCAAACCAACAGACACTTTCGGAGATACCCGTAGTGCACCTTTATAGCCACCCAGTTACGTTGTGACGTTTGGCACACCCAAAGCACTCCTACGGTATCCGGGAGTTGCACAATCTCATGGTCTAAGGAAATGATACTTGACATTAGAAAAGCTTTAGCATACGAACTACACGATCTTGTGCTAGGCTTAAGATTGGGTCTTGTCCATCACATCATTCTCCTAATGATGTGATCCCATTATCAACGACATCCAATGTCCATGGTCAGGAAACCGTAACCATCTATTGATCAACGAGCTAGTCAACTAGGGGCTTACTAGGGACATGGTGTTGTCTATGTATCCACACATGTATCTGAGTTTCCTATCAATACAATTCTAGCATGGATAATAAACGATTATCATGAACAAGGAAATATAATAATAACCAATTTATTATTGCCTCTAGGGCATATTTCCAACAGTCTCCCACTTGCACTAGAGTCAATAATCTAGTTCACATCGTGTCGGGTGGTAGGATCGACATATGCCAACGGGTGGCTTATCATTGCGGGGGCCAAAAGAACGTCGCCGGTGCCTGGAAACGGGATGAGGCGTAGACATGCACGCCGGCGAATCTTACCCAGCTTCAGGGCTCTCTGGGGAGATAACACCCCTACTGCTGCTCTGCGGGGTCTCCGCATGGTTACTAAGTTCACAGGTGGCTACAATGCTCCTTGAGCTGTTTGGGATGGAAGGAGGAAGAAGGGCTTAGCACAGCCTGCCTCTTCTCCTTGTAAGTGTCTATGTCTAGAAAGAGAGTTCAACCCCTTGCATGGGTGCACCGGGGGGTTTATATAGGCCTACCCCCCGGGGGTACAATGGTAATCCGACTGGGCGCGGGGCCCAACTATCGGTGACTATGCTCGCCGGCCTCTCCGCCGGCTTCTGGGGCCCGCCGGCTGGTGGGTCCCGCCGACTGCCGGCTCCTGGGTCGACAGGCCGGCCCCACCGGCCAGGGTCTTGTCGGCGGCCGGTTACTGTTGCTCCGTGTTTGTTGGCGCAGGCTTGGTCGGGGTAAGCGTGGCTACAGTAACGCCGCCCTGGCGGGCGATTACCGTAGCCCCGCCGCACCTTGTCTCCTTAATGGGCGTCTCCTTCGAGGAAGGCGGCAGGCCGGCTATGCGAAGCCGGCCCTCTGTCTCGCCGGCTTGAGAGGGGGTGCGGCCGCCTTCGGCATCTCTCTGCCCGAAGGGGCCCACCGCCTCGGGGGCCACGCTGGCGGCCCGTCGAGGACGGCGTCGGAGCCGCCGAGGCTACAGTGCCACGCCGGGCGGGCCGCAGGTGCCCGCACGACGCGCTGTACCAGGCGTGCTCCGGGTTTTGGGGGTGGCAGGCTCCACTGTAGCCACGCCCCGCTTCATCATCGCAGAGTGGACGCGTACATCGCGGGTACGGCGTTGACTGCTTTATCGGAGCCGGCCCGGCGGTAGCCGGTCGTGCCATAGCCGGCCTTGTCATAGCCGGCCCTGCCGCAGCCGGCCATGTCATAGCCGGCCCTCCATAGATTTCTTCATGGGGGTAGAAAGGGCGGGCCGCCCCCCAAGCCGGCTAGGAAGGTAGCCGGCTAGGGGGGAGGCGGCCTAAGTCTTGAGTCTTCTTATGAGCCGGCCGAGCTCACAATTTTTTGAGGGGCCAGGGGAAGCCGGTTGGGCTACCCATGGCTATTTACCCCGACAGTAGTCCCCGAAGGCGGGCGAGCTTCACGGCGGACGGAAGGACGGGAAGCTTGGCCGGCTTCATACCGTGAGGGGCCGACTGCGTCGTTGTAGCCGACTTCAGAGCGCTTTTCTTTATTAGGGCGACCGTGGTTGACCCGCGGACCGGCCGCGGGCCCCACGACAAGCCACGTGGCGGGGAAGTCCTTCCATCGCACGCGCGCGATGGGACGCCGCCGCAGGCCCGGGCCCGCCACTCCCTGGCCTCGGCCCGGGCGCTGATCTTCTGTGGCCCGAGGGGGCTGCCCGCCTCCCCGCGGCCGTTACCTCGCGTCATCAAGGCGCGTAATTAACGCGAGCGTGGGGAGATGGGCACGATCGATCCCCACGATCCCCCACGCCGCGCCTCCTCGTCTCCGGCGCACGCGCCTACAAGTAGGGGGGGAGGGGGAGAGGCGCGGGCCTGCCCGCTCCCCCGCTCCCCGACCCTCCTGCTCTCCTTCTTCTTCCTCTTCTTCTTCTTCCTCGCGCCCGACGCAGCTTCGCGCCGTAGCCCTCCCACGCCGCCATGTCGCTGGCTTTGTCGAGCTCTGGGCGGAACTGTTTCAGAACAAGCTCGGCACCGTCTCCGCCGGCGTGCCGGCTCCCTGCGGCGCCTTCATCGCGATGAAGAGGGCCAGCGACGACAACCCCTTCCCCCACATTCCTCTGATCCAGTCGGTCAAGCTGTGGCAGAAGTCTTACTTCTACGTCAAGAACGTCGCCCGGCACGGCGACTACGTCAATCTGCCGGCTTACGTAGCCGGCCCGCCGATTGGGAAGCGGCGGACCTGGGGCTACCGGTCGAAGTCCCTGTCTCCAGCGGGGAACGCTTCCATCTCCCGGCTTCGGGTGATGATTCAGTCGGAAGGTCTGCTCGCGTCCGACTTGGTAACCGCCTTCGTCGAGCGCCGGATCTTGCCTCTTCAAAGCCGGCCGCACATGATGTGCCAGATGAGCGGCCGGTTCGATCCCTGCCGGCTGAGCACCTGGGAGATGCCCCACGCCGAGGTGGCTCTGATGGCGAACTACGTCGCCAACTTGAAGCTCACCGACGAGTGGCAATTCGGCAAGGCGCCGTACTCCCGCGCCCAGCCTCCGCCTGTGGTAAGCTTTTCCTCTCGTCGTCTGCCGGCTTGGGTTAGCCGGCCTCTGACCAGGCGGCTATTTTTTCTTTTCTCCTTCATCAGAATCCTCTCCTCCCGCTGCCAGCTGGGGCAGCCGGAGTCGACCGAGAGTACGCCCCGGACCGCACGGTGGATGACCCCGACGACCCGGATCTCTCCGCCATCGCCATGGAGGACGCCGCCACGGGGGGTGCCGCCGAGCTCGGCGGCACCGGACTTTCGGCCAGTTTCGACGACTGGCCGGACGATTTTGAAACCGAAGAACTCCCACGCCGCCAGCCGGCAACCGACTGCCGCGGCGCGAGCTCATCTGCCGCGCCGACTGCCGGTGGCGGGAAGGGAAAACGCCGGGCCGCGCTCCCGCTCTTCGGAAGCCGGCCGAAGAAACCGAAGGCCTCCGCCGCGGCCACAAAGCGCGAGGAGGCGGCGGCGAAGGCGGCCCGCTTCCGGAAGGCGGTGAAGAAGCCCCCGTCAGTTTCCGCGTAAGTCTAGTAGCCGCCTGCATGCTTGTTATTCTAAAGTTTTCTTTCCTTGAATGTTTTTCTGATCTCCTGGGCAGGGCGCCGCTCTCCCTCGAGCGAGGCCCAGCCGGCTCCGTGGTCGGGCCGAGCGCCGGTTCCTCAGGGTCCCGCCGAGTAGACCCCCGCGCCGAACTTGACGCAGCCACGCAGCGCAACGCACGCGAGGCGCGCCGAGAGAAGGAGGCGGCCGAGCGGGCGGCGGCAGAGCGAGAGGCCGCCCAAACGGCGCCAGGGCGAGCGAGCGCGGCGGCCGAGGCTCCATCGGAGCGGGCGGCCGTGGAGGCAGAGGTGGAAGGCGCGCGCGGCCAGACTCCGCTGCTCGCCATCCCCCTCCAGACCTTGGATCCGGACGTCCCTCTGCCCACGGCGGAGGAGATTATCCCCGAGCAGCCGCCGGTGCAGAGGGACGAGGTCGTCGAGGGATCCGCTAAGAGGACGTCGCCAGCAGCGCCAGCCGGAGTAGGCGAAGGCGGCCGATCGTCGGCTGTGCCGGAGGAGCCGGCCCGGGCCGCGCCCAAGGCCGGAGCCGGCCTTGAGATCAAGCCGGCGGCGAGCCGGCCCGCCGGAGGGGGCACGGCCCCGCCGGACACGCGCCGAGCCGCGGGAGCCGAGCGGACGGCAGACGCCTTGGAGGCGGCCAGCTCCGCCACGTCCGGGTGGACTCCCAGCGGAGGGAGCGGCGAGCTGAACGTCGCGGCCCAAGAGGTTCGGAGCCGGCTGCAGGCACAGGCCGGCCTCCTGAGGCAATTCACTCAGGAGTTTCTGTCGACGCGGTCTGCAATCCGGGTAAGTCTTCACTCCTTGACCGCTCTGGTCCTTTGAATTTTTTCCATGGGGGCGCGCTAGCGCACCCACTGGGTGTAGTCCCCGAGATCCGGGCTGACTGCGGCGCAGTCGGGTCGGATCTTACTAGACGACTATGTTAACTGTTTTTTCTGATCTTCAGGATTATCACAACTCTCGCGCGGCCGCCTTCAACTCCCAGGCTCGAGAGCTAAGCCGGAGGACCGAAGACCTCGCCAGCAGCCGGCGTAAGTGTTTTGTCATTGTTAACTTCTCGTGGGGGCGCGACAGCGCACCCACTCGATGTAGTCCCCGAGATCCGGGCCGACTGCAGCTCAGTCGGGTCGGATCTTACTTGACGACTTTTCCTTTGCTGATTTTTCTCTTTATTTCTTGCTCGTGCAGAGGCCAACGCCGACTTGCGGAGGGAACTCGGCGTGGTGCAGGCCGCTCTTCGTGCCAAGGACACCGAGTACGCTGACTTGGCTCAAGAGCGCGACCGCTTGGCGACGAAATTGGCCGACCAGGAGGAGAGCCACAAGGCGGCCCTGCAAAAGGCGCAGGACGACGAGGCTACCCTGAGGGCGGAGTTCGGGGCCAGGGAGGCGAGCTGGGCCGAGACGCGCCGGGCGCTGGAAGAAGGCTTCGGCCGGGTCGAGGATCTTATTGACGGTAGGCTGTCTTTCTTGCTCTTCTTCCATTCGCCGACCGCCTATGGTTTTGTTTTGACTTGTGTTTGCTGTCTTGCGCAGAGTACTTCCCCGGCCAGTCCGTCCTTGCCGCCCAAGCCATCGAAGCCTACCGTGAGGAGCGCCATCAAGCCGGGGTCGTGATTCCGCCGGATGCGAACCGGACATTGTCGGAGCAGCTTATCGCCGTCCAGGCGCGGCTGCAACCGGCCCACCGGTTGCTCCGCCGGCTCCAACGCGCCGGGGCGACGATGCTGGCCGCGCTCTGGCCCGGCCAGGCAATTCCCCAGACCCCAAGCCGGACGGCCGACTGGCTCGAAGTCGCAGTCGGCCGCTTCGAGGCCTGGAAGGCGTCCGCGGCCCGTCTTGGAGCCGGGCGCGCGCTGGAGTTCGTCCGCGCGTGGTACCCAGGGCTAAGCCTGGACCAGCTGCGGACGTGGCGGTCGGAAGCCGACGCCGAGCTGGAGGAGGTGCGGCCGGCGATCGCACAGTGCGCCTCGACGATCGCCGAGTGCACCGACACCAGCGTCTTCGCGCCGGAGCTCAACGATGATGGCGCTGCCCAGCCGGAGGAATGGTTCGGCCTGAACCCGGCGGACGGCGAGGACTCGGCGGAAGATATCGCCTCCAGCGACGAGGGTGAGGACGACGAGGAAGAGGACAGCGAAGACGCCGAGCCGACTGGTGGGGCGGCCGATCGTCCCCCAGCCAATCGTGCCTCTAGCAATGAGCCATGCAGGAGCGCGCCCTCTGCCGGAGACGACGATCAAGCCGAGGTTCGCCAGCCGGCCGCTCCTTCAGCCGGCGCGACTACCTCCGTCGCCTAATCCAGCTCGTCTACGGCCCCGCCGGCTTGATCTGCCTTTCTTTTTGTCCCTGTCTTTCTTTTTGGACAAATTTAAGTTTCTGCAATTCCACCCACTAGGGGTGTATCGAACAATGCTGAATGTCGACCTCTCTGGAGGCTTTTTGTGTAATATATTAATATATGCATGTGTTGGCGTTCATCCGAGTGTACTTTTTGTCCTTAGGCTCTTTCCTTTGCCGCCTTCCCTCTTTGGGAAGGCAAGTACTTGAGTTTTCTTGGATTTGAAGTAGACTGAATGTAAGCCGGCCGGCCGGCTACTCTGGTAGTCGGTCGGCGGGAGGCAGCAAGCCGGCTTTTGTTATATATGCGAGCCTGTTTGGTCCCTAGCCGTTTTTCATGTGCGCACCCTTTCCGGCTGGTGGCTCTTGCCAGCCGGGCAGTCGGTTCTTCGAGCTGCGATTTCGGCAAGAGCCAAGCCTGGGTGTCGACACATTACTTGTCTGACTACGGGTAGGGCTCTTAATATAACTCTAGTCGGCTAGTCCCTGGGCCGACTCGTCGGACCCGGTACCGGAAAAAATAAATGAAAAGATAATATCATACGCATGATAACTTTCATTCATAAAACAACGGGTGGCAGTCCCCGAGTCTTTCTCGGGGAGCCTACTGTATCATACTAAATACAAAAGTGGGCATGACACATACTGCGCTTTTAACTGTAAAACTTTCGAAGGAGATTTGCGCTCCACGGTCGTTCCGACTCCTTGCCGGAGTCGTCTCTCTTGCGTGCCTTCGGCTTCTGCGCGTCGATGAGGTAGTAGGCGTCGTTGCCCAAGGCTCTGTTGATGATGAAGGGGCCTTCCCAGGGGGCTGCGAGCTTGTGCTGGCCGGCTGTTCGCTGGATCAGCCGAAGCACAAGGTCGCCCTCCTGGAAGGATCTTGGGCGGACCCTCCGGCTATGGTAGCGGCGCAGACCCTGCTGGTAGATGGCGGACCGGCTGAGGGCTAACAGTCGGGCCTCTTCCAGCAGGTCGACGCCGTCTTCTCGTGCTTCTTTGGCTTCCGCTTCCGTGTACATGGTTACCCGAGGCGAGTCGAACTCGATGTCTGTTGGGATGACCGCCTCGGCACCATATACAAGGAAGAAGGGAGTGAAGCCGGTTGATCTGTTGGGAGTAGTGCGCAGACTCCATAGGACAGCCGGCAGCTCATCGAGCCAGCAGCCGGCTGAACGCTCCAGGGGTACGACCAGTCGAGGCTTGATTCCGGACAGAATGAGGCCATTTGCTCGCTCCACTTGGCCGTTTGACTGCGGGTGGGCGACTGATGCAAGGTCCAGCCGGATACCTTGCGCAGCGCAGAACCGTGCCAGGGCACCTTTGGCAAAGTTCGTGCCGTTGTCGGTGATGATGCTGTGCGGTACGCCGTATCGGGTTGTTATATCTGCAATGAATGTCACTGCAGTCGGCCCATTCAGCTTCTTGATCGGCTTCGCCTCGATCCACTTGGTGAATTTGTCAACGGCGACGAGCAAATGTGTCATGCCGCCGCGCGCCGTCTTGAATGGGCCCACCATATCCAATCCCCAGACGGCAAAGGGCCAGGTGATGGGAATGGTCTTGAGTGCCGAAGCCGGCATGTGTTGCTGCGAGCTGAAAAGCTGGCAGCCTTTGCAGTGTTTGACTAGCTCTTTGGCGTCGTCCAAAGCAGTCGGCCAGAAGAAACCGTGGCGGAAGGCTTTGGCGACCAGTGATCTTGATGCGGCGTGGTGGCCGCATTCTCCTTGGTGTATATCCCTGAGGATCGCGATGCCTTTCTCCTGCTCGACGCATCGCTGCAAGACTCCGGTGGCGCTGCGCTTGACAAGCTCTCTGTTGACGATTGTGTAAGCTCCAGCCCGGCGCTGAACTTGTCTTGCTTCGTTTTTGTCAGCCGGCAGGTCATGGTTCACCAGAAAGTTGCGGATGGCTTGGGCCCATGATGGGGCGGCGACCTCCTCAGCCACCAATGTGGCCAGAGCCACTAGGGTGGGTGGGTTGGGCAGTGCAGCGCTGGAGTCGGCCGCCGCTTCCTGTGCTGAAGAAGTCCCCGAGCCGGCTACTGCAGCCCCCGGGCCGGCTGCTGCAGTCCCCGGGCCGGGTGCGGCAGTTCCCGAGCCGAATATTGAAGTCCCTGGGCCGGCTGCTTGATTCTTCGAGCCGGACCCAGCCCCCTCGGGGTTAGGCGGCACGAAAATGGAGTCGGACTCCGGAGACGGCTTGATTGAAGGCTTGAGGAGGCGCTGCAGGGCGACGCCGGCTGGTATTGCCTGCCGCGTGGAGCCTATTCGGGCCAGGGCGTCAGCTGGCTCGTTGTCGGTCCGCGGCACGTGAAGGAACTCACATCCGTCGAAGTATCCGCTGATTTGCTGTACTAGGAAACGGTAGCTCGCCATGTTCGCGTCCTTGGCGTCCCAGTCGCCAGAAGACTGCTGCACCACCAAATCCGAGTCGCCATAGCACAGGATCCGGCGAATACCAAGCTCCTTGGCCAGCCGGAGCCCGTGTATGAGCGCCTCGTACTCGGCTACGTTGTTGGAGGCGGCGAAGTGGATCTGCAGCGTGTATTTGAGCTTGTCGCCCTTTGGAGAAGTAAGGACGACGCCGGCTCCCAAGCCGGTGCGCATCTTTGATCCGTCAAAGTGCATGCGCCAATGGGTGGAGTCGGGCGCCGGTGGTAAGTACTGGGTCTCGGCCCAGTCGACGAGGAAGTCGGCCAGCGCTTGTGTCTTGATGGCGGTGCGGGGTTGGTAGAAGATGGTGTAGGGGGCCAGCTCGATGGCCCATTTGGCCACCCGGCCGGATGCATCCCGGCTGCCTATGATGTCGGCAAGCGGGGTAGTGCATACGACCGTGATGGGATGCTCTTGAAAGTACGGCTTCAGCTTCTTGGCGGCGAAGTACACGCCATAGCACATCTTCTGATAGTGCGGGTAATTTTGTTTCGAGGTGGACAGCACCTCGCTCAGGTAATAAACCGGTCTCTGGACCGGCTGGGCTCGGCCTTCTTCGGGGCGTTCGACCACAATGACGGTGCTGACCACTCGGCTAGTGGCGGCAATATATAGGAGCATGGGCTCCTTCTCAGTCGGTGCCGCCAAGACAGGCGGCGTGGATAGCATTTTCTTCAGCTCGTGGAAAGCTTGGTCGGCCTGGTCGTTCCACTCAAAGTGAGTGCTCTTCTTCATGAGGCGGTAGAGGGGGAGAGCCTTTTCTCCGAGCCGGCTGATGAAGCGGTTAAGAGAGGCCAGGCACCCGGTGAACTTCTGAATCTCTCTGAGCTTGGTTGGGACCGCCAAGGGGGATGGCGAGGTGATCTGTGCCCGCATCGGAGGCGAGCTCGTCGGAGATGCGGGCCTTGTCGAAGAGGCTGGCGAGGCCGCTAGCCGCGCAGGCGTCAGCGACGCCATGCAGCGCGTCGCGGCAAGCGCCATCGGGCGAGCCAGGCTGGCTGCGCCCGCGAGGAAGGAAAAGGGTTCCCGTCCAGAACAGGTCTCCGGACGATGGTGCACCTGGCCCCATGGTGGGCGCCAAATGTCGGGTGGTAGGATCGACATATGCCAACGGGTGGCTTATCATTGCGGGGGCCAAAAGAACGTCGCCGGTGCCTGGAAACGGGATGAGGCGTAGACATGCACGCCGGCAAATCTTACCCAGCTTCAGGGCTCTCCGGGGAGATAACACCCCTACTGCTGCTCTGCGGGGTCTCCGCATGGTTACTAAGTTCACAGGTGGCTACAATGCTCCTTGAGCTGTTTGGGATGGAAGGAGGAAGAAGGGCTTAGCACAGCCTGCCTCTTCTCCTTGTAAGTGTCTATGTCTAGAAAGAGAGTTCAACCCCTTGCATGGGTGCACCGGGGGGTTTATATAGGCCTACCCCCCGGGGGTACAATGGTAATCCGACTGGGCGCGGGGCCCAACTGTCGGTGACTATGCTCGCCGGCCTCTCCGCCGGCTTCTGGGGCCCGCCAGCTGGTGGGTCCCGCCGACTGCCGGCTCCTGGGTCGACAGGCCGGCCCCACCGGCCAGGGTCTTGTCGGCGGCCGGTTACTGTTGCTCCGTGTTTGTTGGCGCAGGCTTGGTCGGGGTAAGCGTGGCTACAGTAACGCCGCCCTGGCGGGCGATTACCGTAGCCCCGCTGCACCTTGTCTCCTTAATGGGCGTCTCCTTCGAGGAAGGCGGCAGGCCGGCTATGCGAAGCCGGCCCTCTGTCTCGCCGGCTTGAGAGGGGGTGCGGCCGCCTTTGGCATCTCTCTACCTGAAGGGGCCCACCGCCTCAGGGGCCACGCTGGCGGCCCGTCGAGGACGGCGTCGAAGCCGCCGAGGCTACAGTGCCGCGCCGGGCGGGCCGCAGTTGCCCGCACGACGCGCTGTACCAGGCGTGCTCCGGGTTTTGGGGGTGGCAGGCTCCACTGTAGCCACGCCCCGCTTCATCATCGCAGAGTGGACGCGTACATCACGGGTACAGCGTTGACTGCTTTATCGGAGCCGGCCCGGCGGTAGCCGGTCGTGCCATAGCCGGCCTTGTCATAGCCGGCCCTGCCGCAGCCGGCCATGTCGTAGCCGGCCCTCCATAGATTTCTTCATGGGGGTAGAAAGGGAGGGTCCGCCCCCCAAGCCGGCTAGGAAGGTAGCCGGCTAGGGGGGAGGCGGCCTAAGTCTTGAGTCTTCTTATGAGCCGGCCGAGCTCACAATTTTTTCTGAGGGGCCAGGGGAAGCCGGCTGGGCTACCCATGGCTATTTACCCCGACACATCGCCATGTGATTAACACTCATAGGTTACATCGCCATGTGACCAACATCCAAAGAGTTTACTAGAGTCACCAATCTAGTTCACATCACTATGTGATTAACACTCAATGAGTTTTGGGTTTGATCATGTTATGCTTGTGAGAGAGGTTGTAGTCAACGGGTCTGCCATATTCAGATCCCTATGTATTTCGCAAAACTTTATGTCATATCGCAGATGCTGCTACCACGTTCCACTTGGAGCTATTCCAAATTTTTGCTCCATTATACGTATCCGGTATATCTACTCAGAGCTATCCGGATAGGTGTTAAGCTTGCATCGACGTAACTCTTTACGTCAACTCTTTATCACCTCCATAACCGAGAAACATTTCCTTATTCCTCTAAGGATAATTTTGACCGCTATCTAGTGATCCACTCCTAGATCACCTTTGTACCCTCTTGCCAGACATGTAGCAAGGCACACATCAGGTGCGGTACTCAGCATGGCATACCGTATAGAGCCTATGACAAAATCATAGGGGACGACCTTCGTCCTTCCTCTTTCTTCTGTCGTGGTCAAGCTTTGAGTCTTACTCAACTTCACACCTTACAACTCAGGTAAGAACCCCTTCTTTGACTGATCTATTTTGAACTCCTTCAAAAACATGTCAAGGTGTGTGTTCTTTGAAAGTATCATCAGGCGTCTTGATCTATATCTATAGATCTTGATGCCCAATATGTAAGCAGCTTTATCCAGGTCTTCCTTTGAAAAACACTCTTCAAACAACCGTTTATGCTTTCAGAAATTCTACATTATTTCGGATCAACAATATGTCATCCACATATACTTATCAGAAATGTTGTAGTGCTCCCACTCACTTTCTTGTAAATACAAGTTTCTAGCAAAAATTGTATAAACCTAAAAGCTTTGGTCACTCCATAAAAGCATATATTCCGACTCCGAGATGCTTGCTCTAGTCCATAGAAGGATCGTTGGAGCCAGCATACCTTTTAGCATCCTTAGGATCGAGAAAACCTTTTATTGTATCACATACCACTTTTCTTACGAAAACTGGTAAGAAAACTTGTTTTGACATCCATCTGTCAGATTTCATAATCAAAAAATACAGCTAATGCTAACATGATTCCGATGGACTTAAGCATCGCTACGGGTGAGAAATTCTCATCGTAGTCAACTCCTTGAACTTGTGAAAAGACTCTTTCCCACAAGTCAAGCTTCATAGACGGTAACATTACCGCCCACGTCGATCTTCTTCTTAAAGATCCATTTATCTCAATGGCTTGCCGATCATCGGGCAATTCCACCAAAGTCCATACTTTGTTCTGATACATGGATCCTATCTCGGATTTCATGGCTTCTAACCATTTGTCAGAATACGGGCCCACCATCGCTTCTCCATAGCTCGTAGGTTCATTGTTGTCCAACAACATGATATCTGAGACAGGATTACAGTACCACTCAGGAGTAGTACATATCCTTGTCGACCTATGAGGTTCGATAGCAACTTGATCCGAAGCTTCATGATCACTATCATTAACTTCCTCTTCAACAGACGTAAGCGCCACAGAAAACATCTTTCTGTGTTGCATCACTTTCTGGCTGAAATAAAGGTTCGACAACCTCATCAAGTTCTATCTTCCTCCCACTCAATTCTTTCGAGAGAAACTCCTTCTCGAGAAAGGACCCGTTCTTAGCGACAAACAATTTTCCCTTGGATCTGAGATAGAAGGTATACCCAACTGTCACCTTTGGGCATCCTATGAAGATGTGTTTGTCCGCTTTTTGGGTTCGAGCTTCTTCGGCTGAAGCCTTAAGCATCGCAGCCCCAAACATTAAGAAACGATAACTTTGGTTTCTTACCAAACCAATGTTCCTATGACGTCGCCTCAACGGACTTATATGGTGTCCTATCTAAAGTGAATGCAGCTGTCTCTAATGCATAACCTCGAAATAATAGTGGTAGATCTGTAAGAAACACCATAGATCGCACCATATCTCATAGGGTTCGATTATGACGTCCGGACACACCATTACGTTGTGGTGTTCCATGTAGCTTCAACTGTGAAACAATTCCACAATGTCTTAAGTGGTTGCCAAACTCATAACTCAGAAATTCTCATCGATCAGATCGTAGGAATTTGATATTCTTGTTATGATGGTTCTTAACTTCACTCTGAAATCGCTTGAACTTTTCAAACGTTTCAGACTTGTGCTTCATTAAGTAAATATACCTATATCTACTCAAATCGTCAGTGAAGATGAGAAAATAGCGATATCCACCGCACGCCTCAATTCTCATTGGATCACACGCATCAGCATGTATGATTTCTAACAAGTCACTTGCCCGTTTCATTGTACCTGAAAACGGGGTCTTAGTCATCCTGCCCATGAGGCATGGCTCGCATGTGTCAAGTGATTCAAAATCAAGTGACTCCAAACATCCATCAACACAGAGTTTCTTCATGCATCTTACGCCAATATGACCTAAGCGGCAGTGCCACGAGAAAGTGGTACTATCATTATTAACTCTACATCCTTTTTGGCGTGAACATGTGTATTACCACGACCGAGATTCAATGAACCATTCACATAGGGTGCATGACCATGAAAGGTATTATTCATGTAAACAGAATAACCATTATTCTCTAACTTAAATGAATAACTGTATTGCAATGAACATGATCTAATCATATTCATGCTCAACGTAGACACCTGATAACATTTATCTAGGTTCAATACTAATCCCGAAGGCAGATGGAGCGTGCGATGGTGATCTCATCAACTTTGGAAACACTTCCAACACACATCGTCACCTCGCCCTTAGCCAGTCTCCGTTTAGTCCGTAGCTTTTGCTTCAAGTCACCAATAATAGCAACTGAACCGGTATCCAATACCCAGGTGCTACCAGGAGTACTAGTGAGGTATACATTAATAACACGTATATACTTTGTTGAATTTGCCAGCCTTCTTATCTACCATGCATTTGGGGTAATTCCGCTACCAGTGACCGTTCCCCTTACAATAAAAGCACTTAGTCTCGGGTTTGGGTTCAACCTTGGGTTCCTTCACTGGAGTGGCAACTGATTTGCCATCCATGAAGTTTCCCTTCTAGCCCTTGCCCTTCTTGAAACCAGTGATCTTGTTAAACCATCAACACTTGATGCTCCTTCTTGATTTCTACCTTTTGCGGTCTTAAGCACCGCAAACAGCTCCGGGTTGCATGTCATAGTTCATCACGAAGATCTAGTAGCTTAGTGATAGTGGCTAGAGAACTCTATCAATCACTATCTTATCTGGAAGTTTAAATCCCACCTGCTTTAAGTGATTGTAGCACCCAGACATTCTGAGCACATGCTCACTAGCTGAGCTATTCTCCTCCATCTTGTTGGCAAAAGAACTTGTCAGAGGTCTCATACCTCTCAACACGGGCATGAGCCTGAAATCCCAATTTTAGCTCTTGGAACATCTCATATGTCTTATGGCGTTCAAAACGTCATTGGAATCCCGATTCTAAGCCGTAAAGTATGGTGCACTAAACTATCAAGTAGTCATCAGGATGTGTCTGCCAGGTGTTCACAACATCCACATACGACGTTGTAGGGGTTTGCACATCGAGCGGTACATCAAAGACGTAAGCCTTCTGTGTAGCAGTGAGGACACTCCTCGGACTACGGACCCAGTCCGCATCATTTCTTACAATATCTTTCAACTTGGTCTTTCTCTAGGAACGTATTGAAACAGGGAGCTACAATGTGAGCTATTTATCTACAACATATTTGCAAAGACAATTTAGACTATGTTCATGATAATTAAGTTCATCTAATCAAATTATTTAATGAACTCCCACTCA
Source organism: Triticum monococcum (assembly GCA_034509565.1). Taxonomy (NCBI): domain Eukaryota; kingdom Viridiplantae; phylum Streptophyta; class Magnoliopsida; order Poales; family Poaceae; genus Triticum; species Triticum monococcum. Next base: position 455,265,946 of record CM067844.1, on the reverse strand, counting down.
GATAGACATCCCTCTAGTCATCTAAGTGAAACATGATCCGAGTCAACTAGGCTGTGTCCGATCATCACGTGAGACGGACTAGTCAACATCGGTGAACATCTTCATGTTGATCATATCTTCTATACGACTCATGCTCGACCTTTCAGTCTTCTGTGTTCCGAGGCCATGTTTGTACATGCTAGGCTCGTCAAGTCAACCTAAGTGTATTGCGTGTTTAAATCTGACTTACACCCATTGTATTCGAACGTTAGAATCTATCACACCCGATCATCACGTGGTGCTTCGAAACAACGAACCTTTGCAACGGTGCACAGTTAGGGGGAACACTTTCTTGAAATTATTATGAGGGATCATCTTATTTAAGCTACCGTCGTTCTAAGCAAATAAGATGTAAAACATGATAAACATCACATGCAATCAAATAGTGACATGATATGGCCAATATCATTTGATCCTTTCATCTCCATCTTCGGGGCTCCGTGATCCTCATTGTCACCGGCATGACACCATGATCTCCATCATCGTGTATTCTTGAAGTTGTCTCGTCATCTATTACTTCTACTACTATGGCTAACGCTTTAGCAATAAAGTAAAGTAATTTACATGACGTTTATGTTGACACGCGGGTCATAAATAAATTAAGACAACTCCTATGGCTCCTGCCGGTTGTCATACTCATCGACATGCAAGTCGTGATTCCTATTACAAGAACATGATCAATCTCATACATCACATATATCATTCATCACATCCTTTTGGCCATATCACATCACACGGCACATGCTGCAAAAATAAGTTAGACGTCCTCTAATTGTTGTTGCAAATTTTTACGTGGCTGCTATAGGTTTCTAGCAAGAACGTTTCTTACCTACGCCAAAACCACAACGTGATATGCCAATTTCTATTTACCCTTCATAAGGACCCTTTTCATCGAATTCGATCCGACAAAAGTGGGAGAGACAGACACCCGCTAGCCACCTTATGCAACTAGTGCATGTCAGTCGGTGGAACCAGTCTCACGTAAGAGTACGTGTAAGGTCGGTCCGGGCCGCTTCACCCCACGATGCCGTCGAATCAAGATAAGACTAGTAACGGCAAGTAAATTGACAAAATCGACGCCCACAACAACTTGTGTTCTACTCGTGCATAGAAACTACGCATAGACCTAGCTCATGATGCCACTGTTGGGGATCGTAGAAGAAATTTAAAATTTTCTACGCATCACCAAGATCAATCTATGGAGTAATCTAGCAACGAGGGGAAGGAGAGTGCATCTACATACCCTTGTAGATCGCTAAGCGAAAGTGTTGCAAGAATGCGGATGAAGGAGTCGTACTCGTAGCGATTCAGATCGCGGTTGATTCCGATCTAAGCGCCAAACAACGGCGCCTCCGCGTTCAACACACGTGCAGCCCAGTGACGTCTCCTACGCCTTGGTCCAGCAAGGGGAGAAGGAGAGGTTGGGGAAGACTCCGTCTAGCAGCAGCACGATGGCGTGGTGATGGTGGAGGAGCGCGGAACTCCAGCAGGGCTTCGCCAAGCACTACGAGAGACGAGGAGGAAGAGAGGTAGGGCTGCGCCAACAGGGGAAGAACTTCGTGTGTTGGGCTGCCCCTTTGCCTCCACTATATATAGGGGGAGAGGGAGGGTTGCGCCCCACCTAGGGTTTCCACCCTAGGGGTGGCGGCAGCCCCAATCCCCATCTGGGGTGTCGGCCAAGTGGGGGGGAGAGGGAGGCGCACCAGGCATGGGCCTTAGGGCCCATCTGCCCTTAGGGTTTGCCCCCTCTTCTCTCTAGGCGCATGGGCCTTGGTGGGGAGGCGCCCCAGCCCACCTAGGGGCTGGTCCCTTCTCGCACTTGGCCCATGTATGCCTCCGGGGCCCGTGGCCCCTCCCGGTGGACTCCCGGACCCCTCCGGTGGTCCCGATACACTACCGGTGATGCCCGGAACACTTCCGGTGGCCAAAACCATACATCCTATATATAAATCTTTACCTCCGGACCATTCTGGAACTCCTCGTGACATCCGGGATCTCATCCGGGACTCCGAACAACATTCGGTAACCGCGTACATACTTTCTGTTGGAAATATGCCCTAGAGGCAATAATAAATTGATTATTATTATATTTCCCTGTTCATGATAATCGTTTATTATCCATGCTATAATTGTATTGATAGGAAACTCAGATACATGTGTGGATACATAGACAACACCATGTCCCTAGTAAGCCTCTAGTTGACTAGCTCGTTGATCAATAGATGGTTACGGTTTCCTGACCATGGACATTGGATGTCGTTGATAACGGGATCACATCATTAGGAGAATGATGTGATGGACAAGACCCAATCCTAAGCCTAGCACAAGATCGTGTAGTTCGTATGCTAAAGCTTTTCTAATGTCAAGTATCATTTCCTTAGACCATGAGATTGTGCAACTCCCGGATACCGTAGGAGTGCTTTGGGTGTGCCAAACGTCACAACGTAACTGGGTGGCTATAAAGGTACACTACGGGTATCTCCGAAAGTGTCTGTTGGGTTGGCACGAATCGAGACTGGGATTTGTCACTCCGTGTAAACGGAGAGGTATCTCTGGGCCCACTCGGTAGGACATCATCATAATGTGCACAATGTGATCAAGGAGTTGATCACGAGATGATGTGTTGCGGAACGAGTAAAGAGACTTGCCGGTAACGAGATTGAACAAGGTATCGTGATACCGACGATTGAATCTCGGGCAAGTATCGTACCGATAGACAAAGGGAATTGTATACGGGATTGATTAAGTCCTTGACATCGGGGTTCATCCGATGAGATCATCGTGGAACATGTGGGAGCCAACATGGGTATCCAGATCCCGCTGTTGGTTATTGACCAGAGAACGTCTCGGTCATGTCTGCATGTCTCCCGAACCCGTAGGGTCTACACACTTAAGGTTCGATGACGCTAGGGTCATAAAGGAAGTTTGTATGTGGTTACCGAATGTTGTTCGGAGTCCCGGATGAGATCCCGGACGTCACGAGGAGTTCCAGAATGGTCCGGAGGTAAAGATTTATATATGGGAAGTCCTGTTTTGGTCACCGGAAAAGTCTCGGGGTTTATCGGTAACGTACCGGGACCACCGGGAGGGTCCCGGGGGTCCACCAAGTGGGGCCACCTGCCCCGGGGGGCACATGGGCTGTAGGAGTGCTCCTTGGCCTACATGGGCCAAGGGCACCAGCCCCACTAAGGCCCATGCGCCTAGAAGGGGAGAGGGGGCAAACCCTAAGGGCATATGGGCCCTAAGGCCCATACACCCTGCGCCTCCCTCTCCTCCCCCCTCTTGGCCGCCACCCCTTGGCCATCTAGGGCTGCCGCCCCCCCTAGGGGTGGGAACCCTAGAGGGGGCGCAGCCCCTCCCCTTCCCCTATATATATGAGGCCTAAGGGGCTGCCCATAACACACGTGATTCGATCTCTCGTTGGTGCAGCCCTGCATCTCTCTCTCCCTCCTCTTCCGTGGTGCTTGGCGAAGCCCTGCAGGATTGCCACGCTCCTCCATCACCACCACGCCGTTGTGCTGCTGCTGGATGGAGTCTTCCTCAACCTCTCCCTCTCTCCTTGCTGGATCAAGGCGTGGGAGACGTCACCGGGTTGTACGTGTGTTGAACGCGGAGGTGCCGTGCGTTCGGCACTTGGTCATCGGTGATTTGAATCACGACGAGTACGACTCCATCAACCCCGTTCACTTGAACGCTTCCGCTTAGCGATCTACAAGGGTATGTAGATGCACTCTCCTTCCCCTCGTTGCTAGTCTCTCCATAGATAGATCTTGGTGACACGTAGGAAAATTTTGAATTTCTGCTACGTTCCCCAACAGTGGCATCATGAGCTAGGTCTATTGCGTAGATTCTATACACGAGTAGAACACAAAGTAGTTGTGGGCGTTGATTTTGTTCAATATGCTTGCCGTTACTAGTCTTATCTTGATTCGGCGGCATTGTGGGATGAAGCGGCCCGGACCGACCTTACACGTACTCTTACGTGAGACTGGTTCCACCGACTGACATGCACTAGTTGCATAAGGTGGCTAGCGGGTGTCTGTCTCTCCCACTTTAGTCGGATCGGATTCAATGAAAAGGGTCCTTATGAAGGGTAAATAGCAATTGGCATATCACGTTGTGGTCTTTGCGTAGGTAAGAAACGTTCTTGCTAGTAACCCATAGCAGCCACGTAAAACATGCAAACAACAATTAGAGGACGTCTAACTTGTTTTTGCAGGGTATGCCATGTGATGTGATATGGCCAAAGGATGTGATGAATGATATATGTGATGTATGAAACTGATCATGTTCTTGTAATAGGAATCACGACTTGCATGTCGATGAATATGACAACCGGCAGGAGCCATAGGAGTTGTCTTTATTTATTTATGACCTGCGTGTCAACATAAACGTCATGTAATTACTTTACTTTATTGCTAACCGTTAGTTGTAGTAGTAGAAGTAATAGATGACGTGACAACTTCAAGAAGACACGATGATGGAGATCATGATGATGGAGATCATGGTGTCATGCCGGTGACGATGATGATCATGGAGCCCCGAAGATGGAGATCAAAAGGAGCAAAGTGATATTGGCCATATCATGTCACTATTTGATTGCATGTGATGTTTATCATGTTTATACATCTTATTTGCTTAGAACGACGGTAGTAAATAAGATGATCCCTCACAACAATTTCAAGAAGTGTTCTCCCCTAACTGTGCACCGTTGCTAAAGTTCGTCGTTTCGAAGCACCACGTGATGATCGGGTGTGATAGATCCTTACGTTCACATACAACGGGTGTAAGACAGTTTTACACATGCAAAACACTTAGGGTTAACTTGACGAGCCTAGCATATGTATAGACATGGCCTCGGAACACAAAAGACCGAAAGGTCGAGCATGAGTCGTATGGTAGATACGATCAACATGAAGATGTTCACCGATGATGACTAGTCCGTCTCACGTGATGATCGGACACGGCCTAGTTGACTCGGATCATGTAATCACTTAGATGACTAGAGGGATGTCTATCTGAGTGGGAGTTCATAAGATGAACTTAATTATCCTGAACATAGTCAAAAATATTTGCAAATTATGTCGTAGCTCACGCTATAGTTCTACTGTTTAGATATGCTCCTAGAGAAAAATTAGTTGAAAGTTAATAGTAGCAATTATGCAGACAGTAAAAGGCTTATGTCCTTAATGCACCGCTCAGTGTGCTGAACCTCGAACGTGGTCTGTGGATGTTGCGAACATCTGACATACACGTTTTGATGACTACATGATAGTTCGGTAATGTTAAATGGTTTAGAGTTGAGGCACCAAAGATGTGTTTTGAAACGTCGCGAAACATATGAGATGTTTTGAGGGCTGAAATTGGGATTTCAAGCTCGTGCCCACGTCAAGAGGTATAAGACCTCCGACGATTTTCTTAGCCTACAAACTAAGGGAGAAAAGCTCAATTGTTGAGCTTGTGCTCAGATTGTCTGAGTACAACAATCATTTGAATCAAGTGGGAGTTGATCTTCCAGGTGAGATAGTGATGTTTCTCCGAAGTCATTACCACCAAGCTGCTAGAGCTTCGTGATGAACTATGATATATCAGGGACATATATGATGATCCTTGAGATATTCGCGATGTTTGACACCGCAAAAGTAGAGATCAAGAAGGAGCATCAATTGTTGATGGTTAGTGAAACCACTAGTTTCAAGAAGGGCAAGGGCAAGAAGGGATACTTCATGAAACGGCAAATCAGCTGCTGCTCTGGTGAAGAAACCCAAGGTTGAACCCAAACCCGAGACTAAGTGCTTCTGTAATAAGGGGAACAACCACTGGAGCGAAATTACCCTAGATACTTGGTAGATTAGAAGGCTGGCAAGGTCGATAGAAGTATATTGGATATACATTGTGTTGATGTGTACTTTACTAGTACTCCTAGTAGCACCAGGGTATTAGATACCGGTTCGGTTGCTAAGTGTTAGTAACTCGAAATAAAAGCTACGGAATAAACGGAGACTAGCTAAAGGTGAGCTGACGATATGTGTTGGAAGTGTTTCCAATGTTGATATGATCAAGCATCGCACGCTCCCTCTACCATCGAGATTGGTGTTTGTGTTGAGCATAGACATGATTGGATTATGTCCATCGCAATACGGTTATTCACTTAAGGAGAATAATGGTTACTCTGTTTATTTGAATAATGCCTTCAATGGTCTTACACCTAAAATGAATGGTTTATTGAATCTCGATCGTAGTGATACACATGTTCATGCCAAAAGATAGTACCACCTACTTGTGGCACTGCCACGTAAGTCATATCGGTATAAAACGCATGAGGAAGCTCCATGTTGATGGATCTTTGGGCTCACTCGTTTTTGAAAAGTTTGAGACATGTGAACCATGTCTATTGGTGTATATGCATGAAGAAACTCCATGCAAATGGACCGTTTGAACTCACTTGATTTTTGAATCACTTGAGACATGCAAATAATACCACATGGGCAAGATGACTGAAAGCCTCGTTTTTCAGTAAAATGGAACTAGAAAGCAACTTGTTGGAAGTAATACATTTTGATGTGTGCAGTCCAATGAATGCTGAGGCATGTAGTGGATATCATTATGTTCTTACTTCACAGATGATTTGAGTAGATGTTGAGTATATTTACTTGATGAATCATGAGTCTGAATTATTGAAAGGTTCAAGTAATTTCAGGGTGAAGTTGAAAGATCATCGTGACAAGAGGATAAAAGATTTATGATATGATCATAGAGATGAATATCTTAATTACGAGTTTGGCACAGAATTAAGACATTGTGGAAATTGTTTCACAGCCTGGAACACCATAGTGTGATGGTGTGTCCGAACATCATAACTGCACCCTATTGGATATGATGCATACCATGATGTCTCTTATCGAATTACCACAATAGTTTATGGGTTAGGCATTAGAGACAACCACATTCACTTTAAATAGGGCACCACGTAATTCCGTTGAGACGACACCGTATGAACTATGGTTTAGAGAAACCTAAGCTGTCATTTCTTAAAAGGTTTGGGGCTGCGGCGCTTATGTGGAAAAGTTTCAGGCTGATAAGCTTGAACCCAAAGCGGATAAATGCATCTTCATAGGACACCCAAAACAGCTGGGTATACCTCCTATCTCAGATTCGAATTGTTTCTAGAATCGAGTCCTTTCTCAAGGAAAAGTTTCTCTCGAAAGAATTGAGTGGGAGGATGGGGAGACTTGATGAGGTTATTGAACCGTCACTTCAACTAGTGTATAGCAGGGCACAAAGAGTTGTTCCTGTGGCACCTACACCAATTGAAGTGGAAGCTTATGATATTGATCATGAGATTTCGGATCAAGTCACTACCAAACCTCGTAGGATGACAAGGATGCGTACTACTTCAGAATGGTACGTAGTCCTGTCTTGGAAGTCATGTTGCTAGACAACAATGAACCTATGAGCTATGGAGAAGCGATGGTGGGCCCGGATTCCGATAAATGGCTTGAGGCCATAAAATCCGAGAGAGGATCCATATATGAAAACAAAGTGTAGACTTTGGAAGAACAACTTGATGGTCGTAAGGCTGTTGAGTACAGATGGATTTTAAAAGGAAGACAGACAATGATGGTAAGTGTCACCATTGAGAAAGCTCGACTTGTCGTTAAGGTGTTTCCCGACAAGTTCAAGGAGTTGACTACGGTGAGACTTTCTCACTCGTAGCAATGCTAACAGTCTGTTGGAATTACATTAGCGATTACTGCATTATTTATGAAATCTTGCATATAGGATGTCAAATCATTGTTTCCTCAACGATTTTCTTGAGGAAAGGTTGTATGTGATACAACCGGAAGGTTTTGTCAATCCTGAAAGATGCTAATAAGTATGCAAAGCTCCAGCAATCCTTCTAAGGACTGGAGTAAGCATCTCGGAGTTGGAATGTATGCTTTGATGAGATGATCAAAGATTTTGGTGTATACAAAGTTTATGAGAAACTTGTATTTCCAAAGAAGATAGTGGGAGCACTATAGAATTTCTGATGAGTATATGTTGTTGACATATTGTTGATCAGAAATGATGTAGAATTTCTAGAAAGCATATAGGGTTATTTGGAAAGTGTTTTTCAATGGAAAACCTGGATTAAGCTACTTGAACATTGAGCATCAAGATCTATAAGGATAGATCGAAACGCTTAATGGTACTTTCAAATGAGCACATACCTTGACATGATCTTGAAGGTGTTCAAGATGGATCAGTCAAAGAAGGAGTTCTTGCCTGAGTTGTAAGGTATGAAGTTAAGACTTAAAGCTCGACCATGGCAGAATAGAGAGAAAGGATGAAGGTCATCCACTATGCTTAAGACGTAGGCTCTACAGTATGCTATGCTGTGTACCGCACCTGAAGTGTGCCTTGCCATGAGTCAGTCAAGGGGTACAAGAGTGATCCAAGAATGGATCATAGGACAGCAGTCAAAGTTATCCTTAGTAACTAGTGGACTAAGGAATTTTTCTCGATTATGGAGGTGGTAAAAGAGTTTGTCGTAAAGGGTTACGTCGATGCAAGCTTAACACCTATCCGGATAGCTCTGAGTAGAGATACCGGATACGTATAATGGAGCAACAATTTAGAATAGCTCCAAGTAGAACAGTTATTTGGAATAGCTCCAAATAGAACGTGGTAGCTACATCTAGGAGATGACATAGAGATTTGTAAAGCACACACGGATCTAAAAGATTCAGACCCGTTGACTAAAACCTCTCTCACAAGCAACATGATCAAACCTAGAACTCATTGAGTGTTAATCACATAGTGATGTGAACTATACTACTGACTCTAGTAAACTCTTGGGTGTTGGTCACATGGCGATGTGACCTGTGAGTGTTAATCACATGGTGATGTGAACTAGATTATTGACTCTAGTGCAAGTGGGAGACTATTGGAAATATGCCCTAGAGGCAATAATAAATTGATTATTATTATATTTCCCTGTTCATGATAATCGTTTATTATCCATGCTATAATTGTATTGATAGGAAACTCAGATACATGTGTGGATACATAGACAACACCATGTCCCTAGTAAGCCTCTAGTTGACTAGCTCGTTGATCAATAGATGGTTACGGTTTCCTGACCATGGACATTGGATGTCGTTGATAACGGGATCACATCATTAGCAGAATGATGTGATGGACAAGACCCAATCCTAAGCCTAGCACAAGATCGTGTAGTTCGTATGCTAAAGCTTTTCTAATGTCAAGTATCATTTCCTTAGACCATGAGATTGTGCAACTCCCGGATACCGTAGGAGTGCTTTGGGTGTGCCAAACGTCACAACGTAACTGGGTGGCTATAAAGGTACACTACGGGTATCTCCGAAAGTGTCTGTTGGGTTGGCACGAATCGAGACTGGGATTTGTCACTTCGTGTAAACGAAGAGGTATCTCTGGGCCCACTCGGTAGGACATCATCATAATGTGCACAATGTGATCAAGGAGTTGATCACGGGATGATGTGTTGCGGAACGAGTAAAGAGACTTGCCGGTAACGAGATTGAACAAGGTATCGTGATACCGACGATCGAATCTCGGGCAAGTATCGTACCGATAGACAAAGGGAATTGTATATGGGATTGATTAAGTCCTTGACATCGTGGTTCATCCGATGAGATCATCGTGGAACATGTGGGAGCCAACATGGGTATCCAGATCCCGCTGTTGGTTATTGACCGGAGAACGTCTCGGTCATGTCTGCATGTCTCCCGAACCCGTAGGGTCTACACACTTAAGGTTCGATGACGCTAGGGTCATAAAGGAAGTTTGTATGTGGTTACCGAATGTTGTTCGGAGTCCCGGATGAGATCCCGGACGTCACGAGGAGTTCCGGAATGGTCCGGAGGTAAATATTTATATATGGGAAGTCCTGTTTTGGTCACCGGAAAAGTCTCGGGGTTTATCGGTAACGTACCGGGACCACCGGGAGGGTCCCGGGGGTCCACCAAGTGGGGCCACCTGCCCCGGGGGGCCACATGGGCTGTAGGGAGTGCTCCTTGGCCTACATGGGCCAAGGGCACCAGCCCCACTAAGGCCCATGCGCCTAGAAGGGGAGAGGGGGCAAACCCTAAGGGCATATGGGCCCTAAGGCCCATACACCCTGCGCCTCCCTCTCCTCCCCCCTCTTGGCCGCCACCCCTTGGCCATCTAGGGCTGCCTCCCCCCCTAGGGGTGGGAACCCTAGAGGGGGCGCAGCCCCTCCCCTTCCCCTATATATATGAGGCCTAAGGGGCTGCCCATAACACACGTGATTCGATCTCTCGTTGGTGCAGCCCTGCATCTCTCTCTCCCTCCTCTTCCGTGGTGCTTGGCGAAGCCCTGCAGGATTGCCACGCTCCTCCATCACCACCAAGCCGTTGTTCTGCTGCTGGATGGAGTCTTCCTCAACCTCTCCCTCTCTCCTTGCTGGATCAAGGCGTGGGAGACGTCACCGGGCTGTACGTGTGTTGAACGCGGAGGTGCCGTGCGTTCGACACTTGGTCATCGGTGATTTGAATCACGACGAGTACGACTCCATCAACCCCGTTCACTTGAACGCTTCCGCTTAGCGATCTACAAGGGTATGTAGATGCACTCTCCTTCCCCTCGTTGCTAGTCTCTCCATAGATAGATCTTGGTGACACGTAGGAAAATTTTGAATTTCTGCTACGTTCCCCAACACTTTCCCTATAACCCTAGCATCATCGAATCTTAAGTGTGTAGACCCTACGGGTTCGGGAGTCATGCAGACATGACCGAGACAACTCTCCGGTCAATAACCAACAGCGGGATCTGGATACCCATGTTGGCTCCCACATGCTCCACGATGATCTCATCGGATGAACCACGATGGCAAGGATTCAATCAATCCCGTATACAATTCCCTTTGTTAATCGGTATAGTACTTGCCCGAGATTCGATGGTCGGTATCCCAATACCTCGTTCAATCTCGTTACCGGCAAGTCTCTTTACTCGTTCCATAACACATCATCCCGTGATCAACTCCTTGGTCACATTGTGCACATTATGATGATGTCCTACCGAGTGGGCCCAGAGATACCTCTCCGTTTACACGGAGTGAAAAATCCCAGTCTCGATTCGTGCCAGCCCAACAGACACTTTCGGAGATACCCGTAGTGCACCTTTATAGCCACCCAGTTACATTGTGACGTTTGGCACACCCAAAGCACTCCTACGGTATCCAGGAGTTGCACAATCTCATGGTCTAAGGAAATGATACTTGACATTAGAAAAGCTTTAGCATACGAACTACACGATCTTGTGCTAGGCTTAAGATTGGGTCTTGTCCATCACATCATTCTCCTAATGATATGATCCCGTTATCAACGACATCCAATGTCCATCGTCAAGAAACCGTAACCATCTATTGATCAATGAGCTAGTCAACTAGAGGCTTACTAGGGACATGGTGTTGTCTATGTATCCACACATGTATCTGAGTTTCCTATCAATACAATTCTAGCATGGATAATAAACGATTATCAGGAACAAGGAAATATAATAATAACCAATTTATTATTGCCTCTAGGGCATATTTACAACAGTCCGATCATCACGTGAGATGGAGTAGTTTTCAATGGTGAACATCACTATGTTGATCATATCTACTATATGATTCACGCTCGACCTTTCGGTCTCATTGTTCCGAGGCCATATCTGCATATGCTAGGCTCGTCAAGTTTAACCCGAGTATTCTGCTTGTGCAAAACTGGCTTGCACCCGTTGTATGTGAACATAGAGCTTATCAGCATGACGAATTGTAGCAACGGTGCATACTTAGGGAGAACACTTATACCTAGAAATTTAGTGAGAGATCATCTTATAATGCTACCGTCGTACTAAGCAAAATAAGATGCATAAAGGATAAACATCACATGCAATAAATATAAGTGATATGATATGGCCATCATCATCTTGTGCCTTTGATCTCCATCTCCAAAGCACCGTCATGATCACCATCGTCACCGGCTTGACACCTTGATCTCCATCGTAGCATCATTGTCGTCTCGCCAACTATTGCTTCCACGACTATCGCTACCGCTTAGTGATAAAGTAAAGCAATTACATGACGATTGCAATTCATACAATAAAGCGACAATCATATGGCTCCTGCCAGTTGCCGATAACTGTGTTACAAAACATGATCATCTCATACAACAATTTATATAATCATGCCTTGACCATATCACATCACAACATTCCTTGCAAAAACAAGTTAGACGTCCTCTACTTTGTTGTTGCAAGTTTTACGTAGCTGCTACGGGCTTAGCAAGAACCGTTATTACCTACGCATCAAAAACCACAACGCGGTATAGTGATTGCTTTTTGATCTTTAGAAAGAACCCTGTTCATTGAATCTGATTCAACTAAAGTTGGAAAAGCTGACATCCGCCAGCCACCTGTGTGCAAAGCACGTCGGTAGAACCAGTCTCATGAACACGGTCATGTAATGTCGGTCTGGACGCTTCATCCAACAATACCCCCGAATCAAGAAACAACTAGTGACGGCAAGCAATATGTATATACCCACGCCCACAACTCATTTATGTTCTACTCGTGCATATAACATCTACGCATAGACCTGGCTCGGATGCCACTGTTGGGGAACGCAGTATTTCAAAAAAATTTCTACGATCACACAAGATCTATCTAGGAGATGCATAGAAACGAGAGGGGAGAGTATGTCTACGTGCCCTCATAGACCGAAAGCGGAAGCGTTGAGTAACGCGGTTGATGTAGTCGAATGTCTTCGCGATCCAACCGATCAAGTATCGAACGCACGGCACCTCCGCGATCTGCACACGTTCAACTTGGTGACGTCCCTCAAACTCTAGATCCATCTGAGGTTGAGGGAGAGTTTCGTCAGCACGACGGCGTGTTGACGGTGATGACGAAGTTACCGATGCAGGGCTTCACCTAAGCACTACGACAATATGACCGAGGTACAAATATGTGGAGGGGGGCACCGCACACAGCTAAGAAATCAACTTGTGTGTCTATGAGGTGCCTCCTCCCCCGTATATAAATGAGTGGAGTAGGTTCCCCCCTTTCCTAGTCAAACTTGGAGGGGAAGGAAATGGAAGAGGGGAAGAAGGAAAGGGGGCCGCCCCCCTCCCCAATTTGGATTGGGCTTGGGGGCGCGCCCCTCCTCTTGGCCGCCTCCACCTCTCTTCCACTAAAGCCCATGAAGGCCCATTAACCCCCCGATACTCCGGAAAATGCCCGAACCTATCCGAAACCTTTCCGGTGTTCAAACATAACCTTCCAATATATCAATCTTCATGTCTCGATCATTTCGAGATTCCTCGTCATGTCCGTGATCACATCCGGGACTCCGAACAACCTTTGGTACATCAAATCACATAACTCACAATACATATCGTCATCGAACGTTAAGCGTGCGGACCCTACGGGTTCGAGAACTATGTAGACATGACCGAGACTCATCTCTGGTCAATAACCAATAGCGGAACCTAGATGCTCATATTGGTTCCTACATATTCTACGAAGATCTTTATCGGTCAAACCGCATAACAACATACGTTGTTCCCTTTGTCATCGGTATGGTACTTGCCCGAGATTCGATCGTCGATATCATCATACCTATTTCAATCTCGTTACCGGCAAGTCTCTTTACTCGTTCCGTAATGCATCATCCCGTAACTAACTCATTACTCACATTGCTTGCAAGGCTCATAGTGATGTGCATTACCGAGAGGGCCCGGAGATACCTCTCCGACAATCGGAGTGACAAATCCTAATCTCAATCTATGCCAACTCAACAAACACCATCGGAGACACCTGTAGAGTATCTTTATAATTACTCAGTTACGTTGTGACGTTTGATAGCACACTAAGTGTTCCTCCGGTATTCAGGAGTTGCATAATCTCATAGTCATAGGAACATGCATAAGTTATGGAGAAAGCAATAGCAATAAACTAAATGATCATAGTGCTAAGCTAACGGATGGGTCTTGTCCATCACATCATTCTCTAATGATGTGATCCCGTTCGTCAAATGACAACACATGTCTATGGCTAGGAAACTTAACCATCTTTGATTAACGAGCTAGTCTATAGAGGCATATACTAGGGACACTTTGTTTGTCTATGTATTCACACATGTACTAAGTTTCCGGTTAATACAATAATAAACATTTATCATGATATAAGAAAATATAAATAACAACTTTATTATTGCCTCTAGGGCATATTTCCTTCAAAAAAATTCAAGGGGTTTAGAGAAAGTTTGAGTATAGTTTCTTCACAACTGTAAAGTTGGTTCAAAAACTAGTTTGAATTCCTAGGAAAAATTGGATAGATAAATTTGGCTGAAATTTGGTGTAGGGAGGTGATTTAGGAGTATGGAGGCACTGGTAAAATTTCTTACCATTTTGGTACTCCTAAATAGTACTTCCTTCAAAGTGCTCCTCTCTAGACACAAACTTTGGAGAATTGTTGGGAGAGATTGGCTTGGCAAAAGAATGTTAATTTTGGCATGCTCAAGAGATTATGGACACCCTCAAAGTGAGTCCAGAAACAAGAATTGGATGCTATGCTCACCCCGAGCATGAGATCTTGAGCATATTCAAGGTTTATATGGTCCAAAGGATTTATGATAATTTTATGGGAATTTTTGGAAAGGCAGAAATATAGGTTGCTTCACAACCTAGGGCAACAGGACTATTCCTTTTATAGGAAAAAGAATATTAGAATGAAATAGAATTTGTGGTTGGGCTAGGATGGAATGGCATGGTCTTGGCAAAGTTTTGGATATTTTAAAGCATTTGGGAGAAGGAGGAAAAATTATCTCCCCACATTTTAAGTCCATAGAGCCATTCAGAAGAAAATCCAATGTCAAATTCAAAGAAAGCCAAATGAGTTTTTGAAAAGAGAAGGTGCCAAAAATTAGGGTGTGAGACTCAAACGTGGGCACAAACATCAGCATGAAGCATAGACAACACCGTACATGCACCCTCCCCCATCTACCCTCAGTCTGTTATGTGATGACACGGTAACACGTGACCTAAAACACCTAGGATGAATGACATGAGTAACCAAAGTGTAGGCCGAGGCAGTGAAAATATTATTCGATGACACGGAGCCGACATCAAACCACACCCGAAGCTTTCAGAGCTCCTTATTTCTAGGGAGCTTAAAGTTGAAGCCATTTCGAAATCAGGTACTCCTAGTTTCTTTTGGGTGCTTAACAATTTATTAGGTTATTGAGGTAATAGGAAAGGAACAACCAAGATAACTTCTAATGGTGAAGACAAGACACACTTAGATGATCCACGATAAGTCAGGGTGTGCAAAACCGAACCAAAAAAACAAACTGAACTGAAAATTCAGGTTTTTTAGGTTTCGGTTTCAGTTTTGAAATCTAAAAACCATTTGCATTTCGGTTTTTTCGGTTAGAAACCAAAAACCATTTGGTTAAACCAAATTAACCAAAGTTGAGATTTTTTTTGGGTTCAAAAGCGTAACGGGCTGCTATAGTGTAGTACTATCTAGCCCATTTAGTGCTTCAAATTTACGTAATTAGCCCGACTGCTTATCCAACGTCCCTTCTTTATCCTTTTATAATTATTTCTTCCTCATTATGATATATATCATGCATTTAGACATGGAAAAGTTATGTGTTGGCTCAAAAATTCACGTCAACTTTGGTTAATTTGGTTATTATCGAAACCAAACCGAACGTAAATGGGTATTACCGAAACCGAATCATATCTATGCATAAAACCATATAAACCAAAGTATAAAAACCATATAAACCATAAACCGTATAAACTGAACAGTATCAAACCCAAAAAACTGAATGCACACCCTGACATGTAAGGGGTTTCACACAGTGGAGGTTCTACCTAGGTTTGGGCCTTCCGTTCTAGGGTAACACCCTACTCCTGTTGGATGTTTCTCTCTTGTATGATGTGGTTACAATGTGTGATCTTGTCGATCTGCTTGGAGCTATTGAGCTGCTAAGAACTTGCTAAAACTTGTCTAGAATTTATCCTAGCTTCTTCATATATAGGGGTGACGAAGCAGCATGATATAATGAGAAATATTAGCACAGAGAGAATGCTAACATAAACCAGCAAGCATATTCATGTGGTATTCAGATGCACTGCAGTCAGTTGCTTAAAATTGGGTGGGGGAGAGGGGGCTCCATGGACATCATTTATTCATTCAAAACAATCCCAACCAAAGGGTAGAGTGTCATTTAAGAAATTTGACAACAAGAATCAAAGCGCATTGAAGATTGCTTTTATGAAAAGATAAAAGCGTTCAAAGAAACAAAAAATGAGCAGCTTTTTTATCAACAAATTTCCTTTCTTTTCCTTATATTGTATATTATGAACATGACAAGAATTGCCAAAAACTCAACAATGCCTGATAGGCCAATAAAAAAAAGGTTAATGGCCTCACACACCAGCTGCTGAGATCACAACTCGCCACACTGACACAATCAATTGGACTTATTGTCACTCACTCCTATACTTGAGAAAACTCTCGCAACCCCTCATGACAGACACTGAAAGAAAGCCAAGAAAAAAAAATACACAATCATTTTAGAAATCTCTACTTCGTACCAGAGTGTCTACCGTTTGATGAAAGCCTTCTGCTATCGCTACCACTTAAAGGTTGCCTTCCAGATCTGTTTTGTCCATTTGAGGTTTTTCTTGACGCTGATGGTATTTGGGAGTGACTTGGTGTCCTGATATAAAGAAAATGAAAGAAAAAAATATTAGTCTTTAGGTAGAAAACTTGATAAGTCTTATGCAATGGTCTGCTATTCTGTCCTTGTATATCAATCCTTAATTTCACTATTATCAAATATATCACAAAATTGAGCGAAATTAAAAGAAAACATATGTTCAGGTAATTATTTTCTAAAGGCATGTCCAATTAATTTTAGACAGTTCATTCAGAAGATCCAACATTAAAATTCCTATTGCCTTCTAAGAGGTGAGAGGTTATTACTTATGTAACATTTACTACCATTCAAGGGCAAGGAAGACTTTTCGTTACATATTGAATGAAGTACATCTGGGTATAATTAACTATCCTTCTAATGTACTCCCTCCGCCCCATAATATAAGAGCGTTTTTTACACTAGTGTAGTGTCAAAAATGCTCTTATATTATGGGATGGAGGGAGTAGATCTCAACAGAAAAAATTAATTGTGTCAAGGAGCTCCTATGTTTTTTTTAAAGATGCATCAATAAATTACTCCCTCTGTCCCATGGGACGGAGTGAGTACTAATTTTGCCGTAAATGGTAACCTAATATTTCCATGTCAAATACAAGCATAAAATTGAGAAAGATAAGCATAGACGTCGTCGGAATAGTAAAAAGTATTTCAGATACAAATCATACAAAAAAAATTGGAGTTCAAATATCTTGAACTAGAACCACGACACTTATTATGGATCGGAGGGAGTACGAAGTAATAAAAAATTCTTTAGTTCGAAAGTAGATCTTTTTTGTAATACTAATCTTACAATAGTATAAGAACATGTAGTTTGTACGTTATCAATGTACATTTACAGTCATAATCATATCCTACCAAAAACATTTTGAAATGAAATACACGAAAAATCTTAGCTTCCAATGGTAATCATATCATACCAATAATATTATTTTGGTATTCATATGAGTCAAGAAAATAGTTTTACATGATGGAAAGGAATAATTAGAGCATTAAAAATCTTCCTTCTCTACTCAGTAAATCACTAAAATAAAAATGCCCTTCAAAACAGTTTACTCTTGATCCATGGACGGTTAACATTAAGCTCTCCTCTTACTTCTTAGGTGGTAAGTGGGCCATCCTAACAGAGACCTTAGATGAAACAATATGTACTTGCGGATATGCGGTCCAAGCTAATGAAATTCCAGAAGTCTAGAAGCTCTACGGTCAAACTTGGCAAACAACATTCTCGAAATTCACTGTCATCCATGTTCATCAATGAAATTTTCCTCTTAAATGATGCACTGGCCAACCTGTATCGCCCAATCACTAATTTTACTAGGTGGCCGATCATGTGTTTTGTTTCCCATTCTAATAATCAAATTAATACACAACTTTGTTTGCTGTAATGTTAACTGCATTAACATAAAATGCTTACCTTGTATCTGAGGCCTCTCTTATTTTCGGTTGTGGTTTCTTTATCTTTGACCCACTTTGAATAACTGAACTGTTTATGCTTGGAACATTGAACTGCCAAAGTGCATCTGATTCGGAGGAATCACTCGTTGCAACGTCAATATCATCGGAATCATCGGTATTCGTTGAGCAAAACCGAGGTCTTTGCTGCTCATCTCTCAAACCTGAATGGTATCTTTGGTAAAAGAAGTCAGGAAGAGCCGTGTTGTCTCCTTCCCAATCACCAAGAGAGTGATTGTTGTTCACCACAACCTTATCTACCCAGTCCCCACAAACTGTTTCCCTTTCTTCTCCCATCTGAAAATTCACCCTTGAATTACTATCTGGCCACGAAGGAGAATCATTTGATGCTAATAAATCCTGAAGATCAAAGCTTGGTTTCTTTTGTCTCAATTTAGGATTGGGTCTAACCTGTAGAAAAATCAAACCACACATGATTGTAGAAATACTGAATGCGTCAGCTGAAAGGACAGTGAAGTACAATCAGTGCACTAAGATTACATGCAGACCTTTTACTTCTATGTGGATCATTCAATTTATGTGCAAGATCTGATGCAGAAGTTAATGGCATTATTACCTCTATGTTTCCGACATCCTCCATTGGTTGCCTGAAGTTAGCTTGGCCAGGCAGCAAATCACAACTGCCCTGTCGCCTATTTGAAAAAACAGGAGAAGGCATCTTCGTGTTTAATGCTTCAGAGTGGCGAGTAATGTTTTGCTCCGATCCTGAATCTTTCATTTGTAATGCTGTTTTCAGTCGAGAAACCTGAATGGTAACAGCGATTGTGAATGTCTTGAATAATAAAGGACAGTAAGAAAGGAACATATAGTATAGTAGCAGGAAAAAACCTGCTCCTTGAGCTCTTTAACTTCTCCGGATTCTTTATTAAGTCGAGCAGCACCAAGTTCAACCGTAGAAACACGCTCGGCAAACTTCAAGGTGCTTATGGTTTCTCCTACAGCATCACTTTCCGGGCTTATATGAACAAACATCAAGGTTTTGGCCTGACCTCCTGTTAATACATTGATGTAGGACAATGAAAAACAATGCAAATGTACTCAATAGTCTGATGTACTAAGAATTGCAGGAGAGTCATCTTACCGAGAGAATCTTGGAGGAGTTGTGTTAATTTACTATTCCTGTAGGGTACGTGAGCATTCTTCTGGGCAAGTGAAGCAATTACATCCCCTAAGGCTGACAATGATTTGTTAATATGCTGTGCTTCTTTTAACCTTTCTCCGGTGACCTCTGACTTGTCAACCCGCTCGCTGCCTGCAAGATCAACTAAATGCATGCAGCCACGGATAATGTTCCCTGAAGTCAAATCTTTTCCTTGGACATGAACAGTTAAACAACTGCAAGTTTACAAGAATATTTCATTATATTCCATAATTATGTTAAATATTACTTTGAAGTAATTCTGTTGCACAGAAAAGGTTGTGAAGTCACCTGTGGGAACGACTACTCCGGTCGTTTAACGCAGTGGCACCCACAGTGCGATTCCTGTGTCCAATGTTCATCAGTTCCATTACATCCATCGTCGATGCCACACGGACAAGGCTTGCATCCGGCACATTAATTCCATTTTGAGAATTATTCCGAATCTCTAATGTATATATTTGTTAAAGAAAATTATTGGTATGACAGTATAAGGATTTTCGTGAAAGCAATGTTTTAAAAAGAAACTGACACAATTTGACAGAAATATGATTTCAGTAAGGATATCTTTTGTTGAGACCATCACTGATGAGTAGATCCCTGACTTGTTCATTGTAAATCTCGATCATTTGCACAGCAATATCATAGACAAAGGTTCCTTTTCTTTTTTCAGCAAGGTTAAATAGGTCCCCAAGTGCCCGATAGTTTACACCTTGGGTTTGCTCAGTCATATTCTTGGGTCCACTCTACATAAAACCAAAAGAGAAGATGTTAAGAATAAAGAAGGCCTCCGTGATAAATAGGTATTACATACAGAAATTGTTGGCATTGTGCTATTGTCCTCACTACTCACCATTGTGAATGTCTTGCCTGATCCAGTTTGGCCGTATGCAAAGATACAAACGTTGTACCCATCAAGAACAGAGCGAATAAGGGGTTGAGTATCTAAGAATACCTCATCTGCATGACAGAATTTCCTGTGAATTTTCTTCCACATAAGATACTAAAAAATAAATAAGAACATGGTAAAATACCTTGAGTTGAAGATGGTCCGAAAACCTTGTTGAAGCTAAACGATTTCCGGCCATCCTTTCCAGATTTCGAAGGTGTAATAATGGTAATATTTCCATCATCAATGCAGCCCACAGTGGATGAACTTACTTGTCCAGGTAAAAAGGGTCGTATCCTACAATACACCCTGATACTACCTAGAGACATGACATACAGAAGAAATTTCATATTTTAGGCAATAATTTTTCTCAGTGTACCAAAATTTTCCTTAATTGGATCAGAAACTGGGTGTAAAAATTTATTCAAACAAGCATACCTTTAAGATCTTGCACTTGATTGTACAGTTTTCTATTTTCTTCAAGAACTTTGTGGTAACCGGAGGCAGCATGTGCAAGGCTAAACAGATGCCTTCCTGAAATTAATTTTGCAAATAGTGATGTGTAAGTGAAATTATATCAAAGTAGTAGTGAACCACCAAAAGTACACTCATATACGGAAGAGGATTTGTAGCACCGGGGTGCTCCACCCCCCTATATGAACATTAAGTTCAAAAAACACAGGGAAATTTGAAAAAAGAAATCTGTGATTTTGGGATATCAAACTTTGGTGTCCAATCTACTTTCGTGTGAAATTTCATGAAAAAATTCCAGGAAACCTATCTGAGGCAAAAAAAGACAAAAAAATCCTATGTACAGAAAAAACTGTTTGGATAGATTTTAGTTCAGACTATTTCCTTCGCCAGGGATACTTTTCCTGGTATTTTTTCACAAAACTTCACACGGGAGTGGATTGGGCACCCAGGTTTTATATCCCCAAATTCCAGATTTTTCCGAATTTTTTTGGTATTTTTAATATTCAATATTCATATAGGGGTGTGGAGCACCCAGGAGCTCCTGTGTATTTCCCACTCATATACCTAATATGTTGAGGTCCTCAGCGTACTTCATTTGTATAAACTCCATACCCGCTCTTGTTGTTTGAAGATTAGCCTTAAGATCCTATAGACAAGAAACATGAACAGCACTGTAACCGCTGTCAAGAATTATGAAGGAAATGAATACTAAAATACTACCTCAAGATGCTTTGACTGCTGTTGGAGAATTGAATGTTGCTTCAGTGCCACCTTCCCTGATGCTTCTTTTTTTGTTTGTTTATGCTTGGAGTAAATCTCTGATGTATCCATCTACAGAGGATGATACAAAATTTAACGTTGGGTGAAAGCCAAAAAAAATACTAGTAAATGGTAATCCTAACTATCACTGTTAGCAGCAGACGTACTTACTAGAGGAGTAAAACAAAAAACATTGTTGAAGCATAAAGAAGAGTAATTTATAGCTTGCCTTTCTCTCACTAAAATTAGGAGTGGCCTCGACGAGAACCTTAGATTTGGAGAAGCATTTGGTGCTGTCTGTGCCATTTTTCAGAGCAGCTTTCACCTGTCCCAATGGATTGATTCTGGTTATCACATTGCCAATTGCAAGCACAACGTAGAAGGATACCAAAAACAAGAGACAAATACAGAGAAAATGACACTGAACATACCAATTCATTTTGGCCCTTCAAGCGATTCTCGAATTCATCGACGAGTTTACCCAGCATCGACTCTAAGAGCTGCATACAAACAACACAACAGATGAAAAAGGGAATCCAATTGGCATACGTATGTCCCATTGAATTAGTAATAAGCCATCAAAAGAAACTTGGGGAAGCAGATTGACCAACCTGCGGAACTTCATCTGGCCTCTTGTCGGACAAAACCGCGCTGACCAGCATTTTCAGCGGACGTGACCTCGACTGTTTCAAGACAATAATGCATCAAGCCACTAAGCAATTAAGCAGATTCCATCTAGTATCAAATTAAGACGAAAAACAAACGTGGCAGTGCATGGAGCTAACCATGTCACCGCAATCAAGATGGGCATCGCCATTGAATCCAGCATCCTCATAGGGTGCTTCCCCCTCGTTCATTGATTGGCACCTCCGGAAAGGCTCCGAGTTCTTCCTTACCAAGGACTTGCCGGAAGCCGAGGGTTTCAAGTTCCCCCCGTATTTCCACAGCCCGGTGCCCCCGCATTGTTTCCAGTCGCCGTACGACTTCAATGCCAGCACGCAGTTCACCACCCTGGCGTTCTTCCCTCCCTGCGCTCGGAAAGGCAAAAGAGAAAGAGAAAAAAGGCGCAATCAGGGTCACAGCACAGCTCCACGAGAGAGTGCGTCTAAAGCAAAGATGCCCGTCATAAGCGCTTTGCTGGAGCTGCAAGCAAGGCCGCGTGGGGGCGACTACGCGGCACACGGGGGCGGGCCGACAACGAACCTGCTCCAAATCGGAGGCCTCGAAGCACGGCAAGCCGATCTCCTGCGCCGCCACCAGGAAGTTGCGCACGTTCTCGAAGTACTGGAACGCCGACAGCGCGGCGCCGTCGACCGAGTCCGCCGTGACCACCTGCGGGTAGCGTCACTACTTGTCAGCAGAGCAGAGGCGAGCGGCGGGGGCGGATCAAACTGACGAACACAACGAGCGCTTGCCTTCTGGACCGCGCCTGGGTGGACCCTGTTGAGCGCGCTGCAGAGGATCTGGCCGTTGCGGAGGCCGAGGCGGAACTCCTCCTCCGACGGCTCCTCCGGCAGGTCCCGCCCGGCGACGGCCCCCACCGTGCGGCGCAGCCACCCGGCCGCCTCGTTCCGCCTAGCCGCTGTAGCAAGCGAACCAAACTCATTCAGCAACGCGCGCGAGCCAGCCGAAGCGGCACAGATAACTGAAAAAACAGGTGGCGACGCGAGAGCGGGCGGGAGGGGAGCGCTGACCGGCTTCCCCCGTCCTGCGCGAGGCGAGGTCGCGGTCGCTGAGGCGGCAGCCGTGCTCCCGCAGCACGTCCTCCACCACGGCGGCCGCGGAGAGCGAGAAGAGCGACGCCGCCTCCGCCATCCAGGGCGCCCGGTTTTCGGTTTGAAAATGGACGGTGGAATTAGGCCGTCGCGGAGTCCATCAACGCTCTCCCTCTCTCTCTCTCTCTCTCTCTCTCTCTCTTTCTCTGCGTGGTGGTTTTGTGGGGATGGTTATAATGGAGGGAGCCGGAGAGGTGGGAGCTTTGTGGGTAGCGGCGACGCTGCTTGCCTGCCTGCTTTCCTTTCGGCTCCTTCGGGTTTAAACAAACACAAACAATTGTGGTTAGTGGAGTGGAATGGGGATTTATATATTTCTCGTCTTCCCTTTCGCCTCCTCCTCCGCCTTTCCTTGTCTTCGCCGTTCTGGGGTTTTGTTCGAGTAAAGTGCACTCTGCTCTCCACAGCCATGTTGATTTGATTGCTCTGTTTCCGCAGCTATTCGCTGTTATTTTCTTTACACTGCTAATCGATGTCATTTCTTTTCAATCTGTTCAGCTAAAAGACAAGCACCAACTATTAGCAGTTATTATGATTCTTTTCCGATACGATCCTCCTTGCAGGTAGGAGCGGCAACAGATGATTTGACTCTTGATGAAACATACGGTGGATCCTTTTAAGGATGGGGATCAAGTACTAAACCAATTCAATGATGTAGGACGTGGAGTTAATTTTAAAGAAAGCATGTTGGGGCAGTCTAGGGCCTGTACAATGGAGTATTCTAAAGTTAAAAAAATCTCAAAATAAATAGAAATGTACCTATGATGTAGTATAATACATTTCTGTAAGTTTCCATGTTGGAATGTGTTTTGGTGCAAACTACACATTAATGGGATGTTTGGTCTGTGACTAAGATTGTCTTAACTTGCCATGCCTAACCGACTTCGTTTAACTTATGAGTGTGTTTGGTTCAAGTCTTACCTTAGTCAAGATGTTTTTGCCACACCAAGGCTTTGTATCATACACTCAAAAACTACGGCAAGATTTCCTTACGCTGTGGTTGGATATCTGTATTGGAAGCCTTTGTATTGAATTGGTCTCAATACCAATTCAATAAAGAAATTGTAATGGACATGAATAAGAATTCGATTGCTTGGATGATGTATTGGATCCTTTTCGGACCGTTGTTCCGGTTCGAATGCCAAATAGCCGACTTGAGAATACAAAATCCAATTCAGAACTTCAGTACGAACATCCAACCGCGGCATTAGACTCGCCAACTTGTGCCTCTCATTTTATTGAGCCAAACTTAGGCAAGCTTGGCGAAAACAAGTGTACGCCGACTGTGGCATTGCAAGACCTGGAACCAAACTGCACCTAAAATATAAAATCATGTGTTTCTAGCACATGCACCATTCACTATAGAAGTTTATGACTTTTTTGTCCAGCTCACACCAAAACGTATATCATGAAATTTTACAGATGTGTAGTGTACAAATCTATATACATCTGTATTTTTTCTATTTTTTTAGAAAAAATTCAAATATTATTTTCAATTTTCAGAAAAATTGAGATGATAATTCCACAAAGGTTTGTTCCTACATGTTCAAAAAAAGCCACATAATTGCTTGCTTACATTTTGCCAAAACTTTCATGTATGTTTAGCACAGGGGAGTATATATACTACTAGTACCTGCCGCCTAGCCGTTGACAAGGTCGTGTCGGCGGTTTCCGATGACACACGACATGACTTTACCCATTTCAATACTCAAACTCACTATATAAGAGCATCTTCAGCCATTGGCTTTTCAGGGGGCGCCTAAAATCGCCGTCTAGGATGAGCCGGTGTAAAAATTGGGCCTGGCGGCGAGTTGGTCCCCAGCCGCCGGCCCCAGGGCCGCCCCAGACGCATTTAAAAAAATTTGTATAGCAAATTTCGGCACAGTTCGGCGAAGTTCGGTTAAACACTATAAATTTCGGCAAAATTGGGCATATATTAGACATGTTCGCGGATTTTCATTACATAGCAAAATAAATAACTAATTTAAAAAAACTGGCTGAACGCCGAGTAGTCGCCGTTGTCGCCGCCGTCGTCGGACTTCTCCTCCTTTACGCGGCCGTCCCTGGCGGACCCCTGACCGGCATCGCCAACGCGGGCTGGTGGCGGCGGCGCGTCATCATCGTCGCTGTCGCAGATGACGACGACTCCGCCTTCGTCGCGGCCGCGTCAGCGCTTCGGGAAGCGGCACAGGGCGACGCACTGGCGTTCCTTCGCCTTCTCCAGGCGCTCATTCTCCATCGCTATGGAGTCCCCGCGCGCTCATTCCAGGGCCGCGTCGTCGTCGTCGAGCTCCGTCTTCACCGGCGCGGCCGGCTCCTTCTTCACCGGCGCGAGCCCCGGCTCCGTCTTTGGCTTGATGAAGCGCGGAGGAGGAGCCGACGAGGAGGCGCGCCGGCCGCCCTCGTATGACGATGCCGGCGCTGCGAGTGTGCCGGCCGAGCGGCGTCTCCGCCACGGGCTCGGCCTTGACGCCGAGCAGGGCCGGAGTACCGAAGGAGTGCGAGGAAGATCGCGAGGAGGAAGAAGAGGAGGATGACCCGAACCTCCTTGGCGCCCATAGCCCGGCGCGTCAGTGGTGCGCCGGGGCGGCCACCCTCGCTGGGTACGCCAACGGCGGGTCGTTGCCGCCCTCGAGGTACGTCAGCACGCCCTCGAGTGTGCGGCCGGGGACGCCCCACCACAGGTGGCGCCCCTCGCTGTTCTTCCGGCCGCCGACCACCGGCACGTCGTTGGTGGACGCCAAGCGCTGCTGCTGGCGGCGCTCGAAGTACGCCGCCCAAGCCGCGTGGTTGTTGGCGGCGTACTGGGGGAGGGAGAGCTGGGCGTCGGTGAGGGAGGCGCGTACGACCTCGACATCCTCGACGAAGTATTTGGGCTTAGCCATGGCGTCGGGCAACGGGGGAACGGACACTCCCCCGTCGCTGAGTCTCCACCCCGTCGGCCCGGCGCGCATATCCGGCGGCGCCAGAATGTTCGCCTGGAACAGGAGCGAGGACTCCTGTTCGCGCAGCGAACGGCGGCCGAAGCCGTTGGCCGCCGCCTCGTCTCCGGGGAAATGCTCTGCCATGGCGACGGGCTCAGGAGAGGTAGAGAGGGAGAGGGAGGGGCTGGGCGGCGGCGCTCGGGAGAGGTAGAGGGAGGGGCTGGGCGGCGGCGAGGGGCGGGGCTGGTGTTGGCACAGGCGAATGAGGCCGCCGGCTATATAGCCGTGCCGCGCCCGTGTAAACACGTGCGAGGGAGGGGAGGCGTCGGCGCGCCGTCCCGTGACGCGCCGCCCGTGAGGAATCAATGGCAAGGTTGACCGGCGGCAGCCTTGCCATTGATTCCCCGCGGGAACCGAGGCTGTTGGGGGAAGACGAGGCGCCGTGTCGCTGACGCGACTGGCCCGCGGCTTTTTCATGCCAAAACAGCTCGCCCCAGCGCTCCCGGGCGCCCCCCAGCGTGCCGGGTTCGGTCTGGGTCCACCGGCGCTGTTTTTGACCCAGGCCGGCGAAAATCAGGCTCCTGGAGGCGCGACTGGGCCGTTTTTTCGACGTCCGCATGAGAAAATCGCTTAGGAAGATCTTCCTGATACGCGGCTGGAGATGCTCTAAGACATACTATTAGTAAGCCGTTCGCCAAGTCACATGACTGATATGCTTTTAATTCAGAAGAAAAGGACTGGTACTTCTCCCCACTCAAAATGCATGCGATTTTGCCAATTGGAATGCCAACCGTTCTTCGACCCATAATTTGTTTTTCTGCCATTTTTGTTCCTAGGCTAGGATCATTGCGTCCAACCGTACGTGCCCAGGACACGGGGACTATATATAGGAAGGAAACGTCCAAAGAGCAAAGTTTTTGGCAAGTTTCACGTACCACGAGCGATATATGACCAATGCAGGAAATGAATGGGAGATGGAGTGTTACACTCAGCCGTACCTACCGTGGCCATCACTAACTAACTTTGCAGTGTACGACGAATCATTATTTTCGTTGTTGCGTGGGGCAGCGTACGATTAATCTCGGGATCACCACCAACTCAGCATGTTTGACCATGCCTTGAGTTACGATCCACCCAACCTGTAGGGCACAGATCTGGATAGGAAGGGACGCCACAAGATTTCAGCTACTACAGTACTAGTTCTTGACAAAAGGGATTTCAGCTCGTCTTTTAGTAGTTATTTGGCTTCTTTATTCCTGATTATTTAAAGAAAATGGTACTAATTACGATTGAAGTGCAACACTCCATCTGTCTCGCATGTTCCCGTGAATCCCACTCAGGTTCAAGAAGTTTCAGTGCGATGGGGGATTAGAGCATCTCCCATTGCCTTCACAAAAGTGAAGCACAGTTAGACTATTCACAGTGATTTATCTCTTACTCGACTATCTCTACTTATTTAAAAAGAACGTAAGATTCTTATTTTATCTTTTTTTTCACCATCTCTTCATTCAATCTTTCATGCATGATAATCAATCAAGTTAACTTACTTACCTTCTGAACCAATTTCATTTTAATTTACTTATCAAATTTTTAATCAAAATATAAGGTAATTCACGGTCAGAATTTGATAAACATTTATTTACACAATCGTATTATTATAAAAAATCACAAGCTAACGTACTAGAATATTTATATCCTGTTGCAACACACATGCATTGTTCTAGTTTGCTTAGATAGTCTGACACCTCTCAAACCCGGTCCATATATGGGCTAAGTTTGAGTAGTGTCGGATAGTCCAAACACGTCCTCCACGTCAGCCCAAATCTCACAAAACCCACCTAGGCCCCATCTGCAGCCACACTTACCCCTTTTTCCTCTCTCATCTCTCTCGTTTTCGTGAGCAGGACGAGGACGGAGTATGGACGGTGTCGAGGCCCTCGCCCTCGCCCCTCGAGCAAGCGCCCATGTGAAAGATCGTGAATGTCGCCTAGAGGGGGTGAATATGCGCTCTAAAATAATTATGGTTTAGACTTGAACAAATGTGAAATAAAATTAGCGTGTAATTTGTCAACCACAGAACCTAAAACAACTAGGCTCACCTATGTGCACCAACAACTTATGCTAAGCAAGATAAACAACTATGTAATAACAAGATATATAACATGAAACATTATGGCTATCACAAAGTAAAGTGCATAAGCAAAGGGTTCGGGTAAGAGATAATCGAGGCACGCGGAGACGATGATGTATTCCGAAGTTCACACCCTTGCAAATGCTAATCTTCGTTTGGAGCGGTGTGGAGGCACAATTCTTCCCAAAATACCACTAGGGCCACCGTAATCTCCTCACGCCCTCACCGAATGCAAGATGCCTGCTCGCACACGAACACGTCACCATGTACCCTCAACGCCGGGGGTGATGCACCGTAGCTCACGTCGAAGGATACCCGCTAGAAGCGCGGTACGCAAGACAATCCGGCGGGTGCTTTTCAAGACTCGAAACCCCACGCGCCCGGGAGGGACCTCGTCAAGGCGCGCGAAGGTTATGGGCTGCACTAGGTCGGTTCGCCCGCCCCTAGAGCCTCGAGGATCGCTGCCCTTCAAAACGAAGAATGAACGGAGAACGAGAGAGAAATAACAAGGAAGAGATATAAAACTAGGGTAAAAAGTAGATGTGTTCTGCGATTGTGTGTTGTTGTTCAATCGACCGTCACCTTTTGTCTATATAAGAGGCGGATGGACTTCCCGTACAAGAAAAGGACTTGCCTAGCTGTCCAAATCATTAAAACCTAACAAAACATGGACTATTTACAACCTACGTCCCGGATGTCCGGCTCAAGGCCCGGATGATCCGGCCTAACCCAGTTTTCTGACAGCAGCTCACTAATCGGGTTGTAACTTTTGCATACGACGTCAGATTTCGATGACTTTTACATCAAAATCAATCGTCTCGACGAGACACACAACTTCCATGTTGAACACTTTCCGATCTGAGGCCATCTTGAGTGTGTTTCGGGCCGTTTTCTAAAGTCTGTAGCAGAAAAGTTGTCCGGATGTCCGGACTTCTACCCGGATTGTCCGGCCTCCATCCGGATCATTCGGGACTGGACCCAGAGCATCCGGCTTCATCACAAAACTTCTGGTGTCTTGGTGCTTTAATTTCCCGGATGATCCGGACCCCGGCCCGGATGATCCGGCCAAACATTGCTGTTTTGCACGGTTTTGCCTGTAACTTGTGCATATAACCTCGGATGGGGGCGATTTTTATATCAAAATCGTCCATTTTGACGAGACGAAGAACTTTGCAGTTTTAGTTTTTTTCCATCCGAGACCATCTTAATTAGGTTTCATGCCATTTTCTATTCTGGTGTCAACACGGGTATCTCCGAAATTGTTATATCTTTTGCACCTGAGCTCCGTTTTGGACCATCTTCATATCTATTTCGATCATCTTGAAGAGAGCCATCAATTGGTGACATGAACTCATAATTTTAACCTCGTCTCACTATAGCCTCAAGTCACTCTTTGTGATCATGCCATTTTCAAGCGCCCACAATGCCGTGATTCCACTAAGGAACCCTTGAGGGCGGACACCGAACCCGTACCAATGGCAACCTTTGGGGCGGTCATCGAACCCGTACACTTTGGCAACCCTTGGGGCGGTCATCGGAACCCGCACAAATTGCTCAGGACAATCTTCACAACTTAATTGGAGACCCCGACGCTTGTCCCGGAGCTTTCCACCACAATGATTGAGCTCCGCGACACCAACAACCATCTAGGGCGCCCAAGCACCCAAGAGGCACAAGCTCTAGGGTGCCCAACCACCCAAGAGTAATAAGCTTCTCAACTTTCACTTCCAAGTATCACCGTGAAGAACTCAAACTGATGCAACTACTGATAGCATAAGTATTACGGTGGGTGAACAAATTACTGTCGAGCAATTGATAGAAAAGTGCATAATTATGAGAATATCTAGGCATGATCATGTATATAGGTATCACGTCCGCGACAAGTAGACCGAAACGATTCTGCATCTACTACTATTACTCCACACATCGACCGCTATCCAGCATGCATCTAGAGTATTAAGTTCATAAGAACAGAGTAACGCATTAGGAAAGATGACATGATGCAGAGGGATAAACTCAAGCAATATGATATAAACCCCATCTTTTTATCCTCGATGGCAACAATACAATACGTGCCTTGCTGCCCCTGCTGTCACTAGGAAAGGACACCGCAAGATTGAACCCAAAGCTAAGCACTTCTTCCATTGCAAGAAAGATCAATCTAGTAGGCCAAACCAAACTGGTAATTCAAAGAGACTTGCAAAGATAACAAATCATAAATAAAATAATTTAGAGAAGAACCAAATATTGTTCATAGATAATCTTGATCATAAACCCACAATTCCTCGGATCCCGACAAACACACCGCAAAAAGAATTACATCGAATAGATCTCCAAGAAGATCGAGGAGAACTTTGTATTGAGCTCCAAAGAGAGAGAAGAAGCCATCTAGCTAATAACTATGGACCCGAAGGTCTATGGTAAACTACTCACACATCATCGGAGAGGCTATGGTGTTGATGTAGAAGCCCTTCGTGATCGATTCCCCCTCCGGCGGAGCTCCGGAAAAGGCCCCAAGATGGGATCTCTTGGGTACAGAAGGTTGCAGCTGTGGAAATAGGGTTTCGTGGTGCTCTCGGATGTTTTCGGGGTATATGAGTATATATAGGCGAAAGAAGCCGGCCAGGGGACCCACGAGGGGCCCACGAGGGTGGGGGGCGGGCCTGCCCCCTGGGCGCGCCTCCCTGCCTCGTGGCTTCCTCGATGCTTCCTTGACGTCCACTCCAAGTCTTCTGGATTGCGTTTGTTCCAAAAATCACTCCCTCGAAGGTTTCATTCTGTTTGGATTCTGTTTGATATTCCTTTTCTGCGAAACACTGAAATAGGCAAAAAAACAACAATTTGCACTAGGCCTTTGGTTAGTAGGTTAGTCCCAAAAATAATATAAAAGTGTATAATAATGCCCATTAAACATCCAAAACAGATAATATAATAGCATGAAACAATCAAAAAAATATAGATACGTTGGAGACGTATGAGAGAGCGAAGAACAAAAGAAGGAAGAGAGGATTGATCACCCGTACCCACCATCTGATGAGAGTAACTCTTCAATGCATACATTATTTAATTTCCCTTCGTGCTTACCGAAGGATGAATGCCATGATAATTACTATGATCCCTTGGATTCGTTTGAAATATACCTTTTTGATGATGCTTGCTATGCTTGTGGCCAAGATGCCAATACGAATTATGCTTATGGAGATGAACTTACTATAGTTCCTTATGTTGAGAATGAAATCGTTGCTATTGCACCCACACATGATAGTCCTATTATCTTTTTGAATTCTCCCAACTACACTATGTTGGAGAAGTTTGCACTTATTAAGGATTACACTGATGGGTTGCCTTTTACCGTTGCACATGATGATTTTGATGAATATAATATGCATGTGCTTGCTGCTCCTACTTGAAATTATTATGATAGAGGAACTATGTCGTGGTATTTCTCACGGGGGGCTTGCGAATCGACAGATGCCACAAGGGCTTAGTGTGTGGGTAGGACTGCTGCTGATACGACCGGGAGCGGGTATGCGAGTAGCACGCGCTAGTTTTAAAAAAAAGGGTCCGGCTGCTGTCCTGCCGGCTGCTCTGGTCGATCGACCGCGTCGCCGCTCGGCCGGCTGGTTCATCTGCCCGCTTTGCTGCCTGGCCGACTGATAAGCCGGTTTGGCTGCGCACAGCTGGCTGACGAGAAAAATAGAAGAAGACGAAGTAGTCACCGAGAGATCCGACCCGACTGCTCAGCAGTCGGCCCGAATCTCGGGGGCTACACCCAGCGGGTGCGCTGACGCGCCCCCGCGAAGAAGAAGACAAAGTAGTTGCCGGAAGATCCGGCCCGACTGCTCAGCAGTCGGCCCGAATCTCGGGGGCTAATCCCAATGGGTGCGCTGACGCGCCCCCGCGAAGAAGAAGACAAAGTAGCTGCCGGGAGATCCGGCCCGACTGCTCAGCAGTCGGCCCAAATCTCGGGGGCTACACCCAGCAGGTGCGCTGGCGCGCCCCCGCGAAGATTGCAGACAAGAGAAGAGTTCTGTCCGGCTCCCCCAGGAGGCAGAAAAGAAGAAAAAGGATGTTGCAAGACGCCTCGCTGCCTGGCCGGTCGAGCCTGACCAGCCGGGACCCCCTTCGAGCACCCGGGGGCTCGAGGGCTACACCCAGCGGGTGCGCCGACGCGCTCTGCGAGCGCCGAGTCACGCCGGCTGTCTTCGACGACCGCGACTACACGAAAATCAATGTGAGCTCCTCACCCGCATATTTTTGCACCGCGAGAGCACGGATAACCCCGAGCGATGCTCGGGTGCTATCTCCGCATTTTTTTTATTACAGTTGCATCACTGTTCGCCCCGGCGGCAGCCAGAGTTGGCCCGGGGGCTGGCCGCTTGGCCTGAGACGTTTGTTCCCGCAGACGGCTTAGTAGCGTGCGCAGTAACAAAGGCTCACTCTTAGTCACAGACCGCAGAGCGGTTGTCTGGCTAGCAAGGGTGAATGCTGGAGGCCACCCACGCGAAAAACGTCCGGGAAGAAAAATGGTTCGGGCGACCCGGCCGTTTTCCTTTACAAGTATCTACTTGGTTGAATCTGCTCCCAGACTCCGAATACTGTACACTCCACTTCGCGGCCCACTCTTAGCCACAGGCCGCAGAGCGGCTGTCCGGCAAGCAAGAGCACAAGCCAAAAAGCGGAGGGAACACGAAAAAAATTAAGGGGGCTCGGACGATACCGAGTCGGCACCCTCC
Source organism: Triticum monococcum (assembly GCA_034509565.1). Classification (NCBI taxonomy): domain Eukaryota; kingdom Viridiplantae; phylum Streptophyta; class Magnoliopsida; order Poales; family Poaceae; genus Triticum; species Triticum monococcum. The sequence continues at coordinate 455,232,852 of CM067844.1, read as the reverse complement.
GCATAAAACTTGCAATGCTGAAAGCAAACATTTAATACATGCGCATGGACTAACTTTGTCTTTTTCATGATCATTTCCATGAACACTCGCCAAAAAACCTCCGCCCAACTTTGCCAAGTTGCCCGGAGGCTTGGGGGCTACTGTCGGAGTAATCGACCACGGGTACCCCGAGGACGACAAGACGATATTTCAAGACATCGGGGCTACCAAAGCCCCTCAGTCCGACTGCGCCAACCAGCCGGCTGCCGACTGCGCCAACCAGCCGGCTGCCGACTGCAGCCCGACAAGACCCCGACGAGACGGCCATACCGCGGACAAGACAACCATACCGCGACGCCATCATCTATAGTGTAACGTGTCCCCAGGGTACCGATTTATAAAGTACCCCAGGGGACAAGCATGACATGCACCATGCCACTAGCTATGCCTACATAGCTTGGCTTGTAAGCTACCCAAGGTAGCTTACAACCAAAGCCACTACCACCCATGCCACTAGCTAGCTTACACATTAAGCTAGCTACACACTATAAAAGGAGGCCTCATCCATCCATCTAGGAGGATGGACTACGACGGCCACACACTCCCCCACGGCCATGCTTGGCCACTAGAGCACGCATGCTCACTCCGGGCACACACATATACAGAGTCAGATGCCCATGACACTGATCCCAGATACAGCTCCAGGAGCACTTTGTACTGCCCGATGTACACCCCAGATATATACTCAGACATGCAGGAGTAGGGGTGTTATCTCTCCGGAGAGCCCCGAACCTGGGTAAACTAGCGCGTGCTACTCGCATACCTGCTCCCGGTCCTATCAGCAGCAGTCCTACCCACACACTAAGCCCTTGTGGCATCTGTCGATTCGCAAGCCCCCCGTGAGAAATACCACGACAGTTGGAGCCCACCGTGGGGCGGCACTACTACTATGCTACCACGCTGCTGCTGGTTTCGCTGTCCGGGCGGGACCCTTTTTTCTTCGTCGCCTCCGCCGCGGCGTCGCGCCGTCTCTCCGGTAGCGCTCGGGGGCTCGACATCGACCCGCCCCCGGAGCGGCCGCGAGGGGTGGCGCGTCCTCGCCGTCGGCCTCTTTGTCATCACCGTTGCGACATCGGCCGTCAGTCCGCGCACGCGGGGCCTCGTTTCGGTCGGCCGTGGCCGTCCACGCACTGCTCGCGTTTGCTTCCCTCCGTGCTGCGGCTTGCTCCAGCCAAAACACGTGTTCGCTCCTCCATATACCGTCCATATAAGCTAGCCAGATGCAAGTCAACCGTGGTCATGCACCATCCATAAACTACTCAAACAACGGCTTGATTTCCTGTTAGCGCCTACACTGCACTACGCCTTGTGCATCTCCGGCCATGCCAGCCTTGCTGCGTTCTGCTTCGTCCCCGTCAGAATCCTGCCCGGCCGTGGCCGCGTCACAGCGGCTTGCTGTGTCCCCATCCGGGCTCCTCCTCGCCTGGCCGCCTCCCCCCGGCCTCGGCTTCCACGCGCTGGGTCGCTGCGCCCGGCTTCCGCCCCGCTCCGGGCCGCCTTCGCCCACCCGGTGCCTTGCTCCGGGCACCTCGCGCTCGCCCACGCGCCTGGGCTGGCTGGCCGCTCCGGTTGGCCTTCGCGCCTCCACGGCCGGCTCCTCCGCGCGCGCCGGATCGGCGCAGCCCGCCTGCTCCACCCGCTGCGCTGGCCAGCTCCACCAGCACGCTGGCGCCCGGCCTCGGCTCCGCCTCCCCGGGCCCGGCCGCGTCCGGCTCCGCGCCGGTTCCTCTGCGCCGTTCCCGCCTGCGGTGCTGGCCCAGGCTTCTGCGCCACCTCCCGCCGCGCCCGCCGGCTTTGCCGAGGCCGGCTCCAGCTCCGCCCACTCACCAACTCGGCGCGACCGGGCCCCCGCCTCGCCCACCCGGCCTCCCGCAGGACGGCTGGCCGGCTAGCTCGCCGGGTCCGGCCTCCTCCCGCTGGATTCCGCGCCGGCTCCTCCCTTCGCCATCCACGTGACCCGACCACGGCTCCGCATCCTCGCGTCGGCCGGGTCGTGCCCATCGGACCGCGCCCGATGTCTCCCGTCCGCATCACCACCGCCAACCGCGCACCTGTCGGCTCCCCCTCGACCCGGCCTGCCGGCTTCGCCCTTGCCGAGTCCGCCCGCAACCCAGCTGGCCGGCTTGCCGCCCTCGCGCCGCCTCGCCCACCTGGTCGTCTCGCCGGGTCCGCCCCCGTCCGCTCCGACTCCCTAGTCGTCCGGCTCCGCCCCCGCAGCCGGCTCTCTGCCCGGCGCCATCCGGCCTCCGTCGCTCCCTGCCGGCTCCCCCCAGCTCGACCGACTCCCCGAGCACCGCCACTTTCGCGGGCCGGCTTCGCCTCGCCTCGGCCGCCTTCGCGCCGACCCGGCCCCCGTTCCGGGCTGCCGCCTCGCGGCCGCGCCGGCTCCGGCCGGCTTCGGCCCCGCCTACTCGCAGCATCTGGCTGCGCCCCGCCCAGGCCGACCCTCCCGCAGCGCCCGCGTCGCCCACTGCTCTCCTCGTCGCCGCCGGGCGCCGTCTCCACCTCGCGGTCGCTGCGTCTCCATCGGCTCACACCCGCGGCCCGGCCTCGCCATCTCTGCCGGCCCCCGCGCCGAGTCCCCGCACCTGCGCCGGGTCCCCGCACCCCGTCGTCTCCGTCGACTCCGCCCCGAGGGCCCGGCCGCCAGCGCCGCGGCTGCCGCGTGCTCCTCCGCCCGCGCCGGCTGTGGCCCCTTGCTGGCCCAGCCGCCTCCCGCGCCACTCGACCCCGGCCTGCCTCGTGCTGGCTGCGGCTCCAGCCTGCGCCGCTCCCGCACCCGGCCGCCGGTTTCTGCACCCGGCCTTCCTGCGACCCGGTTGCCTGCCGCTGTCCCCACGCTGCAACTGTCCGACTGCTTCCGAAAAGAAAGATAGAGAAAAGAAGGGGACGGCTGGGTCAACACAGCGCGCCGACTACCTAGCCGGCCGCTAGAAAAAAAATCAGAGCCGGCTGCTAGTAAAAAAAAGGGGTCCGGCTGCTGTCCTGCCGGCTGCTCTGGTCGATCGACCGCGTCGCCGCTCGGCCGGCTGGTTCATCTGCCCGCTTTGCTGCCTGGCCGACTGATGAGCCGATTCGGCTGCGCACAACCGACTGACGAGAAAAATAGAAGAAGACGAAGTAGTCGCCGGGATATCCGACCCGACTGCTCAGCAGTCAGCCCGAATCTCGGGGGCTACACCCAGCGGGTGCGCTGACGCGCCCCCGCAAAGAAGAAGACAAAGTAGTTGCCGGAAGATCCGGCCCGACTGCTCAGCAGTCGGCCCGAATCTCGGGGGCTACACCCAGTGGGTGCGCTGACATGCCCCCGCGAAGAAGAAGACAAAGTAGCTCCCGGGAGATCCGGCCCGACTGCTCAGCAGTCGGCCCGAATCTCAGGGGCTACACCCAGCGGGTGCGCTGGCGCGCCCCCGCGAAGATTGCAGACAAGAGAAGAGTTCTGTCCGGCTCCCCCAGGCGGCAGAAAAGAAGAAAAAGGACGTTGCAAGACGCCTCGCCGCCTGGCCGGTCGAGCCTGACCGACCGGGACCCCCTTCGAGCACCCGGGGGCTCGAGGGCTACACCCAGCGGGTGCGCCGACGCGCTCCGCGAGCGCCGAGTCGCGCCGGCTGTCTTCGATGACCGCGACTACACGAAAATCAATGCGAGCTCCTCACCCGCATATTTTTGCACCGCGAGAGCACGGATAACCCCGAGCGATGCTCGGGTGCTATCTCCGTATTTTTTTATTACAGTTGCATCACTGTTCGCCCGGGGCCAGCCAGAGTTGGCCCGGGGGCTGGCCGCTTGGCCTGAGACGTTTGTTCCCGTAGACGGCTTAGTAGCGTGCGCAGTACCAAAGGCTCACTCTTAGTCACAGACCGCAGAGCGGCTGTCTGGCTAGCAAGGGTGAATGCTGGAGGCCACCCACGCGAAAAACGTCCGGGAAGAAAAATGGTTCGGGCGACCCGGCCGTTTTCCTTTACAAGTATCTACTCGGTTGAATCTGCTCCTAGACTCTGAGTACTGTACATTCCACTTCACGGCCCACTCTTAGCCACAGGCCGCAGAGCGGCTGTCCGGCAAGCAAGAGCACAAGCCAAAAAGCGTTGGGAACACGAAAAAGATTAAGGGGGCTCGGACGAAACCGAGTCGGCACCCTCCGCATAAAACTTGCAATGCTGAAAGCAAACATTTGATACATGCGCATGGACTAACTTTGTCTTTTTCATGATCATTTCCATGAACACTCGCCAAAAAACCTCCGCCCAACTTTGCCAAGTTGCCCGGAGGCTTGGGGGCTACTGTCGGAGTAATCGACCACGGGTACCCCGAAGACGGCAAGATGATATTTCAAGACATCGGGGCTAGCAAAGCCCCTCAGTCGGACTGCGCCAACTAGCCGGCTGCCGACTGCGCCGACCAGTCGGCTGCCGACTGCAGCCCGACCCGACACCGACAAGACATCGACAGGGTGACCGTACCACGACGTCATCTACAGTGTACCGTGTCCCCTGGGTACTGATTTATAAAGTACGCCAGGGGACAAGCATGACATGCACCATGCCACTAGCTATGCCTACATAGCTTGGCTTGTAAGCTACCCAAGGTAGCTTACATCCAATGCCACCACCATTTAGCTTAGGTAGCAAGCTAGCTCCCACTATATATAGCAACCATCCATCCATCCATTAGGATGGACTCACACACACATGCATACATGCTCACGTATGGACACACATCCATACGGCCAGTAGTGCCAAGGGCACCACGCCACACACTCTGGTGCTCACCTATTGACACAGATACGAGGGTAGATGCCTATGGCACTGACCTCAGATACAGCTCCAGGAGCACTTTGTACTGCCCAATGTACACCCCAGATATATACTCAGACATGCAGGAGTAGGGGTGTTATCTCTCCGGAGAGCCCCGAACCTGGGTAAACTAGTGCGTGCTACTCGCATACCCGCTCCCGGTCCTATCAGCAGCAGTCCTACCCACACACTAAGCCCTTGTGGCATCTGTCGATTCGCAAGCCCCCTGTGAGAAATACCACGACAAACTACATCTCCGCCTTTGTATGTTTCCAACACGATAAAATTGCAAGAAACTGCTTATGCTATGTATTGGCCTTTACTTGCACTACAAAAAAATACACTTTCGTGATGATACTGAAGGAAATATGCCCTAGAGGCAATAATAATAGTTATTATTTATTTCCTTGTATCATGATAAATGTTTATTATTCATGCTAGAATTGTATTAACCGGAAACATAATACATGTGTGAATACATAGACCAACAGAGTGTCACTAGTATGCCTCTAATTGACTAGCTCGTTAATCAAAGATGGTTATGTTTCCTAACCATGAACAAAGAGTTGTTATTTGATTAACGAGGTCACATCATTAGTTGAATGATCTGATTGACATGACCCATTCCATTAGCTTAGCACCCGATCGTTTAGTATGTTGCTATTGCTTTCTTCATGACTTATACATGTTCCTATAACTATGGGATTATGCAACTCCCGTTTACCGGAGGAACACTTTGGGTACTACCAAACGTCACAACATAACTGGGTGATTATAAAGGAGTACTACAGGTGTCTCCAATGGTAAATGTTGGGTTGGCGTATTTCGAGATTAGGGTTTGTCACTCCGATTGTCGGAGAGGTACCTCTGGGCCCTCTCGGTAATACACATCACGTAAGCCTTGCAAGCATAATAACTAAGATGTTAGTTATGAAATGATGTATTACGGAACGAGTAAAGAGACTTGCCAGTAACGAGATTGAACTAGGTATTGGTTACCGACGATCGAATCTCGGGCAAGTAACATACCGATGACAAAGGGAACAACGTATGTTGTTATGCGGTCTGACCGATAAAGATCTTCGTAGAATATGTAGGAGCCAATATGGGCATCCAGGTCCCGCTATTGGTTATTGACCGGAGACATGTCTCGGTCATGTCTACATTGTTCTCGAACCGTAGGGTCCGCACGCTTAACGTTACGATGACAGTTATTATGAGTTTATGCATTTTGATGTACCGAAGGTTGTTCGGAGTCCCGGATGCGATCACGGACATGAAGAGGAGTCTCGAAATGGTCAAGACGTAAAGATTGATATATTGGAAGCCTATGTTTGGACACCGGAAGTGTTCCGGGTGAAATCGGGATTTTACCGGAATACCGGGAGGGTTACCGGAACCCCCGGGGAGGCTAATGGGCCTATTGGGCCCTAGTGGAAAAGAGAAAAGGGGCAGCCCATAGCTGGCCGCGCGCCCCCCCTTCCCCAAGTCCTATTAGGACTAGGAGAAGGGGCCGGCCCCCTCTCTCTCCTTTCCCCCTTGGGAGTCCTAGTTGGAATAGGATTGAGGGGGGGAGTCCTACTCCCGGTAGGAGTAGGACTCCTCCCGCGCCCTCTCCCTAGCCGGCCGAACCCCCTCCCCTTGCTCCTTTATATACGGGGGCAGGGGGCACCCCATGGACACACAAGTTGATCATTGTTGATCGTTCCTTAGCCGTGTGCGGTGCCCCTGCCACCAAATTCCACCTCGGTCATATCGCTGTAGAGCTTAGGCGAAGCCCTGCGTCGGTAGTACATCAAGATCGTCACCACGCTGTTGTGCTGACGGAAGTCTTCCTCGACGCTTTGCTGGATCGGAGCCCGAGGATCGTCATCGAGATGAACGTGTGCTAAGAACTCGGAGGTGCCGGAGTAACGGTGCATGGATCGGTCGGATCGGGAAGAAGACGTACGACTACTTCCTCTACGTTGTGAGATCGCTTCCGCAGTCGGTCTGCGTTGGTACATAGACAATACTCTCCCCCTCGTTGCTATGCATCACCATGATCTTGCGTGTGCGTAGGAAATTTTTTGAAATTACTACGTTCCCCAACAGATACGTGGTTGTCATAGTAGGTCACATTTTCTATCATGCATGTACATCCATGATGATTTTATGATAGAATCAAGATAGTCATACCTGTGCTGTCGTAGAAGTGTTCCATGACATTACCAAAATTATCATCACGGAAGTGTCCGCTTCCATGATGATAAATCACGCGTCATAGAAGTGCTTTCGTCAAGGGTGACCGACATGTGGCATCCATCGTAACGGTTCGCCGTTAAGCTATCGGGTTCCGATTTGGATCCGATAACCCGTTAACAGCCCAGACCAATGGGGATTTTCCACGTGTAAAATCATCATTGGCTGGAGGAAACACGTGTCGGCTCACCATTGGGACAAATGTCATCCACTCATTAGGCAGAAGGCGTCAATGATATGTCGACACGTGGCATGGCCCAATAGAGGCCCATTCCTGTGAAAAGGTTGGCCCATTTGACTTGGTCAAAAGATAGCGGGCCGGCCCATGGAAAGCATGTTAACGGCCTATTCGCACATAGCCCATTTACAGCCCGCTAACCCAGGGCCCGTTACAGCCTATCCGAATTAGGCCTAGTAGCGTCATCTGGGCCGTCCAATATGATTCCAGTCCATTGTAACTTCCGGCCCATGTATGGCCCATGACGTCTTTCAGCCCATATGAGGCAGTTTGTAACTCTTGGCCCATTAACGACCCGTGGTGAAACTGGCCCGTAATGAACAGTATATTGTTTCATACCCATTAACGGACCATTATTCCATTGGGCCGTTTCAAGCCCATGTTATCTTTCAGCCTTCTCAGGGCCCATTTATTCTTGGGCTCATTTCCAACATTTGGTTACTTACGGCCTGTTACTGGCCTTTTCTACTTGTGGGCCAAATTCAGCTTGCGGTTACAGTCGGCCCGTTTGTGGTTCGTTAATCCATTGGGCCATTTTCATAGCGTCATCAAATACGGCCGATTAACGACGGCCCGTTATGGTCGGCCCATGAATGGACGATTCCAACTCTAGCCCATTTACGACCCATAGTGTGGTCCGTTATTGGCCATGTTTGGCCAATCGATAATACGGCCTGTAGAAGGCCCATTGATGCTACTCCGCGTACAAGGCCATTATTTCTATGGCCCGTAGAAGGCCCATTGTTTCTACGGCCCATAGGAGGCCCAGGGTCACTACAGTAAATATGTAGCCCATGGTTATTGTGGCCTAGTTTTAAAAAATGGGTTATCGCGGCCACTAGCAAACCGTGGAAAAAGTGCACTGACTACAAGAAAACCAATAAACAAGACAACAAGGAAATAAATAATCAAGCAACTTACGCTAGGCTATCATGACTATTGCACATATTACATCCACTGGGCATCAAAGTTCGCCACCAGTGCAAATATAGGGAACAAAGCAGCATATCACATACACTGGTTGTCAAAGTTGGCGACCAGTGCAAATAAACGCTGCATCAAAACAAGTCCAGAACTGAAACCACTTCAGAAGAGCTCAAAAACAATATCCTGGGTACCCATAATGATGGAAAGATGCTTAGCAAGCTTATTAACTTTCTCTTGTTTGGCGCTTAAATCCTCCAACGCTTGTTGTTGCACAAGAAAGTATGCATCTGAATTCTACAGGGACTTCCTCAGTCCTTTGGATTCTTGCCGCAACATAGCTGACTGATGCCTTTCAGCTTGTAGCTGAGACTAAAGAAGCTCAAGTGATTCAGGCAACGAGTTCGAAGAGCTTGTGCCAGCGGTACTGGCCAGTAACTCAAACACTACATCAATGCAGGACTGTGGGGTTTTCTCACTGTCTACAAGATCGTTTTTATCACCTTTCTTGGAGACCAACAAGGTTTTCTCACTATCTTGACCTTATCTGCATTACTTTCTCTACCATTGCATGTGGGGTGCTCTTCTCCAATATTCTGTTCGCACACTACAAGAGAAACAAGCAGACATATCACAGGTTTAGCATGTAGTATACGAAACTCATTTTGGTAAACCGGTTCAGTAGTAAGGTGGACATGATAACAACATGAAAAAAACATATATCTATGTACTATGGTCACTGTATTGTCCATATCATTCTACTTTATGTTGCCAAATCAAGATAGAGACACAGTTCAACTCATATATTTTTAAGACACAACAACATAGATAGAATATAAGTGTGAGAAACTACACAGCATTGGCAACACTTGTAGTGTGCATCACATGAGAACATAACTGTTTATACAACTGAATCCGAAATCAACATAGAGCAAGAAGTTAGAACATCAATCCAGTTAAAGAAATAGGTTTAAAACATACAGGTTGCGCCATTAGAGTTTCAATTGGATCCTTAAAATTCGAAAGTAGTTGGTATGAGTAAATACAGTGATGCAACAACAAATGAGTATGGACCATATCTACGGAATCTGACCTGAGAACAGTTGCTCTTCTACTTTAAACGTGAAGTTTGGGTTCATTGTGGTGGTCTTCGTGCTTTGTGCACTGCAGTTGCTTTACAAACTGCTCGTGTGGGGGTACTCTATGGTGGACGAGGTGTTGTGTCAACTAGAAGTGGGTTATACTATCCACTGGGGTTGGGGTTAGATGGGTTGTAGCTAGTTCTCTGTCCAACGGTGTAAGTGTGCAATCTGGAAGAGTCTCAATTATGTGTGGTGGGGCTAGTTCGTGGGCCAGTACAACCATGGTTCTATCTGCATCGACGGGTAGCACTGTCTTTTGTGAAGAACGGGTTTTTGCTCCCTTAGACAAATGTGGTAATTCACATATATGTTTTCTAACCAAACAGGACAGCATGACACAATTTCACATATATGATGCCTAACTAAACATGATGGCATGACACAGTTTCAGATATATGATGGATAACTTAACGGGGTATAATGGCATAATTCAACATATGATGAGTATCTAAACATGATGACATGACAAAACTATATGATGTCTTTCTAAAATAGATTGGGATGAAATAATTCACATACATGTTGTATAAGTATACAGGATGGCATGATATAATTGACATAATTGATTCATATACTAAGCAGCTGGCACTCGCATGTATGATCTCTAAACTAAGCAGATGGAATTCAATATTGTGCATATGATGTCTAAACTAAGCAATGAAAGACACCATATGCATGATATGAGAAATATAAACATTGCAACTTAGAGCATACACCTCAGGTGGGATATAGTACTAGTTATCTGTCTCTAAATCCTCCTCCGAGGAGCTACCTGTAACCATCAAGATATATGCTTCAACAGGTACCATTGCCTGCTCTGAAGACCTTGTTTTCACTCCTGATTTTTTCATAACTAGCTCAAATGGCTGATACACATGAAGAGTAGTTCAATATACACATATTGTCGACAAATGGAATACGTAATGAAAAAAATATGGTATGAGATAATTCACATATATGATGCCTGGCTACATGGCGGTGCATAATTCACATATAAGATAACTGGCTGAAAAACATGCATTGCATAATTCACATATCTGATATAGAAAAGCAAACATGAGGCATTCACACAAAGCATATGTAATCTAAGCAGATGGCATGGCAATGCAAGACACCATATGCATGATATGAGCAATATAACCCTGCCAAGTTAGAGCATGCACCTCGGGGGGGGGGGGGATATTGTCGGCGTTCTGGGAACGGGGGTCCCCAGACTTGCCTGCCTGCGGCCTGCGGCGTGGCTCAAAGGGGGCCCAGCACGGCCCATCTTCATCAACACAAGACTCAAGACCCTCGCGAGGGGCCAAGCCTCGCGGGGCAGACGACACAGAGCTTCCTCAGGCACGGCCTCGTCAGGCTGGCTCGCGAGGAGGCGGAGAGATCAAGGCGGGGTACCTCGCGAGGTGCCCATGATGCAAGCCATGACGACTCAGGGTGCCAGGCGGGCGCCAGCCCGCGCAGCGTCCTCCTTTCCTCTTTGGTGCAAAGGGGGCAAGCGCAGCCGCGGAATACCGAGGCATCAGGCAAAGGTTGCCATTTCGATGCAACAAGACCAAGACCAGGAGGACTACAAGATAGAGGTCACCGTGGAGCCCAAGACGGCGTCATCACCAGAGCTTTGCGCAGGCGAAGACTGCTTTTGTCAGGATAGCTAATACTTGTTGTCCCCCTTCAAATTAGCCCGCCATTGTTGGCTCCCTTCCCGCTCGATATTTGGGAAGAGGACTAGGGCCTCTATAAATAGGACCAGCCACCCACATAGTAGGGGGGCGAGGAAGAGTAAGGCAGTGAGTGAGAGAGAGAGAGAGAGAAAGAGAAAGGTGGCTGAACTCCTCCGAGCAGTTCATCACCCCAGCCAAGAACAGACCCTCACGAGGCTGTTCTTCCTTGTATCGTTCATCATCATCAGCCCCAAGAGGCAATCCACCCACCACACACTGGAGTAGGGTATTACACCACAACGGTGGCCCGAACTAGTATAAACCTTGTGTCTCTTGTGCAGTTCTTTCAGTAGTCTAGATCTTTGCGAGACGGAGAGGTAGAAGACGTAATCTCCGCGCGCACCCCAGTGTTCAAACCTTAAGGGTCTGCCGGAACCCGAAATCCGACAAATACGACTGGTCATCTATCTCTGAATCCTCCTCTAAGGAGCTATATGTAACCAGCAAGAAAACGGCATCGACAGGTAGCACTGACTGCTCAGAAGACCTTGTTTTCACTCCAGATTTTCCCATGACTGACTCAAATGGCTGATGCACGGGAAGAGTAGATGAATGTATAAACATTGTTGACAAATGGGATACATTATGAAAAAATGGCACGATACAATTCACATATAAGATGACTGGCTAAACATGATGGCATTGCATGATTCACGTATATGATGCCTGGCTAAAGAAGATGGCATTGCATAATTCCCATGTACTCCCTCCATTCCTAAATATTTGCCTTTTTAGAGATTTCAAATGGACTACCACATACGGAGGTATATAGACATATTTCAGAGTGTAGATTCACTCGTTTTGCTCCGTATGTAGTCACTTGTTGAAATATCTAAAAAGACACATATTTAGGAATGGCGGGAGTATGATATAGAAACCAAACAGGTGGCATTCACACAAAGCAAATCTAAACTAAGATGATGACATATAAGATGTATAATTTAAGCAATGCGAGGCGCCATATGCATGATATGACCAACATCAGCATGCCAGGTTAGAGAAAACACCCTAGGTGGTAAATAGGAGTGGTAGGCTCCCTCTGAATCCTCATCTGAACAGTTATCTTCCTCTAGAATAAAATCTGGAATGGCGGGAGGGGGAGGCACTTCGCCACCATGGAGCGGTGTCTGCATGACATTATATTCCCACTCAACGGTCTTCTCTTTTTCTCTACATGTTCAGTACGATTGTGTACAATAACTAACATGCATAATAAAAAACATAGTTAGATTATGTAAGGCCTAAGGGGTGCATGCAGAAATCACGACTGATGGTAGCAAACGAGTGGATAGATCCAAAACTAATGATAACAGGTAGATTATAGCTTCAGTTTAAAAAGATAGATAATGGATCATCTACTGTTTGTTGCCCACCCAACATGTACCACATAGAAGACCCCAGATGAACCAAATAGTAGACAGATAGTATTCGTTGCTGCCTCGATATGTGCCCCACAGGCATTTTAAAACTCAAGTTTGAACGATAAAGTAGTAGGTAATAATAACCGATGTATAACGTAAGCAAACACGAAAGGGTGCGACCTCTCTTCCGGAACTATGTAGACCTCAGGTTCATCTGCTCAGTCGATGATGGTAATACAGTTGGCATGGCTGCCGGCAACGGGGAAGATGATCTGAGGCGGCGAAAGAAAGTCTGCAGGGGGAATCTCTGCTACAGTGAACACTTCCATCGATGGTGCACCTTAGGTGGGGTGGATGACGGCATGGCAGGAGCAGGACATAACACACAAAGTTTTCTTTGACGCCTATCTAAAAATGAAGTAAATCTGTAAGGGCTCCTTAGAATTAGAGGATTCTATAAATGCAGGGACAGGAAAAACACAAGAATAGGATAGGAATGCACGTGTAAAATAGAGCATTTGGAAACATAGGATTTCTGTCAACCTGGGTGTTTGGTTCACATGAATTGGAAGAACGCAGGAATGGAGAAACATGGTCAAATTAAAGTCAAACCACGTGAAAATGAAAAACTAAGAATCTTATTATGCCAGTAATGCAATTAGTCATGTTCTTCATGCATATTAATTTGAAAAGGACGTCCAAGTGGATATTAAAATTCCTATGTTTTTTCTTTGAAAGAGACACCAAAGGAAAAAATCCTCCAGTTTTACTTTGCTCCACTCCTTCTAACCAAATGTAGGAATAGTAGTACTATAGTAGTTCCATAGCAAAGGATCCCTGAGGGGTCGACATGAATGTAGAGTAACAAAGTGATGTGACGAGTGTACAAGAACTTTGGCATAGCCTTGTCGACCTCAGCATCATTGGGTTGGACGTGGAGGATGGTGATGCTGGTGTGACTTTCGGAGGCGGGGAAGAAGATCTGAGGCCTCTGGAAACGGCGCCGAGGGTACTGCTCCGCTGTGATGGGCGGTTCCGTCGTTGGAGCAGCTCCGGTGAGGTGTACATCGGCGAGGCTGAAGTAGGACAAGACAGACAACATTAATCTGAAGTGGGACTCTAATATCATCTGCAATAGATGATATAAAATACATCACGAAAAAGTGCTAGATGTAAAACACATCAGCCCACCACGGCCGCTTCGACAGATATTGTAAATACTGTTCACTCTGAACTTAACTGAAGAAACTGAACTTTATAGTCGAAACTGAATTTTACTGTCAAAACTGATCGAACTAGTTACAGAGCATTGCAATAGATGTTTAGGGCGTTCGAGAACTAGTAGCAGAGAAGCAGTGATCTAAATTAGCAGCCGCTCGAGCAGGGAACACACTAGCAGGGAGCAAGTCGTGCAACAACACCGTGAGCGAGTGCTAAAGTAGCAACTCCTATAGCTGCCGGAGGTCGTGCAGCAGCAGCATGAGCGAGAGCAAGAGCAGAGCAGCAGCACGAACAAGAGCTAGAGTGGAGCAACAGCGCGACCGACAGCAATAGCAGAGCAGAGCAGCAGCACGAACAAAAGCAAGAGTTGTGCAACATCGCGACCGATAGCAAGAACAGAGCCGCAACGCGAGCGAGAGCCGGAGCAGCTGCAGCTAGTGCCGGTGTGGAAGTCGCGGCCGAGGAATCAACGACATGGGGGAGAGACACCGTGGATGAAGTGGCCGGCGACGGCGCCGTCGATGGAGACCCTCCATGGTTGCTCGATATCGAGCACCGGCAGGCCCGTGAGATCGAATAAAAGATAAAATGCAGCGACGAGTGCAGAACCTCCTTGGTGGCACCAAGTAGGCCTCGGCTTCATCGAAGGAATTTGTGAGGGTGCTGTGGTTCCGGTGGGGCAGGTCAAGACGGCGATGTGGGGATGGAGGTGGCGCGATAGATGATGCGAACGTCAGGGAAGCTCCTTGGAGGTTGATAATCCCCAAGTGTAGGGAATCATCGTAGCAATTCCCAATGGTGGAAGTGATAAGTATGGAGTGTCGAACCCACAAGGAGCTAAGGGTAAGATCAATATTCTCTCAAGTCCTATCTGCCACTGATACGACTCTACATACACCGAACGTTTGCTTCCAACTAGAAACGAGAAATAAAACTACGTTGTGGGTATGAAGAGGATAACTTTGCATGGTATCGGAGAGATAAAATATAAAAGTAGGTGTTGTTATCATAAAGTTAGAATATATTACTAAATATTATAAATAGCGAGTGTGGAATAATGGTGGATCGGTGTGCGGAATTGTCTTAGGCAATTGTTAACAAGACCGGTAGTCGTCATTGCAATTTCATATGAGGGAGAGGCATAAGCTAACATACTTTCTCTTCTTGGATCATATGAACTTATGATTGGAACTCTAGCAAGCATCCGCAACTACTAAAGATCATTAAGGAAAAACCCAACCATAGCATTAAAGCATCAAGTCCCCTTTATCCCATATGCAACAACCCCCTTACTCGGGTTTATGCTTCTGTCACTCAAGCAACCCACTATAAGCGAATCATGAACGTATTGCAACACCCTACAACGGGAATCCCTCACGCTTGCGCGACACGGAGGGCACAATAGGATAGCACCAACATAAAACATACAACTCGTACCAATCTAGATCATCAATCAACCCAAAGACAAAGGATATCTACTCAAAACATCATAGGATGGCAACACATCATTGGATCATAATATGTGGCATAAAGCACCATGTTCAAGTAGGGATTACAGCGGGGTGCGGGGGAGTGGACCACGTAAAAGAGATGAGGATAGTGATGATGATGGTGATGTTGATAAAGACGATCACCGCGGCGATGATTCCCCTCCCGATGGCACTCCGTCGCCACCGAGAGAGAGGAGGAGAGGTTCTCCCCCTTGTGCTTCCTCCTCCATTGCCTCCCCCCTGGATGGGGAGAGGTTCCCCCTCTGGTCCTTGGCCTTCATGGTGATGATGGCCCCTCCGGGATCCTCCTCCATGCCCTCTATGAAGGAAATATGCCCTAGAGGCAATAATAAAGTTATTATTTATTTCCTTATTTCATGATAAATGCTTATTATTCATGCTAGAAGGCCCAAAATAAAAGTAAAAAATGAGAGAAAAAGAGGGAAGGGACAATGCTACTATCCTTTTACCACACTTGTGCTTCAAAGTAGCACCATGATCTTCATGATAGAGAGTCTCCTATGATATCACTTTCATATACTAGTGGGATTTTTTCATTATAGAACTTGGCTTGTATATTCCAACGATGGGCTTCCTCAAATTGCCCTAGGTCTTCGTGAGCAAGCGAGTTGGATGCACACCCACTTAGTTTCTTTTTGAGCTTTCATATACTTATAGCTCTAGTGCATCCGTTGCATGGCAAACCCTATTCACTCACATTGATATTTATTGATGGGCATCTCCATAGCCCGTTGATACGCCTAGTTGATGTGAGACTAGCTTCTCCCTTTTGTCTTCTCCACAACCACCATTCCATTCCACCTAAAGTGCTATGTCCATGGCTCACGCTCATGTATTGCGTGAAGATTGAAAAAGTTTGAGAACACCAAAAGTATGAAACAATTGCTTCGCTTGTCATCGGGGTTGTGCATGATTTAAATACTTTGTGTGGTGAAGATAGAGCATAGCCAGACTATATGATTTTGTAGGGATAACTTTCTTTGGCCATGTTATTTTGAGAAGACACAATTGCTTAGTTAGTATGCTTGAAGTATTATTATTTCTATGTCAATATTAAACTTTTGTCTTGAATCTTTCGGATCTGAATACTCATACCACAATTAAGAAGAATTGCATTGAAATTATGCCCAGTAGCATTCCACATCAAAAATTCTGTTTTTATCATTTACCTACTCGAGGACGAGCAGGAATTATGGTTGGGGATGCTTGATACGTCTCCAACGTATCTATAATTTTTGATTGCTCCATTCTATATTATCTTCCGTTTTGGACATTATTGGGCTTTATTATCCACTTTTATATTATTTTTGGGACTAACCTACTAACCGGAGGTCCAGCCCAGAATTGCTGTTTTTTTTGCCTATTTTAGGGTTTGGAAGAAAAGGAATATCAAACGGAGTCCAAATGGAATGAAACCTTCGAGAACGTGATTTTTGGAACGAACAAGATCCATGAGACTTGGACCCTACGTCAAGCAACCAACAGGAAGGCCACGAGGTAGGGGGGCGCGCCTACCCCCCAGGCGCACCCTCCACCCTCGTGGGCCCCCTATTGCTCCACCGATGTACTTCTTCCTCCTATATATACCTATGTACCCCCAAACGATCAGATACGGAGCCAAAACCCTAATTCCACCGCCGTAACTTCCTGTATCCATGAGATCCCATCTTGGGGCCTGTTCCGGAGCTCCGCCGGAGGGGGTATCGATCACGGAGGGCTTCTACATCAATACCATAGCCTCTCCGATGAAGTGTGAGTAGTTTACTTCAGACCTTCAGGTCCATAGTTATTAGCTAGATGGCTTCTTCTCTCTTTTTGGATCTCAATACAAAGTTCTCACCCTCTCTTGTGGATATCTATTCGATGTAATCTTATTTTTGCGATGTGTTTGTTGAGACCGATGAATTGTGGGTTTATGATCAAGTTTATCTATGAACAATATTTGAATCTTCTCTAAATTCTTTTACGTATGATTGGTTATCTTTGCAAGTCTCTTCGAATTATCAGTTTGGTTTGGCCTACTAGATTGATCTTTCTTGCAATGGGAGAAGTGCTTAGCTTTGGGTTCAATCTTGCGGTGTCCTTTCCCAGTGACAGTAGGGGCAGCAAGGCACGTATTGTATTGTTGCCATCGAGGATAACAAGATGGTTTTTTTTACCATATTGCATGAATTTATCCCTCTACATCATGTCATCTTGCTTAAGGCACTACTCTGTTCTTATGAACTTAATACTCTAGATGCATGTTGGATAGCGGTCAATGTCTGGAGTAATAGTACTAGATGCAGGCAGGAGTCGGTCTACTTGTCTCAGACGTGATGCCTATATACATGATCATACCTAGATATTCTCATAACTATGCTCAATTCTGTCAATTGCTCAAAAGTAATTTGTTCACCCACCGTAAAATACTTATGCTCTTGAGAGAAGCCACTAGTGAAACCTATGGCCCCCGGGTCTATCTTCCATCATATTAATCTTTTAACACTTAGTTATTTTCATTGCCTTTTATTTTATTTTGCATCTTTATCATAAAAATACCAAAAATATTATCTTATCATATCTATCAGATCTCACTCTCATAAGTGACCGTGTAGGGATTGACAACTCCTTATCGCGTTGGTTGCGAGGATTTATTTGTTTTGTGCAGGTGCGAGGGACTCATGCATAGCCTCCTACTGGATTGATACATTGGTTCTCAAAAACTGAGGGAAATACTTACGCTACTTTGCTGCATCACCCTTTCCTCTTCAAGGGAAAACCAACGCAGTGCTCAAGAGGTAGCAAGAAGGATTTCTGGCGCCGTTGCCGGGGAGGTCTATGCAAAAGTCAACATACCAAGTACCCATCACAAACCCTTATCTCCCGCATTACATTATTTGCCATTTGCCTCTCTTTTTCCTCTCCCCCACTTCACCCTTGCCGTTTTATTTGCCCTCTCTTTTTCTCGCTCACCTTTTCTCTGCCATGTCTGAATCAAAAAAGGTTGGGGGTTCTCTCCCGAGTTTTAGTACTTTGGATAACCCTTCTATTCTCGCTAAGCTCGTAAATAAGGATACTATGGAAAAACCTACCGGAGTTATCACTGAGAATCTTAATGATTTTGATGAAGATGATTCCGGAATCTTTCGTTATTTACTTGATGAATCTTTGAAAGATGCTTGGTATAGACTATTAAGGATTAGGCTAGCTATGTGCCTCAATACCAAATTGAAATTTACTTAAAAAGCTTTTATATTGCCCTTCCTTCTTCTTTTAAGCATGTCTTAGATTCTATATTTGAAGAAGTATTTATTGAAGGGGATGTCGTAGACACTTATGAGAAGCTGAAAATCATATCTGGGCACCCCATGAATGAGAAAGTTGAATCTACATCTCCTTTGCTCTCTTACCAAAACGAATCTATCAAAGAAATGAAGGCTAGCTTAGATACAAATTTCCGTAACATACTTAATCTTTCTTCTACCATTAATAGCCATGTGCTTTATCAAAATAGAAAGATTAATTCCATATATAACAAGTTTGCTATTTTCTTCCCTAAAACCAAAGATGGCAATACCTAGATCTATCCTTGCTTTTTATGCCTAGCTAGGGGCGTTAAACGATAGCGCTTGTTGGGAGGAAACCCAATTTTTTTTATTCCTTGATTTTTGCTCCTGTTTAGTAATAAATAATTTATCTAGACTCTGTTTTGGTTGTGTTTTTTGTGATTAATTAGTGTTTGTGCCAAGTAGAACCGTTGGGAAGACTTGGGGAAAATCTTGTTAATCTTGCTGTAAAAAACAGAAACTTTAGCGCTCACGAGAACTGCTGCCATTTTTATTTGGAAAGTGATATTTAGTTAATTATTTTTTCAGATGATTAATAGATAAATTCCTCACGTCCAGAAATTTATTTTATAATTTTTGGGGTTCCAGATCTTGCGCTAGCTACAGATTACTACAGACTGTTCTGTTTTTGACAGATTCTGTTTTTCGTGTGTTGTTTGCTTATTTTGATGAATCTATGGGTAGTAAAATAGTTTATAAACTATAGAGAAGTTGGAATACAGTAGGTTTAACACCAATATAAATAAAGAATGAGTTCATTACAGTACCTTGAAGTGGTATTTTGTTTTCTTTCGCTAACGGAGCTCACAAGATTTTCTACTTTAAGTTTTGTGTTGTGAAGTTTTCAAGTTTTGGGTAAGGATTTGATGGATTATGGAACAAGGAGTGGCAAGAGCCTAAGCTTGGGGATTCCCATGGCACCCCCAAGATAATCTAAGTACACCAAAAAGCCAAAGCTTGGAGATGCCCCGGAAGGCATCCCCTCTTTCGTCTACTTCTATCGGTAACTTTACTTGGAGCTATATTTTTATTCACCACATGATATGTGTTTTGCTTGGAGCGACTTGTATGATTTGAGTCTTTGATTTTTAGTTTAACACAATCATCCTTGCTGTACACACCTTTTTAGAGAGACACACATGATTCAAAAATTATTAGAATACTCTATGTGCTTCACTTATATCTTTTGAGTTATATAGTTTTGCTCTAGTATTTCACTTATATCTGTTAGAGCACGGTGGTGGATTTGTTTTATAGAAACTATTGATCTCTCATGCTTCACTTAGATTATTTTGAGAGTCTTAAATAGCATGGTAAGTTTCTTAAATAATCCTAATATTCTAGATATTCAAGATTAGTAAAAACTTTCTTATGAGTGTGTTGAATACTAAGAGAAGTTTGATGCTTGATAATTGTTTTGAGATATGGAGATGGTGATATTAAAGTTGTGCTAGTTGAGTAGTTGTGAATTTGAGAAGTACTTGTGTTAAATTTTGTGATTCCCGTAGCATGCACGTATGGTGAACCGTTATGTGATGAAGTCGGATCATGATTTATTTATTGATTATCTTCCTTATGAGTGGCGGTCGGGGACGAGCGATGGTCTTTTCCTACCAATCTATCCCCCCTAGGAGCATGCGCGTAATACTTTGCTTTGATAACTTGTACATTTTTGCAATAAGTATATGAGTTCTTTATGACTAATGTTGAGTCCATGGATCATATGCACTCTCACCCTTCCACCATTGCTAGGCTCTCTAATACCGCGCACCTCTCGCCGGTATCATACAACCACCATATACCTTCCTCAAAACAGCCACCATACCTACCTATCATGGCATTCCCATAGCCATTCCGAGATATATTGCCATGCAACTTTCCACCATTCCGTTTACTATGACACGCTCCATGATTGTCATATTGCTTTGCATGATCATGTAGTTGACATTGTATTGGTGGCAAAGCCACCGTTCATAATTCTTTAATACATGTCACTCTTGATTCATTGCATATCCCGGTACACCGCCGGAGGCATTCACATAGAGTCATATCTTGTTGTAAGTATTGAGTTGTAATTCTTGAGTTGTAAGAAAATAAAAGTGTGATGATCATCATTATTAGAGCATTGTCCGAGTGAGGAAAGGATGATGGAGACTATGATTCCCCCATAAGTCGGGATGAGACTCTGAACAAAAAAAGAGGCCATAAAAAAAGAGAAGGCCCAAAATAAAAATAAAAAATGAGAGAAAAAGCGAGAAGGGACAATGCTACTATCCGTTTACCACACTTGTGCTTCAAAGTAGCACCATGATCTTCATGATAGAGAGTCTCCTATGATATCACTTTCATATACTAGTGGGAATTTTTCATTATAGAACTTGGCTTGTATATTCCAATGATGGGCTTCCTCAAATTGCCCTAGGTCTTTGTGAGCAAGCGAGTTGGATGCACACCCACTTAGTTTCTTTTTGAGCTTTCATATACTTATAGCTCTAGTGCATCCGTTGCGTGGCAATCCCTACTCACTCACATTGATATCTATTGACGGGCATCTCCATAGCCCGTTGATATGCCTAGTTGATGTTAGACTATCTTCTCCCTTTTGTCTTCTCCACAACCACCATTTTATTCCACCTAAAGTGCTATGTCCATGGCTCACGCTCATGTATTGTGTGAAGATTGAAAAAGTTTGAGAACACCAAAAGTATGAAACAATTGCTTGGCTTGTCATCAGGGTTGTGCATGATTTAAATACTTTGTGTGGTGAAGATAGAGCATAGCCAGACTATATGATTTTGTAGGGATAACTTTCTTTGGCCATGTTATTTTGAGAAGACACAATTGCTTAGTAAGTATGCTTGAAGTATTATTATTTCTATGTCAATATTAAACTTTTGTCTTGAATCTTTCGGATCTGAATATTCATACCACAATTAAGAAGAATTACATTGAAATTATGCCTAGTAGCATTCCACATCAAAAATTCTGTTTTTATCATTTACCTACTCGAGGACGAGCATGAATAAAGCTTGGGGATGCTTGATACGTCTCCAACGTATCTATAATTTTTGATTTCTCCATGCTATATTATCTTATGTTTTGGACATTATTGGGCTTTATTATCCACTTTTATATTATTTTTGGGACTAACCTACTAACCGGAGGCCCAGCCCAGAATTGCTGTTTTTTTTGCCTATTTTAGGGTTTCGAAGAAAAGGAATATCAAACGGAGTCCAAACGGAATGAAAACCTTCGGGAACGTGATTTTTGGAACGAACAAGATCCAGGAGACTTGGACCCTACGTCAAGCAACCAACAGGGAGGCCACGAGGTAGGGGGGCGCGCCTACCCCCCCAGGCATGCCCTCCACCCTTGTGGGCCCCCTGTTGCTCCACCGACGTACTTCTTCCTCCTATATATACCTATGTACCCCCAAACGATCAGATACGGAGCCAAAACCCTAATTCCACCACCGTAACTTCCTGTATCCATGAGATCCCATCTTGGGACCTGTTCCGGAGCTCCACCGAAGGGGGCATCTATCACGGAGGGCTTCTACATCAACACCATAGCCTCTCCGATGAAGTGTGAGTAGTTTACTTCAGACCTTCGGGTCCATATTTATTAGCTAGATGGCTTCTTCTCTCTCTTTGGATCTCAATACAAAGTTCTCCCCCTCTCTTGTGGAGATCTATTCGATGTAATCTTCTTTTTGCGGTGTGTTTGTTGAGACCGATGAATTGTGGGTTTATGATCAAGTTTATCTATGAACAATATTTGAATCTTCTCTGAATTCTTTTATGTATGATTGGTTATCTTTGCAAGTCTCTTCGAATTACCAGTTTGGTTTGGCCTACTAGATTGATCTTTCTTGCAATGGGAGAAGTGCTTAGCTTTGGGTTAATCTTGCGGTGTCCTTTCCCAGTGACAGTAGGGGCAGCAAGGCATGTATTGTATTGTTGCCATCGAGGATAACAAGATGGGGTTTTTATCATATTGCATGAATTTATCCCTCTACATCATGTCATCTTGCTTAAGGCGTTACTCTGTTCTTATGAACTTAATACTCTAGATGCATGCTAGATAGCGGTTGATGTGTGGAGTAATAGTAGTAGATGCAGGCAGGAGTCGGTCTACTTGTCTCGGAT
This sequence comes from Triticum monococcum, assembly GCA_034509565.1. NCBI lineage: Eukaryota > Viridiplantae > Streptophyta > Magnoliopsida > Poales > Poaceae > Triticum > Triticum monococcum. The sequence continues at coordinate 455,210,181 of CM067844.1, read as the reverse complement.
GCGATGCCTATATACATGATCATACCTAGATATTCTCATAACTATGCTCAATTCTGTCAATTGCTCAACAGTAATTTGTTCACCCACCGTAAAATACTTATGCTCTTGAGAGAAGCCACTAGTGAAACCTATGGCCCCCGGGTCTATGTTCCATCATATTAATCTTCCAACACTTAGTTATTTTCATTGCCTTTTATTTTACTTTGCATCTTTATAATAAAAATACCAAAAATATTATCTTATCATATCTATCAGATCTCACTCTCGTAAGTGACCGTGTAGGGACTGACAACTCCTTATCGCGTTGGTTGCGAGGATTTATTTGTTTTGTGCGGGTGCGAGGGACTCGCGCGTAGCCTCCTACTGGATTGATACCTTGGTTCTCAAAAACTGAGGGAAATACTTACGCTACTTTGCTGCATCACCCTTTCCTCTTCAAGGTAAAACCAACGCAATGCTCAAGAGGTAGCACTTACCAACATGTCATACTTTGGTTTGGCGGTATTGTTGGATGAAGCGGCCTGGACCGACATTACGCGTACGCTTACGCGAGACTGGTTCTACCGACGTGCTTTGCACACATGTGGCTGGCGGGTGTCAGTTTCTCCAACTTTAGTTGAACTGAGTGTGACTACGCCCGGTCCTTGAGAAGGTTAAAACATCACTAACTTGACGAACTATCGTTGTGGTTTTGATGCGTAGGTAAGAACGGTTCATGCTCAGCCCATAGCAGCCACGTAAAACTTGCAACAACAAAGTAGAGGACATCTAACTTGTTTTTGCAGGGCATGTTGTTATGTGATATGGTCAAGACATGATTCCATATTTATTGTATGAGATGATCATGTTTTGTAAGGGAGTTCTCGGCAACTGGCAGGAGCCATATGGTTGTCGCTTTATTGTATGCAATGCAATCGCCCTGTAATTGCTTTACTTTATCACTAAGCAGTAGTGATAGTCATAGAAGCAATAGTTGGCAAGACGACAACGATGCTACGATGGAGATCAAGGTGTCGCGCCGGTGACGATGGTGATCATGACGGTGCTTAGGAGATGGAGATCACAAGAACAAGATGATGATGTCCATATCATATCACTTATATTGATTGCATGTGATGTTTATCCTTTATGCATCTTATTCTGCTTTGTTTGACGGTAGCATTATAAGATGATCTCTCACTAAATTTCCAGATAAAAGTGTTCTCCCTGAGTATGCACCGTTGCCAAAGTTCGTCGTGCCGAGACACCACGTGATGATTGGGTGTGATAAGCTCTACGTCCATCTAGAATGGGTGCAAGCCAGTTTTGCACACGCAGAATACTTGGGTTAAACTTGACGAGCCTAGCGTATGCAGATATGGTCTCGGAACACTCAGACCGAAAGGTCGAGCGTGAATCATATAGTAGATATGATCAACATAGTGATGTTCACCATTGAAAACTACTCCATTTCACGTGATGATCGGTTATGGTTTGGTTGATATGGATCACGCGATCACTTAGATGATTAGAGGGATGTATATCTAAGTGGGAGTTCTTAAGTAATATGATTAATTGAACTTAAATTTATCATGAACTTAGTACCTGATAGTATTTTTGCTTATCTATGTTGTTGTAGATAGATGGCCCGTGTTGTTGTTCCGTTGAATTTTAATGCGTTCCTTGAGAAAGCAAAGTTGAAAGATGATGGTAGCAATTACGCGGATTGGGTTCGTAACTTGAGGATTATCCTCATTGCTGCACAGAAGAATTACGTCCTGGAAGCACCACTGGGTGCCAGGCCTGCTGCAGATGCTGCTGACAATGTTAAGAACGTTTGGCAGAGTAAAGCTGATGACTACTCGATAGTTCAGTGTGCCATGCTTTACGGCTTAGAACCGGGACTTCAATGACGTTTTGAACGTCATGGAGCATATGAGATGTTCCAGGAGTTGAAGTTAATATTTCAAGCAAATGCCCGGATTGAGAGATATGAAGTCTCCAATAAGTTCTATAGCTGCAAGATGGATGAGAATAGTTCTGTCAGTGAGCATATACTCAAAATGTCTGGGTATCATAATCACTTGACTCAACTGGGAGTTAATCTTCCTGTTGATAGTATCATTGACAGAGTTCTTCAATCACTGCCACCAAGCTACAAAAGCTTCGTGATGAACTATAATATGCAAGGGATGAATAAGACTATTCCCGAGCTCTTCGCGATGCTAAAGGCTGCGGAGGTAGAAATCAAGAAGGAGCATCAAGTGTTGATGGTCAACAAGACCACCAGTTTCAAGAAAAAGGGCAAAGGGAAGAAGACGGGGAACTTCAAGAAGAACGGCAAACAAGTTGCTGCTCAGGAGAAGAAACCCAAGTCTGGACCTAAGCCTGAGACCGAGTGCTTCTACTGCAAACAGACTAGTCACTGGAAGCGGAAGTGCCCCAAGTATTTGGCGGATAAGAAGGATGGCAAGGTGAACAAAGGTATATGTGATATACATGTTATTGATGTGTACCTCACTAGAGCTCGCAGTAGCACCTGGGTATTTGACACTGGTTTTGTTGCTAATATTTGCAACTCGAAATAGGGACTACAGATTAAGCGAAGACTGGCTAAGGACGAGGTGACGATGCGCGTGGGAAATGGTTCCAAAGTCGATGTGATCGCTGTCGGCGCGCTACCTCTACATCTACCTTCGGGATTAGTTTTAGACCTAAATAACTGTTATTTGGTGCCAGCGTTAAGCATGAACATTATATATGGATCTTGTTTGATGTGAGACGGTTATTCATTTAAATATGAGAATAATGGTTGTTCTATTTATATGAGTAATATCTTTTATGGTCATGCACCCATAAAGAGTGGTCTATTCTTGTTGAATCTCGATAGTAGTGATACACATATTTGTAATGTTGAAGCCAAAAGATGCAGAGTTGATAATGATAGTGCAACTTATTTGTGGCACTGCCGTTTGGGTCATATTGGTATAAAGCGCATGAAGAAACTCCATACTGATGGACTTTTGGAATCACTTGATTATGAATCACTTGGTACTTGCGAACCATGCCTTATGGGCAAGATGACTAAAACGGTGTTCTATGGAACTATGGAGCGAGCGACATATTTATTGGAAATCATACATACTGATGTGTGTGGTCCGATGAATATTGAGGCTCGCGGTGGGTATCGTTATTTTCTCACCTTCATAGATGATTTGAGAAGATATGGGTATATCTACTTAATGAAACATAACTATGAAATATTTGAAAAGTTCAAAGAATTTCAGAGTGAAGTGGAAAATCATCGTAACAAGAAAATAAAGTTTCTGCGATCTGATCGCGGAGGAGAATATTTGAGTTACGAGTTTGGCCTACATTTGAAAAAATGTGGAATAGTTTCGCAACTCACGCCACCCGGAACACCATAGCGTAATGGTGTGTCCGAATGTAGTAATCATACTTTACTAGATATGGTGCGATCTATGATGTCTCTTACTGATTTACCACTATCGTTTTGGGGTTATGCTTTAGAGACGGCTGCATTCACGTTAAATATGGCACTATCAAAATCCGTTGAGATGACGCCTTATGAACTATGGTTTGGCAAGAAACCAAAGTTGTCGTTTCTTATAGTTTGGGGCTGCGATGCTTATGTGAAAAAGCTTCAACCTGATAAGCTCGAACCCAAATCGGAGAAATGTGTCTTCATAGGTTACCCAAAGGAAACTATTGGGTACACCTTCTATCACAGATCCGAAGGCAAGATATTCGTTGCTAAGAATGGATCCTTTCTAGAGAAGGAGTTTCTCTCAAAAGAAGTGAGTGGGAGGAAAGTAGAACTTGATGAGGTAACTGTACCTACTCCCTTATTGGAAATTACTTCACCACAGAAACCGGTTCATGTGACATCTACACCAATTAGTGAGGAAGCTAATGATGATGATCATGAAACTTTAGATGAAGTTACTACGGAACCTCGTAGGTCAACCAGAGAAAGATCCGCACCAGAGTGGTACGGTAATCCAGTTCTGGAGGTCATGTTACTTGACCATGACGAACCTACGAACTATGAGGAAGCAATGATGAGCCCAGATTCCGCAAAATGGCTTGAAGCCATGAAATCTAAGATGGGGTCCATGTATGAGAACAAAGTGTCGACTTTGGTTGACTTGCCCGATGATCGACAAGCCATCGAGAATAAATGGATCTTCAAGAAGAAGACAGACGCTGACGGTAATGTTACTGTCTACAAAGCTCGACTTGTTGCGGAAGGTTTTCGACAAGTTCAAGGAGTTGACTACGATGAGACCTTCTCACCCGTAGTGATGCTTAAGTCCGTCTGAATCATGTTAGCAATTGCCGCGTTTTATGATTATGAAATTTGGAAAATGGATGTAAAGACTGCATTCCTGAATGGATTTCTGGAAGAAGAGTTGTAAATGATGCAACCTGAAGGTTTTATCGATCCAAAGGGAGCTAACAAAGTGTGCAAGCTCCAGCGATCCATTTATGGACTGGTGCAAGCCTCTCGGAGTTGGAATAAACATTTTGATAGTGTGATCAAAGCATATGGTTTTATACAGACTTTTGGAGAAGCCTGTATTTACAAGAAAGTGAGTGGGAGCTTTGTAGCATTTCTAATATTATATGTGGATGACATATTACTGATTGGAAATGATATAGAATTTCTGGATAGCATAAAAGGATACTTGAATAAGAGTTTTTCAATGAAAGACCTCGGTGAAGCTTCTTATATATTGGGCATCAAGATCTATAGAGATAGATCAAGATGCTTAATTGGACTTTCATGAAGCACATACCTTGATAAAGTTTTGAAGAAGTTCAAAATGGATCAAGCTAAGAAAGGGCTCTTGCCTGTGTTACAAGGTGTGAAGTTGAGTAAGACTCAATGTCCAACCACTGCAGAAGATAGAGAGAAAATGAGAAGTGTTCCCTATGCTTCAGCCATAGGCTCTGTCATGTATGCAATGTTGTGTACCAGACCTGATGTGTGCCTTGCTATAAGCTTAGCAGGGAGGTACCAAAGTAATCCAGGAGTGGATCACTGGACAGTGGTCAAGAACATCCTGAAGTACCTGAAAAGGACCAAGGATATGTTTCTCATTTATGGAGGTGACAAAGAGCTCATCGTAAATGGTTACGTTGATGCAAGCTTTGACACTGATCCAGACGATTCTAAATCGCAAACCGGTACGTGTTTATATTAAACGGTGGAGCTGTCAGTTGGAGCAGTTCTAAATAGAGCATCATGGCGGGATCTACATGTGAAGCGGAGTACATTGCTGCTTCGGAAGCAGCGAATGAAGGAGTCTGGATGAGGGAGTTCATATCCGATCTAGGTGTCATACCTAGTGCATCAGGTCCAATGAAAATCTTTTGTGACAATACTGGTGCAATTGCCTTGGCAAAGGAATCTAGATTTCACAAGAGAACCAAGCACATCAAGAGACGCTTCAACTCCATCCGGGATCAAGTCCAGGTGGGAGACATAGAGATTTGCAAGATACATACGGATCTGAATGTTGCAGACCCGTTGACTAAGCCTCTTCCACGAGCAAAACATGATCAGCACCCAGGCTCCATGGGTGTTAAAATCATTACTGTGTAATCTAGATTATTGACTCTAGTGCAAGTGGGAGATTGAAGGAAATATGCCCTAGAGGCAATAATAAAGTTATTATTTATTTCCTTATTTCATGATAAATGTTTATTATTCATGCTAGAATTGTATTAACCGGAAACATAATACATGTGTGAATACATAGACAAACATAGTGTTAGTAGTATGCCTCTACCTGAATAGCTCATTGATCAAAAGATGGTTAAGTTTCCTATCCATAGACATGAGTTGTTATTTGATCAATGAGATCACATCATTAGGAGAATGATGTGATTGACTTGACCCATTCCGTTAGCTTAGCGCTTGATCGTTTGTTTACTGCTATTGCTTTCTTCATGACTTATACATGTTCTTATGACTATGCGATTATGCAACTCCCAAATACCGGAGGAACACTTTGTGTGCTACCAAACGTCACAACGTAACTGGGTGATTATAAAGGTGCTCTAAAGGTGTCTCCAATGGTACTTGTTGAGTTGGCATAGATCAAGATTAGGATTTGTCACTCCGATTGTCGGAGAGGTATCTCTGGGTCCTCTCGGTAATACACATCACTATAAGCCTTGCAAGCATGATAACTAATGAGTTAGTTACGGGATGATGTATTATGGAACGAGTAAAGAGACTCAGCAGTAACAAGATTGAACTAGGTATTGGGATACCGATGATCAAATCTCGGGAAAGTAACATACCGATGACAAAGAGAACAACGTATAGTGTTGTGCGGTTTGACCGATAAAGATCTTCGTAGAATATGTAGGAACCAATATGAGCATCCAGGTTCCGCTATTGGTTATTGACCGGAGACGTGTCTCGGTCATGTCTACATAGTTCTCGAACCCGTAGGGTCCGCACACTTAACGTTCTGTGATGATCGGTTTTATGAGTTTATATGTTTTGATGTACCGAAGGTAGTTCGGAGTCCCGGATGTGATCACGGTCATGACGAGGAGTATCGAAATGGTCGATACATAAATATTTATATATTGGAAGCCTATATTTTGATATCGGAAGTGTTCCGGGTGAAATCAGGATTTTACCGAGTACCGGGGGTTACCGAATCCCCCGGGGGGTTTAATGGGCCAAGATGGGCCTTAGTGGAGAAGAGTAGGGGCGGCCAGGGCAGGCCGCATGCCCCCTCTCCCTCTAGTCCGAATTGGACAAGGAGGAGGGGGCGGCGCCCCCTTTCCTTCCTCTCTCCCTCCTCCTTCCCCCTTCTCCTACTCCAACTAGGAAAGGAGGGAGTCCTACTCCCGGTGGGAGTAGGACTTCTCCTGGCCGGCCGCCTCTCCCCTCTTGCTCCTTTATATACGGGGGCAGGGGGACCTCTAGACACACAAGTTGATCGTAGAGATCTTTCCAGGCGTGTGCGGTGCCCCCCTCCACCATAATCCACCTCGGTCATACTGTAGCGGTGTTTAGGAGAAGCTCTGCTGCGGTAGCTTCATCAACATCGTCACCACGCCGTCGTGATGACGAAACACTTCCCCGAGCTCTACTGGATCGTGAGTTCACGGGACGTCACCGAGCTGAACGTGTGCTGAACACGGAGGTGCCATACGTTCGGTACCGAGGATTGGTCGATCGTGAAGACGTACGACTACATCAACCGCGTTGTCATAACGCTTCCGCTTAACGGTCTACGAGGGTACATGGACGACACTCTCCCCTCTTGTTGCTATGCATCACCATGATCCTGCGTGTGCATAGGAATTTTTTTGAAATTACTACGTTCCCCAACACTCAGGTGATGATGGCCCCCTCCGGTAGGGTGCCAGAGAGGGCCTAGATTGATTTCTCGTGGCTACAGAGGCTTGCGGCGGTGGAACTTCCGATCTAGGTTAATTTCTAGAGGTTTCTGTATATATAAGAGGTTTTGGCGTCGAGAACAAGTCAGGGGGGTCTCCGTGCTGTCCACGAGGTAGGGAGGCGCGCCCAGGGGGGTGGGCGCGCCTCCCACCCTCGTGGGCAGCCCGGGAATCTTCTGGCCCAAATCTTTTACTCCATGGCCTTCTTCTGGTCAAAAAATAAGCTCCGTCAAGTTTCAGGTCAATTGGACTCCTGATACGTCTCCAACGTATCTATAATTTTTGATTGCTCCATGCTATATTATCTACTGTTTTGGACATTATTGGGCTTTATTATCCACTTTTATATTATTTTTGGGACTAACCTATTAACCGGAGGCCCAACCCAGAATTGCTGTTTTTTTGCCTGTTTTAGGGTTTCGAAGAAAAGGAATATCAAACAGAGTCCAAATGAAATGAAACCTTCAGGAACGTGATTTTCTCACTGAATACAACTTAGTAGACTTGGACCCTACGTCAAGCCAACTAACAGGAGGCCACGAGGTAGGGGGCGCGCCTGCCCCCCCAGGTGCGCCCTCCACCCTCGTGGGCCGCCTGCTGCACCACCGATGTACTTCTTCCTCCTATATATCCACATACCCCCAAACGATCAGAACAGGAGCCAAAACCCTAGTTCCACCGTCGTAACTTTCTATATCCATGAGATCCCATCTCGGGGCCTGTTCCGGAGCTCCGCCGGAGGGGGCATCGATCACGGAGGGCTTCTACATCAACACCATAGCCCCTCCAATGAAGTGTGAGTAGTTTACTTCAGACCTGCGGGTCCATAGTTAGTAGCTAGATGGCTTCTTCTCTCTTTTTGGATCTCAATACAATGTTCTCCCCCTCTCTTGTGGAGATCTATTCGATGTAATCTTCTTTTTGCGGTGTGTTTGTTGAGACCGATGAATTGTGGGTTTATGATCAAGTCTATCTATGAATACTATTTGAATCTTCTCTGAATTCTTTTATGTATGATTGGTTATCTTTGCAAGTCTCTTCGAATTATCACTTTGGTTCGGCCTACTAGATTGATCTTTCTTGCAATGGGAGAAGTGCTTAGCTTTGGGTTCAATCTTGCGGTGTCCTTTCCCGGTGACAGTAAGGGCAGCAAGGCATGTATTGTATTGTTGCCATCGAGGATAACAAGATGGGGTTTTCTTCATATTGCATTAGTCTATCCCTCTACATCATGTCATCTTGCTTAAGGCGTTACTCTGTTTTAACTTAATACTCTAGATGCATGCTGGATAGCGGTCAATGAGTGGAGTAATAGTAGTAGATGCAGGCAGGAGTCGGTCTACTTGTCTCGGGCGTGATGCCTATATACATGATCATACCTAGATATTCTCATAACTATGCTCAATTCTGTCAATTGCTCAATAGTAATTTGTTTACCCACCGTAGAATACTTATGCTCTCGAGAGAAGCCACTACTCAAACCTATGGCCCCCAGGTCTATCTTTATCATATTAATCTCCTACTACTTAGTTATTTACTTTGCTATTTACTTTGCATCTTTATCATAAAAATACCAAAAATATTATCTTATCATATCTATCAGATCTCACTCTTGTAAGTGGCCCTATAGGGATTGACAACCCCTATTTGCATTACTTGCGAGGATTTATTTGTTTTGTGCAGGTACGAGGGACTCGCGCATAGCCTCCTACTGGATTGATACCTTGGTTCTCAAAAACTGAGGGAAATACTTACGCTACTTTGCTGCATCATCCCTTCCTCTTCGGGGAAAACCAACGCAGTGCTAAAATAGGTAGCAAGAAGGATTTCTGGCGCCGTTGCCGGGGAGGCTTACGCAAGAGCCAAGATTTGGACTCCCGACAATGAGCCATTTCTGGCACCGTTGCCGGGGAGGTCTATGCAAAAGTCAACATACCAAGTACCCATCACATACCCTTATCTCCCACATTACATTATTTGCCATTTGCCTCTCATTTTCCTCTCCCCCCAAATCACCCTTGCCGTTTTATTCGCCCTCTCTCTCTATCCTCCCTCTCTTTCTCTATTTGCCTGTTTTTGTCCGCTTGCTTTTTTTTTGCTTGTGTGTTAGTTTGCTTGCTTGTCATTATGGCTAGTCCCTTATCTTCTCCGTTGTCTCCCGAGAATGAAATTTTATATTTTAAGCAAAGATAGGGTAAAAATCTAAAAGATGCTTGGTATAGAATTTGCAATGCTCAAAATAAATTTGCTAGGAAGCAATCTACTACCATTATCCTTCGCAATTTTTATGTAGGCATTACTCCTTGGCACCGTTATGTTATTGATATTATTACCGGAGGGAATTTTTTTGGGTAGCCATACTTTTGATTCTTATAATGCTATGTTAGATTTATTTGGCTCCCCCCTCTTTTGGTTAATGGAACTATATTAACTTTGGAGCATGAAATGCAAAGGCTTGAAATTATTGAAAATAAGGTTGCTACTGTAGAGTTAATTGAAAATTTGGATAAAAAGATCCACAGCCGAATCTTTCAATATGGATCTAAAGTAGGAGTTACTTTGAAATATATTAAAGAAAAGGAACCCATAGTTAATGAGAAAATAAATGACGATTCCGTTAGGATCGATAAACTTGAGAATATTATTACCAATTTGGGAACCGCTTTTTCTTCCGTAAAGAATACTCCAAGTTCCTCCACTAAAGTTGCCAAGCTTATGTATGTTCCTAAAAAAAGGTGAATCATCTAGTAAGGAAAATGCGTATCTTAAATCTATAAGTGTTCATCCCAATCTTTTTGCTATCATTAAGGAACCATTTGTTACAAATGAATTTTTCGATCTTGTGCCTAAAAGTTTGATAATTAATAAAAAGAAAGAAACTCCTAAAATATGGTAGATGCCTCATTGAAGAATTGCCTACCAAAGATGGCAATACCTAGATCTATTCTTGCTTGTTATGCCTAGCTAGGGGCGTTAAACGATAGCGCTTGTTGGGAGGCAACCCAATTTTATTTTTATTACTTGCTTTTTGCTCCTGTTTAGTAATAAATAATTTATTTAGCCTCTGTCTTGGTTGTGTTTTTTGTGTTTAATTAGTGTTTGTGCCAAGTAGAACCGTTGGGAAGACTTGGGGAAAGTCTTGTTGAACTTGCTGTACAAAACAGAAACTTTAGCGCTCACGAGAACTGCTGTCATTTTTATTTGGAAAGTTCTATTTAGTTAATTATTTTTGCATATTATTAATAGATAAATTACTCACGTCCAGAAATTTATTTTAGAATTTTTGTGGTTCTAGATCTTGCGCTAGCTACAGATTACTACAGACTGTTCTGTTTTTGACAGATTCTGTTTTGCGTGTGTTGTTTGCTTATTTTGATGAATCTATGGCTAGTAAATTAGTTTATAAACCATAGAGAAGTTGGAATACAGTAGGTATAACACCCATATAAATAAAGAATGAGTTCATTACAGTACCTTGAAGTGATCTTTTATTCTCTTTCGCTAACGGAGCTCACGAGATTTTCTACTTTAAGTTTTGTGTTGTGAAGTTTTCAAGTTTTGGGTAAAGATTTGATGGATTATGGAACAAGGAGTGGCAAGAGCCTAAGCTTGGGGATGCCCATGGCACCCCCAAGATAATCTAAGGACACCTAAAAGACAAAGCTTGGGGATGCCCCGGAAGGCATCCCCTCTTTCGTCTACTTCTATCGGTAACTTTACTTGGAGCTATATTTTTATTTACCAAATGATATGTGTTTTACTTGGAGCGTCTTGTATGATTTGAGTCTTTGCTTATTAGTCTACCACAATCATACTTTCTGTACACATATTTTGAGAGAGCCATACATTATTTGGAATTTGTTAGAATACTCTATGTGCTTCGCTTATATCTTTTGAGTTATATAATTTTGCTCTAGTGCTTCACTTATATCTTTTAGAGAACAATGGTGGATTTGTTTTATAGAAACTATTGATCTCTCATGCTTCACTTAAATTTTTGAGAGTCTTAATAGCATGGTAATTTGCTTAAAATCCTAATATGCTTGGTATGCAAGATTAATAATAAAAATTCTCTTATGAGTGTGTTGAATACTATGAGAAGTTTGATACTTGATAATTGTTTTGAGATATGGAGATGGTGATATTAAAGTCATGCTAGTTGAGTAGTTGTGAATTTGAGAAATACTTGTGTTGAAGCTTGTGATTCCCGTAGCATGCACGTATGGTGAACCGTTATTTGATGAAGTCAGAGCATGATTTATTTATTGATTGTCTTCCTTATGAGTGGCGGTCGGGGACGAGCGATGGTCTTTTCCTACCAATCTATCCCCCTAGGAGCATGCGCGTAATACTTTGCTTTGATAACTTGTAGATTTTTGCAATAAGTATATGAGTTCTTTATGAATAATGTTGAGTCCATGGATTATACACACTCTCACCCTTCCACCCTTGCTAGCCTCTCTAATACTGCGCACCTTTCACCGGTATCATACGCCCACCATATACCTTCCTCAAAACAGCCACCACACCTACCTATTATGGCATTTCCATAGCCATTCCGAGATATATTGCCATGCAACTTTCCACCGTTCCGTTCATGACACACTTCATCATTGTCATATTGCTTAGCTTGATCATGTAGTTGAGATAGTATTTGTGGCAAAGCCACCGTTCATGATTCTTTCATACTTGTCACTCATGAATCATTGCATATCCCGGTACATCGCCGGAGGCATTCACATAGAGCCATATTTTGTTCTAAGTATCGAGTTGTAATTGTTGAGTTGCAAGAAAAATAAAACTGTGATGATCATCATTATTAGAGCATTGTCCCAAGTGAGGAAAGGATGATGGAGACTATGATTCCCCCACAAGTCGGGATGAGACCCTGGACGAAAAATAAATAAAAGTGGCCAAAGAACCCCAAATTAAAAAAATAGAAAGAAAAGAGGCCATAAAAAGGGAAAAGGCCCAAATAAAAAAATAAAAAAAAGAGAAAAAAAAGAGAAGGGACAATGTTACTATCCTTTACCACACTTGTGCTTCAAAGTAGCACCATGATCTTCATAGTAGAGAGTCTCTCGTGTTATCACTTTCATATACTAGTGGGAATTTTTCATTATAGAACTTGGCTTGTATATTCCAATGATGGGCTTCCTCAAATTGCCCTAGGTCTTCATGAGCAAGCAAGTTGGACAACCGCTCGAGCACCACTATTGAGCAACAAGACCCAGCGGTACAACCGCTCCAGAGAGCAGTACAACCGCTGTGCAGAAACAGTGAGCAGGAAAGAGGGGAAGAGGCAAGGAAAACTCTCTCTCACACACACACTTGAGGAAGGCAAAGAGAGGGTGAGAAAAGTGTACGTGAACTGATTCCCCCAGAGCTTCCTAATGAGGATTCCCTCTTGATAGTACGGGTACTCTATGACCAAAGAAAAATAAAAGCGTAGAGAACACATCTTCGATCTTTTCCTTCAAGAGGCAATAGCAATCTGATGTAACCCTAAGCATCGAGAACTTGAAACATATAGCACACGATTAGACCACAAAGGGTTGTCATCATCATCCAAAACGTAAAGTAGGGAAATGCCCTTTTAATCTCCCCCTTTTTGGTGGATGATGACAATAACATGATTTGCAAGATGGAAGTCTATGAAATCTAGACAGAACTCCCCCTAGATGTGTGCCCCAATAAGAACACGCTATTAGAAAGCATGGGCACACTTTCAGGGCTAGACTCCCCCTAGATTTTATAGACTCACCACTCTAAGCACATAATATGAGAGACAACATAACGGATAGATAGCAATAATAACAATAATAATAACCGACGAACTGATAGCAATAAAAGGAGTAGCATAAGTCTCACACACAGCAAGAAACCACCACGAACAAGGTACAACACTAAATAGAAACACGAGGAAACGAGAAACCCAACCCATGCAAATCCCGAGACCTATAGAACCCTCCCCCCCCTTTGGCATCAAGACACCAAAAAGGAAAAGAGCGAAGCTAGCGACCCAAAGCTCAGGTGTCCTCCTCTGACTCCTCGGTCGCATCTGGATCTTCATCATCAGAGTCGTCATCGTCGTCGTGATCAGATTCTTCCATGGCATTGTCAGCTGCTGCAAACGAGGATGATGGCTGGGGAGGGGCTTCATCATCAGTCCAGGTGCTATGGGTAGAGATCCAACGCTCCTCTGGGGTGATGCTCTTCTCAGAGCCACTCTGAACCTGCATGTTGAGGTGCTTCATCATTGCAATTTGGCGACGCCGTGCAAGCTTCTCATTGACATGTGCCTCATACATCTTCTTTTGGATGTCAGCCTAGAGACAAAAGGTCTTCTTCACCTTGGCAGTAAGTTTGGCCACCCACGAAGGCTTGGCCCCTGGCTCCAGCTCAAAGTCCTCATCGTCAGAAGTAGCATAGACATCCTCAGGAGCATGTTCAGGGAAGCGAGGCTCGGCATGCTTCTTCTTAAGGAGCTTGACCTCATGAACAGTGAGGTTGTCTGGAGAAGTGAGGAGCTCTCCAGGACGACGAACAGCCCACACAGAGTTCAGAAAGCACATGACAAATGGAGCATAGATTGGGACTTTACGGTAGATGACCATGTTGTACATCTCATGCCACAACCAATTTGACACATCAAACGTTGCCCCTGTCCCCACCATGGTCTCCATAGCAACCATCAAATCAACCAGATAGCCATGAATCTCATCTTGATTGCCCACCTTGGGCAAGAGCACATTGCTGAACACTCGGTGCATGATGTCATAGACCTTCTCCAAATCCTTGGGTTCTCCAATAATCCCACGGCCCCGAATGTACAAAGGGGCAAGCTTCTCCTTAGGCATGGACTCAGGAAAATCATGAGGGCGAATACCACCCCTTCCTTGCAGACCGGTATCCTCGTACCCAATAGCATTGTAGAAAGCCCTCCAGGGAACGTGAAACAATTCATCGCGACACATGAAGGTGAGAGTGCGCGCATCATCTTCTCCAAAATGAACCGTGGCATAGAACTGATGGATAAGTTGAACATCAAAGTCACAGTTGACTGACATGATCTTGACAAGATCAAACTCCTCGCAGAGAGCTAGCGCCTCGCCAAAATACTCTATGTTGTTTCTCCAATGATCAAAATAAATTGTCCTATGCTTGGCATATCTGTTCTTGTTGTGCTCAAAGAGTTCATGAACAATCCGCACTTGCATCTCATTCTGGAACTGAACAGTGGTCCAACGGGGAGCAATGGGAACCTCATACGGATTCTTTAAGCGGAAGGCTTCCCAATCCTTGGCTTTCCAACGATGCAACGGCATAACCACACGTTGCTTAGCAGCTGCAGACTTTTCACGGCGAGTGGGCTTGGTGGGAATCACAACTTCTTCTTCATCACCAGACACAACCGGGCGCAAGGTCCTTCATGCCCTCTTCTTGGTCTTGCGAGGAGCAGAGCGAGAACTAGAGCCACCTGAACACACACACGAAAAGAACACACAAAAACCCAACAAGGATGAGAGGATTGCACCCACTAGCAGAAAAGGAACAAGTTGCAACAACAGAGAAGATAGAACAGTGCTTAGTGGTTGATATACTCCGGTTGTACCGGATCTTCCGCCGGTAGTACCGCTCCAGCGGTTGTACCGCCCGTAGGGGCAGTAGTACCGCTCTAGCGGTTGTACCGCCCGTAGGGACGGTAGAACCGCTGACAGTGGCACTACCAGGGAAGATAGATCTAACCGAGGCATACGAATCACACAAGTAATATTCCGAATTCTAAGTGCTACAAACAAGATAGGAGGCTAACAAAGAACTCTTCTAAGCCATAGATCAATCACTAAACGCGGAAAGATAAGTAAAGCCCTAGACAAGGAAGAACCCTAAAAAAATCTAGGGGTAAAGAACACGAGGCATTACCACCATCCATGGGAAGAGATCGGGAGGCCTCCACGGAGAGAATCCACGAAGAGCCAAGGATCCGAAGCGCGAGACGCACTCCGGGGCAGGGGTAGAGATGGCTGGCGGCTAGGGCAAAAAGAAGAGGAACGAGGACGAAGGGAAAAAGACAACCCTTCAGCCCCGTCGAGTATATATAGGCCCGTACACACGCCCCAGTAGAACCGCTTAGGGAAGCGGTTGTACCGCTCGTCTGGTACAGACCGGTGGATGGAGGCGGTACTTCTGGTGCCTGGGAGGCAGCGGTAGTACCGCACGGCATCAACCGGTAGTACCGAACGTGGGTTACCGTGGGGTTGTGCGGTGGAACCGCCCAAGCACCAAACGGAGACCCTTGGGACGGCACAACCTGGTACGAGCGGTAGAACCGCTCGTGGTACCGGTTGTACCGTCCGACCACCTAAACCCAAGCCAAGATCAAATGGGTGCAATCCGAAGGGAGGAAGAAGGGGCACAAAACAGGAGAGAAACAACACCCTAGGAGAACCTAACACAAAGAGCAAAGACAGAAAGAGAGAAAACAACACGAGAACAACAAGGCTAACTCCAACCTCCCGAAGAGAGGACGGTGGCCGAGGCCACCTATGTTTGAGTCAATTGGTATGGCACCGCGAAGAATTATCCTTGGGTCCATGACCAAAACTCGTCTTTGAAGCACAAGTACCATCAAATATGGCTAATGTGAAAGACATGATCAATTTATGCATAATGGGGGAGGGAGAGTTCATTGAGAGAACAACACTCCCCCTATGTCCATGCCTACACCTAAACTAGACAACAAATTGAGCGTGGTAGGGTGTGCAAGGGTTCAAGCCACATTGCTCGAATCAATGATATTTAGCTCATGCCTTAACTCGCGAAATCTTGCTTCATCCAAGGGCTTCGTGAAAATATCTGCAAGGTTGTCATGAGTGTTGACATAGTTGAGCTTGATCTCTCCTCGTCTAATGTGATCCCGGATGAAGTGATACCGGATCTCAATATGCTTCGTCTTGAAATGTTGCACCGGATTGAGAGAGATCTTGATGGCACTTTCATTGTCACACCAAAGAGGCACTTTGTCACAAGTGACACCGTAATCCTTTAAAGTTTGCCTCATCCATAGGAGTTGAGCACAACAACTACCAGCGGCAACATACTCCGCCTCAGTGGACGAGAGAGACACACAACTTTGCTTTTTGGAAGACCAACTTACCAAAGAGCAACCAAGGAATTGGCACCCTCCGGAAGTGGACTTCCTATCCACTTTGTCTCCCGCCCAATCAGAATACGAGTACCCTACAAGCTTGAAGTTTGATCCTCTCGGGTACCATAGGCCAAAGTTTGGGGTATGAGCCAAATATCAAAAGATTCGTTTGACCGCCACATAGTGACTTTCCTTAGGTGCGGCTTGAAACCGTGCACAAATTCCCACACTCAACATGATGTCCGGTCTAGATGCACACAGGTAAAGCAAGGATCCAATCATGGAACGATATACCTTTTGATCCACCACTTTACCATTGGGATCTAAGTCAAGTTGGCACTTGGTGGGCATTGGAGTGGAAGCCGGCTTGACGTCACTTAGCTTGAATCTCTTGAGCATGTCTTGAGTGTATTTGGATTGATTGATGAAGGTTCCTTCTCTTCTTTGCTTCACTTCGAACCCTAGAAAGAACTTCAACTCTCCCATGGAGGACATCTCGAACTTTGAGGTCATGAGAGCGGCAAATTCCTCATTGAAAGCTTTGTTAGGAGAACCAAAGATAATATCATCAACATATAATTGGCACACAAACAACTCCCCTTTGACCTTCTTAGTAAAAATAGTGGGGTCGATTAGCCCAACTTCAAAACCACGGTCTTGTAACAACTCGGTAAGGTGGTCATACCATGCACGTGGGGCTTGTTTAAGGCCATAGAGAACCTTATCGAGTTGATACACATCATCAGGAAAGTAGGGATCCTCGAACCCGGGGGGTTGCTTGACGTAAACCAATTCATTAATGGGACCATTAAGAAAAGCACTCTTCACATCCATTTGTTGTAACTTAAAGTTATGATGAGAAGCATATGCAATCAACATGCGAATGGATTCAAGATGAGCAACGGGAGAAAAGGTTTCACCGTAGTCGATACCCTCGACTTGGGAGTAGCCTTGTGCTACCAAACGAGCCTTGTTGCGAATGATAATCCCATGGGCATCTTGCTTGTTCTTGAATATCCACTTGGTTCCAATGACATTGTGGTTCCCCGTTGGCCTTGGCACCAATCTCCACACTTTGTTGCGCTCGAAGTTGTTGAGTTCTTCGTGCATGGCATTGAGCCAATCCGGATCTTCTAGCGCCTCATAGACCTTGTGGGGTTCCACACAAGAGACAAACGCGTGATGCTCACAATAATTTTCTAATTGTCTACGTGTGCTTACCCCCTTTATTAAGCTTCCAAGCACATTCGTCATGAGATGATCCTTGGTGGAGAGCTTGGATGCAATCTTGGCGGCACGACGCTCTAATTCTTCCTCGGTGGTGAGTTGAGGAGCGGTTACTTGATCATCTTGAGCGCCGTCATGAACTTGTTCTTGATCTTGAACTTGCTCGGGGGAGAGAACTTGACCTTGGGCATCACTTGGTGTGTCAACACCGTCTTGAGTATGATCTTGCCCTTGGTCTTGTTCATGAGGTTGAGGGCCTTCACTTTGTTCTTCGGAAGCATGTGGGCCTTGGGTTGGTGATGGCTCCACTTGAGTGGAGCATTGTCCTTCTCCTTCGGCCACAAGGGGTTCCTCAATGGGTAGGATAAAACCAACACCCACTCTTCTTATGGCTTGAGGAGGAATTTCATCACCTACATCACAAGTGCCACTTTGCTCCACTTGGGAGCCGTTATTCTCATCAAACTCCACGTTACACGTCTCCTCAATAAGTCCCGAGGATTTATTGAGGACACGGTAAGCACGAGAGTTTGTAGCATAACCAACAAATATGCCCTCATGAGCTCTAGCCTCAAATTTAGACAACCGAACACCTTTCTTGAGAATGAAACACTTACACCCGAATACCCGGAAGTACTTGAGGTTGGGCTTGTTACCGGTGAGTATCTCATATGGAGTCTTGTTCAAGCCCTTGCGGAGGTAGAGCCGATTGGATGCATGACACGCGGTGTTGATGGCTTCGGCCCAAAATTTGTACGGAGACTTGAACTCCGCCATCATGGTCCTTGCCGCATCCATCAACGTCCGGTTCTTCTTCTCCGCAACACCGTTTTGTTGAGGGGTGTATGGTGCGGAATATTGATGCTTGATTCCCTCATCACTAAGAAATTCATCCAAGGTGTAGTTCTTGAACTCGGTGCCGTTGTCACTTCTTATTGTCAAGATCTTTGCATTGTGTTGACGTTGTGCTTCATTTGCAAAGTCAATGACGGTTTGTTGGGTCTCGCTCTTCCTCTTGAAGAAATACACCCACGTGTACCTTGAGTAGTCATCCACAATCACCAAGCAATACTTCCTACCTCCAAGACTATCGAAGGATGGAGGCCCAAAGAGATCCATGTGAAGGAGCTCCAAAGGCCTCTTTGAATAAATGATAGTCGTGGGAGGGTGAGCCTTCTCATGTAGCTTTCCTTCGATACAGGCACTGCAAGCACGATCTTTAGCAAAACTAACATTCGTTAGTCCACGGACATGGTCCCCCTTGAGGAGACTTTGCAAAGATCTCATATTGAAATGGGCTAAACAGCGATGCCAAAGCCATCCCACATCAACTTTAGCCATTAGGCATGTCACGGTCTTAGTGGGTCGCTCCGAAAAGTTAATCACATATAGACCGTTCTCGACATGCCCAACAAAGGCTACTTTAAGAGTCTTGCTCCACAAGAGGGCCACGGTATCGATATCAAAGAAAGTGGCAAAGCCCATGATTGCAAGTTGACGAACAGAAAGTAAATTGTATGCAAGGGACTCAACAAGCATGACCTTCTCGATCGTGAGATCATGAGAGATGACCACCTTGCCAAGTCCCAATACCTTAGAAGATGAGGCGTAACCCCACTCGACATTGGTGGGCATAGATGGAACTTTGTGCACGTCCACCACCAAGTCCTTGCTTCCGGTCATATGATTTGTAGCTCCGCTATCGAGCAACCATGATCCACCACCGGAAGCAAACACCTACAAGAGATCAATGCTTGGTTTTAGGTACCCATTTTGTAATGGGTCCTTTGATGTTAGTAACAAGGGTCTTAGGAACCCAAATAGACCATTCAATGTACTCATGAAGAGAACCAACAAATTTGGCATAAACATGCCCATCACTAGCACGGCATAACACATAAGAAGGATTAAAATCACCGGCTTTGTTGGGAGAGGTGACATTCCCCTTCTTGACTTTGTTCTTATTCTTCTTCTCCTCGGGGACACTCTCTCCCTCCCTCACAAAGGTTTGCATGAGGGGAGGAGGTCGTTTGGTCTTGTCATTCTTCTTCTTGTTCTTGGAGTCGGGGACGTACCCAACCCCTTGCTTGGCCACACCTCCCTTTTGGTTGATCAAGAGATCGTTGAGGTTCTTCTTGCCTTGTATGCAAGTCGCAAGACTGTCGGATCACGGGTTCCAGCAGACCCTTAAGGTTCAAAAACTGGGGTGCGCGCGGAGATCATGCCTTCTACCTCTCCGTCTCGCAAAGATCTAAGCTATTAAAAGAACTGCACAAGAGACTCAAGATTTATACTAGTTCGGGCCACCGTTGTGGTGTAATACCCTACTCCAGTGTGTGGTTGGTGGATTGCCTCCTGGGGCTGGTGATGATGAACAGTACAAGGAAGAACAGCCTCGCGAGGGTCTGTTCTTGGCTGGGGCGATGAACTACTAGGAGGAGTTCAGTCACCCTTCTCTCTCTCACTCACTCTCTCTGCTTGCCAACCGAACGAACGAACCCACCCCCCTTGCTATGCGGGTGTCTGGTCCTATTTATAGGCAAAGGCCCTGGGCCTCTTCCCAAATATTGAGCGGGAAGGGCGCCAACAATTGGCCAATTCGAAGGGGAACATCTAGTACACTTATCCTGACTAAAGTTGGTCTTCGCCTGCCAAAGGCTCTGTGGTGACGCCGTGCTGGGCTCCATGGTGACCTCCGTCTCGTAGTCCTCCTGGTCTTGGTCTCGTTGCACCAAAATGGCAACCTTTGCCTGATGTCTCGGTACTCTGTGGCTGCGCTTGCCCCCTTTGCACCAAAGAGGAAAGAAGGACGCTGCGCGTGCTGGCGCCCGCCTGGCACCCTCGATCGTCATGGCTTGCGTCATGGGCACCTCGTGAGGTACCCTGCCTTGATCTCTCCGCCTCCTCGCAAGCCAGCCTGAGGAGGCTGCGCCTGGGGATGCGCCGTGTCATCCGCCCCGCGAGGGTTGGCCCCTCGCGAGGGTCTTGAGTCTTGTGTCGATGAAGATGGGCCATGCTGGGCCTCCTTTGGGCCACGCCGCAGGCTGCAGGCAGGCAAGTCTGGGGACCCCCATTCCCAGAACGCCGACAGTAGCCCCCGGGCCCAAGGCGTGCACGGACTTGGCCGTGCCGAGAGGCGAAAGGGCAAGGGCGAAGCGTCGCGGGCCCTAATAGCCTGCGGCCTTGGGCGCCCCGTGGCGGTTGATGGGACGTGGGCGTCTCCACTTCCCCATGATGCCTCGGTGATCGCGTGAGTTGGACAAGTCCCTGCATGCAGATCGTGTTATGATTACCTGTGATCATGGAGGCCGGCGGTTGGTCTTCGCCGGCTATACGTACGGAGCTGTGCGTGCCCTTCCAGTCCATTCCTCCTGGCTTCTCCTTCTTCCCGATCCTTGCTCCGTCTTGCTGCGATGGCGCCGATCCGCCGGTTCTTTGTAGCGGAGAAGGGAAAGGCTCCTCGAGAGGGGCCAAACCCGCTCCCCTGAAGAAACAGCTCGCCCTTTGCAGCCGGGGCGAGGAAGACCGTCAGGCGGTGCCGAGGCCCTTGTGCGAGCGGGCTCCGCCGGGGTTCCCACTTCCCTTGTATGCCCACGTCGAGGGCCCCGAAGGTGTCGATGCCGATCTCCGCGGTCGGCGCCGTCATAGGCGCTGTCGGGTCACGAAGGGGTGGGTTGTTCCTCCTGGAGTCCATGCCGAGGGCTCCCCCCAAGAGTTCATGCTCCACGTCGCCATTCCTCTCCAGTCCTGGATCCGTCTGCCTCCCTTCTTTGCCTCCATCGTCCCTCCAGGAGGGCCCCTGGAGCTCTGGCTGCAGCACGCCGGCTGCAGTGCCCTCGCGACCGAGGCAGAGGTCGTGGTCGCTGCCCCGGGCGAGGTCTACATGTCCCGCGGCTGGAGAGAGATCGCCCGGGTTTGCAGGGAAAGGGGCGTCTTCGCGGTCCACTTGGAGTACGATGGCGCTGCGGTGATGTTCTTCAAGGTCTTCGACGCGAACGGGCGCCGGCTGGAGTGTTGCCCCAGGAGAGGTGGCCAGGACCTTGCCTTGGTGAGGGCTAGGCCCGTCGACCGCTCCGTTGGCGGAGGCGCCAGAGGGTCCAGTGACTCCGGCGAAATCTTCGCGACTCCGGAGACGAGCGACGACAGCTACGAGCCCCCGAGTCAGTGCCGCTCCCGGAGCAGGGCGGGCTCGTCTGGCCGTCGCCGACCCTAATCTGGATGGGGTTGGCGCCGGCGCCTGACGGCCCACTGTTGATGATGACATCTTTTGCAGGAGCTTGTGTAGTTAGTATCCCTTAGGATCTGTTCCCTGCGAGGAACCAAAATGCGCCCCACAGGGGCTTGTAAGGTGCATGTAGTCCCGTTTGTTAATACATAACCTTTGCTGCAGAGCTGTGTGAGTTGCTGATTCCGTCTTAGCTCAGTTCTCCCTTTCAAACCTCGCGAGGGCTTGGTGCTCTGCGTCGACAGGTCCCAGTCCCAAGGCGGCGTCAGCCGTCGCTAGTATGCCAGGTCGCGATGCCGTGGTCAAGGCCAGGAGGTGAGAGACCCGGGGTCCGGTAAGAGCCCCTGAGTCGCGATGCTTAGGAGGTCCCCTTTGGCGCCCAAGCAGCCATTGCTTGGTGAGAAAGGGAAGCAACGTCGCTAGTACGGAATCGCTTTAGGTGCGGGGGTAGCGCCACGGTAGCCAGTGCTTTGGGTGGTGACTTATCTTGAGGATCGGGGATCGCCCCCAGCGCATTGTCGGGTCCGTGGGGTAGTTGGGACGGAGTTGCTCGGCGAGGTCCTCACGCGCCCCTTCTCCCTCGCCTCTGCTCCCCTTTCTGCTCTACGTCCTCGGGTCCCGGCCCTTGAGCTGGTCTTAGCCGTCGCTGGTATGCCAGGTCGCGATGCCGTGGTCAAGGCCAGAGGGTGAGGGCTGGAGAGCCAGTAGGAGCCCTGAGTCGCGATGCTCAGGCGCCCCCCTTTAACATGCAAGCGGTTCGCGCGGGCGAGGGTGAAGGGAACTCCGTGAGGGCCTTGGCTAGCGCAGTTCCCTCCAAGGATCCTGCAGGTTCATCACAGAAAGAAGATGGGGTTGCCATGGCAGTCATCAGTCGATCGTTAGTCGCTCAAGAGCTCGCTGGTTGGGGCAGGTGAGGTGTATCAGGGCACCCGTGAGCCAGCGCGGGACTCACGAGGCCCTACCTCTAGGCGGGTTGCGCCTGGCACTGGGCCGTATCTTGAGATGTGTCCCTGCAAAATTCGGTTAGATGCCGGTACTCTACGTCCACGGGTCCCGGCCCTTGAGCTTGTCTCAGCCGTTGTTGGTATGCCAGGTCGCGATGCCATGGGCAAGGCCAGAGGGTGAGGGCTGGAGAGCTAGTAAGAGCCCTGAGTCGCGATGCTCAGGCACCCCCCCTTTAACGTGCAAGTGGCCGACATGGAGAAGAAGGGATGCCGCGGACAGGCATCAAGCAATCAAGCATGATAGGCGAATGCATAGTTGGAAATAAACGCGTGGGAGATACACGCCGCTGGGCCTAGCCTGAGCGGTTTGGGGATGATGCAGCCCGAGGGGCGCCCCCAACAAGGCAAACTAACGACCAAAAAATAAAAGGGGATACATGCCGCAGGGACGGACCCACGCGGCCTGGGAGTGATGCAACCCTGGGAGGGCGCTCCCAGCTAGGAATGAAGCTTGAAAGATGTCACCTGAGGATGTCGTCGGCGAAGTGGCGTTGGTGCAGCAGACTCGGTGGGCTGCGGAAGCCGATCCTCACGAGCCCCTAGGCCCCAGGGCCTCGGGAGGCTCCGGAGGCACTGGTGGCTCCTCGCGAGCTGTCTTCATCTCCGCCAGGGCCGCGGAACGCCTGTCTTCCTGAGCCTCCATGATGCCCCTCATGAGGCGCTGGTACGCCGCAGCCATGCTCGGCAGGCCATAAGGCATGCGAACATAGCTGTGGGGTGGACCCCCGCAGCGCCCCACTTGCGAGGGCCAGAGACGCTCCGTCGTGGCGATCTGATTGAGCCCTGGTACGTCGACGCAGACGCGCAGCCCACCATCCTCGCCTGGATGTGGGGCCACAGCTGGTAGACGGCGGCAATCTCTCATGATCCTTGACTCCTATAGTTCTTGAATGGCCTTGTTACCGAACTCCTGCTGGTCTGACCTTCCTTGCCTGGCTCCTTCTCGAGGGAAACATGCTTCGAAGCACGCCTCCACATGGTTCGCAAGCGCCTCCCTCGTGACCCTGGCTAGGTCGGTGGCCCGCCAGGTGAGAGCCCCTGAGCCCTGCCTGAGGAGGGCGTCGGGCGCGCTTTCCTATGTGATGGAAGGGAGGTCCCCCTGGGCAGACACGGGCCCTGAAGGGCCTGCCTCCTGAGGGGCTGAGCCTGACGATGTCTTCTTCTTCTTGGGGGTGGTCTCAGGAAGCCTCCTGCTTCCGCGATCTGGGTCTTCTAGCGACGCGGCCTGATAGGCTCGCTCCAGGGAACACACTGCATCCTTCTCTTCACAGGGCACCGTGATGACGCCACCACTTCCTGGCATCTTGAGGACGTTGTAGCCGTGGTGAGTCATGGCCATGAACTTGGCCAACGCTGGGTACCCGAGGATGGCGTTGTACGGCAGGCGGATGTGGGCGACGTCGAAGTCGATGAGCTCGGTGCGGTAGTTGCTGCGGGGCCCGTATGTGACAGGGAGGCGGACCTGCCCGATCGGGACTGTGGAACCGTCGGTGACTCCGGAGAAAGGCTTGGTTGGCTGAAGCTGGTCATAGGGCACTTGGAGGTTGTTGAATGTTTCCACGGACAGGACGTTGAGCCCTGCCCCTCCGTCGATGAGGGTCCTGGTGACCAGCACGTTGCTGATGACTGGGGAGCAAAGCATCGGGAGGACTCCGGCCGTGGCCGCGCACTTGAGCTGGTCTGCTGAGCTGAACGTGATGGCGCACGCTGACCACCTGAGGGGGCGCATTGCTTGGAGCTTGGGGAGAACTGCATTCACTTCGCGGGCAAACTGCTTGAAGATATGTTGAGAGGCTGGGGCTTGAGCCCCGCCCAGGATGCAGGTGATTGCGCGCGGCTCTTGGAAGCCCCCAGCCCCCTCGTCTTGATGGTGGTCCTCGTTCCTCCTTGGCTGAGGCGGCAGCGGAGGTAGGCCTGCGTTGCCTTGAGGGCGATCCTCACGAGGATGATCCCTCCAGTCCCCCTCGTGAGGCAGGTCCCGCCAGCGGTCCTCGCGAGGTTGGTCGCGCCACCCCTGGCGTGGGCCGCGATCTTCCCAGTGTCCTGGGTTTCTTCCTCCTCCCCGGCCGTAGCCTCGGTCAGCACGGTCAGGGCGACGGCCGATCCTTCCTTCTCTCACGGCGCGGAGTTCCTGACATTCGTTGGTGTTGTGGGTGTGGAGGTCGTGGTACACACAGTACCGGCTGCCCCTGGAGGGTTCGGGCAGATCCTTGCCCCGCTTGGTGTCTGGTTCTGCTGCGAGTACGGTAGCCCCCTTGCGCTTCACGTCCTTGGCCTTGGGCTTCTTCTCTTCTAGGTCCGCGGCAGGCAGCTCGAGGAGGGAGTGACGTCCCTCCTCAGCCCTGGCGCACTTGGTCGCCAAGTTGAACAGCTCCAGGGAGGTGCAGAGGTCTTCATGCATCGCCAGCTCCTCCTTCATCTTGACGTTGCGCACGCCATCGGAGAAGGCCGAGATGATGGCTTCCTCGGACACCTTGGGGATCTTGAGGCGCGCACTGTTGAAGCGCTGGATGTACTTTTGCAGGGTCTCCCCAGGTTGTTGCTGTTGGGGAACGTAGTAATTTCAAAATTTTCCTACGCACACGCAAGATCATGGTGATGCATAGCAACGAGAGGGGAGAGTGTTGTCTACGTACCAACGCAGACCGACTGCGGAAGCGATCACACAACGTAGAGGAAGTAGTCGTACGTCTTCTTCCCGATCCGACCGATCCAAGCACCGTTACTCCGGCACCTCCGAGTTCTTAGCACATGTACAGCTCGATGACGATCCCCGGGCTCCGATCCAGCAAAGCTTCGGGGAGGAGTTCCGTCAGCACGACGGCGTGGTGACGATCTTGATGTACTACCGACGCAGGGCTTCGCCTAAGCACTACAACGGTATGATCGAGGTGGAATTTGGTGGCAGGGGGCACCGCACACGGCTAAGGAACGATCTCAAGGATCAACTTGTGTGTCTAGAGGTGCCCCCTGCCCCCGTATATAAAGGATGAAAGGGGGGAGGCTGGCCGGCCAAGCTAGGAGGCGCAGGAGGAGTCCTACTCCTACTGGGAGTAGGACTCCTCCCCCCAATCCTATTCCTAATAGGATTCCCCAAAGGGGAAGAGAAGAGAGAGGTGGCCGGCCCCTCTCCTAGTCCTAATAGGACTAGGGAGAGGGGGGGGAGGCGCAGCCCTATGTGGGCTGCCCTCTCACCATTCCACTAAGGCCCATGTTGGCCCATTTGGCTCCCGGGGGGTTCCGGTAACCCTCCCGGTATTTCGGTAAAATCCCGATTTCACCCGGAACACTTCCGATGTCCAAACATAGGCTTCCAATATATCAATCTTTATGTCTTGACCATTTCGAGACTCCTCGTCATGTCCGTGATCACATCCGGGACTCCGAACTACCTTCGGTACATCAAAATGCATAAACTCATAATAACTGTCATCGTAACGTTAAGTGTGCGGACCCTATGGTTCGAGAACAATGTAGACATGACGGAGACACGTCTCCGGTCAATAACCAATAGCGGGACCTGGATGCCCATATTGGCTCCTACATATTCTACGAAGATCTTTATCGGTCAGACCGCATAACAACATACGTTGTTCCCTTTGTCATCGGTATGTTACTTGCCCAAGATTCGATCGTCGGTATCCAATACCTAGTTCAATCTCGTTACTGGCAAGTCTCTTTACTCGTTCCGTAATACATCATCTCATAACTAACATCTTAGTTATTATGCTTGCAAGGCTTATGTGATGTGTATTACCGAGAGGGCCCAGAGATACCTCTCCGACAATCGGAGTGACAAACCCTAATCTTGAAATACGCCAACCCAACATCCACCATTGGAGACACCTGTAGTACTCCTTTATAATCACCCAGTTACGTTGTGACGTTTGGTAGTACCCAAAGTGTTCCTCCGGTAAACGGGAGTTGCATAATCTCATAGTCATAGGAACATGTATAAGTCATGAAGAAAGCAATAGCAACATACTAAACGATCGTGTGCTAAGCTAATGGAATGGGTCATGTCAATCAGATCATTCAACTAATGATGTGACCTCGTTAATCAAATAACAACTCTTTTGTCCATGGTTAGGAAACATAACCATCTTTGATTAACGAGCTAGTCAAGTAGAGGCATACTAGTGACACTCTGTTTGTCTATGTATTCACACATGTATTATGTTTCCGGTTAATACAATTCTAGCATGAATAATAAACATTTATCATGATATAAGGAAATAAATAATAACTTTATTATTGTCTCTAGGGCATATTTCCTTCAGTTGCTTGATGCGGCGCATGTCGCTCACGGCGGGTGGCCGGTCGCGAGTACCTTGGAAGTTGGCGATGAAGCGGGTGCGCATCTGGTCCCAGGAAGAGATCGTGCCTGGAGCCATATTCAGGAGCCAGGTGCGAGCTCCTTCCTTGAGCGCCATGGGGAACCAGTTCGCCATGACCTTTTCATCCCCGCTGGCAGCCTCGATGCCCAGCTCATAGAGCTGGAGGAACTCTGCGAGATCAGTTGTGCCGTCGTAGCGAGGAGGCAGGTCTGGCTTGAACTTGTTGGGCCACGCGACGCTACGCAGCTCGGTGGTGTAGGCGCGGCAGCCTGTGGTGGCTATGGGAGGCTTCGGTTGAGGGAGAGCTTGGCCTTGAGGGTCCCCACGCGCTGCAGCTAGGAGCAGAGCGGGGTCTTGGCGTGCTGGAGCCGGAGCAGGGTCGCGGCGTGCCGGAGCAGGGAGCGCCCGGGCAGCTCCTTGTGGGCGAGGGACTTCTTGGCAGCTCCGTTCTTGCTGTGCTGGCATCTGGCGGAGCAGGTTCCGCCCAGGGGCCACGCGCCTTGGAGCCATGGCGTCTTCTTGGAGAGGAGGCGGCTGGTACGCCCCCGGAGCTTTATTGCCCGCGCGGGGCGGGGTGCGGCGCAGCGGAGCGGACGGCACAGGAGAGCCCCCTGCGGCGCGGACGAGCTCGGCGACGCGGTCGAGCCACTCCTCGTAGACGTCATCGACGGGGCGGTAGCGCAGGAGTTCGTATGCCGCGATGAGCGTAGCTCGAGCCTCCAAGGGTGCGCGGAGCGCGCGGGACGAAGAGCCGGCTGGGGTGAGCGATGGAGTAGCGGTGCGGCCGTCTTGCCGCACGGATGGATGCTGAGACGACGCTTGCTGTTCGCCCCCGCCGGGACGGTGGCGGCGTTGACGGTGGGCGACGGGGAACGACGAGGACGCCCATCGACGGGGGCCGTCTGGGCGACGCAAGAAGCGATGGCGGCCCGGCGCTCGGCGCGGGCCCGACGAGCGTCAGACATGGATGCGACGGTCGGAGGAGAGCGGAGTGGTGGAAGACAGATTCCGGTGCACCCCTACCTGGCGCGCCAAATGTCGGATCACGGGTTCCGGCAGACCCTTAAGGTTCGAACACTGGGGTGCGCGCGGAGATCACGCCTTCTACCTCCCCGTCTCGCAAAGATCAAAGCTATTAAAAGAACTGCACAAGAGACTCAAGATTTATACTGGTTCGGGCCACCGTTGTGTTGTAATACCCTACTCCAGTATGTTGTTGGTGGATTGCCTCCTGGGGCTGGTGATGATGAACAGTACAAGGAAGAAAAGCCTCGCGAGGGTCTGTTCTTGGCTGGGGCGATGAACTGCTAGGAGGAGTTCAGTCACCCTTCTCTCTCTCACTCACTCTCTCTGCTTGCCAACCGAACGAACGAACCCCCCCTTGCTATGCGGGTGGCTGGTCCTATTTATAGGCAAAGGCCCTGGGCCTCTTCCCAAATATTGAGCGGGAAGGGCGCCAACAATTGGCCAATTCGAAGGGGAACATCTAGTACACTTATCCTGACTAAAGTTGGTCTTCGCCTGCCAAAGGCTCTGTGGTGACGCCATGCTGGGCTCCATGGTGACCTCCGTCACGTAGTCCTCCTGGTCTTGGTCTCGTTGCACCGAAATGGCAACCTTTGCCTGATGCCTCGGTACTCCATGGCTGCGCTTGCCCCCTTTGCACCAAAGAGGAAAGAAGGACGCTGCGCGCGCTGGCACCCGCCTGGCACCCTCGATCGTCATGGCTTGCGTCATGGGCACCTCGTGAGGTACCCTGCCTTGATCTCTCCGCCTCCTCGCGAGCCACCTGAGGAGGCTGTGCTTGGGGATGCGCCATGTCGTCCGCCCCGCGAGGCTTGGCCCCTCGTGAGGGTCTTGAGTCCTGTGTCGATGAAGATGGGCCATGCTGGGCCTCCTTTGGGCCACGCCGCAGGCCGCAGGCAGTCAAGTCTGGGGACCCCCGTTCCCAGAACGCCGACAAAGACCTCTCTCAAGTTGCTCCTTCAACTTAGCATTTTCCTCAACAAGATGTATATGCTCACAACACGGGTTAGTAGCATTTGCATTATCAATTAAAACCATATGAGGAAAAGTTGCTTTCTCCTTAGTTAGCTTCACTTGGAGTTGATCATGAGACTCCTTGAGACTAGCGTGAATACCCTTCAAGGCCTTGTGGGCCTTGTCAAGTATATCAAACTCCTCTTTGAGTCTAGCAAGATCAACCCCGAGTTTGGCCTTCTCGGAATTTAGCACACGAGAAACAATGAGGGCATGATCATAATCTTTCTCCAACTTAGCATGATCAACGTTGTGTGACTCCTCAAGAGCCAAACGAAGACCACGCTCTTCCTCAAGAGCATTGGAAAGATCCGAAATCTCATCGGCATAGTCACGACTATGCCCTTCCATCTTAGAGATGGTGTCTTCGTGAGCCTCGATCATGTCATTGGCCTCACCAAGTTGTTCCAAGAGAGCAACAAAGTGCTTCTTGGATTTTCCCTTGAGTTTGCCCATAAAGGCCTCAAACTCGTTAGCCTCCACATTAGCTCCCTCAAATTCATTAATGCTATCCATTGGGGAAGGATGATTAATGATGGTAGTTTTGATGTTGGAGGTTACCTTGTTGGTGGCTTTAGCCATGAGGCACTTGGCGCTGATGCTCTCGTTGGGTGAGTCGAGGAGAGACACCCGTGAAGTTGTTGCAATGGCAACGGAGGCCATGGCAACCGACTCATCATCTTCATCATCGTCATCATCCTCATTGTACTCTTCTTGCACAACCAAGGCCTTGGGAGGAGTCTTCTTGGTGAAGTTGTTCTTGTTGGGGAATGACTTGGCCTTGTCCTTTCGGATGAGTTTGCCACCATTGTCTTCCCTCTTCTCATACGAGCATTCTGCAACGAAATGACTCACGTTGCCGCAATTGTAGCAAGTCCTTACACGTTGCTTGCCCCTTGTGCCACTCGAGTTGTTTTTGCTAAAGTTGGGCCTCAAGTTTTTCTTGCTCCAAAATTGCCTTGAAGCATGTGCCATGTGTTCATGATATGCATACTTCGTATCTTTGGGGTTGCTCTCCTCTTCTTCCTCTTCTTCTTCTTCTTCCACGGTGAGCTTGGCCTTCAAAGCAAGGTTAGGCTTCTTTGCCCATTGCGAACGGAGCACCGCATTGTCGGCGGTCTTGTCCAAAATGTTCATGGCCACAAACTCATCCAACACTTCGCTTGAGGTCAAAGTGTGGAAGTCCGGTCTTTGACGAATGACGGAGGACATGGCCTTGTGGTAGGGCATCATTGCCTTGAGGAATTTGCGCTTGATCCAATTGTCATCCGTGTCCTTGCTCCCGTGATCTCGTAGTGAGACCGCGAGTTTGGTTACTCTCCGATAAAGCTCACGAGGTTCTTCATCTTCCTTCATTGCAAACTCATCGGCCTCATCTTGTACCACTTCATAGTTGGAGCGTTGAATGCTTGCGCTTCCCCGGTAGAGAGACACGACACAATGCCATGCATCTTTGGCCAAGGCGAAGGGACGAAGATGAGGTAGGTCTTTGGGTGGAATTGCATCTGGAATGATGAAGAGAGCATTCTCATTGAATTGATTGTCCGCGGCTTCTCGAGGAGTGAAGTTGCTTGGATCATGTGGATAGAAACCTTCTTCAATGATTCTCCAAAGGTTAGTGTTCACATGATTTAAATGACGTTTAAAGCGGTAAACCCAAGAATCAAAATCCTCATTTTTCACAATCTTAGGGGGAGGACCGGCATGATTCAAATGAGTGGAAGGAACCGGTCCACCATAAACAAGTGGTGGTTCCACATGGGCAAAGATGTCGGTGCCATTCTTGCCACTAGAAGAAGGAGCCTTTTCACTACTAGCTTCCCCCTTGTCGGGGATAGCATCCGTCACCTTGTTGGCGGGATCACCCACTTTCAACGGTGCGGTGGATAGTTTAAGCCCCTCAAGAAATTTAGTAAACATGCTTTCGACTTCGGTCGTCATGGAGGTTTTCAATGTCTCCAAGGCCACATTGAACTCCTCACGAGAGACCGAAGTTCCCCATCTCTCGTAGACGAGATCGGATTCACACCGGAGCGTTCCTCCACACCGTCTACAGTATCAACCATACTCTTTGGACGGTAAAGTCCTTAATAAAGAGACGAGGCTCTGATACCAATTGAAAGGATCGATATGGTTGACTAGAGGGGGGTGAATAGGCAACTAACAATTTTTAGCTTTTCTTTAACAGTTTAAACTTTGCATCAATGTAGGTTGTCTAGATATGCAACTAGGTGAGCAACCTATATGATGCAACGAGGATAGGTACACAAGCAAGCAAGAGATATGAAACAAGTAATCTTGCTTAAATAAAGGCATGAGATAACCAAGAGTGGAGACGGTGGAGACGAGGATGTGTTGCCTAAGTTCCTTCCCTTTGAGAGGAAGTACGTCTCCGTTGGAGCGGTGTGGAGGCACAATGCTTCCCAAGAAGCCACTAGGGCCACCGTATTCTCCTCACGCCCTCACACAGTGCGAGATGCCGTGATTCCACTATTGGTGCCCTTGAAGGCGGCGACCGAACCTTTACAAACAAGGTTGGGGCTCTCTCCACAACTTAATTGGAGGCTCCCAACAAAACCACGAAGCTTCACCACAATGGAATATGGCTCCGAGGTGACCTCAACCGTCTAGGGTGCTCAAACACCCAAGAGTAACAAAATCCACACAAGTATGGGGGAAGCAAATATCCTTTGGTGGAAGTGTAGATCTAGGTCTCCTCCTTCAATCCCTAGCAAATCAACAAGTTTGAGTGGCTAGAGAGAGAGAGAGAGATTGGCAAGAGAGCTTGAAGGGCATTAATGGTGGAGTGAGTGAGGTCAAAGGTGGGAGTGGTAGGTGGGAGAAGCTCCCTTAAATAGTCACCCACATTTCCAACCGTTACTGCATTTTTTGCACTGCAGCGGTACAACCGGGACTCACGGTGTAACTGCAGAACCCTACCAAGCGGTACAACCGGACAGGCGGGCGGTAGTACCGGCTAAGAAAAATAACCGGACTAACCGCCTGGCTACCGCACAACCACTGCATCAAAACAGGAGCTTGACCGGTACTTGGGCGGTGCCTGGCGGGAACAACCGCATGGCCTTGAGCTCTCGGGCGGCTAAGTTCTGAGCGGAAGAACCGCTCGGACCACCGGTGGTACCGGTCATCGTGGAATGACCGGACCAACCGGGCCACTACCGCCCAAGAACCGCATCAAACCAGAAGCGAGAGCGGTACTTGAGCGGTGCATGGACGGAACCACCGCCCCAGCAGTTGCAGAGCATGGTGGCAGTACCACTGCCCGGAGGCAGTGGTACACCCGCTCGAGCACCACTGGTGAGCAACAAGACCCAGCGGTACAACCGCTCCAGAGAGCGGTACAACCGCTGGGCAGAAACAGTGAGCAGGAAAGAGGGGAAGAGGCAAGGAAAACTCTCTCTCTCTCTCACGCACACACCTGAGGAAGGCAAAGAGAGGGTGAGAAAAGTGTACATGAACTGATTCCCCCTGAGCTTCCTAATGAGGATTCCCTCTTGATAGTACGGGTACTCTACGACCAAAGAAAAATAAAAGCATAGAGAACACGTCTTCGATCTTTTCCTTCGAGAGGCAATAGCAATCTGATGTAAGCCTAAGCATCGAGAACCTGAAACATATAGCACACGATTAGACCACAAAGGGTTGTCATCATCATCCAAAACATAAAGTAGGGAAATGCCCTTTCACTTGGCTTGTCATCGGGGTTGTGCCTGATTTAAATATTTTGTGTGGTGAAGATAGAGCATAGCCAGACTATATGATTTTGTAGGGATAACTTTCTTTAGCCATATTATTTTGAGAAGACATAATTGCTTTGTTAGTATGCTTGAAGTATTATTATTTTCTATGTCAATATAAAATTTTGTCTTGAATCTTTCGGATCTGAATATTCATACCACAATTAAGAAGAATTACATTAAAATTATGCCAAGTAGCACTCTGCATCAAAATTTCTGTTTTTACCATTGACCTACTCGAGGACGAGCATGAATTAAGCTTGGGGATGCTTGATACGTCTCCAACGTATCTATAATTTTTGATTGCTCCATGCTATATTATCTACTATTTTGGACATTATTGGGCTTTATTATCCACTTTTATATTATTTTTGGGACTAACCTATTAACTGGAGGCCCAGCCTAGAATTGCTGTTTTTTTGCCTGTTTTAGGGTTTCGAAGAAAAGGAATATCAAACGGAGTCCAAACGGAATGAAACCTTCGGGAACGTGATTTTCTCACCGAATACAACTCAGGAGACTTGGACCCTACGTCAAGCCAACTAACCGGAGGCCACGAGGTAGGGGGGCGCGCCCTCCACCCTCGTGGGCCCCCTGTTGCTCCACCGACGTACTTCTTCCTCCTATATATATCCACGTACCCCCAAACGATCAAAACATGAGCCAAAACCCTAATTCCACCGCCGTAACTTTTTGTATCCACGAGATCCCATCTTGGGGCCTGTTCCGGAGCTCCGCCGGAGGGGGCATCGATCACGGAGGGCTTCTACATCAACACCATAGCCCCTCCGATGAAGTGTGAGTAGTTTACTTCAGACCTACGGGTCCATAGTTAGTAGCTAGATGGCTTCTTTTCTCCTTTTGGATCTCAATACAATGTTCTCCCCCTCTCTTGTGGAGATCTATTCGATGTAATCTTCTTTTTGTGGTGTGTTTGTTGAGACCGATGAATTGTGGGTTTATGATCAAGTCTATCTATGAATAATATTTGAATCTTCTCTGAATTCTTTTATGTATGATTGGTTATCTTTGCAAGTCTCTTCGAATTATCAGTTTGGTTTGGCCTACTAGTCTTTCTTGCAATGGGAGAAGTGCTTAGCTTTGGGTTCAATCTTGCGGTGTCCTTTCCCGGTGACAGTAAGGGCAGCAAGGAACGTATTGTATTGTTGCCATCGAGGATAACAAGATGGGGTTTTCTTCATATTGCATGAGTCTATCCCTCTACATCATGTCATCTTGCTTAAAGCGTTACTCTGTTTTAACTTAATACTCTAGATGCATGCTGGATAGCGGTCGATGAGTGGAGTAATAGTAGTAGATGAAGGCAGGAGTCGGTCTACTTGTCTCGGATGTGATCCTATATACATGATCATACCTAGATATTCTCATAACTATGCTCAATTCTGTCATTTGCTCAACAGTAATTTTTTTACCCACCATAGAATACTTATGCTCTCGAGAGAAGCCACTAGTCAAACCTATGGCCCCCGGGTTTATCTTTATCATATTAATCTCCTACTACTTAGTTATTTACTTTGCTATTTACTTTGCCTTCATTTTACTATGCATCTTTATCATAAAAATACCAAAAATATTATCTTATCATATCTATCAGATCTCACTCTCGTAAGTGGCCCTATAGGGATTGACAACCGCTATTTGCGTTGGTTGCGAGGATTTATTTGTTTTGTGCAGGTACGAGGGACTCGCGCGTAGCCTCCTACTGGATTGATACCTTAGTTCTCAAAAACTGAGGGAAATACTTACGCTACTTTGCTGCATCATCCCTTCCTCTTCGGGGAAAAGCAACGCAGTGCTAAAAGAGGTAGCAACTCCGTTTGGTTTTCCTTTTCTGCGATACTCTAAAACAAGGGAAAAACAGAAACTGGCACTGGGCTCTAGGTTAATAGGTTAGTCCCAAAAATCATATAAAATAGCATATAAAACATCCAAGGTTGATAGTATAATAGCATGAATACTTCATAAATTATAGATATATTGGAGACGTATCAGAGGTGGAGGATGGCGCGGCTGATCCGGCGGGACGACGAGATTGACGATGGATCCTCATCCGGTGCGGTGGATGAGGGACGACGAGCTATTGTGGTGGACGATGTCATCGGGGAAGTGTCTCCGGCTGGGCGGCGGTCGGGAGGCCGACTGAGGAGCATGGGGTTTTGCGGGTTTTGGCGGGCTTGGTGTATGAATGGGGGGGGGGAAGGGTAAGGTAGGGGGAGCCATGGCTTAGGGACACGCTTGTCCAAAATGTAGGGTAAGTTACCTGTGTACCCCCACCGGTTTTGACCACACGACGTCGAGCCGGCATTTCCGGCTGAGGGGCAGAAGGGAGATTTCACGTGTTTGGGCTGTGGGATCAATTTTGGATGAGGAGGGAGTTTTCGCGCGCGTCAAAATTTCGAGATAACAAGGCGCGGCGTGGGTTGAAGAAGCGGGAGTTTCACAGCAGATGAGACAAAAGATACTCGAGCTTGAAAATTTCGGGATAACAAGGCGCGGATTCCATGTTCGGCAAAACAAACTTAACGTGTAAAACAATTC
This sequence comes from Triticum monococcum, assembly GCA_034509565.1. Classification (NCBI taxonomy): domain Eukaryota; kingdom Viridiplantae; phylum Streptophyta; class Magnoliopsida; order Poales; family Poaceae; genus Triticum; species Triticum monococcum. Next base: position 455,174,452 of record CM067844.1, on the reverse strand, counting down.
ATACAAGACACAAGAGAGTCATGTCCCCTTTTACTATATTGCTATAAATGCCATTGAAAAAACTACAAGAAAAAAAATGTAAGAAAAATCGGGAGAACAAGATTACCCTGTATAATACCAAATCAATTCGCACTTTCCTCAACAACAACAAAAAACAAATCCATTCCCACCACAAGAAAGAGTCATGTCCCTTTTTATATTACTAGAAATGCCAGGATCTCGAATTTCAATTTTTGAATCCACGTTATGTTGAATTCGAATATATTGTTAAGTGACCTTGCAATTTATAATGGATGTAGTCCTACATTTTGATCTTCCATCATATATGAACATTTTACTCCACCCTATGAACATCTACCATATGGACTAAATTTGAATCAATTTTCCTTATTTGAATACGATTTTTTCAAGTTATACCATCATTTAAATATTATCTTGATAACAAAGAACATGCATATAACAGTAAACATATTTCACTATGAACTACATGTACCATATGATCTCCAATTCAAATATTTATATCCATTTTATGCTGAATTCAAATCACAGTACATTGGTCCAGGTAGCGAGATGTTCGAGATAATCTAAACCCTGTTTTCATATGTATAATTTTTGGTTGAATTGGGACAAGTTTTGGTATAAGCTTCCTGCAAAACTGGAGACTCTCTCAACAAGCCTTGTGGTTCCGAGAGGGAACATGTCACCTTTGTGTGCGAAACGATATACGCTGCCTCCTCCCCGTTTTTCTGTATAGAGGCAACATAGAACTATATGAGTGCCCTGTTACATTTTGGAACTATTCCGGGTTTGTTAGGCCTTTTTTATACACTAGCAAAACATGCCCGTGCATTGCAACGGGAGGGAAAAACGTCTTTCATACACACATTCGACAACATCAACAAACAATATTCTTAAAAAAAATCTTTATTGGCACAATTTCAAACAATATGTAAATCAACTCTAAGCCTCTGGTTTACATAAAACTCGTATCGATAGTTTAATGTGCATTATCGTACAGGGGTTGGTAGTGCACTATGAAAAACAGAGAAGATGATTATGTACCAGTTTTAACCTTTCGGATATGGTAGTTGATAGGAATCAACATCCCCTATAGTGCCAATAATAGATTGTGTGAGAGCATCAAACTGTCATATCTACTAAATTTGAATAGCGTAGAAAACATATATAATAGACATTTATTAAATGCCCCACATAGAGAAGATATTAATTAAGTTTACATTTTGTTAAAATTTGGAATTATTCCGGCTTCGTTTGGCCTTTTTTATATATTAATTGAGTTTCTGGACATTTGATGTGCATAATTCAAATTTGAACTGCAAGCACATGCTCCGGCGCACAAAAGTTGGTTGAAAAATCACATGTGTGTCCATGGGTGAATTTCTAGGTCCCATGCAAGAAATGGGAATGAAATTCAAACATTTGGGCATCATGAGTCGGCTGAGAACATTGAGAATCTTTGTTTTTAAATTCCTGTAAATCCAAAACTTGCCTGGAAATCATGAAACTTGGCATGGTGTCATGTCATGGCACTAACATGTTATGATAAAAAACTTGGCTGAATTGCAACAAGTTTTGGTACAAGCTTCTTGCAAACCAGAGCTTCTCTCAAGAAGGCTTGTGGTTCTGAGAGGGAACGTGTCACCTTTGTGTGCGAATCGATATACACTGCCCCCCCCCCCCGATTTTCTTTATAGAGGCAACATAGAACTATATGAGTGTCGTGTTAAATTTTGGGATTAGTCCGGTTTGTTTGGCCTTTTTATACATTAATTGAGTTTCTGGTCATTTAATGTGCATAATTAAATTTTGAACTATAAGCACATGCTCTAGTGCACCAAAGTTGGTTGAAAAATAACATGTGTGTCCTCGTGTGAATTTCTAGGTCCCTGCTACCTCTTGAGTATGCGTTGGTTTTCCCTTGAAGAGAAAAGGGTGATGCAGCAAAGTAGCATAAGTATTTCCCTCAGTTTTTAAGAACCAAGGTATCAATCTAGTAGGAGACTACACGCAAGTCGCCTAGTACCTGCACAAACAATCAAGAACCTTGCAACCAACGCGATAAAGGGGATGTCAATCCCTTCACGGCCACTTGAAAAAGTGAGATCTGATAAAGATAATAAGATAAAAAATCTGGTATTTTTTTGTATAGATTAGAAAATAAAGATTGCAAAATAAATAGTAAACTAGAATTATAGATTGGAAACTTATATGATGTAAAGTAGACCCGGGGTCCATAGGTTTCACTAGTGGCTTCTCTCATGATAGCATATATTACGGTGGGTGAACAAATTACTGCTGATCAATTGATAGAAAAGCGCATAGTTATGATGATATCTAAGGCAATGATCATGAATATAGGCATCATGTCCATGTCAAGTAGATCGAAACGATTATGCATCTACTACTATTACTCCACACATCGACCACTATCCAGCATGCATCTAGAGTATTAAGTTCATAAGAACAGAGTAACACATTAGGCACGATGACCTGATGTAGAGGGATAAACTCAAGCAATATGATATAAACCCCATCCTCGATGGCAACAATACAATACGTGCCTTGCTGGCCCTACTTCACCGGGAAAGGACACCGCAAGATTGAACCCAAAGCTAAGCACTTCTTCCATTGCAAGAAAGATCAATCTAGTAGGCCAACCTAAACCGATAATTTGAAGAGACTTGCAAAGATATCAAATCATGCATATAAGAATTCGGAGAAGAACCAAATAATATTCATAGATAATCAAATTCATAAACCCACAATTCATCGGATCTCGGCAAACACACCACAAAAGAGTATTACATCGAATAGATCTCCAAGAACATCGATGAGAACTTTGTATTGAAGATCAAAGAGAGAGAAGAAGCCATCTAGATAATAACTATGGACCCGAAGGTCTGTGGTAAACTACTCACACATCATCGGAGAGGCTATGGTGTTGATGTAGAAGCCCTCCGTGATCGAATCCACCTCCGGCAGATCACTGGAAAAGGCCCCAAGATGGGATCTCACGGGTACAGAAGGTTGCGGTGGTGGAAAAGTGGTTTCATAGCTCTCCTGGATGTTTTTAGGATACATGGGTATATATAGGCGAAAGAAGTACGTCGGTGGAGCTCCGTGGGGCCCACGAGTGTGGGGGCACGTCTACCCCCTTGGCGCGCTCCCTGCCTTGTGGAAGCTTCACGGACTTCCAGACTTGTACTCCAAGTCTCCTGGGTTGCGTTTGTTCCAAGAAAGATCCTCGCAGAGGTTTCGTTCCGTTTGGATTCCATTTGATATTCCTTTTCCGCGAAACACTGAAATAGGCAAAAAACAACAATTTGCACTGGGCCTTCATTTAATAAGTTAGTCCCAAAAATAATATAAAAGTGCATATTAAAGCCCATTAAACATCCGAAACAGATAATATAATAGCATGTAACAATTAAAAATTATAGATACGTTGGAGACGTATCAGTCCCATGCAAGAAATGAGAATGAAATTCAAACATCTGGGCGTCGTGGCTCTGCCGAGAACATTGAGAAACTTGGTTTTAAAATTCTTGTAAATCCAAAACACGCCTGATAATCATGAAACTTGGCATGGTGTCATGTCATGGTACTAATATGCTATGGTAAAAAATTGGCCGAATTGGAACAAATTTTGGTATAAGCTTCTTGCAAACCATAGCTTCTCTCAACAATGCTCGTGGTTCTGAGAGGGAACATGTCACCTTTGTGTACGAAACGATATACGCTACCCCTTGATTTTCTTTACAGAGACAACATAGAACTATATGAGTGTCGTGTTAAATTTTGGAATTATTCTGGGTTTGTTTGGCCTTCTTTATACATTAATTGAGTTTCTGGTCATTTGATGTGCGTAATTCAAATTTGAACTACAAGCACATGCTCCAGTGCACCAAAGTTCATTGAAAACTCACATGTATGTCATCAGGGAAATTTCTAGGTCCCATGCAAGAAATGGGAATGAAATTCAAACATCTGGGCGTCGTGGCTCGACCGAAAACATTGAGAAACTTGGTTTTTTAATTCCTGTAAATCCAAAACATGCATGAAAATCACGAAACTTGGCTTGGTGTCATGACATGGCACCAACATGTTGTGGATTTTGTTGTCCGATTTGCGAAGGCGCACAGATTAACAATCAACAAAGTCATTTTGGAACAAGTGTCATCACGTTACAATCGGAAACACAAGTATTATTGAAACCATGGGCGTTCTGCTTACCATTTACGTGCCACCACGCGTCCCCTTTTTCATTAGCTAGGAGGCGGCTTACAGGGTAGCTATTTGAGTATGAGAGGCGTGCGATCAGACCCCTGCACGTGCTTATCGCGAGGAGAGCCCTTTGACCTCCATCTGACGCCCACCTCTCCCCAAGGTCTCCATTAATGGCGCCCGAGCCCCTGTTTAATGGCGTGGCTATGACTCACTCGATTGAGATTTAAGAGATAGAAAAGAAAATCTGGAAAGAAATTTTTGCATGAATCTTGATGTAAGATCCGACGGACCTATATAGCATCTACTATGACTTATAGCAAGACCGATGAATATATAAGGACGCCGACAGTGGATAATAATTGTCTTACATAATTAGGAATATAATTAAAAAAGCCACAAGCGGCTACGCCCGAAATACACAAGGGAAAAATAAGCAGGAAGACAACGATCTGGCTCGCTGATCTCCACTTTCTTGATGCATTACTGCACGCCGCGGGAACTAGTCTCTGTGGTGAGCAGTGATGATCTCTTTCGTGTCCTCAAGATGCTGCTTGAGAGCATCCACGGATTCCTCCACCAGCCTTTGGCGCTCGATGCAGAGCATGTCATTCTCGTCCATAAGTTTCTTGACGATGACGCCGGTCCTCTTCAACATGGCACTGGTCTCCTCCTACTGCTCTGCACTTCCGACGATCTTCGCCCTCAGCAAGTCGCGCTCGGCCCGGAGCTTCTCATTGCCCTCCCTTAGTTGGCGGATGACACCGGTAGCCTGTTCAAGCGAGGCTTTCATGTCGTCCTGCAACCTCGCCCAGCCGGAGATATGATCCATCTGGCTATGGACGATCACATGCATGCGCCCGTAAGAGTCGTCGCCTGCCCGCGAGACATTTTCCTAGGCCTCCACGGTGCGGCCGGACATCTCTGCTGCATTCATGGCATGGCGGGGCATCTCTGCTGCTTTCGTGGTGCGACAGGACTAGTCTGCTGCATCGACGACATGGCGAGGACCTCCGTGTTGCTTCAGTGGCATGACGGGACCTCTTTGCTGCTACTTCCATGCGGCGGGACATGTCGGCTGCTTTTGCGGCGAGGCAGGACATCTCTTGTGCTTTTGCAATTAAATATAGCATGGTAGTAATTTGGAATGTGACGAGACGCAAGCTCAAAATTTATTAACGGTTCTAGTTTCGAAGTGCGGCACTATTCCTGGATGGCGTAATGTGGGCATGTGTTCTTGGCCGTGGTGTAGCATATGCCATGCTACTTCTTTTTCTACTGATGTGTACGTGCAATAGCTGGCACCGCCGGATACATATATATCTTACGGTTATTGGGGTGTTCGACGGGAATAGCCTCGTGGCGAGCTGTAGACTAGTGTTTTTTTCACACGCATTACATGGACACACATCATCTCTCTCCCTCTTTCCCACGCACACCTATCTCTCGGGACTTCTCGCACGCACCATCTCTAGCTCCCTAGGTCGATGCCACCCACATACACCTGTATTCTGAGTTTAGTATGTTATACAGGAAGAGAAGAGGTGCACGCACGCACTCGTCCTCTCTCACACTTGCATCTGTAGCTATGAATTGTAGTGTTCTCAACCATCCGATTGGCTCTATCATAGGTTTCCCGTTGCTTCTTGGCCTTGAGATTGAGAAATTTAAAACGCAGAGGATAAGCTGGAGCACGAGGTTTTGGTTAATGTGCGGGCCGCACACGGCACCAACACGACACGAGCTTCGTCTGCCTGGTGCGCGGGCGGGTGAGTTGTCTAACTCGACTTGTGCGCAGAGAAATTAGGATCGGAGGGAGTACTACTAGTAGTAGTACTACTTTGATGTGTCGCGTCAACTCGCACAAGTATGCAACACTTCTTGAATAAACAAGAATACAAGCTGTTATACTTCTTACCCAAAGGATCTTTATATCCAACAGACACAAAATATCTGTTCCACTGTTGGAAATTACTTTCACTGCTGATCTGATGTCGAAGTAATTGCTGCATCGCCACCAAAAGCCACCATCTCTTAAGCTAAAGTAGAACGAGCTAACCCCTATATTAGCATATTACTAAGATAAACCGAAGGCACTGTAGAATCATTTAGGAGGTGAGCTTGTCAATTTGAATGTGGAGGGACACCGTCCTTGACAACCCAGCCCCGGCCAGCAGCTTGGGCGGAACTGTGAAGAAGGTGAGCTCATGCATGGCGACGTCGTCGGGATCCTTGCTGCTTGTCACCTCCATTTCCACCTTGACGGTGTCGGTCCTGCCTTTGGGCTCCCCCGGCGGGCCGTTCGCCCATAGCTTGGCCATGTAGTGCGGCAGTGGTGATGCCCCCGCTCTGATGTAGATGACCGACACAGTGATTGGTGTGCCGATGTCGAGCATGTCGCCGACCAAGAAAAATGCGAGTCTGTCCTCCTCCGTGAATAGCAAGAGCCGTGGCTTCGACAGTGGCACTTACAGCTTGAGCACCTTGCCGTACTGGATCCTGTGCACAGGCATGGAATGCACGATGCTGATGTGGTGGGAGAGTGCCAGTGGCGGGCCTTCTTAGCTGCAGACGAGCACGGGGCATTTGCAGGGCGCGAGCGGACACATGCTCTGGTGATCGGCGAGCTTGTGGTAAGTGATGTAGAGCCCACAACCTTCATGCGGGCACTCCACCCTCACCGAGGAGAAGACAGCGTCCACCGCCGTGTTTTGCACGTCGAAGCCATCGCCGCGCTCGCACTTCTAGCACTGCCGCGGGTTCCCGGGGTGCTTGCGGTGGAAGTCCGTGCAGGCCAGGTGCCCTCCCTTGCACTGCACAAATCAATCAAACAGCACATCAATCAAGAAACCTGCTGTCGGATTTCGGGTTCCGGCAGACCCTTGAGGTTCGAACACTGGGGTGCGCACGGAGATTTCGCCTCCTACCTACCTGCACCCCTCCGCCATGCTAGGATCTAAACTACGGAAAGAACAACACGAGAGACACAGGGTTTATACTGGTTCGGGCCACCGTTGTGGTGTAATACCCTACTCTAGTGTGTGGTGTGGTGGATTGCCTCTTGGGCTGATGATGATGAACAATACAAGGAAGAACAGCCTCGCGAGGGTCTGTTCTTGGCTGAGGCGATGAACTGCTGGGAGGAGTTCAGTCACCTTTCTCTCTCTCTCTCTCTCTCTCTCCCTTTGTTTCCATCCAATCAAAGAGACCCCTTGCTATGTGGGTGGCTGGTCCTATTTATAGAGGCCTTGGTCCTCTTCCCAAATATCGAGCGGGAAGGGAGCCAACAATGGCGGGCTAATTTGAAGGGGGACAGCAAGTATCAGCTATCCTGACAAAGGTAGTCTTCATCTGCGCAAAGCTCTGGTGATGATGCCGTCTTGGGCTCCACGATGACCTCCGTCTCGTAGTCCTCCTAGTCTTGGTCTCGCTGCACCGAAATGGCAACCTTTGCCTGATGCCTCGGTACTCTGCGGCTGCACTTGCCCCCTTCGCACCAAAGAGGAAAGGAGGACGCTGCGCTGGCTGGCACTTGCCTGGCGCCCTGAGTCATCATGGCTTGCGTCACGGGCACCTCGTGAGGTACCCCGCCTTGATCTCTCCGCCTCCTCGTGAGCCCGCCTGATGAGGCCGTGCCTGAGGAAGCTCCGCGTCGTCCGCCCCGCGAGGCTTGGCCCCTCGCGAGGGTCTTGGGTTTGTGTTGGTGAAGATGGGCCGTGCTGGGCCCCCTTTGAGCCACGCCGCAGGCCGTAGGCAGGAAAGTCTGGGGACCCCCGTTCCCAGAACGCCGACAGTAGCCCCTGGGCCCAAGGCGCGCCCGGACTTGGCCGTGCAGGGAGGCGGAAGGGCAAGAGCGAAGCGCCGCGGGCCCTAACATCCTGCGGCCTTGGGCGCCGCATGGCAGTTGATTGGACGTGGGCGTCTCCACTTCCCCATGGCGCCTCGGCAACTGCACGGATTGGACAAGTCCCTGCATGCAAAACGGGTCATGATTACCTGCGATCGTGGAGGTCAGCGGTTGGCCTTCGCCAGCTATAAGTACGGAACGGCGCGCGCCCTTCCAGTCCATCCCTCCTTGCTCCTCCTTCCCGATTCTTGCTTCGTCTTGTCGCGATGGCTCCGATCCGCCGGTTCTCGACGGCAGAGAAGGGAAACGCTCCCCGAGAGGGACCAGACCCACTCCCGCCGAAGAAACGGCTCATCCCCCGTGGCCCGGACGAGGGGGCCCTCCAGGTGGTGTCGAGGCCTTGGGGCGAGCGGGCGCCGCCGGGGTTCCCGCTTCCATTGTACGCCCACGTCGAGGGCCCCGAAGGAGCGGATGCTGACCGCCATGGGCGGTGCCGCCGTCGGTGCCGGCGGGTCACGAAGGTGTGGGTCGTCCCCTCTGGGGTCCACACCGAGGGCTCCTCCCAAGAGTTCGTGCTCCACGTCTCCATTCCTCTCCAGTCTTGGATCCGCCTTCCTCCCTTCTTCGCCTCCATCATCCCGCAGGGGGAGCCCCTAGAGCTCTGGCTGCAGCACACCAGCTGCAGCACCCTGGCGACCGAGGCAGAGGTCGCGGTCGTCGCCCCGGGCGAGGTCTACATGACTCGGGGCTGGAGAGAGATCGTCCGGGTTTGCAGGTCAAGGGGCGTATTCGCGATCCACTTGGACTACGATGGTGCTTCGGTGATGCTCTTGAAGGTCTTCGATGCGAGTGGGCGCCGACTGGAGTGCTGCCCCGGTGAAGGTGGCCAGGGCCCTGCTGCGACAAGGTCTGGGCTCGCCAACCGCTCCCTTGGCAGATCCTCAGGCGGTGGAGATGTTGGAGGTTCCAGCGACTCCGGCGAGCCCTTCGCGATTCCGGAGACGAGCGATGACAGCTACGAGCCCCTGAGCCGGCGCCGCTCCTGGAGCAGGGCGGGCTCGTCAGGCCACCACCGACTCTAATCTGGATGGGGTTGGCATCGATGCTTGACGGCCCACTGTTGATGATGGCGTCTTTTGTAGGGATGCGCGTAGTTTGCATCTCTTTAGGATCTGTTCCCTGCGAGGAACCAAAAACGCGCCCCGTGGGGGCTTGTAAGGTGCGTGTGATCCTGTTTTGTTAATATAACCCTTGTCGTAGAATTGCGTGAGTTGCTCATCCCGTCTTATCTCGGTCCTCCCTTTCGAACCTCGCGAGGGCTTGGTGCTCTGCGCCGACAGGTCCTAGTCCCAAGGCGGCTTCAGCCGTCGTTGGTATGCCAGGTCGCGATGCCGTGGTCAAGGCCAGGAGGTGAGCGACCCGGAGTCCGGTAAGAGCCCCTGAGTCGTGATGCTCAGGAGGTCCCCTTTGGCGCCCAAGCAGCCGTCGTTCGGTGAGAAACGGGAGTGGCGTCACTAACAAGGGATAGCATTAGGTGCGGGGATGGTGCCACGGTAGCTGGCGCTTCTGGGTGATGACTTATCTCGAGGATCAGGGGCCGCTCTCTGGTGTGTCGCCGGGTCCGTGCATCGGCAGGCGCGGGGTTGCTCGGCAAGGTCCTCATGTGTCTCTCCCCTCTCGCATTTACTCCCCTTTCTGCTCTACGTCCTCGGGTCCCGGCCCTCGAGCGGGTCTCAGCCGTCGCTGGTATGCCAGGTCACGATGCCGTGGTCAAGGCCAGAGGGTGAGGGCTGGAGAGCCAGTAGGAGCCCTGAGTCGCGATGCTCAGGCACCCCCCATTTAACGTGCAAGCGGTTCGCGCGGACGAGGGCGAAGGAGACACCGCAAGAGCCTCGCCTGACACAGCTCCTTCAGGAGGTCCTGCCGGTCCATCATAGAAAAAGCAAGGGGTTGCCATAACAATTGACGATCAGCCGTTGGTTGCTTCTGAGGGGTAGTGAGGCACCGAAGGCTTGACGAGGTGACGCTATGCGGGGCTGCCGCGGCCAGAGCTCAGCCATCCAGGTTTGTCGGCGTTGCAGGGACGAACCCATGCGCAAGCGTCGTGCCGTTTGGGAGTAGCTCCGTTAGTTGGCGTCAGCTGAGCAGGCAACTAGGTAAAACACATTAGCCGCGAAGGAGTGGATTCGTTCAAATAGGTGCTCGGAATGCGGACATCACTGGGTCAGGCCCGAGCGACTTGGGGGGTCATGCAGCCCGAGGGGCGCCCCCAACAAGGTAAGCTAACAACGCGAAATAAAACGGGGTACACGCCGCATGGACGGACCCACGCGGCCTGGGAATAATGCAGCCCTGGGGGCACTCCCAGCTGGAAATGAAACTTGAAAGATGTCACTTGATGATGCTGAGGACGAAGGGGTGTTGGTGTAGTAGACTCGGTGGGCTGCGGAAGCTGATCCTCATGAGCCCCCAGGCCCAGGGGCCTCGGGAGGCTCCGGAGGCGCTGGCAGCTCCTCATGGACCATCTCCATCTCCGCCAGGGCTGCGAAACGCCTGGCCTCTCGTGCCTCCGTGGTGCCCCTCATGAGGCGCTGGTACGTGCCAGCCGCGCTCGGCAAGCCGTAAGGCATGCGAATGTAGCTGTGGGATGGACCTCCGCATCGCCCCACTCATGAGGGCCAGAGGCACTCCAGGGAGGCGACTCGGTTGAGCCCTGGTACGTCGATGCAGACACGCAGCCCACCATCCTCGCCTGGATGGGGACCACTGCTGGTAGGCGGCGGCCGCCTTTCATGACTCTTGACTCATGTAGCTCCTGAATGGCCTTGCTGACGAACTCCTGAGGGTCTAGATCTCCTTGCCTTGCTCCTTCTTGAGGGAAACGTGCTTCGAAACACGCCTCCGTGTGGTGCCCAAGCGCCTCCCTCGTGACCCTAGCTAGGTCGGTGGCCCTCCAGGGGAGAGCCCCCGAGCCCTACCTGAGGAGGGCACCGGGCACGCTTTCCTATGCGATGGAAGGAGGTTCCCCCTGGGCAGGCACGTGCCCAGAGGGGCCTGCCTCCTGAGGGGCCAGGCCGGACGATGCCTTCTTCTTCTTGGGGGTGGCCTCGGGAAGCCTCCTGCTTCCGCGATCCGAGTCTTCCAGCGATGCGGCCAGAAAGGCTCGTTCCAGGGAACACACCGCATCCTTCTCTTCACAGGGCACCGTGATGACTCCGCCGCTTCCTGGCATCTTGAGGACGTTGTAGACGTGGTGAGTTACGGCCATGAACTTGGCCAGCACTGGGTACCCAAGGATGGCGTTTTACGGCAGGCGAATGTGAGCGACGTCGAAGTCGATGAGCTCGGTGCGGTAGTTGTCGCGTGCCCCGAAGGTGACAGGGAGGCGGACCTGCCCAATCGGGACCGTAGAGCCATCGGCGACATCGGAGAAAGGCTTGGTTGGCTGAAGCTGGCTGGAGGGCACTTGGAGGTTGTTGAATGTTTCCACGGACAGGACGTTCAGCCCTGCCCCGCCATCGATGAGGGTCTTAGTGACCACCACGTTGCTGATAATTGGGGAACAAAGCATCGGGAGGACTCCGGTTGTAGCCGCACACTTAAGCTGATCTGCTGAGCTGAACGCGATGGCGCATGCCGACCACCTGAGAGGGCGCGTGGCTGCGAGCCTGGGGAGGACTGCGTTCACTTCACGGGCGAACTGCTTGAAGATGCGTTGAGAGGCTGGGGCTTGAGCCCCGCCCAGGATGCAGGCGATCGCCCGCGGCTCCTGGAAGCCCCCAGCCTCCTTATCCTGGTGGCAGTCCTCGTTTCTCCTTGGCTGTGGCGGTAGCGGTGGGAGGCCTGCGTTGCCTTGCGGGCGATCCTCGCGAGGCGGGTCTTGCCAGCGATCCTCGCGAGGCGGGTCTTGCCAGCGATCCTCGCGAGGTTGATCGCGCCACCCCTGGCGCGGGCCACGGTCTTCCCAGCGTCCTGCGTTCCTTCCTCCTCCTCGACCGTAGCCCCGGTCGCCGCGGTCAGGACGATGGCCGATCCTTCCTTCTCGCACGGCTCGGAGTTCTTGACATTCATTGGTGTTGTGGGTGCGGAGGTCGTGGTACACACAGTACCGCCTGCCCTTGGGAGGTTCGGGCTGATCTCTGCCCCGCTTGGTGTCTGGTTCTGCCGCGAGCACGGCAGCCCCCTTGCGCTTCACATCCTTGGCCTTGGGCTTCTTCTCTTCTGGGTCTGCGGCAGGCAACACGAGGAGGGAGAGATGCCCTTCCTCAGCCCTGGCGCACTTGTTTGCCAAGTTGAACAGCTCCAAGGAAGTGCATAGGTCTTCATGCATCGCCAGCTCCTCCTTCCTCTTGACGTCGCGCAAGCCGTCGGAGAAGGCCGAGATGATGGCCTCCTCAGTCACCTTGGGAATCTTGAGGCGTGCGTTGTTGAAGCGCTGGATGTACTTCTGCAGGGTCTCCCCGGGTTGTTGCTTGATGCGGCGCATGTCGCTCACGGCGGGTGGCCGGTCCCGAGTGCCTTGGAAGTTGGTGATGAAGCGGGTGCGCATCTCTTCCCAGGAGGAGATTGTGCCTGGAGCCAGGTTCAGGAGCCAGGTGCGGGCCTCGTCCTTGAGTGCCATGGGAAACCAATTAGCCATGACCTTCTTGTCTCCGTTGGCAGCTTCGATGCCCAGCTCGTAGAGCTGGAGGAACTCCGCAGGGTCGGCCGTGCCGTCGTAGCGAGGAGGCAGGTCTGGCTTGAACTTGCCGGGCCACGCGACGCTGCGTAGTTCGGTGGTGAAGGCGTGGCAGCCTGCCGTGGCCACGGGAGGCCTTGGGTGATGGAGAGTTTGGTCTTGCATGTCCCCACGCGCTGCAGCTGAGAGCAGCGCGGGGTCTTGACGCGCGGGAGCAGGAGGATGGTTGCGATGCGCTGGAGCAGGGAGCGCCCGGGCGGCTTCTTGCGGGCGAGGGACTTCTTGGCAGCTCTGTTCTTGCCGCGCTGGCACCTGACGGAGCGGGTTCCGCCCAAGGGCCACGCGCCTTGGAGCCATGGCATCTTCTTGAGGAGGAGGCGGCCGGGGCGCCGCCGGAGCCTCGTCGCCCGCGCGGGGCGGGGTGCGGTGCAGCGGAATGGACGTCGCTGGAGAGCCCCCTGCGGCGCGGACGAGCTCGGCGACGCGGTCGAGCCATTCTTCATAGACGTCGTCGACGGGACGGTAGCGCAGGAGCTTGTTTGCCGCGATGAGTGCAGCCCGAGCCTCCATGGGCGCGCGGAGCACGCGGGACGAAGATCCAGCTGGGGCGAGCGAGGGAGTTACGGTGCGGCCGTCTTGCCGCACGGACGGATGCTGAGACGATGCTTGCTGCTCGTCCCCCGCCGGGCCGGTGGCGGTGTTGACGTCAGGTGACGGGGAACGGCGAGGATGCCCGCTGATAGGGGCCGTCTGGCGACGCGGGAAGCGAGGGCGGCCCGGCACACCGCGCGGGCCTGACGAGCGTCAGACATGGGCGTGATGGTCGAGGAGAACGGGGAGGTGGAAGACGAATTCCGGCGCACCCCTACCTGGCGTGCCAAATGTCGGATTTCGGGTTCCGGCAAACCCTTGAGGTTCGAACACTAGGGTGTGCGCGGAGATTTCGCCTCCTGCCTACCTGCACCCCTCCGCCATGCTAGGATCTAAACTACGGAAAGAACAACACAAGAGACACAGGGTTTATACTGGTTCGGGCCACCATTGTGGTGTAATACCCTACTCCAGTGTGTGGTGTGGTGGATTGCCTCTTGGGCTGATGATGATGAACAATACAAGGAAGAACAGCCTTACGAGGGTCTGTTCTTGGCTGAGGCGATGAACTGCTGGGAGGAGTTCAGTCACCTTTCTCTCTCTCTCTCTCTCTCTCTCTCTCTCTCTCCCTCTGTTTCCAACCGATCAAAGAGACCCCTTGCTATGTGGGTGGTTGGTCCTATTTATAGAGGCCCTGGTCCTCTTCCCAAATATCGAGCGGGAAGGGAGCCAACAATGGCGAGCTAATTTGAAGGGGGACAACAAGTATCAGCTATCCTGACAAAGGTAGTCTTCGTCTGCGCAAAGCTCTGGTGATGACGCCGTCTTGGGCTCCACGATGACCTCTGTGTCGTAGTCCTCCTTGTCTTGGTCTCGTTGCACCGAAATGGAAACCTTTGCCTGATGCCTCGGTACTTCGCGGCTGCGCTTGCCCCCTTTGCACCAAAGAGGAAAGGAGGACGCTGCGCTGGTTGGCACCTGCCTGGCGCCCTGAGTCGTCATGGCTTGCGTCACGGGCACCTTGTGAGGTACCCCGCCTTGATCTCTCCGCCTCCTCGTGAGCCAGCCTGATGAGGCCGTGCCTGAGGAAGCTCCGCGACGTACACCCCGCGAGGCTCGGCCCCTCGCGAGGGTCTTGGGTTTGTGTTGGTGAAGATGGGTCGTGCTGGGCCCCCCTTTGAGCCATGCCGCAGGCCGCAGGCAGGCAAGTCTGGGGACCCCCGTTCCCAGAACGCCAACACCTGCACATTGTTCGATCAGTCAAACAAACGAGGTGTATTCGAACCTCATACACTGGACGCTTCAAGGGGCGGAGGCACAAGGGGCAGTGGAGCAAGGTGAGGTCCATAGAGACCATAGAGAGCTCCATCGTCGGGTCCTGTTCTGTCGGCATGATCTCGCCCTCCTCGTGCACAACCATCTCTTGCTTTAGGGCTGGGGCACTCAAAGCTTTACCGTCACATATTCATACAACTTCAAGGTGCATTAAATCAACACATGCAAGTATCAAAAAGAAAGTCACGGCATGCATGCATGCATTGTAATTAATGCATCGGTAAACACAAATTATTGAAATATATTGAATGCACTGCTTTGATGTGTCGCGTCAACTCGTACAACAATGAGAAGTTTGATTACAACGCCCTCTCCCTCTCCCATGAGTGTGGTGGCTCGCAGAACTAGGAGAAGCTTTCACTACACGCTCTCCCTCCCGCACGCGGTGGACATGCAGGTGTCAGATGGCTGGAAGCATACTGTAGTACTCCACTGCAGTAGTACCATCATTGTTCGACTTCCTGAAGAGGCGAAGAGCCGAGCGCAATCCGGATGCTTGTGTGGCGGTTTCATGTGTAGAGTAGTCTAGGATAGCATGTACCGTGCCTCTAAGCTTAAAATCGTTGGGGTCGGCTCCATGCTATGAGGCCATCTCGAAGCATTTTTCTGATTAAAATAATCTTCTGGCCCTACCTGTCATCCTGGTGATTGTAGTTTGCACGCTCATCTGGTCAAGACAAGAATGTATATTTTAATTTGTGGTGGGGTAAATGTTACAGGTTGCAGCAAATATATTGTACATTGCGGGTCTTTTAGCCAAGTTTAGAGGAAAGCATTTGGGGCCAGTGCTATGATGTATCACGTCAACTCGTACAATGAGGAGAAGCTTGATTTTACTACTACACGCCTTCTCCCTCGCCCATGCGCACAGTGGCTCGCAGATGAGGACATGCTTTTGCTTACTACAACAAGCTATCCCGCTCGCATGCGGTGGACGGACATGCAACAGTTGATTCGATATTGTAGAAGTAGTAACATCATTGTTCGTCTTCTCAAAGAGGCAAAGAGCCAAGCACAACCCGAACGTGGTAGTTGTGAATGCTTGTGTGGCAGTCTTTGTGTAGGGGTGGGGTGGGGTGCGGAGCCTTGGAGCACGCATATAGCCAGGCTCTTGCATGAGACAAAATCGCTATGTAAGCAGGCTATAAGCCCACTATTGTAGTACTTGCTAGTATAGCCCTGTAAACCGGAAAGGAGTATTTGCCTTTCTAGATATTTCAACAAGTGACTACACCCTAAATGAGTATATATGGAGCAAAAAGAGTGAATCTACACCGTAAATCAATACATAGTTCTCTCGTTTTCCTCTCCGCCTTGGTCGCGGTGCACAATATTGAGTATACTACTACTGACTAGTCTCTTTTTGACACGCATTCACGTTGATACAGTTTGAATGCCAACGACGCAGAGGGTAGCGGTTCCCGAAACATTGAATGGTCAATGATGCCTCCGCATTCAATTAGCATGCAGAGGTAGGAGTAAGTAATTGGAGAAGCAGAATGGAGCCAGCACGATGTGAATGCAACGCCGTTTGGACTCTCAGATAAAGGCACCCCACCACTCCAATCCATCTACTCCTAGTCTCTACGCAACACTGCCCACTCCAATTCAAGACTAAGACCAAGTGAACAGATGCCACAAGCACCCATGGCGTCAATGGATGCGTGCGGCAGTCGGCTGTGCCAGGTCGTCCAAGACGCTGACCTGCGGCCCCGCACCATGCAGCGTATCCAGACGGTGCTGGCGACCGCCAGCGTCATAGCCCTCATCGACGCCGGCTTTGCCTCTCGCATGTGCCAGATGATGGTCGACTCCATCCGCAGGTTCACCGCCGTCAAGAAGCGTGCAGATGACCTTGTCGTACTGCTCCAGCCCGCGCGCCCGGGCTCCTCGTTGCCTGCCACCCTCATCGGCCTCGAAGGTGACGAACTCTTTGAAGCACTGGTGGCCCTGCAGCTTCCGAAGGTCGCGATGAAGAATGTGCACCTCGAGGCCGCGCTCGCCGCGCAGTGCCTCGCCATGCAAGAAACCGTCGACCTGCACATCCACGTCTACGAGGAAATCGTCTACATAGGCCACTACAAGGTCGGCAAGGACGGAAAGACGTTGGCCTTCTTCCAGCGGCTGGAATCTTTGGACGCCATTGTTCAAAAGCACGTCGAACTGGCCACGAAAGCCGCTGCTACTTAGCCACCGTTCGGTGGGTCGGCGCCCTGAGTCGAGAAGGTGGACGTCGTCGATGGATGCATCTTTCTTATTGCCTCCTGTAACCAGCACTGCATCGCCTCGTGGCCTTAATGTTTTATTAGTAGTATATGGTATTTATATTCCAGTCATAACGTTTTGACTGTGAGGTGGGGACGCAGTTGAGCAAACCGACCATCGGAAAATCCCCACCCCACCCACCGCGCGCCTACTGAGTTTAGAATTAGAAGAGAGAAATGAGGGAGAAGAGCTAGCTGTTGTTAGTAATTTCAAAAAATTTCCTACGCACACGCAAGATCATGGTGATGCATAGCAACGAGAGGGGAGAGTGTTGTCCACGTACCCTCGTAGACCGAAAGGGAAAGCGTTAGCACAACGCGGTTGATGTAGTCGTACGTCTTCACGATCCAACTAATCAAGTACCGAACGTACGACACCTCCCAGTTCAGCACACGTTCAGCCCGATAACGTCCCTCGAACTCCGATCCAGCCGAGTGTTGAGGGAGAGTTTTGTCAGCACGACGGCGTGGTGACGATGTTGATGTTCTACCGACGCAGGGCTTCGCCTAAGCACCGCTACAGTATTATCGAGTTGGACTATGGTGGAGGGGGGCACCGCACACGGCTAAGAGACGATCAACTAGATCAACTTGTGTTGTCTAGAGGTGCCCCACTGCCCCTGTATATAAAGGAGCAAGGGGAGAGGTGGCCGGCCTAGGAATAGGGCGCGCCAAGGGGGGAGTCCTACTCCCACCGGGAGTAGGACTCCTCCTTCCCTTGTTGGAGTAGGAGAGAAGGAAAGAGGGGGAGAGGAACAAGGAAAAGTGGGCTGCACCCCTTGTCCAATTCGGACCAGAGGGGGGGGGGCGCCTCCTTCCTTTTGGCCTCTCTCCTCTATTCCCGTATGGCCCAATAAGGGCCATATACTCCCTGGCGAATTCCCGTAACTCTCCAGTACTCCGAAAAATAACTGAATCACTCAGAACCTTTCCGATGTCCGAATATAGTCGTCCAATATATCGATCTTTACATCTCGACCATCTCGAGACTCCTCATCATGTCCCCGATCTCATCTGGGACCCCGAACTCCTTTGGTACATCAAAACTCATAAACTCATAATATAACTATCAACGAAACCTTAAGCGTGCGGACCCTACGGGTTCGAGAGCAATGTAGACATGACCGAGACACGTTTCCGGTCAATAACCAATAGCGGAACCTGGATGCTCATATTGGTCCCACATATTCTACGAAGATCTTTATCAATCAGACCGCATAACAACATACGTTGTTCCCTTTTTCATCGGTATGTTACTTGCCCGAGATTTGATCGTCGGTATCTCAATACCTCATTCAAGCTCGTTACCGGCAAGTCTCTTTACTCGTTCCGTAATACATCATCCCGCAACTAACTCATTAGTTGCAATGCTTGCAAGGCTTAAGTGATGTGCATTACTAAGAGGGCCTAGAGATACCTCTCCGACAGTCGGAGTGACAAATCCTAATCTCGAAATACGCCAACCCAACAAGTACCTTCGGAGACACCTGTAGAGCACCTTTATAATCACCTAGTTACGTTGTGACGTTTGGTAGCACACAAAGTGTTCCTCCGGTAAACGGGAGTTGCATAATCTCATAGTCATAGGAACTTGTATAAGTTATGAAGAAAGGAATAGCAACAAACTAAACGATCAAGTGCTATGCTAACGGAATGGGTCAAGTCAATCACATCATTCTCCTAATGATGTGATCCCGTTAATCGACAACTCATGTCTATGGTTAGGAAACATAACCATCTTTGATCAATGAGCTAGTCAAGTAGAGGCATACTAGTGACATACTGTTTGTCTATGTATTCACACATGTATTATGTTTCCGGTTAATACAATTCTAGCATGAATAATAAACATTTATCATGATATAAGGAAATAAATAATAACTTTATTATTGCCTCTAGGGCATATTTCCTTCAGCTGTAGCATGGACGCTATTGTCAGATGGGACTCGTGTTGATAGAATAGGAGTACTGAGCACTCGTACATCTTTTCTAGGGAAAAAGTAGCCGTACATCTAGTACCACTAGTTGGGTTCGTGCGACCTATACCTGTCATCACTTTAGGTCTCCTTTTCGAACCGTAGCTACGCATCATAGTAAATATTTTTTCACGCATTTATCCTCCTATATGTACTCCCAGGCTATTTCCATGTGCTCCCTTTCGCCGACATGTGGGACATATAGCATCTGGGTCATAGTGCATGCATGACTCGGAGCATATGCAACCATGCCGGGGTACTTTACATTTCAGACCTCATGAATTACATGCAAACCCCCCATAGAAGAATAAATAAATAAATGAATTACTACATGAAACCAGAGCACGTTCATTAAATTTTGGACATAACACGTTTATAAAAAATGACTGGACCTAAACCAGTCTAAGGGCCTCTTTAATTTGCAGGATACTAAAAACACAGGAATGCGGAAAGTATGATGGTGATGAACTGAGACGAGGAGAACTCTAACTCAGTTAGAGTTTAGAGTTAGATTCTAACCCTGAACTAACTCTGAACTAACTCTAACCAAAGAGGTGTTTGGATGACAGGGTTAGATTGACAATAAATGCTCTTTCTCAATCATTTGACTACTTTGGACCCTATTTCCTGCCAGATTCGGTGTGGTCGGCTCTTGTCTGGCCTCCTCCCGCTCATAATTGACATAAACGAACCATCTTTACAAATCAAGCATGCACAACATGATAAAATTTATTTTGTCCATACAAATGAGATATCCCACTTAAACATACAAGTCGTCAATCAAGCTTCACAAAACAAAATTACACTCCATGAAACAAAGCATGAGCTAATTCATCACGGAAGTCATTCACGATAGGGAGGGAGCCCAGAGCCCTTCACGCGCCCAGGGATGAGCTCGTCGTCGTCGCTCTGGAGGAAGGCTCTGTAGAACCCAAGCCCCGGGAACCCCTCCGACGCCGGTGCTTGCGAGTTGAGGTCGAGACCGGCATGGGTAGTAGGGCCGCTTGCCGACGACTGCGAACCGAATCTTTGGGCCTCTAGAAATAATGCAAGCCTGAAACTGAAATACCTAGAAAGCTGAACTAAATCTTTGGGCCTCTAGAAATAATGCAAGCGTGAAACTGAAATACCTAGAAAGGTGAACTGAATCTTTGGGCCTCTAGAAAGATTTGTTACCTCCTCAAGCAGCATCAAACAATTCCATGCGTGCACCACAAATCTATACCAAGATTAATCAGGATCTACTTTTCCAAATCAAAATTAGCACTAGAGAGAGCAAGATCAATGATATGGTTGTGAGACAGAGAAGGAACGAACAAACACACCCTCTCCTGACATCCCTGGTAGATGCGCCACCGGCGCACACGGCAGTGGGAGAAAAATGACCCCTGAAGGGGGAGCAGGGCGAGCTTCGGAGGCCATAGGGAGAGGGCGGCCGGAGGAGGGAATCGGAGGCCGGAGGGACAGGGCGAGCGGGGAGCGGCGCTTGGGCGGGCGACACGATGGGGAATAGAGAGGATTCGTGCGAGGGGGGGGGGGGGGTCGGAGGGAGCGATCTAGTGCGGCAGGGGAGATTTTTTTAGTTCTCTTTTACTGGGCCCAAGGAGAACTAACCCAATTAGAACCTCTCCACTGGGCTAATTTTATTAGATGGGTTAGAGCAAACTAGCACAAGCTAACCCCTCCTGTTTGGATACTTTGAGGCTATTTCAACCCAAACTAGCTCTAACTCTGGGATCCAAACAAGGAGGACTAGTACTGTACATGCTACAGACTGGACTGTAGAAAATTGTTTTTTATGGCCATATCACCACATTGTTTTCTACTTCTGGTTCACTTGGTTGCCGTGGTTCGCACTGCTATTTCACTCAGGGATCCAAACAAAGAGGAGTATGGCCTATCTCATGCATGCTGGTTCACTGGGCTGTCGTGGTTCGCACTCCTCCGACGTGAGTAGTAGTACTAGTATATACACTACATATACCGCATGATTCTTTGCTCCTTCTTACGTGCTTCATCGACATGTGGGAGAGCCATCATCCGGGTCGACGTGTCATGCACCAGATTAGAGTGGGGAATGGAAGGGGGCATCACCCCGGTCGTAGCGCCAGTAATTCATGACTATAGTGAGTAGTCATATCACAAGTCTTTCCAGCAGTAATGCGCCATCAAATCGCATAGCCCAACCTTTCCAGTAGTAAGTAAGTTGAATCCTCTACTCCCCAACCCTCCTCGCCTCTCTGTCAAACCGCCTACACGAAAACTGCCGCGCGTATTGCCCGGAAAAAGCCCTGCTCTCAACTTTTAACTAGGCAAAAATAGTTCAAGCTTGTTCGTTCGATATAAATACTAGTACTGTATGTTTATTCACCCATGGGGTTGTTCAATAAATGGAAGGCCGGGGAGCACAAGCGAACAATACTACTACTAGTAAGTAGGAGTCGTACATTTAGTCACGTTAAATAGAGAGTTTCTTTTCTTTAATGCCACATACACAAATTGAAATGCTTGTTGTGGAGAGAAAAAGATAATCACTCCACTATATATGTAGGCAGGGGCCTGAACGCTTGCTTTACTAGGGTTGCTCTCTTCATTCTCTCATCCTCTCCAGATCTAAACAAGACAAAAGTAGTGACATTTTCTCTCTGCTCACCGCTGGTCACAGATCCGGCCGGATCCCTTCGGCCGGTGTGTGTAGAGGACTAGGTGCATCGTTCACGCGGTTATCATCGGCGAGGGAGGAAACCAACAGCTGCCGACGGGGCCCGATCCTCTGCCCGTGTCGTTCTCTCTGACACAGGGCCGACTCGGGAGGTCCTCTGACCCTTCTTCCTCCTTGTCGTATTATGCGCAGATCCGACCTGCCGCCGCCGACATCCCGACGACCCTCAGGTATAAGTTCTTCGAAAGCGGCCTTGCTCTCTAGCCCCAGCTCCCCACGTGTCTGCATGTGCATCCTCTTCTACTTCCATCAGCTCTTCCAAAGCCACCTAAATTTTTAGTATTATTAGAAGTAAAGCTACTTCATGCATTCGAATCTAGGACTTGGTTCAAACAACGAAGAAAGGGGGGAAAGTCGTAGCATGAATCTAGGACTTCATTCAAAGAGGAAATAACAGGGGGAAAGTAGTGGAGACCGGATACCCAATCGGTATCTTGGTTGAAAAGGGAAATAATGGGAAAATGCAGTACAAACTGGATAAGGAACAAATCTATTATTGGTTGAAAAAAGGATAGAAAGTGGCGGCTGGTGGACAAGTCAATAGAGTATGTCGGGGATTAGATTTGCTGCCCTCACATAGCAAAAGGTTTCCAGGATTAGATTTGCTGCCCTCACATAGTAAAAGGTCTCTAGGATTAGATTTGCTGCTCTCACAGAGCATAAACAAAGCCCGACATCACCACTTTATGCCTCCTTGTAGGTACATTGTGCTGATGCGTCCATTGTCGCATGTCCTTATACCAACTTTTTGTTGTTGTTAATGTAAGGGCGCATGTAAAATGAAGCGATCACACTGTTACCTTAAGGACATGTCTAACCAGTGTTATTGTTAATATAATGGCTCCAGTGATATGATGCAATTAAACTATGTTACAAATGCTACTCCTGCTGTTTCCCCCAGTATGATAAGTAAGTTGCTTTTTTACGTTGTTGAGTATCCTGGTGTCCCCACGGTCCCATGCCCTTAAACCAACTCTTTAGCTGCTGTTGATTTACTATATCTAGTAAACAAGCAATACCACCATTAAAGTAATCCCATATTTGACGAATGTCATTGTTGATCGTAATGCTTCCGGTAACATGAAGCATTGCTGACATTTAAAAAAATCTACTATCCTTGCATGATTGCCATGAACATAATTAAGATGCTTCTTTTCATTTCGTGTATGTTTTGTACCTTCTTATTGACCAGCAACTGTTTACTCTCTATCTTTTTGTGCGGATAGGGATATCCATTTCACCTTGTTGCTATTATGACCTTTTGGTGAACTGCACAAAACACTTTTTTTTGGAATGAGTGTCTTGTGCAGTTCAACTAAAATGTTACGTGGGCAACATCTCTCAATTTTGGTGGTAACTGCACAAAATGGTGATTGGAGTTTCCAAAATCTCCGTCAAATTCTACTGGTAAACTCGTACAACATTTTATTAGCCTTTGCAAGATGAGCCGTCACTGTCACCACAATGGCACTTTATTTTAGTGGAACTGCACAAAAGGATAAGCAAATTATAGTAGCACCATACATGAGCAGAATAGCCAAACTTAATGTTGCTCAATTTTTGTGCAACTACTAAAGAAGAACTTGCCAGCTCACGAGAGCAAGTACTTCTTGCTAGCTGAATGATGCAATCTTTGCTTCATTTCAGGTGAACTGCATCAAAAGTCGCATGAATTGAATCATCGAGTGGAGCTGCAGGTTGAGTACAAGGAGTGCCACTATTATAGAAATCATGCTCTTTCTTATCTGCGATGTGCAAACAGGAATACTCAACTATAGATGTTGTGATGGTCAAGAGCATTCGCCAAGTTCTTGGCTTGTATGACACGACTAGCCAAGATGGATTTAATCCTGATATTCACTTTATCAAAAGGCTCTAATGGGTTGGTTCTGAATCTTGCAAGATGGGAATCAATGAGATGTGTAGGCATCTTTATTGTACTTATTATTTGAATCTTATTTGTTGGTTCTGAATCTTGCAAGCTGGGAATCAATGAGATGTGTAGGCATCTTTGTTGTACTTATTATTTGAATCTTATTTGTTGGTTTTGAATCTTGGAAGCTGGGAAACACGGCATGATGATGCAGAGGACAACAACCATAACAAACGGTTCAAACTTAGTAGTATTATCTGTGTGAAAGTGCGACAAATGTGCTAATCGTGTGCGTCCTGAGAGTAATAATTCTAATTGTTGTGCATGTGATCCTGTGGCACTGATAGAATGAGCCAATGCATTGCTTATTTTAAGGATAAATTTCTATTAAAGAATTAATTTTTAAGTAAAGTGACCACTAACACTTGTTATTACAGTACTAATACAGACCCGCTCGTGAATCGACGTGTGGCCGGAATAGGTTTCTTAATGGAGGCGTTTGAATGAGCCAACGGTGCATGTTCTGTCGGGCGTGCAACGGGCGAGGGAGGGGTAGTAACTCTTGTCGCCTGTACACACTCAGTTTACTGTTGAATCCAGTTCCCCAAGAGCTAAAAAATGAAGAGATGTCGCCGCCTACCCACTCGTTCACTTGAAGAGACTCTAATGGCGATCCGAGGGGTGAGCCTGCTGGATATGGACTTAAACAAGGAGTTCACCTTTGAGTTTGCCGTTCAATCCCATGGATGCACCAAGTTGACTGTCATGTACACCAACGATCCGGACTCAGTGAGGCTCTGCCTCGCCGAGTTCAAGCAGTACCTACATAACGAGAACGGACAAGGTCGCAGGACTAGACCTTGTGCCCGTCCATTCGTCTCCTCACAAGGACCAGCGGATCGCTATCGCCTAGGTATGTGTGTGGGCCGAGGTTCTCATCTACCACTGTTGTAGGGCCATCAGAGGTTCTGGAGCATTCGCCCGTTTCATCCGCAGCGCCGGCTGCACCTTCGCTACGGTGAAGAGAAGGAAGAATGCGATGATTCGACCATCTGGTGCAACAAGCTTATCGACATCCAGAAGCAATACAAGATCATCGGCAGCGGACATGAGAAGGACTCTGTGGTTGACCTCGCCGACACCATCATCGACCACTGCTACGCTAACATGAAAGAACACAACGATACCAAGGGCCTGAACACGTGGGAGGTACCTCTGAATCTAGCCTACATAACCTACGCAGCCAAGGACGCATACACATGCTACGACATGTACAGGCGGATCTTGGACATGAGGGCGTGTCTGGTTCCCATAAACGACGAGTACACAGACAGCCGCAGCGTCATGATCAAGCGTTCCAGGAAGGTCTAGATGTTGTACTTTATCTGTTTAAGCACCTTTATCATCTGAGTGTTTCATGCATCGGCCTATGTGTCGTAACTATCTGTTTTGTCTGAAACATTTCTTCTAAGAACCCATTAACCAGTTTGCTTTTTTAGTGGCTATTTTCTTATGTATGTAACTAGTTCACTCAGTTGTCGTGCTTTGAATCTCCTTCCTCCCGACATATTCCCCTTCTCAGGTGGACCCAGCAGGTCTCGTACACAGACATATGGGACCAACCACCTATCCATTTGTATTTTTTATTTTGTTCAATCTTTCGTCCTCTTCGATACAACGGCTGGCAGCGCCACCGCGCATGCCTCGGTGACCCATCATAGCCTATGGCGTTGGCCATGCCATCCCTATACTCCCAGACATTGTCCGGCGGCGGCAGCTCCACCGGCCCACCCTGCACCCGAACAAGTCAACCCTCGTACTCCCCTCCACCTGCGTCTTCCCCCGCTCTGGTTCGTTCGGTCTGAGGTCTCGACATCGTCCTCCGCCTTGGTGCTCTCGCTGCAGCGTTGTTCCCAACATGGTCAGCAAAACAAGAGGAATGAGGAGACGACTGTTTGTCGAGAGGCTGACAGTCCCAGGCCCACCAGGTCCATGGCCTAGGTTTTGTTGTTTAACATGGGCAACCCACGACATGTTTCAACTTTTTTTGGATCCAGCAGGTATCAAGCGGCCTATGGGCCTCCCAGCCTAGCTTGTCTATAACATCATCATCCTAAGATATGTTTGTTTTTTCAAGATGGCACACAACTCAGTTCTATTTTTCTATAAGGCAAAACTGAACCTATGGTTTCCCTTCTATAATTATATATTTATATTATTTTATTACACACACACACATATATATAATAGACACAACATAAGGTTATTAAACCTATCGTTCATCCAACCATTTTATTGACCTTCCCACTTCCTTTATTTTTTGTTTTCATTCATCCTATATCTGATTTTCTCCCACTTTCTTTTTCAATGTAATTTGAGTTTTCTCCTAGTACTTTTCCCTAGAACCAACTCAACTGTCACACGTCTAGCCTAAAAAATAATAATACCCCATATCCTATTAACTCATTAAATTAAAATGATATTTTATTTCATAAATCGGAAGTTCTTACAAAATAATAATAATTTTTTATATATAACTTGGCAAGTTAACTCCTAGTGATTGCGTACATAAGCTTGCAAAGATTTTACTGACCAATGCAGTAATAGACGTGCAATCATGTGTTTATGTTTTTATAACATTTCTCCATCCAGCCCAACATGGTATTTTCACCCAGCCAAGCAAGTTCATGGAGTTTAAGAAAAATGCAAATGGGCTTTAAATTCTACCATAATATATAAACGGGCTGCATAGATGCTACATCATTGTTTCACCCAGCCCACCAAATGGACTAAAAAACCAAATGGACTGGCTGACATGTGGGCCAGTAGGTCGAAGCCTAAGCACTTTCACAAAAAATAAAAATACAAAGGTCAAAGCCTAAGCAAGGCGTTGGATTTACATCCAACGGCTGGCATTCTTCTTCAATCTCTAGTCTTCTTCCCCCAGCGCTGCTGGGACCGCCTGCTCCAGCCTCTGGCGTCCATCGGCATTGTTTTGCGTGCCTCACAGCAAAATGCTACCTCGCCGACGGCCAGGCCATCCCTCCACTCCTCCGTACCTCGTGTTATTCTCTGCTGAGTGTATGCCCACCCCGCACCCAAACCAGTCAAGTTTCCCACTCCTCTTCGTCTGCGACTCCATTGCTGCGGCTTCCCATCTCCGGGGCGTTCCAGTCCGGGGCCTCACCGTCATCCACCGGCTTGGTGGGAGTGTGGTCAACATGGTCAACAAACGAGGGTCATCAGAAGATGACTGTACGTGGAGAGGCTGACAGTGGGGACACACCACGCCCATGGAAGCATGCATGCAACTGCATCCTTTTTACACTAAAAATAATGTTTTCTCCCCCTGACAGCTGGGACCGACTAGCTACATCTTCGCATGCAAGGAAGTGCGTCCCTATTACGGGCAAAAAATGATTCTTCCCCCTGACAGCCGGGACCCACCAGCTATATCTTCGCACGCAAGGAAGTGCGTCCTTATCCTCCTTGATAGCTGGGACCCACCTGGTCGAAGCGTACGTAGTGTTGTCTGTCTACATACTTATCGATCGGTCTGTCTGCCATGATAAACCGTGGCCGAGTAAGGAGTGGTAGCAGTTCAGGCAGTCCAGTCAAAACCATGTACACGTACATACAACAAGATGCCAAAAAATACGGCCACATACGTACATACGGGCGGGGTCTCGAACGCGTACTCGCGCATACGTATGGCCAGGGCTCGTGTACATGGAGAGGCCACTAGCGGCAGCAACAGCGTCCTGTTCATCGGAAGCCAATCGGCTGGGCCAGAATGGAGAAACTACGTCGTGTTCATGGGGAGGAAACAGAATGCGTCGTGTTCATTGGGAGGCAACAGAATACGTCGTGTTCATCGGGAGCCAACCGGCTTGGACGGAATTGCCGATCAGAATGAGGCCTGGCGTACCGCAGAATGGAGGAAACAACCTTGTGTTCGACCGCCTATGGTTGAAACAGGATCCTATTCACCGGGAGGGGTGTGGTGTACCGCAAAACAGAGGAAACGGACTTCTCTTCGACCTCCTATGATCGAAACGGGGTCCTGTTGATCGGGAGGGGTGTGGCGTACCGCAAAACGGAGGAACCGAACTTGTGTTGGAGCGCTACGGTCAAAATGGGGGTCCTGTTCATCGGGAGGGGTGTGGCGTACCGCAAAACGGGACTCACGGGCTACTGTTCATCTCCACCGTCGACCTCCTCCAGCCTCCATGGGCTACTGTTCATCCATCGTCGACCTCCTCCAGCCTCCACCTGCGACTGTTCCTCCACGGGCTCCTATTCATCCATCCTCCACCGCTCCTCCACCGGCTACTGTTCAACCAGCCCTCTCCACGGGGTCCTATTCAACCACCCTCCACGGGCTACTGTTCATCCAACCCTCGACCGACTACTATTCAACCAACCCTCCATGGGGCCGTCCTGTTCATCCAGCCCTCCACGGGGTCCTGTTCATCCACCCCCAACCAGCTCGATCGATTGGGGGTCCTATTCATCCAGCCCTCCAGAGGGTCCTGTTCATCCACCCCCAACCAACTCGATCGATCGGGGTCCTGTTCATCTAGCAGCAACGACCTCTACCACCACGGGGTCCTGATCATCCAACCCCCCAACAACGCTCACTGTTCATCAAGAGGCAGCAGGTTCGATCGGCTTCAATTAGTAGCATTAGCGAAGGAATCGCTTGATCAGGTTTAGTTAGCAGCCATTGATCGATAGATCGCTCGGGTTCAGCAACACGTAGCCTGCAGTGCAATCGCTCAGGTTCGGTTAGAGCCCAACGCCTCGCACTCACGCGTGTACGTGTACAAGAGAAACATGCATCGCTCGGTCCCCGACCACTCACCGTAACTGGGAACTCCCCGATATTTTCCTCGCCCTCGCTTCTACCATGGTTTTTCCGTCATGGATGACCAAAGAATGTCATGCAGGTGCGTCTCCGGCCCACCCAGGATGAAAAGCCCATTTTTTGTCATGGAAGTAGGAGCCCACCACATCTATGATGATACCGGGTTTTGTCACAATTATCGTCATAGAAGTGTCATAAGCATTACAGGAAAAAAATTCGTTCGGCCCAAAATGTCACGGATGTGTCCTTTTTGTAGTGTTGATGTGCATGAATTGTTATTTTATGACATGCCGGTGCATAGGAAGAGAGTTAGACTTCATCATTGCATGATATATTTTGCTTCGTGCTCACTACTAAATTATTAATCATTGTTAATTAAAATTGTCTTTAATATATACCTTGGGATCCGGGTGGATCCATTACTTGAGCACTTCATGCCTAGCTTAATGGCTTTAAGGAAATCGCAGCCAGGGAGACAACTTGGAAGTTTTCGAGAGTCATTTATTTCTATTGAGTGCTTTTATAAAGTTTAAAGACAAAAATATATAGAGGGGATCCAAAAAACTTTTTAAAAAAGAGAAGCGATTGAAAGGTGATGCATTGGAGAAGTGAGGGTCGACCTTGAACACTTGTGTTCATGCTCATGGAAACAATGTAGAATTTTTCATGAAATTTCTCATAAAAATAATTATCCCCTTGTACAAATCCATTGTATTATAAAAATAATGTGCCAAGATTTGCATTTAGGATGATTAGATTGCTTGTTGGTATGTGCGGTGTAAAAATAGAAACTTTGGTTGTAGTGCGTGAATTTTCATTTTTTACTGGAGCGTCAAAAGTTTCTGAAATTTCTACAAAGTATTAATATAGTTTTTTTATTTTTTTCCTAATTTTTTAGATTTTTTGGAGTTATAGAAGTATGTTGAATGTTTAGATTTCTACAGACTGTCCTATTTAAGACATATTCTGTTTTTGATGCATTGTTTTGATGAAACTATTGATTCTATCAGTAGTATAAGCCATGGAGAAGTAATAATATAGTAGATACAATGCAAAAAAATATGAATGGGTTTGCGACAGTACTTAGAGTAGTGATTTGCATTATTATGCTAACGGATCTTACCGAGCTTTCTGTTAAGTTTTGTGTGGATGAAGTGTTCAAAGATCGAGGAGGTCTCGATATGACGAGAAGGAGGAGAGGCAAGAGTTCAAGCTTGGGGATGCCCAAGGCACCCCAAGTAAATATCCAAGGAGACTCAAGTGTCTAAGCTTGGGGATGCCCTGGAATGCATCCCATCTTTGTTCAACAAGTATCGGTATGTTTTCGTTTTCGTTTCGTTCATGTGATATGTGTAAATCTTAGAACGTCTTTTGTCTTCAGTTTTCATTTTTCTTTTATGCACCATGTTGGTATGAGATAGTCCATGGTTGATTTATGGAATGCTCATGGCACTTCACTTATATGTTTTGAGTATGGCTTTATAGAATGCTTCATGTGCTTCACTTATATCATTTGAAGTTTGGATTGCCTGTTTCTCTTCACATGGAAAACCGTAGTTTGTAGAATGCTCTTTTGCTTCACTTATATTTATCAAAGCATGGCCTTTTGTAGAAGCATTAAAACTCTCATCCTTCACTTATACCTATTTAGAGAGTCAACAGGGATTGGTCAATTGCATGGTTAGTTATAAAATCCTACATAAAACTTGTGGATCACTGAATATGATATGTTTGATTCCTTGTAATGGTTTTCTGATATAAAGATGGAATATGTGGGAGGAACTAGTGGATGATTGTGTTTAGTAAGATATTGGTGTTAAGGTTTCTGATTCCCGAAGCATGCACGTATAGTCTCCCATTATGATATGAAATTGGAGCATGATTTATTATTGATTGTCTTCCTTTGTGTGGAGGTCGGGGGCGCGCGATGGTTAACTCCTACCAACCTCCCCACTAGGAGCATGCGTAGTAGTACTTTGCTTCGAGGGCCAATAAACTTTTGCAATAAGTATATGAGTTCTTTATGACTAATGTCGGTCCATGGATCATATGCACTCTCACCTATCCACAATTTGCTAGCCTCTACGGTACCGCGCATTGCCCTTTCTCACCTCGAGAAGTGGTGCAAACTTCGCCGGTGCATCCAAACCCCGTGCTATGATACGCTCTATCACACATAAGCCTTATTATATCTTCGTTAAAACAGCCACCATACCTATCTATTATGGCATTTCCATAGCCATTCTGAAATATATTGCCATGCAACTTCCACCGCTTCCATTTTGATGGCTTGAGCATTCATTGTCATATTCCTTTGCATGATCATATAGCTGACATATTATTTGTGGCTCAGCCACTGTTCATCATTTTTATACATGTTACGCTAGATCATTGCACATGCATCCTGGTACACTGCCAGAGGCATTCATATAGATTCATACTTTGTTCTAGGTATCGAGTTGTAATACTGAGTTGTAAGTAAATAGAAGTGTGATGATTATCATTATTCATTATTAGAGCATGTCCCAGTGAGGAAAGGATGATGGAGACTATGATTCCCCCACAAGTTGGGAAGAGACTCCGGACTAAAAAAATAAGAAAAAAAGAAGAAGAAAAAGAAAAAAGTGAGGCCAAAAAGAACCCAAGAAAAAGAAAGCAAAAAATGAGAGAAGAAGAGAGAAGGGGCATGCAAATACCACACTTATGCTTCAAAGTAGCACCATGTTTTTCATATAGAGATTCTCTTATGTTGTCACTTTCATATACTAGTGGGAATTTTTCATATAGAGTTAGATGCACACCCACTTGAATTTCATGTTGAGCTTACATACACTTATAGCTCTTAGTGCATTTGTTGCATGGCAATCCCTACTCCTCACATTGATACGAATTGATGGGCATCTCCCTAGCCCGTTGATTAGCCACGTCGATGTAAGACTTTCTTACTTTTTTTCTTCTCTATATTTACCCCTATCAGCATACTCTATTCCACCTATAGTGCTATATCCATGGCTTGCGCTCATGTATTGTGTGGGAGTTGAAAAAGCTGAAGTGCGTTAAAAAGTATGAACCAATTTCTTGGCTGACAGCGGAGTAGTTCATGATAAATGTTTTGTGTTAAGAAGATAGAGGATGGCAAGACTATATGATTTTGTAGGGATAGCATTCTTTAGCATTGATATTTTGAAAGACATGGTTGTTTGTTGGGATGCTTGAGTATTGATGTCTTTATGTTAAATTATAGACTACTGCTTTGAATCATTCATGTCTTAATATTCATGCCATGATTAGATATATGATCAATATTATGCTAGGTAGCATTTGAAAGGATCGAGATGGACCTAGAGGGGGTGAATAGGTATAATTACAAAATTTTAATTGTTACTTAAGAAATTTTAGGCAATAATGCGGAATATGAAAGTGAGCCTAACAATTGCAAGTAAGATGCTAAGAACTAAGCAAGGTAAGCAAGAAACACAAGTATGTGAGTAAGCAAGCACAATATGATATAAGTAAAGACTAAGAGACAAGTAACCACAAGTAGGGAGTTAGGGTTAGGAATAACCGCAACTCCGAGAGACGAGGATGTATCCCGATGTTCACTTCCTTGGAAGGAAGCTACATGATACGTCTCCAACGTATCTATAATTTTTTATTGTTCCATGCTATTATATTATCATTCTTGGATGTTTTACAATCGTTTTATAGCAACTTTACATCATTTTTTGGGACTAACCTATTGACATAGTGCCCAGTGCTAGTTGTTGTTTTTTGCTTGTTTTTTACTTCATAGAAAATCAATACCAAACGTAGTCCAAACGCATCGAAATTTTTTGGTGATTTTTTCTGGACCAGAAGACACCTGTTGGGCCAAGAAAGTACCTGAGGGGAGCTCCGAGCGGAGCACAACCCACCAGGGCGCGCCCGGGGGCCCAGGCGCACCCAGGTGGGTTGTGCCCACCTCGGTGGCCTCCCGCACCGCCACTTTTCTCTATAGATACCCCAATATTCCAGAAACCCTAGGGGAGTCGACAAAAATCAATTCCTGCTGCCGCAAGTTCCAGAAACCACAGATCCAATCTAGACACCATCACGGAGGGGTTCATCATCCTCATTGGTGCCTATCCGATGATGCGTGAGTAGTTCATTGTAGACCTACGGGTCCATATTTAGTAGCTAGATGGCTTCCACTCTCTCTTTTGATTCTGAATACAATGGTCTCTTGGAGATCTATTTGATGTAACTCTTTCTGTGGTGTGTTTGTTGGGATCCGATGAACTTTGAGTTTATGATCAGATCTATGTTTTTATCCATGAAAGTTATTTGGGTCTTTTGACTTCTTATATGCATGATTACTTATAGCCTCGTATTTCTTCTTCGAATCTTTGGTTTAGTTAGGCCAACTAGATCGATTTTTCTTGCCATGGGAAGAGGTGCTTTGTGATGGGTTCGATCTTACGGTGCTTGATCCCAGTGACAGAAGGGGAATCGACACATATGTATCGTTGCTATTAAGGACAACAAGATGGGGTCTATTTCTACATAAATAGATCTTTTCTACATCATGTCATCGTTCTTTTTGCATTACTCTGTTTCTCCATGAACTTAATACACTAGATGCATTCTGGATAGCGGCCGATGTATGGCGTAATAGTAGTAGATGCAGGCAGGAGTCGGTCTACTAATCTTGGACGTGATGCCTTTATAATGATCATTGCCTGGATATCATCATGATTATTTGAAGTTCTATCAATTGCCAAACTGTAATTTTTTACCCATCGTATGCTATTTTTCTCGAGAGAAGCCATTAGTGAAATCTATGTCCCCTGGGTCTCTTCTTTATTATATTTGCCTTAACGATCTATTTTTATTTGCTTTTATTTTCAGATCTATTAATCCAAAAATCCAAAAATACCTTTCTGCAATTTATTATTATTTATTTTATCTCGCGTTCCCTGGAGATCAATTTATCCAATCTACTACAATTTTACCTATCTTTTTACCCATGAGGGATTGACAACCCCTCTCTTACGTATGGTTGCAAGTATTTGTTCTTTGTGTGCAGGAGCTGTTTGCGTGGTGTTGTGTGGTTCTCCTATTGGTTCGATAACCTTGGTCTCATCACTAAGGGAGATACCATCCGTAGATGTGCTGCATCATCCCTTCCTCTTTGGGAAAATACCGATGTACTTCAAGCCACATCAAAAGGAATTTCTGGCGCCGTTGCCGGGGGGACATCATCAACATCTACCAGGTTCCTAATCACAAATCTCATTTCATTGCAATTTACATTATTTGCCATTTGCCTCTCGTTTTCCTCTCCCCCACTTCACAAAAATTTACCGTTTTATTCGCCCTCTTTTTCGTTCACCATTTTCTCATCAGATCTGTCTTTTGTGTGCAACTTTGTTTGCCATTTTTTGTCATTATGGATAGTTATTCCTCTATTGTGTGCACCCCCGAGAATGAATTTCTTACTTTTAAGCAAAGGGAGGGGGAATTTAAAGGATGCCTGGTATAGGATTTGCAATGCTCATAATAGATCTATCTGTAAGCAATCTACCGTAGTTCTTCTTTGTTGTTTTTATGTGGGCATCACCACTTGGTATAGATTTGTCCTTTATACGATTACCGGTGGGAATTTCTTGATGTGTCCCTCTCTTGATGCTTTTAATGCCATGGGAAATTTAGTGGGTTCACCGCCTCTTATGATTAATGAAACAACTTTGACTCTTGAGCATGTTATGGAAAGACTAGATATTATTGAAAAGAAAATGCTTACCGAAGAACATTGTGCAAACTTGTATAAAAAGATGCATAATTTTGCTACTAAATTTGGGTCAAAACGGGAGAAGTTTTGAAGTTGTTAAAAGAAAAGGGGACCGTAATGCCTGAAAGAATTGAAGAAAGCCCTTCTCGGATCGATAAATTGGAAGAGATCTTTAGTAATCTAAGCACGGGTTTTGCTTCTACTGAAACTATTGAAAAAACTCCCGTAGATATTAGCAAGATTACTCAAATTACTAAGAACAAGGGTGCAACTTCTAGCAATAACAGTAAAGAAGATCTTAAGATGATTAGTATCCATCCCAATTTTATTGAAGTGATAAGAGACCCTACTTGCAAGAATGATTTTTTCAATCTCATTCCTAGAAGTATTGTCATTGAAAATTTGTATGCTAAATCCTTCAAGAATTCCAAGTGTTTGATTGAAGAGTTACAAAATAAAGATGACAACCCTTAGATCCTTGCGTTATGCCTAGCTAGGGGCATAAAACGATATCGCTTGTTGGGTGGCAACCCAATGAATAAAATTTATTTTTTGTGTTTTTCTTTCTGTTCTTGAGTGTTTGCACAATTATGCTACTGTTATGATTGTGTTTTTTGTGTTTTAATTTGTGTTTGTGCCAAGCAAAGCCTTTGGGATTGTTGGGTGATAGTTGATTTGATCTTGCTAAAAAGCAGAAACTTTTGCGCTCACGAGAATAATTTTCATTATTAACAAAAGCGTAATAAAATACTGATTCATTTTGCATAATATTAGTATACAAATTGCACACGTTGTCCTGATGTTTCATAATTTTTGGAGTTACAGAAGTATTCGAAATATTCAGATTGCTACAAATTGTTCTGTTTTTGATAGATTCTGTTTTCTTTGCATTGTGTGCTTATTTCGATGAATCTATGGTTTTTATTGGAGGGTATACGCTATAGAAAAGTTGGAATACAATAGATATAGTGAAAAAAATAAAATATTAATGGGTTTGAAACAATACTTATAGTAGTGATTTGCTTTCTTATACTAACGGATCTCACGAAGGTTTTGTTGAGTTTTGTGTGATTGAAGTTTTCAAGTTTTGGGTGATATTACGATGGATGAAGGAATAAGGAGTAAGAAGAGCCTAAGCTTGGGGATGCCCATGGCATCCCAAGCTATTATCTAAAGAGAAACAATCAACTAAGCTTGCGGATGCCCCGAGTGGCATCCCCTCTTTCTTCTAACGACCACCGGTATTTTACTCGGAGCTATATTTTTATTTGTCACATATCATGAGTTTAGCTTGGAGCGTCTTGTATGATTTGAGTCTTTGCTTGTTTTGCTTTGTATTTTTAGTCATGAATCCTTACTTGACACACCTATTTTAGAGAGCCAAAATTATGCTATGACTTGTTACAATTGCTCTCTATGCTTCACTTCAATCTTTATGAGCTATGAAATTTCTCTAGTGCTTCACTTATATCTTTTTGAGCATGGTGTACTTTATTATTTTTTGGAGAAGTGCTCTCATGATTCACTTAGATTTATTTGAGAGTTAGTAAAAAAATTAAGAAATTCTCTCTTGCTTCACTTCAATTATTTTGAGAGAAGAAAAAAATATGCTCATGTTCTTCACTTAGATTTGTTTGAGCTATCAAAAGCAACATATGAAATTAGTCCCAAAATGATAGATATTCAAGAGGGGTATATTAAAAACTTTCATGAAGATCATTGGACAAAATAACCATGATTCCTTGTAATAGTTTTGTGATATGTTGATATAATACGTGAGTCATGTTGATGAGTAATTTTGCTTTAGTAAGAATATTGGTGTTAAGGTTTGTGATTCCCTATGCAAGCACAAAAGTCAATAGTTATGCAATGAAATTACATCCTACTTGTGGTGCATTATTCGGTGTTAGTTATGCTTAATGATCACTTATGAGATTTTTTGTTTCTTGGTTGGATGCTTCTCAATCTTTTGCCAGCCTTCATTTTGCACTAAGTACGATCACTACTTGTGCATCCAAAATCCTTTAAACCAGTTTTGCCACATGAGTCCACTATACCTATGCGGTATTCTTTTGCCATTCTAAGAAAATATGTATGTGTCATCTCTAATTTTCAAAATAAACTTCTCTTTTGTGTGCTCGTACCACTCATGAAACGGTAAGGGGTGGCTAATATATTTCCATGCTAGATGTATTATTCTCAAGATGAGTGTTTATTCACTTGTCATTGCACGAGAGTACGACAAAGGTATTAGGGATGCCCAGTCCTGAAATGAAAAATGAATTTACTTTATGTTATCAAATAATAAATTCCTTGGAAAGTGTTGGTATGGAAGGCCCCAGTGGATACGGTTAGCCATGGAAAGTGAAAGTATGGTGGAAAAAGGAATAAACTTTATTTTCTATTTGGGAACTGCCTGTGATATATCTAGCATGGAAAGTATTGGGAACTACTCGATCATTTTGTTGATAGGAAAAGCATGCCACCCAAAATGTTTTATCTCTATCCTTTTCGCTTTGAGCTCTGGCACCTCTACAAATCCCTACTTCCCTCTGCGAAGGGCCTTTCTATTTACTTTATGCAATTTTTATTTGAGTCTCCATGATCTCTTAAAAAGCACCAACTAAGGGGCACTACGATCGTTCTTGAGCATTGGGTGTAGCTAATATGCGAGTTTGTTTCGTGAATGGATCAATGACTGAGCATAATGGGCTAGGGATAACTTGCTTTAGTGTTGATATTTTGAAAGACATGGTTGCTTGTTGATATGCTTGAGTATTGAAATCTTCATGTCAAAACTAGACTATTGCTTTGAATCGTATAAAAGTCCAAATGTCCATGCTTTAAAGAAAAGAATATGTGATGAACATTTAGGCAGCATTCCACATCAAAAATTATGTTTTTTATCATTTGCCTACTCGAGGACGGGCAGGAATTAAGCTTGGGGATGCTGATACGTCTCCAACGTATCTATAATTTTTTATTGTTCCATGCTGTTATATAATCATTCTTGGATGTTTTACAATCATTGTATCGCAACTTTATATCATTTTTTGGGACTAACCTATTGACATAGTGCCCAGTGCCAGTTGCTGTTTTTTGCTTGTTTTTTACTACGCAGAAAATCAATACCATACGGAGTCCAAACACAGCTAAACTTTTTGGTAATTTTTTCTGGACCAGAAGACACCTGTTGGGCCAAGAAAGTACCTAAGGGGAGCACAACCCACCAGGGCGTGCCTGGGGGCCCAGGCGCGCCCAGGTTGGTTGTGCCCACCTCGGTGGCCTCCCGCACCGCCTCTTTGCTCTATAAATACCCCAATATTCCAGAAACCCTAGGGAGTCGACAAAAACCAATTCCAGCCGCCGCAAGTTCCAGAAACCACAGATCCAATCTAGACAGCATCACGGAGGAGTTCATCATCCTCATTGGTGTCTCTTCGATGATGTGTGAGTAGTTCATTGTAGACCTATGGGTCCGTAGTTAGTAGCTAGATGGATTCCTCTCTCTTTTGATTCTGAATACAATGGTCTCTTGGAGATCTATTTGATGTAACTCTTTTTGCGATGTGTTTGTTGGGATCCGATGAACTTTGAGTTTATGCTCAGATCTATGTTTTTATCCATGAAAGTTATCAGAGTCTTCTGATCTCTTATATCCATGATTACTTATAGCCTCGTATTTCTTCTTCGAATCTTTGGTTTAGTTAGGCCAACTAGATCAATTTTTCTTGCCATGGGAAGAGGTGCTTTGTGACGGGTTCGATCTTACAATGCTTGATGCTAGTGACAAAAGGGGAACGGACACGTATATATTGTTGCTATTAAGGACAACAAGATAGGGTCTATTTCTACATAAATAGATCTTGTCTACATCATGTCATCGTTCTTATTGCATTGCTTTGTTTCTCCATGAACTTAATACACTAGATGCATGTTGGATAGTGGTCGATGTGTGGACTAATAGTAGTAGATGTAGGCAGGAGTCGGTCTACTAATCTTGGACGTGATACCTATATAATGATCATTGCCTGGATATCGTGATGATTATCTGAAATTCTATCAATTGCCCAACAGTAATTTGTTTACCCACCGTATGCTATTTTTCTCGAGAGAAGCCACTAGTGAAATCTAGGGCCCTCGTGTCTCTTCTTTATTATATTTGCCTTCGCGATATATTTTTATTTGCTTTTTCAGATCTATTAATCCAAAAATACAAAAATACCTTGCTGCACTTTATTTTTATTTATTTTATCTCGCGTTCCCGCGAGATCTATTTATTCAATCTACTACAATTTTACCTATCTTTTTACCCGTGAGGGATTGACAACCCCTCTCTTACGTCGGGTTGCAAGTATTTGTTCTTTGTGTGCAGGAGTTGTTGACGTGGTGTTGCGTGGTTCTCCTACTGGTTCGATAACCTTGGTATCATCACTGAGGGAAATACCTACTGTAGCTGTGCTACATCATCCCTTCCTCTTTGGGGAAATACCGACGTACTTCAAGCCGCATCACGACGTCACCGTTTAGAAGGTGAGTGTTACCACGAAGGCACACCAACGCCACGAAGGATCACCCTATAGATATCACCACGAAGGCGATTCAAAACCACTAGTGTCAGACCTTTAGGTGGTCTCCAAACCCTCCCAAACTTTCTGGGGGTAATCACAATGGTCGATTCCTCTTCGAATGACTCCTACCGCCTAGGTGTCTCCAACCTCCAAGAGTAACAAGAATGATGGGAAAAGCTCAAGACTTGCTCAAATCATGAATTCCTTTGGTGCAAAGAAGGGGAAGGAGTGGATCTATCACTTAAGTGGTCAACTTTTCTCAAATGCTCTCAAATCCCTTGGGGATCTAAGATTTGGTGTATGAGTGAGAGAGAGAGAGAGTGAAAAATGTTCTTGAGGATGTTCAAAGTGAATGGTCAAACCTCTCACGGGATGGGTGAGACGTATTTATAATATCCCTCAATAAGTGGCCGTTGGAGCCACTTGGGAGTAGCAGCTGTCGGACATCCAAGAATCACCGGACGTCCGAGGCCTCGGCAGATTCCGGACGTCTGACAGGGACCAGACGTTCGACGTTTTGGCTCTGTTGAGCAGGTACCGGAGGTCTTGTGGATATCGGACATCCAATCTTTTGGTTCTGTCAAGGAAGTGTCAGACGTCCGGTGAACACCGGAAATCCGACATTTTGGCTCTGTAAAGGAAATCTCAGACGTCCAAAAGACATTGGAAATCTGGCATTTTGGCTGTGTATAGGAAGTACCGGATGTCCAGTGGATACCGGCCGTTCGACATGTGTCGGTCGTCCGACAGAGATAGGGTACCGAAGATGAGTGTTTTTAAAGAAGATCATTTGAGCAAGACTTTCGCGAGACCCCATGTTCCCCTCTTAATAGTGCAGGGTCCCTAAACTTAAGAACAAACATAAAGGGCCTAAGCTAGTAGACTTGTTTATTCATTCTTGAGGAAGATAAGTATTTCTGTAGTCATAATCCACACACATGATCCCGAGGGGACTAAAACCTGAGATATACTTGACAAACTTTGTTAGTCCCCTATGAGTATATTGTCATCAACATCAAAATACGATTAAGGGCATGACTGCACTTTCATTCTCCCCCTTTTTAGTAGTTGATGACAATATACACATAGTACAAAAAAGGTTGTTCTATACTTAAGACAGATTTGTCGAAGAGCATTTCAAGGAATTTATGCACAAAAATAAAGAGCTTCCCCTCATAGTGATAATCATTACGAACATTACATGGAGAGCTCCCCCTCATAGTTACAAACATTAAAATCATAAGAGAAATATATCATAATATCATAAGATCTCCTCATAAATAAAGTCATAGATAAATTCATACACCACTTAAAACATAATGGTTCAACATAGCAAATACAAGTCTTAACATAGATGGAACAAATAACTAGTTCTCTCCCTTGGCATCAAGTGCCTAAAAGGGACTGAGAGAAACAAACAGACAGTCATAGGTCATCATCATCATCGTTATGGGCTCCACTACCACCAACATCGTCGAGGAAATCATCCCATTCATGCCCCAAAGGAAAGCCAAACTTTGAAGGAGGAGCCGCCGGAAGACGCTCATCATCACTAACATCAGTAGCCCCAGAGTCATGCAGACAACACTTCAAGGCATTCTTGGAGGTGATCAAGCGAGTGACAACATCATGGTTTTGGGTGTAGTTGAAGGTAAATGCCTTCATCATGGCAGAGTGGGCCTTCCCAAGAAAACACGCAAGATGCCCAACAGAGGCAGAGTTGGAAGTGGTAGGATGAGACCTAGTAGCAGACCTATGAGCAGGGGCGGACTTGGAGGAATCCTTGGGAGCCCAATCGTCCGCCATGTGAGGAGGAATAATCCACTTCTCATGCACATGAGTCCGTTCAAGAGAGAATGGAACAACACTCTCAATGAGAGCCTGAATGAATGGAGCATGAGGGAAGGCACGCTTATACTGAATGCTAGGAAGACAAATTTCATGCCATAGAAAATGAGGAACATTGATCTTCCCTTTGGGGACCTCATAGAGGCGAGACATAAGATCAATGCAATAACTGTTGCAAGATCCCATGTCACCCATCTTGGGATAGATGGTGCGGATGACACATTGGTAAATGATGTAGAAAGGAGATCTCCAAATAGAAACTTGATTCAGATCCTTCATATTATCCTCCTCAGTAAGATCATCCAGTTCCTTAAGAAGATAGTCACAAGCCTCAACGACTTTGGGTTTGTGGTTGGGGTCATCCTTATGGATCTTGAGTCCAATGTCAGGAAATCCAAGAGCAGCGACAAATTGAGCATAAGCGGCAGTGATCTCGGTGTCAGAGGTCATCTAGGTGACTGTCTTGTCAGGACCAAAGAAGCATGTGGCATAAAATTGATGGATAGCGGCATGGTTAAAGTCGTGCTGAAATGCAAATGGAGCAGCAAGACCGGATGACTCAATGAGTTCAATAGCACCCGAGTACTTCACGGGATGAGCCCGAATGTGCTGCAAGTCAATGAAATGCTGCAGAGAGGGTCCCTTTGGGAGAACCATGGAGCTGTAGATGTCAGCCTGAACATTTGTGTAGAATTGTTGATCCAGAGAGTCTTGAACCACCTCGAATTGATCAACATCGCCACGGAACTAAAGGTAGGCAAGCTTGGGCACTTTGGCGCAATCCTTGAGGGCACGCCCATGAAGTTGAGGAGCCTCAAGAGATATGCGATGACCATCCATATTTGGATGAACTGGAGGAGGAGTAGGCATGTAGGTGGCCCTCCGAGAACCTGAAGGTCGGATTGGGACAACCACATACTCAGCGCACTCTTCATATTGCAACTCCTCTTCATAGTCAGAGCACTCAGAAGATGTTGTTGGGGACGTAGTAATTTCAAAAAAATTCCTACGCACACGCAAGATCATGGTGCTGCATAGCAACGAGAGGGGAGAGTGTTGTCTATGTATCCTCGTAGACCGAAGCGGAAGCGTTGACGCAACGTAGAGGAAGTAGTCGTACGTCTTCCCGGTCCAACCGATCCAAGCACCGTTACTCTGGCACCTCCGAGTTCTTGACACACGTACAGCTCGATGACGCACCCTGGGCTCCGATCCAGCAAAGCTTCGGGGAGGAGTTTCATCAGCACGACGACGTGGTGACGATCTTGATGTTTAACCGTCGCAGGGCTTCGCCTAAGCACCACTACAATATGATCGAGGTGTAATATCATGGAGGGGGGGCACCACACACGGCTAAGGAACGATCACGAAGATCAACTTGTGTCTCCTAGGGTGCCCCCCTGCCCCCGTATATAAAGGAGCCAAGGGGGGTGCGGCCGGCCCTAGTAGGAGGCGCGCGGTAGGAGTCCTACTCCTACCGGGAGTAGGACTCCCCTCCCTTTCCTTGTCCAAGTAGGAGAGGGGGAAGGAAGGGAGAGAGGAGAGGAAGGAAAGGGGGCGCCGCCCCTCCCTCCTTGTCCAATTCGGACTAGGGGGAGAGGTGGCGCGCGGCCTGCCCTGGCTGCCTTTCCTCTTCTCCACTTTAGGCCCATGAGGCCCATTAACCCCCCGGGGGGTTCCGGTAACCACCCGGTTCTCCGGTTTTATCCGAAACTTCCCCGGAACACTTTCAGTGTCCGAATATAGCCGTCCAATATATCAATCTTTATGTCTCGACCATTTCAAGACTCCTCGTTATGTCCGTGATCATATCCGGGACTCCGAACAACCTTCGGTACATCAAAATACATTAACTCATAATGAAACTGTCATCGTAACTTTAAGCGTGCGGACCCTACGGTTCGAGGACAATGTATACATGACCGAGACATGTCTCCGGTCAATAACCAATAGTGGGACCTGGATGCCCATATTGGCTCCTACATATTCTACGATGATCTTTATCGGTCAGACCGCATAACAACATACGTTGTTCCCTATGTCATCGGTATGTTACTTGCCCGAGATTCGATCGTCGGTATCCAATACCTAGTTCAATCTCGTTACCGGCAAGTCTCTTTGCTTGTTCCGTAATACTTCATCTCGCAACTAACTCATTAGCTGCAATGCTTGCAAGGCTTAAGTGATGTGCATTACCGAGAGGGCCCAGAGATACCTCTCCGACGATCGGAGTGACAAATCCTAATCTCGAAATACGTCAACCCATCATGTACCTTTGGAGACACCTGTAGAGCACCTTTATAATCACCCAGGTACGTTGTGACGTTTGGTAGCACACAAAGTGCTCCTCCGGCACACGGGAGTTACATAATCTCATAGTCATAGGAACATGTATAAGTCATGAAGAATGCAATAGCAACATACTAAACGATCGGGTGCTAAGCTAATGGAATGGGTCATGTCAATCAGATCATTCAACTAATGATGTGATCCCGTTGATCAAATGACAACTCTTTGTCCATGGTTAGGAAACATAACCATCTTTGATTAACGAGCTAGTCAAGTAGAGGCATACTAGTGACACTCTGTTTGTCTATATATTCACACATGTATTATGTTTCCGGTTAATACAATTCTAGCATGAATAATAAAAATTTATCATGAAATAAGGAAATAAATAATAACTTTATTATTGCCTCTAGGGCATATATCCTTCAGTCTCCCACTTGCACTAGAGTCAATAATCTAGTTCACATCGCCATGTGATTCAACACTAATAGTTCACATCACCCTGTGAATAACACCCATAGTTCACATCTTCATGTGACCTATACCCATAGGGTTTACTAGAGTCAGTATTCTAGTTCACATCATTTATGTGATTAACACCCAAAGAGTACTAAGGTGTGATCATGTTTTGCTTGTGAGATAATTTTAGTCAACAGGTCTGTCACATATAGATCCGTAAGTATTTTGCGAATTCTATGTCTACAATGCTCTGCACGGAGCTACTCTAGCTAATTGCTCCCACTTTCAATATGTATCTAGATCGAGACTTAGAGTCATCCAGATCTATGTCAAAACTTGCATCGACATAAATTTTTACGACGAACCTTTTGTCACCTCCATAATCGAGAAACATATCCTTATTCCACTAAGGATAATTTGACCGCTGTCCAGTCATCTACTCCTAGATCACTATTGTACTCCCTTGCCAAAATTAGTGTAGGGTATACAATAGGTCTGGTACACAGCATGGCATACTTTATAGAACCTATGGCCAAGGCATAGGGAATGACTTTCATTCTCTTTCTATTTTCTGCCGTGGTCGGGCTTTGAGTCTTACTCAATTTCACACCTTGTAACACAGGCAAGAATTCTTTCTTTGACTGTTCCATTTTGAACTACTTCAAAATTTTGTCAAGGTATGTACTCGTTGAAAAAACTTATCAAGCGTTTTGATCTATCTCTATAGATCTTGATTCTCAATATGTAAGCAGCTTCACCGAGGTTTTTCTTTGGAAAAAAAACTCCTTTCAAACACTCCTTTATGCTTTGCAGAATAATTCTACATTATTTCCGATCAACAATATGTCATTCACATATAATTATCAGAAATGTTGTAGTGCTCCCACTCACTTTCTTGCAAATACAGGCTTCACCGCAAGTCTGTATAAAACTATATGCTTTGATCAACTTATCAAAGCGTATATTCCAACTCCGAGATGCTTGCACCAATCCATTGATGGATCACTGGAGCTTGCATATTTTGTTAACACCTTTAGGATTGACAAAACCTTCTAGTTGCATCATATACAACTCTTCTTTAATAAGTCCATTAAGGAATGCAGTTTTGTTTATCCATTTGCCGGATTTCATAAAATGCGGCAATTGCTAACATGATTCGGACAGACTCAAGCATAGATACGAGTGAGAAACTCTCATCGTAGTCAACACCTTGAACTTTGCCAAAAACTTTTTTCGACAAGTCTAGCTTTGTGGATAGTAACACTACTATCAACGTCCGTCTTCCTCTTGAAGATCCATTTACTTGCCGATCATCGGGCAAGTCAATCAAAGTCCATACTTTGTTCTCATACATGGATCTCATCTCAGATTTCACGGCCTCAAGCCATTTCGCGGAATCTGGGCTCATGATCGCTTCCTCATGGTGCGGATCTCATTCTGGTTTACCTACGAGATTCGGTAGTAACTTGATCTGAAGTTTCATGATCATCATTATTAGCTTCCTCACTAATTGGTGCAGTAGTCACAGGAATAGATTTCTGTAATGAACTACTTTCCAATAAGGGAGAAGGTACAATTACCTCATCAAGTTCTACTTTCCTCCCACTCACTTCTTTCGAGAGAAACTTCTTCTCTAGAAAGTAT
Source organism: Triticum monococcum (assembly GCA_034509565.1). Taxonomy (NCBI): domain Eukaryota; kingdom Viridiplantae; phylum Streptophyta; class Magnoliopsida; order Poales; family Poaceae; genus Triticum; species Triticum monococcum. The sequence goes on along the minus strand of CM067844.1, from coordinate 455,129,473 downwards.
CCATTCTCAGTGTCACGACCGGTTTTCCGGGTATAGATTTCCGGAAAATGGCCGTTGTGCTCACCAGCCCCAGGATTACTGTTAGCTGATGAGGCACCAACTTGTTACAGCAATTCCAAGCAAAAGTACAAAATATGTAGTACAAGACCATTCAGGTCTGTGAGTACAACAATTGGTTTCTAGTGGTTGATGGCGGAAGCGGTTTGTGGTTCACCACGGTCTATGGGACTCCATTTCCCACAGGAACAGCTGACCAGGTTAACTCCTATCTTCGCGAGGCTGCTAACACCGTTGCCTAGCTTCCGGGGCTGTCATCGCAACGCTCCTCTCCAAGCAGATATCTGGCCAAGACAATAGCCAGGGACAAGCCAGTGAGTACTTTGAATGTACTCGCAAACGTTATGAACACTGGAATAATATATTTGTTAAACATGCACTAAAATATGCTATGATCACATCGTCAATCATAAATAAAACACCTCTTATGCATGCAAGCAAGTTATTTATATGCCACATGAATAAGTAATGAAGGAGCGGAAATAAAATGCCGCAGTCGGGCGTCTGTGTGACACCACAAAAAGGGCTTATAAAGTAAATAAATAACAAGCAACGCCACAGTCGGGCGTCTCAGCGACACCTCATAAAGGGCTTATAAAAATAAATAAATAATAACAGGCAATGCCACAGTCGGGCGTCTCAGCGACAACTCATAGAGGGCTTATAAGTAAATGGAATAACATGCATGCCACAGTCGGGCGTCTGGGCGACACCACAGAAAGGTCTTATAAGTGAACGAAATAACAAGCATGCCATAGTCGGGCGTCTGAGCGAAGCCACATAAAGGGCTTATAAGTAAACGAAGTAATAAACAGGCCACAGTCGGGCGTCTTAGCGACGCCACAGAAAGGGCTTATAAAATAATCACAGTGAATATCCAGGAGGTAGAACCATCCCAGGGATACTCAATGGGTTAGTCCAAAAATAATAATAACCATAATCTTCACAGGTCACAAGTCATAATCCAATTTCTGGTTTAACAATCTCTCCTCCGAAGACCGACACTAAGACCGACACTTGGCCCATGCCAGACTGTAGTCCTTAACCATGGACACGGCTATTCGAATAGGTTTAATCTCTGCAGAGGGTGTACTCTTTACCCACGAGCAACGGATTCCGTTAGTCCATCAGGACTAATTCCGTCTGCGGTCTTTTGGTTGAAAACACCCAATCCGCTCACACCAGCCTAACTTACCGGTGTCTGGAAATCACCCACGACACCCGTTAAGCAAAACTCTAAGTGGGGAGGCTACAACCTCGACATAGCATGGGATCACAAAATTTATACCGCGCGCAAACTAGGGGAGCTACCCCTTCGGCTACAACCGAAACACCCATGCCCCCGGGTCAGGTGGCATGCCTACCGGATGCCTCCGGTATCTTCAACCATGGCCTCTCTGTACGGTGTGTGCTAGGAAAGTGGCTGACAACTTACTGAACCGTACCCTACCTATGGCAGGGACAAGTGGTAGTACGAAACAAGCATGGGGGTTACCAGAACAAGACTCGATCTATGGTCGATTCAGGAGGCTTATAAATTCCCTGCATGACATGTACATCAAATATATTTCAACCAACAAAATCACCACCCATTATATCTTACCATGCCATACCGGACATAACCATCCCGACGGAGACCGGCGACAAGCTCACGCCTACCCAAGGCAGAGGCTTTCCCGGATTCCTTTCCGGCATGCATGCAAGGCACATGAGGATGATTTCAATCACAAGTATATTGATTCCCAACAGCAAGGAAATCACTGATATGCATTCATGCAAATGATCGTGTCATCACATAAAATAACGAGTTCTCCGAAATGAGGTGGTGTTATAAACGTGTCAACCAACACAACAAAAATATTATGCCAGGGTTCAAGATGCTTGCCTTCTTGGTGTGGAAAGGTAGGGTGCACACCAAATCTTTTGAAGGCTTTCTTCTCTTCAAAAATCCTATTTTCAAAAATATGCAAATAACAGATATTTCAAAAACAGTACAAAAAAGTTGTTTGGAAAATTTTCAAATAAATCTTAAAATAAACTAGACAGAATTTGAGAGATGTAGGAAAAAGGATCAACTCATTTGGAGTTATACTTAAAAAGATATAACCAGTCAAAGTTCTGGTCATAATCTACTTTTAAAATAAAACAAAAAGAAAACGTTTCAGCCACGAATACGCTTTCTAAGTAGGGGTTACGTACTTGGGGTTTTATGCTTCACTTAATCCCACGTGGACAGGTGCGGGGTCACTGACAGTGGGTCCAGGGGGGCCACTGGTCAGGTTTGACCAGTCGCCGCGCTCCCTTCTCCCTCCTTTGTCCGAGCGGGGCGAGGTTCCGACAATGCTCGCCGGCGAACGGCGGCACCGTTCGAGAAACCGAAGCCACCCACGGGCTCAGGGGGTCGAGGCGGTCCCGCTGGTGGTTGCTACGGTCTTCGGGGTGGACGGAGTCGCCGGCAGCGAGCTCCGCAGCGGGCGGTGGCCGTCGGGTAGAGCGGAATTTTGCCTCCGGTGGTTCCTGATCGGAATTGGGCAGGGGGATGGACTCACGAGACGAAGAGGGGGCTTCTGGTGAAGAGAGTAGAGAGGGGGAGGTCCTGGTGGCGCCGGAATGAACAAGGCAGTAGCGGCGGCAGGCGTTGCCGGAGAGGAGGAAGACGACCTCCTCAGGTCGATTGGCTGCCATGGGGGGAACTGGAGGAGTGGACTGAGGTTGCGGGCGTGCTCAAAGGGGATCGGGGTCCCTTTTTATAGCGTGGCCATGTCGGTTTGCGGCGGCCGGGGATAAGTTCGCCAGCGAACCGCCCTACTGTGCTGCAGGGCGACGTGGCAGTGGTTGGTCGGCTCCAGGAGCTACCGACGAAAGCTCCACTGTCCATGGAGGCGAGCTGGCGCGCTGTGGTGGTCGGGGCGGTGCTGCCCATGGCGGTGGCAGATGCGGCCGTGGGCGTGCCGCCAAGAGGGCTCTGGTGGCGGCGATGTAGGGCGCCAGGGCGGGCTGGCGTGTTGTGGCGAGAAGGGGAGCGTGTGGCGTGGTTCTGCAGTGTGGGCCAAGCCAGGGGCACGACGCGGCGGCTCGAGTGCGCGGCTGTAGTTGGCGCGCTCTAGGCGCGCCCAGTGCACGCCCACCAGCTGCTCGGCGAAATGCCATGGCACTCCAGAGCGCTCGGGCGGGGTTGGCAAGCAACAAGACTAGGCTATTGATAGAGGGGAGATCAAGGGACAAGGTGGTTAGGTCAGGAGACCAAGTTCACAAAGCAAACAAAAACTCATGCCAGTTCTGTCCATGCATTCCAGGTGTTTGACTAAATGCCACAGGCACCTAGGCTATTCTTGGAGGGGCCAAAATCTCCAGATGGTGGTCTCATTAGGTGAAAAAGAAGGTGGTGAGGTTAGTTTGGGAAAAGCACGAACTTGTTAGTGCAAGTTTTGCAAAACCTCAATTTTGGACAGGAGATGAATGGCATTATTCCATGAACTAAAAGTGATCCAATGGGTACATGCTCTTGGACTTAGGGGTTTGGTAGGGTGGTCTACAAGCAGGAGAAAGCACAAGGTCACTGGAGCAAAAATAAATAGGGTTGCAGTAGAAATCACAAGGTTGGACCAGAATGAAAATTAGGTTGATTCACTAAAAAAATTCAAATAACATCACCGGGTTTTTGCATAAAGTTGAATCATAAGCTACTACCAACATCCCATAATTTTGGTGGGGGCTAGAAAGAAATATTTAAATAGGTTGTAGTGCAAAATTACCTATTGGACCAGAGAAGAAAATTGTGTGTAGTGCTCAAAATATTTTATGAATAAAAGATATTTTTTGTATAGAAGTGATTTAAAAACATCACATGACATCTCCAAATTTTGGTTGGAATTTTAAGTGAATTTATCAAATGGTTGTAGTTCAAATATGGCCATATAATCTTGGAAAAACCATTTTTTCAAGGATTAAAGATCAAGCAAATTAATTGTGTAATTTGTTCTAAAAAGAAAAGTTTTTCTTGAGAGGTTAAACAAGTCCAATAACATATTTGAAAAATTTTCTTTTTTGGGGAAAAACTCCATAATAACAAGGGAGAGAATGGTTCAAAAATCAAAAGGGAGCTCAGAAAATAAGAGTTTTAATTTCCTGGCAAAATTTTAATTAATAAAACAAGGTCAAAAAATTTTGGGTGTCACAACACTACCCCCCTTAAGAAAAATCTCGTCCTCGAGATTTGCTAACGGTTGTTTTGAAAAACAAATACTCCACGGTTACGCGTTTTTGCAAGGCGGGTATGTGCTCGAGCGGTTGTGAGTCTGCTGCTGTGGTATTGTGCGAAATAAAATAATCCACGTCGTGAAAAGGTGTACGATGCAGTCGCTCCGGGGGAAAGTAGTCGTACTCTGGGATTTTTTTGCGAGGGTAAACAGTTAAAATAAAGGGGCATAAACCACAACAAAACTATACATATTAGTAGAAGCCAAATAATTTATTCGTCGTACAACTCAGGGTATCACGCATAAGTCAGACACATAAATAAATGTTGCAACAATGAACACAGTAGCGACGTCTAAAATGGAAATGGTAACTGGACGGGGTCCCGAGAAAACGTCTCTGGTATTGGGACACATTCCTCTTCTATCGGGGGAAGGGAATTGACCAGTCGATGTATGTGTCTCTCTTGGTCGGGCCTCAGTGATCTGCCGATGGCGATTTAGGGATTTAAATCCGCGAGGCTCTGGAGATAACCCATCACATGTTGGGTTAAACGTTCTTGAGCGATGACGTACTGGACAAGGTTGGCCAGGACTGGGTCTTTCTCAAATCGTCCACCGGGAAAAGATGTTACTCCTCCGGGTGCTGCACGGCTCGGGAAGTAATTATACCCTCGTTCGCTGGCATAGGGTGCCGCGAATCAAAGGCGAGCAAGCGCTTCGTATGCAACGGCTTCTATGGCCATATGTGGGGTTGGCATAGATTTCCCCACAAAGGAGACCTCCGTTGGGTCTTGGTTTGAGTTTACGGGAGGGATGTGCACTGCTGCCCAATATCTCGAGGTGGAAGAGGTGATTGTTGATTTGAACAACTCGTACTGGGTTGGCTAGGTAGCTTCCATGGTACTGCAGGTAAAATCCCACAATATCTTGACAAAACTACCCGGGGTTGCATCTGGGGTTCTCAGATGAATGATGGTGCTCGGCATGGCAAGAAATGGTTGTGAGGGTGGTGCACAAGGTGAGAGGTGCTTTGGCAAGGTCATGCGACGGCCTCTTTATAGCACTGGAGCTGGGTCATTTTTACCGTTGTGAATGGTAAAGAAATTTCCAGCTCTGCTCCACAGGTCGGGGTCAAGCCACAGATTCACATTTCACTAAAGTGATGTGTTGCTGTGGGGGTTGTCGGGGAAGGTTTTTGGGTAGCTGTGTCTGGGATAGAAATCTTATACTACATACTGGCGTATCCAGGCAAGGCTACTATTAAAATGGAGGTACGACAACAAGCATCGTTTATTACAAGGCCAAACGAGTACAAAGCGAGGGTACACTGGGACTTGATACGACTCGGGTGACTTAGTCTACCTCGTTTACATCCAAGCGGGCGTGCCTTGTGGATGCTGAGGCTTCTCCGCGGGTCTCGCCGTCGGAATTAGCTGGAGTGGGCTGAGGGGCTGCAGGCTCGGGGTAGCGATGATGACCATCTCGGGGATGGTTGGCCACAACACCGTTGGAGTGTGCTCCCAATATGCGACGAAGCACCTCTGGGGTTATCGCAGCACCTTGGCCGATGGCTGGGGCAGTCCTCAGGGACTCGATCGGGTGTCCAAACAGCACGACTGGGTTGTCGGCGTTCGGCTCGTTCTCTTCTCTCACCGGGGCTCGACGAACCAGCTCTCCACGAGCTGCGATTAGATCAATTGTGATCTGATCGCACAGTTCCTCTAGTGCATTTACATAGCGCACTAGGTGCAACAATGCAGGATCTGTCTCGTGATCTCCGTTGGCAACTTGGGGTGGTCTACCATACCCTTCACGTCTGGGGTAGTAGTGGAACGAGCGACAGTTAACTCTGGGTGACAAATGTCGGAGATGAACTATAGCTTCTCGAGCAGCTAGTTGGATGGCTTGTGGCTCAAAGGAAGTTGTTCTTCCGGTGAACCTGTAGGGGCGCTCGGGCGCTAGACCCCTACCGTAGATGTGTAAAGTGGCCCAGAATTGATGGCTCTCACTGCTCATGGGCCCTTGGTACACAACATATTCTGGGGGCTCTTCCAACTCATAGGCACGACGGGTGAGGTTTGCGAGTATGGTCACAAAACCTCCAAGGTTGGTTCTTGTGGTCTCATTGTGCATGACAGGGCCAGGCATTGGGGCTTGGCTTGGGGTAGAGGCTGTGCTGTGCTGGGTTGGGGCTAGCGTGCCCTTTTTATAGGAAAAGGGGACGGAGTCTTCCTTCGCACGCTTGTGAGAAAGACTATTCAGGATTCGGTCACTGGTGCATGAGCAACAGGTTGGGTTGATAGGTTGGGCACCGACTGCCAAAAGGTGTCGGGTCACTGTGGAGCTATCTTGCATGAGAAGCTTGGCTGGGGTTCGGTTATGGCTTGGTGGGTTGGTCTGCCTAGGTTTATTGACCTGGCTAAGATAGGATTAGCCAATGGTCAGCCTGGCTCTGATACCAAGTCTGTCACGACCGGTTTTCTGGGTATAGATTTCCGGAAAATGGCCATTGTGCTCACCAGCCCCAGGATTACTGTCAGCTGATGAGGCACCAACTTGTTACAGAAATTCCAAGCAAAAGTACAAAATATGTAGTACAAGACCATTCGGGTCTGTGAGTACAACAATTGGTTTCTAGTGGTTGATGGCGGAAGCGGTTTGTGGTTCACCATAGTCTATGGGACTCCATTTCCCACAGGAACAATTGACCATGTTAACTCCTATCTTCGCGAGGCTGCTAACACCGTTGCCTAGCTTCCGGGGCTGTCATCGCAACGCTCCTCTCCAAGCAGATATCTGGCCAAGACAATAGCTAGGGACAAGCCGGTGAGTACTTTGAATGTACTCGCAAACGTTATGAACACTGGAATAATATATTTGTTAAACATACACTAAAATATGCTATGATCACATCGTCAGTCATAAATAAAACACCTCTTATGCATGCAAGCAAGTTATTTATATGCCACATGAATAAGTAATGAAGGAGCGGAAATAAAATGCCACAGTCGGGCGTCTGTGCGACACCACAAAAAGGGCTTATAAAGTAAATAAATAACAAGCAACGCCACAGTCGGGCGTCTCAGCGACACCTCATAATGGGCGTATAAAAATAAATAAATAACAGGCAATGCCACAGTCGGGCGTCTTAGCGACACCTCATAAAGGGCTTATAAGTAAATGGAATAACATGCATGTCACGGTCGGGCGTTTGAGCGACACCACAGAAAGGGCTTATAAGTGAATGAAATAACAAGCATGCGATAGTCGGGCGTCTGAGCGACGCCACATAAAGGGCTTATAAGTAAACGAAGTAATAAACAGGCCACAGTCGGGCGTCTCAGCGACGCCACAGAAAGGGCTTATAAAATAATCACAGTGAATATCCAGGAGGTAGAACCGTCCCAGGGATACTCAATGGGTTAGTCCAAAAATAATAATAACCATAATCTTCACAAGTCACAAGTCACAATCCAATTTCTGGTTTAACAATCTCTCCTCCGAAGACCGACACTAATACCGACACTTGGCCCATCCCAGACTATAGTCCTTAACCATGGACACGGCTATTTGAATAGGTTTAATCTTTGCAGAGGGTGTACTCTTTACCCACGAGCAACGGATTCCGTTAGTCCATCAGGACTAATTCCGTCTGCGGTCTTTTGGTTGAAAACACCCAATCCGCACACATCAGCCTAACTTACCGGTGTCTGGAAATCACCCACGACACCCGTTAAGCAAAACTCTAAGTGGGGAGGCTACAACCTCGACGTAGCATGGGATCACAAAATTTATACCGCGCGCAAACTAGGGGAGCTACCCCTTCGGCTACAACCGAAACACCCATGCCCCCGGGTCAGGTGGCATGCCTACCGGATGCCTCCGGTATCTTCCACCATGGCCTCTCTGTATGGTGTGTGCTAGGAAAGGAGTTGACAACTTACTCAACCGTACCCTACCTATGGCAGGGACAAGTGGTAGTACGAAACAAGCATGGGGGTTACCAGAACAAGACTCGATCTATGGTCGACTCAGGAGGCTTATAAATTCCCTACATGACATGTACATCAAATATATTTCAACCAACAAAATCACCACCCATTATATCTTACTATGCCATACCGGACATAACCGTCCCGACGAAGACCGGCGACAAGCTCACGCCTACCCAAGGCAGAGGCTTTCCCGGATTCCTTTCCGGCATGCATGCAAGGCACATGAGGATGATTTCCATCACAAGTATATTGATTCCCAACAGCAAGGAAATCACTGATATGCATTCATGCAAATGATCGTGTCATCACATAAAATAACGAGTTCTCCGAAATGAGGTGGTGTTATAAACGTGTCAACCAACACAACAAAAATATTATGCCAGGGTTCAAGATGCTTGCCTTCTTGGTGTGGAAAGGCAGGGTGCATTCCAAATCTTTTGAAGGCTTTCTTCTCTTCAAAAATCCTATTTTCAGAAATATGCAAATAACACATATTTCAAAAATAGTACAAAAAAGTTGTTTGGAAAATTTTCAAATAAATCTTAAAATAAACTAGACAGAATTTGAGAGATGTAGGAAAAAGAATTAGGTCATTTGGAGTTATACTTAAACAGATATAACTAGTCAAAGTTCTGGTCAAAATCTGTTTTTAAAATAAAACAAAAAGAAAACGTTTCAGCCACGAATACGCTTTCTAAGTAGGGGTTACGTACTTGGGGTTTTACGCTTCACTTAATCCCACGTGGACAGGTGCGGGGTCACTGACAGTGGGTCCAGGGGGCCCACTGGTCAGGTTTGACCAGTCGCCGCACCCCCTTCTCCCTCCTTTGTCCGAGTGGGGCGAGGTTCCAGCGATGCTCGCCGGCGAACGGCGGCACCGTTCGAGAAACCGAAGCCACCCACGGGCTCAGGGGGTCGAGGCGGTCCCGCTGGTGGTTGCTACGGTCTCGGGGGTGGACGGAGTCGCCGGCGGCGAGCTCCGCAGTGGGCGGTGGCCGTCGGGCAGAGTGGAATTTTGCCTCCGGTGGTTCCTGATCGGAATTGGGCAGGGGGATGGACTCACGAGACGAAGAGGGGGCTTCTGGTGAAGAGAGTAGAGAGGGGGAGGTCCTGGTGGCGCCGGAATGAACAAGGCAGTAGCGGCGGCAGGCGTTGCCGGAGAGGAGGAAGACGACCTCCTCAGGTCGATTGGCTGCCATGGGGGGAACTGGAGGAGTGGACTGAGGTTGCGGGCGTGCTCAAAGGGGATCGGGGTCCCTTTTTATAGCGTGGCCATGTCGGTTTGCGGCGGCCGGGGATAAGTTCGCCAGCGAACCGCCCTACTGTGCTGCAGGGCGACGTGGCGGTGGTTGGTCGGCTCCAGGAGCTACCGACGAAAGCTCCACTGTCCATGGAGGCGAGCTGGCGCGCTGTGGTGGTCGGGGCGGTGCTGCCCATGGCGGTGGCAGATGCGGCCGTGGGCGTGCCGCCAAGAGCGCTCTGGTGGCGGCGATGTAGGGCGCCAGGGCGGGCTGGCGTGTTGTGGCGAGAAGGGGAGCGTGTGGCGTGGTTCTGCAGTGTGGGCCAAGCCAGGGGCACGACGCGGCGGCTCGAGTGCGCGGCTGTAGTTGGCGCGCTCTAGGCGCGCCCAGTGCACGCCCACCAGCTGCTCGGCGAAATGCCATGGCACTCCAGAACGCTCGGGCAGGGTTGGCAAGCAACCGGACTAGGCTATTGATAGAGGGGAGATCAAGGGACAAGGTGGTTAGGTCAGGAGACCAAGTTCACAAAGCAAACAAAAACTCATGCCAGTTCTGTCCATGCATTCCAGGTGTTTGACTAAATGCCACAGGCACCTAGGCTATTCTTGGAGGGGCCAAAATCTCCAGATGGTGGTCTCATTCGGTGAAAAAGAAGGTGGTGAGGTTAGTTTGTGAAAAGCACAAACTTGTTAGTTCAAGTTTTGCAAAACCTCAATTTTGGACAGGAGATGAATGGCGTTATTCCATGAACCAAAAGTGATCCAATGCGTACATGCTCTTGGACTTAGGGGTTTGGTAGGGTGGTCTACAAGCAGGAGAAAGCACAAGGTCACTGGAGCAAAAATAAATAGGGTTGCAGTAGAAATCACAAGGTTGGACCAGAATGAAAATGAGGTTGATTCACTCAAAAATTTCAAATAACATCACTGGGTTTTTGCATAAAGTTGAATCATAAGCTACTACCAACATCCCATAATTTTGGTGGGGGCTAGAAAGAAATATTTAAATAGGTTGTAGTGCAAAATTACCTACTGGACCAGAGAAGAAAATTGGGTGTAGTGCTCAAAATATTTTATGAATAAAAGATATTTTTTGTATAGAAGTGATTTAAAAACATCACATGACATCTCCAAATTTTGGTTGGAATTTTAAGTGAATTTATCAAATGGTTGTAGTTCAAATATGGCCATATAATCTTGGAAAACCATTTTTTTTCAAGGAATTAAAGATCAAGCAAATTAATTGTGTAATTTGTTCTAAAAAGAAAAGTTTTTCTTGAGAGGTTAAACAAGTCCAATAACATATTTGAAAAGTTTTCTTTTTTGGGGAAAAACTCGATAATAACAAGGGAGAGAATGGTTCAAAAATCAAAAGGGAGCTCAGAAAATAAAAGTTTTAATTTCCTGGCAAAATTTTAATTAATAAAACAAGGTCAAAAAATTTTGGGTGTCACACTCAGCAATGAATGTCTTGCCTTCGGATTTGTGATAGAAGGTGTACCCAACTGTCTCCTTTGGGTATCCTATGAAGACACATTTCTCCGATTTGGGTTTGAGCTTATCATGATGAAACTTTTTCTTATAAGCATCGCAACCCCAAACTTTAAGAAACGACAACTTTGGTTTCTTGCCAAACCATAGTTCATATTGTGTCGTCTCAACGGACTTAGATGGTGCCCCTTTTTAATGTGAATGCAGCTGTCTCTAATGCATGATCCCAAAACGATATTGGTAAATCGGTAAGAAACATCATAGATTGTATTATATCCAATAAAGTACGGTTATGATGTTCGGACACACCATTATGCTGTGGTGTTCCAGGTGGCGTGAGTTGCGAAACTATTCCGCATTGTTTCAAATGTAGACCAAGCTCGTAACTCAAATATTTGTCTCCGCGATCAGATCGTAGAAACATTATTTTCTTGTCACGATGATTTTCCACTTCACTCAGAAATTCTTTGAACTTTTCAAATGTTTCAGACTTATGTTTCATCAAGTAGATATACCCATATCTGCTCAAATCATCTGTGAAGGTCAGAAAATAACGATACCCGCTGCGAGCCTTAACACTCATCGGATCGCATACATCAGTATGTATTATTTCCAATAAGTCAGTTGCACGCTCCACTGTTCTGGAGAACGGAGTCTTAGTCATCTTGCCCATGAGGCATGGTTCGCAAGCATCAAGTGATTCATAATCAAGTGATTCCAAAAGCCCATCAGCATGGAGTTTCTTCATGCGCTTTACAGCAATATGACCTAAACGGCAGTGCCACAAATAATTTGCACTATCATTATTAACTTTGCATCTTTTGGCTTCAATATTATGAATATGTGTATCACTATGATCGAGATCCAACAAACCATTTTCGTTGGTGTGTATGACCATAGAAGGTTTTATTCATGTAAAAAGAACAACAATTGTTCTCTAACTTAAATGAATAACCGTATTGCAATAAACATGATCAAAATCATATTCATGCTCAACACCAAATAACACTTATTTAGGTTCCACACTAATCCCGAAAGTATAGGGAGTGTGCGATGATGATCATATCAATCTTGGAAGTATTTCCAACACTCATCGTCACTTCACCCTTAACTAGTTTCTGTTCATTCTGCAACTCCCGTTTCGAGTTACTATTCTTAGCAACTGAACTAGTACCAAATACTGAGGGGTTGCTATGAACACTAGTAAAGTACACATCAATAACATGTATATCAAATATACCTTTGTTTACTTTGCCATCCTTTCTTATCCACCAAATACTTGGGGTAGTTCCGCTCCAAGTGACCAATCCCTTTGCAGTAGAAGCACTTAGTCTCAGGCTTAGGACTAGACTTGGGTTTCTTCACTTGAGCAGCAACTTGCTTGCCGTTCTTCTTGAAGTTCCCCTTCTTCCTTTTGCCCTTTTCTTGAAACTAGTGGTCTTGTCTACCATCAACACTTGATGTTTTTCTTGATTTCTACCTTCATCGATTTTAGCATCACGAAGATCTTGGGAATCGTTTCCGTTATCCCTTGCATACTATAGTTCATCACGAAGTTCTACTAACTTGGTGATGGTGACTAGAGAATTCTGTCAATCACTATCTTATCTGGAAGATTAACTCCCACTTGATTCAAGTGATTGTAGTACCTAGACAATCTGAGTACATGCTCATTAGTTGAGCGATTCTCCTCCATCTTTTAGCTATAGAACTTGTTGGAGACTTCATATCTCTCAACTCGGGTATTTGCTTGAAATATTAACTTTAACTCCTGGAACATCTCATATGGTCCATGACGTTCAAAGCGTCTTTGAAGTCCCAATTCTAAGCCGTTAAGCATGGTGCACTTAAACTATCAAGTAGTCATCATATTGAGCTAGCCAAACGTTCATAACATCTGCATCTGCTCCTGCAATAGGTCTGTCACCTAGCGGTGCATCAAGGACATAATTCTTCTGTGCAGCAATGAGGATAAACCTCAGATCACGGATCCAATCCGCATCATTGCTACTAACATCTTTCAACACAATTTTCTCTAGGAACATATCAAAATAAACATATGAAAGCAACAACGCGAGCTATTGATCTACAACATAGATATGCTAATACTACCAGGACTAAGTTCATGATAAATTAAAGTTCAATTAATCATGTTACTTAAGAACTCCCACTTAGATAGACATCCCTCTAATCTAATCATCTAAGTGATCACGTGATCCAAATCAACTAAACCATAACCGATCATCACGTGAAATGGAGTAGTTTTCAATGGTGAACATCAATATGTTGATCATATCTACTATATGATTCATGCTCGACCTTTCGGTCTCAGTGTTCCGAGGCCATATCTGCATATGCTAGGCTCGTCAAGTTTAACCTGAGTATTCTGCGTGTGCAAAACTGGCTTGCACCTGTTGTAGATGGACGTAGAGCTTATCACACCCGATCATCACGTGGTGTCTGGGCACGACGAACTTTGGCAACGGTGCATACTCAGGGAGAACACTTCTTGATAATTTAGTGAGAGATCATCTTATAATGCTACCGTCAATCAAAGCAAGATAAGATGCATAAAAGATAAGCATCACATGCAATCAATATAAGTGATATGATATGGCCATCATCATCTTGTGCTTGTGATCTCCATCTCCGAAGCACCGTCATGATCACCATCGTCACCGGCGCAACACCTTGATCTCCATCGTCGCATCGTTGTCATCTCGCCAATCTTATGCTTCTACGACTATCGCTACCGCTTAGTGATAAAGTAAAGCATTACAGGGCGATTGCATTGCACACAATAAAGCGACAACCATATGGCTCCTACCAGTTGCCGATAACTCAGTTACAAAACATGATCATCTCATACAATAAAATTTAGCATCATGTCTTGACCATATCACATCACAACATGCCCTGCAAAAACAAGTTAGACGTCCTCTACTTTGTTTGTTGCAAGTTTTACGTGGCTCCTACGGGCTTAAGCAAGAACCAATCTTACCTACGCATCAAAACCACAACGATAGTTTGTCAAGTTGATGCCGTTTTAACCTTCGCAAGGACCGGGCGTAGCCACACTCGGTTCAACTAAAGTTGGAGAAACTGACACCCGCCAGCCACCTGTGTGCAAAGCACGGCGGTAGAACCAGTCTCGCATAAGCGTACGCGTAATGTCGGTCCAGGCCGCTTCATCCAACAATACCGCCGAACCAAAGTATGACATGCTGGTAGGCAGTATGAATTATATCACCCACAACTCACTTGTGTTCTACTCGTGCATATAACATCAAACCATAAAACCTAGGCTCAGATGCCACTATTGGGGACGTAGTAATTTAAAAAAAATTCCTACGCACACGCAAGATCATGGTGATGCATAGCAATGAGAGGGGAGAGTGTTGTCTACGTACCCTCGTAGACCGAAGCCGAAGCGTTGACGCAACGTAGAGGAAGTAGTCGTACGTCTTCCCGGTCCAACCGATCCAAGCACCGTTACTCCGGCACCTCCGAGTTCTTGACACACGTACAGCTCGATGACGCACCCTGGGCTCCGATCCAGCAAAGCTTTGGGGAGGAGTTGCATCAGCACGACGGCGTGGTGACGATCTTGATGTTTAACCGTCGCAGGGCTTCGCCTAAGCACCGCTACAATATGATCGAGGTGTAATATCATGGAGGGGGGCACCGCACACGGCTAAAGAACGATCACGAAGATCAACTTGTGTCTCCTAGGGTGCCCCCTGCCCCCGTATATAAAGGAGCCAAGGGGGGTGCGGCCGGCCCTAGTAGGAGGCGCGCAGGAGGAGTCCTACTCCTACCGGGAGTAGGACTCCCCTCCCTTTCCTTGTCCAAGTACCAGAGGGGGAAGGAAGGGAGAGAGGAGAGGAAGGAAAGGGGGGCGCCGCCCCTCCCTCCTTGTCCAATTCAGACTAGGGGAGAGGGGGCGCGCGGCCTGCCCTGGCTGCCTTTCCTCTTCTCCACTTTAGGCCCATGAGGCCCATTAACCCCCCGGGGGGTTCCGGTAACCCCCCGGTTCTCCGGTTTTATCCGAAAGTTCTCGTTATGTCTTGACCATTTCGAGACTCCTCGTTATGTCCGTGATCATATCCGGGACTCCGAACAACCTTCGGTACATCAAAATACATAAACTCATAATGAAACTGTCACCGTAACTTTAAGCGTGCGGACCCTACGGTTCGAGAACAATGTAGACATGACCGAGACACGTCTCTGGTCAATAACCAACAGCGGGACCTGGATGCCCATATTGGCTCCTACATATTCTACGAAGATCTTTATCGGTCAGACCGCATAACAACATACGTTGTTCCCTTTGTCATCGGTATGTTACTTGCCCGAGATTCGATCGTCGGTATCCAATACCTAGTTCAGTCTCGTTACCGGCAAGTCTCTTTACTCGTTCTGTAATACTTCATCTCGCAACTAACTCATTAGCTGCAATGCTTGCAAGGCTTAAGTGATGTGCATTACCGAGAGGGCCCAGAGATACCTCTCCGACGATCGGAGTGACAAGTGCTAATCTCGAAATACGTCAACCCAACATGTACCTTTGGAGACACCTGTAGAGCACCTTTATAATCACCCAGTTACGTTGTGACGTTTGGTAGCACACAAAGTGTTCCTCCGGCACACGGGAGTTACATAATCTCATAGTCATAGGAACATGTATAAGTCATGAAGAAAGCAATAGCAACATACTAAACGATCGGGTGCTAAGCTAATGGAATGGGTCATGTCAATCAGATCATTCAACTAATGATGTGATCCCATTGATCTAATGACAACTCTTTGTCCATGGTTAGGAAACATAACCATCTTTGATTAACGAGCTAGTCAAGTAGAGGCATACTAGTGACACTCTGTCTATATATTCACACATGTATTATGTTTCCGGTTAATACAATTCTAGCATGAATAATAAACATTTATCATGAAATAAGGAAATAAATAATAACTTTATTATTGCCTCTAGGGTGTATTTCCTTCAGATGTGTCGTCGACCACATGACGTTTCCCAGCATGCTTGCGTGGACGTTGATACTCTTGTGAGTTATCAGACCCACCGCGATGAGAGGCTGAAACCAAAAGGACATGGACATGGCACAATGAGCCCTGGCTAGAAATCGAGACAGGAAAGATGAACAATGGATCGGGTAAGTCAAACTACCGCGAGCGGAGACACCTCTGGTACTCTTTTGAGCAGTGTGTTTCATCCTTGGCATCGAGGGAACCACCCCTATGAGATTATCTAAGAGAGAATAAAAGGATCACAACCCGCACTGAGATGAACGACAGGAGGAGCAAAGGAATGGACAGGGAAGTACCAAATCTGCATGAGGAAGGAGGGGTCGATGGAGAGGAGGTAGGGGCGTGGCGCTGCGGCTCCCCCTGCGACGACGAGTGAGATCCACCCCCAAGTGGCGCGGCGGCAGACATAGACGCGGGGTGGGTAGGGGAGAAAATAAGGGCAACTGTCCGGTCAATCCCCTTCCTGGTTTTATATGGGTCGCTGATTTTACCAGATGACCGATAGATGTCGGATGTCCGGGAGCTGGTGAGAGCGCCAGATGAGTCAGGTAATGGACGACCAGAGAATACCGGATGTCCGAGAGCTAGGATGACTACAGAGGTACGACGAGGAAATTTGCACAACGACCAGACGTCTAAGCGGGTCCGGTCGACCAGTGGCTATGAGTCACTGGACGTCCGACATGTGTCGGAAATCCGGTGTCAAATAATACTGATGATAGAAGGATATACTGAAATATATATTTATATACGAGGGATCTCACATAGTGCTTAGTTAGACACGCAAATAGTGTTTTGATGAAAAGAAGTGACACATCAAGCACAAAGAACGTGAACATATGACAAAGAGGTGATGACCCATGAGAAACCGCATAAGCTGCTCTAATTGTTTGGCGGTGGCCTAGGCCACCATGTTTGAGTAACTATGGTGTGGTGCTACAAGAATAAGAACCTTGAGCCCATTGCCAAAACTCCATCATTTTAAAGTACCATGAACACATAGTGATGTCATAGTGACTTTGAGAGTGTTTGGTATATTTGCGCATTATATAGGGTGAGACAACTCATGAATTGAATGTCTTCCCCTAAATACATGCCTACATCAAGACACGACATGAAGTAAATGCATGCATGGGTACTAGATTTCACATAATGTTGTCAAGCTCCAAGATACCAAGTTCATGCCTAAGTTGACAAAACCTTGCTTCATCCAATGATTTCGTGAAAATGTCGGCGAGTTGCATATCTGTACCAAAATGAGCAATATCAATGTCACCTTTTCGCACATGGTCTCTCAAGAAATGATACCTAATATCAATGTGCATGGTGCGAAGATGATCACAAGCATCCTTAGCAATCTTGATGGCACTTTCATTATCACATAGAAGAGGCACATGTCTATAGGTGATACCATAACCCTTCAAAGTTTGCCTCATCCATAGTAATTCAGTTGCACAATTGGTGGTTGCAATGTATTCGGCTTTGGCGGTGGAGAGAGAGACACAATTTTGCTTCTTCGAGGACCAACTTACCAAGGAGCATCCATGAAATTGACATGCACCGGAGGTGGACTTCTGTCCCACTTTGTCTCCATCCCAATCCGCATCCGTGTACCCAATGAGACCAAACTTTGCATCCTTGGGGTACCATAGACCCAACTTTGGGGTGTGAACAAGGTATCTAAGAATATGATTAACCGCCTTATGATGACTTTCCCTAGGGGAAGCTTGAAATCATTTGTGTCTTCAGTGAGTACATTTTTTGTTGGCATGGGTGACGGTGTCCTAGGCAAGGGGGTGCTCACCACGTCGTCTCCCGACCAGCTGGATCGGGCCGAGGACCCCCATGGCGGTTCACTCATGGGCCACTTCGGGCAGCCCATGCCGCACACGAGGAAGATTCCACAAGGCTTGATGATCAATACAAGGACTCCTGTCCACCAACATATTCGACTAGGTGCATTATATAAGCCAAGGCCAGGCTAGTCGAGAGATTATTATGAAATTATTCATCATACCTCTAGGGCTTAGACCGTAACATATGATCTCGAGGTAGATCAAATATGTACTTGATACTTCATCAATATAAACAAGAGCATGAAGTAGGGTTTTACCTACATCAAGAGGGCCCGAACCTGGGTAAAACATAGTCTCCTTCGTTCCTGTTACCATTGATCCGAGAATCCACAACTCGAGACCCCCTACCCCGAGATCTGCCAGTTTTGACACCGACAATGGTGCTTTCATTCAGAGTTTCGTTGTGTGATCGGCAAAAGATCAATGGCTCGCCTGTAGATTAACTGCGACGTCGGCGTCTTCTTCTGGCTCGGCTGGTCACCTTGGCTTGACCAAGGACTGTGCCCTGCATCCAATCGTCATGTTCGGACGAGGGCCTTCATCAACATCAACTCCGATTTCTATCATGATCATGGAGGAATCATACATGGAGCTCGGAGGCTCAACGTCAACATTGCCCTTAGGCGACTTTGCTGTTTTTCCAAACAGCGAACTTGTATCCGCTACCACCACCTCCTCGAATATCGCTTTGATGATTCCTTCGGTGGAATTGTGCGGCATTGAGTCTACAACAACACTGTAAACTTTCGCCGCGTTCCGATGGAGCAATCTCCGCCGATCTCCGATATACCGGAGCCCTCTGGAATTTGGACAAGTTTTGAGCATGGTGTCCAGCGTCTAGCTCGGACGTCCTTTGGAAGATCCAACCATTGATCGCCTAAGGAATTCCTATATCTACCACCTCTCAAAATTTCAGCTCGATCCGACCGTCCAAACTCCGGGAACCTTCTGATTAGTGCATCACTTTTTGGATATGTTTTCTGCGTGAATACAAATCCGATCCGAGTTCATATTTCTTCATGAACGAGATATTGGACAACCTTTTTGGAAGAATCTCTTTGTAGAGTAGTGTGTTTTGTTTACAAACACATGCTCACAAATTTTGCTCCTTTTCAGAGGTAATATTCGCCGTCATGCCGGTGTCAAATCAGCCTTTACTCCACATCTGCCAGCCTGCGCTAGACAGATCGTCGCTTCATCGAGCCGAGCCCAACCTTATCGGATCATCAGCTCGGCAAGTCGAACAAGAGTTCGGCATCATGAATACTAAATTATCACCAACACCATCGCACCACGGATTAAATAGGTCAGACGCGCCGACATCGCCGCTCGGTCACTTCATCAATCCGGCTTTGACCGTGTCACAAGTTATGACCAGCGTCGGCATGGCCACACTGTTGCTTCTTCAAGCTGATGTCCATCACGCCGAACTACTTCAATACCTCGGATGACATGACAGATGCAACGTCTCCTTACTGACCCGCTCCGTTACCTCAGCCTAGACCTGGGGCTTCGCCATATCTTCATCAACCTACTCCGGAGACTTCAGCGTCACCAGTCGACCAGCTTCGTCACGTTAGCTGGATCGAGGGCTTTGCCTCGGTGAGCCAACCTTTGCCAGCATCGCCATGCCATCGCTTGATCGCCCATTAGGCAATGGGTGTGCGGATCGAGTCCCAATTTTGGGAGTAATCTTTCTTCATGTTGCTACAACAGATAAACCAGGTGCTATTAATCCTAATTTTTTTTTTCTAGCTCGGGTTTATTTTCTCTGAGAAATTATTACTCTGGTTTGTTCCATCATCTGTACATAGGTCTGTCAAATGGTGACCGCATTAACGACGATCACATGGTGGTTCGGTCAGTTTTCATATACAGTTCGGTGAATGCCGGATCCGGAACTCGGACCGGCCTGTGAATTCAGGCTTTGCCACGCCTTCACCGCGTCACGCCGACGCCCTGCATCAACATTGACTTCGATGCCAGGCCACATCTCTTCAAATAAATTATTTTTGCGAAAAGCAATTATGCAAGGATTATATATATATTTATATTATTCTTTTTGGACTGCACTATTTTATGTGTGTAGGTGATCGACTTCGACTGCGTCATGCGGTCACTTTGGCAAGCTAACATCGTCGTCCCAATTGGCATAAATCGGCTCGCATGATCACCTTGTTAATTGAATTGCCATACCGACATGTTCGGTTGCCTCGGGGACTTCAGCATCATCATGAGAGCCCAAACCTTGGTAAAACATAGTCTCATTCGTTCCTGTTACCATTGATCCGAGAATCCACAGCTCGGGACCCCCTACCCCGAGATCTGCCGGTTTTGACACCGACAATGGTGCTTTCATTGAGAGGTGTTCGACGATGGGCAATATTTATTTTATTACTCACTTTGCATAAATTATTAATCATGCAACTTTTATTATTATTATTATTATTATTATTATTATTATTATTATTATTACTATTATCTCTGGCTTGCACTATCTTCTGTGCACATGTAAATGATCTGGATTTGGCAGCGTTGTCACCTCGGTGTATCGACATACCACGTCACCTCGGCTGGACCGGGGGCTTCTCCATCACTTCATTAACCCACGCCGGGTACTTCGGCGTCACACTGTCGGCGTGCATCAGTTGTGCTATGTCGCCACTTCGGAGCGTCAAGCTCTTCACTCTACCACATTGGGACCGGCTTCGGGGCTGGGACCTCGTCCCGCCGTAAGCTCGGACCACGTCATCAATGTCGAACACATTAACCAGCTAAGTCACTTTTCTGCTCAAAGTTTTAATTTTTTAATTTGTGTTCGGTTCGACCATGCTCACATACGTTATTTGTTAAAAACACTTCTCTTACCCAAGTTAACTGGGGGCTCTTAAATTTATATGAGCTATCTTATAGTAAATGTGTTTTCTTCTTAGTCATTGCAAAATCTTTTTCTATCACTCCTTTTTCGACGTGAGTGTGTGGTCAATAGCCGGATAGCCCATTTTCTCTCTAATGACCACTCGAGTTTAGATCACTAAACTGGCCTAACGAGAAGTACTCCGCCTTTGGGATAGGAGGTTGAAGCCGAAGGCTGACCCACTCGACGTCTTGAGATCGGATGTGTCATGTTAAAGCACGACGGAGCACAAACTAATTTTCAGACCAATTTTCGGATTGGCATAAAAAAATTTGATTTAGTTCGGACGTAGAGTTTCCGCGTAAGTTTTTTGGTTTTTTAAGCTTATGGCACTTTTTTGATCTATTTGTGTGCTTTTCTTTTATGAGGCAGGACATCCTCTTGACCGAGGTACCCTGCGTAATAATCCAGCTTGGTAAATCCTTTTTGACCCATAGTTTGGCATTTTTCCTGCCGACCCGCACCTCAGTGTTGGGTCCGAGCATAAATCCCGCAGTACACTGCAAGACACTTTTTAAGCATCGACAATATCAACAGGGGGTTGTGACTTGAGCCGAACCCAACAAAAGCCAAGATACTCCAAGGAGTCCTCGGCAAAATGTTCTCAGATATTGCTTTATATGCATCAGTTTCGAATTGTGTCTTCAGTCAAATAGTTGGGTTGCCCGGCTCCTGTGCTTGCTTCCTACGTTCTGCTTTGTTCAGCTAGGTGCGCAAAGGGAGAACCACTGCGATTGTGCTTCTAGCTTGCATGGTTAAGCGCCTCAGTGGAGAAAGCCGAAAACTGACTGTCATAATAAGCGTAAACTGGTCAGCGATCCGATGACTGTATTAAACTATAAGATCGATAGAGGTCACTCTGTGTTAAATGACGGCATTCATAACATTGACCGAATTGTTTATGGCTTGACCTCGACTATTGGCGAACACTAACCAGGGGCTAGTTACTGGCCTCCCAACTTTAAGCTCCTATGACTAAGTGAAAGTTATAAAGCCCGCATATCTGATTGCCTCGTTTCCACTAACACAACTGCCTTCGGGCACCGAGATGTCGGCTAAGGGTTGTTTTGTTATCGCGAAAACACCCTGCGTAGCATCTACAAGGGGGTGGAAGCCGACGATGGGCCACTTTCAATTGATAAACGGTCGCAATGGAGTCCAAATAAACATATCATCGGCGTTTGTATTTAATATACGAGAGCTGCCTTCTGCAATCATTGTTATAAATCCATAAATATGCATCAATTTAACTTAAGATTTTGGCCAAGCTGGGTTGCCTGGCTCCTCTGCTTACCCCTATGTTCCCGATTGTTTGGCTAGGTGGTAAAGGGAGCACCTCTGTGATTGTTACTAACTAGTCACCCGAGTTAGTATCTCAGACTGGGGGAAGCCGAAAGCTAGCGATCTTAAATGATATAATTGGTCGGCAACGACGGAAGTGAAAATTTTGGTTCATTAATACCATAAAGTTCGGGAACTTTCCTCAAACTAAATCCTCAATATTTTCCTCCCACATTGATTGGAGGTGAGGTTTCATGATCATGATCAGCATGACAACCCAAAGAAAGGAACTGATAGCGGGATTATTTTCTTGGGAAGATGTTTCATATCTCTCTGTGTACCTTTGTTTATAAAACCGTATGGCCGGATTGCCTTGTTTTCCATAAATCTTTGCCCTTATAACGGCTTTATAAAGTAGGACAAACACTCCCCGGCTTCTGGCCGAGGAGGTTGAAGCCGATGGTTGGTCAACAAATTTTTGTACAGTGTGGATCCGAGCATTAATGATGTAAAGTACTTGGATACATAGAATCATTACACATAATTTGTGATTTTACTCTGGATATCGATCCTTAATTTGGCCACTCGTGCTCGCATTAAGGCTCGGGGGCTACTGGGCTTCGGGCTTATCATTCACTAATATTAAAGGGGCACATCGATCCCCAGATCTGTTGTGGCCACCCGACCAATGTCTTGGGGCTACTGCACTGCCTATTCAATGAAGAAAATTAAAAGTGCTCAGTGTTCGGCTGGACCGGACTATGCGCAAACGCGTCTTTGGCAGCAATAGGTACCATCTGGGACTTATCTGGCATCAAGCTAATATATTACGGCGACTTCTCAAAACCCTCTCTCAAGGGCCCGTTCACCGATCACTATTTCCTCTAATATATTACACCACGTTTTTATTCCTAAGTATGTTGCCAAGCTAGGAATTGATCCTCGGGCTGATTTTATGAATGGACCTGAGTCTTAGGGGCTACTAGGGTCAGCGGTTTGATTTTATCCTTCAGGTGCATCCCGTATATTAGGCCAACACGCACCTTGAGGGCTACTGGCTATACATCTCGGCAGAGAATACATTGCACAATTCAGAATCGAATTCATAACAATCAGCCCATGACTGGGGTGGTGCACCACCTCGGATACAGTCCCGCATTGGTGCTCAACTGTAAAAGATACCTCTGAAGCAGTCCGGCATAAAGCTCGGTTGCAAGTGGCTGGCTCCATGAAGGACATCTCCAGCATTAAGCTCGTTTGAACCCTTTTAACTTTTTCAAGACCAAGGTAACCTATGACACCTCAGATACAGTCTAGCATTGGAGCTCAGATACATTCTGGCATTCGAGCTTGGAATCAGTCCAGCGTTGGTGCTCAGCTGCAAAAGATACCTCGAGTGCAGTCCGGTGTTGGAGCTCAGACGCGAGGGGACACCGCCGCACGGGAAACACTTCAAACCTAAAGGGGCTCCTTAGATACCCAACGTGTAAACTCTTCAGATTTACTTCGGCGATCCTCAAGATCAAAGATAAGAAGATTTGTTGAACCAGTTTTCAAGACCGACGACCGAAGATGAAGAACAGTTCGAAAGAATCGAGGAGCGTCCCCAACTTGAAGACCGGTTCAGAGGGCTACTGACGGTGTCCTGGATGATAATCCCCAAGTGCAAGGAATCATCTTAGCAATTCCCAAAGGTGGAAGTGATAAGTATGGAGTGTCGAACCCACAAGGAGCTAAAGGTAAGATCAATATTCTCTCAAGTCCTATCTGCCACTGATACGACTCTACGTACACCAAACGTTTGCTTCCAACTAGAAACAAGAAATAAAACTACATTGTGGGTATGAAGAGGATAGCTTTGCATGATATCGGAGAGCTAAAATATAAAAGTAGGGGATGTTATCATAAAGTTAGAATATATTACTTAATATTATAAATAGCGAGTGTGGAATAATGATGGAACGGTGTGCGGAATTGTCTTAGGCAATTGTTAACAAGACCGATAGTCGTCATTGCAATTTCATATGAGCGAGAGGCATAAGCTAACATACTTTCTCTTCTTGGATCATATGCACATATGATTGGAACTCTAGCAAGCATCCGTAACTACTGAAGATCGTTAAGGTAAACCCAACCATAGCATTAAAGCATCAAGTCCCCTTTATCCCATACGTAAAAAAACCCCTACCCGGGTTTATGCTTCTGTCATTCAAGCAACCCACTATAAGCGAATCATAAACGTATTGCAACACCCTACAACGGGAATCCCTCACGCTTGCGCGACACAGAGGGCACAATAGGACAGCACCAAAATAAAACATACAACTCATACCAATCTAGATCATCAATCAACCCAAAGACAAAGGATATCTACTCAAAACATCATAGGATGGCAACACATCATTGGATCATAATATGTGGCATAAAGCACCATGTTCAAGTAGGGATTACAATGGGGTGTGGGAGAGTGGACCGCGCAAAAGAGACGAGGATGGTGATGTTGATGAAGACGATCACCGCGACGATGATTCCCCTCCCGATGGCACTGTGGTGCCACCGAGAGAGAGGAGGAGAGGTTCTCCCCCTTGTCCTTCCTCCTCCATGGCCCCCCTGGATGGGGAGAGCTTCTCCCTCTGGTCCTTGGCCTTCATGGTGATGATGGCCCCTCCGGGATCCTCCTCCATAGCCTCCGATGATGATGGCCCCTCCGGCAAGGTGCTAGAGAGGGCCTAGATTGATTTCTCGTGGCTACAGAGGCTTGCGGCGGCGGAACTTCCGATCTAGGATAATTTCTGGAGGTTTGGGTATTTATAGGAGAGGTTGGCATCGAGAACAAGTCAGGGGGCGCAGGGGCGCGCCCCCACCCTCGTGGGGCCCATGGGACTCCCCCCTGTAGATTTTTGTTCCAGTATTTTTTATATTTTCCAGAAAAATTTTCCGTTGATTTTCATCGCATTCCGAGAACTTTTATTTCTGCACAAAAACAACACCATGGTAGTTCTGCTGAAAACAACGTCAGTCCGGGTTAGGTCTAATCAAATCATACCAAAATCATATAAAACTATTGTAAACATGGCATGAATACTTCATAAATTATAGATATGTTGGAGACGTATCACTGGACAAGGGGGTGCTCACCACGTCGTCTCCCAACCAGCTGGAGCGGGCCGAGGACCACCATGGTGGTTCACTCATGGGCCACTTCGGGCAGCCCATGCCGCACACAAGGAAAATTCCACAAGGCTTGATGATCAAGACAAGGACTCGTCTCCACCAACGTATCCGACTAGGACTCTTGTTACCCTAGGCCTCCGGTGCATTATATAAGGCAAGGCGAGGCTAGTCGAGAGATTATTATGACATTATTCATCATACCTCTAGGGCTTAGACCGTAACATATGATCTTGAGGTAGATCAACTCTGTACTTGATACTTCATCAATATAAACAAGAGCAGGACGTAGGGTTTTACCTCCATCAAGAGGGCCCGAACCTAGGTAAAACATTGTCTCCTTCGTTCCTATTACCATTGATCCGATAATCTATAGCTCGGGACCGCCTACCCCGAGATCTGTCGGTTTTGACACTGACAATGGGTGTCTTACATGGGCTAGAATTTATCATGCCAAACTTCTCTAGAATATCCTTGAGGTACTTTTCTTTCAAAGTTCTTGGTCATGGAGGCCGCGAACTTCTTGCACAAACGAATGTTAGGAGAACCAAAAATGATGTCATCTACATAGATTTGGCATAAGCTCAAATCGCCCTTTTCCCTCTTAGTAAAAAGAGTGGGATCGATCACCCCTCTCACAAAATATCATCGAGGAGAAACTTCTTAAGATGATCATACCAAGCACGAGGTGCTTGCTTGATCCATACAAAGCCTTGTCAAGTTTATACACATAGTCTTTGTGATCGGGATCAACGAACCCAGGTGGTTGTGATACATATACTTCTTCTTGTAGAGGACCGTTAAGGAAAGCACTCTTCACATTCATTTGATGTAATATAAAACCATTGAAAGCAGCATAGGCAAGTAAGATGCGAATAGATTAAAGACGGGCAACAGGAGCAAAGGTCTCACCAAAGTCGAAACCTTCAACTTGTGAGAACTCTTGTGCCACTAACCTTGCCTTGTTGCGGATGATTACGCCATTCTCATCTTGCTTGTTCTTGAAAATCCATTTTGTTCCAATGACATTGTGTTCCTTAGTTGGTCTTTCGACTAATGACCACACTTGGTTGTGTTCAAAATTATTCAACTCTTCTTGCATAGCAATGAGCCAATCATTGTCCATCAATGCATCTTGTACCTTGAGTGGCTCAACACTAGAGACAAATGACAAGTGAGCACAAAAGTTTGCAATTGTTTACGAGTGACTCTACCTTTAGATATGCCGGTTTGAATTTGATCAACATCAACACGAATGGCCACTCGGGGCATGATGGAGGTTAGGGTTTCACGATGTTCAACTTCATGTCCATCATCCACATCCTCAATATATGGATCATTAATGCATTGTGGAAGATCTTCTTCTTCATATTGCACTTGTTGAGGTTCATCATCAATGATTGCACTTTCTTGTTCTTGCTCTTGGTGATGACCTTGCTCTTGAAGATGATCATGGTGAGGGACTTGATCTTCTTCTTATACTTGAACAACGGGCATCGGTTGAGCAATAGGAGCTTATGGTGGTATGGGTGTTGAACTAGTTTGATGATGTGTGAAACTTCCATCTTCTTCTTCATCATCATGAGGTTCTTGTTCCATTGGAAGAAGAGAACCAACACCCATGGTCAAAATATCTTGAGAAGGATCTTCTTCACCCACCTCACTTAGATCAACTTGCTCCCCATGGGAACCATTAAATTCATCAAACACCACATCACAAGTTTCTACAACACATCCATTGGATTTGTTGTAGACTCTATAGGCGTGAGAGTTTGATCCATAGCTGACAAATATGACCTCAATTGTTTTGGATTGAAATTTTCCTAACCGTTCTCTTTTGTTGAGGATGAAACATTTGCACCCAAATACATGAAAGTACTTGACATTTGGCTTGTTCCCGGTTAGGAGCTCGTATGGAGTCTTCTCCAATATCGTGTGGAGGAAGAGCCGGTTTAATGCACGGCATGCGGTGTTGACAGCCTCGGCCAAAAAACTATGTGGCGACTTGTATTCATCCAACATGGACCTTCCCATCTCCACAAGTGTACGGTTCTTCCTTTAAGCTAAACCATCTTGTTGAGGAGTGTATGGTGCGGAATATTGATGCTCAATCCCTTCATCACTAAGAAATTCTTACAAGGTGTAGTTCTTGAACTCGGAGCCATTATCACTTCTTATTGCCAAGATTTCTTTATCAAACTTGCGTTGTGCTTGCTTGGCAAAATCAATGAAAGTGATCTTTGAGAGCATCAAGTGTTGATGGTTAACAATACCACTAGTTTCAAGAAAAAGGGCAAAGGGAAGAAGGGGGACTTCAATAAGGACGGCAAGAAAGTTGCTGCTGAAGTGAAGAAGCTCAAGTCTGGACCTAAGCCTGAGACTGAGTGCTTCTACTTCAAAGGGACTGGTCACTGGAAGCGGAACTGCCCCATGTATTTGGCGGATAAGAAGGATGGCAAAGTGAAAGGTAGATTTGATATACATGTTATTGATGTGTACCTTACTAATGCTCGCAGTAGCGCCTAGGTATTTGATACTGGTTCTATTGCTCATATTTGCAACTCGAAACAGGGGCTACGGATTAAGCCAAGATTGGCTAAGGATGAGGTGACGATGCGCGTGGGAAATGGTTCCAAAGTCGATGTAATTGTCGTCGGCATGCTACCTCTACATCTACCTTCGGGATTAGTATTAGACCTGAATAATTATTATTTGGTGGCAGCATTAAGCATGAACATTATATCTGGATCTTGTTTGATGCAAGACAGTAATTCATTTAAATAAGAGAATAATGGTTGTTCTATTTATATGAGTAATAACTTTTATGGTCATGCACCCTTGATGAGTGGTCTATTTTTATTGAATCTCGATAGTAGTGATACATATATTCATAGTATTGAAGCCAAAAGATATAAGTTCTATAATGATAGTTCAACTTATTTGTGGCACTGTCATTTAGGTCGTATTGGTGTAAAGCGCATGTAGAAACTCCATGTTGATGGGCTTTTGGAATCACTTGATTATGAATCACGTGATGCTTGCGAACCATGCCTCATGGGCAAGATGACTAAGACTCCATTCTCTAGAACAATGGAACGAGCAATAGACTTATTGGAAATAATACATACTAATGTATGTGGTCCGATGAGTGTTGATGCTCGTGGCGGGTATCATTATTTTTTGACCTTCACAAATGATTTGAGAAGATATGAGTATATCTACTTGATGAAACATAAGTCTGAAACATTTGAAAAGTTCAAAGAATTTCAGAGTAAAGTAGAAAATCATTGTTACAAGAAAATTAAGTTTCTACAGTATGATCGTGGAGGTGAATATTTGAGTTATGAGTTTGGTCTTCATTTGAAACAATGCGGAATAGTTTCGCAACTCACGCCACCTGGAACACCACAGCGTAATGGTGTGTCCGGACATCGTAACCGCAATTTATTAGATATATGGTGCGATCTATGATGTCTCTTACTCATTTACCGCTATCGTTTTGGGTTTATGCTTTAGAGACGGCTGCATTCACGTTAAATAGGGCACCATCGAAATCCATTGAGACGACACTGTATGAACTGTGGTTTGGCAAGAAACCCAAGTTGTCGTTTCTTAAAGTTTGGGACCGCGATGCTTATGTGAAAAAGCTTCAACATGATAAACTCGAACCCAAATAGGAGAAATGTGTCTTCATAGGAAACCCAAAAGAGACTGTATGGTACACCTTCTATCACGGATCCGAAGGAAAGATATTCATTTCTAAGATTGGATCCTTTCTAGAGGAGTTTCTCTTGAAAGAAGTGAGTGGGAGGAAAGTAGAACTTGATGAGGTAACCGTACCTTCTCCCTTATTGGAAAGTAGTCCATCATAGAAATCAGTTCTAGTGATTCCTACACCAATTAGTGACGAAGCTAATGATGATGATCATGAAACTTCTTATCAAATTACTACTGAACCTCGTAGGTCAACCAGAGTATGATCCGCACCAGAGTGGTACGGTAATCCTGTTCTGGAAGTCATGTTACTTGACCATGATGAACCTACGAACTATGAGGAAGCGATGATGAGCCCAGATTCCGCAAAATGGCTAGAAGCCATGAAATCTGAGATGGGGTCCATGTATGAGAACAATGTGTGGACTTTGGTTGACTTGCCCGATGATCGGCAAGCCATAGAGAATAAATGGATCTTCAAGAAGAAGACTGACGCTGACGGTAATGTTACTGTCTACAAAGCTCGACATGTTGCAAAAGGTTTTCGATAAGTTCAAGGAGTTGACTATGATGAGACCTTCTCACCCGTAGCGATGCTTAAGTCCGTCCGAATCATGTTAGCAATTGCCGCATTTTATGATTATGAAATTTGGCAAATGGATGTCAAAACTGCATTCTTTAATGGATATCTTACAGAAGAGTTGTATATGATGCAACCAGAAGGTTTTGTCGATCCAAAATGTGCTAACAAAGTGTCCAAGCTCCAGCGATCCATTTATGGACTGGTGCAAGCATCTCGGAGTTGGAATATACGCTTTGATAGTGTGATCAAAGCATATGGTTTTATACAGACTTTTGGAGAAGCCTGTATTTACAACAGAGTGAGTGGGAGCTCTGTAGCATTTCTGATATTATATGTGGATGTCATATTATTGATCGGAAATGATACTGAATTTTTGAATAGCATAAAAGGATACTTGAATAAGAATTTTTCAATGAAAGACCTCGGTGAAGCTACTTATATATTGGGCATCAAGATCTATAGGGATAGATCAAGACGCTTAATTGGACTTTCACAAAGCACATACCTTGATAAAGTTTTGAAGAAGTTCGAAATGGATCCAGCAAAGAAAGGGTTCTTGCCTGTGTTACAAGGTGTGAAGTTGAGTCAGACCCAATGCCCGACCAGTGCAGAAGATAGAGAGAAAATGAAAGTCATAACCTATGCCTCAGCCATAGGTTCTATCATGTATGCAATGCTATGTACCAGACCTGATGTGTGCCTTGCTTTTAGTTTAGCAGGGAGGTACCAAAGTAATCCATGAGTGGATCACTGAACAGCGGTTAAGAACATCCTGAAATACCTGAAAAGGACTAAGGATATGTTTCTTGTTTATGGGGGTGACAAAGATCTCATCGTAAATGGTTGCGTCGATGCAAGCTTTGACACTGATCCGGATGACTCTAAGTCACAAACCGGATATGTATTTTTTGACTATATACTGCAAGGCAACAGCCTCACAGCCCTTTATTAAAAACAATAGGTAAGCAGTACAGAATTACAAAGAGCAAAAGAAAGACTACTTACATAGAGAGATTAGGGTAGGGAAGCTATCCAAGAGGTTAGTCTATCTCTATATTTACACTTGATTCTATGAGCTAAAAGAGAAATATCATGAATAAAATTCCTCCTCCAAGATCTGAAAGTGGGCAACTCATTTCTGAAGATCCTTCCATTCCTTTGGGTCCAAATATTCCAAGTAGCCGTAAAGACTACCTCAGTGAAAAAGGGCTGACCAAATTCCTCCCTGGCCGCGCAAGCCATTTCAAAAGTAGTCTGGTTAGGGTGAACACTCCATGACATGCCCAAATAATTCCAGACACGTTGGCTAAAGTTGCAAGCAAAGAAGAGATGAGCTCTATCTTCATGCAAACCTGAGAAGCACATAGCACAAGTATCATCCTGAATAATCCAATGTCGTCGTTGCATCATATCCCTAGTGTTTAGACGATCCATCAAAAGGAGCCAGCCAAACACCTTGAGCTTGAGAGTGCAAGAACATTTCCAGATCCACCCAAATATGGGGTCAACCACGACTTCGGAAAAACAAAACAAATAGTAGATCCTGGGTCGATAATCCCCAGTTTTTGAAGGCCATTTCCAGACATCATTAACTCCCTCATGCAAATTGATCAGAGGCATTAAAGCCTGAAGATGATTGAATTCCTCAAAACCTTCAACTGATAAAGGCAGGTGAAAATTGTTGGTTGGGTCAGGCAGCTCCATCATATCCTTAATGGTAAGCGTGTCATCAATCAGAAAAGAGTGGAGCCTCGGGAAACATTGTTGCATGATAACCACCTCGTTATTAAGTTGCCACTGATCCAGCCAAAAAACCACCGAGTCCCCGGAGCGCACGTGAGGGACAGCCAATTTACAAAAAAAATTCATACAGCTTCATCACGTCATGCCACCAAAAAGAACCACAACTTTGAGTTACTTGGGGCGGTGCAGCAGCATAATATGTGTCCCAGATAAGAGAAACCCAGGGCACATCGAACTTGTTAAAAAATTTGAAAAGATGCTTGATCAACAAGGCATCATTTTGTATGCCAAGGTCCAGAACCCCAAGTCCTCCATGGCTCTTGGGCCGACATACTAACTTCCAAGCTGCCAATGATTGTCTTGGTGTATCAGAGTTGCCTCGCCACAAACATTGCCGCATGATACGTTCAATCTGCTTCAAAATTCCTTGAGGTAATGAGAGAGTGCACAAGAAGTATATTGGCATGGAACAAAGAACAGATTTCAAGAGTTGCAGCCGGCTGCCCTGGTTCAACAGACAGGAGGAGGCAGACAATCTTCTCTCTATGCGGTCCACTAAGGGAAGCAAGCCATAAATTGTGGGCCGACTAGTACCCATTGGCAATCCCAGGTAAGTAAATGGCATGGAGCCAACATCACACCCAAGCAAAGCAGCCACACGTTTACCCTCCTCATCAGACATATTCATTGGAATCAATGAGGATTTACTAAAGTTAACCCGCAAACCCGTAGACTTAGCAAAGGTCTCAAGCATTTCCTTGAAAGCAATGAGCTGGCTGTCCACCGCAGGAAGGACAATTAATGTGTCATCGGCGTATTGCACAATCGGATAGTCTCGTGAAGAGGTTGGTATGGGCAGTGTGAGAATGTTCCTTGCACACATCTCATTAACCATAGACTGCAATAAATCCACAGCAATCACAAATAACAAAGGGGATAATGGGTCTCCTTAACGCACACCCGAATGACAGACAAAGTGATTACCAGGCACACCATTTAAAAGAACCGAAGAGGATCCAGAGGACAAGATGCTATCAATCCAACCTATCCAGCGATCATCAAAACCCTTACATTTCAGGATCCTGAGAATCAGCTCGTGCTCGATGGTATCAAACGCCTTCGTGAAATCCAACTTGAGAAGGATTATAGGCCTTTTGGATGCCTTGCATTGATGGATATATTCAAAACACCATGCAAGACAATCTTGAATGGATCTACAACGAAGAAACCCATATTGATTGCGGTGAATACATTTTAAGATCACACTCTGTAAACGATATGTATTTTTATTGAATGGTAGAGCTGTCAGTTGGTGCAGTTCTAAGCAGAGCGTCGTGGTGGGATCTATGTGTGAAGTGGAATACATAGCTGCTTCGGAAGCAGCAAATGAAGGAGTCTGGATGAAGGAGTTCATATCCGATCTAGGTGTAATACCTAGTGCTTGGGGCCAATGAAAATCTTTTGTGACAATACTGGTGCAATTGCCTTGGCAAAGGAATCCAGATTTCACAAGAGAACCAAGCACATAAAAATAAGCTTCAATTCCATCCGCGATCAAGTCAAGGAGGGAGACATAGAGATTTGCAAGACACATATAGATATGAATGTTGCAGACCCATTTACTAAGCCACTCTCACGAGCAAAACATGATCAACACCAAGACTCCATGGGTGTTAGAATCATTACTGTGTAATCTAGATTATTGACCCTAGTGCAAGTAGGAGACTGAAGGAAATATGCCCTAGAGGCAATAATAAAGTTGTTATTTATATTTTATTATATCATGATAAATGTTTATTATTCATGCTAGAATTGTATTAACCGGAAACTTAGTACATGTGTGAATACATAGATAAATAGAGTGTCCCTAGTATGCCTCTACTTGACTAGCTCGTTAATCAAAGATGGTTAAGTTTCCTAGCCATGGACATGTGTTGTCATTTGATGAACGGGTTCACATCATTAGAGAATGATGTAATGGACTAGACCCATCTGTTAGCTTAGCACTGTGATCGTTTAGTTTATTGCTAATGCTTTCTTCATGACTTATACATGTTCCTATGACTATGAGATTATGCACCTCCCAAATACCGGAGGAACACCTTGTGTGCTATCAAATGTCACAACATAACTGGGTGGCTATAAAGATGCTCTATAGCTGTCTCCGATGGTATTTGTTGAGTTGGCATAGATCGAGATTAGGATTTGCCACTCTGTGTATTGGAGAGGTATCTATGGGCCCTCTCGGTAATGCACATCACTATGAGCCTTGCAAGCAATGTGACTAATGAGTTAGTCATGGGATGATGCATTATGGAACGAGTAAAGAGACTTCCCGGTAACGAGATTGAACTAGGTATGATGATACCGACGATCGAATCTCAGGCAAGTAACATACCAATGACAAAGGGAACAACATATGTTGTTGTGCGGTTTGACTGATAAAGATCTTCTTAGAATATGTAGGAACCAATATGAGAATCCAGGTTTCACTATTAGTTATTGACCAGAGATGTGTCTCGGTCATGTCTGCATAGTTCTCGAACCCGTAGGATCCGCATGCTTAACGTTCAATGACGATATGTATTATGAGTTATGTGACTTGATGTACCTAAGGTTGTTCGGAGTCCCGGATGAGATCACGGATATGACGAGGAGTCTTGAAATGGCCGAGACATAAAGATTGATATATTGGAAGGTTATATTCGGACACCGGAATGGTTCCGAAGTGTATCGGGTATTTTCCGGAGTACCGGGAGGTTACCGGAACCCCCCGGGGGATTAATTGGCCACAATGGGCCTTAGTGGAGAAGAGAGAGGGCCGGCCAGAGGTGGCGCCCCCACTTGCCCTGTCTGAATTGGATAAGGGGAAGGGGCGCCCCCTTCTTCCTTCTCTTCTCTCCTCTTTCCCTTCTTCTCCTTCTTGGACTAGGAATGGAGGAAACCTACTCCTACTAGGAGTAGGATTCCTCCCCCTTGGCACGCTCCTTGTGGCCGGTCGGCCTCCTCCTTCCGTCCTATATATACGGGGGAGGGGGCACCCCATAGACACACAAGTTGATCTTTAGCCGTGTGCAGTGCCCCTCTCCACAGTTTTCCACCTCAGTCATATTGTCGTAGTGCTTAGGCGAAGCCCTGCGTTGGTAACTTCATCATCACCGTCAACACGCCGTTGTGCTGGCGCAACTCACTCTCGGACTCAACTGGATCAAGAGTATGTGGGACGTGTGCAGATCACAGAGGTGCCGCGCGTTCGGTACTTGATCGGTTGGACCGCGAAGACGTTCGACTACATCAACCGCGTTACTAAACACTTCCACTTTAGGTCTACGAGGGTACATAGACACACTCTCCCCTCTCGTTGCTATGCATCTCCTAGATAGATCTTGCGTGATCGTAGGAATTTTTTTGAAATACGGCGTTCCCCAACAATCTTCGTCTCGTCCTTGGACTTCAGTGAAAACACCCATGTATATCTTGAGTAATCATCAACAATGACAGGTCCATACTTTTTCCCACCAAGACTATCCCATGAAGGATGCCCAAAAAGATCCACTTGAAGGAGCTCCAAAGGCCTTGAAGTGGATACAATATTCTTGGGTGGGTGCTCAGATTGATGTTGCTTCCCGGCTATTGATACGTCTCCAACGTATCTATAATTTTTGATTGTTCCATGCTGTTATATTATCATTTTTGGATGTTTTATAATCATTTTTTAGTCATTTTATATCATTTTGGTACTAACCCATTGACATAGTGCCAAGTGCCAGTTGATGTTTTCTGCATGTTTTTTACATCGCAGGAAATCAATACCAAACAGAGTCCAAACGCAACGAAACTTTTTGTGGATTTTTTTGGACCAGAAGACATCCAGTGGGCCGGAGAAGCGCCTGGGGGTGCTCCGAGGGGAGCACAACCCACTATGGTGCGCTTGGAGGCCCAGGCGTGCCCAGGTGGGTTGTGCCCACCTGGGGTGCCTCCCGAACCGACTATTTGCTCTATAAATGCCCCAATATTGCAAAAACACTAGGGGAGTCGATGAAAATCAATTCCAGCCGCCGCAGAGTCCAGAACCACTAGATCCAATCTAGACACCATCATGGAGGGGTGCATTATGTCCATTGGTGCCTCTCCGATGATGCGTGAGTAGTCTTTTGTAGACCTTCGGGCCCGTAGTTAGTAGCTAGATGGCTTCGTCTCTCTCGTTTGATTCTCAATACAATGGTCTCTTGGAGATCCATATGATATAACTCTTTTTGCGGTGTATTTGTTGGGATCAAAAGAACTTTGAGTTTATGATTAGATGTATCTTTTTATCCATGAAAGTTATTTGAGTCTTCTTTGATCTCTTATATGCATGATTGCTTATAGCCTCGTATTTCTTCTCCAATATTTGTTTTTTTGGCCAACTTGATCTATTTATCTTGCAATGGGAAGATGTGCTTTGTGATGGGTTCGATCTTACAGTGCTTGATCCCAGTGACAGAAGGGGAACCGACACGTATGTATCTTTGCCATTAAGCATAACAAGATGGGGTCTATTTCTACATAAATAGATCTTGTCTACATCATGTCATCGTTCTTATTGCATTACCCTGTTTCTCCGTGAACTTAATACACTAGATGCATGCTGGATAGCGGTCGATGTGTGGAGTAATAGTAGTAGATGCAGGCAGGAGTCGGTCCACTAATCTTGGACGTGATGCCTATACAATGATCATTTCCTGGATATCGTCATGATTATTTGAAGATCTATCAATTTCCCAATGGTAATTTGTTTACCTACTGTTTGCTCTTTTTCTCGAGAGAAGCCATTAGTGAAATCTACATCCCCTGGGTCTCTTCCTTAATATATTTGCCTTTGCGATCTATTTTATTTGCTTCTATTTCCAGATCTATTAAACCAAAAATACAAAAATACCTTTCTGCAATTTATTTTATCCGAGATCTATTTATCCCATCTATCATATTTTATCATGTCCGTTTGCCAATTTCTGGCGCCGTTACCCGAAAGGGATTGATAACCCCTTTAACACGTCGGGTTGCGAGTATTTGTTATTTGTGTGCGGGTGTTGTTTACGTAGTGTTGCTTGTTTCTCCTACTGGTTCGATAACCTTGGTCTCATCAATGAGGGAAATACCTACCATCGTTGTGCTGCATCATCTCTTCCTCTTTGGGGAACTATCAACGTAGTCTAGCAGACATCAGCTATGCATGCACTACACACACGATCTTTCTCAAAAGAGACATTGTTTAGTCCAAGGATGTGATTACCCTTTAAGAGATCTTGAAGATTTCTCATGCCAACATGGGCTAGCAGGCGATGCCATAGTCACCCCTTGTTGGCCTTGGCCATTAGACAAGTTGCATGGAATGTGCTCTCTTTTGAGAAATCAACCGTGTAAAGGTTGCCATCCAACTCTCCAACAAAGGCCACTTTGAGAGTATCTCTCTTAAATACTTTCACATCTGTTAGTCCAAATAGTGTATCATAACCAACAGAAGCCAATTGACGAACAGAAAGCAAATGGTATTTAAGGGATTGGCCAAGCATGACATTTGCAAGAGACATGTCATTTGTGATAGCCACCTTACCCAACCTGAGTACCTGTCCTTTTGAGAATAGCTTCCATGAAATCGTAAAGCAATTTGCCATCTTCGGTCTTATGGTTGGTACATCCACTACCGATCACCCATTTGACTCCACCAGAGAAAGCAACCTACACACAATTATGACTTGGTTAGAGGCACCCATTTTGCAATGGGACCTCTCAAGTTAGTTACAAGGGTCTTAGGGACCCAAATAGCATAAAACTGGAATGCATTACGAGGACCAACAAATTTTGCATAAACTTCTCCATCCTTAGTTTTACGAAGTACATAGGATGGAGGCATGAACTCTTTTGGCTTGTTGAGAGTGGGCATGCCCCTTGTGGCCTTCCCAGTCACAACCTTACCTTTTTCCTTGTGCCCTTCTCATACAAAAGTTTCTTTAAGAGGGGTGGTGCACTTTTGAGAAGACGTCTTCTTCTTGCTTGTGCTTGGGTAAAACCCGAGCCCTTCCTTGGCAAACACCTCATTGTGTTGGATCAATACCTCATTAAGGTTCATTTGTCCTTAAGCACACATGCCAGGAGTCCTCTCTCGAGTTGTCCCTTTAGAAAGCGATTCTCCTCAAGAATAGACGCTAGGTCACCACAATAGGGTTAGTAGTACAAGCATCAACATTGATAATAGGAGAAGAGTAAGTCTTGGCTAGAGTTTCAAGATAAGTAAGCTTGAGCATCTCAAAACTCTTTGTAAGAAGGGTGATCTCTTCTTCCTTAGTCTTGAGGGACAAAGATAGAAGCTCACAATCCTTAGGAGAGAAGCATGAGATTTCACAAGCTTACTTTTATCATTCATCAACTCCTCGCAAGAGTCCTTAGCCTTTTTCAAGGAGGCAAGTTCTTTAGCATGAACATCAATGTTTGCACCAATTTTCAAGCATAGTTCATCATTTCGGGCTTCCACATATTGGACTTTCCACTCAAGGATTTCATATTTTTCCTTTTCCTCGGTGACGAGGGATTCGAGTTCCTTAATGGTGAAGGTGTGCTTACTCACAATCTCCATAAGCATACGAAACATAGTGAGCACCTTTCTTTCGAGGTAGCACATGAACTTATTTAGTTTAGCAAGCATAGGATCATCTATATCATTGTCATCATAATTATCCTCCGCATCAAGATACTCATCACACGGAGTAGGAGTGAAAATAAGAGGGTTTGACCGTGGAGTTACCTTGACCTTGTCAGGAGAGTTTTGGTCCTCTCCATCTTCTACCATGGACTTTGCCATTAGGCACTTGTGAGCGTTGCCCTTGTAGTCCTTCATATAGTTGTAGGTGACAACATCACCACTCTTGTTGACTAGCCTCAAGGTGTTTTGAGAATCTTGAGCCACTCCGGCAACACCACTAACATCATTCGGATTGGATTCTTCATGAGCAGCCATTGCTTTCCCATCTCTCTTCTTGAGCTTGGAGTTCAAAGGATTTGGCAATTTTTTCTTGGGAAACCTTGTTTTATCTTCTCTCTTCTCAGAAGGGCAATCGGCCGCAATCGTTGGATAAGTGGTTGGTTTCTTCACAGTCGTAGCATTTTCTCACTTCCTTCTTCTGGAATCCTCCCTTGAATTTTCCCGCGCTAAACTTCTTGACAAAGAGGGCAATGTCTTCATATGAAGGGCTCTCCTCGGAGTCAATCTCATCACCATCTTCATCATCATCTTCTTCTTCACTCTGCTCTTCCTCACATACATTCTTGGCCTTCAAATCAAGGTTGATCTTTGATGTTGACGTACCATGCATGGCAAGATGTTTTGTATCATTTGGCTTTGATTATTTGGAAAGTGGATATGATGTCATCCGGAGTCATTTCCTTAAATCCATGGTGTTGTCTTATGTCCCACACCATGTGGTGATGATATGGAGCAAGAGCATGAACTAACTTGTCCACAAGACACCGCTTGGTCAAGTTGAACCCATCTTGTGTCTTGTGACAATCACAAGACTCAATATTGGCGGTGAGAGTCATGAGACGCTCAAGGAGCTGCTTGGGGGATTCACCCTTCTCCATACAAAAGTTTCGCAATTGACCCTTGACAATTTCATATTGAGCAAGCCGGAGAGTGGAGGTACCGGTCTTGGTCCTCACAATGCTATCCCATAATTCCTTGGCACTTGTGATGTGTATGTATGGTCTCCTTTGCTTGTCAGTCATACCTCTCCTTACGCACATGGTTGTGGTATCGTTGAGACTCTTGTAATATATTTATCTTGGTGTAAGATTCTTCGGATCAACAACTTGGTAGCCATATTCCAAGATGTCCAACATCTCATCATTTCCATATCGAAGATGATCCTACATAGCAACTCTCCATAAGGCAAAATCGGTAGTGTCATCAAGTAAATGAGATTTGCCTTGAGGATTATATTTATGTTTCTCAACTTGAGGTCCAACATAAAGCCATGGAACACTAGATTGATCATTGCTAGGACGTTGTTGGCCAAGTAAAGGGATAGGCATAGTTGGTCTTGAAGCCGCACCACCCGAAAAGTGGCACGAGCCTCGTGGTTAATGTGGCTAACCTCATTTGGACCAAGGCCTCAAGAGAAGCATCATGATCCTCCTTTTTCTTAGCAAGGGCCCATTCTAGATCCTCATAAGTGAAGGACTTGACTTTTGAAGAAGAAGTGCCCTTATCCTTCAGATCTGCAACAAGGGGAGTCTCATGAGGGTTCATCTTGCTCTAGGGCAGTTAAGCCATAAGAATAGAGCACGAGGCTCTGATACCAATTGAAAGGATCGAGATGGACCTAGAGGGGGGGTGAATAGGTACAATTACAAAATTTTAATTATTACTTAGCAATTTTAGGCAATAATGCGGAATATGAAAGTGAGCCTAACAATTGCAATTAAGATGCTAATGGCTAAGCAAGGTAAGCAAGAAACACAAGTATGTGAGTAAGCAAGCACAATATGATATAATTAAAGACTAAGAGACAAGTACCACAAGTAGGGAGTTAGGGTTAGGAATAACCGCAACTCTGAGAGAAGAGGATGTATCCCGATGTTCACTTCCTTGGAGGGAAACTACGTCACCGTTTAGAGAGGTGAGTGTTACCATGAGGGCACACCAACGCCACGAAGGCTCACCCTATTCTCTCTTTGAGATATCACCACGAAGGCGATTCCCAACCACTAGTGGTAGACCTGTAGGTGGTCTCCAAACCCTCACAAACTTTCCAGGGATAATCACAATGGTCGATTCCTCTACGAATGACTCCTACCGCCTAGGAGTCTCCAACCTCCAAGAGTAACAGCAATGATGGGGAAAAGCTCAAGACTTTCTCAAATCACGAATTCCTTTGGTGCAAAGAAGGGGAAGGAGTGGATCTATCACTTGAGTGGACAATTTCTCTCAAATGCTCTCAAATCCCTTGGGGATCTAAGATTTGGTGTATGAGTGAGCGAGTGAGAGAGAGAGAGAGAGTGAAAAGTGTTCTTGGGGATGTTCAAACTGAAAGGTCAAACCTCTCATGGGATGGGAGAGAGGTATTCATAGTATCCCTCAATAAGTGGTCGTTGGAGCCACTTGGGAGCAGCAGTTGTCGGACATCTGAGACTCACCGGACATCCGGGGCCTCAACAGATTCTAGACGTCCGACAGGGACCGGACGTCGGGTGGATACCGGACTTCCGATGTTTTGGTTCTGTCAAGGAAGTGTCGGACGTCTAGTGAACACCGGAAATCCGACATTTTGGCTATGTAAAGGAAATGCCAGACGTCCGGAATACACCGGAAATTTGACATTTTGGTTCTATATACGAAGTACCGGACGTCCGGTGGATACCGGCCATCCGACATGTGTCGGTCGTCCGACAGAGATAGGGTACAGAAGATAAGTATTTTTAAAGAATATCATTTGAGCAAGACTTTCACGAGACCCCATGTTCCCCTCTTAATAGTGTGAGATTCCTAAACTCAAGAACAAACATAGAGGGCCTAAGCCAGTAGACTTGTTTCTTCATTCTTGAGGAAGATAAGTATTTCTGTAGTCATAATCCACACACATGATCCTGAGGGGACTAAAACCTAAGATATACTTGACAAACTTTGTTAGTCCCCTATGAGTATATTGTCATCAACATCAAATTATGATTAAGGGCATGATTGCACTTTCAGCATTCCACATCAGAAATTATCTTTTTTATCATTTACCTACTCGAGGACGAGCAGGAATTAAGCTTGGGGATGCTGATACGTCTCCGTCGTATCTATAACTTCTGATTGTTTCGTGCCAATATTATACGACTTTCACACACTTTTGGCAACAGTTTATATGATTTATTGGACTAACATATTGATCTAGTGCCCAGTGCCAGTTCCTGTGTTTTGCATGTTTTTTGCTTCCCAGAATATCCATGTAAAATGAAGTCCGAACGCGATAAAAATTTACAAAGAATTATTTTGGAATATTTGTGATTTTTGGGAGGTGGAGTCAATGCAAACGGGGGCCCACGGCCACCACAAGACACCTAGACGCGCTAGGCAGCCCAGGTGCATGGTGGTGGGTTGTGCCCTCCTCGAACGTCGGTTGGAGCTCTACTTCGGATGCAAGGAAGCTTATATCCGGAAAAAAATCGTGTTAAATCCCAGCGCAATCGGAATTATGAATCTCTGGATATTTAAGAAATGGTTTTCGTCCAGATCTGGGGAACGCGAGACAGAAGAGAACAAAGAGGGAAATCCAATCTCAGAGGGGCTCCCGCCCCTCTGCCACCATGGAGGCCATGGACCAGAGGGGGAACTCTCCTCCCATCTAGGGATGGGGCCAAGGAAGAAGAACAAGGAGGGGGTCTCTCTCCCCCTCTCTCCCGATGGCACCGAAATGCTGACGGGGCAATCATCGTGTGACGGCGATCTACTCCAACAACTACGTCATCTTCACCAACATCTCCATGACCTTCCCCCATCTATATTCAGAGGTCCACTCTCCCGTGACCCTTTGTACCCTCTAGTCGAACATGGTGCTTTATGCTTCATACTATTATCCACCGATATGTTGCCATCCTATGATGTCTGAGTAGATTTTTGTTGTCCTATCGGTAATTGGTGAATTGCTATGGTTAGTTTAATTTGCTTGTGGTTATGTTGCTGTCCTTTGGTGCCCATCATATGAGCGCGCGTGGGGATCACACAATAGGGTTAGTTGTATGTTGATAGGACTATGCATTGGAGGGCGAGGGTGACAACAACTTCAGCCTAAGCATGGAAATTGATACGTACGGGATTGAAGGGGGACCAATATATATCTTAATGGTATGGTTGGGTTTTACCTTATAAGTGCATAGAATTCTAAGTAAGGGACGACATGCTAGCAGTGGCCTCTCCCACATAAAAACTTGCTAACGGTCTAGTAATGTAGTCAATTGCTAAGGGATGATAACCCACAAGTATAGGGGATCGCAACAGTTTTTGAGGGTAAAGTATTCAACCCAAATTTATTGATTCGACACAAGGGGAGACAAAGAATACTCTTAAGTATTACCAGCTGAGTTGTCAATTCAACCACAACTGGAAACTTAATATCTGCAGCAAAGTATTTAGTAGCAAAGTAATATGATAGTAGTGGTAGCGGTAGCAAAAGGTAACAGTAGTAAAAGTGATGTTTTTTGGTATTTTGTAGTGATGATAGCAATAGCAACGGGAAAGTAAATAAGCGAAGAACAATATATGGAAAGCTCGTAGGCAATGGATCGGTGATGGAGAATTATGCCGGATGCGGTTCATCATGTAACAGTCATAACCTAGGGTGACACAGAACTAGCTCCAGTTCATCAATGTAATGTAGGCATGTATTCCGAATATAGTCATACGTGCTTATGGAAAAGAACTTGCATAACATCTTTTGTCCTACCCTCCCGTGGCAGCGGGGTCCTTACGGAGACTAAGGGATATTAAGGCATCCTTTTAATAGAGTACCGGAACAAAGCATT
This sequence comes from Triticum monococcum, assembly GCA_034509565.1. Taxonomy (NCBI): domain Eukaryota; kingdom Viridiplantae; phylum Streptophyta; class Magnoliopsida; order Poales; family Poaceae; genus Triticum; species Triticum monococcum. The sequence goes on along the minus strand of CM067844.1, from coordinate 455,086,633 downwards.
AACACATAGTGAATACATGAACTCCTCAAACTACGGTCATCACCGGTAAGTATCCCGATTATTGTCACTTCGGGGTTAACGGATCATAAAACATAATATGTGACTATAGACTTGCAATATAGGATCAAGAACTCTCATATATTGATGAAAACATAAAAGGTTCAGATTTGAAATCATGGCACTCGGGCCCTAGTTACAAGCATTAAGCATAGCAAAGTCATAGCAACATCAATCTCAGAACATAGTGGATACTAGGGATCAAACCCTAACAAAACTAACTCGATTACATGATAGATCCCATCCAACCCATCATCGTCCAGCACGCCTACGATGGAATTACTCACGCACGGCGGTGAGCATCATGAAATTGGCGATGGAGGATGGTTGATGATGACGATGGCGACGGATTCCCCTCTCCGGAGCCCCGAACAGACTCTAGATCAGCCCTCCCGAGAGGTTTTAGGGCTTGGCGGTGGCTCCGTATCGTAAAATGCGATGAATTCTTCTCTCTGATTTTTTTTCTCCCCGAAACACAATATATAGAGTTGGAGTTGGGGTCGGAGGAGCTCCAGGGGGCCCACGAGGTAGGCGGCGCGCCCTACGGGGGTAGGCGCGCCCCCACCCTCGTGGACAGGTGGTGGGCCCCCTGGCCTTCATCTTTTGCAGGTATTTTTTATATTTTCCAAAAAGTTGCTCCGTGAAGTTTCAGGTCATTCCGAGAATGTTTGTTTCTGCACATAAATAACACCATGATAATTCTGCTGAAAACAGCGTCAGTCCGGGTTAGTTCCATTCAAATCATGCAAGTTAGATTCCAAAACAAGGGCAAAAGTGTTTGGAAAAGTACATACGACAGAGACGTATCAACTCCCCCAAGCTTAAACTATAACACCCACGATGCGGTTATAGCTCCCACGTGTCGAAGCACGACTTAGAGGCATAACCTCATTGTAAGCAATGTCGCAAGTGAGGTAATCTTCACACAACCCATGTAATAAATAAGGAAAAGATATATATAGTTGGCTTACACTCGCCACATCACACAATAGCATTAATATCATTACATTCATCCAGATACACTCAAGGTCCGACTACGGAACCAAAATAAAGAACAACCCCAAATGCGACAAAGTCCCCGATCACCCCAACTGGGCACCACCACTGATCGTCTGGAAAAGAAATGTAGTATCGTCCTGATTCCTCATCGAACTCCCACTTGAGCTCAGTCGAATCTCCTGGAACGGCATCATCGGTCCCTGCATCTGGTTTTGGAAGTAATCTGTGAGTCACGGGGACTCAGCAATATCACACCCTCGCGATCAAGAATATTTAAGCTTATAGGAAGGGTAAAAGGTATGATGTGGAGCTGCAGCAAGCGACTAGCATATATGGTGGCTAACATATGCAAATGAGAACGAGAAGAGAAGGTCAAGGCACGGTCGAACAACTATGATCAAGAAGTGATCCTAGAACAACCTACGTTCAAGCATAACTCGAGACCGGGTTCTCTTCCCGGACTCCACCGAAAAGAGACCATCACGGCCACACACTCTATCGATTCATTTTAATTAAGTTAAGCTTTAGGTTATCTACAACCGGACATTAACAAATTCCCATCTTCCCATAACCGCGGGCACGGCTTTTGAAAGTTCAAATCCCTGCAGGGGTGTCCCAACTTAGCCCATCACAAGCTCTCATGGTCAATGAAGGATATTCCTTCTCCCAAGACAATCCGATCAGACTCGGAATCCCGGTTACAAGATATCTCGACAATGGTAAAACAAGTCCAGCAAGACCACCCGATGTGCCGACAAATCCCGATAGGAGCTGCACATATCTCGTTCTCAGGGCACACCAGATGAACACTACGTACAACTAAAACCAACCCTCAGGTTTCCCCAAGGTGGCGCTGCAAGTGGCTCTGTTTTGGACCAACACTCAGAGGAGCACTGGCCCGGGGGTTTAAATAAAGATGACCCTTGAGTCCGCGGAACCCAAGGGAAAAAGAGGCTAGGTGGCGAATGGTAAAACCAAGGTTCGGCCTTGCTGGAGGAGTTTTATTCAAGGTGAACTGTCAAGGGGTTCCCATTATAACCCAACCGTTTAAGGAAAGCAAAATCAAGGAACATAACACAGGTATGACGGAAACTAGTGCGGCAAGAGTGGAACAAAACACCAGGCATAAGGCCGAGCCTTCCACCCTTTACCAAGTATATAGATGCATTAAAAATAGACAAGATATAATAATGATATCCCAACAATAAACATGTTCCAACAAGGAACAAACTCCAATCTTCACCTGCAACTAGCAACACTATAAGAGGGGCTGAGCAAAGCGGTAACATAGCCAAACAACGGTTTGCTAGGACAAGGTGGGTTAGAGGTTTGACATGGCAATATGGGAGGCATGATAAGAAAGTGGTAGGTATCGTAGCATAGGCATAGCAAAAGAGCGAGTATCTAGCAAGAAAAGATAGAAGTGATTTCGAGGGTATGGTCATCTTGCTTGCAAAGTTCTCCGAGTTGACGTTAGCTTGATCCTCGTAAGCGTACTCAACGGGCTCCTCGATCACGTACTCGTCTCCTGGCTCTACCCAAAGCAAGAACAACAAGCAAAGGAGACACAATCAACCACGTGCAATGCACAAACAACATGATGCAAAACATGGCATGATATGCGGGACGTGATATGCGATGCATATGCATGTTTCAGAAAGGAAAGATTGAACCTGGCCTCAACTTGGAAAACCAAGAGTGCCACTGGAAAGAGGAGTTGATTTCGGTCGAAATCGATATAAAGATCACCGAAAATGGATGCACGGTTTGGAAATGACAAGCAAAACAAATATGGCACTGATATGTGATTAACAGCACGAGGCCATCTAAATGCATCAAGAACAACAAGCTAATGCACTCAAACATAACAACAAAATACATGACAGGGATCCACTCAAGATGCTTGACAAAAGATGAACACTGAGCTATGGCTAATTCACTCAATAGCAGGTTCAAACAAGAATGGCAAAAGTGCAAAAGATATCAGGTTACAGGCTTAGAGAAAATAACAAGTCTGGAATTTAACATCAGGAAGCAATGTTTAGAGCAAGATAACAACATGCTACAGGAACATATCATGGCAACGCAAGGCATGGCATGAAGTTACTCAAAGCATACAACAAAAGTCCCTTACTGACCATAAGCCAAAAGGGATCAGAAAATACAATGGCACCCATGTGAACATAGCAATTATCGTTAACAGATTCAGACTTAGCAGAAAACTAGAACATGGCAAAACAGATATTAAGTAGGCATGTTTACGAGCTCGATGCACTCCCCACAAAGCATTGCATGATAAACTAAGCATACACCCAGCAAGTAGACATGGCATAGAAGCTAAACATGGCAAGAACAACATCATAGCATGCACGGATCAACTACAACAACCTCGGCAAAAATGCTTAACATGTAAACATTCTGCCAGGAACATTTTATAGCAAGAGTAGAGCTCGATTGAGTCAAGCTAGGGTGCTCCATAAATGCAAACAAAGACATGGATGGATATTGCAAAAAAATATCTACAAAACATCCTTACTGATCATGCTCAAAAGAGGCATGGATAAATCTGTAGCAACATGAATACATGGCATAAAAATATAAACAGGACAAAGACTTAGAATATTTGTAAGTCCCTGAAATTAGCAACATTGAGAGGGCTACTTTGCATGCTTGTGCTAGTCACCACACAAATCACAAAAATACATGGCATACACCCCTGTAAATATGGCATGGCATACTTCAAAACTCATGTAGGGCTCAAGTTCATAGGAGGCACACATCAATCATGGCAAAAATGACAAATGTCCAAATGCTGATAATAATCTGAAACTAACAGAAACTAGCACTCTTCCAATAGCATTTAGGGCATCAAGATGAGCTCAAATGAACATGATGCAACAAGATGAAATGAAGCACACGTCGAGACGAACATTTCGATATGCTACACACCCGAAACGGAGCCACGGATGCAGAGTTATGCCATGATGAAGATATGCAAAAAATATTAGGGTTAGGGGCAAAAAGTCAACCCGATCCGAATCTAGATCTGGATCTAGCTGGCGCACGGATCGAGGATCATCGGAGTTCACTGTTCACCGGTGTAGACGAACTCGCTGGACTTGGAGGGAGCTCGCCAGAGGGGGGCCGCCAGACGTGGACGCGTCGGTCGGAGAGGAGAGCGTCGCCGGAGAGGAGGGGCGGCGGCTCGAGCGGCGAGGAAGCCGGGGCGGCGAGCGGCGCTGTCAGCGGCGGCCGGAGTCGAGGCATGACCCGGTGGGGCGGCGAGGTCGCCGGCCACGCAGGAAGAAAGGCGGCTGCGGGGATCCGAGGAGCAGGCGCGGGCGGCACGGTGGCAACGGGCCACGGGGGGCCCGATCTGGGCTGCCCGTGCCTCAGCACCGGCGGGTGGCGGGGAGCCACATGGCGCGTTGTGGCTGGCTGGGTGCGGTTGTCCGGCGCGGCCCGGACATTGTCCAGCACGCGGAGGAGCTGATTTTGCTAGGGTTAGGGGTGGAAGCACGAGTAGTGTCAGGATGGGTGACCGACCGGGAAGTTGCTCCCGGGTGCGCACGAGTGAGGACAAAGTGCGCAGAAAAGACTAGTATTGATCTGTGGGGCTGTGATGCCTCCGTTTTGATCGTACACTAATCATACACGCAAACATGTACGATCAAGATCAAGGACTCACGGGAAGATATCACAACACAACTCTACAAATAAAATAAGTCATACAAGCATCATATTACAAGCCAGGGGCCTCGAGGGCTCGAATACAAGAGCTCGATCATAGACGAGTCAGCGGAAGCAACAATATCTGAGTACAGACATAAGTTAAACAAGTCTGCCTTAAGCAGGCTAGCACAAACTAGGATACAGATCGAAAGAGGCGCAGGCCTCCTGCCTGGGATCCTCCTAAACTACTCCTGGTCGTCGTCAGCGGGCAGCACGTAGTAGTAGGCACCTCCGGTGTAGTAGGAGTCATCGTCGACGGTGGCGTCTGGCGCCTGGGCGCCAACATCTGGTTGCGACAACCAGGTAGAAGGGATAGAGGGAAAAGAAGGAGAAAGCAACCGTGAGTACTCATCCAAAGTACTCGCAAGCAAGGAGCTACACTACAAATGTATGCATTGGTATCAACTGGGATAAGGCTATTATATGTGGACTGAACTGCAGAAAGCTGGAATAAGAGGGGGACAGCTAGTCCTTTTGAAGACTACGCTTCTGGTAACCTCCATCTTGCAGCATGTAGAAAAGAGTAGACTGAAGTCCTCCCAGTATCATCACATAGCATAATCCTAACCGATGATCCTCCCCTCGTCGCCCTGTGAGAGAGCGATCACCGGTTGTATCTGGCACTTGGAAGGGTGTGTTTTATTAAGTATCCGGTTCTAGTTGTCATAAGGTCAAGGTACAACTCCAAGTCATCCTGTTACCGAAGATCACGGCTATTCGAATAGATTAACTTCCCTGCAGGGGTGCACCACATAACCCAACACGCTCGATCCCATTTGGCCGGACACACTTTCCTGGGTCATGCCCGGCCTCGGAAGATCAACACGTCGCAGCCCTACCTAGGCACAATAGAGAGGTCAGCACGCCGGTCTAAATCCTATGGCCCAGGGGTCTGGGCCCATCGCCCATTGCACACCTGCATGTTGCGAGGGCGGCCGGAAGCAGACCTAGCCTAGTAGGCGTTCCAGTCCAATCCGGCACGCGCGCTCAGTCGCTGACGTCACGAAGGCTTCGGTTGATACCACGACGTCGAGTGCCCATAACTGTCCCCGCGTAGATGGTTAGTGCGTATAAGCCAGTGGCCAGACTCAGATCAAATACCAAGATCTAGTTAAACGTGTTAAGTATCCATGAACGCCAACCAGGGCCAGGCCCACCTCTCTCCTTGGTGGTCTCAACCTGCCCTGTCGCTTCGCCACAAAGATCTACTCGCGGGTACTCCTACGAGCCGACCGTCTTTTAGTCATCACATGTATCATGTATTAAGTATATAGTATATACCCGTGATCACCTCCCGAGTGATCACGGCCCGGTAGTATAGCACAGCAGTGTAAGTGCATCTAGTGCCACCCCTAGTTGGTTTTGGAGTATTGACGACAAACCTAGTTGAGGGACTAATGTGTTTGTGAGAATTGCAGGATAACACAGGTAGAAGTCCCTCAATGATTCGGTTTTACTACCAGAGATGACCCCTAAAAATGTACGAAGACATTGAAGACAATGGTGGTACTTGAAGATATTCACATTGAAGACTATGACAAGAGAAGACACCACGTGAAGCCTATGGAACTCGGAGACTTAGATTCTTCGTAGTTTTATTTCATTTGTGTTGAGTCATAGGAACCACCGTAATGTTAAGTGGGGTCCAAGAGAACCAGTCAGAATGACTGAAGTGATGCCTAATTCAAAACCTATATCTTCGAGCGAAGACTATGAGAGCAAATCTTGTCCAGAGTCGGACAAGTCAGCTTTGCTTGTAGCCCAAGTAAAGTTGCCGTGTGAGTTTGAAATCTGACCGTTGGTACACGTGTCAGTTCCTTAGTGACCCAGGTTCATTTCGGACAAAACAGGTCGGGTTGCCCAGTGGCTATAAATAGTCCACCCCCTACAACCATAAACGGTTGGCTGCTCAGATTTCAGTGCACGGCTTTTGTCGTTTGAGAGCAACCCACCTCGAAGCCTTTGAGAGAAAATTCCTAGCGAGGAGAAAAGCCCTAACCACCCAGAGCCAGAGTAAATTGGGCATCACTTAAGTCTTCATGTCTGAGTGATCTGAAGACTTATTACACTTGAGGACTGTGCATCCTCCAGCCGGTTAGGCGTCGCGTTCTGAGCATCCAAGAGAAATTGTGGATTGCCAGTGAACGAAGTCTGTGAAGGTTTGGGAGTCTACCTTGAAGACTTACCAGAGTGATTGGGCGAGGTCTGTGTGACCTTGGCTCAAGGAGAAAACGGTGAGGACTGGGTGTCCTGAGCTGCGTGTTCAGGACTGGGTGTCCGGGACTGTGTGTCCTTTGGTTTAAATACCTAGCCGCTCCAACCAGACATACAGTTGTCACAGCAACTGGAACTGGTCCAACAAATCATTGTCTTCAGCGTGTCACTGGTTTCATCTTCACTTCCTTTTACTTTCTGTCACACACTGTGAAGCCATTGCATGCTTGCTTTATCTTCTGTCTTCACAACATAACTGTATGATCTGTTTGGCTTCATAACTTCTTCCTTCCTGATCCTTATTACACTTCAGCTACTTGTCTTGTGCTTTCACTCTATTGAATACTTGACCATGGCTTGCCTAGTGTAATCTAACTTCCGCTGCTTAAGTGATTGGCATATCGGTACTGTTTGTCTTCATAACCTTCACGTTTTGAAGACTTTCATAAAAATTGCCTATTCACCCCCCCCTCTAGTCGATATAACTCACTTTCAATTGGTATCAGAGCAAGGTGCTTCCTTGTTTTGTGTGATTCGGTTTAACCACCTGGAGTTTTTGTTATGTCGACTGCAGGGATAATTAAACTCTCCACTGCGTGCCCCGTCTTCGATGGAACTGAATATCCCTACTGGAAGAATAAGATGCGCATGAATCTTGAAGCCATTGACGTTGACCTATGGTATGTCGTCGAAAACGGCGTTCCCAAGGCTGGAGAAGGTGTCACTGCTGCTGATGTCAAGAAGTTCACTCAACTGGACTCTGTTGCCAAGAATATCATCTGTGGTCATCTGACCAAGGGACAGTACGGCCGTGTAAGTGACTTGAAGACATCCAAGCTGGTCTGGGACTGGCTCTCCAAAGTCAATGAAGGCATCTCAACCCAGAGAGATCAGAGAATCAGTGTTCTTCGCAATCTCTTCAACCGCTTCAAGCGAAATGACAATGAGAATGTCCAGCACACATTTGACCGGCTCACTGACATCACAAATGAGCTTCAAGCCCTCGGCGCCACTGACATCACCAAACATGAAATCGTCAAGACGCTGCTGAGATCACTTGACAGTTCGTTTGACATCCTAGCCCTGATGATTCAAGAACGTCCAGATTTCAAGACACTCGATCCGTCTGACATACTTGAGAGGCTCAACACACATGAGTTTCAGCTTTCTGAGAAAAGAGATATCTACGGTCCAAACTATGGGCGAACTCGTGCCTTGAAGGCAAAAGCTGTGTTCTCATCTGAAGAAGAATCTGACAGCAGTTCTGATGATCCTGAAGACATTGGACGGGAACTTGCAATGCTAGTGAAGAAGTTCCAGAAATTCACCAAGAAGAAAGGCTTTAGAAAGTCTTCACGATCAAGCTCAAGGAATGATGAAGCTTCTGCTCATGACTACAAGAAGAAAACATGTCACAAGTGCAAGAAAACTGGACACTTCATCTCTGAGTGTACACAGTGGGACAATGAGAGCAAAAAGAAGAAGAAGAGCAAGGAATATGACTCCGACGACAAGAAGAAGAAGAAATACTCAAAGTCTTCTTCCAAGTCTTCCTCAAAGTCTTCATCACACAAGAAGAGCTCAACTGGCAAGGCTCGTGCGTTTGTTGGCAAGGAAATGGATTCAGAGGAGGAGTCCGCTTCTGAGGAGGCGGAGGTGGAGTCTGAGGAGGAGTCAGATTCTGACATTGCGAGTCTGGCTACAGCCTACGTCGCCAAGTCCATCTTCAACACTAAAGACAATGACTTCATCACCAACACCGATGCAAATGACAAGGACGACTCTACTCCTACCTACTGCTTCATGGCACGCGGTGCCAAGGTAAACACACGCACTACTCACTATCAAACATCTAGTGACAATGACTCTGATTGTGATTCAAAACCCAGCTACAAAACACTTGCTAAAATTGCCACTGAACAACAGAAAGCCATGGAACATATTCAAAAACGGTTAGACAGAAGCGATGACCTGTTGGGTGCTGAAATGACTCGATCTGAATCCTTAATTGAAGACATAAAAAATCTTCATGTTAAGTATCAGGAACTTGAAGATCGTCCTGATACTCTCTCAACAACTCATGAAAAGCTTTCCTATGATTATCTTCAAAGGAAGCAAGATCTTGAGAAATTGAGAGCGGCTCATGAAGATCTTCAAAAGGATAACGAGTCACTTCGCACCGAACAGATCAGTTCCGCTAAGGAAGGATTTGAACCACCATGCCTTAAATGCATTGAGCGTGATAATGCTACTTCTCTTGCTGAATGTTCCACTGCTACTGCTGTTGCAATATCTTCAACTGTTGAAGTGGTAACTAACCCCTCTGCTGAGGATATCACTGCTATTGCTGATGAGAATGCTAGGTTGAAGACATTGCTTGAAACAGGGATGTACAAAAGTCTCAAATGACATCAGACATTATGTGATGTCCTCAAGAAGCAGATTCTGAACCGAAACCCTAGGAAAGAGGGTGTTGGGTTCGTGAGGAAAATTAATGCAGATGGCTCTTACTGGAAACCCGAGCAGTACACCAAAACCACATGGGTTGCTGCAAAGGAATCCTCAGCAGATCCATCCAATCTATCTGGCTTCACTTGTGCTAATCCTATTATCATTGATGAATCCTTTGATGCAAAGTATAAACTGTTTAAGAATCAGAATGGTGAAGTATTTGCCAGGTACATTGTCACTAACTGCAGCAATGGACCGCCTATGAAGAAGATCTGGGTTCCAAAAACGTGTCTGGAGAATCTTCCTGTGAATGTCCTCACGACACCTCACATGAAGAAGACAAACCTCAGACCAAAGGCTTCATATGGTCCAAAGGCTTCATACAGGCAGAGGACTCACCTGAGTCGCACTAACGCAAATGTTTTGCAGGGAAACCATGCTCAGGCATATGAGAGCGGTTCTTCAAACCGTCATGTTCATATGACCAAGAACTATTCTGCCTATTCCTATGAGTACTATTGCCCGCCTGCTAGACTGTTTGCTAGGGCTCCAAAGCCAAAATTATCAGATGCTGCACTTAGACTTATTGCTTCTAAGCCACCCTTGAAGATGTGGGTGGTTAAGAAAGCTTAACTCTCTTTTTGCAGGGAAAGGTCTCCAGCAGAAAACCAAAATCTTCTGACGCTATTGCTGGGGACCTTAAAAATCTTGTGGAACGCAAGATCAAATGCCCGAATGGCATCACTATGTATTTCGTACCTGAATCGCATGCTACTCACCCTATTAGTCCTAACCTGGATCTAAGTTTTCATAACCCACTGGTTCGTCAAATGTTTTTGCTTCACAATACTCTTCGTTAAGCCTATCCCCCTAACTGCACTGTAGGGTACGACACCAGCGTCTTCAGAGTCTTCAGAATGGATTATTGATAGTGGGTGTACAAATCACATGACTGGCAAAAGAAGTCTTTTTATGGACTCAACCTTACGTCCATCCGACAAGAGCCACATCACATTTGCTGACACTGGTAAAAGTAAGGTATTGGGTCTAGGTAGAGTTGCAATCTCAAAGGATCAACACATGGATAAAGTCATGTTTGTTGAATCCCTTGGCTTCAACTTAATGTCTGTCTCAATGCTTTGCGATTTGAACATGATTGTAATTTTTGGAAAATATCGTTGCCTGGTACTAATGGAATCTGACAAGTCTCTAGTGTTTGAAGGGTATCGGAAAGATGATTTGTACGTGGTAGATTTCTCAGCAAGGCCACAGCTTGCAGTATGTCTTCTGGCAAAGGCTTCAGAATGCTGGCTTTGGCATCAGAGGCTTGGGCATGCTGGCATGAGGAACCTCCACACCCTTGCGAAGAAGAAGCATGTCATAGGCATCGAGGGCGTCAAGTTCAAGAAAGATCACTTATGCGGTGCCTGTGAAGCAGGGAAGATGACAAGGGTAAAACATCCTTCGAAGACAATCATGACCACTACTCGACCCTTCGAACTGCTTCACATGGATCTCTTTGGTCCCACTCACTACTCAACTTTTTCCACTACTGCTTGCCTCTATGGCTTTGTCATTGTTGATGATTACTCTAGATATACTTGGGTGCACATAATCCTTTACAAGATTGAAGTGCAGGATGTCTTCAAACGCTTCGCAAATCGGGCTATGAACAATTATGGCGCCAAGATAAAGCACATCAGAAGTGACAATGGCACTGAATTCAAGAACACTGGCCTTGATACATATCTGGATACCTTGGGCATCACACATGAATTCTCAGCTCCGTACACGCCACAGCAGAATGGCGTCATCGAACGCAAGAACAGAACACTCATTGAGATGGCCAGAACAATGCTAGATGAGTACAAGACTCCAAGAAAATTCTGGCTTGAAGCCATTGACACTACATGCCATACAATCAACCGTGTTTATCTTCACAAGCTTCTGAACAAGACATCTTATGAACTTCTAACTGGCAAGAAGCCAAATGTCAGTTACTTCAGAGTATTTGGCTCAAGATGCTGGATCAAGGACCCACACCACACCTCAAAATTTGCACCAAAAGCACATGAGGGCTTTATGCTTGGATATGGAAAGGATTCGCACTCCTACAGAGTCTTCAATCTCTTTCACTACAAAGTGGTTGAAACAGTGGATGTGCGGTTCGATGAGACCAATGGTTCACAAAGAGAGCAACTGCCAGATGTGCTAGATGAAGTTCCAGCCAGTGAATCAATCAAGCTAATGGGAACTGGAGAAATTATACCTTCTAAAGCTCATCCTGAAGAAGAACTTATCATCTCAGCACCTGATCCACATGAAGACAATGCTCAGCCTGAAGACATTCCTCCCCACGACAACATAGATCAACAAGAGCAAAGTCTTCGACCCATACATCCTTGTGTTGCCAATGAAGTGCAGATTGACAGAATAATTGACAGCATCAATGCACCTGGTCCACTGACTCGTTCAAGGGCAACTCAACTGACAAATTTCTGCGGACACTTCGCATTCGTTTCAATCACAGAACCCAAGAAAGTTGAAGAAGCTTTTATGGAACCTGAGTGGATTCAAGCAATGCAAGAAGAGCTTCATCAGTTTGAGCTGAACAATGTATGGGAATTGGTTAAGCGTCCTGATCCACGGAAGCATAACATAATAGGCACCAAATGGATATGCCGCAACAAGCAAGATGAGCATGGTCAAGTTGTTAGAAACAAAGCTCGTCTCGTTGCTCAAGGATATACTCAAGTGGAAGGCATTGACTTCGATGAAACATTTGCTCCTGTGGCCAGACTTGAAGCCATCCGTATACTGCTGGCCTATGCAAATCATCATAACATACTTTTATATCAAATGGATGTGAAGAGTGCCTTTCTCAATGGCAAGATTGAAGAAGAAGTGTATGTTGCACAACCACCTGGGTTTGAAGATCCAAAACATCCTGACATGGTTTACAAGCTCAATAAAGCACTATATGGCCTCAAACAAGCCCCTCGGGCCTGGTATGACACACTCAAATACTTCCTTAAGAGAAAAGGCTTCATACCTGGCTCCCTAGATCCCACTCTCTTCACGAAGACATATGATGGTGAACTGTTTGTGTGCCAAATATATGTGGATGGCATTATCTTTGGCTGCACCAATCAGAAGTACAGTGAGGAGTTCGGATATATGATGCAAGAGCAATATCTGATGTCTATGATGGGGGAGCTGAAATTCTTCCTCGGTGTTCAGATACGGCAACAACGCAATGGCATCTTCATATCTCAAGAGAAGTATCTCAAAGATTGCCTGAAGAAGTTCGGTATGCAAGACTGCAAAGGCTTCACAACACCAATGCCAGCCAAACATCATCTGGGTCCTGACGACAATGGTAAAGAGTTCGATCAAAAGGTATACCGCTCCATGATTGGTTCTTTGCTTTATTTATGTGCATCTAGGCCAGATATTATGCTTAGTGTTTGCATGTGTGCTCGATTTCAAGCGGCACCAAAGGAGTCGCATCACTTAGCAGTGAAGCGAATTCTTCGATATTTGGCTCACACCCCAACTCTAGGATTGTGGTATCCAAAGGGCTCAGAATTTGATCTGGTTGGATTCTCGGATGCTGATTATGCTGGTGACAAGGTTGATCGAAAGTCTACATCAGGCACATGTCACTTTCTGGGACGATCACTTGTGTGTTGGTCTTCAAAGAAGCAGAACTGTGTATCCCTCTCCACTGCTGAATCTAAATACGTTGCTGCTGGATCTTGCTGCGCTCAGCTTCTGTGGATGAAGCAAACCCTCAAGGACTATGGCATTCAACTGAAGCAAGTGCCTCTCTACTGCGACAACGAAAGCGCCATCAAGATCGCCAACAACCCAGTTCAGCACTCGAAGACAAAGCACATTGAAATTCGTCATCACTTTCTCAGAGATCATGTTGCAAAGGAAGATATTGATATCATACACGTCAACACTGAAGAGCAATTGGCAGATATCTTCACCAAGCCCTTGGATGAGAAGAGATTTTGCAAGTTATGGTGTGAGCTAAATATCTTGGAATCCTCAAATGTCCTGTGATCAGGCACACATCCTAACACTTATGCATATTGATGACTTATATGTGCAACACACAAAGTAACGTATATCTTCAATCAATGAAGACATATATTCTAAGTGTGAATACATTAATGTGGAAATTGACTTCGAAGCGCCACGATAATTGTGCGCCGTGTCTGAGTCTAATACTTCCTATACGGTGGGTAATGCCACCACCAAATGTTCTATTTTTGAAGTGCTTCACTCATGGCATTACCTAGCAATGTCTTCACATTAGGTTTGGCTTCAATCTCTACATGTCTTTATGATTATCTTCATTACGTGGATTATATAGATATATATATATATACATACTAGTGTTCTGTCCTCTATAGCATTCACTTATAGCTATGTCTTCCTGTTTTGAATCTTTTGAACTAAGTGAATGTGATCGGACCCTAATCTCTCCATTCTTTCTATCTCAAATTCTATCTCTCCAAGTCATATGCATCCTATTGAAACTGTCGAATGTCTTCTCTGCGTCCTTGTCAGCAGAAGACACAGAGACAAACTTTAAAACCGTTTTCAATGCTCTTCATCCACAAGAAATCCGGAGAAGTAGGAACGACCACCCGACAATCCAGGCGTGCGTGGGATGTGGAACTGCCCCCGAGACTCCGCATGATGGCCACGTGCTGTTCAGATGCAAATCGCCAGGGGCACCTGTGTAATAGCACAGTGCAGCCCCTGTGACTATAAATACACACTCACCGCAGTCATTATCTCCTTCTCCTTCCTCCTCCCTCGCATGAACCCTAGCGCCACCGCTAGCTCTCGACGACGCCGGCGACGAAGCGCTTCACTGCTGCAACCTCTCCGACGCCGTTTTCACGCCGACCGCGGACATCACTCTCTCCGCCGTCGCCGTAGGTGTCTTCCGTCGCCAAGTTAGGGCACAGAGGATCGAACTGCTCGGCCTCATCTCCCACTCCGTCTAGCAGTTCCAAGTGTGGTAAATAAAACCTCTTTTTACAGCCTCTTTTAATCCTATAGCTCGGTCACTTTCTGCCATAAGAAGTTTCTATTCACACAAGTTAGAACTGTCTTAGTCTGCATCTCAAAAGTTGCCTAGTATATTCACTTGTGCTTCATGAAGTAGTTAGATTCCTCACTTGTACTGATCTATGGGTTCGTACAAATCTGGAACCAACTTCTTTTCTATAAGTGAATGTCTTCGCACGATGAGGTCAATATCTTCTAAACTGATTTATCTTCAAAATCTTCTGAGAATGCATATGACCTCTTCCCCTTCCCTCGCACCTTAATGCTGTCATAGGTACATGTCCGTGGGAGAATCTTTTGGTTCTCATAGTCTGCATTCATTTGCAGAGTACTTACAGCATCACATCAACTCTCTTGAAGCCAGTTCATGTTGGTCAAGCAAACGAAAGCCTTTGAAGCCTTTGAACATCTTGAAGCCTTCCAAGTTAAGGTTTATGGCTTCAGAAACAGCAGCAAGGAAGGGGGGCAGACAGAGACGTGGGGAAACATCCAAAGATCTGCCTGATGAACTGGCAGAGATGTATAAAACAGACCCTGAAGAGAACTATGGTCAGCGCAAGATTTGAATCCAATGGATTCGAAGATATTGGGCAGAACAATGGTTCCACTACCGCTTTGTCACTCAGGAGTATGCGGAGAAGTGCGCCATCAAGAGACCGTGGGGAGACGTACTATACAAAAATCTCATACCCAGGTCCAGAGACGAAGCCATTGCTCAAGGCTTCTACCCATGCATGGTCCGAGGACCACAGCCAGCTGAAGCACATCCGTCATCTCTCCTCTGGTGTCGCGATGACCATCTGTTCAAGTGCAACTTTCAGTTTGCCCAGAACTCTGTGAAGCAAAACAAGAAGAAGTTGGGGTTAGACTTCAACCCTGGTCCCTCCTCTCCAAGGGCGGATGGCACACGCGATGCCGAACCCAATATCATCGGTCTGTATGCCAATCTTGCAGGCCTCATCACCCGCATCCTAGTCCAAGGGACTGCCGTGAATGACCCTCCAGCAGACACTGAGTCTGATGACGCACCTGCTGCGCTGAAGCCTAAGCAGATGAAGAAGCCAAAAGCTTCAAAGCCGGCCCCTTCACCCAAAATCTCAAGAGCGAAGCCATTGACAACTGCACCTCCTGAAGCCAGTGTGCAGTCTGAAGACTTATCACGAGTCTCCAAGCCCCAGGAAGCCAAGAAGCCTCAGCCACACACAGGCAAAGAGCTCACAGCTGCTGCCATTCTTGCCAGCGAAACTATTGATCTGTCCAGCGACGAAGATCTTGGAGATGATGCTCTTGAGCAGCTCATCAAGAGCAAGGAGGAGGCTGAAATCTTCAACAATCTGCCTCTGTTTGATGTAGCAATCATCCACAACTTCATCGATGAGTGGTTTGCTACACCAAATATCAGCTTCGATGATCTGCAGCTGTCCATTGGCCTCAGCGTCGCCTTCCAAGGTGCTATTGCTTCAGAACTTGCAATTGCCCAGCGCATTGTTGAACTGAAGCAGAAAATTGATTTTGAAAAGGCTCAGTTCAAGCAGAATATGGCCAGGCTCAGCGTCCAAGAAGTCAATGACTTCAAGATCATGTTGCACGAGTTAAAGGAAAACTTTCTGAAGAAACGTGCAGAAGCTCAGGGTTCGCGGGAGCGAATGAAGACTCTGGCTGATCACTGTGTGCAGGCCTACAATGAGGCCGAGAAGCGCAAGGCACTTGGGCGTCCCGGCATCGACCCCAGGATGGCCGCGAAGAAAAAGAAGAAGCCTGCTGTGGCTGAACCAGAGGCACCAAGGCAAGAGGCTGTTCCGGCTGTCTTCCCCACTGCTATGACTGGCTCGAAGCCAAAGAGCCGGTCAACCGCTTCAGAGCTCAAGAAGACACGGACAGCCGAAGCTGAAGCAAGGAAGAGGAAACACTCTGAAGCCTGTCCTTCTGACCCCACCAAGAAGAAGCGCAAGATCAAGAAAGCTCGGGCTGCTCCCATAGAGCCCTTGCTAGTTGAACCCCTATCTGTCATCTACCCTAACGCAGATCGTCAGCTGACAGTTCATGAGCCTGCTCCCACAGAGGCTCCTCAAGCTGAAGATATTCCAGCAGCCAACCCCATCGCTGCTGAAGACATTGGTCATCAGGACCATGTACAAGATGATGCAGCCCTTCCCCAGCTTGAGACAAGCGAACTCATCAGCATTGGTCGTCCTCTGACGCCAATCACACAAGATGCATCATGGGCGGATCGCCCACAAGTGGAAGAAGAATCTAAGGTACAGCCCACTCCAACTCCACAGGCGTCGTCTGCATTTCGCAGACTTCGCAAAGGTCCAAGTCCTCAGGACTCTGCTGATGACATTTCGGCTGCATCAGCCGAAGAGCATGAAGAAGTACCACAAGCTCCAACTCCCCCGCTCCAACAAGAAACCGTTCTCCAGGAGAATGTGCCGGAGTCTGTCCCTCCAACTACACAAGTGGAGGCTGAAAATGTTGAGGCTCTCACAACCAACACCGAAGCCAATGTGGCGCCCTCCCCACCCAAAGCTTCTGAAGACAGTGAAGCTCCTGATCCAGATACGTCTGTTCCTGAGTCTGCTGCAGGTCCTCAATTTGATTACCATGTTGAGCACAGGCCTCAGGTCCAGACGCCAATCCCTCGACTGCCAAGGTTCCCAGGTCCTGCATCAGCTCCTGACTCCTTCAACATCACTAGCTTCAAGGCCGACAACACGTTCTTCAACAGCTACACGAACCCCTATTCAAGGGAAAGGATTGTATCTGATAGGTTCTGGAGCTATCCTCAGCGTAGTTACTACTCCTGCATCCTCTACAACCAAGGTCGCATCTTCCTGCACAAGCGCCTTGATGTTGAAGCCATTGCTGGACTGCCCTGTTTGGAGGAAGCTTTGGATTGCTTTAAGCAAGTGGGTCTACTGCAGTTCGTAACTGATGAAGAGCACTAGAATGAAGAGCTTCTGCTTCAATTCTATGCCACCCTCCACATTAAAGGATACAACAGAGATCCGAAGACTTGGATCCTGGAGTGGATGACCGGCAATGTCCATCATGAAGACAATGCATTTGATATCATTGAGCTTACCGGCCTACCCACTCCTGGCGAATTCTTCGAAGAAGGCTGCCAATTACATGCTGACGCAATTGAAAGCATATTTCAGAGGCCTGAACCAAATATGAGTCAGATGCTTTCAATGATGAAGCCATTGCCCCATGATGCACCCTATCCAACTGAGTTCTTCGTTGAAGACTTAGAGTACCTGCCCAGAACCATATATCACATCATCAGGCAGACTCTCTGGCCCCTCAAGGGACACTCTCCACATGCCAAGGTTGAGGGTGCAATGAAGACTCTCATATTCTACATCCTTCATGGCAAATGCTTCAATGCGCAGGACTTCTTCATACGCCAGCTTGCGGCATCCGGCTCAGATTTATTTGGCTTGAAGTTTTATGCTACTTGGGTTATGCGGCTGATCAAGCTTCATTCTGCGATTTCATATTAGCCCCCAGCCCGCAACCATCGGATCTTCTTGCCAGATGTGGACACCTCTGCTGAAGCTGTATATCCTGAGCCTGCCAAGCAACCCTTAAGTCTTCAGAATGCAGAACACCAGAGCTTCACGCAGAACGTTGAAGGTGTTGAAGCCATCTCCAGGGTGTACCTGTTGGCTGGCACTACACGTGCACCTGCATCCACTGAAGCCACTGACAGCGCAACTGCTCAACGACCCAAGAAGCGCGCTCGTGCCCTCAATGACCGAGAGCTTCTTGTGGCCCTTCACCAAAAGCAAGATATGCATCACGACTGGTTGAAGAGACAGATGAAAAGCCTCTTGGTGGATGTCAATCGCATCAGAAATCTTGCCACCAAGAATGCATTCGTTGCTCATGAAACTTGTCGCCGCACCTGGAAAGGCCTCACAATGCTGTGCCCTGAAGCTGATCTTCATGAGGATGGCTTCAGAGAGAGATTCAAGTTTGACTCCACACCCCCCAGAAGAGTTGTGCTGCGTGGAACTCCATCCCTTGAAGATTCTGAGTTCTCTTCCTCTGCTGCCACCGTGACTGCAAGAATCATCGAGGAAGAAGACGACGCTACATCACCACCACCTCCTTCAGCGCGCGTCGACCCTGCACCAAGCTCTTCAGCACCACCAAACGCCTCCACCGACCCTGCTGCGCCTGGGAACGCGTAGAAAACTCTATGTCTTCAAACCTTTTTGGTCATCACTGACAAAAGGGGGAGAAGCATATGATGTTTATAGTCTTCAAGCGGGTCAATATGGGCGGGTGCTTTATATTTTGCTACATTTTGCTTCGTGCTTACAACTCTCGTTTTGCTACATTTGGTTCTTTGAGTTGTAACACTTAAACTCGATGGTCGTCTGCTACTTGTTTCCCACTATGTTTTTGCAAAGATAAATTCCGCATGTACGATGATAATTTCCGCACTTATATCATTTCGCAGACGTCCATTTTTCATTATGCATGTCATTCTCTTCATATACTTTTACATGCATGGTGGATTGTCATCATAAGTTGAAGTGAATTTCCACAAGTACAACCTGCCATGTGCACTTGCGTTCCAGAAGCAAATTACTTATATGCACATCTTCAGGGGGAGCCCTTGCAGCTTATGAAGACAATTCCTATACAATCTCACAAAGTATATTCCCCATTGAAAACTTCAACTAGTTTGTCATCAATCACCAAAAAGGGGGAGATTGTAAGTGCATCTAGTGCCACCCCTAGTTGGTTTTGGAGTATTGATGACAAACCTAGTTGAGGTAGTAATGTGTTTGTGAGAATTGCAGGATAACACAGGTAGAAGTCCCTCAATGATTCGGTTTTACTACCAGAGATGACCCCTAAAAATGTACGAAGACATTGAAGACAATGGTGGTACTTGAAGATATTCACATTGAAGACTATGACAAGAGAAGACACCACGTGAAGCCTATGGAACTCGGAGACTTAGATTCTTCGTAGTTTTATTTCATTTGAGTTGAGTCATAGGAACCACTGTACTGTTAAGTGGGGTCCAAGAGAACCAGTCAGAATGACTGAAGTGATGCCTAATTCAAAACCTATATCTTCG
This sequence comes from Triticum monococcum, assembly GCA_034509565.1. Taxonomy (NCBI): domain Eukaryota; kingdom Viridiplantae; phylum Streptophyta; class Magnoliopsida; order Poales; family Poaceae; genus Triticum; species Triticum monococcum. The sequence continues at coordinate 455,066,988 of CM067844.1, read as the reverse complement.
AGCGGAGACTATGAGAGCAAATCTTGTCCAGAGTCGGACAAGTCAGCTTTGCTTGTAGCCCAAGTAAAGTTGCCGTGTGAGTTTGAAATCTGACTGTTGGTACACGTGTCAGTTCCTTAGTGACCCAGGGTCATTTCGGACAAATCAGGTCGGGTTGCCCAGTGGCTATAAATAGTCCACCCCCTACAACCATAAACGGTTGGCTGCTCAGATTTCAGTGCACGGCTTTTGTCGTTTGAGAGCAACCCACCTCGAAGCCTTTGAGAGAAAATTCCTAGCGAGGAGAAAAGCCCTAACCACCTAGAGCCAGAGTAAATTGGGCATCACTTAAGTCTTCGTGTCTGAGTGATCTGAAGACTTATTAAACTTGAGGACTGTGCATCCTCCAGCCGGTTAGGCATCGCGTTCTGAGCATCCAAGAGAAATTGTGGATTGCCAGTGAATGAAGTCTGTGAAGGTTTGGGAGTCTACCTTGAAGACTTACCAGAGTGATTGGGCGAGGTCTGTGTGACCTTGGCTCAAGGAGAAAACGGTGAGGACTGGGTGTCCTGAGCTGCATGTTCAGGACTGGGTGTCCGGGACTGTGTGTCCTTTGGTTTAAATACCTAGCCGCTCCAACCAGACATACAGTTGTCACAGCAACTGGAACTGGTCCAACAAATCATTGTCTTCAGCGTGTCACTGGTTTCATCTTCACTTCCTTTTACTTTCTGTCACACACTGTGAAGCCATTGCATGCTTGCTTTATCTTCTGTCTTCACAACATAACTGTATGATCTGTTTGGCTTCATAACTTCTTCCTTCCTGATCCTTATTATACTTCAGCTACTTGTCTTGTGCTTTCACTCTATTGAATACTTGACCATGGCTTGCCTAGTGTAATCTAACTTCCGCTGCTTAAGTGATTGGCATATCTGTACTGTTTGTCTTCATAACCTTCACGTTTTGAAGACTTTCATAAAAATCGCCTATTCACCCCCCCCCCCTCTAGTCGATATAACGCACTTTCAAGCAGACGGACAAGAATGTAGGGCCACAGATGGTAATACTAGCATCCTATACTAAGCAAGTAGGATTGCAGGTAAAGGTATCAACAGTAGTAACAAGGACAGGCTATGCATCAGGATAGGAATAACGAAAGCAGTAACATGCTAAACTACTCTAATGCAAGCAGTATAGAGGAGAGTAGGCGATATCTGCTGATCAAGGGGGGGGGCTTGCCTGGTTGCTCTGGCAAGAGAGAAGGGTCGTCAACACCGTAGTCGCACTGGGTAGCAGCGGCGTCGGTCTCGGTGTCTAGCGGAAGAAGAGGGGGGAAGAAACAATGAATACCGTGCAAACAGATGCATAACGATGCATGACAAAGCAATGTGTGATGCTAGGCATGCCCTAACAGGGTATGAGGTGATACCGGTGAAGGGGGGGAAACATCCGGGAAAGTATTCCCGGTGTTTCACGTTTTCGGACAAAGGAACCGGAGGGGGGAAAGTTGCGAGTTTGCTATGCTAGGGATGTGTGGCGGACGAACGGGCTGCGTATCCGGATTTGTCTCGTCTTTCTGAGCAACTTTCATGTGGAAAGTATTTTCATCTGAGCTACAGTTTATTTTATATGATTTTCTAAAGTTTCAAATCATTTTTAGAATTTATTTAATTCAACATTATCCAGAACAGTGCATGCTGACGAGAGCATGACGTTAGCATGACATCAGCAATCAACAGGGGTGTTGACTAGTCAAACTGACATGTGGGTCCCATTCGTCATTGACTGATTAGGCTAATCAGAGGTTAATTAAGTTAACTAGTAATTAGGTTAATCTAATCAAGATTAATTAAGTTAATTAATTCTTTAACCAATCAATCAATTAATTAATATTTTAATTCTTTTAATTATTATTTATTTATTTTTAATTAATTTAATTTTTTTAATAAAACGTTCTAGGGGCTAGGCCCACTTGTCTGTGGCACAGGGGCCTTGCGGGTCAGGCGAGCGGGCGTGGGCGCGTGGCTAACGGGCATAGCCCGAATGGGCGCAAGCCCGAGTGGCGCTGGGCACGCACAGCGCTCGCCGGCGGCCAGGACCAAGGGAGATGGCGGAGGGGTCGCCGCGGACCGGCTGGGCGGAGCGGTCCCGAGGGCGCGCGCGGGCGCTGGGGAGGAGAGCGGCCGGAGTGGCACCGGGCAGTGGACGACGACGAGTGTGGCGCAGGCGGCGAGGGCAGGGGATGCGCGCGCGTAGGCGAGGGCCGAGGCGCGCGGGGGGCGTGATGCAGCCGCGGCGGCAGCAGCGCAGGTGGGTGGCGGCGCTAGGCGCGGCGCAGGCGAGGCGCAGCAGCGAGCAGGGGGGCAGGAGCGGGTCGGACAAGGGGAGGCGCGGGCGCACGCGCGGCCGAGCGGGCGCGGTCGTGGCCGGTGCGGGCGCAGCGATGCGAGCCGCGGCGAGGGAGGCCGAAGCGGAGCAGGGGAAGCAGGGGTGAGCACGGGCCGCGGTGAGCGCGGGCCAAGCGGGGCGCGAGCGGGGGAGGCCCGAGGCGCGGACGACAAGCAGCGGGTGCGGCGGGTGCATGCGTGCGCAGAGGGGGAGCGGGGCGAGGGAGAGAGAGAGGAGGCCGGGGGCCGCACCGGGAGTGTAGGGGCTAGGGCAATGGGCGTGGTGAGGTTCGGGGAGGCCGACGGGGACGACACGGCGGAGTGGGAGGCAGTCCGGTGGGGGAGGGCGAAGCAGGCCGGCGAGGAAGAGGCGCTCCGGGTGGCGGTGGCCAACAGCGACGGCGAGGCGCGTCGGTGGCCTCCTCTCGATCCCGATCCAGATCGGGAGAGAGGAGGGGAGGGGATATTTTGCGGGAGAGGAGTGGGGTGTCGATGGAGTGGGGGTGAGGTGGTGAGTGGATAAGGGGGCATTGGGTGGCCGGTTGGGCCGATGGGTTGGCCCAGTTGGGCCACGGCCCAGGGGGCTTTCTCTTTCTTCTTTTTTTTTTGTTTTCTGTTTTCCCTTTTTGCATTTTCTTTCTTTTATTTATTTCCTTTTCTTGTTGTCTGTTTATATCTAATAAACTTAGTTTTATAAAATACCACCATAGCACCTAAAATAGTGTTTCAAAACATTCCACTGCCACAATTAATTTGGCACATTAATTAATTAGCTTGCATTGTTTACTATTTTAAAAGCATTAGGATAATTGATTTAGCCCATGTTTTATTCATTTTAGAGTATTTAAACATTTCATAAAAGTGTGGTCTCTCCACCATTATTACATAGGATTTATTTGGCCCAGCTAGAACATTTTAGTTTTAATGTTTGAAAACTCTTGATGTTTGCATTTAATTCAAATTTGAATTTGGATCGGTTCCGAACTAACACGAGACTAGCAACAGTAATCATGGTGACATGGCATCATTACCAGAGGGTTACTGTAGCTTAATTACCGGGGCGTCACAGGGGCCAGTCTAGATCCCGCCAGGAGTAACGACCACCGGCGAGTGTGTCTGGGGCGTTACATAAACCTTTGCTTCTCCTCAAGCAATTCAGTTGACAAACTGAAAGTGATAAAGAAAAACTTTTACAAACTCTGTTTGCTCTTGTTGTTGTAAATATGTAAAGCCAGCATTCAAGTTTTCAGCAAAGATTACAACTAACCACATTCGCAATAACGCTTAGGTCTCAAGTTTACTCATATCAATAGCATAATCAACTAGCGAGCAATAATAATAAATCTCGGATGACAACACTTTCTCAAAACAATCATAAGATGATATAACAAGATGGTATCTTGCTAGCCCTTTCTGAGACCGCAAAACATAAATGCAGAGCACCTTTGAAGACCAAGGGCTGACTAGACATTGTAATTCATGGTAAAAGAGATCTAGTCAAGTCATACCCAATGTAAACTAACAATAATGAATGCAAATGACAACAGTGCTCTCCAACTGGTGCTTTTTAATAAGAGGACGATGACTCAACATAAAAGCAAATAGATAGGCCCTTCGCAGAGGTAAGCAGGGATTTGTAGAGGTGCCAAAGTTCGGTTTTGAAATAGAGGTGAATAATATTTTGAGCGGTATACTTTCATTGTCAACATAACAACCAAGAGATGGCAATATCTTCCATGCTACACACATTATAGGCATTTCCCAAACAGAATGGTAAAGTTTTATACTCCCCCTTCCACCAACAAGCATCAATCCATGGCTTGCTCGAAACAACGAGTGCCTCCAACTAACAAGAGTCCCAGGGGAGTTTTGTTTGCAATTATTTTGATTTAGTTTGCATAAAGCATGGGACTGGGCATCCCGGTGACCAGCCATTTATCTTGTGAGTGAGGAGCGGAGTCCACTCCTCTTGAGAATAACCCGCCTAACATGGAAGATACAGATGATATGTCTCCAACGTATCTATAATTTTTGATTGCTCCATGCTATATTATCAACTGTATTGGGCAATATTGGGCTTTATTTTTCCACTTTTATATTATTTTTGGGACTAACCTATTAACCGAAGGCCCAGCCCAGATTTGATGTTTTATACCTATTTTAGTGTTTCGAGGAAAAGGAATATCAAACAGAGTCAAAACGGAACGAAATCAACTGGAGAAGTTATTTTTGGAAGGAAACCTGCCGGATAGACTTGGACCCTACATCAGAAGATGAAGGACGTGCTCACGAGGGTAGGGGCGCGCCCCCTGCCTCGTGGGCTCCCCTTCGGTCCACCGACGTACCCCTTGTACCCATATATACCTACGTATTGTAAAACTTCCAGGACACAGATTAGATCGGGAGTTCCGCCGCCAGAAGCCTCAGTAGCCACCGAAAGCCAATCTAGACCCGTTCCGGCACCCTGTCAGAGGGGGCAATCCTTCTCTGGTGGCCATCTTCATCATCCCGATGCTCTCCATGATGAGGAGGGAGTAGTTCTCCCTCGGGGCTGAGGGTATGTACCAGTAGCTATGTGTTTGATCTCTCTCTCTCTCTCTCTCTCTCTCTCGTGTTCTTGATTTGGCACGATCTTGATGTATCGCGAGCTTTGCTATTATAGTTGGATCTTATGTTTTGTCCTCCCCCTCTTCTCTCTTATAATGAATTGAGTTTCCCCTTTGAAGTTATCTTATTGGATTGAGTCTTTAAAGATTTGAGAACACTTGATGTATGTCTTGCCGTGGATATCTGTGGTGACAATGGGATATCACGTGATTCACTTGATGTATGTTTTGGTGATCAACTTGCGGGTTCCGCCCATGAACCTATGCATAGGGGTTGGCACACGTTTTCGTCATGATTCTCTGATAGAACTTTGGGGCACTCTTTGATGTCCTTTGTGTTGGTTGAATAGATGAATCTGAGATTGTGTGATGCATATCGTATAATCATACCCACGGATACTTGAGGTGACATTGGAGTATCTAGGTGACATTAGGGTTTTGATTGATTTGTATCTTAAGGTGTTATTCTAGTACGAACTCTAGGGCTGTTTGTGACACTTATAGGAATAGCCCAACGGATTGATTGGAAAGAATAACTTTGAGGTGGTTTCGTACCCTACCATAATCTCTTTGTTTGTTCTCCTCTATTAGTGACTTTGGAGTGACTCTTTGTTGCATGTTGAGGGATAGTTATATGATCCAATTATGTTATTATTGTTGAGGGAACTTACACTAGTGAAAGTATGAACCCTAGGCCTTGTTTCCTAGCATTGCAATACCGTTTATGCTCACTTTTATCACTTGTTACCTTGCTGTTTTTATTATTTCAGATTACAAATACCTTTATCTACTATCCATATACCACTTGTTTCACCATCTCTTCGCCGAACTAGTGCACCTATACAATTTACCATTGTATTGGGTGTGTTGGGGACACAAGAGACTCTTTGTTATTTGGTTGCAGGGTTGCTTGAGAGAGACCATCTTCATCCTACGCCTCCTACGGATTGATAAACCTTAGGTCATCCAATTGAGGGAAATTTGCTACTGTCCTACAAACCTCTGTACTTGGAGGCCCAACAACGTCTACAAGAAGAAGGTTGTGTAGTAGACATCAAGCTCTTTTCTGGCGCCGTTGCCGGGGAGGTGAGTGCTTGAAGGTATATCTTTAGATCTTGCAATCGAGTCTTTTAGTTTCTTTTTTTATCACTAGTTTAGTTTATAAAAGAAAACTATAAAAAAATGGAATTGAGTTTGTCTCATACGCTTCACCTTTTTAATATCTTTTGTGAGTATGATGGAAAGAATAATTGTGCTCAAGTGCTAGAAGAAGAAATCTATAAAATGTTTGGCACTAAATATTTGAATGATGAGCATGATTTGAATGTTGTTAGTATGAATTCTTTGAATATCCATGATGCTAATGATATGCAAAGCCACAAGCTTGGGGAAGCTATGTTTGATGAAGATGATATTTTTTGTCCCGCAAGTTTTGATGAAAGCATGCCTCCTATCTATGATGATTATTGTGATGACACGTATGCTTTAAAGAATAATAATAACAATGAACCTTGTCATCTTGATCTTAATTTTCAATCACATGATAGTTATTTTGTTGAGTTTGCTCCCACTATTATTCATGAGAAGAATTTTGCTTATGTGGAGAGTAGTAAATTTTCTATGCTTGTAGATCATGAAAAGAATGCTTTAAGTGCTGGTTATATTGTTTATTCATTCATGATGCTACTGAAAATTATTATGAGGGAGGAATATATGCTTGTATGAATTGCAGTAATATCAAGTTTCCTCTCTATGTGCTTAAAGTTTTGAAGTTGTTCTTGTTTTACCTTCCTATGCTAGTTGATTATTGTTTTCATAAGTTGTTTGCTCACAAAATCCCTATGCATAGGAAGCATGTTAGACTTAAATGTGCTAGTAATATTCTTCATGATGCTCTCTTTATGTTTCAATTCTTATCCTTTATGTGAGCATCATTGACATCATCATGCCTAGCTAGGGGCGTTAAACGATAGCGCTTGTTGGGAGGCAACCCAATTTTATTTTTATTCCTTGCTTTTCGTTCCTGTTTAGTAATAAATAATTCATCTAGCCTCTGTTTAGATGTGGTTTTATGCTTTTAATTAGTGTTTGTGCCAAGTAGAATCGTTGGGAAGACTTGGGGAAAGTCTTGTTGATCATGCTGTCAAAAACAGAAACTTTAGCGCTCACGAGAAATGCTGCCATTTTTATTTGGATAGTGCTATTTAGTTAATTCTTTTTACAGATGATTAATAGATAAATTCCTAAGGTCAAGCAATTTATTTCGGAATTTGTTGGGGTTCCAGAAGTATACGTTTGATCCAGATTACTACAGACTGTTCTGTTTTTGACAGATTCTGTTTTCTATCTGTTGTTTGCTTATTTTGATGCATCTATGAGTAGTATCGGAGGCTATGAACCATAGATAAGTTGGAATATAGTAGATATTACACCAATATGAATTTGTAATGAGTTCACAACAGTAACTAAGTGGTGATTTATTTTCTTATACTAACGGAGCTTACGAGATTTTCTACTTTAAGTTTTCTGTTGTGAAGTTTTCAATTGTTGGGTAAGGATTCGATGGACTATGGAATAAGGAGTGGCAAGACCCTAAGCTTGGGGATGCCCGGGGCACCTCAAGGTAATATTCAAGGATAGCCAAGAGCCTAAGCTTGGGGATGCCCTGGAAGGCATCCCCTCTTTCACCTTTGTTCATCGGTAACTTTACTTGGAGCTATATTTTTATTCACCACATGATATGTGTTTTGCTTGGAGCGTCATTTTATTTTATTTAGCCTTGCTTGATGTTTGAATAAAGTACCAAGATCTAAAATTATTAAATGAGAGAGTCTTCACACAGTTGCATAATTATTTGACAACTCATTAATCTTCACTTATATCTTTCGGAGTAGTTTGTCGTTTGCTCTAGTGCTTCACTTATATCTTTTAGAGCATGGTGGTAGTTTTATTTTGAAGAAATAGATGAAATATCATGCTTCACTTAGATTACTTTAAGAGTCTTAAATAGCATGGTAATTTGCTTAAAATCCTAATATGCTAGGTATTCAAGAATAATAAAATTCTCTTATGAGTGTGTTGAATACTAAGAGAAGTTTGATACTTGATGATTGTTTTGAGATATGGAGATAATAATATCAAAGTCATGCTAGTAGAGTAATTGTGATTTTGAGAAGTGCTTGAGTTAAATTTTACAAGTCCCGTAGCATGAACGTATGGTAAACGTTATGCAACAAATTTGAAACATGAGGTGTTATTTGATTGTCTTCCTTATGAGTGGCAGTCGGGGATGAGCGATGGTCTTTTCCTACCAATCTATCCCCCTCGGAGCATGCGCGTAGTGCCGAGGTTTTTGATGACTTGTAGATTTTTGCAATAAGTATGTGAGTTCTTTATGACTAATGTTGAGTCCATGGATTATACGCACTCTCACCCTTCCATCCTTCCTAGCCTCTTCGGTACCGTGCATTGCCCTTTCTCACATCGAGAGTTGGTGCAAACTTCGCCGGTGCATCCAAACCCCGTGATATGATACGCTCTTTCACACATAAACCTCCTTATATCTTCCTCAAAACAGCCACCATACCTACCTATTATGGCATTTCCATAGCCATTCCGAGATATATTGCCATGCAACTTTCCACCATCCAGTTTATCATGACACATTCATCATTGTCATATTGCTTAGCATGATCATGTAGTTGACATAGTATTTGTGGCAAAGCCACCGTTCATAATTTTTTCATACTTGTCGCTCTTGATTCATTGCATATCCCGGTATACCGCCGGAGGCATCCATATAGAGTCATGCTTTGTTCTAGTATCGAGTTGTAAACATTGAGTTGTAAATAAATAGAAGTGTGATGATCATCATTCAATAGAGCATTGTCCCAAAAAAGAGAAAGGCCAAAAAAAGGAAGGCCCCAAAAAAAGGGGGCAATGCTACTATCCTTTTTTCCACACTTGTGCTTCAAAGTAGCACCATGATCTTCATAATAGAGAGTCTCTCATGTTATCACTTCCATATACTAGTGGGAATTTTTCATTATAGAACTTGGCTTGTATATTCCAACAATGGGCCTCCTCAAGTGCCCTAGGTCTTCGTGAGCAAGCAAGTTGGATGTACACCCACTTAGTTTCATTTGTTGAGCTTTCATACATTTATAGCTCTAATGCATCCGTTGCATGGCAATCCCTACTCCTTGCATTAACATCAATCGGTGGGCATCTCCATAGCCCATTAATTAGCCTCGTTGATGTGAGACTTTCTCCTTTTTGTCTTCTCCACATAACCCCCCTCATTATATTCTATTCCACCCATAGTGCTATGTCCATGGCTCGCGATCATATATTGCGTGAAAGTTTATAGGTTTGAGATTACTAAAGTATGAAACAATTGCTTGGCTTGTCATCGGGGTTGTTCATGATGAGAGCATTCTTGTGTGATGAAAATGAAACATGACTAAACTATATGATTTTGTAGGGATGAACTTTCTTTGGCCATGTTATTTTGAGAAGACATAATTGCTTAGTTAGTATGCTTGAAGTATTATCATTTTTATGTCAATATTAAACTTTTGTCTTGAATCTTTTGGATCTGAATATTCATATCACAAGTAAGAAGAATTACATTGAAATTATGCCAACTAGAATTCCACATCAAAAATTATCTTTTTTATCATTTACCTTCTCGAGGACGAGCAGGAATTAAGCTTGGGGATGCTTGATACGTCTCCAACGTATCTATAATTTTTGATTGCTCCATGCTATATTATCTACTGTTTTGGGCAATATTGGGCTTTATTTTCCACTTTTATATTATTTTTGGGACTAACCTATTAACCGGAGGCCCAGCCCGGATTTGCTGTTTTATGCCTATTTTAGTGTTTCGAGGAAAAGGAATATCAAACAGAGTCAAAACGGAATGAAATCAACTGGAGAAGTTATTTTTGGAAGGAAACCTACCGGATAGACTTGGACCCTACGTCAGAAGATGAAGGGGGTGCTCACGAGGGTAGGGGGCGCACCCACCCCCCTGGGGCACGCCCCCTGCCTCGTGGCCCCCCCTTCGGTCCACCGACGTACCCCTTGTACCCATATATACCTACGTATCGTAGAACTTCCAGAGCGGAGATTAGATTAGGAGTTCCGCCTCCAGAAGCCTCCGTAGCCACCGAAAGCCAATCTAGACCCATTCCGGCACCCTGCCGGAGGGGGCAATCCTTCTCCGGTGGCCATCTTCATCATCCCGATGCTCTCCATGACGAGGAAGGAGTAGTTCTCCCTCGGGGCTGAGGGTATGTACCAGTAGCTATGTGTTTGATCTCTCTCTCTCTCTCGTGTTCTTGATTTGGCACGATCTTGATGTATCGCGAGCTTTGCTATTATAGTTGGATCTTATGTTTCTCCTCCCCCTCTTCTCTCTTGTAATGAATTGAGTTTCCCCTCTGAAGTTATCTTATTGGATTGAGTCTTTAAAGATTTGAGAACACTTGATGTATGTCTTGCCGTGAATATCTGTGGTGACAATGGGATATCACGTGATTCACTTGATGTATGTTTTGGTGATCAACTTGTGGGTTCTACCCATGAACCTATGCATAGGGGTTGGCACACGTTTTCGTCGCGATTCTCTGGTAGAACTTTGGGGCACTCTTTGAGGTCCTTTGTGTTGGTTGAATAGATGAATCTAAGATTGTGTGATGCATATCGTATAATCATACCTACGGATACTTGAGGTGCCATTGGAGTATCTAGGTGACATTAGGGTTTTGATTGATTTGTGTCTTAAGGTGTTATTCTAGTACAAACTCTAGGGTTGTTTGTGACACTTATAGGAATAGCCCAACGGATTGATTGGAAAGAATAACTTTGAGGTGGTTTCGTACCCTACCATAATCTCACTACTAGGAAAAGGGCTAAAGATAGGATTGACACTAATGGCGCACTAGAGAAGTGGTGCGCCACTACTATATACTAATGGTGCACCAGGTGGAGGTACGCCATTAGTGTGGAAGACACTAATGGCGCACTAGACAAAAGGTGCGCCACTAGTAACAATTTTTTTTCCATTTTTTCAAACATACTAATGGCGCATCCGGGCAAAGTGCGCCATTAGTAGTTAGAACTACTAATGGCGCACCGGCGACAAAGTGCGCCAGTAATTTGTTTTTTTACTTTTTGGCAAAACTAGTAATGGCGCACCGTTGCACAGTGCGCCATTACTAGTTTAAAATAGTAATGGTGCACTGTGCAACGGTGCGCCATTAGTATAAAAATTATTATTTTTTTACTTTTTTGCAAAACTACTAATGGCGCACTACATTAGAAAATCGTGTGTCCTCTGGATTTACCGCACGTGAAATACCATGTGTGCATGAACAATTGCATCATTTATCGGGACGAGCACGCGGAGTCTACCATATGTCCGGTGTGCGGCGTCACTCGATACAAGAAGAGGAAGAAAGCTCCTCGAAAATCGGTGTGGTACTTTTCGATCACTCCTCGTCTGCAGCGGTATTTCGTGGACCCTAAGGTAGCAAAGCTCCTGCGTTGGCACGCGGATAGGGAGGAGAAGAAGCGGGAAGATGACGAAAACGATCCGGAGATAAATAAAAAAGACCAGATGCTGAGTCACCCTAAGGATGCGAGCTAGTGGTGAGGGCACTCGATCTCGATCCCCCTCCACCGCCGCCGACGAGCACCGGGCCCCCCGCACCCTCCGCCGCTCCACCGCCGCCAACGGGCACCCCCCGCACCCTCCCCCACTCCACCGCCGCCGCCGATGATATTTTCAAGTAACAAATTTGAACATATTTTTTAAAAAATTATTACTGTTTTTATAAAAAAATATTACTGTTATGATTTAAACAAGTTTGAACATATTTAAACACAAATAAATATCAAACAACATTTAAAATGCAAAAATAATAATATTGCGGAGCCTGGGAATCGAACCAAGGACTTCCTGGTGTGTGTGCTGCGTGCTGACCAGTCGGGCTAGTGGGTGGGTCCTGATGTGGATTGGGTTAGGTGCAATATAACCTGTGCTCGAACTGTACTAAAAAAACATTCTAATGGCACACCGCTGCGGGGTGCGCCATTGCTATCTAAAAAAAGATCTCTAATGGCGCACCGAGGAGTGGTGCGCCATTAGTAAGCTATCCTCCCTCGCCCTCGCCAGATCCCCTTCGACCCTCTCTCCCTCGCCACCAGATCCACCCGCGCACTGCCCCGACCCTCACCGGACTCCACCCCCACCGCCCCGTGCCCCCACCCCCGCCGCCCCCGCGCCCCCACCCCCGCCGCCCCGGCCCTTGCGCTAGGTTTCCTCGCCCCGCCGCCCGCTCCTCTCCTCCACCTCGGACGAGCGAGCGCCTCTTCCGACCCCTGCAGCAGCCAGCGACCTCGGCCCCGACGCACGCGCCCACCCCGCCGACCCCTGCCGTCCTCCGCCTCCGGTCTCCCCAGCAGCAGCCGGTGAACCAAGGACGGTGACGTGACCATCGTCGCCACCTCCCGCCGCCTCTCCCTGCGCGTGGCCGGCGGCTGCTCTCCTTCGACGCGCTGCCCGTGGTGAGCCCCTCTTCCTTACTCACCTCCATGTTCCTTGTTCATCTCTCGGTTCCCTGTTCCTCACTTGTCCATGCTGCTATTTACACGGATCAAGGGATGTTGGATAGATGGATGTGTGTTGATGTTAGGTAGTAGATGGTTTGCTTGATGGTTGGTTGAATTGTGCTAGTTGCTTGCTAGATGGATGGACGAATGGTGCGAGTATGTAGACATCTTTTGCTACTGTGAAGGGTCAGTGCTAGTGTAAAGGGTAGTAGTAATTCATTCCCTTTTTCTTCTGCCTGGTGATAATTTGCTGTTGTTAGCTTTGTGTGGCTTCTTATTATTCTCTAAATCGTTCTTCAAAGCAGGCTTTGCCTCGCTTTAGGTAGTTTTCTCCATGTTTTATCAAGTGACATGTTAACAGCTTGCTAGTTTAGGATACATAATTAATGCCTTTAAATGGTGCACTCTATAAATGCCTTTAAATATAACCTTGCTAGTTTAGGATACATAATTGCAGAGAAATAATCACATCAATGCCTTTAAATGGTGCACCATGTAAGAAATTAATAACCTAGCATCACAATTCAGAAATACTCCTGCTACTCATGTAGGTGCCGCATGACTTTTTTTGGTTTTGTTACTGCTAGGTAGGTTGATAAGGAGAACTGCATATTTGACAGGCACAATGTCCTGTTTTTTTAGTAGGAGCACATTTTACATACAGTTTGGAGTACTAGCTCAGATACTGGTTCAGATTTTGATGTGCTTGCTTGTTACTGTAAGTGAGTTTATAATTGCACCCACTTGCTCGTCCTCATATTTTCTGTAGCCATGCAATTTATAATTGCACCCACTTGCAGCAACTAGCTGGAGTAGATTATGGCAAGTGAAAGCAACAAATTCTCTACAATTCGAAAGCTCAATATCCTTGAAGTAGGAAGAGCTTGCTTTAACTGAATTTGGACTTGGTGCACTAGCTTGGCAATTTTGCTTGCTTGCACCGCTTGAGTAGTTCTCCATCTAATGTAGTCAATAGATGTTGTCAAGTGATTGTGTCATGGTTTTGGTTCTGTTTTTAAAAAAGGAAAGCCACTTGTTCAGGCTTCAGGAAAATATTTTCTCAGAATATTACTGCTAAGCCCAAGCTTGTTAATCAGCATGTACATTTCTATCATATATTGCTAATGTCTGCTCAGATGTGTGCTTGCTATTGTCACCTATCTTTTTTTCTTCTACATGATATGGAACCTTATGATACTGCACCAATAGCCTTTGTGCATCCAAGTTATCAAACTATGTGAAGTAGAAATAGAAATAGAGAGAATTGATCATTACTTTTCTGAACTGTCGCAGAAGCCTCAGTAGTTCTTTCAAGTTCGTACATTGAAAGGCTTGTTTCACAATTTCTGAATTAGTTGTGATGCCTCTGAATTACTTGTGATGCCTGTTATCATGCATGTTTGATGATTTGTTGTAAGGGTACTAATTGGTCTCTTCTGCTGCTTATCAGAGATGGCGGGAAGCAGCCACCGCCGCTCTGCGACACCGCAGTACGAGTTAGATGCTTCCGAGTTCTTCACTATCATACTTGGGACTTCAGTATCATCCATGACGCAGGTATATAAAACGAGAGATCTCCCCTTCACCCATCTCATTATGATATTTGTTGTTTGCTACAGCACTCATTGTCCCAAACTGCAGAGGCTTCCTGACAGTTTTATGAACATGCTGATGGGTGAAGATCCGCCAAATAATGTGAAGCTGCGACAGGCCGGCAGCGGGTTTCGTAGGCTGTGGGATGTGGAGTTGGTGATCAAGGAGGGCCACATGTACTTGTCTCGTGGGTGGGAGAAGTTCTACCGTGCCTACGACCTGCGGCTGGGGTACTTCCTTCTCTTCAGGTACGACGACGACGCCACCATGCTCATCATGAAGGTGTTCAACGCGACTATGTGTCGCATGCACTACGCTGAAGATTATGATGCCGGTACATTCTGCCTCTTCTTATTCCTCTACATTTGGCTTTGTCTCACATCGATTGTTAACAGTCATTGTTGCATTTGGACAGGTAATGGGAGCAGCAGCAGCGACAATGGCTACAGCCAAAGTAGCAACGACTATGGGTGTAGCGAAAGCAACAGCGATTCTGGCTGTAGCGAAAGCAGCAGCATAGACAACAAGAAGGATAATCCGGACTGGAGTGCGGGAGAAGAGGAGCAGAGTGGGGATGAGGAGCTACAGGATGACGATGGGCATCAGGCTGAGGATGACCTAGCGCTGGTGGTGGCTGACCAAGGGCAAGAGATGGTGGTGGCTGACCATGGGCAAGAGATGGTGGTGGCTAACCATGGGCAAGAGATGGAGGTGGCTGAGGATGACCTAGCGATGGTCGTGCCTGAAGGTGGCCTCGCGATGGTGGTGGTGCCTAACAATGACCAAGCACCGGTGGTGGCGCCGGCAATCCCACAGCTGGGCGACATGACCACGCCAATTGAGGTAGAAGACTACATCCCACTACCTCCACCGCCTCCACCGCCTCGCCGCTCTTGGCGCATCAGGCTGAGGAAGGAGAAGGAGAAGAACAATGCATGAGAACTGAACTTTGTCAGGTATGTCAGATCTCCAAAATGATATATATATATATACTTAGTTACCTATGTTATCTCTAATATGGTTAGTTTCCTATAGGTTAGCTTCATTTTACCTAAGTTGGCTCTAATATGCTAACTTAGAGCTTATATGCTTAGTTTCCTATAGGTTAGCTCCAAAATAACTTATGTTAGCACAAAATGATCAAGTTTACATAATAAGCTTATAGTCTTTTTCTTATTCTTCTTATTTTCCAAAATGACATAGGTTAGCTTCATTTTACCTAAGTTGGCTCTAATTTACTAACTTAGAGCTTATATGCTTAGTTTCCTATAGGTTAGCTCCAAAATAACTTATGTTAGCACAAAATGATCAAGTTTACATAATAAGCTTATAGTCTTCTTCTTATTCTTGTTCTTTTCCAAAATTCTTCTTATTCTTCTTCTAGTGTTCTTCTTCTTCTAGTATTCTTCTAGTCTTCTTCTTTTTCTTCTTCTAACTTCTTGTTTATCATTTTGCAGATTTGATTTAATTCACGGAAGCTTGCATGGATGGAGTGCTTCTTTTCCATTTGTGTTTTTATTTTGTATCAATGTGAAACTTTTGTGAATTGATGGATAACGGTGTTGGATGAACAATGTGAAACTTTTGTAATATGTAACGATGGAACTATGTGTTGGCTATGTATGTATATATGATGGAACTTGTGTGTTGGCTATGATTGTTATATGGATGCTTGTTGTATATATATGTGTTGGATATCTCATAGGTGAAATAGTGACTTGAGATTAAGAAAAAAAATTAAAAAAATTGTTACTAATGGCGCAATACCATGTGGTGCGCCATTAGTATAGCAGACACAAGTGGCGCACCGTGAGCAAAACTAATGGCACACTGCCTATTTACTGGATGGTGCGCCATTAGTAAAAATTACTAGTAGCGTGCTACTAATGGCGCACCGGTGATGCGTCATTAGTAGGCAAAACCGGTGCGCCATTAGTAGGCCTTTTCCTAATAGTGTCTCTTTGTTTGTTCTCCGCTATTAGTGACTTTGGAGTGACTCTTTGTTGCATGTTGAGGGATAGTTATATGATCCAATTATGTTATTATTGTTGAGGGAACTTACACTAGTGAAAGTATGAACCCTAGGCCTTGTTTCCTAGCATTGCAATACCGTTTATGCTCACTTTTATCACTTGTTACCTTGCTGTTTTTATTATTTCAGATTACAAATACCTTTATCTACTATCCATATACCACTTGTTTCACCATCTCTTCGCCGAACTAGTGCACCTATACAATTTACCATTGTATTGGGTGTGTTGGGGACACAAGAGACTCTTTGTTATTTGGTTGCAGGGTTGCTTGAGAGCGACCATCTCCATCCTACGCCTCCTACGGATTGATAAACCTTAGGTCATCCACTTGAGGGAAATTTGCTACTGTCCTACAAACCTCTGCACTTGGAGGCCCAACAACGTCTACAAGAAGAAGGTTGTGTAGTAGACATCAACGGACAGCCCTAGTTGATACATGAGCTATTCGAGCATATAAAACAGGATATTTATTTGAAGGTTCAGAGTTTGGCACATACAAATTTACTTGGAACGGCAGGTAGATACCGTATATAGGTAGGTATAGTGGACTCATATGAAATAACTTTGGGGTTTATGGGATTGGATGCACAAGCAGTATTCCCGGTTAGTATAGGTGAAGGCTAGCAAAAGACTGGGAAGCAACCAGCTAGAGAGCGACAACAGTCATGAACATGCATTAAAATTAATCAACACCGAATGCGAGCATGAGTAGGATATAATCCACCATGAACATAAATATCGTGAAGGCTATGTTGATTTTGTTTCAACTACATGCGTGAACATGCGCCAAGTCAAGTCACTTAAATCAAAGGAGGATACCATCCTATCATACCACATCATAACCATTTCCATAGCATGTTGGCACGCAAGGTAAACCATTATAACTCATAGCTAATCAAGCATGGCACAAGAAACTATGATCTCTAGTTGTCATTGCAAACATGTTTATTCATAATAAGCCGAATCAGGAAGATGAACTAATCATATTTACAAAAACAAAAGAGGTCGAGTTCATACCAGGTTTTCTCATCTCAATAAGTTCACCATATAATCATCATAATTGCCTTTCACTTGCACGACTGAACGATGTGAATAATAATAATAGCGCACGTGCATTGGACTAAGCTGGAATCTGTAAGCATTCAATAAACAGGAGAAGACAGGGCAATATGAGCTCTTTTGTCAGATCAACAATAATGTATATAAGAGCCACTTCAAAAATTTAATTATGGTCTTCTCCTATCGACGCCCAAAGAAAAGAAAAGAAATGAAACTATTTACACGGGAGAGCTCCCAACAAGTAAAAGAAGAACAAGAAATCTTTTTGGGTTTTCTTTTTAATTACTGCTACAAGCATGGAAAGTAAACTAATTGAAAGCTACAACTATTTTTTTGGTTTTTCTTAAGGTTTTTTAAACACACAAGAAGAAAGCATAAAAAGAAAATAAACTAGCATGGATGATACAATGAAAAAGTATGAGCACCGAAATCTAGCAATGAGTGTGTGAACATAAATGTGGTGAGAAATACGTACTCCCCCAAGCTTAGACTTTTGGCCTCAGTTGGTCTATGGCCACAGTTGGCCTGGCCGATATCCATAATAATAGTTGGGGTTGTATTGCGAAGAAGAAGAAGACTCTGATTGCCACTGGCTGACAGTCATCTCCGGATCCCATTGGTAATTGGACTGTCGTGAAGGATCAACTTGTGGTTCTGGCTCTGGCTCCATGGCTGGTGCAGGGTTCTGGTAGGCGTGAATTGCCTTTAACGGAATAAGGTACTGGCCTGCAGATAAATCAAACAAAGAAGGAGCAGGCAGGGTAATAGTCTTAGGATGATGTTTATCAAAGAACAATTTTTATTTAAGCTCTCCTTCCCTATTCTTAACAATAAAATCATGTGCCACCATACTTTTATAATCTAAATAAACACGAGGTAGTAGTTTTTCTTCCTTCTCATAATGCCTAATAGGTATGTTAAAATGTGCAGCTAGGCGTGGAGCATAGATGCCTCCAAAGATGGGCCCCTTTGTACGGTTCAGACTTAACCGTTTAGCAATGTATCACCGTATAAACCATGGAGGAAAATAATAATATCAGGGACACTAAGGTTTCCACAGTTTCCACGACCAATTAAACAACGACTAGCAAATAATGCAAAATAGCGTAAAACAGGAAAATATATGCTAGTGATTCATGCATCGGAAACCTTCCTTGTTTCCCCTACAGTGATAGTATCAATAAACCCATCCACATCCTCGCGATGTGGTTCCTCTGTCTTGCCCTCAAAAGGGACTAAACAAACCCGACAAAAATCATAAAGTGACATCTCCTTGTGCTCATCATATAAATGAAACTCCACCATATGTGGTGAGCTCCTAGAATGGAAATGAAAGTTTTGCACAAAGATATTTGTGAGTAAGAGATACTGATCGCGTTGGTCGTGGAGGAAAGCGGTGAGGCCTGCATTCTTAGCCAATTCATGAAAATAAATTCGGGCTGCTCTCAAGAAATCATCGGAAGGCCATTCACACGCCCGAACCTCCGCGGTGCGAGGTAGATTATACTTAGGCTTCGGTGCCTTTTCCTTCGAGCTTCGGCTCGATGAGCCCCTCAAAAGTCTCTTCATCATTTTCTGAAAAATTCTGAAATTTTTAGTAACTTCAAAATAAAAGTAAAACAAACTCAATAATATTGATAGCAACTACTCCCACAAGTGCCTAGGGCCTATATCATGCATCAAAACTATGTTTGACCATATAAATTTGACATGCAAGCTCAAGAACAGGGTCACCTAAGCAACAAAAATTTGCAATGAATAAAGCACTAGAACAAAAACTAATTGGACCAATAGAGGAGTCACATACCAAGGAACAATCTCCCCAAACAGTTTTGTGAGAGGTGCTTTGAGCAAGGAGATCGAAAATGGCAGCAAAATGAGCTAGAACTCGTGCTTGAGCTGGATATTCGTGTTTGGCGGAAGAAGGAGTGTGTGGGTGAAAGGATAAGTGGAGGAGGGCCACCGTGGGCCCATGAGGCAGGGGGCGCGCCCAGGGGGGTAGGGCGCGCCCTCCACCCTCGTGGGCAGGTGGTTGACCCCCCTGCTGTGTTCTTAGTGCCAAATATTCTCAAATATTTCAGAAAAAATCATATTTAAATTTCAGGGCATTTGGAGAACTTTTATTTTCGGAGTATTTTTATATTGCACGGATAATCAGATAACAGACAGAAAAAAATACTATTTTTATTTTATTTAATATAAATAACAGAAAGTAAAAGGAGGGTACAGAAGGTTGCGCCTTCTAGTTTCATCCATCTCATGATCATCAAAAGGAATCCACTAACAAGGTTGATCAAGTCTTGTTAACGAACTCATCCCGAATAACATGGAACCGGAGAAATTTCGAATAACACTATGTTACCTCAACGGGGATATGCACATCCCCAATAATAAGAATATCATATTTCTTCTTGACAGTAGGAAGAGGAAATTCAAAACCTCCAAATATAATCGATGGAATTTTTCCAATAGAGTTGATACTATGAACTTGAGGTTGTTTCCTCGGAAAGTCTACCGTATGCTCATTACCATTAACATGAAAAGTGACATTGCCTTTAGTGCAATCAATAACAGCCCCTGCAGTATTCAAAAAGGGTCTTCCAAGAATAATAGACATACTATCGTCCTCGGGAATATCAAGAATAACAAAGTCCGTTAAAATAGTAACGTTTGCAACTACAACAGGCACATACTCACAAATACCGACAGGTATAGCAGTTCATTTATCAGCCATTTGCAAAGATATTTCACTAGGTGTCAGCTTATTCAAATGAAGTCTACGATATAAAGAGAGAGGCATAACACTAACACCGGCTCCAAGATCACATAAAGAAGTTTTAACATAATTTCTTTTAATGGAGCATGGTTTAGTAGGTACTCCTGGATCTCCAAGTTTCTTTGGTATTCCACCCTTTAAAGTATAATTAGCAAGCATGGTGGAAATTTCAGCTTCCGGTATCTTTCTTTTATTTGTAACAATTTCTTTCATATACTTAGCATAAGGATTCATTTTGAGCATATCAGTTAATCGCATACGCAAAAGATAGGTCTAATCATTTCAGCAAAATGCTCAAAATCCTCATCATCCTTTTTCTTGGATGGTTTGGGAGGAAAAGGCATGGGTTTCTGAACCCATGGTTCTCTTTCTTCACCATGTTTCCTAGCAACAAAGTCTTTCTTATCATAACGTTGATTCTTTGATTGTGGGTTATCAAGATCAACAACAGGTTCAATTTCTACATCATTGTCGTTACTAGGTTGAGCATCATCATGAACATTATCATTAACCTTATCACTAGTTTCAGGTTCATTACCAGATTGTGTTTCAGCATCAAAAATAGAAATATCATTTGGATTCTCAGGTGTTTCAGTAACAGGTTCACTAGAAGCATGCAAAGTCCTATCATTTTTATTTTTATTCTTTTTAGAAGGACTAGGTGCATCTATATTATTTCTCTGAGAACCTTGCTCAATTCTCTTAGGGTGGCCTTCAGGATACAAAGGTTCCTGAGTCATTCTACCAGTTCTAGTAGCCACTCTAACAGCATTATCATTATTCTTACTATTCAATTCATCGAGCAAATCATTTCGAGCTTTAAGTACTTGTTCTACTTGAGTGGTAACCATAGAAGCATGTTTACTAATAATTTTAAGTTCACCTTTGACATTAGCCATATAATCACCCAATTGTTCAAGTATATTTGAATTGTATTTCAATTGTCTACCAAAATAAGCATTGAAGTTTTCTTGTTTAACAATGAAGTTGTCAAACTCATCTAAGCACTGTCTAGCAGACTTATAACGAGGGATATCACCTTCATCAAATCTATAGAGAGAATTTACCTTTACTACCTATGTCGGGTTATCAAGACCATGTACTTCTTTAATAGGTGATGGATCAAGATCATATGTTTCTTCAACAAGCGGTAAATTAAGACCGTGTATTTCTTCAATAGGAGGTAAATTCTTAACATCTTCAGCTTTAATACATTTTTCTTTCATAGATTTCTTTGCCTCTTGCATATCTTCTGGACTGAGAAATAGAATACCCCTCTTCTTCGGAGTTGGTTTAGGAATAGGCTCAGGAATTGGCTCCGGAGGTGTCCAATTATTTTCATTTGTCAACATATTATTCAATAGAATTTCAGCTTCATCCGGTGTTCTTTCCCTGAAAACAGAACCAGCACAACTATCCAGGTAATCTCTGGAAGCATCGGTTAGTCCATTATAAAAGATATTAAGTATTTCATTTTTCTTAAGAGGATGATCATGCAAAGCATTAAGTAATTGGAGAAGCCTCCCCCAAGCTTGTGGGAGACTCTCTTCTTCAATTTGCACAAAATTATATATATCCCTTAAAGTAGCTTGTTTCTTACGAGAAGGGAAATATTTAGCAGAGAAGTAATAAATCATATCTTGGGGACTACGCACACAACCAGGATCAAGAGAATTAAACCATATCTTAGCATCACCCTTTAATGAGAACGGAAATATTTTAAGGATATAAAAGTAACGAGTTCTCTCATCAGTAGTGAACAGGGTGGCTATATCATTTAATTTAGTAAGATGTGCCACAACAGTTTCAGATTCATAGCCATGAAAAGGATCAGATTCAACCAAAGTAATTATATCAAGATCAACAGAGAATTCATAATCCTTATCGGTAACACAGATAGGTGAGGTAGCAAAAGCAGGGTCAGGTTTCATCCTAGCATTTAGAGATTGCTTATTTCATTTAGCTAATAACCTCTTAAGTTCATGTCTATCCTTGCAAGCTAAAATAGCTAAAGAAGCTTCTTTATCAAAAAACCCTGTTTAAGAATTCATCCGATTAACTAGTTAACTTGCCGATTAATCCCTACTCATAGGGTCCTCGAGTAGCCGATTACCCGATAAATCGTCTGATTAATTGATTAAATGGCCGATTAACTTGCCAATTAGCCTATTAATCCCCTACTCACCGGCCGACCGAGCAGCTACCAGTTAACAATTTCCTCAACAATGTCAAAAACATAACCCTTAGGAATGACATGCAAGTCTTCATCATCAATTTCATCACTATTATCAGATTAAATATTTTCAATCTCTCTAGCCCTAGCAAGTTGTTCATTAAGAAATTCACCAAGTGGCACAGTAGTGTCAAGCATAGAAGTAGTTTCATCATAAGTATCATGTATACCAGAAGTGGCATCATCAATAACATGCGACATATCAGAACGAATAGCAGAAGCAGGTTTAGGTGTCGCAAGCTTACTCAAAACAGAAGGTGAATCAAGTGCAGAGCTAGATGGCAGTTCCTTACCTCCCCTCGTAGTTGAGGGATAAATCTTGGCTCTTGGATCTTTCAAGTTCTTCATAATGATAAGCAGATATAAATCCCACGTGACTCAAAGAATAGAGCGATGCTCCCTGGCAACGACGCCAGAAAATAGTCTTGATAACCCACAAGTATAGGGGATCGCAACAGTTTTCGAGGGTAAAGTATTCAACCCAAATTTATTGATTCGACACAAGGGGAGCCAAAGAATACTCTCAAGTATTAGCAGCTGAGTTGTCAATTCAACCACACCTAGAAACTTAATATCTGCAGCAAAGTAATATGATAGTAGTGGTAGCGGTAGCAAAAGGTAACAGTAGTAAAAGTGATGTTTTTGGTATTTTGTAGTGATGATAGCAAGAGCAATGGGAAAGTAAATAAGCAAAGAACAATATATGGAAAGCTCGTAGGCAATGGATCGGTGATGGAGAATTATGCCGGATGCGGTTCATCATGTAACAGTCATAATCTAGGGTGACACAGAACTAGCTCCAGTTCATCAATGTAATGTAGGCATGTATTCCGAATATAGGCATACGTGCTTATGGAAAAGAACTTGCATAACATCTTTTGTCCTACCCTCCCGTGGCAGCGGGGTCCTTACGGAAACTAAGGGATATTAAGGCCTCCTTTTAATAGAGTACCGGAACAAAGCATTAACACATAGTGAATACATGAACGCCTCAAACTACGGTCATCACCGGTAAGTATCCCAATTATTGTCACTTCGGGGTTAATGGATCATAACACATAATAGGTGACTATAGACTTGCAAGATAGGATCAAGAACTCTCATATATTGATGAAAACATAATAGGTTCAGATCTGAAATCATGGCACTCGGGCCCTAGTGACAAGCATTAAGCATAGCAAAGTCATAGAAACATCAATCTCAGAACATAGTGGATACTAGGGATCAAATCCTAACAAAACTAACTCAATTACATGATAGATCCCATCCAAGCCATCACCGTCCAGCAAGCCTACGATGGAATTACTCACGCACGGCGGTGAGCATCATGAAATTGGCGATGGAGGATGGTTGATGATGATGATGGCGACGGATTCCCCTCTCCGGAGCCCCGAACGGACTCCAGATCAGCCCTCCCAAGAGTTTTTAGGGCTTGGTGGCGGCTCCGTATCGTAAAACACGATGAATTCTTCTCTCTGGTTTTTTTCTCCCCGAAACACAATATATAGAGTTGAAGTTGGAGTCGGAGGAGCTCCAGGGGGCCCACGAGGTAGGGGGCGCACCCTAGGGGGGCAGGCGCGCCCCCCACCCTCGTGGATAGATGGTGGGCCCCTGGCCTTCATCTTTTGCAGGTATTTTTTATATTTTCCAAAAAGTTGCTCCGTGAAGTTTCAGGTCATTCCGAGAACGTTTGTTTCTGCACATAAATAACACCATGGTAATTCTGCTGAAAACAACGTCAGTCCGGGTTAGTTCCATTCAAATCATGCAAGTTAGAGTCCAAAACAAGGGCAAAAGTGTTTGGAAAAGTAGATACGACGGAGATGTATCAAGGGACAATTCCGCAAATCCTACCAAGTACCAACACTAATCCTCACTTCTTTTACTAAACTTAATTGTTTCTTTATTTATACATCACCTAACTTTTATTTTTCATGTTCTTTATTATCTTGCAAACCTATCCACACCTACAAAGTACTTCTAGTTTTATTCTTGTTCTAGGTAAAGAAAATGTTAAGTGTGTGTAGTGTTGTATCATTGGTTGATAGAACTTGAGGGAATATTTGTTCTGCCTTTAGCTCCTCATTGGGTTTGACACTCTTATTTATTGAAAAAGGCTACAAACGATTCCCTATACTTGTGGGTTATCAGCAAATGAGTCAAGAGGCTAAAATATAAGCCAAAGTAGCAGCAGAAGTAGTTGGCCGGTAGTACCGCTACTGCCACCCTACTGCCGCCGAAGCAAAAAAGAGACCAGAAGCTCAAAAACAAGTGGTAGTGCCCGCGGCACTGGACCACAGAAGTACCGCTCAAGCGGTACCACCGCTACCTAGGGTGGTACTACCACTAGAAAGTACCGAAAAAGCCTAGACAAATAGATGGATGCAAGAAAACCCAGAACTGCCATAACTTCTGCAAATGAGCTCTGAATATAGCAAACTCAAGCTTGTTGGAGATATGACGACAAGTACTATCCAACAACCATAGTACTTATAATAAGAAGTGGCAGTATAAAAATGCCTAATGATATAGAGGTGTGAAACATCCATCGGTGAAGAACCGGCAAAAACTCCATCATCAGAAACATCATAGAAGATGCATATGAAATCCATTTTCAGTGATCTTGAGATTGTCATGAAGGTGACCACAAGCTCCAAAACTCACACAAAGAAAAACCAAACACCCAAGAAAAATTATGCAAGGATGCAATGGTTTGAGCGCTCTATGAATGATACGATCAAGCTACTTACTTGAGAGCCCGCCTTGATAGTGCAACAATCGATCCTATAACCCGGTCTCCCAACTACCACCATGAGATCAGTAAAATAGAAAACCTATCAAGGGAAAACCTTTGTCTTGCACATAGTCCACTTGAGCTAGATGATGACATTCTTGACTTCCTCAAGTTGGACCACCTTTCTTGATTGCCTTGGCTCGATGAAGGCAAGTAGATTGCTCCCCCATACTTCACTATGGGTGAGCCAATCTTCAACACATCTTCACAAGGCCATTGTCACCATAATGGAGGGCAAGCTTCAAGCATGATCTCTTTGTTATGCTCCACTTGAACTTGCACACCGCAATCTTAATGACGATCACCACTTGATGTCATCCTCCATGGGCTATATGAGATCTTCCTTTTGATGCAAGCCCATGGAAACATACCTAACCCCACATAGAACTCTCACGTAGAACGATCTCACGCGCCTGCTGTCGGTTCTATATCCGACGTATCTCATATTAGGGGTCCTAAGCTAGGCGTCTTGGAGCGACGGTAGCATGAACACAAGGTTTTACCCAGGTTCGGGCTCTCTCGAAGAGATAATACCCTACATCCTGCTTTTGATTGTATTGATATGGGTGTAGTACAGAGTACATGTATCAACCACGAGATTGTTCTAATGAATATCAGTTGATCTATTGACTAGCCTGGCCTCTCTTTATATAACACACCGGAGGCCTAGGGTTTAGGAGAGTCCTTGTCTTGGGCACCAAGTCTTGTGGAATATCCCTTGTATGCGGCATGGGCTGTCCGAACCAGCCCAATAGTGAACCGCCATGGGGGTCTTCGGCCCGATCCACCTAGCCAGGAGATGATGTGGAGAGTACCCCCTAATCCAGGACACCGTCAGTAGCCCCCTGAACCGGTCTTCAAGTTGGGGATGCTCGTCGATTCTTTGGAAATGCTCTTCATCTTCGGTCGTCGGTCTTGAAAACTGGTTCAACAAATCTTCTCATCTTCGATCTTGAGGATTTCTGAAGTGGATCCGAAGATTTTACACGTCGGGTATCCAAGGAGCCACTTTAAACTCTCGGCCTTTATTAGTGCCTTATTATTTTTTACGCCACACTTCGGGTTTGAAATTTTTCTCGTTCGGTGGTGTCCTCTTGCATCCAAGCTCCAACACCGGAATGCTTTTGAGGTATGTTTTGCAGCCGAGCGCCAATGCTGGACTGCTTTCGAGCTCCAATGCCAGACTGTATCCAAACTCCAACGCCGGACTATATCCGACCTCCAACGCTGGACTATGTCCAAGCTCCAACGCCGGATTGTATCCGAGCTCCCACGCCGGACTATATCTGAGTTGTCATAGATTACCTTGGTTCAAAAAAGTTGAAGGATTTTAGCCGAACTTAATGCCGGAAATGCCCTCTATGGAGCCAGCCACTTGCATCCGAGCTATATCCCGAAATGCTTTCGAGGTGGTTCAGCACCTCGGTCATGGGCTGATGTGTTTGTGGACTTTATTTCCGATGTGTGTAAATTTATTTCCTATCAATATGTATAACCAGTAGCCCTCAAGGTGTGTGTCGGTTTAAAACCCGAGATGCACCTGAAGGAAAACATGAAAACGCTGATCCTAGTAGCACCTGAGACTCAAGTCGGTTTCGCGAAATCGAACTGAGGATCAACTCCTAGCTCGGCAGCATACGTAGGAATAGAAATGAGTGTAATATATTATAGGTAACAGTTATTGGCGGATGGACCCCTGAGAGAGGGTCGTGAGAAGTCGCCGTGATATATTAGCTTGATGCCGGATAAGTCCCAGATGGTGCTTATTGTTGTCCGAAGATGCGCTTGTCCATAGTTTGGTCATGTCGAACACTGAGCACTTTGAATTTTCTGCATTGAACAGGCAATGCAGTAGCTCCCGAGACACTGGTCGGGTGGCAACACCAGATCATGGGATCGTTGTGCCCCTTTAATATAAGTAAATGATAAGCCTGAAGCCTAGTAGCCCCCGAGCCTTAATGTGGGCATGGGTGGCCAAATTAAGGATCGAGATCCGAAGTAAAATCACAAATTATGTGTAATGATTGTATGTATCCAAGTACTTTACATCATTAATGCGTGAATCCGCATTTTACAAAACTTTGTTGACCGACCATCAACTTCCACCTCCTCGGCCAGTAGCCGAGGAGTGTTTATCTTACTTTATAAAGCCTTTATGAGGGCAAAGATTTACGACAATCAAGGCAATCCGGCCATACAGTTTTATAAACAAAGGTATGCAGATAGATATGCTATATTACTGTTTATCCTAAGAAATGTCTTCCAAAGAAAATAGTCCCGCTATCGGTTCCTTTCTTTGGGTTGTAATGCTAAGCATGATCATGGAACCTCAGCTCCGATCAATGTGGGAGTAAAATATTGAGGATTTAGTTTGGGGAAAGTTCTCGAACTATGTGATCTTAATGAACCAAAATTTTCATTTCCGTCGTTGCCGACCAATTATATCCTTTTAAGATCGCTAGCTTTCGGCTTCACCCAGTCTGAGGTACTAACTCGGATGACCCGGTAGTAACAATCACAGAGGTGCTCCCTTTACCGCCTAGCCGAACAATCGAGAACATAGGGGTATGCTACCTCTTGAGCTTGCGTTGATTTCCCCGAAGAGGAAAGGATGATGCAGCAGAGTAGCGTAAGTATTTCCCTCAGTTTTTGAGAACCAAGGTATCAATCTAGTAGGAGGCCATGCTCAAGTCCCTCGTACCTGCACAAAACGATAGCTACTCGCAACCAACGCGATTAGGGGTTGTCAATCCCTTCATGGTCACTTACGAGAGTGAGATCTGATAGATATAATATTTTTGGTATAGAGATGCAAAGTGAAAAGTAAAAGGCAAAGTAACAAAGCAAAGCAAGATTAAAGTGATGGAGATTGATATGATGAGAATAGACCCGGGGGCCATCTATTTCACTAGTGGCTTCTCTCAAGAGCATAAGTATTCTACGGTGGGTGAACAAAGTACTGTTGAGCAATTGACAAAATTGAGCATAGTTATGAGAATATATAGGCATGATCATGTATATAGGCATCACATCCATGACAAGTAGACCGAAACTATTCTGCATCTACTACTATTACTCCACTCATCAACCGCTATCCAGCATGCATCTAGAGTATTAAGTTAAAAACAGAGTAACGCCTTAAGCAAGATGACATGATGTAGAGAGATAAATTCATGCAATATCAAATAAACCCCTTCTTGTTATCCTCGATGGTAACGATACAATACGTGCCTTGCTGCCCCTTCTGTCACTGGGAAAGGACACCGCAAGATCGAACCCAAAGCTAAGCACTTCTCCCATGGCAAGAACTACCAATCTAGTTGGCCAAACCAAACAGATAATTCGAAGAGACTTGCAAAGATAACCAATCATACATAAAAGAATTCAGAGAAGATTCAAATATTATTCATAGATAGACTTGATCATAAACCCACAATTCATCGGTCTCAACAAACACACCGCGAAAAGAAGAAGATTACATCGAATAGATCTCCACGAGAGAGGGGGGAGAACTTTGTATTGAGATCCAAAAAGAGAGAAGAAGCCATCTAGCTAATAACTATGGACCCGAAGGTCTGAGGTAAACTACCCACACTTCATCGGAGAGGCTATGATGATGTAGAAGCCCTCCGTGATGACGGCCCTCTCCGGCGGAGCTCCGGAACATGCCCCAAGATGGGATCTCATGGATACAGAAAGTTGCAGTGGTGGAATTAGGTTTTTGCCTCTGTCTCTGTTCGTTTGGGGGTACGTAGGTATATATAGGAGGAAGAAGTACGTCGGTGGAGCTTCGGTGAGCCCACGAGGGTGGGGGCGCGCCTGGGGGTATAGGGCGCGCCCCCTACCTCGTGCCCACCTCGAAGCTTCCTTGGCGTGGGGTCCAAGTCTCCTGGGTCATATTCGGGAAGAAAATCACGTTCCAGAAAGTTTTATTCCGTTTGGACTCCGTTTGATATTCCGTTTCTTCGAAACACTGAAATAGGCAAACAAACAGCAATTCTGGGTTGGGCCTCCGGTTAATAGGTAAGTCCCAAAAATAATATAAAAGTGAAAAATAAAGCCCAATATAGTCCAAAACAGTAGATAATATAGCATGGAGCAATCAAAAATTATAGATACGTTGGAGACGTATCAGGCATCCCCAAGTTTAATTCCTGCTCGTCCTCGAGTAGGTAAATGATAAAAGGAGAATTTTTGATGCGGAGTGCTACTTGGCATAATTTCAATGCAAATCTTCTTAATTGTGATATGAATATTCAGATTCGAAAGATTCAAGACAAAAGTTTATATTGACAAAAAATAATAATGCTTCAAGCATACTAACAAAGCAATTATGTCTTCTCAAAATAACATGGCCAAAGAAAGTTATCCCTACAAAATCATATAGTCTGGCTATGCTCTATCTTCACCACACAAAGTATTTAAATCATGCACAACCCCGATGACAAGCCAAGCAATTGTTTCATACTCTAACTTTTTCAATCTTCACGCAATACATGAGCGTGAGCCATGGATATAGCGCTATATGTGGAATAGAATGGTGGTTGTGGAGAAGACAAAAAGAGTGGAAGATAGTCTCACATCAACTAGGCGTATCAACGGGCTATGGAGATGCCCATCAATAGATATCAATGTGAGTGAGTAGGGATTGCCATGCAACGGATGCACTAGAGCTATAAGTATATGAAAGCTCATCAAAAGGAACTAAGTGGGTGTGCATCCAACTTGCTTGCTCACGAAGACCTAGGGCATTTTGAGGAAGCCCGTCATTGGAATATACAAGCCAAGTTCTATAATGTAAAATTCCCACTAGTATATGAAAGTGACATAACGAGAGACTCTCTATCATGAAGATCATGGTGCTACTTTGAAGCACAAGTGTGGTAAAAGGATAGTAACATTGTCCCTTCTCTCTTTTTCTCTCATTTTTTTATTTGGGCCTTTTCTCTTTTTATGGCCTCTTTTTATCTTTTTTTATTTTTCGTCCGGAGTCTCATCCCGACTTATGGGGGAATCATAGTCTCCATTATTCTTTCCTCAATTGGGACAATGCTGTAAAAATGATGATCATCACACTTTTATTTTTCTTACAACTCGATACTTAGAACAAAATATGACTCTGTATGAATGCCTCCGGCGGTGTACCGGGATATGCAATGAATCAAGAGTGACATGTATGAAAGAATTGTGAATGGTGGCTTTGCCACAAATACGATGTCAACTACATGATCATGCTAGCAATATGACAATGATGGAGCGTGCCATAATAAACGGAACGGTGGAAAGTTGCATGGCAATATATCTCGGAATGGCTATGGAAATGCCATGATAGGTAGGTATGGTGGCTGTTTTGAGGAAAGCATATGGTAGGTGTATGATACCGGTGAAAAGTGCGCGGTATTAGAGAGGCTAGCAATGGTGTAAGGATGGGAAAAAGTGCATATAATCCATTGACTCAACATTAGTCATAAAGAACTCATATACTTATTGCAAAAATCTAGAAGTTATCAAACCAAAGTATTACGTGCATGCTCCTAGGGGGATAGATTGGTAGGAAAAGACCATCGCTCGTCCCCGACCGCCACTCATAAGGGAGACAGTCAATAAATAAATCATGCTCCGACTTCATCACATAACGGTTCACCATACGTGCATGCTACGGGAATCACAAACTTTAACACAAGTATTCTTTAAATTCACAACTACTCAACTAGCATGACTCTAATATTATCACCTCCATATCTCAAAACAATTATCATGCTTCAATCTTTTCTTAGTATTCAATGCACTCAAAAGAAAGTTTCACAAATATTGAATACCAAGCATGTTATTATTAAGCAAATTACCATGCTATTAAGAGACTCTCAAAATAATTTAAGTGAAGCATGAGAGATCAATAGTTTCTTTAAAACAAATCCACCACCGTGCTCTTAAAAGATCTAAGTGAAGCACACAGAGCAAAATTATAACGCTCAAAAGATATAAGTGAAGCACATAGAGCAAAACTACATAGCTCAAAAGATATAAGTGAAGCACATAGAGCAAAATTATAACGCTCAAAAGATATAAGTGAAGCACATAGAGCAAAACTACATAGCTCAAAAGATATAAGTGAAGCACACAGAATATTCTATCAAATTTTAATTCATGTATGGCTCTCTCAAAAGGTGTGTACAACAAGGATGATTGTGGCACACTAAAACACAAAGACAAAAATAATACAAGACGCTCCAAGCAAAACACATATCATGTTGGTGAATAAAAATATAGCTCCAAGTAAATTACCGATGGAAGTGGACGAAAGAGGGGATGCCTTCCGGGGCATCCCCAAGCCTTGACTTTTTGGTGTCCTTGGATTATCTTGGGGGTGCCATGGGGATCCCCAATCTTAGGCTCTTGCCACTCCTTGTTCCATAATACATCAAAAGAATTCACCCAAAACTTGAAAACTTCACAACACAAAACTCAATAGAAATCTCGTGAGCTCCGTTAGAGACCAAAAGACCACTTCAAGGTACTGTAATTAACTCATTCTTTATTTATATTGGTGTTAAACCTATTGTATTCCAACTTCTCTATGGATTATAAACTATTTTACTAGCCATCGATTCATCAAAATAAGCAAACAACACACAAAAAACAGAATCTGTCAAAAACAGAACAGACTGTAGTAATCTATAGCTAGCGCAAGATCTGGAACCCCAAAAATTCTAAAATAAATTGCTGGACGTGAGGAATTTATCTATTAATCATCTGCAAAAATAATTAACTAAATAGCACTCTCCAAATAAAAATGACAGCATTCGTGAGCGCTAAAGTTTCTGTTTTTTACAGCAAGTTCAACAAGACTTTCCCCAAGTCTTCCCAACGGTTCTACTTGGCACAAACACTAATTAAACACAAAAAAAACACAAACAAAACAGAGGCTAAATAAATTATTTATTACTAAACAGGAGAAAAAATCAAGGAATAAAAATAAAATTGGGTTGCCTCCCAACAAGCGCTATCGTTTAACGCCCCTAGCTAGGCATAAAAGCGAGGATAGATCTAGGTATTGCCATCTTTGGTAGGCAATTCTTCAATGAGGAATCTATCTTTCTTATAAATTTCTTCCTTTCTAGTAATTATCAAACTTTTAGGCACAAGATGAAAAAATTCATTCGTGGCATAAGGTTCCTTAATGATAGCAAAAATATCGGGATGAATGCTTATAGATTTAAGTTCCACAGTTTCCTTACTAGATGATTCACCCGTATTCTTAGGAACATACATAAGCTTGGTAATTTTAGTGGGAGGACTAGAAGTATTCTTTACGGAAGAAAAAGCAGTTCCTAAGTTGGTAATGATACCCTCAAGTTTATCGATTCTAGTGGAATCTAGATTTATTTTCTCATTAACCATGGGTTCCTTTTCCTTAATATTTTTCAAAGTCATTCCTACCTTAGATCCATATTGGGTAATTTGATTATGGATCTTTTTGTCTATATTATCAATTGATTCAATGGTAGCAACTTTGTTTTCAATAATTTCAAGCCTTTGCATAACATGCTCCAAAGTTAACATAGTTCCATTCACCAAAAGAGGTGGTGAGACAAATAAATCTATCATAGCATTATAAGAATCAAAAGTGTGGCTACCCAAGAAATCCCCCCCGGTAATGGTATCAATGATATATCTATACCAAGGACTAGCACCTACATAAAAATTGCGAAGAAGGACTGAAGTAGATTGCTTCCTGGTAGATCTATTTTGAGCATTGCAAATTCTATACCAAGCGTCTTTCAGATTTTCTCCCTCCCTTTGTTTAAAATTTATGACTTCATTCTCGGGAGATAACGGAGAAGAGATAAGATTAGCCATGACGACAAGGCAAGCAAGAAAAAGGCAAACAGAGAAAGAGAAGGAGAAGGAGAAGGAGATTGGGAAAGAGAGGGTGAATAAAACGGCAAGGGTGAAGTGGGGGAGAGGAAAACGAGAGGCAAATGGCAACTAATGTAATGCGAGAGATAGGGATTGTGATGGGTACTTGGTATGTTGACTTTTTGCATAGACTCCCCGGCAACGGCGCCAGAAATTCTTCTTGCTACCTCTTGAGCTTGCGTTGGATTTCCCCGAAGAGGAAAGGATGATGCAGCAGAGTAGCGTAAGTATTTCCCTCAGTTTTTGAGAACCAAGGTATCAATCCAGTAGGAGGCCACGCTCAAGTCCCTCGTACCTGCACAAAATGATAGCTACTCGCAACCAACGCGATTAGGGGTTGCCAATCCCTTCACGGTCACTTACGAGAGTGAGATCTGATAGATATAATATTTTTGATATTTTTGGTATAGAGATGCAATGTGAAAAGTAAAAAGCAAAGCAAGATTAAAGTGATGGAGATTGATATGATGAGAATAGACCCGGGGGCCATAGGTTTCACTAGTGGCTTCTCTCAAGAGCATAAGTATTCTATGGTGGGTGAACAAATTAATGTTGAGCAATTGGTAGAATTGAGCGTAGTTATGAGAATATCTAGGCATGATCATGTATATAGGCATCACGTCCGTGACAAGTAGACCGAAACGATTCTGCATCTACTACTATTACTCCACTCATCGACCGCTATCCAGCATGCATCTAGAGTATTAAGTTAAAAACAGAGTAACACTTTAAGCAAGATGACATGATGTAGAGAGATAAATTCATGCAATATTAAATAAACCCCTTCTTGTTATCCTCGATGGCAACGATACAATACGTGCCTTGCTGCCCCTTCTGTCACTGGGAAAGGACACCGCAAGATCGAACCCAAAGCTAAGCACTTCTCCCATGGCAAGAACTACCAATCTAGTTGGCCAAACCAAACGGATAATTCGAAGAGACTTGCAAATATAACCAATCATACATAAAAGAATTCAGAGAAGATTCAAATATTATTCATAGATAGACTTGATCATAAACCCACAATTCATCGATCTCAACAAACACACCGCAAAAAGAAGAAGAGTACATCGAATAGATCTCCACGAGAGAGGGGGAGAACTTTGTACTGAGATCCAAAAAGATAGAAGAAGCCATCTAGCTAATAACTATGGACCCGAAGGTCTGAGGTAAACTACTCACACTTCATCGGAGAGGCTATGATGATGTAGCAGCCCTCCGTGATGACGGCCCTCTCCGGCGGAGCTCCGAAACAGGCCCCAAGATGGGATCTCATGGATACAGAAAGTTGCGGCAGTGGAATTAGGTTTTTGGCTCCGTTTCTGTTCGTTTGGTGGTACGTAGGTATATGTAGGAGGAAGAAGTACGTCAGTGGAGCTTCGATGGGCCCACGAGGGTGGGGGCGCGCCTGGGGGTATAGGGCGCGCCCCCTACCTCGTGCTCACCTTGAAGCTTCCTTGGCGTAGGGTCCAAGTCTCCTGGGTCATAGTCGGGAAGAAAATCACGTTCCAGAAAGGTTTATTCCATTTGGACTCCGTTTGATATTCCGTTTCTTCGAAACACTGAAATAGGCAAAAAACAGCAATTCTGGGCTGGGCCTCCGGTTAATAGGTTAGTCCCAAAAATAATATAAAAGTGAAAAATAAAGCCCAGTATAGTCCAAAACAGTAGATAATATAGCATGGAGCAATCAAAAATTATAGATACGTTGGAGACGTATCAGGGTAATCACAGGAGCCAGGAAACCCAGCTTGGCGAAAATCTGAAGTCAAATTGATGCGTATTTATGGTTTTATAACGATGATTACCGGAGGCAGCCCTCGTATATTAAATACAAACACCGATGATATGTTTACTTTGACTCCGTTGCGACCGTTTATCAGTTGAAAGTGACCCATCGTCGGATTCCACCCCATTGTAGATGCTATGCAGGGTGTTTCTGCAAAAACAAAACAACCCTTAGCTGATGTCTCGGTGCCCGAAGGCGGTTGTGTTAGCAGAAACAAGGCAATCAGATATGTGGGCTTTATAACTTTCACTTAGTCATAGGAGCTTTAAGTTGGGAGGTCAGTAACTAGCCCCCGGTTAGTGTTCGGCGACAGTCGAGCTCAAGCCGTAAACACTTCAGCCAATGTTATGAATGCCGTCATTTAACACGTGGTGGCATCTATCGATCTTATAGTTTAATACAGTCATCGGATCGCTGACCAGTTTACGATTATTGTGACAGTCAGTTTTCGGCTTTCTCCACTGAGGCGCTTAACCATGCTAGCTGGAAGCACAATCGCAGTGGTTGTCCCTTTGCGCACCTAGCCGAACAAAGCGGAACGTATGAGGCAAGCATAGGAGCCGGGCAACCCAACTATTGACCGAAGACACAATTTGAAACTGATACATAAAGCAATATCCGAGAACATTTTGCCGAGGACTCCTCGAAGTACCTTGGCTTTTGGTGGGTTCGGCTCAAGTCGCAGCCGCCTGTTGATATTGTCGATGCTTAAAAAGGTGTCCGGCAGTGTACTTCGGGACTTATGCTGAAAACACACAAATAGTTTAAAAGTGCCATAGGGTTGGAAAACCAAAAAACATCAGTAAAAACTTGATGTCTGAACTAGATCAAGTGTTCAGTAGCAATCCGAAAATTGGTCTTAAAAAATGTGCTTCTGTCGTGCTTCAACATGACACATCATATCTCATGAGTTCAAGCGGGTTAGCCTACGGCTTCAACCTCCTATCCCAAAGGCGGAGTATTTCTCGTTAGGCCAGTTTAGCAAACTAAACTCTAGTGGCTTTGAGAGAGAAATTAGGCTCCTCGACTATTGACCACACACTCGCGTCGAGAAAAGGAGTGATAGAAAAAGACTTTGCAATGACTAAGAAGAAGAACACTTATTATAAAACAACTCACATAAATTTAAGAGCCCCCAAGTGATTTGGGTAAAAGAATTATATGTATAATGATTGTATGTACCGAAGTACTTATATCATATATGTGTTCTCCCAAACTTTAAACGCGTCTTAACCGACCGTCGGCTCCTCCCTTTTCGGTCAAGGGATGAAAAGTGTTATGTACTCCATCTGTCGAGAATATCGACGGTGTTTCTGATAACCAGGCAATCATGCCATAAGGCTGTAACAGACAAAGCACGCTCAGGGAACTCATGTTATATTATTGATGAAGTGTAAGAAGCATCTTCGAAGAAAATGTACCCCCATTGTCGGGGATATACCCCGCGGCATAAACCGGCCGGAAGTATAACCCGGCTGGACTAGGCGTTTCATTGGTAAACCGCCAGAGGATTGCCGGTTTACGTGTCTGGCGGTTCACTGGTATGACGATTCACGAGCCTAAAGACTCATTGGTGACCCGGCGCGTGTTCCAGATGGATGACAAGGCCCAATATGCCGGTTTATGTTAATGGTGGGCCGGTTTAAGAGGAAAGGCACGAGGAACATTTATCTTACAAGGAGCTAAGACCTGGACTTGTATCCGATTTGTATTAGAGATAGACTAGTCCTAATCCTAATAGGACTCTACATGTAACCCGCCCCTCCAACATATATAAGGAGGGGCAGGGCTCCCCAAAAGGGAGAAGATTCACAAGTTCCACGAGTTGGACAAGTTAGGTTTAGACAATAGCTCTCGAGATAGAGCACTCTTGTAACCATGGTCATCATCATCAATATCAATGAAGCAGGATGTAGGCTTTTACCTCCACCATGAGGGGCCGAACCTGGGTAAAACATCACGTGTCTCGTCCTGCTCAACCCCTCTCAAGCTACCACATAGATGCGTTGGCCTCGCGACTAAGTCCTGACACTAAGGATATCTGCCGTGACAATTCCACGACAGTTGGCGCCCACCGTGGGGCCTGCGCACGGTGGTGTTGAGTTCTTGAAGGGATCTTCTTCAGGGATCGAGAAGCTTGTGATCAATCAGTTAAGAGGAAATCACACAGGATGAACCGGCAGGGGATAGCCATAGACAGAGCCGACAAATCATTGCTTTTGGATTAAAGTTGGAGTTATATAGCAGTATGCGCCTCTATGTCTAGATGATCCGGCGAAACCGAATTGAAAACGAGATAGACGTCGGAACTAAGCCGGATCAGAGGGCCGGACGTGCTGCAGCAAATTAGAATAAAAAAATCAAAGTCAAGGAAAGAGTCAAGGAAAGCAAACAGAGCCATCCGTAACTCGGACTCATCCATCAACTGTGCCTGCGCCCTTAAACCGCCCGGTTGTCCCGAGCCGCTACGCCGCCGAGCCGGTCGTCGCCGTTGACTCGCCAGCGCTTCTCCTACCGCGCCATGGCTGCCCCCTCAGCCGCAGCGGAGCCAAGTCGCCATATGCCTAAACCGCCACGGCCCCCCGCTGCCGTACTTCGCCTCCACAGCCGCGCGCTTCGGCCACCGTCCGTTCCACTGTGGTCAGCTCCCGAGCCTCGTGAACCAGTCATGTTCGCCTCACTGACAAGCGCGCCGGCGCCATGTCGTCTTGGACGCGCCGGTCTAAAACCGCCTCACCCACCCCCGCCGCTCGCCGCTTCAATCCTGGCCGTGAGTCGCTGACAAGCCACCTCCACCAGCCGCCTCGTAACTGAGCGGCCGCGGCCTTGAGCCCGGACTCGCGTTGCCTGTCACCTCAGTTCGAAAGTCGTCGTCCCATCAGGCCTCGGCAGAGAGCCGCCCTTACCAGCCTTACTTCTGCTTGCCTCCGAACCGCTTTCGCCGGATTAACTGCTATCTCGAACAACCGTTGTGGGCCTTCGCCGAGCCACCCAGAGTCGCCATCATCTTCACCTCTGTCGTGTTGCTCCTCTAGCGTGATTCTGCTGTGGCCCGCCTCGCCGGCGTCCTCTGTCGTTCTCTGCATCAAACCCGGGTCAAACTCCAGATCAAACTCCGGGTCATGGGGCCTCTGAGTCACATCCGCCAGTCCGACCTCGCCTGCAAGTTGAATGAACCGAAGACCTCCGCGGCCTCTGCGAGTTGATGACCTACGCGAGCCTCGAGTTGGGCCATGGCCGACTTGTCTCCGTCTCTGCAGTTGCGATCCGCCACTACCATGAGTCGCCCACAATCTACCGCTGTGGTCAAGCGGCCGCGGCCGTGCTGAGTCGCCTTGGCCACGCGCCTGCATCGCCCTAAAGGCTGGCCCCTGCTCCTCTGCCTTGGATTTCGAGCCGGCAGCCTCTACCGTGACCCGGCTTGTCCTGAGCTGCATAGCCTCCTTGCCGGGCTTTGCTGCCGCGAGCCGCCTTTGTCGCGATCGCTCCTGAGCCGCGTTGCACCGCTCCCTGCCGAAGTTCCGCCGTTGAGCCGCCTCTGCCGAGCAGCCATGTCTGGGCCTCGACACACCACCCATGGATGTTACTGTCCGGAATAGACATTAATGCGGTTTTAGAATACATGGATCACAATTAGCAACAACTAGCACAAAGTCTGACATGCCCTCCAAGTCAAAACTGCTCACTGATGCCTTATTAACTAGTGGTTTTGAGGAGGTTACAGATAAATTTCTAAGGTTGATGGAGTTGCCGCAGACAATAGCATTATACGGTCAAATTATTTAACCCGGACAGTGCATTGTGAAGATTTTTTGGAAAAGGACTACAAAATGTTATCCATGGATTATTTGGCTGGCAAGGACGCCTCTCTGCAACCATAGAAGATTTCTAGAGATAATTATTAGCAATGATTGGGATTTTGACCATCACCTGGAGGAGAATATCTGCAGTGATGGATTATATAAAACAACAGAATATACCCGAAGATGGAAAATTTCTGCCTATTGATCATTCTACGTGAGAAGTAAAAACCACGAATTTGTATGAGACCTCAAGTTGTGAAAAGGAACAGAGGTTTACTCAATCTATATGATCAGACGTTTTGCTGTTACGGCCGATTCACAACAGCAGCTAATTATGCCTTATCGTAATGACTGGCTCGACGACCCATAGAAGCATCAGGTGCTATCCTCCTTACTTATTTTATTAGCATGTATTAATAATTTTGAGAACAATTACTCTGTCTTTTAATATATTTTACGCAGGACAAAGTCCACTACAAAAATGATGTCATGCCATGGACATGAGGCTCACACCGGTTTAAAACGTTGCGGCCGTCTCTCGCGACCGCACCGGCTTACAACGCCATTCGCCCGTCCGCTTTCGCGGCCGGTTCACGCGTCCACACCGGCTTACAAACGCAGAGGACAACTTGCTCGTTCGCACTAGCTTACAGCGCCATGGCCGGATCATCTCTCTGCTCCTGCGGCGGATTCACCCATGATTGATTTCCGTTTCACCATGGTGATCATCAACTCCGCGGTGGATAATTACTGGCCTGTCATATCAGGTGAAATTCATCCAGTATATTTTTGTATATGTATTGCTTTCTTTAAAAGAGCAATTACTTCGGCTTGCAAAGTTATCTAATGCAGGACCCTAAATCGCCATATTGGTGAAAATTTAAAGGCCGTCAGAAAATTTCCGGCTCAAGAAGAAGGATTCCGGTTTAAAAATCTGGCTCAAGGGAATGCTATCTCCCACAGAGCTTTGAAGCTCTCAATACCCGGTTTAAGAATTTCCGGTTCAAAAGAATACTCTCTCGCAAGTTCGAGTTCTCAGAACAAATTAAGGGGACCAAAGAGAGTTTGTTGCAGAGCACAACTCAAACATAGGTGCCTCTTGAGCACAGCTCACTATATCATTTGGGGGCTTCCTGTTCAAACATAGGTGTATTCACCAAAGAGAACATAGAGTTACTACCCTCTTGATCCGGCTATCAAGCCAATATTATCATAAGGGGCTAAAAAGAGTCTGCTGCACAGCAGAGCTCAAACATGGGTATCCCTTGAGCACAGCTCACAATATCACTTGGGGGCTATGTTCGAACCATAGTCACACCTCTTGATAGGCATAAGGGCCACCAAGGAAATCATTTGGGGGCTATGGGTTCAAACCATAGTTACACCTCTTGATAGGCATAAGGGCCACCAGGGAAATCACTTGGGGGCTTGGTCGTATCCGAACCATAGCTACACCTCTTGATAGGCATAAGGCCACCAGGGAAATCACTTGGGGGCTTGGTCGTATTCGAACCATAGCTACACCTCTTGATTGGCGCAAAGCCACAATTATGACTACATGGGGGCTCTGCTCATATCCGAACCATAACTTAAACCCTCTTGATCATGCATACATATCATCATATATTACATCATACGTCATCATTATATCATCATAGTATGTATCATACCGGTGTCTTTGACCCGGCTCGGTTTTCAACTACAAATTGTCAATATATGATCAGTTATAATCCGGAGATTATCAACCCGGTCTGGTTTTGACTACAAGTCGCCAGTATTATATATGGTTAATCCGGTGTATTTCACAACCCGGCACAGTTTTATCATAAACCGGCACAATATGGAAGGAGTTATCAGTACTCAAGATTTGGGTTATCACCTTTACTACAAAAAGTTGGTAAAACCAACAATGTGATTCAATGTCACAGGTATGACATATTTCATATTTGATTATTCTTAAGTGCAGCCTTGGTTATAAACCCGGGTTATATGTTGGGCATTATGACCCGTTCGACGGTAAACCGCCAGGACACTTTAAACTTGTTGTATGCAGAAACAGATTTGTTAAACCGGCCTGCCTTTGGACTATAAGTCACCAGTATATATATATATATATATATATATATATGTATATATATATTTGGATTGCGCCATTGGAATCATGCGCTTATAAATCATTGGGTTATATTATTCAAATAGCCAAACTTGGCTGAATTTTCATTATGATATTGAATGAATAAGCTTTTCACTGGATTATATTATCTTGAATGGTTAGCATGGCTGGATTTTTATGGTTATTAATAACCGGTATTATTGAGTTTTCAAAGTTGCTTTAGCGCAATGGCTATTATTTTATCAAAGGATATGATTTATTCTACAATGGAAGGAATAGTCCCGAGTCGCTACAGGCTTACAACCCGGCACTTGGGGGCTACATTATCCAAATTGAGATTACATGAAAGTCTCATGTCGCTGCAAGCATGCATCATGATACTTGGGGGCTAATGCAAAGTCATTTTTACTAGTTTTATTGAAGACCCGACTCACCATATTATAATGAGCCAGCCTTTGGGGGCTACCAATTGCTCCTGTCAACAATTCAAGGTACACAAGTTTTCGTCCATAATATTGAAGGATCCATTGCTCAGTTGGTAAAGCACAAAGCTCTTAACCTTGTGGACGTGGGTTCAAGCCCTGTGATGGAAGCTACATTATAAGATGTTATTTTCATTGAAGTATATATCAAGTCCCGGTTCAGTATTATCTTACTAAGCCGGCCCTTGGCGGCTACACATCACTTCTAAAATCTACATGCTTATATTTACAAAGTCCCTGCTCATTATTGCATAATGACCCGGCCCTTGGGGGTTACACTGATTGAAGTTTTTATAAGCAATTACAAGTCCCAGGTTGCTGCAAGCATGACAACCCGGTACTTGGGGGCTACATATATGGAGTATTCAATTTATATGATTGAGATGAACAAACCGGACTTCTTCAAGTTTGAAACACTTATTGGAGCAAGTCTTAAGTTATCACTATGTTCTCCTCTTAAGACTTGGGGGCTACAGGTACTATGCATATAAAGGAGGAACATCTTCATTTTATCAGTTTTGAGCAAATCAGGAAGATCAATTACATGACCCGGTGCCGACAACAATTATGACCCGGTGCCATCAATATTTATAAACTGGCCATTTTGGTAATATTAAACCGGCAAGTTTTGCATCTTCAAACCGGCTGAATATCAGATAAGTATTTCAAGACCCATATTTCTTAAACTGGTGCTTTGGAAGCCGACTCAAGTGGATTATTCTTCACAATATTTCTCTGTGAGAAACCAATGTCAACAAATTGAGTATGAAGCTGGCTTGTTAACCCGGACTTCCCAGAAGGAGGAAATAACAAAGACTTAAGGGTGATCAGGTACCGGTTTATAAGAATTCTTAACCCGGAGCATAACCTTTCAAATTTGTTCTTGTGATTATTTTGCAGCATAAGTTTACCATGGATTAATCCAAGCTAAACTTGGGGGCTAATGTCGGGGATATACCCCACGGCGTAAACCGACCGAAAGTATAACCCGGCTGGACTAGGTGTTTCATTGGTAAACCACCAGAGGATTGGCGGTTTACGTGATTGGCGGTTTACGTGTCTGGCGATTCACTGGTATGACGATTCACGAGCCTAAAGACTCATTGGTGACCCGAAGCGTGTTCTAGATGGATGACAAGGCCTAAGGCCCAACATGCCGGTTTATGTTAATGGTGGGCCGGTTTAAGAGGAAAGGCATGAGGAACATTTATCTTACAAGGAGCTAAGACCTGGACTTGTATCCAGTTTGTATTAGAGATAGACTAGTCCTAATCCTAATAGGACTCTACATGTAACCCACCCCTCCAACATATATAAGGAGGGGCGGGGCTCCCCAAAAGGGAGAAGATTCACAAGTTCCACGAGTTGGACAAGTTAGGTTTAGACAATAGCTCTTGAGATAGAGCACTCTTGTAACCGTGGTCATCATCATCAATATCAATGAAGCAGGATGTAGGCTTTTACCTCCACCGTGAGGGGCCGAACCTGGGTAAAACATCGCGTGTCTTGTCCCGCTCAACCCCTCTCAAGCTACCACATAGATGCGTTGGCCTCGCGACTAAGTCCTGACACTAAGGACATCTGCCGTGACAATTCCACGACACCCACTGATACCTTTCTTCGGTTGCTCATTGTTACTATGAGACTTGTGCAATAGATTTTTTGTACTCATGAGTTCCGTTGTGTGATGACCATGATTGAAAACAATAAGAGCGCTAGCTTTTGGCTTCACCCAGTCTGAGGTCCAAGCTCGGATGACCCGATCGTGACAATCTCAGAGGTGCGCCCTTTACTCCCTAGGCGAACAATGGGGAACATAGGGGTAAACACAGGAGCAAGGCAACCCGGCTTGTGGAACACTTAAGTCAACATGGTGCTTATTGTGGCATAATACATGAACAAGGAACGAAGCCATAGAAGTATAATCATATGCAAGAGAAAGGCTTCATAAAGGAAGCCCCTGAGTAAACGGGGTATTTGAATTTTGTGTCACAAACAAAGTTTTGACAAGGAAGATTTTCACAAACAACTCTCTGCCAAAAAAAGTATAATGCTTGGTCGAACCGAACAAAATTTAATACTGAAAGTTTTTTTAGCATGAAAGCGACTTAGTTGGTTAATGTGCTCGATGTTGACGATGAGATCTAGACGTATGGCGGGACGAAGACATAGTCCTCGGCCCGGCCGAGGTCCCAGCCCCCAAGTCAGTTCCAGTGTCCCAGAAAAGAGCTCGGCTTGATGAAGTGGTGAAGCCCCCAGTCTAGCCGAGCTGATGGCGGATGACGCCGGAGTCTCCGGCTGAGTAGGTTGATGAAGGGAATGGCGCGGGGTTGCCAACTCAGGGCAGCACGCCAAGGCAACGACACACTTATGTCGATGGATGTCGGATGACGATGTCGGCATGCAAGGTGACAACGCAACCCGGTCTGAACTAATCGCCTGCACACATAAAATAGTGCAGGCAGAAATAATAATTAAATTTGAAAATTTTACAAAATTAATTCATGCAAAATGAATAATTAAAGGAACATGGCTGGACGCCAAGGTGACGTTGTAGATCGTCTGGGTAACACCGAAGTGACCGCATAACGCTGTCGAAGTCGATTACCTGCACACATAAAATAGTGCAAGCAAAAAACAATAATAATTGAAAGAAAAAAATGCATAATTAATATATGCGAAGTGAATAATCATGTAAGTTTGGCCTGAGCGCCAAGGTCTTCTCGAAGGCATGACGGCGTTGTGGTGCGGTGATGTTGACACAGGTCGGAGGCCGTAGATTGGACTACTTCCAAGCAACATCTGTTGCAGTCGGTCAGGCAGCGGTCGGTGACGATTAGCACAAAACAATTTACA
Organism: Triticum monococcum; assembly: GCA_034509565.1. NCBI lineage: Eukaryota > Viridiplantae > Streptophyta > Magnoliopsida > Poales > Poaceae > Triticum > Triticum monococcum. The sequence goes on along the minus strand of CM067844.1, from coordinate 455,022,942 downwards.
TTGTTGGCTTCCCCTGACAACGCATTGAACGCCCACAAATCTATGAATAAATTGGAAAAACCGGCAGCGGCAGTGGTTCATGAAGAATTGTATGCGGCACCAATTTAATTGAAAACATAACACCAGATCTGGCATTAGTTCAAGCCAGTGATGATGATGTGGGCCCGCCGAGGTAATGATGTGGCCTGACGAAGTCAATTACAAGTTCGGCTAGATGATGACAGTGCCACGAGGTCCGTATCTGTAGAACAGAGCGGATTGTGGAGCAATTTGTGTCGAACCACCAATGAGAAGGCCGGCTTGAATTGACGGCTGCAGTATGGAAAACGCCGTACAATTGTGTCACCGCTAGGAAATCTCCTGCAAAAAGCGATACAGCGAAGGCCCCGAAAAATAAAGGCAGTTTAACTAAATACTCGCATAAAGGAAGAATAGCACCTGGGTGTTTGCGCGAAGCAGTAGTAATGCACACATAGGGTGCTAGTTCTAGTTTTGGAAATCAAGATTTCATGGGCGGACGTGATGGACCTTCTCATGTGAATAGTGCTTGTACTATTGTGCCATGAGTAGTAGGGACTGTTTGGTTTGTGACTAACTTTGCCAAAGATTGGCATATCTAAGGTTAGACAAGTTTGACCAACTTAGGTGAGTGTTTGGTTCAAGCCACACCTTAGGCAAGCCACACTTGTGCCCCACATGGCATAGACACAAAAAGTGTGGCAAGATTCCCTTAGGCTTGCCAACTTGTGGCTCTCATTTTGATGAACTAACCTTAGGCAAGTTTGGCAAAAATGTGTGGCGAAGTGTGGCAATGCTAGTCCTAGAACCAAACAGCCCCGTAGTACCTTGCATGCGTACTTTTGAGTAGTACGATGCATCAGCTGGACTGATCCCTGTCATTATGATGCTCCGACGGCAAAGCGATGGCAGCCTCGGGACTTGTGGCCATGCACCACGATTGGAGATGGGAAACAACATGCTGGATTATAAGACGCCCAAAAGTGTTGCGCACATATTGCCTTTGCACGGTCAATTGCCCCCATCCATATACGTGGTCGGCGCCATCATGATCAGCTCGGCTCCAATAAATCACCAAATACCAATCCGGTCCTTGCCATTAAATCATCTGCTTGTCCCGATCTGATATGTATCTGCGGATCAAATAGCGCAAGGCGGCAGCGATAATTTGCAAAAAAAAATATAATATACGTGGAACGGATCTGACTGAAAAATGCCACCTAATCATCCCATCAATCCGCGACGATCACCCAGCAGGCTCTCAATGAAAGCGCCAATGTCGGTTCTATATTCGTTGTATCTCGTAGTAGGGGTCCTAAGCTAGGCGTCTTGGAGCTATGGTAACATGGACACAGAGTTTTACCCAGGTTCGGACTCTCAAAGGGATAATACCCTACATCCTGCTTTTGATTGTACTGATATGGGTGTAGTACAGAGTACATGTATCTACCACGAGATTGTTCTAATGAATATTAGTTGATCCATTGACTAGCCTGACCTCGGTTTATATAACACACTGGAGGCCTAGGGTTTAGGAGAGTCCTCGTCTTGGGCACCAACTCTTGTGGAATATCCCCTGTATGCGGCATGGGCTGTTCGAACTGGCCCAATAGTGAACCGCCATGGGGGTCTTCGGCCCGATCCACCTAATTGGGAGACGACGTGGAGAATACCCCCTAATCCAGGACACCGTCACCTGCCCCGTGAACTGGTCTTCAAGTTGGGGACGGTCCTCAATTCTTCTGAACTGCTCTTCATCTTCGGTCGTCGGTCTTGAAAACTGGCTCAACAAATCTTCTCATCTTTGATCTTGAGAATTTCCAAAGTGGATCCAAAGAGTTTACACGTCGGGTATCCGAGGAGCCCCTTTAAATTCTCGGCCTTTATCAGTGCCTTATTATTTTTTACGCCACATTTCGGGTTTGAAATTGTTCTCGTTCGGCGGTGTCCTATTGCATCCGAGCTCCAAAGCCGGAATGCATTAGCGGTATCTTTTGCAGCCGAGCGCCAATGCCGGACCGCTTTCGAGCTCCAACGCCGGAATGTATCCAAGCTCCAACGCCGGAATGTATCCGAGCTCCAACGCCGGACTATGTCCAAGCTCCAACATCGGAGTGTATCCGAGCTCCCATGCCGGACTATATCCGAGGTGCCATAGATCACCTTGGTTCAAAAAAGTTGAAGGAGTTTAGCCGAACTTAATGCCGGAAATGCCCTCTATGGGGCCATCCACTTGCACCCGAACTATATCCCAAAACGCTTTCGAGGTGGTTCAGCACCTCGATCATGGGCTGATTTGTTTGCGGATTTTATTTCCGATGCATGTAAGTTTATTTCCTGTCAATATGTATAACCAGTAGCCCTCAAGGTGTGTGTCGGTTTAAAACCCGAGATGCACCTGAAGGAAAACATGAAACCGCGGATCCTAGTAGCCCCTGAGACTCAGGTCGATTCGCGAAATCGGCCTGAGGATCAACTTCTAGCTCAGCAACATACGTAGGAATAGAAACGCAATGTAATATATTAGGGGTAATATTGATCGGTGGACGGATCCCTGAGAGAGGGTCGTGAGAAGTCGCCGTGGTATATTAGCTTGATGTCGGATAAGTCCCAGATGGTGCTTATTATTGTCCGAAGACGCGCTTGTCCAAAGTTTGGTCATGCCGAACACTGAGCACTTTGAATTTTTTGCATTGAACAGGCAATGTAGTAGCTCCCGAGACACTGGTCGGGTGGCAACACCAGATCAGGGGATCGTTGTGCCCCTTTAATATTAGTAAATGATAAGCCCGAAGCCCAGTAGCCCCCGAGCCTTAATGTGGGCACGGGTGGCCGAATTAAGGATCGAGATCCGAAGTAAACTCATAAATTATGTGTAATGATTGTATGTATCCAAGTACTTTACATCATTAATGCCCGAATCCGCATTGTACAAAACTTTGTTGACCGACCATCAACTTCCACCTCCTCGGCCAGTAGCCGAGGTGTGTTTGTCCTACTTTATAAATCCTTTATGAGGACAAAGATTTACGACAACCAAGGCAATCCGGCCATACGGCTTTATAAACAAAGGTATGCAGAGAGATATGCTATATTACTGTTTATCATAAGAAATGTCTTCCAAAGAAAATAGTCCTGCTATCGGTTCCTTTCTTTGGGTTGTCATGCTAAGCATGATCATGAAACATCAGCTCCGATCAATGTGGGAGTAAAAAATTGAGGATTTAATTAGGGGAAAGTGCCCAAACTATGTGGTCTTAATGAACCAAAATTTTCATATCCATCGTTGCCGACCAATTATATCCTTTTAAGATCGCTAGCTTTCGGCTTCACCCAGTCTGAGGTACTAACTCGGATGACCCGGTAGTAACAATCACAGAGGTGCTCCCTTTACCGCCTAGCCGAACAATTGGGAACGTAGGGGTAAGCACAGGAGCCAGGCAACCCAGCTTGGCTAAAATCTTAAGTCAAATTGACACATATTTATGGTTTTCTAATGATGATTATGGAAGGCAGCCCTCGTATATTCAATACGAACGCCGATGATATGTTTACTTTGACTCCGTTGCGACTGTTTATCACTTGAAAGTGGCCCATCGTCGGCTTCCACCCCCTTGTAGATGATATGAAGGATGTTTTCGCAAAAACAAAACAACCGTTAGCCGATGTCTCGGTGCCCGAAGGCAGTTATGTTAGCAGAAACGAGGAAATCAGATATGCGGGCTTTATAACTTTCACTTAGTCATAGGATCATTAAGTTGGGACGCCAGTAAGTAGCCCCCGGTTAGTGTTCAGCGACAGTCGAGGTCAAGCCGTAAACACTTCAGCCAATGTTATGAACACCGTCATTTAACACGAGGTGACCTCTATCGATCTTATAGTTTAATACAGTCGTCGGATCGCTGACCAGTTTACGCTTATTGTGACAGTCAGTTTTCGGCTTTCTCCACTGAGGCGCTTAACCATGCTAGGTGGAAGCACAATCGCAGTGCTTCTCCCTTTGCGCACCTAGCCTAGCAAAGCAAAACGTAGGAGGCAAGCACAGGAGCCGGGCAACCCAACTATTGACCGAAGACACAATTCGAAACTGATGCATATAAAGCAATATCCGAAAACATTTTGCCGAGGACTCCTCGGAGTACCTTGGCTTTTGGTGGGTTCGGCTCAAGTCGCAGTCCCCTGTTGATATTGTCGATGCTTAAAAAGGTGTCTGGTAGTGTACTGCGGGACTTATGCTGAAAACACACAAATAGTTTAAAAGTGCCATAGGGTTGGAAAACCAAAAATCATGAGTTAAAACTTGACGCCCGAACGAGATCAAGTGTTCAGTGCCAATCCGAAAATTGGTCTTAAAAATGTGCTTCTGTCGTGCTTTAACATGACACATCCTATCTCAAGACTTCAAGCGGGTCAGCCTACGACTTCAACCTCCTATCCCGAAGGCGGAGTATTTCTCGTTAGGCCAGTTTAGCAAACTAAACTCTAGCGGCTTTGAGAGAGAAATTAGGCTCCTCGGCTATTGACCACACACTCGCGTGGAAAAAAGGAGTGATAGAAAAAGACTTTGCAATGACTAACAAGAATAACACTTATTATAAAACAACTCAAATAAATTTAAGAGCCCCCAAGTGATTTGGGTAAAAGAATTTTATGTATGATGATTGTATGTACCAAAGTACTTATATCATATATGTGTTCACCCGAACTTTAAACGCGTCTTAACCGACCGTCGGCTTCTCCCTTCTCAGTCAAGGGCCGAAAAGTGTTATGTACTCCATCTGTCGAGAATATCGATGGTGTTTTCGATAACCAGGCAATCAGGCCATAAGGCTGTAACAGACAAAGCACGCTCAGGGAACTCATGTTATATTACTGATGAAGTGTAAGAAGCATCTTCGAAGAAAATAGTACCCCCATCAATACCTTTCTTCGGTTGCTCATTGTTACTATGTGACTTGTGCAGTAGATTTTTTGTACTCATGAGTTCCTTTGTGTGCTGACCATGATTGAAAACAATTAGAGCGCTAGCTTTCGGCTACACCCAGTCTGAGGTCCAAGCTCGGATGACCCGATCGTGACAATCACAGAGGTGCGCCCTTTACTCCCTAGCCGAACAATGGGGAACATTGGGGTAAGCACAGGAGCAAGGCAACCCAGCTTGTAGAACACTGAAGTCAACATGGTGCTTATTGTGGCTTAATACATGAACAGGGAACGTAGCCATACAAGTATAATCATATGCAAGAGGAAAGGCTTCATAAATGAAGCCCCCGAGTAAACGGGGTATTTGAATTTGTGTGTCACAAACAAAATTTTGACAAGGAAGTTTTTCACAAACAACTCTCCAAAAAAGGTATAATGCTTGGTCGAACTGAACAAAATTTAAAACTGAAATTTTTTTAGCATGAAAGCGACTTAGCTTGTTAATGTGCTCGATGTTGATGATGACATCCAGACTTATGGCGGGACGAAGACATAGTCCTCGACCTAGCCGAGGTCCCAGCCCCCAAGCCGGTTCCGAAGTGTCTGAGAAAAGAGCTCGGCTTGACGAAGTGCTGAAGCCCCCAGCCTAGCCGAGGTGATGGCGGGTGACGCCGGAGTCTCCGGCTGAGTAGGTTGATGAAGCGAACGGCGTGGGGTTGCCAGCACAGGGCAGCAATCCAAGGCGACGACACAATTATGTCAATGGATGTCGGACGACGACGTCGGCACGCAAGGTGACAGCGCGACCCGGTCTGAACCAATCGCCGACACACATAAAATAGTGCAAGCCAGAAATAATAATAAAATTTGAAAATTGTACATAATTAATTCATGCAAAATGAATAATTAAAGGAACATGGCCGGGCGCCAAGGTGACGTTGTAGGTCGTCTAGGTAACACCGAAGTGACCCCATAACGCAGGCGAAATTGATTACCTACACACATAAAACAGTGCAAGCAAAAAAATAATAATAGAAAGAAAAAATTGCATAATTAATATATACAAAGTGAATAATCATGTAAGTTTGGCCTGAGTGCCAAGGTCTACTCGATGGCATGACGGCGTTGTGGTGCGGTGATGTTGACACAGGTCGGCGGCCACAGATTGGACTGCTTCCAAGCAACATCTATTGCAGTCGGCCAGACAGCGGTCAGTGACGATTAGCACAAAACAATTTACTTCGTTGGCTTCCCCTGACAACACATTGAACACCCACAAATCTGCGAATAAATTTGACAAACCGGCGGCGGCAGTGGTTCATGAAGAATCGTATGCGGAAGCAATTTAATTGAAAACATAACACTAGATCTGGCATCAGTTCAAGCCAGTGATGATGATGTGGGCCCGCCGAGGTAACGATGTGGCCTGACGAAGTCGATTAGAAGTTTGGCTTGATGACGACAGTGCCGCGAGGTCCGTATCTGTAGAACAGAGCGGATTGTGGAGCAGTGTGTGTCGAACCACCAATGAGAAGGCCGGCTTGAATCGACGGCTGCAGTACGGAAAACGCCATACAATTGTGTCACCGCTAGGAAATCTCCTGCAAAAAGCGATACAGCGAAGGCTCCAAAAACAAAAGCAATTTAACTGAATACTCGCATAAAGGAAGAATAGCACCTGGGTGTTTGCGCGAAGCAGTAGTAATGCACCCATAGGATGCTAGTACTAGTTTTGTAAATCAAGATTTCATGGGCAAATGTGATGGACCTTCTCCTCTGAATAGTGCTTGTACTATTGTTCCACGAGTAGTAGTACCTTGCATGCGTACTTTTGAGTAGTACAATGCATTGGCTGGACTGATCCCTGTCATTATGACGCTCCGACGGCAAAGCAATGGTAGCCTCAGGACTTGTGGCCATGCACCACGATTGGAGAGGGGAAACAAGCTTATAAGACGCCCGATAGTGCTGCGCACATATTGCCTTTGCACGGTCAAATGCCCCTATCCAGATACGTGGTCGGCGCCGTCGCAATCAGGTCGGCTTCAATAAATCGCCAAATACCAATCCGGTCGTCGCCATTAAATCATCTGCTTGTCCCAATCTGGTATGTATTTGCGGATCAAACAGCGCAAGGCGGCAGCGATAATTTGCAAAAAATATAATATACGTGGAACAGATCTGACTGAAAAAATATCACCTGATCATCCCATCAATCTGCGACGATCACCCAGCAGGCTCTCAATAAAAGCACCAATGTCGGCTCTATATCCGGCGTATCTCGTAGTAGAGGTCCTAAGCTAGGTGTCTTGGAGTGATGGTAACATGGACACAGAGTTTTACCCAGGTTCGGGCTCTCTCAAAGAGATAATACCCTACATCCTGCTTTTGATTGTATTGATATGGGTGTAGTACAGAGTACATGTATCTACCACGAGATTGTTCTAATGAATATCAGTTGATCTATTGACTAGCCTGGCCTCGGTTTATATAACACACCGGAGGCCTAGGGTTTAGGAGAGTCCTCGTCTTGGGCACCAAGTCTTGTGGAATATCCCTTGTATGCGGCATGCGTTGTCTGAATTGGCCCAATAGTGAACCGCCATGGGGGTCTTCGGCCCGATCCACCTAGTCGAGAGACGACGTGGAGAGTACCCCCTAATCCAGGACACCGTCACTTGCGCCCGAGGTCCTCGTGCTCACTACCAGAGCTCGAACATCCGCATTTGAGGCCCTTACGCGCCCTCGTGGTCGAATCCGCATTCGGGGATGGAGCTGGCTCACCTGTCGCGCACCTGTAGGCTCACATGCCCACAGTACGCACCCTCCCAGCTGCAGGGGTTGCTCCAACACACATTGTTTGTGTGGTCATTGTGGCGATCGTGAGGTTGTTGCTATGACTGGTAGTATCACTTCAATTTTCCCTAACAATGGTGATAAACTCTGCATTGGACATGAGCTAAATGAATGGTGCCATATGTTTACGACCTTATGCGATGTGTGGTGAGTTCCCCGCCACGTCATCAACAAGGCAGTGAGTTGACTTTGTCAAAGCATGATTCAAATCGATGCAGCAAAATGTGTGTATAGTAAAAACATTTGTGAGAACTAATGAAACACACATCGATAACAGTTGGAACAAAATTTCCCTAGAAGCAAAAACAAAAGTATGTAAGTAAAAAAAGCAACATCGATAGTTGTTCAAGCAAAGAATTGGTACCCGGATTTAGACTTGGTGCATTTTTCCTCACTTAGATTGAGGAATGGAACTTAGAGGGAGGAGCTACGAGCTTTTTGTGGCAGAATTTATTGGATCTAAAGTCTCTTGACATAGCCCACCCCCCCACCCCTCAAAATTTTCTTCATGTTATCCTCTCTCTACGACCCATCTCAAGTCAAGGGGGCACTCGAATTTCTGAAGTTCCATTTGGCTTCTGAGCAATATACCGCATGAGGGAAATAGCATACGGACTCACACAAAGGTTGTGGACCAACTTCCGGACACATGAGCAAAATAACAACAACATAACTAGGGTAACTTTTTGGTGCTTTTTCTCACGAATTTGAGTGTCTTTAGGATTTGGCTTGGGCACCGATCTTCAGTTATGTCATTCATTCACACCCCCGCTCTTAATAGTATGACCTCCCTATACTTCAGACATAGAGAAAAGACTCCCTAACATGAATATGTTTCTTTGGGGTGAAGGGCGGGGGGGCTGTCTCCGTCCACCTTTACTTTATTTTCGTGGGACTGAAATTTTTTCATATAACTCATGAATGTCATTAGTCCTTGCTACTTGTGAGCTGCGTTGGATTTCCTTGAAGAGGAGAGGATGATGTAGTACAATAGAGATAAGTATTTCCCTCAGTTAAGAACCAAGGTTATCAATCTAGTAGGAGGACCATGCAACACCTTGTTAGCAGTACTTAGACACAAAATAACGAATACTTGCACCCAACACGAACAAGGGGTTGTCAATCCCTCGACGATTAATTGCAAGGATCAAATCTCATAGTGATAGATAGATAAATAAAACACAAAATAAAATAAAATAAATAGAAATTGCAGCAAGGTATTTTTGGATTTTAATATAGGATAAAACTAGACCCCGGGGACCAGAGGTTTCTCTCTTGAAAATAGCATACGGTGGGTAAACAAATTACTATTGGACAATTGATAGAAAAGAAAATAATCATGACGATATCCAAGGCAATGATCATGTATATAGGCATCACAAACGAGACAAGTAGACCGACTCCTGCCTGCATCTACTACTATTACTCCACACATAGACCGCTATCTAGCATGCAACTAGAGTATTAAGTTCATAAAGAACGAAGTAACGCCTTAAGCAAGCTGACATGTTGTAGACAAAGTAACTCATGCATGAATAAACCCCATCATTTTATCCTTAATGGCAACAATACAAATATGTGTCTTGTCCCTTTCTGTCACTGGGATATATATCACCGCAAGATTGAACCCATCACAAAGAACCTCTCCCGTTGCAAGAAAAATCAATCTAGTTGGGCAAACCAAATCAATAGATCGGAGAGAAATACAAAGCTATAATAATCATGCATAAAAGAGTTTAGGGAAGACTCAAATAATATTCATAAATAATCTGGTCATAAACTCACAATTCATCGAATCCCAACAAACAGACCGCAAAAAGTGATTATATCGAATAGATCTTCGAGAATATCAAGGAGAACAATGTATTGAAGATCAAAGAGAGAGAAGAATCCATCTATCTACTAGATATGGACCCATAGGTCTATGGTAAACTACTCACACATCATCGGAAGGGAAGCAAGGTTGATGTAGAGCACTTCCATGGTTGATTCCCCCTCCGGCAAAGTACCGAAGAAGGCCTCCAGAAACTTGGCGCGGCGGAAAAAGTATTTCAGGTGACTCTCTAATGTCAGGCAAATATTTGAGAATTTATAGAGGCGGAATTAGGTGAAGAGGTGACATGAGGGGCCCACAAGCCTGCGGCATGCCTCTCGAGCTTGTCGCTCCCTCGTGGCTTGTTAGGTCTTCTCCCGAACCTTCTAGGGTCTCTTCTAGTCAAGAAAAAATTAATCCAAAGTTTTTTATCCATTTGGACTCTGGTTGATATTGATTTCCGGAAAACCAAAAACAAGCAAAAAAACAGCAACTAGCACTTGGCACTAGGTTAATAGGTTAGTCCCAAGAAATGATATATAATTGCATAATAAACATCCAAGATTGATACCATAATAACATGGACTAATCAAAAATTATAGATACGTAGGAGCTGTATCAAGCATCCACAAGCTTAATTCATGCTCGTCCTTGAGTAGGTAAAAGGTAAAAACAGAATTTTTGATGTGGAATGCTACGTATCATGTTCATCATGTAATCTCTATTTATGAATATTAATATCCGAGTGATTCAAAGCGATAGTTTATAGCTTGACATAAAAAAAATAAGGCATACCAACAAACAATCATGTCTTTCAAAATATCATTGCTAAAGAATGTTATCCCTACAAAATCATATAGCCTTGTCATGCTCCATCTTCTTAACACAAAGTATTTATCATGCACAACCCCGATGAAAAGCTGAGCAATTGGTTCATACTTTTTAACGTGCTTCAGCTTTTTCAACTCTCATGCAATACATGAGCGTAAGCCATGGATATAGCACTATGAGTGGAATAGAGTATGGTGATGGAGAAAATATGGAGAAGACAAAAAAGGAGAAAGTCTCACATTGACGAGGCTAATGAACGGGCTATGAGATGCCCATAAATTGATGTCAAGGCAAGGAGTAGGGATTGACATGCAACGGATGCACCAAGAGTTATAAGTGTATGAATGCTCAAAAATAAAACTAAGTGGGTGTGCATCCAACTTGCTTGCTCATGAAGACCTCGGGCATTTGAAGAAGCCCATCATTGGAATATACACAAGCCAAGTTCTATAGTGAAAATTTCCCACTAGTTTTATGATAATGAAAGAATAAGAGACTCTCTATATGAAAAACATGGTGCTACTTTGAAGCACATGTGTGGAAATGATAGTAACATTGCCCCTTCTCTTTTTTTCTCTTTTTTGTTGGGATTTTTTTGGCCTATTTTTTCCTCACTTGGTACAATGCTCTAATAATGAATATGATGATCATCACACTTTTATTTACTTACAACTCAAAGAATAACAAATGGATACTAGAACAAAATATGACTCTATATTAATGCCTCTCGCGGTGTACCAAAATGTGCAATGATCTAGTGTAACATGTATAAAAAATGATGAATGGTGGCAGAGCCACAAATACTATGTCAGCTATATGATCATGCAAGGCAATATGACAATGATGATGTGTGTCATAAAAATGGAACGGTGGAAGTTGCATGGCAATATATCTTGGAATGTCTATGGAAATGCCATAATAGGTAGGTATGGTGACTGTTTTGAGAAAGATATAAGGAGGCTTATGTGTGATAGAGTGTATAATAGCATGGGGTTTGGATGCACTGATGAAGTTTGCACCACATCTCAAGGTGAGAAAGGGCAATGCACAGCACCAAAGAGGCTAATTGCGGAAAGGTGGGAGTGCATATAATCCATGGGCTCCCATTAATCATAAAGAACTCACATACTTATTGCAAAAGTTTATTAGCCCTTGAAGCAAAGTGCTACTACGCATGCCGCTAGGGGAATATATTGGTAGGAAAAGACCATCGCTCATCCCCGACCGCCACTTATAAGGAAGACAATCAATAACAAATCATGCTCCAATTTCATAGCATAATGAGAGACTATACGTGCATGCTTCAGGAATCACAAACCTTAACACCAATATTCTTACTAAACCACAACTACTCACTGGCAGAACCCACATACTATCACCTTTATATTACAAAACCATTCCAAGGAATCAAACTTATCATATTCAGTGATCTACATTAAAGTTGTTATCATATCCCTCTTGAATACCTATCATATTGGGATCAAATTCATAACCCATACTAGTTGCCATTACTATTCAACTCCCAAAACAATATAAGTGAATCAATCATGAGAGTGCAACTACTTATTTGAAATAAAACCATCGCCGTCCTCTAGAAAATTTAAGTGAAGCACCAGAGCAACTGCCTAGCTCAAAAGATATAAGTGAAGCACATAGAGTATTCTAACAAATCATGAATAATGCGTGTCCTTCTCAAAAAGTTGTGTCCATCAAATATGATTGTGACAAACTAAACGGCAAAAAAACATAGACTCATATAATAGACGACGCTCCAAGCAAAACTCATATCATGTGATGAAAAAAATATAGCTCCAAGTAAAATTACCGATAGTTGGCAGAAGAAAGAGGGGATACCATCCGGGGCATCCCCAAGCTTAGATGCTTGGGAGTCCTTGAATATTACCTTGGGGTGCCTTTGGCATCCCCAAGCTTAGGTTCTTGCCACTCCTTATTCCTTCATCCTTCGTGATCTCACTCAAAACTTGAAAACTTCAGCACACAAATCTCAACAAAAACCTTCGTGAGATCCGTTATTATAACAAAGAAAATAACTACTTTAGGTACTATTGTAAACCCATTCATATTCTATTATTGCATTATACCTACTGTATTCTAACTTCATCATGGCTTATACACCCCGCTACAATCCATAGGTTCATCAAAACAAGCAAACAACGCAACAAAAATAGAACAATCTGTAATAATTTGAACAATGAAAATACTTCTGTAACTCCAAAAGTTTAGGAAAATGTGGAATGTAAATCAATCATGTGTAAAAAAATTAGAGTTTTATCACGCTCTCGTAAATCTCAACAATTCTGATACTGGATGCAAAAGTTTCTATTTTTGCACAGAATCAAAGCAACTATCATCCAAATCATCTTGAAGGCTTTGCTTGGCACAAACACTAATTAAAACAGAAAAACACAACCATAATAGTAGTATAATTGTGTGCACACAAGAAAACAAAAAAGGAACTAGGAAAATTAAGATAACTATTGGGTTGCCTCCCAACTAGCGCTATTGTTTTACGCCCCTAGCTAGGCGTAATGCATAGTTTCAAGTGTTGTCATCCTTCATTCCCAAGTCCATTTTGATCAAGTCTTCTAGAAATTTTCTTAGTAATTCTCTGTTCTCACACTATTCTTTTATAGTACGAGAGCTTAAACTATTGAAAGGACTTTGTTCCATGATTTTAACATTCATTACTCCAAATTCTAAATCATCCCCATAAACATCCTCATATAAAACATGTATTTCATCATCAATAGGAGTCCCTAGCCATCTCCTCAAACCACTCATTACTAAATCCTTCATCAATTCCCTTAGTAATCCACTCAAATTTATCACAAGTGTGGTGGTACAAAGTTTTAATAATTTCAGCATAAGGAACTCTACTCCTAAGATTCTCACTATATGCAAAATAATTTTCTGATTCCAAACTACGTATATAGCGTCTTTATCATGGAGATTTCTTCTATGGGAGGATGCTCAAAATTTATCCTATAAGAAGCAAATTTTTCTCTAGCTTCTCGAATTATATAGTCAAATTCGCGCATCAGAATGATAGTAGTAATCTTTTTAATTTTACGATCATGGATATTGGGAAACTCATAAAATATCTTTTGTAGGGATGGATGCATACGCACAAACTGTCTTTCTAACTTAACCACTAGCATGGAAATAGCATCAACATAGCAATTTGTTTTATCAAGAATAGACCCTCTTATTATTGGTATAACTCCCGTACAATTAAAGAATTCCTGGATAATATTCTTTTCAATAATATTTCCGCTTCCCACATGAATTTGTATTTCACTAATTCTACCCTCACTAGCGCTTTCAAGAATAACCTTGTGAAATTCCGACATGATAGAAACTTCAAGCAAGCAAACAAGCAAAAGGGCAAATGGATTTTATTTTTGTTAAGAAATTTTAGAAATGGAGGGAGATGAAAACGAGAGGTAGATGGCAAATAATGTAAATACAAGGAGATCCAATTTTATGCAAAGGTACTTGATAGATGTTGATGATGTCTCCCGGCAATGGCGCCAGAAATTCTTCATGCTACTTGTGAGCTACATTGGGATTTCCTCGAAGAGGAGAGGATAATACAGTATAGTAGAGATAAGTACTTCCCTCAGTTAAGAACCAAGGTTATCAATCTAGTATGAGAACCACGCAACACCTCATTAGCAGCACCACACACAAATAACAAATACTTGCACCCAACGCAAACAATGGGTTGTCAATCCATCAACGGTTAATTGCAAGGACCAAATATCATCATGATGGATAGATAAGTAAAACATAAAATACAATAAAGTAAGTAAAAAAATTAGCAAGGTATTTTCGGATTTTAATATATGATAAAAATAGACCCCGGGGCCATAGTTTTCACTAGAGGCTTCTCTCTTGAAAATAGCATACGGTGGATAAACAAATTACTGTTGGGCAATTGATAGAAACGCGAATAATCATGACGATATCCAAGGAAATAATCATGTATATAGTCATCACGTCCGAGACAAGCAGACCGACTCCTGCCTACATCTACTACTATTACTCCACACATCGACCGCTATCCAGCATGCATTTAGAGTTTTTAGTTTATAAAGAACGGAATAACGACTTAAGCAAGATGACATGATGTAGACAAAGTCAACTCATGCATGAATAAACCCATCGTTTTATCCTTAATGTCAACAATACAAATATGTGTCTTGTCCCTTTCTATCACTAGGATATAGATCACCACAAGATTGAACCCATCACAAAGCACCTCTCCTATTGCAAGAAAAATCAATCTAGTTAGCCAAACCAAATTAACAGGTCGGAGAGAAATACAAAGCTATAATAATCATGCATAAAAGAGTGCAGAGAAGACTCAAATAATATTCATAGATAATATGATCATAAACTCTCAACTCATCAGATCCTAACAAACACACCGCAAAATGTGATTACATCGAATAGATCTCCAAGAACATCGAGGAGAATATTGTATTGAAAATCAAAGAGAGAGAAGAAGACATCTACCTACTAGCTATGGACCTGTAGGTCTATGGTAAAGTACTTACACATCAACGGGAGGGTAGCAAGGTTGATGTAGAGCCCCTCCATGGTCGATGCCCCCTCCGATAGAGTACCGGATAAGGCCTCCAGATGGGATCTCTCGAGAACAGAAACTTGCAGCGATGGAAAAAGTGTTTCGGTGGATCTCTCATGTTAGGGGAATATTTGAGAATTTATAGAGGTGGAATTAGGTCTAGAGGTTCCACGAGGGGCCCACAAGCCTGGGGAGCGCACCCGGGGCACACCTCCCGATCTTGTTGCTCGCTCGTGGCTCGTCAGGTCTTCTCCCGAACCTTCTAGGGTCTCTTCTAGTCCAGAAAATTAATCCAAAGTTTTTTCTTCGTTTGGACTCTTTTTGATATTGATTTTCTGAAAAGCCAAAAACAAGCAACAAACAGCAACTGGCACTGGGCACTAGGTTAATAGGTTGCTCCCAAAAAATGATATATAATTGCATATAATTGCATAATAAACATACAAGATTCATACTATAATAGCATGGAACAATCAAAATTTATAAATATATTGGTGACGTATCAGTCCCTAACCATTTATAATCAAAGCAAAAATCACCGATGATGACATCCCTACTGCAATTACACACATAGCTCTCATGGCTACACTGTTGGAAATATGCCCTAGAGGCAATAATAAAAGCATTATTATTATATTTCCTTGTTCATGATAATTGTCTTTATTCATGCTATAATTGTGTTATCCGGAAATCATAATACATGTGTGAATAACAGACACCAACATGTCCCTAGTAAGCCTCTAATTGACTAGCTCGTTAATCAACAGATAGTCATGGTTTCCTGGCTATGGACATAAGATGTCATTGATAACGAGATCACATCATTAGGAGAATGATGTGATGGACAAGACCCAATCCTAAACATAGCATAAAGATCGTATAGTTCGTTTGCTAGAGTTTTGCAATGTCAAGTATCTTTTCCTTAGACCATGAGATCGTGTAACTCCCGGATACCGTAGGACTGCTTTGGGTGTACCAAACGTCACAACGTAACTGGGTGACTATAAAGGTATACTACGGGTATCTCCAAAAGTGTCTGTTGGGTTGACACGGATCAAGACTGGGATTTGTCACTCCGTATGACGGAGAGGTATCACTAGGCCCACTCGGTAATGCATCATCATAATGAGCTCAAAGTTACCAAGTGTCTGGTCATGGGATCATGCATTACGGTACGAGTAAAGTGACTTGCCGGTAACGAGATTGAACGAGGTATTGGGATACCGACGATCGAATGTCGGGCAAGTAATATATCGATTGACAAAGGGAATTGCATACGGGGTTGATTGAATCCTCGACATCATGGTTCATCCGATGAGATCATCGTGGAGCATGTGGGAGCCAACATGGGTATCCAGATCCCGTTGTTGGTTATTGACCGGAGAGTCGTCTCGGTCATGTCTACATGTCTCCCGAACCCGTAGGGTCTACACACTTAAGGTTCGGTGACGCTAGGGTTGTGAAGATATGTATATGCAGTAACCCAAATGTTGTTCGGAGTCCCAGATGAGATCCCGGACGTCACGAGGAGTTCCGGAATGGTCCAGAGGTAAGGAATTATATATAGGAAGTGCTGTTTCGGCCATCGGGACAAGTTTCGGGGTTACCGGTATTGTACCGGGACCACCGGAAGGGTCCCGGGGGTCCACTGGATGGGGCCACCTATCCCGGAGGGCCCCATGGGCTGAAGTGGGAAGGGACCCAACCCTTAGTGGGCTGGGGCGCCACCCCTAAGGGGCCCATGCGCCTAGGGTTAGGGGAAACCCTAAAGGGGGGGCGCCCCCTTGCCTTGGGGGGCAAGCCCCCCACCCTTGCCCCCCCTAGGAGATCCATCTCCTAGGGCCGGCGCCCCCCCCCCCCCCTTGGCACCCCTATATATAGTGGGGAGAGGAGGGACTTGAGGCTACGCTTTTTTGGTGCTTCCCTCTCTCCCTGTTACATCTCTCTCTCTTGTAGTATAGGCGAAGCCCTGCTACTGTGACGCCCTGCATCCACCACCACGCCGTCGTGCTGCTGGATCATCACCAACCTCTCCTTCCCCCTTGCTGGATCAAGAAGGAGGAGACGTCTCCCGTCCTGTACGTGTGTTGAACGCGGATGTGCCGTCCGTTCGGCACTTGGTCATCGGTGATTTGGATCACGTCGTGTTCGACTACATCATCCCCGTTCTTTGAACGCTTCCGCACGCGATCTACAAAGGTATGTAGATGCATCTGATGACTCGTTGCTAGATGAACTCCTAGATGGATCTTGGTGAAACGAGTAGGAAAATTTTTGTTTTCTGCAACGTTCCCCAACAGTGGTATCAGAGCTAGGTCAATGCATAGTTCTTCTTGCGCGAGTAGAACACAATTTGTTGTGGGCGTGGATTTGTCAACTTTCTTGCCGCTACTAGTCTTTTCTTGCTTCAGCGGTATTGTGGGATGAAGCGGCCCGGACCAACCTTACATGTACGCTTACGTGAGACTGGTTCCACCGACTAACATGCACTAGTTGCATAAGGTGGCTGGCGGGTGTCTGTCTCTCCCACTTTAGTTGGAGCGGATTCGATGAACAGGGTCCTTATGAAGGGTAAATATAAGTTGACAAATCACGTTGTGGCTTTCACGTAGGTAAGAAAACATTCTTGCTAGAACCCTAATTCAGCCACGTAAAAACTTGCAACAACAATTAGAGGACGTCTAACTTGTTTTTGCAGCAAGTGGTTTGTGATATGATATGGCCAAAGTTGTGATGAATGATGAATGATCTATATGTGATGTATGAGATGTTCATGCTATTGTAATAGGAATCACGACTTGCATGTCGATGAGTATGACAACCGGCAGGAGCCATAGGAGTTGTCTTTATTCTTTTATATGACCTGCGTGTCATTGAGAAACGCCATGTAAATTACTTTACTTTATTGCTAAACGCGTTAGCCATAGTAGTAGAAGTAATAGTTGGCGAGCAACTTCATGGAGACACGATGATGGAGATCATGGTGTCAAGCCGGTGACAAGATGATCATGGAGCCCCAAGATGGAGATCAAAGGAGCTATGTGATATTGGCCATGTCATGTCACGTTTATTATTTGATTGCATGTGATGTTTATCATGTTTTGCATCTTGTTTACTTAGAACGACGGTAGTGAATAAGATGATCCCTCATAACAATTTCAAGAAGTGTTCTCCCCTAACTGTGCACCGTTGCTAAAGTTCGTCGTTTCGAAGCACCACGTGATGATCGGGTGTGATAGATTCTTACGTTCACATACAACGGGTGTAAGATAGTTTTACACATGCAAAACACTTAGGGTTAACTTGACGAGCCTAGCATGTGCATAGACATGGCCTCGGAACACAGAAGACCGAAAGGTCGAGCATGAGTCGTATAGAAGATGCGATCAACATGAAGATGTTCACTGACGTTGACTAGTCCGTCTCACGTGATGATCGGACACGGCCTAGTTAACTCGGATCATGTAATACTTAGATGACTAGAGGGATGTCTAATCTAAGTGGGAGTTCATTATATAATTTGATTAGATGAACTTTATTATCATGAACATTAGTCTAAAATATTTTACAATATGTCTTGTAGATCAAATGGCCCACGTAGTCCTCAACTTCAACGCGTTCCTAGAGAAAACCAAGCTGAAAGACGATGGCAGCAACTATACGGACTGGGTCCGGAACCTGAGGATCATCCTCATAGCTGCCAAGAAAGATTACGTCCTACAAGCACCGCTAGGTGAAGCTCCCGTCCCACAGAACCAAGACGTTATGAACGCTTGGCAGACACGTGTTGACGACTACTCCCTCGTTCAGTGCGGCATGCTTTACAGTTTAGAACCGGGGCTCCAAAAGCGTTTTGAGAGACATGGAGCATATGAGATGTTCGAAGAGCTGAAAATGGTTTTCCAAGCTCATGCCCGGGTCGAGAGATATGAGGTCTCCGACAAGTTCTTCAGCTGTAAGATGGAGGAAAACAGTTCTGTCAGTGAGCACATACTCACTATGTCTGGATTACATAACCGCTTAACTCAGCTGGGAGTTAATCTCCCGGATGATGCGGTCATTGACAGAATCCTCCAGTCGCTTCCACCAAGCTACAAGAGCTTTGTGATGAACTTCAACATGCAGGGGATGCAAAAGACCATTCCTGAGTTGTTTTCAATGCTGAAATCAGCGGAGGTAGAAGTCAGAAAGGAACATCAAGTGTTGATGGTCAATAAAACCACCAAGTTCAAGAAAGGCAAGGGTAAAAAGAACTTCAAGAAGGACGGCAAGGAAGTTGCCGCGCCCGGCAAGCAAGCTGCCGGGAAGAAGCCAAAGAATGGACCCAAGCCCGAGACTGAGTGCTTTTATTGCAAGGGAAGCGGTCACTGGAAGCGGAATTGCCCCAAATACTTAGCAGACAAGAAGGCCGGCAAAACAAAAGGTATATGTGATATACATGTAATTGATGTGTACCTTACCAGTAATCGTAGTAGCTCTTGGGTATTTGATACCGGTGCAGTTGCTCACATTTGTAACTCACAGCAGGAACTACGGAATAGGCGGAGACTGGCAAAGGACGAGGTGACGATGCGCGTCGGGAATGGTTCCAAAGTCGATGTGATCGCCGTCGGCACGCTACCTCTTCATTTACCTACGGGATTAGTTTTAAACCTCAATAATTGTTATTTAGTACCAGCTTTGAGCATGAACATTGTATCGGGATCTCGTTTAATTCGAGATGGCTACTCATTTAAATCCGAGAAGAATGGTTGTTCTATTTATATGAGAGATATGTTTTATGGTCATGCTCCTATGGTGAATGGTTTATTCTTTATGAATCTCGAACGTAATACTACACATGTTCATAATGTGAGTACCAAAAGATGCAAGGTTGATAATGATAGTCCCACATACTTGTGGCACTGCCGCCTTGGTCACATAGGTGTCAAACGCATGAAGAAGCTCCATGCAGATGGACTTTTAGAGTCTCTTGATTATGAATCATTTGACACGTGCGAACCATGCCTTATGGGTAAAATGACCAAGACTCCGTTCTCAGGAACAATGGAATGAGCAACCAACTTATTGGAAATCATACATACTGATGTGTGCGGTCCAATGAGTGTTGAGGCTCGCGGTGGCTATCGTTATGTTCTCACCCTCACTGATGATTTGAGTAGATATGGATATATTTACTTAATGAAACACAAGTCTGAAACCTTTGAAAAGTTCAAGGAATTTTAGAGTGAGGTTGAGAATCAACGTGACAGGAAAATCAAGTTTCTACGATCAGATCGTGGAGGAGAATACTTGAGTCACGAATTTGGCACACACTTAAGAAAATGTGGAATAGTTTCACAACTCACGCCGCCTGGAACACCTCAGTGTAACGGTGTGTCCGAACGTCGTAATCACACTCTATTAGATATGGTGCGGTCTATGATGTCTCTTACCGATCTACCGCTATCTTTTTGGGGCTATGCTTTAGAGACTGCTGCATTCACTTTAAATAGGGCTCCGTCCAAATCCGTTGAGACGACACCGTTTGAATTATGGTTTGGAAAGAAACCTAAGTTGTCATTTCTGAAAGTTTGGGGATGCGATGCTTATGTCAAGAAACTTCAACCTGAAAAGCTCGAACCCAAGTCGGAAAAATGCGTCTTCATAGGATACCCAAAAGAAACTATTGGGTATACCTTCTACCTCAGATCCGAAGGCAAGATCTTTGTTGCCAAGAATGGATCCTTTCTAGAGAAAGAGTTTCTCTCGAAAGAAGTAAGTGGGAGGAAAGTAGAACTTGATGAAGTGTTACCTCTTGAACCGGAAAATGGCGCAACTCAAGAAAATGTTCCTGAGGTGCCTGCACCGACTAGAGAGGAAGTTAATGATGATGATCATGAAACTTCTGATCAAGTTGCTACTGAACTTCGAAGGTCCACAAGGACACGTTTCGCACCAGAGTGGTACGGCAACCCTGTCTTGGAAATCAAGTTGTTAGACAACGGTGAACCTTCGAACTATGAAGAAGCGATGGCGGGCCCAGATTCCGACAAATGGCTAGAAGCCATGAAATCCGAGATAGGATCCATGTATGAAAACGAAGTATGGACTTTGACTGACTTGCCCGTTGAAAGGCGAGCCATAGAGAATAAATGGATCTTTAAGAAGAAGACAGACACGGATGGTAATGTGACCATCTATAAAGCTCGGCTTGTCGCTAAGGGTTATCGACAAGTTCAAGGGGTTGACTACGATGAGACTTTCTCACCGGTAGCGAAGCTGAAGTCCGTCCGAATCATGTTAGCAATTGCCGCGTTTTACGATTATGAAATATGGCAAATGGACGTCAAAACAGCATTCCTTAATGGTTTCCTTAGGGAAGAATTGTATATGATGCAGCCGGAAGGTTTTGTCGATCCTAAGAATGCTGACAAGGTGTGCAAGCTCCAACGCTCGATTTATGGGCTGGTGCAAGCATCTCGGAGTTGGAACATTCGCTTTGATGAGATGATCAAAGCATTTGGGTTTACGCAGACTTATGGAGAAGCCTGCATTTACAAGAAAGTGAGTGGGAGCTCTGTAGCATTTCTCATATTATATGTAGATGACATACTTTTGATGGGAAATGATATAGATCTCTTGGACGGCATTAAGGCCTACTTGAATAAGAGTTTTTCAATGAAGGACCTTGGAGAAGCTGCTTATATATTAGGCATCAAAATCTATAGAGATAGATCAAGACGCCTCATAGGTCTTTCACAAAGCACATACCTTGATAAGATATTGAAGAAGTTAAATATGGATCAATCTAAGAAGGGGTTCTTGCCTGTGTTACAAGGTATGAAATTGAGCTCGGCTCAAAGTCCGACCACGGCAGAAGAAATAGAAGAGATAAGTGTCATCCCCTATGCCTCAGCCATAGGTTCTATTATGTATGCCATGCTGTGTACCAGACCTGATGTAAACCTTGCCGTAAGTTTGGTAGGAAGGTACCAAAGTAATCCCGGCAAGGAACACTGGACAGCGGTCAAGAATATCCTGAAGTACCTGAAAAGGACTAAGGAGATGTTTCTCGTTTATGGAGGTGACGAAGAGCTCGTCGTAAAGGGTTACGTCGACGCTAGCTTTGACACAGATCTGGATGACTCAAAGTCACAAACCGGATACGTGTATATTTTGAATGGTGGGGCAGTAAGCTGGTGCAGTTGCAAGCAGAGCGTCGTGGCGGGATCTACGTGTGAAGCGGAATACATGGCAGCCTCGGAGGCAGCACATGAAGCAATCTGGGTGAAGGAGTTCATCACCGACCTCGGAGTCATACCCAATGCGTCGGGGCCGATCAAACTCTTCTGTGACAACACTAGAGCTATTGCACTTGCCAAGGAGCCCAAGTTTCACAAGAAGACAAGGCACATCAAGTGTCGCTTCAACTCCATTCGTGAAAATGTTCAGGATGGAGACATAGATATTTGTAAAGTACATACGGACCTGAATGTAGCAGATCCGTTGACTAAACCTCTCCCTAGGGCAAAACATGATCAACACCAGAATTCCATGGGTGTTCGATTCATCACAATGTAACTAGATTATTGACTCTAGTGCAAGTGGGAGACTGTTGGAAATATGCCCTAGAGGCAATAATAAAAGCATTATTATTATATTTCCTTGTTCATGATAATTGTCTTTATTCATGCTATAATTGTGTTATCCGGAAATCATAATACATGTGTGAATAACAGACACCAACATGTCCCTAGTAAGCCTCTAATTGACTAGCTCGTTAATCAACAGATAGTCATGGTTTCCTGGCTATGGACATAAGATGTCATTGATAACGAGATCACATCATTAGGAGAATGATGTGATGGACAAGACCCAATCCTAAACATAGCATAAAGATCGTATAGTTCGTTTGCTAGAGTTTTGCAATGTCAAGTATCTTTTCCTTAGACCATGAGATCGTGTAACTCCCGGATACCGTAGGAGTGCTTTGGGTGTACCAAACGACACAACGTAACTGGGTGACTATAAAGGTATACTACGGGTATCTCCGAAAGTGTCTGTTGGGTTGACACGGATCAAGACTGGGATTTGTCACTCCATATGACGGAGAGGTATCACTGGGCCCACTCGGTAATGCATCATCATAATGAGCTCAAAGTGACCAAGTGTCTGGTCACGGTATCATGCATTACGGTACAAGTAAAGTGACTTGCCGGTAACGAGATTGAACGAGGTATTGGGATATCGACGATCGAATCTCGGGCAAGTAATATATCGATTGACAAAGGGAATTGCATACGGGGTTGATTGAATCCTCGACATCGTGGTTCATCTGATGAGATCATCGTGGAGCATGTGGGAGCCAACATGGGTATCCAGATCCCGCTGTTGGTTATTGACCAGAGAGTCGTCTCGGTCATGTCTACATGTCTCCCGAACCCGTAGGGTCTACACACTTAAGGTTTGGTGACGCTAGGGTTGTGATATGTATATGCAGCAACCCGAATGTTGTTCGGAGTCCCGGATGAGATCCCGGACGTCACGAGGAGTTCCGGAATGGTCCGTAGGTAAAGAATTATATATAGGAAGTGCTGTTTCGGCCATCGGGACAAGTTTCGGGGTTACCGGTATTGTACCGGGACCACCGGAAGGGTCCCGGGGGTCCACCGGGTGGGGCCACCTATCCCGGAGGGCCCCATGGGCTGAAGTGGGAAGGGACCCAGCCCTTAGTGGGCTAGGGCGCCACCCCTAAGGGGCCCATGCGCCTAGGGTTAGGGGAAACCCTAAAGGGGGGGCGCCCCTTTGCCTTGGGGGGCAAGCCCCCCACCCTTGGCCGCCCCCCCCCCCCCCCCTAGGAGATCCATCTCCTAGGGCCGCCCCCCCTGGCACCCCTATATATAGTGGGGAGAGGAGGGACTTGAGGCTACGCTTTTTTGGTGCTTCCCTCTCTCCCTGTTACATCTCTCTCTCTCTTGTAGTATAGGCGAAGCCCTGCTACTGTGACGCCCTGCATCCACCACCACGCCGTCGTGCTGCTGGATCATCACCAACCTCTCCTTCCCCCTTGCTGGATCAAGAAGGAGGAGACGTCTCCCGTCCCGTACATGTGTTGAACGCGGAGGTGCCGTCCGTTCGGCACTTGGTCATCGGTGATTTGGATCATGTCGTGTTTGACTACATCATCCTCGTTCTTTGAACGCTTCCGCACGCGATCTACAAAGGTATGTAGATGCATCTGAAGGCTCGTTGCTAGATGAACTCCTAGATGGATCTTGGTGAAACGAGTAGGAAAATTTTTGTTTTCTGCAACGTTCCCCAACATACACATGCTCAAGTTATAGAAAATATAAGAACCAAACAATAGAGGTCAGACACATCATCAAAAATATCATGTACTTTCATTTCTAACAATCGTCTGCAGTGCTCATATGAACATGTTGTTGCATAAATTAGACATGTGTGTATTATTCAAGAAAGAAGCACCTATCATGGATGAGAGCGACAAGCGTGGGAAAATGGTCAATCTTAAAGATGCCAACAAGCATATGAGGAATGAAGATGCGGTTCAAGTGAAGATTTGGAGAATTAAAAGCCATCACAATGATGCACGAAGACATGAAAAAAATGCATAAGATGACACTTCATAATTTGCTCATCACCTCATTTTTGGGTGAGATCCAAGTACTTGTCTAAGTAAAACACTATAGACATTTTTTGGAGTCTATATCAAGGGCGAAAATAGTCATAGGGCTGGATGGGCGTGCATGCATTGTTTACATGCATATGTGCCAGATTTCTTCCGTTAATCCAATGAGTTAATTAATCTGGAGTAACTAATGGAGTAAGAAATCTACACTTTTAATGTCGCATAATTACACCGGATCAAGGAAGAAATCTGCACTTTTAATGCGGAGCAATTAACGGACGAGCCTAAACTGCTCTCGGACCAACCCGTACGTGGGGTACGTGGTGGTTTTTGATTGGCCATGTGGATGTTCAGACTCCCACAAAGCCCCCCTTTATTTGTCTTGGGTTTGCAGGAAAAAGTGTGTCCGGACCGGTTGGTGGAACGACACAGGACTGTGTTGGATGGCAATACATGTCCGGACCGCATGGTTCGGATGGATGCGGTGGTTTGAGGGTCCGCTTTGGAGATGCCCCTAGAGGCACAAATTGAAAGTGCAACTATCCCTGGGTGGTTTTGGTAATTCGTAACGACATATAGCTCATTGAGCTAATGCTATTTTAAGATAAATATTTCAAGAAAGCTCAATGATTGGCATGGCATGGATTAGAAAGTGGACCCCTCAAAATGCTAAGGACAAAGATTGGCTCAAGCTCAAAGCACAAGACTCTACATTTTACTTTTAGTGATCCAAGATCACATTGAGTCCATAGGAAAAGCCAATACTATTAAAAGGGGGTGAGGTGTTGCTTAATGATTTACTTGCTCAAAACGCTTAGAGATATGCTCCAAAAACCCTTAACTACTTTCTCATATCCACATAAGTCCCAAACCAAAAGTCAAACTCGGCCCCACCAAAATCTTCTATCCGGCGCCACCGAGTTCACTTGACATAGCCACTGCCACAAACCCTAGTCACTTCGGTCTCACCGATAGGGATCTTGGTCTCACCGAGATGGGATTGCAAACTCTCTGTTTCCCTTCGTAACGTTTCGGTCAGACCAAGATGAGCGATCGGTCCCACCGAGATTCCAATGCAAACTCTCTGTTCCCCC
The DNA here is from genome assembly GCA_034509565.1 of Triticum monococcum. Lineage (NCBI taxonomy): Eukaryota > Viridiplantae > Streptophyta > Magnoliopsida > Poales > Poaceae > Triticum > Triticum monococcum. The sequence goes on along the minus strand of CM067844.1, from coordinate 454,997,167 downwards.
TTCATAATGTTTCGGTCTTACTGAGATGAGCGAATCGGTCCCACCGAGTTTGCCTGACCAACTCTCTGTTTGTCTATTACCAAAATCGGTCCCACCGAGTTTGTAGGTAATCGGTCTTACCGAGATTACGTTATGCCCTAACCCTAATTAAATCGGTCCCACCGAGTTGACATGTCGGTTGGTGACCCACAAGTATAGGGGATCTATCGTAGTCCTTTCGATAAGTAAGAGTGTCAAACCCAACGAGAAGCAGAAGGAAATGATAAGCGGTTTCCAGCAAGGTATTCGCTACAAGTACTGAAATAAGTGGTAACAGATAGTTTTGTGATAAGATAATTTGTAACAAGCAACAAGTAACAAAAGTAAATAAGGTGCAGCAAGGTGGCCCAATCCTTTTTGTAGCAAAGTACAAGCCTGGACAAAACTCTTATAAGATGTAAAGCACTCCCTAGGACACATGGGAATATCGTCAAGCTAGTTTTCATCATGCTCATATGATTCGCGTTCAGTACTTTGATAATTTGGTATGTGGGTGGACCGGTGCTTTGGTACTGCCCTTACTTGGACAAGCATCCCACTTATGATTAACCTCTATTGCAAGCATCCGCAAATACAACAAAAGTATTAAGGTAAACCTAACCATAGCATGAAACATATGGATCCAAATAAGCCCCTTACGAAGCAACGCATAAACTAGGGTTTAAGCTTCTGTCACTCTAGCAACCCATCATCTACTTATTACTTCTCAATGCCTTCCTCTAGGCCCAAATAATGGTGAAGTGTCATGTAGTCGACGTTCACATAACACCACTAGAGGAGAGATAACATACATCCCATCAAAATTTCGAACGAATACCAAATTCACATGACTACTAATAGCAAGACTTCTCCCATGTCCTCAGGAACAAAAGTAACTACTCACAAAGCATAAACATGTTCATAATCAGAAGGGTATTAATATGCATATAGGATCTGAACATATGATCTTCCACCAATTAGACCAACTAGCATTAACTACAAGGAGTAATTAACACTACTAGCAACCTACTAGCACCAATCCCGGACTTGGAGACAAGAATTGGATACAAGAGATGAACTAGAGTTTTGAGATGAGATGGTGCTGATGAAGATGTTGATGGAGATTGCCCTCTCCCGATGAGAGGAGCGTTGGTGATGACAATGGCGATGATTTCCCCCTCCGGGAGGGAAGTTTCCCTGGCAGAATAGCTCCGCCAGAGCCCTAGATTGGTTCCGCCTCGTGGTGGCGGAGTTTCGTCCGAGAAGATGGCTTATGATTTTTTTCCCATCTAAATACTCCATATAGCAGAAGATGGCCACCGGAGGGCCACCAGGGGGCCCACGAGGTAGGGGGCGCGCCCAGGGGGTAGGGCGCGCCCCCCACCCTCGTGGGCAGGGTGTGGCCCCCTGGTGAAGTTCTTGCTCTCAATATTTTTTATATATTTGGAAAACATCTTCCGTGAAGTTTCGGGACTTTTGGAGCTGTGCAGAATAGGTCTCTAATATTTGCTCCTTTTCCAGCCCAGAATCCCAGCTACCGGCATTCTCCTCTTTATGTAAACCTTGTAAAATAAGAGAATAGGCATATGTATTGTGACATAATGTGTAATAACAGCCCATGATGCAATAAATATCGACATAAAAGCATGATGCAAAATGGACGTATCATCGGTCTCACCGAAAATCCTAACATTCACATTTTGAACTAAATCAGTCACACAGAGTTTTATAATTCGGTCCCACCGAGTTTGGTGATTTGTGTGTAATGGTTAGATTTTGTGTGGAGGCTTTATATACCCCTCCACCCACTCTTCATTCGTGGAGAGAGCCATCAGAACATGCCTACACTTCCAATATACATTTTCTGAGAGAGAACCACCTACACTTGTGTTGAGGTCAAGATATTCCATTCCAACCACATAAATCTTGATCTCTAGCCTTCCCCAAGTTGCTTTCCACTCAAATCATCTTTCTACCAAATCCAATCCTATGAGAGAGAGTTGAGTGTTGGAGAGACTATAATTTGAAGCACAAGAGCAAGGAGCTCATCATCAACACACCATCAATTACCTTTTGGAGAGTGGTGTCTCCTAGATTGGTTAGGTGTCACTTGGGAGCCTCCGTCAAGATTGTGGAGTTGACCAAGGAGTTTGTACAGGCAAGGAGATCGCCTACTTCGTGAAGATCTACCCTAGTGAGGCAAGTCCTTCGTGGGAGATGGCCATGGTGGGATAGACAAGGTTGCTTCTTCGTGGACCCTTCGTGGGTGGAGCCCTCTGTGGACTCACGCAACCGTTACCCTTCGTGGGTTGAAGTCTCCATCAATGTGGATGTACGATAGCACTACCTGTCAGAACCACGCCAAAAATCTCCGTGTCTACATTGTGTTTGCTCCCTCCAAACTCCTCCCTTTACCTTCATATACAATTGTCTTACATTCCGCTCCTATACTCTTAGAATTGCATGTGTAGGTTGATTACTTTATTTGTGCCAAGTTGCTAAAATCTGCCAAGACTTAAAATTGGGAAAAGGCTAGATTTTTATTTGGTCAAGTAGTCTAATCACCCCCCTCCTCTAGACGTACTTTCGATCCTACAAGTGGTATCAGAGCTTTGGTCTCCATTTGCCTTGATTTCCATAGCTTTTGGTGATCATAGCCTCGGTTTCACAACCTAGGAGAGTATGGCATCTAGTGAGGGAAATTACCACCGTAGAGGTCCTTACTTTGATGGTACTAATTTTGCTAGTTGGAAGCATAAGATGAAAATGCATATTCTTGGACATAACCCCATCGTTTGGGCTATTGTGTGTATTGGCTTGCAAGGTGAATTATTTGATGGGAGAGAACCGAACCGTGAAGCTACCGTGGAAGATTTGAAGATGATGCAATACAATGCTCAAGCTTGTGATATTATGGATTGTGCCCCGAAGAATTCAACAAAATCAACCGTCTTGAGAATGCAAAGGAAATTTGGGATACTTTGATTGATATGCACGAAGGTACCGACTCCATCAAGGAATCCAAATTGGATGTGCTTCAAAGTCAACTTGACAAGTTCAAAATGAAGGATGGTGAAGGTGTCGCTGAAATGTACTCTAGGCTTGCTCTCATCACAAATGAGATTGTCGGCTTAGGAAGTGAAGAGATGACCGATAGATTCATCATCAAGAAGATCCTAAGAGCCTTGGAAGGAAAATATGATACCATGTGCACATTGATCCAAATGATGCTCAATTACAAAGATCTCAAGCCAACAGAAGTCATTGGAAGAATTGTTGCTCATGAGATGTCACTCAAGGATAAGGAAGAGCTTCACAACAAGTCAAGTGGTGCTTACAAAGCCTCATGTGATGCTCCCACATCATCAAGTGAGAAACAAACCTTCAACAAAGAATTGAGCCTAATGGTGAAGAACTTCAACAAGTTTTACAAGAGCAGAAGCAAGGAAAGAAGTTCCAAGTCAAGGTCCTACAATGACAAAAGATCTTCAAGTCGTGAATGTAATTGCTACAGTTGTGGAAGACCCAGACACTATTCCAATGAGTGTGCGCCTCCCTACAAAAGAAGAGAAGATTCTCCCAAAAGAAGAAGTACAAGAGAAGAATCACCACCAAGAGAGAGAAGGAGTAGAGATGACAGTTGTGAACGAAGAACATCACGAAGAAGCAAGGATTCGGAAAGGAAGGACAAGTCATCAAAGAGCTACACAAAATGAAGACATCAAGCTCATGTTGGTGAGTGGGTATCCGACTCCGACTCCGACGATCACTCCGAAAGAAGTTATCACTCTGACTCCGAATATACTCAAGATGAAGGTGTTGTCGGTCTAGTACTTGTGTCAACCAACTCCTACGACATATTTGACTCACCAAATGAAGGAATTGGAAGATGCTTCATAGCTAAAGGTCCAAAGGTATCACACCCCGAGTATGTTGATTTCAATAGTGATGAAGATGATTTGCTAGGTGATGATGATTTACTTGTTGACAACACTAGTTATGAAAACTATGATGAACTTGCTATTAATCATGCTAATCAAGATAAAACGAATGACAATGATAAGAAGGAGATTGAGCGTCTAACTAAAGAACTAAACACTCTTAAGTGAGCTCATGAAACTACCTTGGAAGATCATCGAGAACTTTTAAAGACTCATGAGGAGCTACGCTTTGAAAAGCTCAACCTTGAGCAAGAGCATGAGTTCTTAAAGGCAATCAATGATGATCTTCGCAAGAAAAGTTCTTCTTACATTGCCAAGCGTTTACTCTTGTCTACTTACATGCCACAAGTTAAATATAGCAACAAGAATAAGAAAGATTCTTCCTCTAGTAGTAACAACAATCATGGTAAATCCAATGTTGTTGCTTCTAGTAGTTCTCTTGATTCCACTAATGATTCTCTTAGCCAAGTTACACTTGAGCAAGAAAATAGCTTATTGAAGGGAATTATAGAGAAAGCTGTTTACAAGAGTCTTGCCGGAAGTAAGCAATTTGAGGAAATTGTACGCAAGAAAGGAAGACACGGGAAGAATCAAGGTGTTGGTTTTGAACGAAAGTTCAATGCCAATGGAGTTTAGTGGGAAGAAGATCAATACCCCAAGATGAAGTTTGTTCCTCAACAAGAGAAGTATGATCCTACTTCTTTCCAAGGAACACAAGCTCAAGATGATCTTCCACCACAAGACCACAAGCTAAAAGGCAAGGACAAGCTTCAAGAGGAGATTGATGCATTTGAAGAGGCACCTAAGGCCTTGGTCAAGTGGGTTCCCAATACTACATCAAGTTCCACTTCATCAAGTACGACTACAACTCCAAGGATTCCCATCAAGATGGTGTGGATCCCTAAGAAGAAGAACTAGAGAGTTCTTGAGGGTGACTCCGCCAACATACTTCACTCATATCATTTTTGGCAAGGAAAAGTGCAAACAACTTCCATATCTTGCACTAGTTCAAGGAGTCACAAACCCTCTTGTTTGTAAGGCAAGGGACAAGGTAACCTAATGCATTCATGGAAATCATCTCATGTGAATATAACTCTATGTCTATGGACATCCTTGTTTGTTCCTTGTGGGACTAACCCGTGTAGATATTGAAAGTGCAAATCACTCCAAAAGATTGCTCCGAATGATCTACATCAACATTGAGCATCTACATCTTCAACACCTACATGAAGTCATCATCGACAAAACCCAAGGTTAGTTCATCCCTCTTTGGGGGGATATCACATCTAGGGGGGCTTTACTCTAATCAATTGAGCTAAAGCAACTCTAATGATGTGAGCACAACAATGCTTTATGTAAAAGTGGCAACCCCACTGGTGCTTAAACGATGAGTATGACCTATGATAAAATGTTCTTACTTGACTCCTAAGTCAATATACTCATATATATATATGACCTAGTCATCGCCAAATAGCTTGATAGATGCTAGAGTGATTGTGCATGTGTTGTCACATATTTCATTTGCATTTTATTGTGTGAGCATGTTGGATGCATATTTTACTCATTCGAGGACATCCATTTGTTGCTTTGATTGTTTGGATTTTTCTCTTTGCCAAATGGATGGACAAGAATGCCTAAGAACTCCCTCTAGCTACCTATGCTTTTCTCATCTCAAACTCTATGCATGCTACATCACAAAGTTTGATCAATTCAGATTCGAACCACTCTGTGTGAGGAGCACTTGGAGTCCCTGATTCGTCATAGACTTAAACTTCCAAAACCTCTTTGTGTATTTCGGTATGACCGAGTCATCCATTTTGGTCACACCAAGATCACTAAGTTGATCTAGGTTTTCAATCTCGGTGCAACCGATTTGAACTATTTGGTCACACCGCGTTGCAGTAACCGCTTGCGATTCTGCATCTCGGTGCCACCGAGTTGTTCCACTCGGTCACACCGACAGGGTCAGGATATATAAACTCACAAGTGAGATTTTGGAAATTTCTTCGAAACCTCTCAGCCCGCGCGTATCCTGCTCTGCCGCCTCGGGTCTCCGGACCGTATTCTCGCCGCCAACGACCTCCTGCCGCTGGTTTCCATCGCCGTCAACGGAATTCTGCCCCTCCGTTATCGTCGTAGCAAACTCCGCCGAACTAGGGTACGAGTTTGATCCTTTGTGCTATTCTTTTAACTCCAATTCTTAGCACATTACTTTGCCATGATCATGACCACGTATGCAATCAATCCATCCACTAAAAACTTCCTTTAGATTAGATTGGATTTGGGAATTTAGGGTTAGGTCTCTGCCGAACTGATATCGGACCGACCGAATTGTAGAAATCGGTCTCACCGATTTGGCTTAGGCCATAGCACATGCATTTTCAGTCTGACCGAAAATTGCAAATCAGTGTGGCCGAGTTCAATTATTTGTGAAACCCTAGCAGTCTCGATGCCACCGAGCAGTGACTCAGTCTGACCGAGTTCACTAGTTTAGGTTCCAAAATCTGCTTCGGGATCACCGAGTTTACAAATCGGTAGCTCCAAAATGCTTTCTGTGAAGAACTAAAACTAAGTTTTTAAGTCATCTGTTTTGCAAAAACTCTGCACTTTGTGATGCTCATCCACTCTACCCCATCTATATCTATTCACAGGGTCTGCTGTCAGTAAGTTTGTAGAGATGTCTGACCAGAGCGACAGCCAGAACAGGTCTGAAGAACAAGTGCAATTGACTGAGGGCACTAGTCCCTCTAGAACTTATGATGATGGCAGCAGGAGCACACCAAGTAACTTGCCCAAAGCAGCCACCAGGTTAAGGAAGAAGAAAACCTCAGATTCTGAAGATGAGGACTATGTGGCTGTTGAGGAGGAAGTCAGCTCCAAGAAGAAGGTGTTGAAGAAAGAATATGGGTCAGCTGCCACAACTAAGCTTGGCTTGCACAAGAAGGCCCCTGCCAAGAGGGTGCCAACCTGAAAGGTTAGAGCCTCAACTGCTAAAACCTCCAAGCCAACAGAAGAGGCTGTTGGAGAAGGAAAGAAGAGGAAGGAAAGGGTCAAGAAGACCACTGCCAGAGTGCTTGGTAGATCCTCCATTATGAGAGATCCAGAAGAAGATGAAGAGGAAGAGGATGCAGCTCCAGCTCCCAAGTCTCAGAAGCTCATGGGAGATGCTATCAAATCAGGGGCTGCTCCATCAAAGCCCAAGTCTTCTACCAAAGATCAAGCTCAGAAACCCCCAAAGCCCAAGAGAAATACCAGGAGTATACCTGCTGAGGAAAAGAACAAGCCCCTAGTGCCTGAAGCTGAAGAAGAGGAAGATGATTCACTTGTTTTGAGGAAGTTGAAACCCAAAATTCCTGACCATAATGATGCTCATCTAGTCGTTGAGGACATGCACATCAGGAAAGATGCAGGACTGAGATTGTGGAGACAGTCTGATCCCTATGCTGTTAGGAGGAGGACTGCAGTTGACTACAGGTTTCACACTAAGGAACAACAAGACTTCTATGAGACAATTTTGCTTGACAAGAAGCCCATTGTATGTGACATGAAATGGGTGGATTGGGAATACATCCAGGAGAATGAAGATCACTTCCCAGGAGTATATGATAGCTTCAAGGCATGTGGAGTAGATGAATTTGTTGGACAAAAGCTCACCAAATGGAATGATGAGCTGATCATGCAGTTTTACTCCACCTCCCACTTCTATCCAGATGGAAGGATAGTATGGATGTCTGAGGGTACAAGGTACCAATCCACAGTTGAGTGATGCGTCCATTTTGCATCATGCTTTTATATCGATATTTATTGCATTATGGGCTGTTATCACACATTATGTCACAATAGTTATGCCTATTCTCTCTTATTTTACAAGGTTTACATAAAGAGGGAGAATGCCGGCAGTTGGGATTCTGGGCTGGAAAAGGAGAAAATATTAGAGACCTATTCTGCACAGCTCCAAAAGTCCTGAAACTTCACAGAAGTCAATTTCAGAATATATAAAAAATATCAAGCGCAAGAAGTTCACCAGGGGGGCCACACCCTGCCCACAAGGGTGGGGGCGCGCCCCCTACCTCGTGGGGCCCCTGGTGGCCCTCCGATGGCCATCTTCTGCTATATGGAGTCTTTTGATGAGGAAAAAATCATAAGCCATCTTCCCGGATGAGACTCCGCCGCCACGAGGTGGAACTTTGGCGGAACCAATCTAGGGCTCTGGCGGAGCTGTTCTACCAGGGAAACTTTCCTCCGGGAGGGGGAAATCATCGCCATCGTCATCACCGACGCTCCTCTCATCGGGAAAGGGCAATCTCCATCAACATCTTCACCAGCACCATCTCCTCTCAAAACCCTAGTTCATCTCTTGTATCCAATTCTTGTCTCTCAGCCCGGGATTGGTACCTGTGGGTTGCTAGTAGTGTTAATTACTCCTTGTAGTTGATGCTAGTTGGTTTATTTGGTGGAAGATCATATGTTCAAATCCTATATGCATATTAATACCCCTCTGATTATGAACATGAATATGCTTTGTGAGTAGTTACATTTGTTCCTGAGGACATGGGAGAAGTCTTGCTATTAGTAGTCATGTGAATTTGGTATTCGTTCGATATTTTGATGAGATGTCTGTTGTCACTCCTCTAGTGGTGTTATGTGAACGTCGACTACATGACACTTCACCATTAGTTGGGCCTAGAGGAAGGCATTGGAAAGTAATAAGTAGATGATGGGTTGCTAGAGTGACAGAAGCTTAAACCCTAGTTTATGCGTTGCTTCATAAGGGGCTAAGTTGGATCCATATGTTTCATGCTATGGTTAGGTTTACCTTAATAATTTTGTTGTAGTTGCGGATGCTTGCAATAGAGGTTAATCATAAGTGGGATGTCTGTCCAAGTAAGGACAACACCCAAGCACCAGTGCACCCACATACCAAATTATCAAAGTACCGAACGTGAATCATATGATCGTGATGAAACCTAGCTTGACGATATTCCCATGTGTCCTCGGGAGCGCTTTACATCATATAAGAGTTTGTCCAGGCTTGTCCTTTGCTACAAAAAGGATTGGGCCACCTTGCTGCACTTTATTTGCTTTTGTTACTTGTTGCTCGTTACCAATTATCTTATCACAAAACTATCTGTTACCTATTATTTTAGTGCTTGCAGAGAATACCTTGCTAAAAACCGCTTATCATTTCCTTCTGCTCCTCGTTGGGTTCGACACTCTTACTTATCGAAAGGACTATGATAGATCCCCTATACTTGTGGGTCATCAAGACTCTTTTCTGGCGCCGTTCCCGGGGAGTGAAGCACCTTTGGTAGGTGGAATTTGGTAAGGAAAATTTTATATAGTGTGCTGAAATTTACTGTCACTTATTACCATGGAAAGTAATCCTGTGAGGGGCTTGTTCGGGGTATCTTCACCCCGACCAGTAGAGCAAAGAGTTGGTCCTCAACCTACTGAACCTACTGAAAATGAAAATGAAAATGAAAATGGTTTCTTTGAAGTTCCTTCGGGTATGATAGAAAAACTGCTAGCTAATCCTTTTCTAGGAGATGGAACAAAACATCCTGATGAACATCTGATATATGTGGATCAAGTTTGTGGATTATTTAAGCTTGTAGGTGTACCCGGAGATGTTATTAAGAAGAAGGTCTTCCCTTTATCTTTGAAGGGAGATGCATTGACATGGTATAGGCTATGTGATGATATGGGATCATGGAACTACAAACGATTGAAATTGGAATTTCATCAGAAGTTTTATCCTATGCAGCTTGTTCATCGTGATCGCAATTATATATATAATTTCTGGCCTCGCGAAGGAGAAGGCATCGTTCAAGCTTGGGGGAGGCTTAAATCAATGTAATATTCATGCCCCAATCATGAGCTCTCAAGAGAAATGATTATTCAAAAAATTTATGCTCGGCTTTCTGATAGCAATCGCACCATGCTCGATACTTCTTGTGCTGGCTCTTTTATGATGAAGACCATTGAATTCAAATGGGATTTATTGGAAAGAATTAAATGCAACTCTGAATATTGGGACCTCGAAGAAGGTAAGGAGTCAGGTATGACACCTAAGTATGATTGTGTTAAATCTTTTATGGATACCGATGTTTTCCGTAAATTTAGCACTAAATATGGACTTGACTCTGAGATAGTAGCTTCTTTCTGTGAATCTTTTGCTACTCGTGTTGATCTCCCTAGAGAGAAGTGGTTTAAATATCATCCTCCCATAGAAGTAAAAGTAGTTGCACCAATTAAAGTTGAAGAAAAGACTATTACTTATAATGATCCTATTGTTCCCACTTCTTATGTTGAGAAACCACCTTTCCCTGTTAGGATAAAGGATCATGCTAAAGCTTCAACTGTGGTTCGTAAAAGCAATATTAGAACTTATACATCCCCTGAGCAAATTAAAGTTGAACCTAATATTGCTATTGTTAAAGATCTCTTGTCTGATAATATTGATGGGCATGTTATTCATTTCTGTGATGAAACTGCTAGAATTGCTAAACCTTGTGCTAAAGATAAACCTAGATCTTTGGTAGGCATGCCTGTTATTTCTGTTAAAATAGGAGATCATTGTTATCATGGCTTATGTGATATGGGTGCCAGTGCTAGTGCTATAGCTCATTACTTATACAAAAAAATTATGCATGACATTGCACCTGCTAAGATAAAAGATATTAATGTCACAATTAAACTTGCCAATAGAGATACTATTTCACCAATTGGAATTGTTAGATATGTTGAAGTCTTGTGTGGGAAAACTAAATATCCTGCTGATTTTCTTGTTCTTGGTTCCCCACAAGATAGCTTTTGTCCCATTATATTTGGTAGACCCTTCTTGAACACAGTTAATGCTAAGATAGATTGCAAGAAGGATGTTGTTACTATTGGTTTAGATGATATGTCTCATGAATTTAATTTCTCCAAATTTAGTAGACAACACCGTGAAGAGGAATTTCCTAGTAAAGATGAAATTATTGGTCTTGCTTCTATTGTCGTACCTCCTAGTGATCCTTTAGAAAAATATTTGCTAGACCATGAAAATGATATGTTTATGAATGAAAGAAGGGAAATAGATGAAGTATTCTTTAAACAGGAACCCATTCTGAAACACAATTTGCTTGTTGAAATCCTAGGGGATCCTCCTCCACCCAAGGGTGATCTCATGTTTGAGCTCAAACCGTTACCTGATACTCTTAAATATGCTTATCTCGACGAAAAGAAGATATATCATGTTATTATTAGTGCTAACCTTTCAGAGCACGAAGAAGAGACATTACTGAAAACTCTGAAGAAGCACCATGCTGCTATTGGATATACTCTTGACGATCTTAAGGGCATTAGTCCCACGCTATGTCAACACAAAATAAAATTGGAGGAAGATGCCAAACCAGTTCGTGATCATCAACGACGGCTGAATCCTAGGATGAAGGAAGTGGTAAGAAAGGAAATACTAAAGCTTCTTGAGGTAGGTATAATTTATCCCGTTGTTGATAGTCAGTGGGTAAGTCATGTCCATTGTGTTCCTAAGAAGGGAGGTATTACCGACGTTCCTAATGATAAAGATGAGTTGATCCCGCAAAAAATTTATTCCAGGTTATAGGATGGTAATTGATTTCCGCAAATTAAATAACGCTACTAAAAATATCATTACCCTCTACCTTTTATCGATCAAATGCTAGAAAGATTATCCAAACATACACATTTTTGCTTTCTAGATGGTTATTCTAGTTTCTCTCAAATACCTGTGTTAGCCAATGATCAATCAAAGACTACTTTTACTTGCCCTTTTGGTACTTTTGCTTATAGACGTATGCCTTTTGGTTTATGTAATGCACCTGCTACCTTTCAAAGATGCATGATGGCTATATTCTCTGACTTTTGTGAAAAGATTTGTGAGGTTTTCATGGACGATTTCTCCGTCTATGGATCCTCTTTTGATGATTGTTTAAGCAACCTTGATGGAGTTTTGTAGAGATGTCAAGAAACTAACCTTGTCTTGAATTGGGAAAAGTGTCACTTTATGGTTAATGAATGTATTGTCTTGGGGCATAAAGTTTCTGAAAGAGGTATTGAAGTTGATAAAGCCAAGGTTGATGCTATTGAAAATATGCCATGTCCCAAGGACATCAAAGGTATAAGGAGTTTCCTTGGTCATGTCGGTTTTTATAGGAGGTTCATTAAGGACTTCTCAAAAATTTCTCGGCCTCTGACTAATTTATTACAAAAAGATATACCATTTGTTTTTGATGATAATTGTGTAGAAGCATTTGAAATACTTAAGAAAGCATTGATCTCTGCACCTATTGTTCAGCCACCTGATTGGAATTTACCCTTTGAAATTATGTGTGATTCTAGTGATTTTGTTGTAGGTGTTGTTCTAGGGCAAAGAGTTGATAAGAAATTAAATGTTATTCAATATGCTAGAAAACTCTAGACAATGCTCAGAGAAATTATGCTACTACTGAAAAAGAATTCTTAGTAGTTGTATTTGCTTGTGATAAGTTCAGACCTTACATTGTTGATTCTAAAATGACTATTCACACTGATGCTAAACCTAGACTTATTAGATGGGTTCCCCTCCTACAAGAATTTGATTTGCATATTGTCGATAGAAAGGGAGCTGAGAACCCCGTTGCAGACAACTTGTCTAGGTTAGAACATGTTCTTGATGACCCACTACCTATTGATGATAGCTTTCCTGATGAACAATTAAATGTCATAAATGCTTTTCATACTGCTCCATGGTATGCTGATTATGCTAATTTCATCGTTGCTAAATTTATACCACCTAGCTTTACATACCAGCAAAAGAAAAAGTTCTTCTATGATTTGAGACATTACTTTTGGGGTGACCCACATCTCTATAAAGAAGGAGTAGATGGTGTTATTAGACGTTGTGTACCTGAGCATGAATAGGAACAGATCCTACGCAAGTGTCACTCCGAGGCTTACGGAGGACACCATGCTGGAGATAGAACTGCACACAAGGTATTGCAATCCGGTTTTTATTGGCCTACTCTCTTCAAGGATGCCCGTAAGTTGGTCTTGTCTTGTGATGAATGTCAAAGAATTGGTAATATTAGTAGACATCAAGAAATGCCTATGAATTATTCACTTGTTATTGAACCATTTGATGTTTGGGGCTTCGATTATATGGGACCTTTTCCTTCCTCTAATGGATATACACATATTTTAGTTGCTATTGATTATGTTACTAAGTGGGTAGAAGCTATTCCAACTAGTAGTGCTGATCATAACACCTCTATTAAAATGCTTAAAGAAGTTATTTTTCCGAGGTTTGGAGTCCCTAGATATTTAATGAATGATGGCGGTTCACATTTTATTCATGGTGCTTTCCGTAAAATGCTTGCTAAATATGATGTTAATCATAGAATTGCATCTTCTTATCACCCACAGTCTAGTGGTCAAGTAGAATTGAGCAACAGAGAACTCAAATTAATTTTGCAAAAGACTGTTAATAGATCTAGAAAGAATTGGTCCAAGAAACTTGATGATGCATTATGGGCTTATAGAACTGCATATAAAAATCCTATGGGTATGTCTCCGTATAAAATGGTCTATGGAAAAGCATGTCACTTACCTCTCGAACTAGAACATAAGGCTTATTGGGCTATTAAAAAGCTCAATTATGATTTCAAACTTGCCGGTGAGAAGAGGTTATTTGAAATTAGCTCACTTGATGAATGGAGAACCCAAGCCTATGAGAATGCCAAATTATTTAAAGAAAAAGTTAAAAGATGGCATGACAAAAGAATACAAAAGCGTGAGTTTAATGTAGGTGATTATGTATTGCTATACAACTCTCGTTTAAGATTTTTTGTAGGAAAACTTCTCTCTAAATGGGAAGGTCCTTACGTTATCGAGGAGGTCTATCGTTTCGGTGCCATAAAGATCGACAACTTCGAGGGCACAAATCCGAAGGTGGTGAACGGTCAAAGAATTAAACATTATATCTCAGGTAATCCTGTAAATGTTGAAACCAATGTTATTGAAACCGTAACCCCGGAGGAATACATAAGGGACACTTTCCGAAACGTTTCAGACTCCGAAAAGGAATAGGTATGTGGTACGGTAAGTAAACCGACTCCAAAATAGTTCTAAAGGCAATTTCTTCCGTTTTGGAATATTTACAAAAATAGAAAAATAAGAAGCAGTCCGGGAAGGACACGAGGCCTCCACGAGGGTGGAGGGCGCGCCCTACCCTACTGGGCGCGCCCCCTACCTCGTGGGCACCTCGTGTGCCTTCCGGACTCCGTTTTCTTACATATTGTCGGAGTAAATAGCCATGGGTAGCCTAGCCGGCTTCCCCTGGCCCATCAGAAAAAATTACAAGACTGGCCGACTCTCAAGAAGATTCAAGACCTAGGGCCGCCTCCCCCCTCAGCCGACTACCCCCTAGGCCGGCTTCGGGGGCGGCCCGCCCTTTTCCCTCGTGAAGAAAGCTGTGGAGGGCCGACTACGAGAAGCCGGCTACAGTAAGGCCGGCTACGAGAAGCCGGCTCCCATAAAGCAGTCAAAGCCGTACCCGCAATGTACGCGTCCACCCTGCGATGATGAAGCGGGGCGTGGCTACAGTGGAGCCTGCCACCCCCAAGACCCGGAGCACGCCTAGTACAGTGCGCCGTACGGGTGGCCACGACCCGTCCGGCGCGGCACTGTTGCCACGGCGGCTCCGACCCCGTCCACGACGGGCCGCCAGCATGGCCCCCGAGGCGGTGGGCCCCTTCGGGCAGAGAGATACCGAAGGCGGCCGCACCTCCTCTCAAGCCGGCAAGATAGAGGGCCAGCTCCCCATAGCTGGCCTGCCACTTTCCTCGAAGGAAACGCCCATTAAGGAGACAAGATCCGGCGGAGCCACAGTAATCGCCCGCCAGGGCGGCGGTACTGTAGCCACACTTACCCCGACCAAGCCCGTGTCAACCGCACGGAGCAACAGTAACCAGCCACCGACCAGGCCCTGGCCTGTGGGGCCTGCCTGTCGACCAAGGAGCTAGCAGCTGGCGGGACCCACTAGCCGGCGGGCCCAAGTAGCCGACGCAGAAGTCGGCAAGCATAGTCACAGACAGCTGGGCCCCGCGCCCAGCTGGATTACCATTGTACCCCCGGGGGGTAGGCCTATATAAACCCCCCGGTGCACCCATGCAAAGGGTTGGACTCTCAAGTTAGACCTAGACACCATACAAGGAGAGGAAGCAAGCTAGTTGAGCCCTTCTTCCTCCTTCCACCCAAAATAGCTCAAGGAGCATTGTAGCTACTTGTTCATTTAGTAACCATGCGGAGACCCCGCAGAGCAGCAGTAGGGGTGTTATCTCCTCGGAGAGCCCTGAAGCTGGGTAAGATTCGCCGGCGTGCATGTCTACGCCTTATCCCATTTCCAGGCACCGGTGATGTTTTATTGGCTCCCACAATGATAAGCCACCCGTTGGCATATGTCGCTCCTACCACCCGACATTTGGCGCCCACCATGGGGCCAGGTGCACCGTCGTCCGGAGACCTGTTCTGGACGGGAACCCTTTTCCTTCCCCGCGAGCGTAGCCAGCCCGGCTCGCCCGATGGCGCTTGCCGCGATGCGCTGCATGGCGTCACCAACGTCTGCACGGCGAGCGGCCTCGCCGACCTCTTCGACAAGGCCCGCATCTCCGACGAGCTTGCCTCCGATGCGGGCACCGATCATCTCGCCAACCTCCTCGGCCAGCTCCACGTCTCCAGCGAGCCCGCTGCAGATTTGGAGTCGGTTGGCTCCATCGACCCGATGCCTGTCGACTCCGACACGGCATCCTACGACACCTTCCCCACCAACGTCACGATCTACAACGACCCGCTCCCTCCGGCTGGCGATCGCGATTCTGACACTACCGAGGTGATGGTTATCGGCCACGACGGCCCGACTGACGAGGGCGCCCGCGACTCCCCACGCGCGGCGGCCCACGACTTGTCCGCCCCCCTTCCGGCTGACGCCAACGACGAAGTACTGGAGGCACGCCGCCTCGCCCTCCGCGCGGAGGGCCGGCGGCTGGCCTCCGTAAGACGCCTCACCGAGGCCTACCAGCGCGAAGCTGACCGCGCCGCCTTCGGCACGCCGGCTCCGGCTGGCCCAAGCCGGGCTGGTGCTGTCAAGCAACGCGGCGCCGTCATCGCCGACACGCTTGGAGTCGATCGCCCGGTCTACGCCACTCCACTCGAGAATCTGCGCGCCGCCCAGGCGGCCGTAGACGAGCTAGACGGCTTGGAAGCCGAAGACCTCCCCCACATGACGCGGCGTATACAGCAACTAATTGATGCAGCCGCTCGGCGGCACGAAGCCGACGCTTGCGCGGGGAGCCCTCCCCCGCGCCGCGACCACGGCGCGACTTCCCGATCGCCGACTACGATCAACACCCGCACGCGGCGCGAGAAAGAGCCGTCTTCCAGCCGAAGCCGGACCCAAATCTCCATCGAGCGAGACGCGGACGGCCGCCCCCAAGCCATGGAATGGCGGGGCACCCCGCCTCCGCCTCGAGCTCGTGGAGAGAGATACCCCACCCCGCCTCCAGTAGCGCACCCGACTCTCAGCGGCCGGCTTGGTCGCCGCGAAGGAGTCGGCGAAAACGATGCCCGCCACCGGATCGACCGCCTGGCCCGATCCCTGGCGCTGGAAGAAGAAGATGATGTCAGCCCGCCTTGTTTTGGCCCCCGCATCCGCGACGAGCCCTTCCCCAAAGGGTTCTCGCTCCCAAGAGACACGCCCAAGTACAATGGCTCTGTGAAGCCGGAAGACTGGCTGGCCGACTACTCCACAGCCGTCAGCATCGCCAATGGCAACTGGCGCGTTGCCGTGAAGTACGTGCCCCTCATGCTGCAAGGCACGGCACGGACTTGGCTTAACAGCCTCAAGCCTCTCAGCATCAACAGCTGGGTAGATTTCACTGAAGCCTTCGTTCGCAACTTCACCAGCACCTACAAGCGGGCTCCCAAGCCCAGACAGCTCTCCTTGCGCGTACAGGGCCCAGCCGAGTCCACTCGCGACTACCTCACGCGTTGGGCCGAGCTCCGCAACTCCTGCGAAGGGGTGCACGAGGTGCAAGCCATCGAATACTTCACTACCGGGTGCCGAGAGGGCACCCTCCTCAAGCACAAGCTTCTCTGCGATGAGCCGACTACCCTCGACGAGCTCCTGAACATCGCCGACAAGTACGCCACCGCCGACTCCTCGATGAAGACCGAGCTCCGGGTGGACGCGTCCGGAAAAGTGCTCAATCCGGCGCCCCAAGCACCGGCTAGAGATTCCGGCCGACGCCAACAGCAGAATGATCAGAAGCGCAAAGGCCCTGCGCCGCCTCCTGCTAGCCGGCAGGTGGCCACGGTCGAAGATACGCCGCCTGGGGGCGGCCCGCGCCCAAGAAACCCAAGGGCGGTCGGCCGGCTTGGCAGCCGGCCTTCTCCTATGAGCAAACCCTTGACGCCCCGTGCAAGTTCCACAGCGGCGCGAAGCCGTCCAACCATACGACCCGAAAGTGTAACTGGCTCGCCCGAATCTCCAAGGGCGAAGGGCTCACGCCGACTCCGCCTGCCGGCCCGCCGCCTCCGGCTCCACCACCCAAGGCCGCTCGGCCCGCGGTCGACGCCGTGCAGGACGAGTTCCCCGATGAGCAAGCATCTTACGTTGTCTTCACGAGCCAGCCCGAAGACCGGCGCAGCAAGCGCCGAGAGCAACAAGAAGTCAATGTGGCTGCCGCCAACCCAGCCGGCCACATGCATTGGTCAGAGAAATCCATCAGTTGGAGCCGGGCCGACCACCCAGAGGTGATGCCGTCCCCCGGCTCCTATGCTTTGGTCCTGGAGGCCACCCTTGCGACGGACACACGTGCCGCGCGCTTCTCCCGCGTGCTGATCGACGGTGGGAGCAGCATCAACATCCTGTACCGCGACACCATGGAGAAGCTGGGTGTCAAGGCAAAACAGCTTGTGCCGACTCGAACGGTGTTCCACGGCATCGTACCCGGTTTGTCCTGCGCCCCCATCGGCAAAATCAAGATCGACGTACTCTTTGGGGGCAAGGATCATTTCCGCCGGGAAGCAATCTAGTTCGAGGTGGTGGACCTGGAGAGCCCTTACCACGCCTTGCTTGGCCGACCCGCCTTGGCCAAGTTCATGGCGGTCCCCCACTACGCATACCTCAAGATGAAGATACCAAGCTCCAAGGGCGTCATCACCATCGCCGGCGACTACAAGAAGTCCGCCGACTGCGCCGCGGCCAGCAGCCGGCTGGCCGAATCCCTCGTGATTGCCGAGGAAAAGAAGACGCTAAACAGGGTTGTGGCCCTGGCCAGCAAGCAGCTAAACCAGCCCGCCGACTCCAAGGAGTATGATGCCCAAGGATCTTTCCAGCCGGCCAAGGAGACCAAGAAGATACATCTCGACCCCGAACACCCCGAGAGGTTTCCCGTCATTGGGGCGAGCCTAGACAGCAAATAGGAAGGTGAGCTCGTCGATTTCCTCCGTGAGAATCGGGATATCTTTACATGGTCCCCCAAGGACATGCTGGGTGTTCCGAAGGATTTCGCCGAGCACAAATTGCATGTGCGGGAGGATGCCAAACCAGTCAAGCAGCCTCTCCGCCGACTGTCAGAGGAGAAGAGAAGGATCGTAGGGGAGGAGATAGCCCGGCTTCTTGCAGCCGGCTTCATCATGGAAGTTTTCTTCCCCGAGTGGCTCGCAAACCCGGTCCTCGTGCTGAAAAGAATAACAAGTGGCGCATGTGTATAGATTACACAAGCCTCAACAAAGCCTGCCTAAAAGATCCCTTCGCTCTGCCCAGAATTGATCAAGTGATAGACTCCACAGCCGGATGCGAGCTGTTGAGCTTTTTGGATGCTTATTCGGGATACCACCAGATAAAGCTGAACCCGGATGACCAACTGAAGACCGCCTTCATCACGCCGTTTGGAGTCTTCTGCTACCTGACCATGATGTTCGGCTTCAGGAATGCCGGTGCCACTTTTCAGCGTTGCATGCAAAAGTGCCTCCTCACGCAGCTCGGCAAGAATGCCCACGTCTACGTGGATGATATTGTGGTGAAGACGGAGAAGCGTGGCACTCTGCTGGAAGACTTGAAGGAGACATTCGAGAACCTGCGCCGGTTCCGAATCAAGCTCAACCCCGAGAAATGCGTGTTCGGAGTGCCAGCCGGCCAGCTCCTAGGCTTTCTGGTCTCCGAACGCGGCATCGAGTGCAACCCTGTGAAGATCAAGGCCATCGAGAGGATGGCGGTCCCAACCAAGCTTCGAGAGATTCAGAAGTTCACCGGGTGCCTGGCCTCTCTGAACCGCTTCATCAGGCAGCTTGGAGAGAAAGCCCTCCCTCTCTACCGCCTCATGAAGAAGAGTACCCACTTTGAGTGGAATGACCAGGCCGACCAAGCTTTCCACGAGCTGAAGAAAATGCTGTCCACGCCGCCTGTCTTGGCGGCGCCGACTGAGAAAGAGCCCATGCTCCTTTATATTGCCGCCACTAGCCGGGTGGTCAGCACCGTCATTGTGGTCCAACGCCCCGAAGAAGGCCGAGCCCAGCCGGTCCAGAGGCTGGTTTATTACCTGAGCGAGGTGCTGTCCGCCTCGAAACAGAATTACCCGCACTACCAGAAGATGTGCTACGGCGTGTACTTCGCCGCCAAGAAGCTGAAGCCGTACTTTCAAGAACATCCCATCACGGTCGTGTGCACCGCCCCGCTGGCCGAGATCATAGGCAGCCGGGATGCATCCGGCCGGGTGGCTAAGTGGGCCATCGAGCTGACCCCTTACACGATCTTCTACCAACCCCGCACCGCCATCAAGTCGCAAGCACTGGCCGACTTCCTCGTCGACTGGGCCGAGACCCAGTACTTACCGCCAGCTCCCGACTCCACCCATTGGCGCATGCACTTTGACGGATCCAAGATGCGCACCGGCTTGGGAGCCGGCATCATCCTTACCTCTCCTAAGGGCGACAAGCTCAGATACACGTTGCAGATCCACTTCGCCGCCTCCAACAACGTAGCCGAGTACGAAGCGCTCATACACGGGCTCCGGCTTGCCAAGGAACCCGGCATCCGCCGGATCCTGTGCTATGGCGACTCGGATTTGGTGGTTTAGCAATCTTCTGGCGACTGGGACGCCAAGGACGCAAACATGGCAAGCTACCGCTTCCTTGCGCAGCAAATCAATGGATACTTCGATGGATGTGAATTCCTCCATGTACCGCGAGCCGACAACGAGCCAGCAGATGCCTTGGCCCGAATAGGCTCCACGCGGCAAGCAATACCAACCGGCGTCGCCCTACAGCGCCTCCTCAAGCCATCCATCAAGCCATCTCCGGAATCCGACTCCATCTTCGTGCCGCCTAACCCCGATGGGGCCGGGTCCGGCTCAAAGAATCAAGCAGTCGGCCCGGGGACTTCAATACTCGGCTCGGGGACTGCAGTAGCCGGCTCGGGGACTGCCGCACCCGGCTCGGGGACTGCGGTAGCCGGCCCGGGAACTTCTTCAGCACAGCAAGCGGCGGCCGACTCCAGCACTTCATTACCCAGCCCGCCCACCCTGGTGGCTGTAGCCACATTGGCGGCAGGGGAAGTCGTAGCTCCATCATGGGCCCAAACCATCCGCAACTTTCTGGTGAACCAAGATCTGCCGGCTGACGAAACCGAAGCGAGACAAGTCCAGCGCCGAGCCAGAGCATACACAATCGTCAACAGAGAGCTTGTCAAGCGCAGCGTCACCAGAGTCTTACAGTGATGCGTCGAGCAGGAGAAAGGCATTGCAATCCTCAGGGATATACACCAAGGAGAGTGCGGCCACCACGCCGCATCAAGATCACTTGTTGCCAAAGCCTTCCGCCACGGTTTCTTCTGGCCGACTGCTTTGGATGACGCCAAAGAGCTAGTCAAACACTGCAAAGGCTGCCAGCTTTTCAGCTCCAAGCAACACATGCCGGCTTCGGCACTCAAGACCATTCCCATCACCTGGCCCTTTGCCATCTGGGGATTGGATATGGTGGGCCCATTCAAGACGGCGCGCGGCGGCATGACACATTTGCTCGTCGCCGTCGACAAATTCACCAAGTGGATTGAGGCGAAGCCAATCAAGAAGCTGAATGGGCCGACTGCGGTGACTTTCATTGCAGACATAACAACCCGGTACGGCGTACCGCACAGCATCATCACCGACAATGGCACGAATTTTGCCAAAGGTGCCTTGGCACGGTTCTGCGCGGCACAAGGTATCCGGCTGGACCTTGCGTCCGTCGCCCACCCGCAGTCAAACGGCCAAGTGGAGCGAGCAAATGGCCTCATCCTGTCCGGCATCAAGCCCCGACTGGTCGTACCCCTGGAGCATTCAGCCGGCTGTTGGCTCGACGAGCTACCGGCAGTCCTATGGAGTCTGCGTACTACCCCCAACAGATCAACCGGCTTCACTCCTTTCTTCCTTGTATATGGTGTTGAGGCAGTCATCCCAACAGATATCGAGTTCGACTCGCCTCGGGTAACCATGTACACGGAAGCGGAAGCCAAAGAAGCAAGAGAAGACGGCGTCGACCTGCTGGAAGAAGGCCGGCTGTTAGCCCTCAGCCGGTCTGCCATCTACCAGCAGGGTTTGCGCCGCTACCACAGCCGGAGGGTCCGACCAAGATCCTTCCAGGAGGGTGACCTTGTGCTCCGGCTGATCCAGCGAACAGCCGGCCAGCACAAGCTCGCAGCCCCCTGGGAGGGCCCCTTCGTCGTCAGCAGAGCTCTAGGCAACGATGCCTACTACCTCATCGACGCGCAGAAGCCGAAGGCACGCAAGAGAGATGACTCCGGCAAGGAGTCGGAATGACCATGGAATGCCAATCTTCTTCGGAAGTTTTACAGTTAAAATGCAGTATGTATTATGTCCACTTTTGTATTAGGTACGAAACAATAGGCTCCCCGAGGAGGACTCGGGGACTGCCATCTTTTATTTTATGAGTGAAAGTTATCATGCGTATGATATCACCTATTCATTTATTTTGTCCGGCACCGGGTTCGACGAGTCGACCCGGGGACTAGCCGACTGGAGTTATATTAGGAGCCCTACCCGCAGTCAGACAAGTAATGTGCCGACACCCAGGCTTGGCTCTTGCCAAAATCGCAGTTCGAAGAACCGACTGCCCGGCTGGCAAGAGTCATAAGCCGGAAAGGGTGCACACACAAAAAACGGCTAGGGACTAACGGGCTTATATATAACAAAAGCCGGCTTGCCGCCTCCCGCCGACCGGCTACCAGAGTAGCCGGCCGGCCGGCATACATTCAGTCTGCTTCAAATCCAAGAAAGCTCGAGTACTTTGGGAAGGCGGCAAAGGAAAAAGCCTAAGGATAAAAAAGTGCACTTGAATGGAAGCCAACACATGCATACAATAATATTTACACAAAGGACCTCCAGAGAGGTCAGCATCCAACATTGTTCGATACACCCCCAGTGGGTGGAATTGCGGAAACTTGAAATTGTTCGAAAAAGCAAAAGCAGGAACAACAGGAACGGCAGATCAAGCCGGCGGGGCCGCTAACGAGCCGGGCTGGGGGTGGAGGCGGTCATGCCGGCTGAAGGAGCGGCCGGCTGGCCAACTTCAGCCGGATCATCACCTCCGGCAGAGGGCGCACTCCCGCGTGGCTCGTTGCTGGAGGCACGGTCGGCTTGAGGGCGGTCGGCCGTCTCACCAGTCAGCTCGGCGTCTCCGCCGTCTTCTTCCTCGTCGTCCTCGCCCTCGTCGCTGGAGGCGATCTCCTCGGCCGAGTCCTCGCCTTCCGCCGGGTTCAGCCCGAACCACTCCTCCGGCTGGGCGATGCCGTCATCACTGAGTTCCGGCGCGAAGACGCTGGTGTCGGTGCACTCGGCAATCGTCGAGGCGCGCTGCGCGATCGCCGGCCGCACCTCCTCCAGCTCCGCGTCGGCCTCCAACCGCCAAGTCCGCAGCTGGTCCAGGCTCAGCCCTGGGTACCACGCGCGGACGAACTCCAGTGCACACCCGGCTCCGAGATGGGCTGCGGACGCCTTCCAAGCCTTGAAGCGGCCGACTGCGACTTCCAGCCAGTCGGCAGTCCGACTTGGGGTGCGGGGAATCGCCTGGCCGGGACAGAGCGCGGCCAGCACCTGCGCCCCGGCACGTTGGAGCCAGCGGAGCATCCGATGGGCCGGCTGCAGTCGTGCTTGGATGGCGATGAGCTGCTCCGACAGCGTTCGATTTGCATCCAGCGGAATAACAACTCCAGCCTGACGGCGCGCCTCGTGATGGGCCTCGATGGCTTGGGCGGCGAGGACGGAGTGGCCGGGAAAGTAATCTGCGGAAAGTAACAAGCACAAGTCAGAATAAAAACCTCAGGCGGCCGGCAGATTGAGGAAGGGTAAGAAAGGCGGCTTACCATCGATCAGATCTTCGATTCGGCCGAAACCTTCCTCCAGCGTCTGGCGCGTCTCGGCCCAGCTCGCCGCCTTGGTCTCGAGCTCCGCCTTCAGGGCAGCCTCGCCGTCCTGCGCCTTCTGCAGGGCCGCCTTATGGCTTTCCTCCTGGTCGGCCAGTCTCTTGACCAGGCGGTCGCGCTCCTGAACCAAGTCGGCATTCTCGGCGTCCTTGGCACGAAGAGCGGCCTGCACTTCGCCGAGCTCCCTCCGCAAGTCGGTGTTGGCCTCTGCATGAGCAAAAGACAAAGTGAAAAAGTCAGCAAGGGAAAAGTCGTCAAGGAAGATCCGACCCGACTGCTTAGCAGTCGGCGCGAATCTCGGGGACTACACCCAGTGGGTGCGCTGTCGCACCCCCACGGGAGACAGATAAAAGCAATATACTTACGTCGGCTGCTGGCCAGGTCTTCGGTCCTCCGGCTCATCTCCCGAGCCTGGGAGTTGAAGGTGGCGGCACGAGAGTTGTGATAATCCTAAAGATCAGACAGAAAACAGAGTTAAGATAGTCGTCGGGAAAGATCCGACCCGACTGCGCTGCAGTCGGCCCGGATCTCGGGGACTACACCCAGTGGGTGCGCTAGCGCGCCCCCACGGAAAAAATCAAAGGACCAGAGCGGTCGACAAGTAAAAACTTACCCGGATTGCGGACCGCGTTGACAGAAACTCCTGAGTAAATTGCCTCAGGAGGCCGGCCTGAGCCTGCAGCCGGCTCCGAACCCCTTGGGCCGCCGCGTTCAGCTCGCCGCTTCCTCCACTGGGAGTCCACCCGGACGTGGCGGAGCTGGCCGCCTCCAAGGCTTCTGCCGTCTGGTCGGCACCCGCGGCTTGGCGCGTGCCCGGCGGGGCCGTGCTCCCTCCGGCGCGCTGGCTCGCCGCCAGCTCAATTTCAAGACCGGCTCCTCCGGCACCGCCGACGACTGGCCACCTTCGCCCGCTCCGGCTGGCGCTACCGGCGGCGTCCTCTCCGCGAAGACCTCGAAGAGCTCATCCCTCTGCATCGGCGGCTTATCGGGGGTGATCTCCTCCGCCGTGGGCAGCGGGATGTCCGGGTCCAAGGTGTGGAGGGGGATGGTGAGCAGCGGAGGCCGGCTATGCGTGCCCTCCGCCTCCGTCTCCATGGTCGCCCGCTCCGATAGAGTCTCGGCCGCCGCGTTCGCTCGCTCCGTCGCCGCCCGGGCGGCCTCCCGCTCCGCCGCCTCCCTCTCTTGTCGCGCCTCGCGGGCGTTCCGCTCCGTGGCTTCTGCAAGATCGGTGCGGGGGTCCACGCGGCGGGGCCCTGAAGATCCAGCACCCGGCCTGACCACAGAGCCGCCTGGGCCTCGCTCGAGCGAAAGTGGCGCCCTGCTCGGAAATCGGAGAAGAGTTAGAACAAAGGAAGACAAACAAAAACAAGCACGCAGGCGGCCAGAGGGCTTACGAGGAAACTGTTGGAGGTTTCTTCACCACCTTCCGGAAGCGGGCCGCCTTCGCCGCCGCTTCGTCTCGCTTCGTGGCCGCGGCGGAGGCCCTCGTCTTTTTCGGCCGGCTGCCGAAGAGAGGAAGCGCGGCCCGGCGTTTCGACTTTCCACCACAGGCAGCCGGCGCGGCGGACGAGCCCGCACTGTGACGGTCGGTTGCCGGCTGGTGGCGCGGGATTTCTTCGGCGTCGGCGTCGTCCGGCCAGTCGTCAAAACTGGCCGAGAGCCCCGTGCCTCCGGGCTCGGCGACGTCCCCCGTGGCGGCGTCCTCCATGGCGACCGTGGCCAAATCCGGGTCATCGATGTCGTCCACCGTACGGTCCGGGGCATACTGGCGTTCGACTCCTGCCGCCCCGGCTGGCGGCGGAAGAAGAGGGTTCTGATAAAAAAAAGAGAGAAAGAGAAGAGCCGCCTGGTCAGAAGCCGGCCGACTCAGGCCGGCTGATGACAGAAAGAAGGACTCACCACGGGCGGAGGATGGGCGCTGGAGTACGGCGCCTTGCCGTATTGCCAGTCGTCGGCGAGCTTGAGGTTGGCGATGTAGTTCACCATGAGCGCTACCTCGGCCTGGGGCATCTCCCATGTGCTCAGCCGGCAAGGGTCGAAGCGGCCGCTCATCTGGCATAGCATGTGGGGCCGGCTCTGAAGGGGAAGGATCCGACGCTCGACGAAGGCGGCCACCAAGTCGGCTCCACGCAGGCCTTCCGACTGGATCATTAGCCGAAGCCGGGCGATGGCGGCGTTCCCGGCCGGAGATAAGGACTTGGACCGGAAGCCCCAAGACGGCCGCCTCCCAGCCGGCGGGCCGGCTTCGTAAGCCGGCAGATTCACGTAGTCTCCTTGCGGGGCGATGTTCTTGACGTAGAAATAAGATTTTTGCCAGAGTTTGACCGATTGGATCAGAGGGATGTGCGGGAAGGGGTTGTTGTCGCTCGACCTCTTCATCGCGATGAAGGCCCCGCAGGGGCGGGCACGCCGGCGGAGACGGTGCCGAGCTTGTTTTGGAAGAGCTCCGCCCAAAGCTCCAGCGTGGGCAGCACTCCCAAGAAGCCTTCGTAGAGAGAGACGAAGGCCGACAGCTGCATCACCGCGTTAGGCGTGAGATGATGCGGCTGGAGATGATAGAAGTCGAGGAAGGAGCGCATGAAGCTGCTCGCCGGGAAGCCGAAGCCACGCAAGAAATGCGTGCGGAAGACGACGCGCTCGCCTTCCTCTGGCGCTGGCGAGATCTCCGCCTCCGGCACCAGACGAGCCTACACGAGGTTGGCGGCGGGCAGGCGCCGGGTCTGGCGGAGAAACTCGATGTGGTCTTCGTGGACGTTGGACCCGTCCCACGAGCTTGACAGCGCCATGGACATGGCGGCGTGGGCGGGCTGCGATGGGAGGCTGCGTCGGGCGTGAGGAAGAAGAAAGGAAAGAAGAAGAGCAAGGAGGGATGGGGAGCGGGGGAGCGAGCAAGCCTTTGTCTCTCCCCTCCCCCCTCCTACTTGTAGGCTCGTGCGCCGGAGCCGAGGAGGCACGGCGTGGGGGATTGTGGGGATCGATCGTGCCCATCTCCCCCACGCCCCGCGTTAATTGCGCGCCTTGAAGACACGAAAAAACGGCCGCGGGGAGGCGAGCAGTCTCCTCGGGCCACAGAAGATCTGCGCCCGGGCCGAGGCCGAGGAGTGGCGGGCCCGGGCCTGCGGCGGCGTCCCGTCGCGCGCGTGCGACGGCAGGACTTCTCCGCCACGTGGCCCGTCGTGGGGCCCGCGGCCAGCCCGCGGGTCAACCACGGTCATATTAATAAACAAGAAAGTTCTCTGAAGTCGGCCTACGACGGCAAGGTCGGCTCCTCAGGGTATGAAGCTGACCAAGCTTCTCGTCCCTCTGTCCGCCGTGAAGCTCGCCCAGCTTTGGGGACTACTGTCGGAGTAAATAGCCATGGGTAGCCTAGCCGGCTTCCCCTGGCCCATCAGAAAAAATTACAAGACTGGCCGACTCTCAAGAAGATTCAAGACCTAGGGCCGCCTCCCCCCTCAGCCGACTACCCCCTAGGCCGGCTTCGGGGGCGGCCCGCCCTTTTCCCTCGTGAAGAAAGCTGTGGAGGGCCGACTATGAGAAGCCGGCTACAATAAGGCCGGCTACGAGAAGCCGGCTCCCATAAAGCAGTCAAAGCCGTACCCGCAATGTACGCGTCCACCCTGCAATGATGAAGCGGGGCGTGGCTACAGTGGAGCCTGCCACCCCCAAGACCCGGAGCACGCCTAGTACAGTGCACCGTACGGGTGGCCACGACCCGTTTGGCACGGCACTGTTGCCACGGCGGCTCCGACGCCGTCCACGACGGGCCGCCAGCATGGCCCCCGAGGCGGTGGGCCCCTTCGGGCAGAGAGATACCGAAGGCGGCCGCACCTCCTCTCAAACCGGCAAGATAGAGGGCCGGCTCCCCATAGCCGGCCTGCCACTTTCCTCGAAGGAAACGCCCATTAAGGAGACAAGATCCGGCGGGGCTACAGTAATCGCCCGCCAGGGCGGCGGTACTGTAGCCACGCTTACCCCGACCAAGCCTGTGTCAACCGCACAGAGCAACAGTAACCAGCCACCGACCAGGCCCTGGCCTGTGGGGCCTGCCTGTCGACCAAGGAGCCGGCAGCCGGCGGGACCCACCAGCCGGCGGGCCCCAGTAGCCGGCGCAGAAGCCGGCAAGCATAGTCACAGACAGCTGGGCCCCGCGCCCAGCTGGATTACCATTGTACCCCCGGGGGGTAGGCCTATATAAACCCCCCGGTGCACCCATGCAAAGGGTTGGACTCTCAAGTTAGACCTAGAAACCATACAAGGAGAGGAAGCAAGCTAGCTGAGCCCTTCTTCCTCCTTCCACCCAAAACAGCTCAAGGAGCATTGTAGCTACTTGTTCATTTAGTAACCATGCGGAGACCCCGCAGAGCAGCAGTAGGGGTGTTATCTCCTCGGATAGCCCTGAAGCTGGGTAAGATTCGCCGGCGTGCATGTCTACGCCTTATCCCGTTTCCAGGCATCGGCGATGTTTTATTGGCTCCCACAATGATAAGCCACCCGTTGGCATATGTCGCTCCTACCACCCGATACATGTTACGTATTTTGGTCGGTAAAAATTCATTATATAACCTCCCAAAGGGTTTGACCACCGTATCATGCAAAAATCTCTTATCTTTGTTTCGAGCTGTCCTGCTGCAGATTAGAGCAACATGCCGTCCTAGGATTCGGAAGGAGAAAGCTATGTGGCTGACTATCTTGCAGATCCTAAGGTCTATGGGGATGTGGAGCATTGTGGTTGGACTACGGAAGAAGAAGAGGACTATAAACCCAAGGGAAGGGAGGAGACGAGCTCGGAAGAAGATGAAGTCCCATTACCTCAACTTGGGGACATGCATATGGAGTTCAAAAAGTCAAGCCTCCCGGATAGAGTAAAGAAACCTAAGATCGATTTTATCCCCTTTCGCCTCTTGCAGGAAAACAAGCAGGAACTATGCAAAAAGATGCTGGGCCTGGAGCAGGAGATCGAGGACCTGAGGGACCAAAATTCTGTCCTCAAGCGCAAATTAAGGAAGAAGCCTACGCCATCAAAAAAACCATCACCTCCTTCACCAACAAAGAAGAACTGAGTATCTGGTATGGGCACTCCCCTTGGCAACTGCCAAGCTTGGGGGAGTGCCCCGGTATCGTATCACCATCACTTCTATCTTTACCGTTTTCTTAGTTTGATCCTTTTGATAATATCTTGATCTAGTAGAATAAAGTTTTTAGTATGATCTAGTTGTGAGTTTTGCTTGATGATCCTTCTATGTAATCGAGTCCGTGAGCTATATGTAATAAAGATTAGTATTGATTCAAGGGCTTGATTATTTTGCCATGATCTTGAGTGAATAAAAGAAAAGAGAAAGAATAAAAGGAAATAAAAGAGATCATATGGATCTTATGGAGAGTAATGAGCTCACATAGAAAGAGTATGATGAATAAAAGTCGTTGAGAGTTGACAAACATAGTTTTGGTCATCGTTGCAATTAATAGGAAGTAATAAAGAAAGAGAGGTCTTCACATATAAATACACTATCTTGGACATCTTTTATGATTGTGAGCACTCATTAAAATATGATATGCTAAGGGGTTGACGTTGGACAAGGAAGACAACGTAATGGGTTATGTTTTCTCACATCTTAGATAAATTATATTGTCATGAATCATCCAACATGATTGAGCTTTCCTTTCCCCCTCATGCTAGCCAAATTCTGTGCACCAAGTAGAGATACTAATTATGCTTCCAAACACCCTTAAAACCAGTTTTGCCATGAGAGTCCACCATACCTACCTATGGATTTAGTAAGATCCTCCAAGTAAGTTGTCATCGGTGCAAGCAATAAAAATTGCTCTATAAATATGTATGACTTATTAGTGTGGGAGAAAATAAGGTTTATACGATTGTGTGATGTGGAAGAAATAAAAGCGACAGACTGCATAATAAAGGTCCATATCATAAGTGGCAATACAAAGTGATGTTCTTTCGCATTAAGATTTTGTGCATCCAACCATAAAAGCGCATGACAACCTCTGCTTCCCTCTGCGAAGGGCCTACCTTTTACTTTTATCTGCTACCTTGCATAAGAGTCATGATGATCTTCACCCTTCCTTTTTACATTTTATCTTTTGGCAAGCACAACATGTTGGAAAGATCCTGGTATATATGGCTAATTGGATGTGATTTTTCATGAACTATTATTGTTGACATTACCCTTGAGGTAAAACGTTGGGAGGCAAAATTATAAGCCCCTGTCTTTCTCTGTGGCCGACTAAAACTCCATACCCATAAGTATTGCGTGAGTGTTAGCAATTATGAAAGACTATATGATAGTTGAGTATGTGGACTTGCTGAAAAGCTCTTGTATTGAATCTTTCCTACGTTATGATAAATTGCAATTGCTTTAATGACTGAGATTATAGTTTGTTAGTTTTCAATGAAGTTTATGATTCATACTTGAAATTGTGATTGAATTATTACTCTAGCATAAGAGATCATATGACAAGAATTATATGAGTTGTTGTTCTAAGAATGATCATGATGCCCTCGTGTCCGTATTTTTATTTTTTTATCGACACCTCTATCTCTAAACATGTGGACAAATTTTTCGATTTCGGCTTTCACTTGAGGACAAGCGAGGTCTAAGCTTGGGGGAGTTGATACGTCCATTTTGCATCATGCTTTTATATCGATATTTATTGCATTATGGGCTGTTATTACACATTATGTCACAATACTTATGCATATTCTCTCTTATTTTACAAGGTTTACATAAAGAGCGAGAATGCCGGCAGCTGGGATTCTGGGCTGGAAAAGGAGCAAATATTAGAGACCTATTCTGCACAGCTCCAAAAGTCCTGAAACTTCACGGAAGTCAATTTCAGAATATATAATAAATATTGAGCGCAAGAAGTTCACCAGGGGGGCACACCCTGCCCACGAGGGTGGCGGCGCGCCCTACCCCCTGGGCGCGCCCCCTACCTCGTGGGCCCCCTGGTGGCCCTCCAATGGCCATCTTCTGCTATATGGAGTCTTTCAATGAGGAAAAAATCATAAGCCATCTTCCCGGACGAGACTCCGCCGCCATGAGGCGCAACTTTGGCGGAACCAATCTAGGGCTCTGGCGGAGCTGTTCTGCCAGGGAAACTTCCCTCCGGGAGGGGGAAATCATCGCCATCGTCATCACCAACGCTCCTCTCATCGGGAGAGGGCAATCTCCATCCACATCTTCACCAGCACCATCTCCTCTCAAAACCCTAGTTCATCTCTTGTATCCAATTCTTGTCTCTAAGCCCGGGATTGGTACCTGTGGGTTGCTAGTAGTGTTAATTACTCCTTGTAGTTGATGCTAGTTGGTTTATTTGGTGGAAGATCATATGTTCATATCCTATATGCATATTAATACCCCTCTGATTATGAACATGAATATGATTTGTGAGTAGTTACGTTTGTTCCTGAGGACGTGGGAGAAGTCTTGCTATTAGTAGTCATGTGAATTTGGTATTCGTTCGATATTTTGATGAGATATATGTTGTCTCTCCTCTAGTGGTGTTATGTGAACATCGACTACATGACACTTCACCATTATTTGGGCCTAGAGGAAGGCATTGGGAAGTAATAAGTAGATGATGTGTTGCTAGAGTGACAGAAGCTTAAACCCTAGTTTATGTGTTGCTTCGTAAGGGGCTGATTTGGATCCATATGTTTCATGCTATGGTTAGGTTTAGCTTAATACTTTTGTTGTAGTTGCGGATGCTTGCAATAGAGGTTAATCATAAGTGGGATGTTTGTCCAAGTAAGGACAGCACCCAAGCACCGGTCCACCCACATACCAAATTATCAAAGTACCGAACGTGAATCATATGATCCTGATGAAACCTAGCTTGACGATATTCCCGTGTGTCCTCGGGAGCGCTTTACATCATATAAGAGTTTGTCCAGGCTTGTCCTTTGCTACAAAAAGGATTGGGCCACCTTGCTGCACTTTATTTGCTTTTGTTACTTGTTGCTCGTTACCAATTATCTTATCACAAAACTATTTGTTACCTATTATTTCAATGCTTGCAGATAATACCTTGCTAAAAACCGCTTATCATTTCCTTCCGCTCCTCGTTGGGTTCGACACTCTTACTTATCGAAAGGACTATGATAGATCCCCTATACTTGTGGGTCATCATTGAGGAGTGGGCCAAGCTAATCAATGCCCTCGAAGAACATGAAGATGACTTGGATGTGTATGCCACCAAGAAGAAAGACCACAACTCCATGGAAAACATGTACAAGGAGATCCCAGACAAAGCTTTGGAGACTCACAAGCTTGGCTTTGTACATTTCCTATTGTCTGGTCTGCCTACCATTAACTTGATTTTAAGGCACACATTGCTACCCAAGTCAGGAGATCACAAGATGATCAGAGGGCATTCTATCAACATGCTGCAAATCTTTGATGTCCCTCAGAAGTTCAAAGTTATGAGTTTGATTGTAGAGACAATCAAGAGGAATGCTGCTGATCAAAAGAGAAGCTGTGGGTATGCTCCACACATTCAGGAGCTCATAAACTCCAAGATTGGCACAGGAACTTATTTGCTGGACAAGGAGCACCTACCCTTACACCCTGAATTTGAAGACAACGCTGTTGTGATGAATGAGGAGGAACCATCATCAGCTCAAGTCCAGTAGAAGAGAGCCAAGGCAAAGGCTGAGAAAGCTGCCAAGATGCCAAGTGTTGAAGAGGCATCTCAAGTTTTCCTGAAGAGCAAGCAAGATCAATTAGGCTATCTGATTCAAGCTACACTGAGGATTGAGAAGGGCTTGGCCACCCTGACTCAGAATCAGGAGAGCCTGGAGAGGATTGTTGAGACAAAATTCTATGATCTTGATTTGAAGGTAACTGAAATACAGACTGCAGTTGAGCAGCTTTAGGAGGAAACAGAGGAGAGGAGAGGAAAGGCAACTACTGATGCTTTTCAGCGTGTGCCACGAGGTCCGAGGTTTGCTGCAGTGCTAGTTTCAGATGCTAGAGCTATAGTGTCAGCACCAGCAGCTACAACTCTAGTGCCACCTCCAGCACCCACTCCACCAGCTCCAACTACATCGACAGATACCTTCGTCCTTGGAGTTCTCTCTACACCACCTCCCGAAGACCAATCCTGAGAGACGCATAGCACTATGCATTTTCAAACTTTTTGGCAACTTCTTGCCAAAGGGGGAGAAATGTGTATAGATCATAGGCTTCGAGAGAGAGAGAGAGAGAGTCTTGCTTTTTATCTCTCTTGCTTTTGGTTGAACTTTTTATTATGTGAGATACTTATATCCTTGTGAGATACCTATTTGATCACGTGGTTGATTATTTGCTACCTTAATGCTTGTGTGGATGATACTATCTTTTATATCTCTTATATGATCATTCACTTGCTTGGCGATGAGTGCATGCTTTTAATTTCTATCATTTTGAGCGTCCACCAAGATGTATGTGACATGGAAAAGTAACCCATGATCCTAATCGATTGTGCATTTGCATACAAAATCAAATCTTAAATAATGCACAAATTTAGGGGGAGCTCTTGCTTATCACATACTCCTACTTCTCAAAGCGACGATGTTTTTCAATCTTATGATCATTTGTCGAAGCTTTGATCTATATGTTGTCATCAATTACAAAAAAGGGGGAGATTGAAAGTGCAACTATCCCTGGGTGGTTTTGGTAATTCTTAACAACATATAGCTCATTGAGCTAATGCTATTTTAAGATAAATATTTCAGGAAAGCTCAATGATTGGCATGGCATGGATTAGAAAGTGGACCCCTCAAAAGGCTAAGGACAAAAGATTGGCTCAAGCTCAAAGCAAAAGACTCTACATTTTACTTTTAGTGATCCAAGATCACATTGAGTCCATAGGAAAAGCCAATACTATTAAAAGGGGGTGAGGTGTTGCTTAATGAGTTACTTGCTCAAAATGCTTAGTGATATGCTCCAAAAACCCTTAACTACTTTCTCATATCCACATATGTCCCAAACAAAAAGTCAAACTCGGCCCCACCGAAATCTTCTATCCGGCGCCAACGAGTTCACTTGTGATAGCCACTACCACAAACCCTACTCACTTTGGTCTCATCGATAGGGATCTCGGTCTCACCGAGATGGAATTGCAAACTCTCTGTTTCCCTTCGTAACGTTTTGGTCCAACCGAGATGAGCGATCGGTCCCACCGAGATTGCAATGCAAACTCTCCGTTTCCCCGTCGTAACATTTCGGTCTAACTGAGATGAGCGAATCGGCCCCACCGAGTTTGCCTGACCAACTCTCTATTTGTCTATTACCAAAATTGGTCCCACCGAGTTTGTGTAATCGATCTCACCAAGATTACGTTATGCCCTAACCCTAATGGAATCGGTCCCACCGAGCTGACATGTCGGTCCCACCGAAAATCCTAACGTTCATATTTTGAACTAAATTGGTCTGACCGAGTTTTATAATTCAGTCCCACCGAGTTTGGTGATTTGTGTGTAACGGTTAGATTTTGTGTGGAGGCTATATATACCCCTCCACCCACTCTTCATTCGTGGAGAGGGCCATCAGAACATGCCTACACTTCCAATATACATTTTCTGAGAGAGAACCACCTACACTTGTGTTGAGGTCAAGATATTCCATTCCAACCACATAAATCTTGATCTCTAGCCTTCCCTAAGTTGCTTTCCACTCAAATCATCTTTCTACCAAATCCAATCCTATGAGAGAGAGTTGAGTGTTGGAGAGACTATCATTTGAAGCACAAGAGCAAGGAGCTCATCATCAACACACCATCAATTACCTTTTGGAGAGTGGTGTCTCCTAGATTGGTTAGGTGTCACTTGGGAGCCTTCGTCAAGATTGTGGAGTTGACCAAGGAGTTTGTACGGGCAAGGAGATCGCCTACTTCGTGAAGATCTACCCTAGTGAGGCAAGTCCTTCGTGGGCGATGGCCATGGTGGGATAGACAAGGTTTCTTCTTCGTGGACCCTTCGTGGGTGGAGCCCTCTTTGGACTCGCGCAACCGTTACCCTTCGTGGGTTGAGGTCTCCATCAACGTGGATGTATGATAGCACCACCTGTCGGAACCATGCCAAAAATCTCCGTGTCTACATTGTGTTTTTCCCTCCAAACTCCTCCCTTTACCTTCATATACAATTGTTTTACATTCCGCTGCTATACTCTTAGAATTGCATGTGTAGGTTGATTACTTTATTTGTGCCAAGTTGCTAAAATCTGCCAAGACTTAAAATTGGGAAAAGGCTAGATTTTTATTTGGTCAAGTAGTCTAATCACCCCCCCTCTAGACATACTTCTGATCCTACACAAATGCCCTTTTAGAAGCATCAAGAGCCATCTTCCATAGGAAGAAGGGATCTATGTTCCTGCTACTAGGTGGACCGACACCGCGGTTGGGGAAGGAGAGAGAAGAATGATGCCACTAATGTTGGGGATAAAATCCATGAGTTTGGAGGAAACCATCCTTACTTATTGTTTGGGATGCTAGTGTTGTCGTAGTTATAGCCTCAAACCTACACTGTTACTAGTAAGACAACTAAGAGACAATGAAAACTTTAGCATATTTTGAATAACACATTTTCGAACACCCCTACTAGATGGAATATGGAGTCATAGACACGTCGGCACAGCTACTAGGAAGGAGAAGCAATGATTGGTACTCAAAATGGATCTCGCTAGTTTTAGAAAGACATGCACTGGTACGTGTGGTACTATACAAACGGTTTTTAACCCCTTTCTGCGATGGCATTTGGAACCGTCGCCAAGTGAGTGTGGGTGATAGGGGTCCTTCCCACACGACCCAGAAATTGTCGCGGATAGGCCCTCCTGGGACACAGGTTGGGCCCGTGTGTGATCGGGTGAGGCATCGAAACCCAATCATTTCCATAGGTATGTACATCCCACACGGTGAATCCCAGAAAAACATTTCCGTAGGTATGTACATCCCACACTATGAATCCCAGAAAAACATTTTCGTAGGTATGTACATCCCACACGGTGAATCCCAAAAAAATAATTCCGTAGGTATGTATATCACATAGTCAATCCAAGGAATACATTTCCGTTCTTATGTACATCCCACACAGTCAATCCAGGGAAAACATTTCCATTCGTATGTACATCCCACACAGTTTTATGTGTAGGCTCGTGTTTGAAAGGTGTAACTATCACACACAGTCTGCCTTGGTTAACTGTTTGCTTTTATCAACTACATCACACACGATTTGATAAAGAAAACTGTGTGGCATTGGGCTATCCATCGCAAGCGCTTTTACTGCTAGAACCGTTTGCAAAGGTCCATGACACATTTAGCAGGTTTATTAGTTTACAATTAATAATTCCAGTATTACACAAATTCACATTTCATATCGAACAGTTGTTTGCCAATTTCATATCAGACACATAAATATATTATAACATCATAGTAAGATAGCTACATGAAAATAGCACAGTACAACATATAGCTAGTTCAACTTCATAAGAACAATATATTCATTTCCCTAATCGAGATCATCCAGGCTCGTCTTATCCACCTCTGCTTTCAGTTCAGTAAGAACCTGTTTTGCACGGGCCAACTGGGAAGGTGCCTCCTCCTTCGCCAACACCATCTTAGCAAAGTCTGATTTAAAAAATCTGAGCTCATTCTCCACCTTCAGCTTTTTATCCCGCATCTTCAAATATTCCTCAGCGTTGACAACAGTTTCTCTAAGCCTACGTCTGTTCTCTTCCTTATACATGCTCCAGAGCTTCGCTAGGCACATCTCCAAAGACTGTGGCCACTCTTGATCAACCCACTCAAGGTAAGAACACTTCCGTTTATCCTATAATATTTAAAACTAGATTGGTAACAATTGTAGGGGAAATGGGTCTATAGCAACATAGAAAATCACCTATGCTTATTTTGAAAAACTGAAGAAACATGTTAATTATGACATATCTTTTCAAAAAGATCAATGTGCAAATGAATTAATTGCTACTAAGACAACAACCAAATTCTGGAACATCGGAAGCTATAATTAACTACAACAACGCTACAAGTTCTTACTCATGTACAATAAATATCAAATTTAACATTTTATGAGGAAGGTAAATATAACTGCAACAGCATAGTGACGGTGTTTGGATGACACTAAATTGATACTAGCAGGTGTGTATATGCACAAATTTAGTAACATAGAACAAATAGCACTAAGGCCATCCACTATGTATGCCAAAACTGGGGTAAAGACAACTGTTGCTACATCTCGCACCGGTGTCCTGCAGTGGCGAGCCGATGCAGCAGAAAAAAATCAAGGACCCGGACTCCTAAACACGTAGTTGCCCCGATGCCCAGTTCCTTCGTGCCATAAAGATTTAGTATTTTACTGCTTGGCTGCTCAGATATGTGGACCAAAGTTGGCTGCACAAACTACTGAAGTGGTGCCAAATAATTTTCTAATGGCACCGCTAATGAGATGGCAACAATTTAAGATACTACGTACAAACTGTGACACTGTCTTAGGATGCGTTTGGTTGAAGGAGTGGTATGAATGGGTTGGGACTGTGACAGTGTCTGAATCACATCTAACAAATGATTTATAACAATCAAAGAGGGTCTAACCTTCTCTACACATGCCAGAAACTTCCTCCCACTGTCCACAGGTTCAAACACAACTAGCTTCACACATGGAGATTGATGATGACAACGAGCAGATAGATCTTCAGCCACCCCACTCCATTCGTTGCCACTGATGGTCCTAGGGAGCTACAAGAGGAAGAAATGACTCAAATTGACTGTCGGGTAAAAAACCTTCATTCCAAGTCATAGCCCAAGAGAGAGAAGAGAGGCATATCCGGGTGGTGAAGGAGTGTTTGCCGGAGGAGGAACCACTAGAGAGGTCTTTGAAGAATGGCAACCCCGGCGGTAGGATGCGAGACGACGAGAGCGAGGAAGCGGCTATAGCTTAGGAAGGAAGGAAGGAGGAAACAGGAGAAATGTGACTTGTGGTCGGAGAGAAAAGAGGGTGGAGAAGGGGGGAGGGGCGGGGGTAGATATTTTGGTGGTAGGCCAAAATTTTGGAAATGTGGAGGGAAACTTTGCACGTGGTGCCGCCGGACCATTCACTTTGAACAATTGTGTGCATCAAAAACGATTCTTCTGCTTTACGCGCATGGGATGAGTTTGATAATTCAAATTTTGGTGGAAATTTCCCTGGGCACGTCATTGCATAATTTAACATCGCTTGCTAATTTGGGCACACAAAAGAGCGTACAGCAGACAGACCACACTAACTAAATCGAGCAATTTTAGTAAGTAAACAGAGCCAGTTGACCAAAACATTGCTCTAACAAAAGACCAGCATTAAAAACAAAGCCTAAGTACTCATAATTTTAACAAATCCGTCGCCGTGTCGGCCTATGCATCGCCGGTGTGAGATGAGACGTCGATGACTTGTCCTGGCGACATGCCGCCGTTGGTGGACTCCACGTACCCCCTGCTGAAGTCGACCGCGTCCTCGTCCTTGTCCTCGATGCCGCCCTCAAGGTTGTAGTACTCGTAGTAGTGGTTGCGCCAGAGCTCGCGTTGGTACTCCACCGCCTCGACCTCGACCTCGGCCACGCGCAACACCTCCTTCAGGTGTTCCTCGATCTCTGCTGCCTCCTGCATCTCCAGCTCCCACTCGGCGACCTCATGAGGAAGCAGGTGCTCCATGGCCACCGCTGCCTTTTCGAACGTGGGTTGCATGCTGGAGTCCGAGGTGGCCTGGAATATCTTGGCGTGTGCATCCTCGATCTTGGCGTGGATGGCCTTGACCCAGGCCAGGGCGACATCGGCGGCACGGAAGGCGGCTCGAGCGCTCTCGGCGTATGCAGCCGCCGTCGCAGCAGCTGATGCAGCCGTCTCGGCTGCTGTAGCTGCCCTATCGGCTGCCGCAAACGCCCTCTCGGCGGAAGCGGAAGCGCTCAATGCGAATGCGGCGGCACTCTCGGCGTAGGCGGCCGCGCTCGGGGGGGGGGGACGCGACCATCGTACGGGCCTTCACGAAGCGTTTCCACGGCATCATCTTTGCAAGAAGGGGGTGCAGGAAAGGGGATCGGGATTCGTGGATTCGGGGGTTGCGGGCACTAGAGCAGACGAGTCGGCGAAGCTTAAGGAGTGAGACTTAAAGAGACCCAGATATTTTCATCGCAAAACGATTCCTAGAAAACAACTTTGTGTGATGTTGTAGATATTTTTTATTAGCTGTAAAAGACGAATTTGGAGTAAAGTGGCAACGGATGGTGTTTTAAATGTATGGGAAATTTTGTAGTACTAATACAGTTGTCATGTCAAATTTTGGAAAATTTCAGGGGTCATTTGACCTTTTAAGACATTATAGTGATTTTCTAGCCATTTAATGACCGTAATTGAAATTTGAACTACATGTACATGCAACAAGTAACCATAACGGTTTGAAAACTTATATTTTGTGTACTTGTGTGCGACTTAATTCCATGTGCAGTAAATTGGAAGGAATTTTCAAACATATTGGTCTAACGGCTATGACACAATTAAGCATGGAGTGACATGGCATTTTATAAAATTTTAAAAAAATCAGAAGCACATGAAACCTTGGTTGATGTAATGTCATGCCACCAAGATGATGTGGTAAAAAAATTGTCATGTTTGACGAAATTTTGGACACACACCCCTCACAAACCGGAGCAACTCACTAGAAGGCTCGTGGTTCCTAGAGGGAACAATGCATGTTTGATGACGAACGGGAGATAGCTTCCTCTTATGGCCTTCAATTTTTTTCTACGTTTAACATGCACTACTAAAATAGTAATGTGAAATTTTGGAAAATTCTAGGGCTCATTTGAACTTTTAAAGACATTTGAGTGATTTTCTAGCCATTTAATGACCGTAATTCAAATTTGAACTACATCTACATGCAACGGCTAACCATAACGGTTTGAAAAATCATATTTGTGTACTTGTGTGCGAGTTAATTCCATGTGCAGTAAATTAGAAGAAATTTTGAAACATATTTGTCTCACGACATGGACAGATGCATATGTATGCATGGAGTGACATGGCATTTTAATTCCAAAAATTTTGAAAAAAAATTAGAAACACATAAAACATTGGTTGATGTAATGTCATGCCACCAAGATGATGTGGTAAAAAATTGACATGTTTGACGAAACCCCTCACAAACCGGAGCAACTCACTAGAAGGCTCGTGGTTCCGAAAGGGAACAATGCATGTTTGATGACGAACGGGAGATATATAGCTTCCTTTTACGGTCTTCAATTTTTTTCTACTTGTAACGTGCACTACTACAACTGTAATGTGAAATTTTGGAAAATTCTATGGGTCATTTGACCTTTTAAAGATATTTAAATAATTTTCTAGTCATTTAATGACCATAATTCAAATTTGAACTACATATACATGCAACAGCTAACCATAACGGTTTGAAAAATCATATTTGTGTACTTGTATGCGAGTTAATTACATGTGCAGTAAATTAGAAAGATTTTGCAAATATATTTATCTCACGACATGGACACATGCATATGTATGCATGGAGTAGCATGGCATTTTAATTCCAAAAAATTAAAAAAAATCAGAAACGCATGAAACCTTGGTTGATGTAATGTCATGCCACCAAGATGATGTGGTAAAAAATTTGGCATGTTTGACAAAAGTTTGGACACACATCCCTCACAAACCGAAGCAACTCACTCCATGGCTCGTGGTTCCAAGAGGAAACAATGCATGTTTGATGACGAACGGGAGATAGTTTCCTCTTATGGACTTCAATTTTTTTCCTACGTGTAACGTGCACTACTACAACCGTGATGTGAAATTTTGGAAAATTCTAGGGTCAGTTGACCTTTTAAAGACATTTAAGTGATTTTCTAGCCATTTAATGACCGTAATTCAAATTTGAACTACATCTACATGAAACGCCTAACCAAAATGGTTTAAAAATCATATTTGTGTACTTGTGTGTGAGTTAATTCCATGTGCAGTAAATTAGAAGGAATTTTCAAATATATTTGTCTCACGACATGGACACATGCATATGATGCATGGAGTGACACAATATTTTAATTACAAAAAATTAAAAAAATCAGAAACATATGAAATATTGCTTGATGTAATGTCATGCCACCAAGATGATGTGGTAAAAAAATGTCTTGTTTGATGAAAATTTGGACACACATCATTCACAAACCGAAGCAACTCACTAGAAGGCACGTGGTTCCGAGAGGGAACAATGCATATTTGATGACGAACGGGATATAGCTTCCTCTTACGGTCTTCAATTTTTTTACGTCTAACATGCACTACTACAACTGTAATGTGAAATTTTATAAAAAATCTAGAGGTCATTTGACCTTTTAAAGACATTTAAGTGATTTTCTAGCCATTTAATGACCGTAATTCAAATTTGAAGTACATCTACATGCAATGCCTAACCAAAACAGTTTGAAAAATCATATTTGTGTACTTGTGTGCGAGTTAATTTCATGTGCAGTAAATTAGAAGAAATTTTCAAACATATTTGTATCACGGCATGAGCACATGCATTGAGTGCCACGGCATTTTAATTCCAAAAAATTAAAAATGATCAGAAAAACCTGAAACCTTGCT
Organism: Triticum monococcum; assembly: GCA_034509565.1. Taxonomy (NCBI): domain Eukaryota; kingdom Viridiplantae; phylum Streptophyta; class Magnoliopsida; order Poales; family Poaceae; genus Triticum; species Triticum monococcum. The sequence goes on along the minus strand of CM067844.1, from coordinate 454,956,103 downwards.
TAACGTAATTTCATGCCATCAAGATGATGTCGTAAAAAAATTGGCCTGTTTGATGAAAGTTTGGACACACCCATCACAAACCGGAGCAACTCACTAGAAGGTTCATGGTTTCGAAAGGGAACAATGCATGTTTGATGACGAACGGGAGATAGCTTCCTCTTACGGCCTTCAAATTTTTCTCTACATTTAACGTGCACTAATACAGCTGTCATGTGAAAATTTGGAAAATTTGAGCGGTCATTTGACCTTTTAAAGACATTTAACTGATTTTCTAGCCATTTAATGACTGTAATTCAAATTTGAACTACATCTACATATAACGCCTAATCATAATAGTTTGAAAAATCATATTTTTATGTACTTGTGTGCGAGTTAAAAAAATCATTAGACGATGTAAATATTTGGTGTTCAAAAAAGAAAATGTAAAGATGTGGCAAGACAATCGGCCCCCACACGATTGGCACTGTATCTCGCGGCTCGAGGTTTGGTAGGTGAGTGGCGGGGATCGTTAATCAGAGACGTTTCTGCATTGGAAACCGTCAGCTATTATGTTCACACACGAATTTTGGCTATTATGTTCACACATGGATTTTGCTGCAGGAATCGTGTGTAATTCAAACTACAATACTCGTAACTTCCGGCGACCGGCGTGTGTACTGTCCCCGTCGATCTAGATTCCGGCCACCAATAAATACTATCTTGCTCACGTCGTCCCACCTGCATTCTCATCTGCATCCTCCCCTCGCTCGCCTTCTCTCTCTCAAATCTCTGCCATGGCGTCGCTGGTCTGCCCACGCGCCGAGAAGGAGTCGCCGTCCCCCGAGGACGCTCACTCGAATAGCAGCGACGAGGACCCCTACATGCCGCCGGACGAGGTTGCGCTGGATCCCCCCCCCAACTTTGGATTGGTTTTGGGGCCAGTACAATCTTACTTCTGTGGAAGTCGCTACCGCCGGGTGAGAAAGTCAGGCAAGTGGCGTTCAAGAAGGAGATGGCGGAGGAGGAAGCCAGGTACCAGGCGGCCTGCGAAGCCCGTGATGCCGCCTGGAAAAAGAGGCGGCGGAGATTTGGGGGCGGGTGCGTCGTCGTGCCAATGAGGTGTACGAAGACGGGTACTTCACGAGGAAGTTCATAGGCGTTGGGCGCCTCGTCGCTGCGTAGAGGTGGGCCGATAAGCTCCAGCATGCTACCGACGAGGAGCTCCGGTGGGTGCCCAACAAAATGGTAAGTTTGTTCGTGCGCGTCCGCAGTAAGAGGCAGATCGGTACATCAAGTGCTACAATGTGGAGGAGGCGAAGTATTGCCTCCGCACTGCGAAGACGCCGCGCACCAGGGAGCTGCTAGCGAGGGTCTGCGGGAATACTGGCCCAGGAGGGATTATTACTTTTAGTATTGTACGTTTTCAATTTTATGCATTGTACATAGTAGTCAAGTATCATCACGTATATGTGATGATATTATATATATATATGTGTGTGTGTGTGTGTGTGTGTGTGTGTGTGTATAGTGATACTATTCATCACCCAGGGTGCAGAATAAGTTATTCTTCATCCGAGGTAATCTTATGATTGCTTCATAAATAAATTGTGTTTGAAATACAAATAGTTACATTCATATTAATTCACTACGTAAAATTTGGTATAAGAAAACAAAAAAAAGGTTATAAGACCAGAAATATCGCATTTTATGTATGTTTTTATGTTTGTAACTTTACGTAATATAAAAACTGTGAGTATATATATTTTTTTAGGTTCTCTTTTTACGTATGAAATAAAACAAAATTTACGAAACGTAAAAATACGGTGCATTGACGTCAAATTAGGAAGGGGTGAAGAATAACTATTCCTCACCCAGGGCGACGAATAGCGCAACCCTATATATATATTATATATTATGAATTCCATTTTCTATCTATTTTTATACCAATTTGAATCTAGTTGTTATCATTCATATATACAGAATGGAAAGCGTATATAGACACATTGAAACAGAACATATAAGAACGGAAAACAGAGTACACACATTGAAACAGAGGAATAAATAGAGCAATACCATGATCGATGTGAATACATAACTATCCACGTCGAAACGACGCAACAAAATAAAACGCGTCCATGAGACCATGACCAGCAGCCCTTGCCTATGGTAGCTCTTGGCTCTGCCTAAACTCGTGCAGGCGTTCGTCCAAGCGATCGACACGCTCGTGGTACATCTAGAGTGCGATCCCGAGCTTCAAGTTGGCTATTTCATCGGAGATCATCAGCTCGGGGACGCGATGGCCATGTTCCTCTACCGCACCCAGGTGGACACCTGAGCCAAGGAGGCGATCGAGCCTACGGACTAGCGCGTTGGCATACAGCGGGCCATGGACAAGGTGAACGGCGCCACCCATGCGAACGGCGCGGCGGGCGTCCGGTGTAAGTACGAAGCTGCCGGCCTCTGGTGCAAGTACGGCGCCGAGGGCATCTGCCCACTCATGGCGAGGAATGGAGATACTGACGGGACGTGTACCTAGCTGTGACGCCGTGTCGACAGCAGGCAAGCGCCGATGGATCCGCTTTTGCTGTGCGGCACGCCGCGCCTCTCGCTCTGCGGCGCTCCAACGGTCTCGCCATGCGGCGAGCCGCAACCTATCAGCGCGGACGCGCCTAGCTTGCTTTGCGGCGTGCCATCAATCATGTTGTGCGGCGAGTTGCATCCTGTCGGCGCTGACATACCTATCTTGATCTGCGGTGCTCAAGCGCCATGCGTCAAAGGTCTGCTCAACCCTGGCGATGACGCGCATCATGACGTCGTCCATCACGTCCATAAATGGCAAGAAACATGTGAGGAAATGGTGTCGTGTTCATAAAATGCCATCAATTAATGGAAACTTAGCATAGAAGGAGTATCGAGCTAGCACAAGAAGTAGATGATGATCAGATGAACACGGACCACACTAGGGAACCCGTCGGTGATGAATTCATCAATCGCAAACGGTTGAATACTAGCAAGTGTTTGCCCAGAACATAGACGGCTTATTCCATCACAAACATGTCGGATGGATCAACTGTATGCCACGTATCGCACATTGTCAAAAAGTAATGTGGTAGACCTTCTTTAACATGTGTTAAAAATAAAAAAAATAAAAACAAGGACCTCGAGGTTAAATTAAGTCATGGCTGCTCCATCAACACAACTTTCCATCCAGTCACTCATCTCATGGCAGCTCCAACGTGAGCACACTTAGCTTGAGAGTTCTCTTACATAAGCTACTGGTGGAATAGCTAGTCTTTGCTGATATAGGATGCCTTTTCGCATCCTTATGGCGTATCCGGATGATCGCCCGTCCCCAATGGCCAATAGATGTTGTGTAGACAGAGCATATCGCATATGTCTTATTAGAAGCAATCGTCTGTGTTATTATCGGTCTTCGCACACATTTCTCATTGCAGACCTGTTTGCCGCGTATCACACACATCTTTATATATTGAACCGTTTCTGTTCTCGTGTCTCAATTCAAACAGTTCATCCGAGTGAACTGCATGTCGTATATCGCACGCACTTTGATCTGGCTGACCGTTCCTTTTGTGTTCCCTAATCACAAACAGTTCATCCGAGTAAACCGTATGGTGTATATCGCACACACCTTCATCTGGCTGCCCGTTTCTTTTGTTCCTCCTCATCGCAAACAGTTAAGTGAACTAAACCGTGTGCCCAGCACCGCACACGCAATTAAAATCTGAACCGTGTTTGATGCATCATCCATCGCAAATGTTTTGCACGTTTTTGACGATTATTTACACCATTGTTTGCGATTATGGCATCGCACACAGTTTCGTTGAAGGGTCTCTGATCGTAGTATCGCGTTAGCAGCATCCTGCAGTAGTGATGGAAGATCGTGGAAATTTTAGGTAGTGTCGGGATGAATTTGAGGAGCGAAATATAGGAGTAATTACTACTCTTTCGTGGAAGCCCAAATCAACGGTGACGGACGAGACCGAGGGAAACATTCATGCGGACAACCGATAGGAAGAGCTCTCCACGTGTCTATTCCACTTTTGTAGAGCTAGTAGTCCCTCTGTCCAAGTGCACATGTGTAGTAGAAATCAGACTTCCCAAAAGTAGAGTATTAGTCACGGCGCATGTGGTAAGCAATTCAAACTGTTAAAAAAAAGTATTAGTTGCGGTGGTAATTAATGTTTTAGCATAGCCCACATATCCCCTTGTTCGGCTTTTCCATACATCCCTTTTCAATTTCTCGGATCCCCTTCCCACGCATGCACATCTCAAGCCTTCCATTCCCATGCATACATTTTTTTTAAAGGAGGATAGCCTCCGGCCTCTGCATCGAGCGATGCATACAGCCAATTTTATTAGATATTAAGCAGAGTACAGACTAAAGGCAACCATTGCCTGAACCATTACAAGACATGAAAGAAACACTTACGACTAAGTCAACTTCTTCCGCAGCAATGCCTTCAAGAAAGAATAAACGCCCTTGTGCCATCGTCATCACGTCCGACCAAAGATGGCCTAGACAGGAATTTTCAACCTGGTTGCCGAGATCAGTCAATGAAGACCAGTACAACAGCAAATAGTAGACAACGCCTTCAACAAGGCAATGACGCAAGTTCGTCGCTGTTGTGCCCAACCAACAAAGATAGGAATAAGAGTTTTCACTTTAGACATGAAGCAGTGTTCTAATCAGTATCTTGAAGATGGATCATTCGATAGTCGCCTCCGCCGATACTTCACGCTAGGGCCAAAAGGCACTAGCATATTGATGGGATGTCTCCCCACCTTAAACCACTGCCATGGCCGTCAGGTGGACGCCCATGTGTCGACGCGGAACTGGTCGCTGCTACTCCACACCGACGCGAATCACACTTTGGTATTCATTGTACCGTCGGAGCCGCCGCTCCGGTGCTAGAAGTCAGTGGGGAACCATCAGCGTGCTTGTGCATCAACGCCAAACGCTGCGGCTGACGCGTCAAGCCTCCGCATGCGACGGCCTTTGCCCTCGCACCAGACGAAAATCTCCTACGCGCCGTCAGTAAGTGCCGCACGTGACCACCGCCGTCGTGAATGCAAATATGCTGACGCACCTGCAAATGTGTTGTTACCTCCCTTGATCTCCTTGCCATGGCGGTTGAGGGCCGCCGCCCCCGCCCCTACCGCATTGACCAACGGAGGCCGCTGCCGCCATTATTATTATCTGCTCCTTCGTCGGTGATGACGTTGTCCAAATCGACACCACTAGATGCTCTATCGGACGTCGAGATGCCGACTCTGAGGTATCGACACACGTCGCCGAAGTTGCATCGCTTAGATCTGCCACGTCCCCGGGCGCCCCTGGTACCGCGATCTTCGATGTTAGTACACTTTTCCATGGCCATCTCTCCCGAGGGCAGCCCTTCCTTCCCAGCCGCTGCTTCGCCGGCAGCCGCACCATCATAGCCATGTGCCGCTACTGGCATCAGATCTGACGCCTCGAACACTATCAAGACGCCGGCATCGCAGTCTCCCGTCACAACCTTTGCGGCCATGGACGAGGAGGAACCAAGAAGCACAACCTTAGAATCTCCGTGGCTGCTGCAGGCATAGCCACCAAGTCGTCTCCATCCATCATGCCGGCTCCAACGAGGAACGCGGCCACGAGTACAGGCGCCATCACGGGCGAAGTGGCCAGAACGGCGGAGCCCACGCGCCGCATCGCGCGGCCACACGTCCGCTGGTGCTTCTAGCCGAGGCCCTCATTGAATGACGTCGGCTCGCAAAACGCTGTCGTGGGAGAGGACGGGGCTGAATCGCCTCTCCGTGATTTTAGGATCGGGCGGTTTTTTCATCGGGCCCCTGCAAATGCAATGGCCCTTCCATGCATACATGCCTATTACAATTGTGTTTTTTAGGGGCAATTGATAGGATTTTATTTCATAATTCCAAACATAACATTGATATATCACATCACAATTTATCCTAGTTGTGGTGAGGGCGTGAAGCCCCTACAAAATTTAACAAGAAAGATCATGGCATATGCACCTAGATGAACGGATAATATTTTTCTCTCGCAAAAAGAAGAAGAAGAAAGGAGTAAGTATTTCTCAATTCAACAAGAACGGAAGAGCATCAGTTCAAACTACAAACTCCAAAAAGAAAATCCAAAATAAGCAAACCAAAGCTCTCTCCAAATTGATCACCTCGCCATCCACGGCCACATACGTGCCCGGCTGCCTCCGCTCGTCGGCCATCCCAAGCGGCAACGGTAACCCAAGAATTTAAACGGCGGCTCATACGCTCCGAGCCTCGCGCCTTCGCTGCCCACCACAGCTCGGCTCGGCTTGGCTCGGGTGCGCTTGCGCGGAACTAAAGCGAGAGGAGGGGCCCGGGCGGCGCGTCATCGGGCGGCCTGCCGCTGCCTTCATGAGCAAAAATGATTCATGATGCAAAGTGGGTGCCGCCGTGCTGGCCCATGAAAGCTACGCCGGCGCTTCTCCCCTGTTGCGACGCTTGGAGCCTTCGAGTGCAATCTCCAAGTCAATGTTGAAGCAATTTGGATCAGACGAGTGCAATCTCTGAGCCTGTTTTGCGAGTCAGACGAGCCTTCATGACTGGCTCACCTTTTTCATGAACCCGAACTGAACTACTACCTTCATCTCACAATTTAAAATGTTTAGGTTAGCCTATATAAAAATGCCTTATATTTTGAGTCGGAGGTGTACATACGCGTATGACTCCTGTTTTATTTTAAATAAAGAGTAGGTTTGAAGTTCAAAAAAAAAACTAACAGTGTGCTATATTTCCTCACAAGGGAAAATAAAACAGCGTGCTACAAGCCTACGACCATGATGTTGTTTCCTATGAAATCGCTTTGTTAGCATAGCACCACGCCTCAAAAGTGCACTGGCCGGTCTCCATCCTTTTTGTTCTCATCAATTTCCGGGTTAGGTGCAAATCATGGGGTCCATTTCGTCCGAAACTCGGAGCGTGTAGTATGGAGCGTACAAGCACCACGTCCCAAGTTGCTGTCAGGAAATGAATTTAAGCGTCGGAACAAATCTGCTAATGCGAGGCAGAAAGAGAGTATCCTTTCAAAGGTGTCATTAATTTCGTGATGTGCACTATACCAAATCCTCTTTTGATTTCTTATTATTATGTGATTGTTCATTAGTTTGGGAAATAAAAGTGTGTTCCTTGTATAGAGGATTTATCCAAAAATGACCTCCTTCACCGGCATGGTTGGGGACGGCCGGAGGCGTTGGCATAGTGTCGGATCCGAACAAGGCGGTGTCGGCGTCCCCTCCGCCAGGGATCACAGGCCAGGGTGGTGGGCCCTTGTGGCGGTGCCGGTGGTGATGGATCTTGGGATCCCTCTCCAAGGGACGTCGCAGGACGCGTGTGGCGGCCGAAGCTTCCTTCGGCGTCGACGACGCTTGATGTGCGATCGCGGTGGCAGCTGCCGTTGTATGGTTGACGACAACGGTGGGTGCTCCCTGTAGTGCCCGGAATCGGGGGTGCGGCCGCTCTTCATCAATGGTGGTGGACTCCGGGGCCGTGTGGGCGACTCGGAGTCTGAATCTCGAGGTGGTGAAAGCCTTTCTGAGGCTGGTAGCGGTATGGGACGTCCCCTCCATCAACAGAGCAGGTTCGGTGCGGCTTGGAAGGTGACACATGTGCCTTTTTCGGAGTTGTCAGGTGGTGCCCTATCGCCGGCAGATGAAGCCACCGCGGGTGCTACGCACGATATCTTATACGGAGACGTCAAGTCATGCCTGCTACCGGCAGGTGATGCACAGTGGCTCTGGCGGAGGTGTCATTTTTAGCCTATTGTTGTTGGATCGACGTGGTGCGACAGTAGCGGGAGGCAGACGGTATGGAACGTCTTTGTCTTCCATTGTCTTCTCCAGAGGTATCCGGCTATCAAGGCGTTGGTAGACGAATAAAGGCGGATGGCAAAGACGGCTTCAACAACGAGTTTATGTACAAACGGCTACATCGATGGTCGTCTCTGTCTTGTCCTTATTGAAGGTGGTGGATTGAAGCTTGGCTTTGAGGGTGAGAGTCCGAAGTTCAATCTTGTGGTGGACTCGCCATTATAGGCGCACATGCGACGATTCCTTTTTGAAGGCGTAGCTTAGGAGTTGTTTATTTTTCGTTTTTGTATGTCTTGTAACAAGGTTAGTGGCTATCTGGGAGAGTTATCGTCGCGAGGTATAGGCCTTAGGGTCTGTTTTCCACTTTATTTTCGGGTCGAGCTTGTTCGCCTACTAGACTTGACACAATTAATGATATATAGATGCACATATCATTTTGATGCAGAGGCAGGGTTATCCTCTTTTTCGAAAAAAATCTAAAAGTAACAAGTTCAGTAGACCCTCTAACATCTTGAAAAGAAAAAATCTATTACCCACCAGTTATTTTGCTTGGACTGTAATGCACTGTGGCATGCAGCATTTGGGAGCAAGTAATACAGATGGGTATTAATAGCTGCTAGCACCGATCAATCTCGGTGAATCATCGCTAGAATCATACTTGCGCCTCTGCTGATGAATGTGGCACTTCAACAACTAAAGTATAGAACACCTTCTAAGAAAAAATTAGAGTAACACACGGCCCATCGAACAATAAATACTTGTGCATCCTAATTCGTCTCCCTCAAATGAAAATTCCACACTCGGGATTCGCCTCAGCGAGTGGTGGTCCAACAGTGATCTCTCATGGTGGCCCGTCCATGGATCCGCCGATTTGCTATGCTCGATTTCTAGGCCACAGCACGACATTATCTATCAGACTGGATTGTAGCACTACATCGATAATACCACTACTTGATAGTAGTATCTTCTTTTAGGCTTAGCTTCAGTTGGTATGACCGTATGAATATGATGGTATGGAACGTGCTAACACTAGTGGTACTAGGTGAGGTACTGATCCCCAACCCAAGCACGTACGCACCTCCCGGCCGTTGCTTGCCGTCTCTTGCATCGGAGGCAAACTTTGCGTGGCCCGTTTAACATAGCAGTGTCGGTCTCCGTTGGTGGTTCAAGTGCTAAGCGTTGTGCCAAGAAAGAAAGTGAGCAACAACCCCCACCTTACAGTTAAGTGGAAGCAAAGCCATTCCCTCCCCAAACTCCCCATTTCCTTTTCCTACTAAAGCGCGGTGGCGATGCGCGGACCAAAGCTTGGACGGGAAGTGATCGCTCCCCGAAAAACAATTGGGAAGTTTGTTGCTACGTCGGGAGCGATCGATCGGTGGCTCCCCGTGATCATGCCGTCTATATCTTGCTTGACATCGAAAGCAGCTACTTGCCTGATTTATGAGGAAGCTTGAAAAATGCTCGACAGGAGGGGAAACAGTAAAGGGCGTTGTGTTGCTCACGTACACCTCCCGCTTTGGCTGGTAAGGATCGACTGAACCACTTGCAGGTGCTTTCCTGAAAGGGAAATCACTTGCGGCTCTCACATCGAACTGAAAAAAAAATGAAGAAAATAAGGCCACAAGCTACAAGCCGAAGAATAATCCTGACGAAAAACGACTTCGATCAGAGCTAGAACTCCAAATTGTTGCACTGGAGGCGTCCAAATCCTAGGCTCCTTTAAGGCGGCTAGTCGTAAACTAGTGTCGGGCGGAGGGGGAATCATGCAGCCGGCCGGAGAGATTGGCCTGCCTGCATGCCTGCCTGTACTCAAGAAAATGCAATCATAATCTCTGCTTTAACTGAATGAATTGAATAATGGCCCATGCTTGCTTACCAACAGTCCAGAACAGAAATTTCCACTGTACATGCACCCGCTAACTACTTCAGGAACTCTTCACCCTTTTCCCCTAGGGCAACTTGGGGAGCAAAATAGGATGTTGTGATCTGATCTGTCTGGGTTAAAGGAAAGGCATGGTCCTGTCCATTAGTGGAATCTTCTAGCTTCAGTATCGGTGCACATACATATCTCCCTACTGACGAACACAACCGTTGTATCCAAGCTTGTTGCTTATTCACCTAAAATGCTCGCTGCTTATTGCATGGAGACCGACACTTAAGTATGAATTTGCAAATAAATGATTTCCGTTTGCCAAAAGAGAGGGGGGAAATGAAAAGGGCAAGGAGAGATGGTCCAAAGGTGGCTCCTTTTGCTGTGCGGTGGAGCTGGCTGCCTCTGATGAGAGGCACATGACGATGGGCTCAAGCAACACGCAAAAAGAAACATATGCCGACGTCTTTCTCTCCGCTGTGATGAGGAGGAGCCCGCCTGGCCCATGGCCATGGGCCACGGAGCATTTCGATCTCTGCTGTAATCAAGGGGGCGGCCAGGTATGCGGGCCTTGATCTTTGGGGGAATCATGTCTCGCACCGTAAAGGAGACGGTGATGGTGGCAGCTAGCTTGGCATGTGATTATCCAAATGCAAAGCCGGACAACTCGGCTGCACAGCAAAAGTTGGCTCCGGCCGGAGACGCATGCAGCAGCGATGTGTTGTCAGTCTGCCACCGCCACCCAGAAAGATGTTACCACTAACTACTACTAATTCAGGGAAATCGTCCTCCCTCCATTTCAAAATAGACTCAACTTTATACTAAAGTTAATATAAAGTTGAGTCAATTATTTTGAAACGGAGGGAGTATCAGCTAAGAGCATCTCCAGCCGCGCCTTTAAGGGCCTTTTTTCGGCGCGGGCGCCCAAAAACCGCCCAGCCGTGTCGCGTTCTAAAGAAGATCGTCGTTTGGTGCCGTGGCCGTGACGAGAGAGCCGTTGTCGTTCTCGACGACAGTGCCGACGACGCGCCGCCACCGGTCCGCCAGGGCGACTCCGGGCAGGGGTCCAGCAGCGGCGGCCGCGTGAAGGAGGAGAAGGACGACGACGACAGCGGCGACTTCGCCCAGTTCAACGAGTTCTTTCTGTAGTCGCGGTCTTTGTTTTTTTAAGTAAATTTTAAGTTCGCTATGTAACAAACTGTTTAACTCGCCGAAGTTTATGCCCGTTTGCCGAATTATAGCCGATTTTTTTTAAAAAAAACACCTTTTAGGGCGATCCTGGGGCCGGCGGCAGGGAACCGATCGGCCCCGAGCCGATTTTAGCACCGGGTCACCTTTAGGCGGCGATTTTTCAAGCCAACGGCTGAAGATGCTCTAATCAGTACCCGAGTGCTTCCTCCGTCCAAAAAAATATACTCCTCAAATGATTGATGTTAGATACATTCATTTGAGGAACAAGCTTGGGACAAATTTTTTCAGACGAAGGGAGTACGTGTCAGGCGCATAATTTGCCGAGGCAACGGTCGAATACGTGAACATCAACACCTACCAATGGTTTTTTGCAGACATTACGATCTTGCCTGTGCATGCAAAGCTCTGGCATACTGTTATCAGGACCCCCAAAGCTTTACATGCATGTGCGATCCCAGCCGTTGAGCATTTGAGCAAGAATACTAATGGAGACCTTCGGGATTGCATGCCCTGTTTCATGAAGGAATGAGCGCTGCATGTGTTTTTGCCAATGGAAGCGACTAAAAATCTAGCTCAGTTCATCTACTCGGAAAGCGCATATGATTGACTTCCAAAGCTTCTCCTTTTCCTCTTTGTTTATTGAAACCTTTTCTATTTCGTTCATGCAAAAGAATTCGCTGATGATCACGCGGCAGTGCTGTAATATTAATACCAACAGCATCTTTCTATAGATATAAATATAGTCTAACGGTATCATTGCGGGAGCAGCTCGCCTCCCTTTTCTCGGTCTGCGGAATTCTGATAGAGTATATGTATATCCCAAAAGGAGGGGAATTCAAATGAAAACGCAGTGGAAAGCGTTCTTGGATAGGTTATTCAAGGTCTGCTGATAGGGTATGATCGGGCATTGCTAAGTTAACAACCTATGCTAATGCAAATCCAATCCAAATAAGACCAGGTCAGGCTACCTAATCAGAGGAGAGCTCGATGTAAGAATCAGTGGACGAGGCCATCATTGCAAAGGGTGGCTACTGGCTTAGGCCTACACAGAATGACCTCCAGCTCACTCTGAACTCCCAAGCCAGGCTTTACGATCACCATGTATTTTACATGGTATCACGATGCGATGTGCCGCCACCTTGAAAGACTTACCTCCCTGGTATGCTAATGGAGCACTTCCATTTCAGAAGAATGGACAGCTAGCAGTCATTGGTTGTGGACCATACCTCAGATGTACACATCTTCTTCTTTTTTTCCTTGTGAAACAAAAAACAAATCTTGGGCGCAGAACTTTTTTTTAGCAAAACTGCTCTGCGTGTGATTAATTTTTGTCGGACAGCTATACGGCCAGACTGCAAATGCTATGGCCCACAAACTGGATCATCTACAATTTGTGTCTAATCGTACACGTTGGACGGGAATTGATCGTACGTATAGCAAGGTCGTTTTTTTAGGCAAGCTAGGCCCAGACCTGAAGGCTGGGGTTTTCTGAAGGCCGGTTGGTGAAAAGATCAGCCCAAAATAGTACAAAAGCCGGACTTCTTCAAGGGATACATATGGACCAGGCCCAAATGCGTTTGGGCCCTGGCGGACGAGTAACTCACTGAGGTAGCAATCTCGAACAGAACGGATGATGTAAGCTTTGGATGCTCTGATTGGTGGACACTTTGCCGGAGGAGGATTTCACTCGAGTGCTTGTGACGAAGTGGGCGATATGGTGGGCTCGCATGCGAGCTATCCATGACGATGAATACCAGAGTCCTATGGGTACGCATTGCTTCATCACAAAGTTTCTGGAGGATCTAAACTTGGTTCATATCCACGGCTCTAATCCAACAAACGACATGCATGTAATCTCTAATGATGTGCATGTAAGTTGCGGGGGCCTTCGAACCAAAGTGACGTGCATGCACCGGCATCTATGGCCCGCTAGCTGCATCCTGCTGCACATGAGGTAAAATTGAATGTCAATGAGGGTTCTCCATGTCGATATGTCATTATCCTACGAGAGATCAAGGCCAAGCTAATCTCATTCAGAGATGTTCAGTTCATTCATGAGAAGCGTCAGTACAATGGCGAGGCACATGCTCTCGCCAAGGCGAGTACCTCTCTTTCTATCGGACGCCATGTGTGGCTTGTCTCTCTGCCCGATATCATCTGTATTCCCCTGAACATTGAACTTTAAAAAAAGTGTAGATTCTAAAAAAAGACATTGAGAGTCCCGTCCCTATGGGGAGCTACCAATCGGCGCTTCAGGCGCCCGATCACTCAACTAGCGGTCACGCTTCAGTCGGCCCAATAAAATGCGCCATGTGCTGCCGCTTCCTTCCTTCACGCTCGCTCCTCGTTGTCCACTGCCCGTTCATGGTTGACAGTCAACAGTTGACTACTGAACCATTTCATTTAAAAAAACACGAAATTAAAAAATGGAATAAATAAATTTGTTGAACAAAGTTCATGAAAAATCGAAAATAGTTCACAAATTTAAGAAAAAGTTCAGGATTTTGAAACCAGTCATGGAATTCAAAAAAACTTCATAGATTTTTTTTGGGGGGAAACTTCGCAAATTTGAAAAAAGTTGATCTATTTTGATAAAAAGATTAATCAGTTATTTCAAAATGTTCAAAAATTAGAAAAAATCACGTATTTTGAAAAATATTCATTAAAATTGAAAATAGTTTGGGGATTTGAAAAAAGTTCATGAATTCAAAAAATAAATCACGGATTTAAAAAAGTCCATGGTTTTGTAAAAAGGTTCACAAATTTTAAAAAAATTCATGCATTTGAAAAAGAGAGAGAAAAGAAAAGAAAAGAAAAGAAAACCACGTCCTCCATTCTTGTTGGTTTTCGTGAACAGAAGAAAAGAACAAAAAGAAAGTAGTAATCATGACATGTGAGGTGTCCTGGTTGTTTAGAGGCCACCTTGTTGCGCAGGTTAACAGAAAAAGGAAAAGAAATGCGTCGGACCAGCGTGGAGGAGAGGGCTTAGAAGGCGCCAAATAGGAGCTGAGGTCCCTATGTGCCGCTCCCTGTGGCAGGATGCTGAGCGAACGCACATAGGTGCTCGTCTGGGCCAGCCCAAGAGGAGAGTAAGCCTGTACACATGACTTGGGTTTCGCTGTAGCGAACATATTCCATGTACTGCCCGCTTTCTCCTCTAGCAACATTGTAGCTATGTTTTTTGAACGTTTCCCACTGTGGAAACAATGTACCAGCATTGTCATCTAAAACACTAAAGAAACAATTTTCTCTTAAAACCCAGTTTTTTTTAAAAAGAAAGTGATTTTTTAATTATAAATGTTTTTGAAATTCCAAACAATTTCTAAAAAACATGAACACTTTTTAAATTTGTGAGAAAAAAAATTGAAAATGAGAACATTCTTTGAAATTCTGAACAATTTCTGAGAAACAAGAACATTTCTGAAATTCATGAATATTTTTTAAAACCACAAACATTTTTAATTTGTGAGAAAGTTTTGAAAACGGGAACATTGTTTGAAAGTCTGAAGAATAAAAAAAACGATTTTTTGAAAATGAATATTCTTTGAATTTATCAATAAATCTTTAAAGAGAGACTTATTTTTTGAAAATTTTAAGAACTATCAAAAAACAAAAAGTTTTTTGAAAAAAATATTTTTTTTAAATGCAAACATTTTTAGTGAAAGAGAAGTAACCTTGAAAAAGGAAAAAAAATTAAAAATAATGAGAAAAAACATAAAATAAAAATAAAACTATGAAAACCGGTAAAGAATAAAGAAAAAATTGATTCACGAACCTTCTAGAAGGTTCCTAAACCGATTGGCTTTCAGACAGCAATACACTCGAAAGTGGGTTGGCCTGTCTCTCGCGCTCGGGTGTGATCCTTGTGTGAAGCCCCGACAATTGGACGCAATGACTGTTCCATAGGGAATTCAAACTCTCACATGAATATGTGCAAGGCGCGGGCTCAATATAAACGCCAACTGAAACACTTATGCTTGCCTAATAAGAGTTTATGGTTTCTTATTCCTTCTCTTATATTTTCCTTTTGTTGTTTAGTTATTCCTTTTAATACTTTCTTCTTGGGAAAACTTTGTTTTTGTCACTCTAGTTTTTGCCAACTTTGCTTATGCCATTCTAGAATTTGACATATCACTTTTGCCACTCTTAGTTTTTGACAATACATCACAAATGTCATTCCGTGGCAAAAGCAATAACTTTTCATTTCACTTTTGCCACTCTTAGTTTTTGACAATACATCACAATTGCCATTCTGTGCATTGTCAAAAACTAAGAGTGGCAAAAGTGAAATGTCAAAATCTAGAGTGGCATAAGCAAAGTTGGCAACAACTAGAGTGGCAAAAACAAAGTTTTCCCTTTCTTATTCCTTCTGTTATATTTTTCTTTTTGTTGTTTAATTTTCTTATTTCTCGGTTATTTCTAATGTTAATCCTTCGAGAGAGAAGAAAAACTTATTTATCATTGTTTGGCAGGAAAAATCACTTATGGAAGGAAACCAACCAGGATTACACCAAATCAAGCCGTTAGGAGCAATTTCCATGTTGGAAGAATCTTCACCATGCCCACCAGAGGCCAAGCGTTCGTACCATCGGTCGTACCAGTTTGCTTACTCTCTGAACTGAACTGACAAGGTTGTGAAAACAGAGTGGGACACCGCTGGTAGAGGGAGGGGCGCATGTCGTCATCGGTACCGAGGATGCCGAGGACATCATCCCCACCAACCGTTGGCTTAGGAGGGATGAGGTGCCGGACAGAGGTAGCTGCCATGTGCCAGCCGTTAGGCGTTGGCAGGAGGCCTAGGCTCGGCCACGAGAAAGGTGCAAGGGAGCCGACCAGGTTCTACGTGTAGATCAAGGATGAGGAAGACATCGCCTTGTTGGTCATCCCACCTACCTTCAGGGCGGTGATGAAGAAATGGCTAGTCCTCAACCCTCCTCACGTCGCCAGCTTCTCTTCCAACAAGTGGTGTGAGTTCTGGGTGCATGTCCAAACATTTCAGGGGCAGATGGTGCTCGGGAGGGGCTGAGACTACTTCTGTTGGCGTCACAAGATCGCCCATGGCAACCTGCTCGTCCTGTGGCTCTCCAGGCTATACTTGAAGGTGCAAGTCTACAACGCATGCAGCTTAATCATGTGCAGGGTCAGGTGCAAGAAGCACAACTACTCGGGCGACATCAGGCATGCCCTCTAGTTTGCCAGTTAGTCTAGTATGAACTTGTTGGCATCAATCGTCTGAACTTGCTGTGAAACCGTATATTTTGCCCAAGGTTCAACACCTCGCGGTCGTGCAGGGATATTAGATGCCATGCAGTCTTAAACTTATGTCCTATTAGTATTTATGCACTACTTATGACTGTTAACTTGTTTTTTGCAAGGACTATTACTCTTGTTGATGTGTTATTCTTATAAGTCTGATGTGAAGTGCTGCATCTAAGTGATAAGACCACTACATTTTAAAGGGGTAATCGAAACAACTACTTGCACATAGTTAGAGCAACTCCAACGGGGCGACCCAAATGGACGACGCTTTTGTCTGTTTGGGTCGGCCGCTGATGTCTGCTAGACTACGTCGGTATTTCCCTAAAGAGGAAGGGATGATGCGGCACAACGACGATAGGTATTTCCCTCAGTGATGAGACCAAGGTTATCGTACTAGTAGGAGAACCAAGCAACACTACGTAAACAACACTTGCACACAAATAACAAATACTCACAACCCGACGTGTAAAAGGGGTTGTCAATCCCTTTCGAGTAACGGCGCCAGAAATTGGCAAACAGACGTGATAAAAATATGACAGATGAGATAAATAGATCTCGAATAAAATAAATTGCAGCAAGGTATTTTTGTATTTTTGGTTTAATAGATCTGAAAATAAAAGCAAAGGGAAATAGATCGCAAAGGCAAATATATTAAAGAAGAGAACGGGGGCCGTAGGTTTCACTAGTGTCTTCTCTCAAGAAAAATAGCAAACGGTGGGTGAACAAATTACTGTTTGGCCATTTATAGAACTTCAAATAATTATGACAATATCCAGGCAATGATCATTATATAGGCATCACGTCCAAGATTAGTAGACCGACTCCTGCCTGCATCTACTACTATTACTCCACACATCGACCGCTATCCAGCATGCACCTAGTGTATTAAGTTCATGGAGAAATGAAGTAATGCAATAAGAATGATGACATGATGTAGACAAGATCTATTTATGTAGAAATAGACCCCATTTTGTTATCTTTAATAGCAACGATACATACGTGTCGGTTCCCCTTCTGTCACTGGGACCAAGCACCGTAAGATCGAACCCATCACAAAAGCACCTCTTTCCATTGCAAGATAAATAGATCAAGTTGGCTAAACAAAATCCAAATATCGGAGAAGAAATACGAGGCTATAATCAATCATGCATAAGAGATCAAATAAAACTTAAATAACTTTCATGGATAAAAAGAGATAGATCTGATCATAAACTCAAAGTGCATTGAATCCCAACAAACGCACCGCAAAAAAATTACATCATATGTATCTCCAAGAGACCATTGTATTGAGAATCAAACGAGAGAGAGGAAGCCATCTAGCTACTAACTACGGACCCAAAGGTCTACAAAGAACTACTCACGCATCATCGGAGAGGCATCAATGGACATGATGAACCCCTCTGTAATGGTGTCTAGATTGGATCTAGTAGTTCTGGACTCTGCGGCGGATGGAATTGATTTTCGTTGACTCTCCTAGGGTTTCTAGAATATTGGGGTATTTATAGAGTAAAGAGGCGGTCCGGGGGGCACCCGAGGTGGGCACTGTTGGAGAACGTAGTAGAAATTCAAAATTTTCCTACGTGTCACCAAGATCTATCTATGGAGAGACCATCAACGAGGGGAAGGAGAGTGCATCTACATACCCTTGTAGATCGCTAAGCGGAAGCATTCAAGAGAACGGGGTTGATGGAGTCGTACTCGTCGTGATCCAAATCACCGGAGATCCTAGTGCCGAACGGACGGCACCTCCGCGTTCAACACACGTACAACCCGGTGACGTCTCCCATGCCTTGATCCAGCAAGGAGAGAGGGAGAGGTTGAGGAAGACTCCATCCAGCAGCAGCACAACGGCGTGGTGGTGGTGGAGGAGCGTGGTACTCCAGCAGGGCTTCGCCAAGCACCGCGAGATATGAGGAGAAAGAGAGGGGTAGGGCTGCGCCAAGAAGGAGAGGAACTCGTGTGTTGTGGGTAGCCCAAACCTCAAGTATATATAGGGGAAGGGGAGGGGCTGCGCCCCCACCTAGGGTTCCCTCCCTAGGGGTGGCGGAAGCTCCCTAGATCCCATCTAGGGGCGGCCAAGGGGAGGGGAGAGGGGGAGGCGCACCAGGGTGGGCCTTAGGGCCCATCTGCCCTAGGGTTTGCCGCCCTTCCCACTCCCTTGCGCCTTGGGCCTTGGGGGGGGGGGCGCACCAGCCCACCTGGGGCTGGTCCCCTCCCACACTTGGCCCAGGCATCCCTCCGGGGCTTGTGGCCCCACTTGGTGGACCCCCGGGACCCTCCCGGTGGTCCCGGTACGTTACCGATAAAACCCGAAACTTTTCCGGTGACCAAAACAGGACTTCCTATATATAAATCTTTACCCCCGGACCATTCCGGAACTCCTCGTGACGTCCGGGATCTCATCCGGGACTCCGAAAAACATTCGGTAACCACATACAAACTTCCTTTATAACCCTAGCGTCATCGAACCTTAAGTGTTTAGACCCTACGGGTTCGGGAACCATGCAGACATGACCGAGACGTTCTCCGGTCAATAACCAACAGTGGGATCTGGATACCCATGTTGGCTCCCACACGCTCCACGATGATCTCATCGGATGAACCACTATGTCAAGGACTTAATCAATCCCGTATACAATTCCCTTTGTCTATCGGTACGATACTTGCCCGAGATTCGATCGTCGGTATCCCGATACCTTGTTCAATCTCGTTACCGGCAAGTCTCTTTACTCATTCCGTAACACATCATCCCGTGATCAACTCCTTGATCACATTGTGCACATTATGATGATGTCCTACCGAGTGGGCCCAGAGATACCTCTCCGTTTACACGGAGTGACAAATCCCAGTCTCGATTCGCGCCAACCCAACTGACACTTTCGGAGATACCTGTAGTGTACCTTTATAGCCACCCAGTTACGTTGTGACGTTTGGCATACCCAAAGCACTCCTACGGTATCCGGGAGTTGCACAATCTCATGGTCTAAGGAAATGATACTTGACATTAGAAAAGCTTTAGCATACGAACTACATGATCTTTGTGCTAGGCTTAGGATTGGGTCTTGTCCATCACATCATTCTCCTAATGATGTGATCCCGCTATCAATGACATCCAATGTCCATGGTCAGGAAACCGTAACCATCTATTGATCAACGAGCTAGTCAACTAGAGGCTTACTAGGGACATGGTGTTGTCTATGTATCCACACATGTATCTGAGTTTCCTATGAATACAATTCTAGCATGGATAATAAACGATTATCATGAATAAGGAAATATAATAATAATCAATTTATTATTGCCTCTAGGGCATATTTCCAACAGTCTCCCACTTGCACTAGAGTCAATAATCCAGTTCACATCGATATGTGATTAACACTCAAGGTCACATCCCCATGTGACTAACACCCAAAGAGTTTACTAGAGTCAATAATCTAGTTCACATTACCATGTGATTAACACTCGATGAGTTCTGGGTTTGATCATGTTATGCTTGTGAGAGATGTTATAGTCAACGGATCTGAACCTTTTAGATCCGCGTGTGCTTTACAAATCTCTATGTCATCTCCTAGATGCAGCTACCACGTTCTATTTGGAGCTATTCCAAACAACTGTTCTACTATATGAATCCAGTTTACTACTCAGAATAATCTGGATTAGTGTCAAAGTTTGCATGGGCGTAACCCTTTACGACGAACTCTTTTACCACCTCCATAATCGAGAAAATTCCTTAGTCCACTAGTTACTAAGGATAACTTTGACTGCTGTCCTGTGATCCATTCTTGGATCACTCTTGTCCCCCTTGACTGACTCATGGCAAGGCACACTTCAGGTGCGGCACACAGCATAGCATACTACAGAGAGCCTATGACAAAAGCATAGGGGACGACCTTCGTCCTTCCTCTTTCTTCTGCCGAGGTCGAGCTTTAAGTCTTAACTTCATACCTTACAACTCAGGCAAGAACTCCTTCTTTGACTGATCCATCTTGAACACCTTCAAGATCATGTCAAGGTATGTGCTCATTTGAAAGTACCATTAAGCGTTTTGATCTATCCTTATAGATCTTGATGCTCAATGTTTAAGTAGCTTAATCCAGGCTTTCCATTGAAAAACACTTTTCAAATAACTCTGCATGCTTTCCAGAAATTCTACATCATTTCCGATCAACAATATGTTAACAACATATACTCATCAGAAATTCTATAGTGCTCCCACTCACTTCTTTGGAAATACAAGTTTCTCATAAACTTTGTATACACCCAAAACTTTGATCATGTCATCAAAGCATACATTCCAGCTCCGAGATGCTTACTCCAGTCCTTAGAAGGATTGCTGGAGCTTTTCATATTTGTTAGCATCTTTCAGGATTGACAAAACCTTCCGGTTGTATCACATACAACCTTTCCTCAAGAAAATCGTCAAGGAAACAATGGTTTTTGACATCCTATCTGCAAGATTTCATAAACAATGCAGTAATCGCTAATATAATTCCAACAGACTCTTAGCATCGCTACGAGTGAGAAAGTCTCATCGTAGTCAACTCCTTGAACTTGTCGGAAAACATCTTAACGACAAGTCGAGCTTTCTTAATGGTGATACTTACCATCATTGTCCGTCTTCCTTTTAAAATCCATATGTACCTAACAGCCTTACGACCATCAAGTAGTTCTTCCAAAGTCTACACTTTGTTTTCATATATGGATCCTCTCTCGGATTATATGGCCTCGAGCCATTTTGGAATCCAGGCCCACCATCGCTTCTCCATAGCTCGTAGGTTCATTCTTGTCTAGCAACATGACTTCCAAGACAGGATTACGTACCACTCTGAAGTAGTACGCATCCTTGTCATCCCACGAGGTTTGGTAGTGACTTGATCTGAAGTTTCATGATCACTATCATAAGCTTCCACTTCAATTGGTGTAGGTGCCACAAGAACAACTTCGTGTGCCCTGCCACACACTAGTTGAAGAGACGGTTCAATAACCGCATCAAGTCTCCACCATCCTCCCACTCAATTCTTTCGAAAGAAACTTTTCCTCGAGAAAGGACCCGATTCTAGAAACAATCCCTTATTGCTTTCGAATCTGAGACAGGAGGTATACCCAATTGTCTTGGGTGTCCTATGAAGATGCATTTATCCGCTTTGGGTTCGAGCTTACCAGCCTGAAACTTTTCCACATAAGCGTCGCAGCCCCAAACTTTTAAGAAATGACAGCTTAGGTTTCTCTAAACCATAGTTCATACGGTGTCATCTCATCGGAATTACGTGGTGCCCTATTTAAAGTGAATGTGGTTGTCTCTAATGCCTAACCCATAAACTATCATGGTAATTCGATAAGAGACATCATGGTATGTATCATATCCAATAGGGTGCAGTTATGATGTTCGGACACACCATCACACTATGGTGTTCCAGGCTGTATTAGTTGTGAAACAATTTCCACAATGTCTTAATTCTGTGCCAAACTCGTAATTCAGATATTCATCTCTATGATCATATCATAGATATTTTATCCTCTTGTCACGATGATCTTTCAACTTCACCCTGAAATTACTTCAATAATTCAGACTCGTGATTCATCAAGTAAATATACTTAACATCTACTCAAATCATCTATGAAGTAAGAACATAACGATATCCACTACACGCCTCAGCACTCATTGGACCGCGCACATCAAGATGTATTACTTCCAACAAGTTGCTTTCTTGTTCCATTTTACTGAAAACGAGGCTTTCAGTCATCTTGCCCATGTGGTATGATATGCATGTCTCAAGTGATTCAAAAATCAAGTGAGTCCAAACGATCCATCTGTATAGAGTTTCTTCATGCATATCTACCAACAAACATGGTTCGCATGTCTCAATCCTTTCAAAAATGAGTGAGTCCAAAGATCCATCAACATGGAGCTTCTTCATGCGTTTTATACCGATATGACTTAAGTGGCAGTGCCACAAGTAGGTGGTACTATCATTACTATCCTATATCTTTTGGCATGAACATGTGTATCACTACGATTGAGATTCAATAAACCATTCATTTTAGGCGTAAGACCATTGAAGGTATTATTCAAATAAACAGAGTAACCATTATTCTCCTTAAATGAATAACCGTATCGCGATAGACATAATCCAATCATATCTATGCTCAACGCAAACACCAAATAACAATTATTTAGGTTTTAATACCAATCTCGATGGTAGAGGGAGCGTGTGATGCTTGATCATATCAACCTTGGAAACACTTCCAACACATATCGTCAGCTCACCTTTAGCTAGTCTCCGTTTATTCCGTAGCTTTTATTTCGAGTTACTAACACTTAGCAACTGAACCGGTATCTAATACCCTGGTGCTACTAGGAGTACTAGTAACGTACACATTAACATAATGTATATCCAATATACTTCTATTGACAGTCTTCTCATCTACCAAGTATCTAGGGTAATTCCGCTCCAGTGGTTGTTCCCCTTTATTACAGAAGCACTTAGTCTCGGGCTTGGGTTCAACTTTGGGTTTCTTCACTTGAGCAGCAACTGACTTGTCGTTTCATGAAGTATCCCTTTCTTGCCCTTGCCCTTCTTGAAACTAGTGGTTTCACCAACCATCAACAATTGATGCTCCTTCTTGATTTCTACTTTTGTGGTGTCAAACATCGCGAATATCTCAAGGATCATCATATATGTCCCTGATATATTATAGTTCATCATGAAGCTCTAGCAGCTTGGTGGCAATGACTTCGGAGAAACATCACTATCTCATCTGGAAGATCAACTCCCACTTGATTCAAATGATTGTAGTACTTAGACAATCTGAGCACAAGCTCAACAATTGAGCTTTTCTCCCTTAGTTTGCAGGCTAAGAAAATCGTCGGAGGTCTTATACCTCTTGACGTGGGCACGAGCCTGAAATCCCAATTTCAGCCCTCGAAACATCTCATATGTTTCGCGATGTTTCAAAACGTCTTTGGTGCCACAACTCTAAACCGTTTAACTGAACTATCACGTAGTTATCAAAATGTGTATGTCAGATGTTCGCAACATCCACAAACGACGTTCGAGGTTCAGCACACTGAGCGGTGCATTAAGGACATAAGCCTTCTATGAAGCAATGAGGACAATCCTCAGTTTACGGACCTAGTCCACATAATTGCTACTATAAACTTTCAACTAAATTTTCTCTAGGAACATGTCTAAACAGTAGAACTGAAGCGCGAGCTACGACATAATTTGCGAAGACCTTTTGACTATGTTCAGGATAATTAAGTTCATCTTATGAACTCCCACTCAGATAGACATCCCTCTAGTCATCTAAGTGATTACATGATCCGAGTCAACTAGGCCGTGTCCGATCATCACGTGAGACGGACTAGTCAACATCGGTGAACATCTTCATGTTGATCGTATCTACCATACGACTCATGCTCGACCTTTCGGTCTCTTGTGTTCCGAGGCCATGTCTGTACAGCTAGGCTCGTCAAGTCAACCTAAGCGTTTTGCATGTGTTCCGAGGCCATGTCTGTACATGCTAGGCTCGTCAACACCCGTTGTATTCGAACGTAAGAATCTATCAGACCCGATCATCACGTGGTGCTTCGAAACGACGAACTTTCGTAACGGTGCATAGTTAGGGGGAACACTTTCTTGAAATTTTAATGAGGTATCATCTTATTTACTACCGTCGTTCTAAGCAAATAAGATGTATAAACATGATAAACATCACATGCAATCAAATAGTGACATGATATGGCCAGTATCATATTGCTCCTTTTGATCTCCATCTTCGGGGCTCCATGATCATCATCGTCACCGGCATGACACCATGATCTCCATCATCGTGTCTTCATGAAGTTGTCTCGCCAACTATTACTTCTACTACTACAGCTAACGGTTAGCAATAAAGTAAAGTAATTACATGACGTTTATGTTGACACGCAGGTCATAAATAAATTAAGACAACTCCTATGGCTCCTGCCGGTTGTCATACTCATCGACATGCAAGTCGTGATTCCTATTACAAGAACACGATCATCTCATACATCACATATATCATTCATCACATCCTTTGGCCATATCACATCACATAGCATACCCTGCAAAAACAAGTTAGACGTCCTCTAATTGTTGTTTACATGTTTTACGTGGCTGCTATGGTTTCTAGCAAGAACGTTTCTTACCTACGCAAAGACCACAACGTGATATGCCAATTTCTATTTACCCTTCATAAGGACCATTTTCATCGAATCCGATCCGACTAAAGTGGGAGAGACAGACACCCGCGAGCCACCTTATGCAACTAGTGCATGTCAGTCGGTGGAACCGGTCTCACGTAAGCGTACGTGTAAGGTTGGTCCGGGCCGCTTCATCCCACAATGCCGCCGAATCAAGATTGGACTAGTAACGGTAAGCATATTGAACAAAATCAACGCCCACAACTACTTTGTGTTCTACTCGTGCATAGAAACTACGCAATAGACCTAGCTCATGATGCCACTGTTGGGGAACGTAGTAGAAATTCAAAATTTTCCTACGTGTCACCAAGATCTATCTATGGAGAGACCAGCAACGAGGGGAAGGAGAGTGCATCTACATACCCTTGTAGATCGCTAAGCGGAAGCGTTCAAGAGAACGGGGTTGATGGAGTCATACTCGTCGTGATCCAAATCACCGGAGATCCTAGTGCCGAACGGACGGCACCTCCGCGTTCAACACACGTACAGCCTGGTGACGTCTCCCATGCCTTGATCCAGCAAGGAGAGAGGGAGAGGTTGAGGAAGACTCCATCCAGCAGCAGCACAATGGCATGGTGGTGGTGGAGGAGCGTGGTACTCCAGCAGGGCTTCGCCAAGCACCGCGAGATATGAGGAGAAAGAGAGGGGTAGGGCTGCGCCAAGAAGGAGAGGAACTCGTGTGTTGTGGGCAGCCCAAACCTCAAGTATATATAGGGGAAGGGGAGGGGCTGCGCCCCCACCTAGGGTTCCCTCCCTAGGGGTGGCGGCAGCCCCCTAGATCCCATCTAGGGGCGGCCAAGCGGAGGGGAGAGGGGGAGGCGCACCAGGGTGGGCCTTAGGGCCCATCTGCCCTAGGGTTTGCCCCCCCTTCCCACTCCCTTGCGCCTTGGGCCTTGGTGGGGGACGCACCAGCCCACCTAGGGCTGGTCCCCTCCCACACTTGGCCCATGCATCCCTCCGGGGCTTGTGGCCCCACTTGGTGGACCCCCGGGACCCTCCCGGTGGTCCCGGTACGTTACTGATAAAACCCGAAACTTTTCCGGTGACCAAAACATGACTTCCTATATATAAATCTTTACCTCCGGACCATTCCGGAACTCCTCAATGACGTCCGGGATCTCATCTGGGACTCCGAACAACATTCGGTAACCACATACAAACTTCCTTTATAACCCTAGCGTCATCGAACCTTAAGTGTGTAGACCCTACGGGTTCGGGAACCATGCAGACATGACCGAGACGTTCTTCGGTCAATAACCAACAGAGGTATCTGGATACCCATGTTGGCTCCCACATGCTCCACGATGATCTCATCGGATGAACCACGATGTCAAGGACTTAATCAGTCCCGTATACAATTCCCTTTGTCTATCGGTACAATACTTGCCCGAGATTCGATCGTCGGTATCCCGATACCTTGTTCAATCTCGTTACCGGCAAGTCTCTTTACTCTTTCCGTAACACATCATCCCGTGATCAACTCCTTGATCACATTGTGCACATTATAATGATGTCCTACCAAGTGGGCCCAGAGATACCTCTCCGTTTACACGGAGTGACAAATCCCAGTCTCGATTCGCGCCTACCCAACAGACACTTTCGGAGATACCTGTAGTGTACCTTTATAGCCACCCAGTTACGTTGTGACGTTTGGCACACCCAAAGCACTCCTACGGTATCCGGGAGTTGCACAATCTCATGGTCTAAGGAAATGATACTTGACATTAGAAAAGCTTTAGCATACGAACTACATGATCTTTGTGCTAGGCTTAGGATTGGGTCTTGTCCATCACATCATTCTCCTAATGATGTGATCCCGCTATCAATGACATCCAATGTCCATGGTCAGGAAACCGCAACCATCTATTGATCAACGAGCTAGTCAACTAGAGGCTTACTAGGGACATGGTGTTGTCTATGTATCCACACATGTATCTGAGTTTCCTATCAATACAATTCTAGCATGGATAATAAACGATTATCATGAACAATGAAATATAATAATAATCAATTTATTATTGCCTCTAGGGCATATTTCCAATAGGCACAACCCACCAGGGTGCACCTGGGCCTCTAGGCGTGCCCTGGTGAGTTGTGCTCCCCTCGGAGCACCCCCAGGCGCTTCTCCGGCCCATTGGATGTCTTTTGGTACAAAAAAATCTATAAAAAGTTTCAGTGCGTTTGGACTCCGTTTGATATTGATTACCTGCGATGTAAAAAACATGCAAAAAAACAGTAACTGACCCTTGGCACTATGTCAATAGGTTAGTACCAAAAAATGATATCAAATGACTAGAAAATGATTATAAAACATCCAAGAATGATAATATAACAGCATGGAACAATCAAAAATTATAGATAGGTTGGAGACGTATCAACCCCCAGGCGCTTCTTCGGCCCATTGGATGTCTTCTAGTCCAAAATAAAATCCACAAAAAGTTTCGCTGCGTTTGGACTCCGTTTGATATTGATTACCTACAATGTAAAAACCATACAAAAAACAATAACTGGCACTTGGCACTATGTCAATAGGTTAGTAATAAAAAATGATATAAATGACTATAAAATGATTGTAAAACATCCAAGAATGATAATATAACAGCATGGAACAATCAGAAATTATAAATACGTTGGAGACGTATCAACCGCCCGTCTGGCGTCCTTCCTGTTTTAGATTTGGATCAACAGTGCGCCCAACTTGCCTACCCATTTCATGTCTACACGCAATTTTTAAAAAAGTCCCGCGGCCATAGATCATGCCATCGGCCATGTTGTCGCCCGAAGCTCATGCCGGCACCATGCCAGTGCCGGCATACAAATGCCAGCTTCAAAATAACACCACACAGTTCATGCTGGCGCACTCGCCAGCGGCCGGCACACATGCCAGCACACAAAAAGGGGTGGGACTTGAGGTCGACCACGCCATGGCAGCCCCGTGGTCATGCCAGCACACCTGCCGGCATACAAAAAAAAGGATGGCGCTCGCCGCCATAGGTCACTCGTCGTCGGACTTGAGCATGTCCGCCTACATCTTCTCAAACCACGACCTCTTCCTCGGCGACACGGTGTTGAGATCCACCTTCATGATCTCCACCCCGGTCATCATGCTCGCGAGAGCCATTTCTTTCGCCTTGGTCTTGGCGTTGGCGGCCTCGATCTCTAGCATCTTGGCTTGCTTCTCTGCCTCCATCTCAAGCCTCCTCCTTTGGATCTCCATGAAGACGTTCATTTGTTCTTCTTTGTATCGCCGGCGCTCCTCCTCCCTTGAGTTCTTGCTCATCATGCCCTCCACGCTTGCGATCAAGACGTTGGACGCCGCATCCTGCTTGTCCTCCTTCTTGGAGTTGGTCTTCCCCCGCGGCCGTGCCTTCTCGCCATCCCTAACCTCCTCCACGACTTGCTTCCCCCCACACGACTTGAGGGTGGCATATTGCGCTTTGAACTTCTCCTCGTCTTTGATGACCCTAAAGAAATGGGGGCGGTTGAAGCACTTGCCATTGTGTTGGATCTTGAATGCCTCCAAAGCTTGAAATGCCTACAAATGCATTTCATGCAAGCATATTGGCAAAATGGTATGCAAATGAACACACAAGCATAAACGGAATGACAGAAAAGAGGGCGGCTTGCTAGCATACCATGTCTTGCATGTTGATGCCGCTCACGGGGTGGGCCTTGGCGCTCTCAAGAGTGCCACAAAACTTGTTGCACTCTTGTTGGATCACCCTCCGTTGCTTCGAAATGGACACCCACCCGCATGTGCTTACTATTTGGTACGGCGGAAACTTCTTATGCTCATGGAAATCACGGTGGACACGAATCCAAAAGGTTGATGCCTTTTGTTCGGCGCCCATCTTGGGGTCTTGCCCCATGTCTCTCCAACACTCACAAAGAAGCTTGTTGTAAGTGCATCTAGTGCCACCCCTAGTTGGTTTTGGAGTATTGATGACAAATTGGTTGAGGGACTAATGTGTTTGTGATAATTGCAGGATAACACAGGTAGTAGTCCCTCATTGATTCGGTTTACCTACCAGAGATGACCCCTAAAATTGTGTGAAGACAATGGTGGGTTGTGAAGATATTCACATTGAAGACTATGACATGAGAAGACACCACATGAATACTATGGATTGCGTAGACATAGTTGTTTCATAGTTTCCTTTTCTTCTTTGTTGAGTCATAGGATCCACCGTACTATTAAGTGGGGTCCAAGTGAACAAAGTCAGAGTGACTGAAGTGATGTTCAACCAAATCCTATGTCTTTGAACGAAGACCATGAGAGCAAATCTTATCCAGAGCTGGATAAGTCAGCTTTACTTTTAGCCCAAGTCAAGCAGCCGCGTGTGTTTGAAATCTGACCGTTGGACACGTGTCAGTTCCTTAGTAACCCACGGTCATTTCAGACAAATCAGGCCGAGTTGCCTCCTGGCTATAAATAGCCCACCCCTACACCATAAATTGGTGGCTGCTCAGAGTTAGTGCACGACTTTTGTCGTTTGTGAGAAACCCACCTCCGAAGCCTTTGAGAGAGAAATCCTTGCGAGGACAAAGCCCTAAACACTCAGAGCCAAAGAGTGTTAGGCATCACTGAAGTCTTCTGTCTGCGTGATCTGAAGACTTGTTACACTTGTGGACTGTGAATCCTCCAGCCGGTTAGGCGCCGCATTCTGAGCATCCAAGAGTCATTGTGGATTGCCGGTGAACGAAATCTATGAAGGTTTGGAAGTCTCCCTTGAAGACTTACTAGAGTGATTGGGCGAGGACTTGCTACCTCTTTTAGCATTGCGTTGGTTTTCCCCGAAGAGGAAGGGATGATGCAGCAAAGTAGCGCAAGTATTTACCTCAGTTTTTGACAACCAAGGTATCAATCCAGTAGGATGCTACGTGCGAGTCCCTCGGACCTGCACAAAACAAAAAAATCCTCGCAACCAACGCAAATAGGGGTTGTCAATCCCTATAGGGCCACTTACGAGAGTGAGATCTGATAGATATGATAAGATAATATTTTTGGTATTTTTATGATAAATATGCAAAGTAAAATAAAGGCAAAGTAAATAGCAAAGAAAATAACTAAGTAGTAGGAGATCAATATGATAAAGATAGACCCGAGGGCCATAGGTTTCACTAGTGGCTTCTCTCGAGAGCATAAGTATTCTACGGTGGGTGAACAAATTACTGTTGAGCAATTGACATAATTGAGCATAGTTATGAGAATATCTAGGTATGATCATGTATATAGGCATCACGTCCGAGACAAGTAGACCGACTCCTGCCTGCATCTACTACTATTACTCCACTCATCGACCGCTATCCAACATGCATCTAGAGTATTAAGTAAAAATAGAGTAACGCCTTAAGCAAGATGACATGATGTAGAGGGATAGACTCATGCAATGTGAAGAAAACCCCATCTTGTTATCCTCGATGGCAACAATACAATACGTGCCTTGCTGCCCTTACTGTCACCGGGAAAGGACACTACAAGATTGAACCCAAAGCTAAGCACTTCTCCCATTGCAAGAAAGATCAATCTAGTAGGCCCAACCAAACTAATAATTCGAAGAGACTTGCAAAGATAACCAATCATACATAAAAGAATTCAGAGAAGATTCAAATATTATTCATAGATAGACTTGATCATAAACCCACAATTCATCAGTCTCAATAAACACACCGCAAAAAGAAGATTACATCGAATAGATCTCCACAAGAGAGGGGGAGGACATTGAATTGAGATCGAAAAAGAGAGAAGAAGCCATCTAGCTACTAACTATGGACCCGTAGGTCTGAGGTAAACTACTCACACTTCATCGGAGAGGCTGTGGTGTTGGTGTAGAAGCCCTCCGTGATCGATGCCCCCTCCGGCGGAGCTCCGGAACAAGCCCCAAGATGGGATCTCGTGGATACAGAAAGTTGCGGCGGTGGAATTAGGGTTTTGGCTCCGTCTCTGATTGTTTGGTAGTACGTGGGTATATATAGGAGGAAGAAGTATGTCGATGGAGCAACAGGGGGCCCACGAGGGTGGGGACGCGCCCCCTACCTCGTGGCCTCCTGTTACGTGCCTTGGCGTAGGGTCCAAGTCTCCTGAGTTGTATTGGATGAGAAAATCACGTTCCCGAAGGTTTCATTCCGTTTGGACTCCGTTTGATATTCCTTTTCTTCGAAACCATAAAACAGGCCAAAAATAGCAATTCTGGGCTGGGCCTCCGGTTAATAGGTTAGTCCCAAAAATAATATAAAAGTGGATAATAAAGCCTAATAATGTCAAAAAAGTAGATAATATAGCATGGAGCAATAAAAAATTATAGATACGTTGGAGACGTATCAAGCATCCCCAAGCTTAATTCCTGCTCGTCCTCGAGTAGGTAAATAATAGAAACAGAATTTTTGATGCGGAGTGCTACTTGGCATAATTTTAATGTAGTTCTTCTTAATTGTGGTATGAATATTCAGATCCGAAAGATTCAAGACAAAAGTTCATATTGACATAAAAATGATAATACTTCAAGCAAACTAACAAAGCAATTATGTCTTCTCAAAATAACATGGCTAAAGAAAGTTATCCCTACAAAATCATATAGTCTGGCTATGCTCTATCTTCACCACACAAAATATTTAAATCATGCACAACCCCGATGACAAGCCAAGCAATTGTTTCATACTTTTGACATTCTCAAAACTTTTTCAATCTTTACGCAATACATGAGTGTGAGCCATGGATATAGCACTATAGGTGGAATAGAGTGGTGGTTGTGGAGAAGACAAAAAGGGAGAAGATAGTCTCATATCAACTAGGCATATCAACAGGCCATGGAGATGCCCATCAATAGATATCAATGTGAGTGAGTAGGGATTGCCATGCAACGGATGCACTAGAGCTATAAGTATATCAAAGCTCAAAAAGAAACTAAGTGGGTGTGCATCCAACTTGCTTGCTCATGAAGACCTAGGGCATTTTGAGGAAGCCCATCATTGGAATATACAAGCCAAGTTCTATAATGAAAAATTCCCACTAGTATATGAAAGTGATAACATGAGAGACTCTCTACTATGAAGATCATGGTGCTACTTTGAAGCACAAGTGTGGTAAAAGGATAGTAACATTGTCCCTTCTCTCTTTTTCTCTCATTTTTTTATTTGGGCCTTTTCTCCTTTTTTATGGCCTCTTTTTTTCTCTGTTTTTATTTGGGCTTCTTTGGCCTCTTTTATTTATTTTTCATCCGGAGTCTCATCCCGACTTGTGGGGGAATCATAGTCTCCACCATCCTTTCCTCACTTGGGACAATGCTCTAATAATGATGATCATCACACTTCTATTTTTCTTACAACTCAACAATTACAACTCGATACTTAGAACAAAATATGACTCTATATGAATGCCTCCGGCGGTGTACCGGGATATGCAATATGACAATGATGGAGTGTGTCATAATAAATGGATGGTGGAAAGTTGCATGGCAATATATCTCGGAATGGCTATGGAAATGCCATAATAGGTAGGTATGGTGGCTGTTTTGAGGAAGGTATATGGTGGGTGTATGATACCGGCGAAAGGTGCACGGTATTAGAGAGGCTAGCAAAGGTGGAAGGGTGAGAGTGCGTATAATCCAT
The DNA here is from genome assembly GCA_034509565.1 of Triticum monococcum. Taxonomy (NCBI): domain Eukaryota; kingdom Viridiplantae; phylum Streptophyta; class Magnoliopsida; order Poales; family Poaceae; genus Triticum; species Triticum monococcum. Next base: position 454,924,095 of record CM067844.1, on the reverse strand, counting down.
GGACTCAACATTAGTCATAAAGAACTCATATACTTATTGCAAAAATCTACAAGTTATCAAAGCAAAGTATTACGCGCATGCTCCTAGGGGGATAGATTGGTAGGAATAGACCATCGCTTGTCCCCGACCGCCAGTCATAAGGAAGACAATCAATAAATAAATCATGTGTTGGAAATATGCCCTAGAGGCAATAATAAAATGGTTATTATTGTATTTCCTTGTTCATGATAATTGTCTATTGTTCATGCTATAATTGTATTAACTGGAAACCATAATACATGTGTGAATACATAGACCACAACATGTCCCTAATAAACCTCTAGTTGACTAGCTCGTTGATCAATAGATGGTTATGGTTTCCTGACCATGGACATTGGATGTCATTGATAACGGGATCACATCATTGGGAGAATGATGTGATGGACAAGACCCAATCCTAAGCATAGCACAAGATCGTATAGTTCGTCTGCTAAAGCTTTTCTAATGTCAAGTATCATTTCCTTAGACCATGAGATTGTGCAACTCCTGGATACCGTAGGAATGCTTTGGGTGTGCCAAACATCACAATGTAACTGGGTGGCTATAAAGGCACACTACGGGTATCTCCAAAAGTGTCTGTTGAGTTGGCATGAATCGAGACTGGGATTTGTCACTCCGTGTGACCGAGAGGTATCTCTGGGCCCACTCGATAATGCATCATCATAATGAGCTCAATGTGACTAATGAGTTAGCCACGGGATCATGCGTTGCGGAATGAGTAAAGAGACTTGCCGATAATGAGATTGAACAAGGTATAGGGATACCGACGATCGAATCTCGGGCAAGTAACATACCGATAGACAAAGGGATTTGTATATGGGATTGATTGAATCCCCGACATCGTGGATCATTCGATGAGATCATCGTGGAACATGTGGGAGCCAATATGGGTATCCCGATCCTGCTATTGGTTATTGGCTGGAGAGATGTCTCGGTCATGTCTGCATGGTTCCCGAACCCGTAGGGTCTACACACTTAAGGTTCGGTGACGCTAGAGTTGTTATGGGAAATAGTATGTGGTTACCGAAGGTTGTTCGGAGTCCCGGATGAGATCCCGGACGTGACGAGGAGTTCTGGAATGGTCCGGAGGTGAAGATCGATATATTGGACGAAGGGTATTGGAGTCCGGAATTGTTTCGGGGGTACCAGGTGACGACCAGCGTGTCCGAAAGGGGTTTCGGAGGCCCCGGCAAGCGTTGGGGGGCCTTATGGGCCAAGGGGATGGGGCACATCAGCCCACTAAGGGGCTGAGCGCCCCTCCCACCCCATATCACGTAACTTGGAGATGTGGGGGCGCCTCCCCTAGGGCAGGCACCCCTCCCGGCTTGGGGGGCAAGTTTCCTAGGGGTGGGGGCGCCCAAACCCATCTAGGGTTTCCCCTATGGCCGCCGCCCCTCCCCTAGGGAACCCTAGGGCGCCTCCTCCACCCCCTTACCCCTATATATAGTGAGGGAGAGAGAGGGCAGCCGCACCCTTCCCTGGCGCAGCCCCTCCCTCCTCCAACTCTTTCTTCTCCTTCGTAGAGCTTGGCGAAGCCCTGTAGGAATACCACAAACTCCACCACCACGCCGTCGTGTTGCCGGAGTTCTCCCTCAACTTCTCCTCTCCTCTTGCTGGATCAAGAAGGAGGAGACGCCCCCGGGCTGTACGTGTGTTGAACGCGGAGGCGCCGTCCGTTCGGCGCTAGATCGGATCTTCCGCGATTTGAATCGTCGCGAGTACGACTCCATCAACCACGTTCTTGTAACGCTTCCGCTTAGCGATCTTCAAGGGTATGAAGATGCACTCCCTCTCTCTCATTGCTAGCATCTCCTAGATTGATCCTGGTGACACGTAGGATTTTTTTGAATTATTGCTACGTTCCCCAACAGTGGTATCAGAGCTAGGTCTATGCGTAGATTCTATGCACGAGTAGAACACAAAGCAGTTGTGGATGATGATTAGTTCAATTTGCTTACCGTTACTAGTATTATTTTGATCCGGCGGCATTGTGGGATGAAGCGGCCCGGACCGACCTTACACATACGCTTACGTGAGACTGGTTCCACCGACTTACATGCACTTGATGCATAAGGTGGCTGGCGGGTGTCTGTCTCTCCCACTTTGGTCGGATCGGATTCAATGAAAAGGGTCCTTATGAAGGGTAAATAGCAATTGGCATATCACCATTTTAGTTTTGCGTAGGTAAGAAACATTCTTGCTAGAAACCCATAGCAGCCACGTAAAACATGCAACAACAATTAGAGGACGTCTAACTTGTTTTTGCAGGGTTTACCATGTGATGTGATATGGCCAAAAGGATGTGATGAATGATATATGTGATGTATGAGATTGATCATGTTCTTGTAATAGGAATCACGACTTGCATGTCGATGAGTATGACAACCGGCAGGAGCGATAGGAGTTGTCTTAATTTCTTTCTGACCTGCATGTCAATGAAAACGCCATGTAATTACTTCACTTTATTGCTAACCGTTAGCCATAGTAGTAGAAGTAATAGTTGGCGAGGCAACTTCATGAAGACACGATGATGGAGATCATGATGATGGAGATCATGGTGTCATGCCGCTGATGATGGTGTTCATGCCGTGCCTCGAAGATGGAGATCAAAGGCGCAGGATGATATTGGCCATATCATGTCACTTTATGATTTGCATGTGATGTTTGTCATGTTTTTACATCTTATTTTCTTAGAACGACGGTAGCATAAATAAGATGATCCCTCATTAAAATATCAAGAATTGTGTTCCCCCTAACTGTGCACCGTTGCTAAGGTCCGTTGTTCTGAAGCACCACGTGATGATCGGGTGTGATAGGTTCTAATGTTCGCATACAACGGGTGTAATCCAGATTTACACACGCAATACACTTAGGTTAACTTGACGAGCCTAGCATGTACAGACATGGCCTCGGAACACGGAAGACCGAAAGGTCGAACATGAGTCGTATAGTGGATACGTTCAACATGAAGATGTTCACCGATGATGACTAGTCCGTCTCACGTGATGATCGGACACGGCCTAGTTGACTCGGATCATGTATCACTTAGATGACTAGAGGGATGTCTATCTAAGTGGGAGTTCATTAAATAATTTGAACTTAATTATCATGAACATAGTCAAAAGGTCTTTGCAAATTATGTTGTAGCTCACGCTTTGGTTCTATTGTTTTAGATATGTTCCTAGAGAAAATTTAGTTCAGAGTTGACAGTAGCAATTATGCGGACTGGGTCCATGAACTGAGGATTGTCCTCATTGCTGCACAGAAGGGCTATGTCCTTAATGCACCGCTCAGTGTGTTGAACCTCGAGCGTCGTCTGTAGATGTTGGGAAACATCTGACATACATGTTTTGATGACTACGTGATAGTTTAGTGCGTAATGCTAACGGTTTAGAATTGTGGCACCAAAGACGTTTTTGAAACGTCGCAGAACATATGAGATGTTCCAAAGACTGAAATTGGGATTTCAGACTAGTGCCCATGTCAAGAGGTATGAGACCTCTGACAAGTTTCTTAAGCCTGCAAACTAAGGGAGAAAAGCTCAATCGTTGAGCATGTGCTCAGATTGTCTAAGTACTACAATCGCTTGAATTGAGTGGGAGTTAATCTTCCAGATGAGATAGTGATTGTTCTCCATAGTCACTGCCACCAAACTATTGGAGCTTCATGATGAACTATAACATATCAGGGATAGACATGATGATCCTTGAGCAACTCGTGATGTTTGACACCGCGAAAGTAGAAATCAAGTAGGAGCATCAATTGTTGATGGTTAAACCACTAGTTTCAAGAAGGGCAAGGGAAAGAAGGGATACTTCATGAAACGGAAAATCAGTTGCTGCTCTAGTGAAGAAACCCAAGGTTGAACCCGAACCCGAGACTAAGTGCTTCTGTAATGAGGGGAACGGTCACTGAAGCAGAACTACCCTAGATACTTGGTAGATGAGAAGGCTGGCAAGGTCGACAGAAGTATTTTGAATATACGTTATATTATTGTGTACTTTACTAGTACTCCTAGTAGCACCAGGGTAATAAATACTGGTTTGGTTGCTAAGTGTTAGTAACTCGAAATAAAAGGCTACAGAGACTAGCTAAAGGTGAGATGACGATATGTTGGAAGTGTTTCCAAGGTTGATGTGATCAAACATCGCACGCTCCCTCTACCATCGAGATTGGTGTTAAACCTAAATAATTGTTATTTGGTGTTTGCATTGAGCATAGACATGATTGGATTATGTTTATCGCAATACGATTATTCATTTAAGGAGAATAATGGTTACTCTGTTTATTTGAATAATACCTTCAATGGTCTTGCACCTAAAATGAATGGTTTATTAAATCTCGATCGTAGTGATACACATGTTCATGCCAAAAGATATAAGATAGTAATGATAGTACCACATACTTGTGGCACTGCCATTTGAGTCATGTTGGTATAAAACACATGAAGAAGTCCATGTTGATGGATCTTTGGACTCACTCGTTTTTGAAAAGGTTGAGACATGTGAACCATGTCTATTGGTAGATATGCATGAAGAAACTCCATACAGATGGATCATTTGGACTCACTTGATTTTGAATCACTTGAGACATGCAAATCATACCACATGGGCAAGATGACTGAAATGCCTTGTTTTCAGTAAGATGGAACAAGAAAGCAACTTGTTGGAAGTAATACATTTTGATGTGTGCAGTCCAATGAGTGCTGAGGCACGCAGTGGATATTGTTATGTTCTTACTTCACATATGATTTGAGTAGATGCTGAGTATATTTACTTGATGAAACACAAGTCTGAATTATTGAAAGGTTTAATTAATTTCAGAGTGAAGTTGAAGATCGTCGTGACAGATGATAAAATGGCTATGATATGATCATAGAGATGAATATCTGAGTTACGAGTTTGGCACACAATTAAGACATTGTGGAAATTGTTTCACAACTAATACCGCCTGGAACACCATAGTGTGATGGTGTGTCCGAACATCATAACTGCACCCTATTGGATATGGTGCATACCATGATATCTCTTATCAAATTACCACTACCGTTTATGGGTTAGACATTAGAGACAACCACATTCACTTTAAATAGGGCACCACGCAATTCCGTTGAGACGACACCGTATGAACTATGGTTTATAAAAACCTAAGCTATCGTTTCTTAAAAGTTTGGGGCTGCGACACTTATGTGAAAAAAATTCAGGCTGATAAGCTCGAACCCAAAGCGGATAAATGCATCTTCATAGAATACCCAAAACAGTAGGGTTTACCTCCTATTTCAGATCCGGAAGCAAAAGTGATTGTTTCTAGAAACGGTCCTTTCTCGAGGAAAAGTTTCTCTCAAAAGAATTGAGTGGGAGGATGATGGAGACTTGATGAGGTTATTGAACCGTCACTTCAACTAGTGTGTAACACCGCACATGAAGTTGTTCCTGTGGCACCTACACCAATTGAAGTGGAAGCTTATGCTAGTGATCATGAAACTTCGGATCAAGTCACTACCAAAACTCATAGGTCGACAAGGATGCGTACTATTTCAGAGTGGTATGTAATCCTGTCTTGGAAGTCATGTTGCTAGACAACAATGAGCCTACAAGCTATGGAGAAGCGATGGTGGGCCCGGATTCCGATGAATGGCTCGAGGCCATAAAATCCGAGAGAGGATCCATGTATTAAAAAACAAAGTATAGACTTTGGAAGAACTACTTGATGGTTGTAAGGCTGTTGGGTGCAGATGGATTTTAAAAGGAAGACGGACAATGATGGTAAGTGTCACCATTAAGAAAGCTCGACTTGTCGTTAAGATGTTTTCTGACAAGTTCAAGGAGTTGACTACGATGAGACTTTCTCACTCGTAGCGATGCTAAGAGTCTGTTGGACTTATGTTAGCAGTTACTGCATTATTTATGAAATCTTGCAGATAGGATGTCAAAACATTGTTTCCTCGATGTTTTTCTTGGGGAAAGGCTGTATGTGATACAACCAGAAGGTTTTGTCAATCCTGAAAGATGCTAACAAGTATGCAAAGCTCCAGGAATCCTTCTAAGGACGGGAGTAAGCATCTCGGAGTTGGAATGTATGCTTTGATGAGATGATCAAAGATTTTGGGTTTATACAAATTTTATGAGAAACTTGTATTTCCAAAGAAGTGAGTGGGAGCACTAAAGAATTTTTGATGAGTATATGTTGTCAACATATTGTTGATCAGAAATAATGTAGAATTTCTGGAAAGCATATAGGGTTATTTGAAAAGTGTTTTTCAATGGAAAACCTGGATTAAGCTACTTGAACATTGAGCATCAAGATCTATAAGGATAGATAAAAAACGCTTAATAGTACTTTAAAATGAATACATACCGTGATCAGATTTTGAAGGAGTTCAAAATAGATCAGCAAAGGAGAAGTTCTTGGCTGTGTTAGAAGGTGTGAGTATTGAGTAAGACTCAAGACCTGACCACGGCAGAAGAGAGAAAAGGACGAAGGTCGTCCCCTATGCTTTAGACGTAGGCTCTACATTATGATATGCTGTGTACCGCACCTGAAGTGTGCCTTGCCATGAGTTAGTCAAGGGGTACAAGAGTGATCCAGGAATGGATCACATGACAGTGGTCAAACTTATCCTTAGTAACTAGTGGACTAAGGGATTTTCTCGATTATGGAGGTGGTAAAAGAGTTTGTCGTAAAGGGTTACGTCGATGCAAACTTTGACACTAATCCGGATGACTCTGAGTAGTAAACCGGATTCGTATAGAAGAGCAGTTATTTGGAATAGCTCCAAGTAGCGCATGGTAGCTGCATCTACAAGATGACATAGAGATTTGTAAAGCACACATGGATCTGAAAGGTTCAGACCCATTGACTAATAAACCTCTCTCACAAGCGAGATATGAACAAACCCCATGGGTGTTGGATTCATTACAATCACATAGTGATGTGAACTACATTATTGACTCTACTGCAAGTGGGAGACTGTTGGAAATATGCCCTAGAGGCGATAATAAAATGGTTATTATTGTATTTCCTTGTTCATGATAATTGTCTATTGTTCATGCTATAATTGTATTAACTAGAAACCGCAATACATGTGTGAATACATAGACCACAACATGTCCCTAGTAAACCTCTAGTTGACTAGCTTGTTGATCAATAGATGGTTATGGTTTCCTGACCATGGACATTGGATGTCATTGATACCGAGATCACATCATTGGGAGAATGATGTGATGGACAAGACCCAATCCTAAGCATAGCACAAGATCATATAGTTCGTCTGCTAAAGCTTTTCTAATGTCAAGTATCATTTCCTTAGACCATGAGATTGTGCAACTCCCGGATACCGTAGGAATGCTTTGGGTGTGCCAAACATCACAACATAAATGGGTGGCTATAAAGGCACACTGCGGGTATCTCCGAAAGTGTCTGTTGAGTTGGCATGAATCAAGACTGGGATTTGTCACTCCATGTGACCGAGAGGTATCTCTTGAAGGAAATATGCCCTAGAGGCAATAATAAAGTTATTATTTATTTCCTTATATCATGATAAATGTTTATTATTCATGCTAGAATTGTATTAACCGGAAACATAATACATGTGTGAATACATAGACAAACAGAGTGTCACTAGTATGCCTCTACTTGACTAGCTCGTTAATAAAAGATGGTTATGTTTCCTAACCATGGACAAAGAGTTGTTATTTGATTAACGGGATCACATCATTAGTTGAATGATCTGATTGACATGACCCATTCCATTAGCTTAGCACCCGATCGTTTAGTATGTTGCTATTGCTTTCTTCATGACTTATACATGTTCCTATGACTATGAGATTATGCAACTCCCGTTTACCGGAGGAACACTTTGGGTACTACCAAACGTCACAACGTAATTGGGTGATCATAAAGGAGTACTACATGTGTCTCCAAAGATAGATGTTGGGTTGGCGTATTTCGAGATTAGGATTTGTCACTCCGATTGTCGGAGAGGTATCTCTGGGCCCTCTCGGTAATGCACATCACTTAAGCCTTGCAAGCATTGCAACTAATGAGTTAGTTGTGGGATGTTGTATTACGGAACGAGTAAAGAGACTTGCCGGTAACGAGATTGAACTAGGTATTGGATACTGACGATCGAATCTCGGGCAAGTAACATACCGATGACAAAGGGAACAACGTATGTTGTTATGCGGTCTGACCGATAAAGATCTTCGTAGAATATGTAGGAGCCAATATGGGCATCCAGGTCCCGCTATTGGTTATTGACCGGAGACGTGTCTCGGTCATGTCTACATTGTTCTCGAACCGTAGGGTCCGCACGATTAAGGTTTCGATGACAGTTATATTATGAGTTTATGAGTTTTGATGTACCGAAGGAGTTCGGAGTCCCGGATGAGATCGGGGACATGACGAGGAGTCTCGAAATGGTCGAGACGTAAAGATCGATATATTGGACGACTATATTCGGACTTCGGAAAGGTTCCGAGTGATTCGGGTATTTTTCGGAGTACCGGAGAGTTACGGGAATTCGCCGGGGAGTATATGGGCCTTATTGGGCCATACGGGAATAGAGGAAAGAGTCCAAAAGGAAGGAGGCCTGCGCCCCCCCTCTGGTCCGAATTGGACAAGGGGCGCAGCCCCCTTTTCCTTATTCCTCTCCCCCTCTTTCCCCCTTCTCCTACTCCAACAAGGAAGGAGGGAGTCCTACTCCCGGTGGGAGTAGGACTCCCCTTGGCGCGCCTCCTCCTAGGCCGGCCGCCCCCTCCCCCTTGCTCCTTTATATACGGAGGCAGGGGGCACCCCATGACACACAAGTTGATCCTTGGTGATCGTTCCTTAGCCGTGTGCGGTGCCCCCTTCCACCAAATTCCACCTCGGTCATATTGTTGCAGTGCTTAGGCGAAGCCCTGCGTCGGTAGTACATCAAGATCGTCATCACACCGTCATGTTGACGGAACTCTTCCTCGACGCTTTGCTGGATCGGAGCCCGAGGATCGTCATCGAGCTGAACATGTGCTAAGAACTCGGAGGTGCCGGATTAACGGTGCTTGGATCGGTCGGATCGGGAAGACGTACGACTACTTCCTCTACGTTGTGTGATCGCTTCCGCAGTCGGTCTGCGTTGGTACGTAGACAACACTCTCCCCTCTTGTTGCTATGCATCACCATGATCTTGCGTGTGCGTCGGAAATTTTTTGAAATTACTACGTTCCCCAACATCTCTGGGCCCACTCGGTAATGCATCATCATAATGAGCTCAATGTGACTAATGAGTTAGCCACGGGATCATGCGTTACGGAACGAGTAAAGAGACATGCCGGTAACGAGATTGAACATGGTATAGGGATACCGACGATCGAATCTCGGACAAGTAACATACCGATAGACAAAGGGAATTGTATACGGGGTTGATTGAATCCCCGACATCGTGGTTCATCCGATGAGATCATCGTGGAACATGTGGGAGCCAATATGGGTATCCAGATCCCGCTATTGGTTATTGGCCGGAGAGATTTCTCGGTCATGTCTGCATGGTTCCCGAACCCGTAGGGTCTATACACTTAAGGTTCGGTGACGCTAGAGTTGTTATGGGAAATAATATGTGGTTACTGAAGGTTGTTCGGAGTCCCGGATGAGATCCCGGACGTGACGAGGAGTTCCGGAATGGTCCGGAGGTGAAGATCGATATATTGGACGAAGGGTATTGGAGTCTGGAATTGTTCTGGGGGTACCAGGTGACGACCAGCGTGTCCGAAAGGGGTTTCGGAGGCCCCGACAAGCATTGGGGGGCCTTATGGGCCAAGGGGAGGGGGCACATCAGCCCACTAAGGGGCTGAGCGCCCCTCCCACTCCATATCACGTAACTTGGAGAGGTGGGGGCGCCTCCCCTAGGGCAGCCACCCCTCCCGGCTTGGGGGGCAAGTTTCCTAGGGGTGGGGGCGCCCAAACCCATCTAGGGTTTCCCCTATGGCCGCCGCCCCTCCCCTAGGGAACCCTAGGGCGCCTCCTCCACCCCCTTACCCCTATATATAGTGAGGGAGAGAGAGGGCAGCCGCACCCCTTCCCTGGCGCAGCCCCTCCCTCCTCCAACTCTTCCTTCTTCGTAGAGCTTGGCGAAGCCCTGCAGGAATACCACAAACTCCACCATCACGCCGTCGTGTTGCCGGAGTTCTCCCTCAACTTCTCCTCTCCTCTTGCTGGATGAAGAAGGAGGAGACGTCCCCGGGCTGTACGTGTGTTGAACGCGGAGGCGCCATCCGTCCGGCGCTAGATCGGATCTTCCGCGATTTGAATCGCTGCGAGTACGACTCCATCAACCACGTTCTTGTAACGCTTCCGCTTAGCGATATTTAAGGGTATGAAGATGCACTCCCTCTCTCTCGTTGCTAGCATCTCCTAGATTGATCTTGGTGACACGTAGGAAATTTTTGAATTATTGCTACGTTCCCCAACATCATGCTCCGACTTCATCACATAACGGTTCACCATACGTGCATGCTACGGGAATCACAAGCTTCAACACAAGTACTTCTCAAATTCACAACTACTCAACTAGCATGACTTTAATATCACCATCTCCATATCTCAAAACAATTATCAAGTATCAAACTTCTCATAGTATTCAACACACTCATAAGAGAATTTTATTATTAATCTTGCATACCAAGCATATTAAGATTTTAAGCAAATTACCATGCTATTAAGACTCTCAAATAATCTAAGTGAAGCATGAGAGATCAATAGTTTCTATAAAACAAATCCACCACCGTGCTCTAAAAGATATAAGTGAAGCACTAGAGCAAAACTACATAACTCAAAAGATATAAGCGAAGCACATAGAGTATTCTAACAAATTACAAATCATGTATGGCTCTCTCAAAAGGTGTGTACAGAAAGGATGATTGTGTTAAACTAACTAGTAAAGACTCAAATAATACAAGACGCTCCAAGCAAAACACATATCATGTGGCAAATAAAAATATAGCTCCAAGTAAAGTTACCGATAGAAGTAGACGAAAGAGGGGATGCCTTCCGGGGCATCCCCAAGCTTTGGCTTTTAGGTGTCCTTAGATTATCTTGGGGGTGCCATGGGCATCCCCAAGCTTAGGCTCCTTCCACTCCTTGTTCCATAATCTATCAAATCTTTACCCAAAACTTGAAAACTTCACAACACAAAACTTAAAGTAGAAAATCTCGTGAGCTCCGTTAGCGAAAGAAAATAAAAGACCACTTCAAGGTACTGTAATGAACTCATTATTTATTTATATGGGTTTTATACCTACTGTATTCCAACTTCTCTATGGTTTATAAACTATTTTACTAGCCATAGATTCATCAAAATAAGCAAACAACACACGAAAAACAGAATCTGTCAAAAAACAGAACAGTCTGTAGTAATCTGTAGCTAGCGCAAGATCTGGAACCCCAAAAATTCTAAAATAAATTTCTGGACGTGAGGAATTTGTCTATTAATCATCTGCAAAAATAATTAACTAAATATCACTCTCCAAATAAAAATGGCAGTAGTTCTCGTGAGCACTAAAGTTTCTGTTTTTTACAGCAAGTTCAACAAGACTTTCCCCAAGTCTTCCCAACTGTTCTACTTGGCACAAACACTAATTAAACACAACCAAAACAGAGGATAGATAAATTATTTATTACTAAACAGGAGCAAAAGCAAGGTATAAAAATAAAATTGGTTTGCCTCCCAACAAGCGCTATCGTTTAACGCCCCTAGCTAGGCATAACAAGCAAGAATAGATCTAGGTATTGCCATCTTTGGTAGGTAATCCATAAGTGGCTCTCATGATAGATTCATAAGGTAATTTATTTTTCTTTCTAGGAAAGTGTTCCATGCCTTTCCTTAATGGAAATTGGAATCTAATATTTCCTTCCTTCATATCAATAATTGCACCAATCGTTCTAAGGAAATGTCTACCAAGAATAATAGGACATGAAGGATTGCAATCTATGTCAAGAACAATGAAATCTACGGGCACATAATTCCTATTTGCAACAATAAGAACATCATTAATTTTTCCATAGGTTTCTTAATAGTGGAATCCGCAAGGTGCAAGTTTAGAGAGCAATCATCAAAATCACGGAAACCTAACAAATCACACAAAGTCTTTGGAATCGTGGAAACACTAGCACCCAAATCACATAAAGCATAGCATTCATGATCTTTAATTTTAATTTTAATAGTTGGTTCTCACTCATCATAAAGTTTTCTAGGGATAGAAACTTCCAATTCAAGTTTTTCTTCAGAAGATTGCATCAAGGCATCAACGATATGTTTAGTAAACGCTTTATTTTGACTATAAGCGTGAGGAGAATTTAGCACGGATTGCAACAAGAAAATACAATCAATCAAAGAGAAATTTTCATAGTTAAATTCCTTGAAATCCATAATAGTGGGTTTAGCAACATCTAGGGTTTTAATTTCTTCAATCCCACTTTTATCAAATTTAGCATCTAGATCAAAAGATTCAGAATTCTTAGAATGCCTTCTAGGTAAAGGTGGATCATATTCAGTCCCATCATTATCAAGATTCATATTGCAAAACAAATATTTAATAGGGGACACATCTATAACTTCTAGATCTTCATCATTATTTTCATAGGAACTAGAAGAACACGCTTTTATAAAGGCATCTTTCTTAGCACGCATCCTAGTGGTTCTTTCTTTGCACTCATCAATGGAAATTCTCATGGCTTTGAGAGACTCATTGATATCATGCTTAGGGGGAATAGATCTAAGTTTCAAAGAATCAACATCAAGAGCAATTCTATCAATGTTCCTAGCCAAATCATCAATCTTAAGCAATTTTTCTTCAATCATAGCATTAAAATTCTTTTGCAAAGTAATAAATTCTTTAATATTAGAATCAAAATCAGAGGGCATCTTAGTATAAGTTCCATAAGAATTGTTGTAGGAATTACCATAATTATTAGAGGGATTACTAGGATAAGGCCTAGGATTAAAATTTCCTCTATACGCGTTGTTACCAAAATTGTTCCTACCAACAAAATTCACATCCATAGATTCATTATTATTCTCAATCAAAGTAGACAAGGGCATATCATTAGGATCAGAAGAAACACTCTTATTAGCAATTAATTTCATAAGCTCATCCATCTTTCCACTCAAAAAATTAATTTCTTCTATTGCATGCACCTTCTTATAAGTAGATCTTTCAGTATGCCATTGAGAATAATTAACCATAATATTATCTAGGAGTTTAGTAGCTTCTCCTAAAGTGATTTCCATAAAAGTGCCTCCCGCGGCCGAATCTAAAAGATTTCTAGAAGCAAAATTCAATCCGGCATAATTTTTCTGTATAATCATCCACAAATTTAAACCATGAGTAGGGAAATGACGTATCCTTAATTTCATTCTCTCCCAAGCTTGTGCAACATGTTCATGATCAAGTTTCTTAAAATTCATAATATCGTTTCTAAGAGAGATGATCTTAGCGGGAGGAAAATACTTAGAGATAAAAGCATCTTTGCACTTATTCCATGAATCAACACTATTTTTAGGCAAAGACGAAAACCAAGCTTTAGCACGATCTCTAAGCAAAAAAGGAAATAGCTTCAATTTAACAATATCATTATCCACATCTTTCTTCTTTTGCATGTCACACAAATCAATGAAGCTATTTAGATGGGTAGCGGCATCTTCACTAGGAAGGCCGGAGAACAGATCTTTCATGACAAGATTTAGCAAAGCATCATTAATTTCACAAGATTCAGCATCGGTAAGAGGAGCAATCAGAGTGCTAATAAAATCATTGTTGTTGGTATTGGTGAAGTCACACAATTTAGTATTATCTTGAGCCATCGTGACAAGCAAGCAAACTAACACACAAGCAAACAAAAAGCAAGCGGGCAAAAGGAGGCAAATAGAGAGGGAGGATAGAGAGAGAGGGCGAATAAAATGGCAAGGGTGAAGTGGGGGGAGAGGAAAATGAGAGGCAAATGGCAAATAATGTAATGCGGGAGATAAGGGTATGTGATGGGTACTTGATATGTTGACTTTTGCGTAGACCTCCCCGGCAACGGCGCCAGAAATCCTTCTTGCTACCTCTTTTAGCACTGCGTTGGTTTCCCCGAAGAGGAAGGGATGATGCAGCAAAGTAGCGTAAGTATTTCCCTAAGTTTTTGAGAACCAAGGTATCAATCCAGTAGGAGGCTACACGCGAGTCCCTCGCACCTGCACAAAACAAATAAATCCTCGCAACCAACGCAAATAGGGGTTGTCAATCCCTATAGGGCCACTTACGAGAGTGAGATCTGATAGATATGATAAGATAATATTTTTGGTATTTTTATGATAAAGATGCAAAGTAAAATAAAGGCAAAGCAAATAGCAAAGCAAATAACTAAGTAGTAGGAGATCAATATGATAAAGATAGACCCCGGGGCCATAGGTTTCACTAGTGGCTTCTCTCGAGAGCATAAGTATTCTGCGGTGGGTGAACAAATTACTGTTGAGCAATTGACAGAATTGAGCATAGTTATGAGAATATCTAGGTATGATCATGTATATAGGCATCATGTTCGAGACAAGCAGAATATTAAGTAAAAACAGAGTAACGCCTTAAGCAAGATGACATGATGTAGAGGGATGGACTCATGGAATATGAAGAAAACCCCATCTTGTTATCCTCGACGGCAACAATACAATATGTGCCTTGCTGCCCTTACTGTCACCGGGAAAGGACACCACAAGATTGAACCCAAAGCTAAGCACTTCTCCCATTGCAAGAAAATCAATCTAGTAGGCCAAACCAAACTGATAATTCGAAGAGACTTGCAAAGATAACCAATCATACATAAAAGAATTCAGAGAAGATTCAAATATTATTCATAGATAGACTTGATCATAAACCCACAATTCATCGGTCTCAACAAACACACCGCAAAAAGAAGATTACATCGAATAGATCTCCACAAGAGAGGGGGAGAACATTGTATTGAGATCCAAAAAGAGAGAAGAAGACATCTAGCTACTAACTATGGACCCGTAGGTCTGAGGTAAACTACTCACACTTCATCGGAGAGGCTATGGTGTTGATGTAGGAGCCCTCCGTGATCGATGCCCCCTCCGGCGGAGCTCCGGAACAGGCCCCAAGATGCGATCTCGTGGATACAGAAAGTTGCAGCGGTGGAATTAGGGTTTTGGCTCCGTCTCTGATCGTTTGGGGGTACGTGGGTATATATAGGAGGAAGAAGTACGTTGGTGGAGCAATAGGGGGCCCACGAGGGTGGGGCGCGCCTGGTAGGGTAGGGCGCGCCCCCCTACCTCGTGGCCTCCTGTTACGTGCCCTGGCATAGGGTCCAAGTCTCCTGAGTTGTATTCGATGAGAAAATCACATTCCCGAAGGTTTCATTCCGTTTGGACTCCGTTTGATATTCCTTTTCTTCGAAACCCTAAAACAGGCAAAAAATAGCAATTCTGGGCTGGGCCTCCGGTTAATAGGTTAGTCCCAAAAATAATATAAAAGTGGATAATAAAGCCCAATAATGTCCAAAACAGTAGATAATATAGCATGGAGCAATAAAAAATTGTAGATACGTTGGAGACGTATCAGGACTGTGTGTCCTTTGCTCAAGGGGAATAAGGTGAAGGCGCAGTCTTCTGAGTTGAATCTCAGCCTCCCTAACCAGACGTACAGTTGTCACAGCAACTGGAACTGGTCCAACAAATCCTTGTCCTCCCTAAGCAACTGGTTCTATCCTTTACCTGTCTTTACTTACAGTTTGTCTTTGTGAAGTCATTGCCTGCTTTCATGATCTGATTGACTTCATTGTGTGAAGACTGTTGTTGTTTGGTTTCATACTATCTTCCATCCTGATCCATACTACCTAGCTGCTGATAGTCTTCGTGCTTTCACTTCATTGCTTACTTGACTATGGCTTGTCTAGTGTAGTCTACCTTTCGCTACATATCAATAGGTTCATTTCTACTCTTTGTCTTCAAAGCCCCCGTGTTTTGAAGACTTTCATAAAAATCACCTATTCACCCCCCTCTAATCGATAACTAGCACTTTCAATTGGTATCAGAGCAAGGTGCTCCCTTGTTCTGTATGATTCAGTTTAACCACCTGGAGTTTTAGCTATGTCGACTGCAGGGATAATCAAAGTCTCCTCTGCGTGCCCTGTCTTCGATGGCACTGATTACCCCTACTGTAAGAATAAGATGCGCATACATCTTGAAGCCATTGATGTCGATCTCTGGTATGTTGTCAAGAACGGTGTTCCCAAGGTCGGTGAAGGTGTCACCCCTGCTGATGTCAAGAAGTTCATTCAACTGGATTCTACTGCCAAGAACATCATCTGTGGTCATCTGACCAAAGGACAATATGGTCGTGTGAGTGCTCTGAAAACTGCGAAGCTAGTCTGGGACTAGCACTCCAAGGTCAACGAAGGTGTCTCAACCCAGAGAGACTCAAGGATCAGTGTTCTTCGCAACCTCTTCAACCGATTCAAGAGAAATGACAATGAGAATGTTCAGTTGACGTTTGATCGCCTCACTGATATCACAAATGAGCTTCATGCACTCGGCGCCACTGAGATCACCAAGCATGAAATCGTCAAGACACTCTTGAGATCACTCGACAACTCATTTGACACCCTGGCCCGGATGATTCAAGAACGCCCTGACTTCAAGACTCTCGATCCATCTGACATAATTGAGAGGCTCAACACACATGAGTTCCAGTTATCTGAGAAAAGAGATATCTATGGTCCCAACTGTGGCCGAACCCGTGCTTTGAAGGCAAAGGTTGTTTCCTCGTCTGAAGAAGAATCTGACTGCAGTCCTGAGGATCCTGAAGACATTGGAAAGGAACTTGCCATGCTAGCGAAGAAGTTCCAGAGGTTCACCAAGAAAAAATGCTCCAGACAGTCTTCAAGATCCAGCTCAAGAAATGATGAAGCTTCCTCCTGTGACCACAAGAAGAGAACGTGCCACAAGTGCAAAAAACCTGGTTACTACATCTCTGAATGTCCTCAATGGGACAATGAGAACAACAAGAAGAAGAAGAGCAAGGAATATGATTCTGATGACAAGAAGAAGAAGAAATCCTCAAAGTCTTCTTCCAAGTCTTCGTCGAAGTCTTCATCACACAAGAAGAGCTCATCCAGCAAGGCTCATGCGTTTGTTGGCAAGGAGATGGATTCAGAGGAGGAGTCTGCATCTGAGGAGGTGGAGATGGAGTCTGAAGAGGAATCTAATTCAGGCGTGGCAAGCCTAGCTCTAGCTTCAACATACGTCACCAAGTATATCTTCGACACTAAAGACAATGACCTCGTCACCAACAATGATGCTAATGATGAGGATGACTCTGCACCCACCTACTGCTTCATGGCCCGTGGTGCCAAGGTAAACTCATGCGATGCTCACTATCAAACGTCAAGTGAAGATGACTCTGAATGTGAATCTAAACCTAGCTACAAAACACTTTCTAAAATTGCAACACAGCAACAGAATGCCATGGAACATATTCAAAAGCTGTTACACAAAAGCGATGACCTGTTGGACGCGGAAATGACTCGAACTCAGTCCTTATTTGAAGACATTAAAAATCTTCATGTTAAGTACGAAGAACTTGAAAGTTGTCATGAAACGCTCTCAACTACTCATGAAAAGCTCTCCTATGATTATCTTCAAAGGAATCAAGAGCTTGAGAACTTGAGATCGGTTCATGAAGATCTTCAAAAGGAGAACGAGTCACTCCACGCTCAATAGATCAGTTCCGCTCAAGAAGGATTTGAACCACCATGTCTAAAATGCCTTGAGCATGATAACGCTACTTCTGTTGCTAGATGTTCTACTGCTACTACTATTGCAATATCTTCAACTGCTGATGTGGTAACTAACCCTTCTGCTGAGGATACCACTACTATTGTTGATGAGAATGCCAGGTTGAAGACATTGCTTGAGACAGGAATGTACAAAAGTCTCAAAGGGCATCAGACACTATGTGATGTCCTCAAGAAACAAATTCTGAACTGAAACCCTAGGAAAGAGGGTGTTGTGATCGAGAGGAAAATGAATGTTGATGGTTCTTACTAGAAGCCTGAGCAGTACCCCAGAACCACATGGGTTGCTACAAAGGGACCTTCAGTGGATCCATCTACCTTATCTGGCTTCACTTGTGCTAACCCGATTATCATTGATGAATCCTTTGATGCAAACAATAAACTGCTTAAGAATCAGAATGGTGAAGTGTTTGCCAGGTATATTGGTACTAACCGCAGGAATGGACCACCTTTGAAGAAGATCTGGGTGCCCAAGAGTTGTCTTGAAAATCTTCAGGTGAATGTGTCGGGTTTCGGGTTCCGGCAAAACCCTTGAGGTTCAAACACTGTGGTGCGCACGAAGATCTCTCCCCCTCTCTAGCTCACGAACTCTACGATCTCATAGCCTAGCTCGACGAACCCAAAGAACACGAGACACAAGATTTATACTGGTTCGGGTCACCGTTGTGGTGTAATACCCAACTCCAGTGTGGTGTGGCGGATTGCCTCTTGGGCTGAGGATGAACAGTTACAAGGGAAGAACAACCTCGCAAGGAGAGGTGTCCTTGTGTTGGTGTGCTTGTGTGGTTCGGGTTGGTCTGGGTCTCAATCAGTTGCCTCCCTTGGTGGTGGTTAGTCCTATTTATAGAGGCACCGACCCTCTTCCCAAATATTGAGTGGGAAGGGATCCCACAACGGCCAAATTTGAAGGGAGACAACTAGGACAAGCTATCTTGACAAAAGTGGTCTTCGCCTGCCAAAGGCTCTGGTGGTGACGCCGCCTTGGGCTCCACGGTGACCTCTGTCTTGCCGTCCTGCTGGTCCTGGTCTTGTTGCACCGATATGGAAACCTTTGCCTGATGCCTCGGGACTCCTGGCCTGCGCTTGCCCCTTTAGCACCAAAGAGCAAACAAGGACACTGCACGTGCTGGTGCCCACCTGGTTCCAGTCGTCATGGCTTGTGTCACAGGAACCTCGCGAGGTGCCCCTCGCCTTGGTCTCTCCGCCCCTCATGAGCCTACCTGGTGAGGCTGTCCTGAGGAGGTCTTGCGTCGTCCCCCTCGTGAGGCTTGGCCCCTCGCGAGGGTCTTGAATGTTTGCTGGTAAAGATGGGCCGTACGGGGCCGCTGGTGGAGCCACGCTGCGGGCCGCAGGCACGCAAGTCTAGGGACCCCCATTCCCAGAACGCCAACAGTAGCCCCCGGGCCCAAGGCGCGCTCGGGCTTGGCTTCGAGGCGAAGCCAAAGGGCAAGCGCGGAGCGCCGCGGGCCCCATCAGCCTACAACCACGGTTGGCGTGTGGCGACTGATTGGACGTGGGCGTCTCCGCTTCCCCACACAACCTCGACAACTGCCCGACTTGACGGGTCCTTGCTGCATGCAGAAAAAGGTCATTATTACCTTAGATTGTGGAGGCCAGCGGTTGGCCTCCCCTTGGCTATAAATGGGAAGTGGGGGGGGGGGGAGCCCCCGTCACCCATCTCTTCCTTGCTTCTCCTGCTTCTTCTTTTTCCTTGCCCCACTGCTCGCTGGTGTAGTCATGGCGCCTACGAAGAGGCTTTCAGCGGCGGAGAAGGGGAAGGCTCGCAAGGAGGGGCCCGGCTCTCCGCCACCCAAGAGGGGGCGCAGCCATCCCTGCAAACATGTTGCGACCCCCGCCATGGCCCCTCGTGGCCGCGGTGGCGCCTCCTCGCGTGGTGGTGGCCGCCCAAGTCGTGGCAGTCCTGCTGATGAGGTGGGGCGTGTCGTGGTTGCGCGGCCTCCCCAACCGCGCTTCCATTCGGCGGAGGTGATGCCGGAGTTCATCGTGTGGTCGGAGAACTCGGCCAGTACTTGGCTTGAGCTCCCCCGCTTCTTTGTCAGTGAGCTGCCAGCCACTGGTGCAGGTGGTCTGTGGCTGTAGGCGGACGACTGCTGCAGCAAGGCTTCTTGGGCCGCGGTCGAGGTCTCCGCCGCGGGCAACGCGGTCCTGGCTCGCGGCTGGCAGACGTTCGCCCGCGTGCGTGGACTGGGCAGGCGGTGCACCCTCCACTTAAAGTACGACGGCCACACGACCCTCTTCATGAGGGTATTTGGGGAAGATGGTCACCGCGTCGGGTGCTGCCCCAAGGACAACGACGGCGACGAGGTGCTTGGCCTTGGTGATGGCTATGACGAGGAGGAACGCGGCTTTGTCCTCGGTGCCGGCCATGACATGTCCAGCTACGGCAGCTCTTCGTCTGACAGCAGCTCCAGCAACGGCGGCTACGATCATCCACCACACTGTCATGCCCGCTTCGAAGGCGGCAGCGGGTCGACTCGCCGCCGCGCTCCGATGAAGTGCGAGGAGGGGTTTGGCTGAGCTCGGGAGAGCGCCATGAGCCCGTCCTCGCGGCCTGTTGTGGGAGCGTGTTCCGCTTTTGTTTCGGTCTTCCTTCCCTCCCTGCATTAGAGAGAGACAAGTATGGGGCCCTGCTAGGGCATGCGGCAATTATGGTTTCTAAGTGGCCGTGGTGTGTTTATCATTCCTGTGTTGTGCTATAGCGTCATGTTTTATGTATGCGCGTAGAATGGCTTAGCTTGATGCGCCTGGAGTATATTTCACCCCGCGAGACGCGCGTTCCCCAATGCCCGACGAGGTCTTCTGTGCTCGGGAGGCGCCGGAGAACTGCAAAAATTTGCTAGGAAATCCTTATTCTTCCGGACACTAATCGTACGCACTACTGACTGTAACCCTGTGCTTCGCGTCACGGTACCCGGGGGGCACGGACTGAGAAGGGCGTGCTAGCTTGCGAGCTCGGGCGAGGGTGCCTTGCGAAAGACAAGAAAGCGAAAGCGCTCACGAGGGCTCCTGCCCAGCCCCCTCGCGAGGCATGCGAGGGAGAGAACGGGTCAAAAACGAGGAACCGAGGGCAGAAAGCGAGGCAACAAGGACAAAGAAACTAGGCCAATAAGGAACACTAGAAATCAAATTCTCACTTAAAAGAAAGGGCGACCAACTGCAGAAAGCAAATGAAAAGCCGCGTCTGGCACCTAGTCTAGTCTTCTTGTCTTCTCACCTGCGCGGAGCTAAGTACTGCCACTAGGCGTGGGAGGGAGCCCCTGAGGCCCAAGGGTGGCACTCCTGAGACTCCGGGGCATGTACAACCCCACTCATTATTACGTGAGAGTGTCACGAGCGGAGATTCCTCACAGGCACTGGGCCTTGCTTCACAGGCACCGGGCCTTGCTTCATGGGTAGAACCTCTAGAGGTGTTGGATGTTCCAGGCATTCTGGACGGGGATCCCGTCCTGCGTCTCCAGGCGGGCGGCGCCAGGCCTGGAGACATGGGTGACCCAAAACGGGCCCTCCCACATGGGCGAGAGCTTGTGCAGCCCTTCCCTAGAGAGCACCCGCATCAGGACAAGATCACCCACCTCGAGCGTCCTGCAGCGGATGTTGCGGCCGTGGTACCGCCGCAGTGCCTGTTGGTACCTCGCAGCTTGGAGCGAGGCTTCTCGGCGACGTTCCTCGCCCAGCACGAGATCCATCCCCCGCATGGCGTCCTGCCGTGTTGCATCAAATGCCAGGACCCGCGCAGAGTGATGCCTGACCTCGTGTGGGAGAACCGCTTCTGCTCCACAGACGAGGAAGAACGGGGTCTCGCCTGCCGGCCTGGTGGCGATGGTGCGGATGGACCACACTGGAGCTCATCGTGCCAACCCCTACCGCATGCCTCAAGCTTCTTCTTGAAGGTTCTTGTCTTGAGACCCCTTAGGACCTCCACGTTGGCGCGTTCGGCCTGGCCGTTGCTCCTGGGGTGCGCCACGGAGGCGTAGAGTATCTGCTTTCAAAGGTTAGTACAATTCGTTTTGAAGAGATGGCTAGTGAACTACGAGCCGTTGTCGGTGATGATGCGGTTAGGGACACCAAGTCGGCTTACGAGGCCCTTGATGAACTTGACTGCTGACCCGGCCGGGATGGTGCCGACAGCTTCCACTTCCGCCCACTTGGTGAATTTGTCAATGGTGACGTAGAGATAGCGGTACCTCCTGGCACTCGAGGGAATGGACCCAGGATATCCAGCCACCAGACCGCGAACGGCCATGAGAGCGGGATAGTCTGGAGGTCCTGAGCAGGCTGGTGGATCTGCTTGGCGTGGAACTGGCAGGCCTCACAGGATTTCACCAGCTCGGCCGCGTCGTTGAGTGCCGTGTGCCAGTAGAACCCGCTGCGGAAAGCCTTGCCGACCAGGGTGTGCGGCGACGAGTGGTGCCTGCAGTCTCCGCCAGGTATGTCAGCAGCCACTCCTTCCCCTGTTCCCTAGAAATGCATCGTAGAGAAACATCATTTCGCCGCTTCCTGTATAGCTCACCATCCTGAATGCAGTATGCCGTAGCCTGCCGGGCCACACGTTCTGCATCTTCCTCCTTCTCTGGCAGTGTTCCTTGTGTCAGGTATGCCTTGAACTCTTTGATCCAGCTCCCCACCTGAGGCTCGAGTGCTAAGAGGAGGCACGCTCCCGAGGTCGGACCACAGGCGAGGGCTCCCGAGGGTGGAGGTTGGGGGGGGGGGGTTCCTCCTGAGATGGTAGCGGCTCCGTAGGCGGAGGTGCTGCCGAGGGCTTTGTCGGCGTTCTGGGAACGGGGGTCCCCAGACTTGCTTGCCTGCGGCCCATGGCGTGGATGAGCCAACAGGCTGTACGACCCATCTTCATCAACAAAGCATCCAAGACCCTCGCGAGGGTCCAAGCCTCGCGAGGCGGACGGCGCAAGACCTCCTCTCGAGCAGCCTAGTCAGGCAGGCTCGCTTGGGGCGGAGATACCAAGGCGAGCCGAACCTCACGGGGCTCTCGTGACGTGAGCCATGACGATCGACACCAGGCGAGCGCCAGCGCGTGCATCGTCCTTGTTTCCTCTTTGGTGCAAAGGAGGCAAGCATAGCCGCGGAGTACCGAGGCATCAGGCAAAGGTTGCCATTTCGGTGCAACAAGACCAAGACCATGGACTGCAAGACGGAGGTCATCGTGGCGCCCAAGACGGCGTCACCACCAGAGCTTTGTGCAGGCGAAGACTACTTTTGTCAAGATGGCTTGTACTAGCTGTCCCCCTTCGAATTAGCCCACCATTGTTGGCTCCCTTCCTGCTCAATATTTGGGAAGAGGACCAGGGCCTCTATAAATAGGACTAGCCACCACCATAGTGGGGGGTCTGATCTCACTTAGCTTGAGGGAATCTACACACCACAGGTTCATACACACAAGAACACCTCAACCTCAGGAGACTGTTCTTCCCCTTGTATGATTCATCATCAGCCCAAGAGGCAATACACCACTGTCGGATCACGGGTTCCGGCAGACCCTTAAGGTTCGAACACTGGGGTGTGCACGGAGATCACACCCTCTACCTCCCCGTCTCACAAAGATCTAAACTACGGAAAGAACTGCACAAGAGACACAAGGTTTATACTGGTTCGGGCCACCGTTGAGGTGTAATACCCTACTCCAGTGTGTGGTTGGTGGATTGCCTCTTGGGGCTGGTGATGATGAACAATACAAGGAAGAACAGCCTTGCGAGGGTCTGTTCTTGGCTGGGGCAATGAACTGCTAGGAGGAGTTCAAGCACCCTTCTCTCTCTCTTTCTCCGATTTCGATCCCCCCTACCATGTGGGTGGCTGGTCCTATTTATAGGGGCCCTGGTCCTCTTCCCAAATATCGAGCGGGAAGGGAGCCAACAATGGTGGGTTAATTTGAAGGGGGACAACAAGTATCAATTATCCTGACAAAAGCAGTCTTCGCCTGCGCAAAGCTCTGGTGATGACGCCGTCTGGGGCTCCACGGTGACCTCCGTCTCGTAGTCCTCCTGGTCTTGGCCTCATTGCACCGAAATGGCAACCTTTGCCCGATGCCTCGGTACTCCGCGGCTGCGCTTGCCCCCTTTGCACCAAAGAGGAAAGAAGGACGCTGCGCGCGCTGGCACCCGCCCGGCGCCCTGAGTCGTCATGGCTTGCGTCATGGGCACCTCGCGAGGTACCCCGCCTTGATCTCTCCGCCTCCTCGCGAGCCAACCTGACGAGGTCGTGCCTGAGGAAGCTCGGTGTAGTCCGCCTCGCGAGGCTTGGCCCCTCGCGAGGGTCTTGGGCCTTGTGTTGACGAAGATGGGCCATGCTGGGCCTCCTTTGAGACACACCGCAGGCCGCAGGCAGGCAAGTCTGGGGACCCCTGTTCCCAGAACGCCGACAGTAGCCCCCGGGCCCAAGGCGCGCGTGGACTTGGCCGTGCCGAGAGGCGAAAGGGCAAGGGCGAAGCGCCGCAGGCCCTAATAGCCTGCGGCCTTAGGCGCCGCGTGGCGGTTGATGGGAGGTGGGCGTCTCCACTTCCCCACGACGCCTTGGTGATCGCATGAGTTGGACAAGTCCCTGCATGCAGATCGTGTCATGATTACCTGTGATCGTGGAGGCCGGTGGTTGGTCTCCGCCGGCTATAAGTGCGAAGCTGTGCGTGCCCTTCCAGTCCATTCCTCCTGGCTTCTCCTTCTTCCCGATCCTTGCTCCGTCTTGCTGCGGAGAAGGGGAAGGCCCTCCGGGTCGATCCTGCCTCTCCCCCGCCCAAGCGCGGTTGTGGGCGCCCTCGGAAGCATCCGGTGGCCGCTCCGGTAGCGTCTGGTGGTCATGGTGGCGGCTCCCAGCGCGGCGGCGGGCGAGCCGCTGTGGCCGAGGGACGCGCCTGGGTTGCGCGATCCCCCAGGCCGCGCTTTCGCACTGTGCAGGTGCTGCCGGAGTTCGTCGTCTGGTCGGCGGAGCCGACTAGCGCCCGGCTCCAACTCCCTCGCTTCCTCCTTGGTGAACTCCCAGCCGGTGCTCCTGGTGGCCTCTGGCTCCAGGCGGAGGGCTGCTGCAGCAGGTCCTCGTGGGCCGCGCTGGAGGTGTCCGCCAACGGGGGCCTGGCCTTAACTCGTGGCTGGCAGGCGTTCGCTCGCACTCGCGGCCTGGGGCGTCGATGCACCCTGCACTTCAGGTTTGACGGTGACGCCAACCTCTATGTGAGGGTGTTTGGGGAAGATGGTCGCCGCGCGGGGTGTTGCCCTGAGGACGACGACCGCGGCCGGGGGCCCCGCCCCGATGGTGATGGAGGAGATAGCGCCCGCGCGGATGGCGGCGCTCGAGACTCCCCGAGCTTCGTCAGCTCTTCTTCAAGCGACTCCTCCAGCAGTGGCCGCAGTCAACCCCCGCACCGTCGAGCTTGCTTGGGAGGTGATGGCTCGTCCGCCCGCCGTTGTGCCCCGGTGAAGCGCGAGAGGGAGTCCTCCTGAGGCCCGGAGGCAGCCCGGGTCGCCTCCGCGGGCTGATGTGAGGAGGGATGCACCGGGCTCGTCCCTTCCTTTCCCTTTTGTTTCCTATGTAAGACAAAACAGCTGCATGGAGCCCCGCTGGGGCGTGTTTGGAATTATTGCCGTTTTAGCCATTACCTTGATCTTATTTTTGCGCCTCTTAACCACACGTCTGTGCGTAGATAGTCTTTGACCCCTGCCCGGGGGGCGACCAACCCAGGCCCTGTGTGTGCGTTGCGGTGCCCGAGGGGCACGGACTAGAGGGGCGCTCCTGTAACGTGCCCGGGCCATGAAACCTTCCAGCGACTAGGGCAGAAACGCTCGCGAGGATGTTTGAGTACCATCCCTCGCGAGGTCGTTTATGAGAGAAACCAAAGCGAGGAGCAAAAATCAGCGAACCGCAAATCAGCAACAGTGAGAACTCCAATAAGACTTCAAATGCAAGTAAACACTTCAACTGCGGAAAGCAAATGAAAAAGCCGCGTCCGGCACCTAATCTAGTCTTCGACGTCTTCTCACCAGCGCGGAGCTAAGTGCTACCACTGGGCGTGGGAGGGAGCCCCAGGGCCTGAGGCCGGCGCTCCTGAGACTCCGGGGCGTGTACAGCCCCACTCATTATTACGTGAGAGTGTCACGGGGCGGCGAGCTTCACAGGCATTGGCCTTGCTTCACAGGCTCCGGGCCTTTTCCAAAACACGATAGCTTCACAGGCACTCGCCTTGCTTCACAGGCTCTAGGCCTTTTTCAAGAAAGGAAGGTCTTCACAGGCACTCGCCTTGCTTCACAGGCTCTGGGCCTTTTCCAAAAGAGGGATAGCTTCACAGGCACCCGCCTTGCTTCACAGGCTCTGGGCCTTTTCCAAAAAAGGAAGGTCTTCACAGGCACTCGCCTTGCTTCACAGGCTCCGGGCCTTTTCCAAAAGAGGAAGGTCTTCACAGGCACTCGCCTTGCTTCACAGGCTCTGGGCCTTTTCCAAAAGAGGGGAGGTCTTCACAGGCACTCGCCTTGCTTCACAGGTTCTGGGCCTTTTAGGGGTAGAACCTCCGGAGGTGCTGGATGTTCCACGCGTTCTGGATCGGCTCCCCCTCTTGAGTCTCCAAGTGCACGGAGCCAGGCCTGGAAACATGAACAACCTTGAACGGGCCCTCCCACATGGGAGAGAGCTTGTGCGGCCCTTCCCTGGAGAGAACCCGCCTGAGTACGAGGTCTCCTACCTCGAGGGTCCTGGGGCGGATGTTGCGGCAGTGATATCGTCGTAGCGCCTGTTGGTACCTTGCCGCTCGCAGCGCGGCTTCCCGGCGGCGTCCCTCCCCTAGTACGAGGTCCATCCCCCGCATGGTGTCCTGCTACGCCTCGTCAAACGCCAGGACCCGCGCTGAGCGATGCCTGACCTCGTGAGGAAGGACTGCTTCGGCTCCGTAGACCAGGAAGAACGGGGTCTCCCCAGTTGGTTTGGTTGCGGTCGTGCGGATGGACCACAACACGGACGGGAGCTCGTCGTACCAGCCTCTGCCGCAGGCCTCCAGCTTCTTCTTGAATGTCCTGGTCTTGAGGCCTTTCAGGACTTCCGCGTTGGCTCGTTCGGCCTGCCCATTGCTTCGCGGGTGTGCCACCGAAGCATAGCATATCTGCGTCCCAAGGTTAGCACGGTATGTTTTGAAGAGATTACTGGTGAACTGCGAACCGTTGTCTATGATGATGCGATTCGGCACCCCGAACCGGCTCACGATACCCCTGATGAACTTGACCGCGGAGCCAGCGGGGATGGTACGGACAGCCTCCACTTCTGCCCACTTGGTGAACTTGTCAATGGCGACGTAGAGGTAACGGTAGCCCCCTGGCGCCCGAGGGAACGGGCCCAGAATATCCAACCCCCAAACTGCGAATGGCCACGAGATGGGTATTATCTGCAGCCCCCCCGCCGGTTGATGGATCTGCTTGGAATGAAACTGGAAGGCCTCACAGGCCTTTACCAATTCGATCGCGTCGTTGAGCATGGTGGGACAATAGAACCCACTACGGAATGCCTTGCCGACGAGGGTCCGTGATGATGAGTGGTGTCCGCAGTCTCCGTCGTGTATGTACTCCAGTAGTTCCTTTCCTTGCTC
Source organism: Triticum monococcum (assembly GCA_034509565.1). Taxonomy (NCBI): domain Eukaryota; kingdom Viridiplantae; phylum Streptophyta; class Magnoliopsida; order Poales; family Poaceae; genus Triticum; species Triticum monococcum. The sequence continues at coordinate 454,896,641 of CM067844.1, read as the reverse complement.
CCTGGAGATGCAGCGCAGAGATACGCCATTTGGTCGCTTCCGGTAAAGTTCTCCATCTCTGATGCAGTATGCCGTGGCCTGCCGCGCCACATGCTCCACTTCCTCTTCCTTTTCCGGTAGGGCCCCTTGCGTTAAATAACTCCGAAGTTCTGTGATCCAGCACTCCTCCTAAGGTTCCATCGTCAGGAGCAGCGTGCTCCTGAGGTCGGCCCACAGACCGGGGCTCTCGAGGCTGGCGGCTGGGGGAGCTCCTCTCGAGACTGAGCGGTGTTTGATAACATCGGCTGTGCTGAGGGTTTGAAGAGCCGCTCTTCGAAGACGCCAGGTTCCTGCGGCAACCGCCTGGATGCCCGTCCGGCTATGTCGTCAGCTTCCTGATTGGTGCCACGGGGCACGTGCTTCAGCTCTAGCCCCCAGAACTGCTTTTCCATCCTATGGACCTCCGCTAGGTAGGCCTCCATATGCTCGTCCTTTGGCTCGTACACCTTGTTGGAGAAGTTGACTAGGAGCTGCGAGTCGCCCTTGACGGTGAGGCGTTTCACTCCCAGGGCTACTACGGCCTTCAGCCCGGCTATCAGTCCCTCATATTCTGCAATGTTGTTGGAGACCTTTTCACCTTGCTGGAAACAGAGCTGCACGACATAGTAGAGCTTATCCTGAGTGGGTGATATCAGCACCGCACCAGCCCCCGCGCCGTGTCTGGAGAACGCCCCATCGAAGTACATGACCCAGTCTTCCGGCGCCTCACTCCCTGGAGAGAGGGACCTATCCTCGTTGTCCCTGAGGCCTGGTGCCTCCGCCCATTCCGCTATGAAATCCGCCAACGCTGCTCCTTTGATGACCCTGGTTGTGCTGAACTTGAGCTGAAACGCTTGCAGCTCCATGTTCCACTCGGCGACCCTTCCTGCTGAGTTAGGGCTCCTGAGCACTCTCTCCAGGGGGTACGATGAGATGACCTTGATGGGATGAGCCTGGAAGTAGTGACGCAGTTTGCGTGAGGCTACCAACAGTGCGAGGAGGAGCTTTTGAGGCATTGGGTACCGTGCCCTCGCGTCCCGCAACACCGTGCTAACAAAGTAGATGGGGTGCTCAACAAGGCTGAGAGTATCTGGGGTCGCGGCGCCCTCGGGAGGCAAGGGCGCCTCGCAATATGAGGTGGCCTCGGGAGGTGAACCATCCGGGCGTGCGGCCTCGCCTGCCTCTGGTGCATTCTTCGGCAGCTGACCCTCCTCAACTGCGGTTGCGGCTTCTGCAGGCTTTCCTTGTTCCCGTTTTGTCTTGCCTCGGGCTGCCGCTGTGGTCTTGACTTGGCACTCCTCCCTAACCGCCACCAGGGCTGCGCTGGCGGAGTAGGGAGTGGCAGCGAGGTAGAGCAGCAGGGGCTCTTGAGGGCGCGGAGCCACCATGACTGGGGGACTGGTCAGGTACCTCTTGAGATCTTGAAACGCCTTATCTGCCTCTTCAGTCCATTCAAAGGGGCCCTTTTTCTTCATCAGCTGAAAGAAAGGCAGCGCTCGCTCCCCTAATTTGGAGATGAAGCACCCTAGCACGGTCACGCGCCTAGTGAGCTTCTGCATTTCTCTGAGGGTCTTTTGCGGACTCATGTCCTCGACCGCCTTGACCTTCTCGGGGTTGGCCTCAATGCCACGATGGGACACGAGGAATCCCAAAAGCTTGCCCGAGGGGACGCCAAACACACATTTCTCCGGGTTGAGCCGCAGGTTTACTGCGTCGAGGCTCGCGAAGGTCTCCTCCAGGTCTTGTATCAGGGTCTTGGCCTCCCGAGATTTTACTACAATGTCATCAACGTAGGCTTCGACATTCTTTCCGAGTTGCGGGCCCAAGGTGATGTGCATCAGCCGCTGAAAGGTTGCCCCTGCATTACGTAGTCCGAACGGCATGCATGTGTAGCAGTATACCCCGCACGGGGTTAAGAAGGCGGTCTTCTCAACGTCTTCGACCGCCATCTTGATCTGGTGATACCCGGAGAAGGCGTCCAGGAAGCATAGCAGGTCACACTCCGCAGTGGAATCGACGATCTGGTCGATGCGGGGGAGCGGAAACAGATCTTGCGGGCATGCTTTGTTGAGGTTGGTGAAGTCGACACACATGCGTTCCTTCCCCCCTTTCTTGGGCACAACGATAGGGTTGGCCAACCAATCCGGGTATCGGACCTCGCGAATGACCCCAGCGGCTTCTAGCTTGCGGGTCTCTTGGACAATGAAGGCATGCTTCTCCACGGACTGCCGCCTGGCCTTCTGCTTCACGGGGCACACATTTGGGCACACGTTGAGGTGATGCTCGATGACACTCCTGGGGATCCCCGCCAGCTGATCGGGCTCCAAGCAAATACCTTCTTATTCACGCGCAAGAACTTGACCAAGGCCTCCTCCTGCTCAGGCTCAAGGTTGGCGCCTATGGTGAAAGTGGCACTGGAGGACCCGTCCTCGTCGACGGGTATCTGCTTGGTTTCTGCCTTGTCCTGGGTGAACAACTGCTTCTTCTTGGTGGGCGCAACCCCCTTGGGCTCAGGGGTCTCCGCACTGACGGGCCGTCCCGATGCCGCCGTCTTGAAGGCGAGCTTGAGTACTCGCAGGGCGTCCCCGGTGTCCCCGTGCACGGCAAGGGTGCCGCCGCTCCCAGGCATCTTCATGAGGTTATACGCCGGGTGCGTGGCGGCCATGAACTGAGCCAGCGCCGGGTAGCCGAGGATGGCATTGTAAGGGAGGCCGATGGGGGCGATGTCGAAGTCGACCATCTCCGTGCGGAAGTTGTCATAGGTGCCGAAGGTTACCGGGAGCCGGATCTATCCCAGGGAGTCGGATGATCCACCCCCGACGCCCGAGAAAGATCGGCTGGGTCGCAACCGCTCCCGGGGTATGCAGAGGAGGTTGAAAGTCTCGACCGAAAGCACGCTGAGGCCCGTGCCGTCGTCAACGAGGGTTCTGGTGACGGCCACCTGGCAGATGGTGGGGGTGCACAACAGGGGGAGCACGCCCGAGCCGACCAGGTTGGTGGGGTGGTCCTCCGAGCTGAAGGTTAGACCGGCCTCGCGCGCCGCCCGGTCTGGGGAAGCCCCCTGCCGCGCGAAAACGACGCTAACCCGGCGGGCAAAAGGCTTGACGTGGCGACTCGTGGGCGGCGCCTACGAGCCGCCCAAGAGGGCCGCAACGACCGGAAGCGTCGATGTTGTGGTGCAGCCACTCCGCTGCGTAGGCAGATGCTGGGGGGGGGGGGTGCTTGCCGCTCGTTCCCCGCCGGGCCGGTGGCGGTGTTGACAGCGGGCGACGGGGGACAACGAGAACACCCACCGGCGAGGGCCGCCGGGGTGACGCGAGCTCGACTGGCGTCGTACATGGATGCAGCAGTCATAGGAGAGCGGGGTGGTGGAAGACAGATTCCGGCGCACCCCTACCTGGCGCGCCAAATGTCGGATCACGGGTTCCGGCAGACCCTTAAGGTTCGAACACTGGGGTGCGCGTGGAGATCACGCCCTCTACCTCCCCGTCTCACAAAGATCTAAACTACGGAAAGAACTGCATAAGAGACACAAGGTTTATACTGGTTAGGGCCACCGTTGAGGTGTAATACCCTACTCCAGTGTGTGGTTGGTGGATTGCCTCTTGGGGCTGGTGATGATGAACAATACAAGGAAGAACAGCCTTGCGAGGGTCTGTTCTTGGCTGGGGAAATGAACTGCTAGGAGGAGTTCAAGCACCCTTCTCTCTCTCTTTCTCCGATTTCGATCCCCCCTACCATGTGGGTGGCTGGTCCTATTTATAGGGCCCTGGTCCTCTTCCCAAATATCGAGCGGGAAGGGAGCCAACAATGGCTGGTTAATTTGAAGGGGGACAGCAAGTATCAATTATCCTGACAAAAGCAGTCTTCGCCTGCGCAAAGCTCTGGTGATGACACTGTCTGGGGCTCCATGGTGACCTCAGTCTCGTAGTCCTCCTGGTCTTGGCCTCGCTGCACCGAAATGGCAACCTTTGCCCGATGCCTCGGTACTCCGCGGCTGCGCTTGCCCCCTTTGCACCAAAGAGGATATAAGGATGTTGTGTGCGCTGGCACCCGCCTGGCGCCCTGAGTCGTCATGGCTTGCGTCACGGGCACCTCGCGAGGTACCCCGCCTTGATCTCTCCGCCTCCTCGCGAGCCAACCTGACGAGGCCGTGCCTGAGGAAGCTCGGTGTAGTCCGCCTCGCGAGGCTTGGCCCCTCGCGAGGGTCTTGGGCCTTGTGTTGACAAAGATGGGCCATGCTGGGCCTCCTTTGAGCCACGCTGCAGGCCGCAGGCAGGCAAGTCTGGGGACCCCCATTCCCAGAACGCCGACAACCACCACCACACTGGAGTAGGGTATTACACCACACCACAATGGTGGCCCAAACCAGCATAAACCCCATGTCCTTCTGTGTTGTGAGTTCATCGAGTTCGTCCGCGAGATCTAGCCAGCTAGAGCATAGATCGGTAGGAGGGAAAGACTTCGCGCGCACCCCAGTGTTCGAACCTTACGGGTTTGCGGGAGCCCCACATCCGACATTTGGTGCGCCAGGTAGGGGTGCGCCGTAGCTTCCTTTTCGTCAGTCTGTCGCTCCGTCGTCTCCATGTCGGACGCTCTCCGTGCTCGAGCTGAGCGTCAGGCTGCCCTTACCGCCCGCGTCGCTCAGACGGCCCCCGTCGGCGGGCCACCTCGTCGTTCTCCGTCCCTCGCCGCAAACGCTGCCACCGGCCTAGTGGGGAACGAGCAGCAGGCACCCTCGTAGCATCCTTCGGTGTGGAAGGATGGCCGCACCGCTACTCCATCACTCAGCCCTGCTGGTTCTTCATCCCACGCGCACCGCGCTCCCATGGAGGCACGGGCCGCGCTCATTGCGGTGAACGAGCTCCTGCGTTACCGCCCCGTCGACGCCCTCTATGCGGAGTGGCTCGACCGCGTCGCCGAGCTCGTCCGTGCCGCAGGGGGCTCTCCGACACCATCCCACTCTCTGCCTCCCCCTCAACCAGCCGCGGGCGACGGGGCTCATGACGTGCCTCCACCGCCTCGACCCCAAGACTGTGCCTTGGCACCAAGGCGCGCGCCTCCGCGGCGTGATCCACCGCACCCGGAGCCCGCGCGTGAAGAAATAAGTTGCCAAGAAATCCCGTGGCTGTGAGAAGCTGCACCGGCGCTCCCCGTGCCACCTCGCCAAGACCGCATACCGCCTGCAGTGGCGCAACCTCCTCGATACGACGGCACCGTAGACCCCGTGAAGTTCCTGCAGCTCTATGAGCTGAGCATAGAAGCGTCCAATGGCGACAAAAAAGTCATGGCGAACTGGTTTTCCATGGCTCTCAAGGATGGGGCCCGCTCCTGGCTCCTGAACCTGCAGCACAGCTTGATCTCCTCCTGGGACGAGATGCGCAACCGCTTCGTCGCCAATTTCCAGGGCACTCGCGACTGTCCACCGGCCGCGGGCGATCTACGCCGCATCAAGCAACAGCCAGGAGAGACCCTCCAGAAGTACATCCAGCGCTTCAACAACACCCGCCTCAAGATCCCCAAGGTCATGGACGAAGCCATCATCTCCGCATTCTCAGACGGCGTTCGTGAAATCAATATGAAGGAAGAGCTGGCTATCCACGAGGACCTTTGCACATCTCAGGAGCTGTTCAACCTGGCGACCAAGTGCTCAAGAGCTGAGGAGGGGCACCTCTCTCTCCTTGAGCTGTCAGCTGCAGGAGTGGAGGAGAAGAAGGCCAAGGCTAAGGACGTGAAGCGCAAAGAGGCAGTGGTGCTCGCTGTGGAGCCCGACACCAAGCGAGGCAGAGATCAGCCCGAGTCATCAAAGAACAGCCGTTCGTTCTACGCCTTCCACAACCTGAACACCCACAACACCAGCGGCTGTCAAGAGCTCAGAGCCATACGGGAAGGATGCTTTGGTCGACGCCCCGAGCTCAACGACTGGGGCTACGGCCGCGGAGGTGGACGCTGGGACGACCGTGGCCCGCGCCAGGAGTGGTGTGACCGGCCTCGTGAGGACCGCTAGCAGGACCAACCTCGCGAGGGCGCCTGGAGGGACCCGCCTCGTGAGGACCACCCCAGGGCAACGCCGGTCTTCCCCCGTTGCCGCCACCGAGAAGGAACGACGACCACCACCAGGATGAGGGGGCTGGGGGCTTCCAGGAGCCGCGTGCGATCGCTTGCATCTTGGGCGGTGCTCAGGCCCCAGCCTCCTCAACGCATCTTCAAACAGTTCGCTCGCGAGGTGAACGCGGTGCTCCCCTAGCTCGAGGCCACGCGCCCGCTCAGGTGGTCCCAATGCGCCATCACCTTCGACTCGGCCGACCAGCTCAAGTGTGCAGCCACCGCTGGCACACTCCCTATGTTGTGCTCCCCAGTCATCAGCAATGTGCAAGTCACCAAGACTCTCATCGACGGCGGCGCAGGGCTCAACGTCCTATCCGTCAACACGTTCGACAACCTTCAAGTGCCCTATGAGCAGCTCCAGCCAACCAAGCCTTTCTCAGGAGTGACTGACGGTTCCACCACACCGATAGGGCAAGTCCGCCTACCTGTCACCTTCGGGGAGCGCAAGAACTACCGCATCGAGATCATCGACTTCGACGTCGCGTACATCCGCCTGCTGTACAATGCCATCATCGGGTATCCAGCCCTGGCCAAGTTCATGGCAGTCACTCACCACGGCTACAACGTTTTCTAGATGCCAGGAAGCGGGGGAATCATCACGGTCCCATGTGAAGAAAGGGATGCGGTGTGCTCCCTTGAGCGCGCCTTCCAAGCCGCAGCAATCGATAACCCTAACAGCAGAAGTGAAGGCCCTCCGGAGACCATCCCCAAGAAGAAGCTGCTGCGCCATGCAGGACCCCAAGAAGATGGCATCACGTCAGGAGCCTCGTCAGGATCAGCGCCCACTCCAGGGGCACCTCCCTCCACCGCATAGGAAAGCGCGCCCGACGCCCTCCTCAGGCATGACTCGGGGGCTCTCTCCTGGAGAGCCTCAAACTTTGCCAACCTCACGAGGGAGGTGCTTGGGCACCACTTGGAAACGTGCTTCATGACACGCTTTCCTTAGGAGAGCACACGGCAAGGAGTGCCCACCACCTAGGAGTTCATCACCAAGACCACCCAAGAGCTACAAGACGCAAGAGCCATGCGCGACAACAGCCGCTCACGGAGTGTGGCTCACCATCCAGGCGAGGGTGCTGAGCTGCGCGTCTGCATCGACATCCCAGGGCTCAACAGGGCCGCATCTCAAGAACACTTCTGTCCATCATGTGCGGTCCGCTGTGAGGGTCCACCACACAGCTACGTTCGCATGCCCTTTGGCTTGCCGAGCATGGCGTCGGCCTATCAGCGCAATGTGCGGCAAGTCCTGGCGGCTCAGGGGGCCAGGTTCCACGCTGTTCTGGAGGAGATGGGGACGTTCTTTAGGGAAATTCCTGAGCCCCTAGAGCCTCCCGAGGCTTAGGGTCCCGGTGGCTCATAAGGAGCCATTCCTTTCAACGTGTGGCTTCAGCTGCACCAACTCTACTTCGTCTACAAGACCAGGTGACATCTTCCAAGTTCATTTAAGCTAGGAGCGCCCCTCGGGCTGCATTGTTCCCAGGCCACATGGGTCCGTCCCTGTGGCATGTATCCCTTCTGCTTATGTCTTTACCTTACCTTGTTGGGGGCGCCCCTCGGGCTGCATTATCCCCACGCCGCTCGGGCCAGACCTAGTGGCATGTATCTTCCTGCATTTATCCAAGTCAATCTGCTCTTCATGCTTAACCTGCCAACTGCTATCACCTGCTTGATCACCGCCCGCCACGGGTCCGTTCACCCTATGCAATTTGCTTGCACGTTAAAAGGGGGGCTCCTGAGCATCGCAACTCAGGAGCTCTTACTGGCTCTCCAGCCCTCACCCCTGGCCTTGACCACGGCATCACGACCTGGCATACTAGTGGCGGCTGAGCTCGCTCGAGGGCCGGGACCTGAGGACTAAAGTGCTTGCATCTAACCGCCTTGTAGGGACATACAGTCACCAAGACTCAAGACCAGGCGGAACCCGCCTTGAGGTAGGGCCTCGTGAGTCGCGCGCTGGCTCATGAGTGCCCAGATACACCTCGCAGCCCTGCCGTGCAAGCCTCGTGTTAGGGCGGGGCTATACACGCCCCGGGGGCTCCTCCCGAAGGGGGGCCCCCATCCCACACCCAAGTGGAAGCTCCATGCTCCGCACTGGCTGTCGACACTGCCGAGGAGCAGCTATGCCCGTGCACAAGCGGAAGCACTATGCTCCACGCTGGTGATAAACAACTAAGGACGACCCCACGGTCGTACTAACCTCAGGGAGCCCAGAGCTCAGCGCCCAGCCTCACCACGACGCCTCCCCTCGGGAGAGTCGCGCGAGGGGGCTGGGCACGGGAGCTGCACTCGGGTCACGCCCAAGCGCACGCCACCCAACCAGGCCCCCCGGACCTGGGCGTCGCGCGCCCCTCCCAAGGCCTCGGCGAGGGCAGGTATGGAAATTGTTTGAACGTCAAGGGGGACTCCTGAGCATCGCGACTCAGGAGCCTAACTGGTCATGTAGCCCCTCACTCCTTGGTCCATCCTGGTCTCCGGTCGACCCAATGGCGGTTGAGGTATGCGCGGGGCTGGGCTCTGCCGATGTAGAACATTAATCTATCCTCACGAACTCTCCCTATATGCTGTTCGCACGTCATGGGGGACTCCTGAGCATCGCGACTTAGGATCCTAACTGGTCACGTAGCCCCTCACTCCTTGGACCGTCTTGGTCTCCGGTCGGCCCAATGGCGGTTGAGGTATGCGCGGGGCCGGACTCTACCAACACAGAACAAAGAAAATAGGAAGGAAAGCGCAAAATCTCGAAGCAAATATTACAAGCATACTATTCTCACAATACCAAATGAAAAGTCTAAACGCCTCCATGAGGCCTGATGTATGTCGCAGGAATGAAACGAGAAGAATAGCCGCAGGTCACCCCTGGATGTCGCCGTCGCCTGCGGAAGGAGCTCCCCTGTGGGCGACGATGTTCTCACCTTCACCACCAGCCGCAGGATCCACGGCATCGCCAGACAAAGGATCGGAGACAAAGCCACAGAACTTCCCCAGCAAAGCCTCCACTTGACCTTGAACAGCTGCGGTGGTGGCTTCGCAGAGATCCTCAGCCAGAGGCTCCAGCAGCTCGTCAAGGCGGGCGTTGGGGTCGCGGAGGTGCAGATGGCTGATGACGCAAGTCAGTGCGGCTGAAGACAAAACATGAGTTTCTGCCTCCGCCATGGGACCGAGGCCCTCAACGACCTCCTCAAGCGCCTTCACCACGAGAGGAAGCAGCTGGGCGGGGCCATCCTCATCAGTGTCCAACGGCTTCTCCAGGCCATGCTTGTAGAGCATCCTCAACACCTTGCGAGATCTCTTCTCGAGATCGGCGAAGGCCACACGGTCTTCGGCCAGGACTCGCGCCTTGGCGTCAAGATCGGCCTCCCTTGCCCCCATCTTCTGCTCCAACTCTTCCAACCGATTGCGCTCGGCAACCTGCTTCTTCCCCAGCTTTGCCAGCTCAGCATCACGGTTCTTGACGGCTTCCTCCCGGGCCTTCATCTCCTTCTCCTCTGATTGGCGGCGGCGTACCTCTTCGGCGTGCTTGTCGTGCAGGCTCTGCAACTCGCCCTCCAGCACTTGGCAGCGGTCACGGGCGGCCTTGGCGTCTTTCAGCGCTGCCTCACGATCGGCTGCAGTGCCGCCGGCTTCTTGCTTCTCCCTCTCGGAAGCCGCAACAGCCTGGCCCAGCGCCGCGCGTACCGCCAGGTCAGAATGAAGCCAGCTGGAGGCCAACTCCAGATGCCTGGCCACCAGGCTCGGGTCAGCGCTTAGGAGATCTACCTGCAGTTGGGTCATCTTTATAAGGGCACGCTCCAAGACGGCAGCAGGAGCAGAAGGACCAGGAAGTGGAGATGCAGCAGTAGGAGGAAGCGACATCATCACCAGGGCTTGGGAGACCGCGGGCTCCGGAGTAGCTGGGACCTCATCAGCCGCGCCAAGTACCGACACCTCCGGAGCCAGCGGGGCCATGGGGGCTGACTCCACGCGGCGATGCTCCTCTTGGCCCCGCGAGGATGGCCGAGCTGGGGAAACACGGGCGATGTTGCCTCCTTGCTCCGTGGAGGGAGGCACAGCCGCCGTACCCTCCTTCCTCTTCTTCACCGAAGATGTCGGCCTGATTAACCAAAGGCGAGCGTCAGGAAATAAGAAGTACCAGTAGGGACAAAGCAAAGTTCGAGACACCTACCGGTCCACCGCGAAGTACTCCACCTTTCGCTTGTGAAGCCTGAGGCCTGACAGCATCGGGGCCTGAGGGGCAGGCGTTCGGGTTCCGGCGATGCCATGCGGTGCGGAGGTAGAACCAGATCCAGCCCCAAGAGGTGTTGGGCTGGAGGCGGCACCATGGTCCACCAGCGATGACCTACCCTTCGTCAGGACGAGGGGTTGCTCCTTCCCTCCTTGGTAGGCGACGGCCTCGGCATCATTAGGAAGGGCACGGAGAATCTCGGCCTTGCTCGGAGGGGCATCATTAGGAAGGGCACGGAGAATCTCGGCCTTGCACGGAGAATCCCCACCTCTTCCGGAGTTTCCTCCGAGTCCACCTCATCTTCCCCCTCTCCGCGGGACTCACTAGAAGACACCTCCACCGGTTTCTGCACCGTAGGAGCTCCCGATAACACCGGCGGCACTAGCCCCCACGCATCAAAAGTCGGCCTGGAGGCAATGAATTCCTCCCGGTCCCTGCGTTGAAACAGGAGAATGAAGGCGCTAGGCGGGTACTCCTGGTTGTCTCCGACTATGAGATGCAGGACGGAGTGCGGTTCGTTGTCAGGTAGGTCCCCCAGCCTCAGGCGGGCCTTGTTTTCCCCTCCTTCAAGCTCCCAAAAGGGGCGCGCACGCACCTGTAGTGGGGAAACCCGCAGCGTCAAGAACTCCCTCAGGAGCATCGCTCCATTATTTTGGCCACCGTCGCATTTCCCGGCTTCAGGTCAGTCATCATCTGCCCCAACAGTGACAATGCCCGCTCGTCAACAAGCTCCGCCCTAGTCCACTCCTTGCCTTGCTGGGGCGCCTCCGTCAGCAACACCAGGCGCGGATGGGCGAGCTTGGCATCCACCATGACCCATTTGGATCGAATGTTGTCGGCCCTCTTCCCGGTGCTCGAGATCGAGTTGGCCTTGCCGGATGCAACGAAGTTGGCGCATCCAGAGATGTGACCCTTGCTGACACGGAGGAAGAAGAAATGGCGCAGAAGCGCCACGGACGGCATCACGCCCAGGTACGCCTCACAGTAGTAGGCAAAGATGGACAGGAGGAGGACATATTTGGGATGGAGATGCAACGCTTGCAGCCCATAGTGGTCGAGGACTTCATAAAAGAAATCAGAGAAGGGAGGAACCAACCCGACGGCAACGCTGCTTGAAAAGAAGGGAAAGAAGGTGCTCCCCTCAGGCTCCGGCTCGTCGGAGGCAAGCCGGAGCTCCGTCTTCCCCCACTCGTTGCTCTCTCCCGCCGTCAGCAGGCGCACGGAGGCAAGGCTCTTCTCCGTGATGGTGGGCGCCTCAAGAGCAGGCTCGTACCAAGCCAGAGCCGAGGAAGTCTTGACCTTGCGCGGCGCCATGGGCGACAGATGTAGAGCAAGGCCGGAGCAGATCTGTAGGTAGCTGCAGCGAAGAGCAAGAAACGGGATCTGGAGCGAGGCAAGGAAGAAGCGATGAAGGCAAGTGCCGCCCGCGCCAGCCTTTTGTCAGGTCAAGCAGTTGCCGAGGCAACATGGGGAAGCGGAGACGCCCACATCCAATCAACCGCCACGCCTCGATCGAGGCCGCGGGCTTTTGGGGCCCGCGGTGCTCCGAACTTGACCCTTGGCTTCGCCGCGAAGCCAAGCCCGCGCGCACCTTGGGCCTGGGGGCTACTATCGGCGTTCTGGGAACGGGGGTCCCCAAACTTGCCTGCGTGCGGCCCATGGCGTGGCTGAGCCAGAAGGTCATACGGCCCATCTTCATCAACAAAGCATCCAAGACCCTCGCGAGGGTCCAAGCCTCGCGAGGCGGACGACGCAAGACCTCCTCTCGAGCGGCCTAGTTAGGAAGGCGCACGAGGGGCGGAGATATCAAGGTGAGGCGAACCTCATGAGGCTCTCGTGACGTGAGCCATGACGATCGACACTAGGCGGGCGCCAAGCGGGCGCCAGCGCGCGTAGTGTCCTTGTTTCCTCTTTGGTGCAAAGGAGGCAAGCATAGACGCGGAGTATCGAGGCATCAGGCAAAGGTTGCCATTTTGGTGCAACAAGACCAAGACCATGGACTGCAAGACGGAGGTCATCGTGGAGCCCAAGACAACGTCACCACCAGAGCTTTGTGCAGGCGAAGACTACTTTTGTCAGGATGGCTCGTACTAGCTGCCCCCCTTCGAATTAGCCCGCCATTGTTGGCTCCCTTCTCGCTCAATATTTGGGAAGAGGACAAGGGCCTCTGTAAATAGGACTAGCCACCACCATAGTGGGGGGGGGTCTGATCTCACCTTAGCTTGAGGGAATCTACACACCACAAGTTCATACGCACAAGAACACCTCAACCTCAGGAGGCTGTTCTTCCCTTGTATGATTCATCATCAGCCCAAGAGGCAATCCACCACCACCACACTTGAGTAGGGTATTACACCACAACGGTGGCCCGAACCAGTATAAACCCCGTGTCCTTCTATGTTGTGAGTTCGTCGAGTTCGTCCATGAGATCTAGCGAGCTAGAGCATAGATCGGTAGGAGGGAAAGACTTCGCACGCTCCCCAGTGTTTGAACCTTAAGGGTTTGTCGGAGCCCCACATCCGACAGGCTTGAAGAGCCGCTCCTCGAAGACGCCAGGCTCTTGGGGCTCCCGCTTGGATGCTCTTCTGGCGATGTCATTGGCCTCTTTTTTGATGCCACGAGGTACATGTTGTAGTTCCAGACCCAGGAACTGCTTCTCCATTTTGCACACCTCTGCAAGGTATGCCTCCACATGCTCATCCTTTGGCTCTTACACCTTGTTGGAGAAGTTGACCAGGAGCTGTGAGTCTCCTTTGACGGTGAGGTGCTTCACTTCCAGGGCCACTGCCGCTTTGAGGCCGGCAATGAGGCCCTCGTACTCTGCGATGTTGTTGGAGACCTTCTCGCCCCGCTGGAAGTAGAGTTGCACAACGTAGTAAAGCTTGTCCCGAGTGGGCGAGATAAGCACGGCTCCAGCCCCCGCACCCTGACATGCAAACGCGCCGTCGAAGTACATGACCCAACCATCTGGCGCCTCACTTCCTGGCGAGAGGGATCGGTTCTCGCCTGCTTTGAGTCCCGGGGTGTCAGTACATTCCGTCACAAAGTCGGCGAGCGCAGCCCCCTTGATGACTCTGGTTGTGCTGAACTCCAGGTCATATGCTTGCAGCTCGATGTTCTATTTGGCAACCCTTCCCGCAGCATTGGGGCTTCTGAGCACTCTCTCCAATGGGTAGGCTGAAACGACCTTGATGGGGTGACCTTGGAAGTAGTGGGACAGCTTGCGCGAGGCCACCAGGAGCGCGAGAAATAGCTTCTGAGGCATGGGGTATCGCACCCTCGCATCTCGCAAGACTGTGCTGACGAAGTATACTGGATGCTCGACGAGGGCGGGAGAGCTGACGGGGTTTTCAGCTCACGGGGACTGAGGTGTTTCCTGTGGGTTTCCAGCTCCTTGGGCTTGATGACCTGTCGTGGCAGCCACTGTCTCAGGAGCATCGTCTTGATGCTGAGCTTCCTCATCCGTCTTGGCGACTCCACTTGGCGGGTCCTCGACCCCGGGCCCTTCCCTGAGGTCCACCAACATGGCGTTGGTGAAGTGGGGCGTGGCGGACATGTAGAGTACCAAGGGCTCGCGAGGACGAGGCGCCACCATCACCGATGGGCTGGTCAAGTATCTCTTGAGGTATTGAAACGCCCGATCGGCCTCGGGGGTCCACTCGAACGAACCCTTCTTCATCAGCTTGAAAAACGGCAATGCGCGCCCCCCTAACTTGGAGATGAAGCGTCCCAACGAAGTCATGCAGCCTACAAGCTTCTGCATCTCCTTGAGGTTTTGTGGTGGGCTCATGTCTTCAATTGCCTTGACCTTCTCCGGGTTGGCCTCGATCCCCCTGTGGGACACGAGAAAGCCCAACAGCTTGCCTGAAGGGACACTAAATAGACACTTCTCCGGGTTGAGCTGCAGGTCCACCTGGCGTAGGCTCGCGAAGGTCTCCTCCAGGCCCTGAATCAGAGTTCTTGCCTCTTGAGACTTCACCACAATGTCGTCGAGGTAGGCATCAGCATTTCTTCCGAGCTGCTGCCCCAAGGCGATGTGCATCAGTCGCTGGAAGGTTGCTCCTGCGTTGCGCAGTCCGAATGGCATGCAGGTGTAGCAGTACACCCCGCACAGGGTCAGGAAAGCTGTCTTCTCCTCATCTTCCACCACCATATTGATCTGGTGGTAGCCTAAGAACGCATGCTGGAAGCATAGCAGGTCGCACTCGACGGTGGAGTCGACAATCTGGTTGATGCGCGACAGCGGGAACGGGTCTTGAGCGCAAGCCTTGTTGAGGTTGGTGAAGTCGACACACATGCGCTCCATCCCTCCTTTCATTGGCACGACGACCGGGTTCACCAGCCACACTGGGTACTAGACTTCGCGAATGACACCCGCTGCCTCCACTTTGCCGGTTTCCTGAATAATAAAAGATTGCTTCTTAGTGGATTGCCGCCTGGCCCACTGCTTCACAAGGCGCACGTTGGGGCATACCCTCAGATGATGCTCGATCACTTTTCTCGGGACCCCAGCCAGCTGCTTGGGTTCCCAGGAGAATACTTCCTTGTTCGTCCTCAAGAAGTCCACCAACTCCTTTTCTTGATCTGGGGCGAGGTCGGCGCCTATGGTAAAGGTGTCGCCGGAGGCCTCGTCTTTGTCGACCGGTATCTGCTTCGTCCTGGCTTGACCCTGAGTGAACAACTGCTTCTTCTTGGTCGGCGCAGCCCCCTTGGTTCTGGACACTACCTTGTCGGTCGGGCAAGCCGCCGCCATAGCCCTGAAGGCGAGCTTGAGGGCCGCCATGGCCTCCTTGGTGTCTCCAACCACGGTGAGGATGTCCTTGCTTCCTAGCATCTTCGTGAGGTTGTAGGCTGGATGAGTGGCTGCCATGAACTGGGCCAGCGCCGGGTACCCGAGGATGGCATTGTACAGCAAGCCGATGCCGGCGATGTCGAAGTCGATTAGCTCGGTGCAGTAGTTGTCGCATGTGCCGAAAGTCACAGGGAGGCGGATCTGCCCCAGGGGGTCGGAGGAGCCACCACCGACCTTGGAAAAAGGCTTGCTAGGGCGGAGCCGCTCTAGTGGTACGTGAAGGAGGCTGAAAGCCTCCATGGAGAGCACATTGAGGCCGGCGCCACCGTCGATGAGGGTCTTGGTAACGGCTACGCCGTAGATGGTGGGCGTGCAAAGCATCGAAAGCACGCCTGAGCTGGCGGTGTTGACTGGGTGATCCCTCGAGTTGAAGATCAGGTCGGCCTTGGGCAACGCCCAACCCAAGGGAGCCCCCTGCCGCATGGAGACGGCGCTGATCTGGCGAAAGAACGATTTGGCGTGACGATCTGAGGGCGGCGCCTGCGAGCCACCGAGGAGGGCCGCGATGACAGGAGCCTCAGGTCCTCCGAAGCGTGCGATGAAGAGGTCACGCAGTTCCTCCCAGGAGGCCACGGAAGATTCTGGCAGGTGGAGGAGACAGGCGCGCAGCACGCCAGCCAGGGCCATTGGGAGCCAGTTGGCCATGATCTTACCGTCACCCCCGGCCTCCAAGACGGCCTTTTCGTACGCCAGGAGGAAGGCTGCCAGATCCACTGTACCATCGTAACAGGGCGGCATCTCCGACTTGAACTTGTGCGGCCACTGCACCCACCGCAAGGCGGGGGTGAGGGCCCGGAGCCCTCCGACGCCATGGAGGGTGCCCGTCGATCTAGTCGGGGAAGAGGCAGCGTCCATGAGAGTCGGTCGGAGAGGCAAGGCCGTCAGGGGGAAAAGGCTCCGGTGCACCCCTACCCGGCGCGTCAAATGTCGGGTTTCGGGTTCCGGCAAAACCCTTGAGGTTCGAACACTGGGGTGCGCACGAAGATCTCTCTCCCCTCTCTAGCTCACGCACTCTATGATCTCACAACCTAGCTCGACGAACCCAAAAAACATGAGACACAAGATTTATACTGGTTCGGGCCACCGTTGTGGTGTAATACCCTACTCCAGTGTGGTGTGGTGGATTGCCTCTTGGGCTGAGGATGAACAGTTACTAGGGAAGAACAGCCTCGTGAGGAGAGGTGTTCTTGTGTTGGTGTGCTTGTGTGGTTCGGGATGGTCTGGGTCTCAATCAGTTGCCTCCGTTGGTGGTGGCTAGTCCTATTTATAGAGGCCCCGGTCCTCTTCCCAAATATTGAGCAGGAAGGAATCCCACAATGGCTAAATTCGAAGGGAGACAACTAGTACAAGCTATCATGACAAAAGTGGTCTTCGCCTCCCAAAGGCTCTGGTGGTGACGCTGCCTTGGGCTCCACGGTGACCTCCGTCTTGCCGTCCTACTGGTCTTGGTCTTGTTGCACCGATATGGAAACCTTTGCCTGATGCCTCGGGACTCCTCGCCCGCGCTTTCCCCTTTAGCACCAAAGAGGAAACAAGGACACTGCGCGTGCTGGCGCCCGCCTGGTTCCAGTCGTCATGGCTTGCGTCACAGGAACCTCGCGAGGTGCTCCTGGCCTTGGTCTCTTCGCCCCTCACGAGCCTGCCTGGTGAGGGTGCCCCTGAGGAGATCTTGCGTCGTCCCCCTCGCGAGGGTCCTGAATGTTTGCTGGTGAAGATGGGCCATACGAGGCCGCTGGTGGAGCCATGCTGCGGGCCGCAGGCAGGCAAGTCTGGCAACCCCCAATCCCAGAACACCGACAGAATGTCATCATGGCACCACCTGGGAATAAGACAAACCCCAGACCAAAGGGTTCACATGGTCCAAAGGCTTCATACAGACAGAGGACTCCCCAGAGTCACCCTAACACTAATGTTATGCAGGGAAGCCATACTCAGGTCTATGAATATGAGCGTGTTTCATCAGACCGCCATATTCATAAGACCAAGAACTATCCTGCCTATTCTTATGAGTATTATTCACCTCCTGCAAGAGTATTTGCTAGGGCTCCAAAGCCAAAGTTCTCAGATGCTGCACTTAGACTCATTGCTTCAAAGCCACCCCTGAAAATGTGGGTTGTTAAGAAAACTTAACTCTCTTTTGCATGGACGGGTCTCCAGCTGGAAATCCAAGGCGTCAGATGCTATTGCCGGGGACCTAAAATATCTTGTGGGGTGCAAGATAAAATGCCCAAATGGTCTTACTATGTATTTTGTTCCTGAATCGCTTGCCAATCATCCTATCAGTCCTAACCTGGATCTGAGCTTTCATAATCCACTTACTCATCACATGTTTATGCTTCACAATACCCTTCGTGAAGCCTATCCCACTAACTGCACTGTAGGGTATGACACCAAAGGCTTCAGAATGGATTATTGACAGTGTATGCACTAATCACATGACTGGTGATCGAAGTCTTCTCATGGACTCAACCTTACGTCCATCTGACAAGAGTCACATCACATTTGCTGACACTGGTAAAAGCAAGGTATTGGGTCTAGGTAGAGTTGCAATCTCAAAGGATCAGCACATGGATAAAGTGATGCTTGTTGAATCCCTTGGTTTCAACTTAATGTTTGTCTCAATGCTTTGTGACTTGAACATGATTGTGATACTTGGAAAGTATCGTTGCCTTGTTCTAATGGAATTTAACAAGTCTCTAGTCTTTGAAGGGTACCGAAAAGGTGATCTGTACATGATAGATTTCTCAGGAGGACCACCGCTGGCCGTATGTCTTCTAGCAAAAGCTTCAGAGTGCTGGCTCTGGCATTGGAGGCTAGGGCATGCTGGCATGAGGAACTTGTACACTCTCTCTCGAAGAAGCATGTTGTAGGCATCGAGGGCATCAAGTTCAAAAAGATCATTTGTGTGGTGCCTGCGAAGCTAGGAAGATGACTAGGGCCAAGCATCCCTCAAAGACAATCATGACGACATCACGTCCTTTCGAGCTGCTTCACATGGACCTATTCGGCCCCACTCATTACTACACTCTTACTACCACTGCTTGTCTCTATTGTTTCGTTATTGTTGATGATTACTCTAGATATACCTGGGTGCACATAATTCTCTACAAGACTGAAGTGCAGGATGTCTTCAGACGATTTGCCAATCATGCCATGACGAACTATGGCATCAAGATCAAGCACATCAGAAGTGATAATGGCACAGAGTTCAAGAACACCGGCCTTGACACCTATCTTGATACATTGTGCATCACTCATGAGTTCTCTGCCCCATACACACCTCAGTAGAATGGCATCGTGGAGCGCACGAATAGGACACTCATTAAGATGGCTCGGACGATGCTTGATGAGTACAAGACTCCAAGGAAGTTCAGGCCTGAAGCTATTGATACTGCATGCCATGTCATCAATCATGTTTATCTTCACAAGCTTCTAAAGAGGACATCATATGAGCTACTGACTGGTAAGAAGCCAAACGTAAGCTACTTCAGAGTATTTGGTGCTAGGTGCTGGATCAAAGATCCGCATCACACTTCAAAATTTGCACCAAAAGCACATGAAGGTTTTATGCTTGGTTACGGAAAGGATTCGCACTCCTACAGGGTCTTCAACCTCTTTCACTATAAAGTGGTTGAAACTGTGGATGTGCAGTTCAATGAAACTAACGGCTCGCAAAGAAAGCACCTGCCAAATGTGCTAGATGAAGTCTCACCAAGTGAATCCATCAAGCTTATGGGTACTGGAGAAATCATACCTTCAGAGGCACATGCTGAAGAGGAACTTATCATTTCTGCACCAAATCAACCTGAAGACTCTGCTCAGCCTGAAGCCAATGCTGAAGATAAAGACAATGATCCCCAAGGGCAAAATCTTTGTCTAGTTCATCCTCGTGTTGCAAATGAAGTACAAACTGAGAAGATAATTGATAGCATCAATGCACCTGGTCCACTCACTCGTTCAAGAGCAACTCAGCTAGCTAATTTTTGTCGGCACTTTGCATTTGTCTCTATATCCGAACCTAAGAAAGTTGCTGAAGCCTTCATGGAAACTGAGTGGATTCAAGCTATGCAAGAAGAGCTTCAACAGTTCGAGCTGAACAATGTGTGGGAATTGGTCAAGCGTCCTGACCCACTGAAGCATAATATCATTGGCACCAAATGGATCTATCGCAACAAACAAGATGAGCATGGTCAAGTTGTCAGAAACAAGGCTTGTCTCGTTTCTCAAGGATACACTCAAGTTGAAGGGATTGACTTCGATGAAACATTCGCTCCGGTGGCTAGGCTTGAAGCCATTCGCATTCTGCTAGCCTATGCCAACCATCACAACATCCTCCTGTATCAAATGGATGTGAAAAGTGCCTTTCTCAATGGCAAGATTGAAGAAGAAGTGTATGTTGCACAACCACCTAGCTTTGAAGATCCAAAACATCCTGATATGGTTTACAAGCTCAACAAGGCACTGTATGGCCTCAAACAAGCCCCTTGTGCTTGGTATGACACACTTAAAGACTTCCTGAAGAGCAAAGGCTTCAAACCTGGTTCCCTGGATCCCACTCTCTTCACGAAGACATACAATGGTGAACTGTTTGTGTGCCAGATCTATGTGGACGACATTATCTTCGGCTGCACTGACAAAAGATATAGTGATGAGTTTGGACACATGACGCAAGAGCAATATCAGATGTCCATGATGGGTGAGCTGAAGTTCTTCCTTGGTCTGCAAATCCGTCAGCAAAGCAACGTCATCTTCATATCTCAAGAGAAATACCTCAAAGATTGCCTGAAGAAGTTTGGAATGCAAGACTCCAAGGGATACATGAAGCCAATGCCAACCTAAAGTCATCTGGGCCCCGACGACAATGGTAAAGAGTTCGATCAAAAGTTATACCGCTCCATGATTGGTTCTTTATTCTATTTATGTGCATCTAGGCTAGATATCATGCTTAGCTTTGCATGTGTGCCCGATTCCAAGCGGCACCAAAGGAGTCGCGTCACCAAGCTGTGAAGCGAATTCTTCGATATTTGGCTTACACCCCAACACTAGGATTATGGTATCCAAAGGGCTCAGAATTTGATCTAGTTGGATTCTCAGATGCTTATTATGCTGGTGACAAGGTTGTTCGCAAGTCTACATCAGGCACATGTCACTTTCTTGGACGATCTCTTGTCTGTTGGTCTTCAAAGAAGCAGAACTGTGTGTCTCTCTCCACTGAATCTGAATACGTTGATGCTGGTTCTTGTTGCGCTCAGCTTCTATGGATGAAGCAAACTCTCAAGGACTATGGCATCCATTTGAAGCAAGTACCACTCTACTGCGACAATGAAAGCGCCATCAAGATCGCCAACAACCCAGTTCAGCACTCGAAGACAAAGCACATTCAAATTCGTCATCACTTTCTCAGAGATCATGTCATGAAGGAAGATATTGATATCATTCACGTCAGCACTGAAGAGCAATTGGCAGATATCTTCACAAAGCCCTTGGATGAGAAAAGGTTTTGAAAGTTGCGGTGTGAGCTAAATATCTTAGAATCCTTGAATGTCTTGTAACTGGACACACATCCTAATGCTTATGCATGTGATGACTTAGATGTGCAACACATGAAGTAACGTATATCTTCAAATAATGATGACATACACTCTAAGTGTGAATACATTAATGCGGAATTTGACTTTGGAGCGCCATGATAATTGTGCGCCGTGTCTGGGTCTAATACTTCCTATACGGTGGGTAACGCCACCACCAAACTCTTGTTTGATGTGTTTTTATTGATGTCACATTTGCATGGTCTTTGCATTTGGTTTGTCTTCAACACTGATTTGATCTCATATTTATCTTCATAGTGATTGATTTGGTCTCACACTGATATATATATATATATATATACATACATAAACACTATTCTGATCACAACATGAACTTCCCGAGTAACGCGCCTGACCTTCCGCGTGTGCTAGGTTGAACCTCAGCTAAAAGGTGTCCAAATGAGGCTTGCTATGTACCGTTGGAAAGCTATGGACAATAATATCATGACCCAAGTTAAATTCTTGGCAAAATGTAAGCGGTTTAAGAGCAGTTTTGAAAACCGTTTTTTCTTCGTATAAAAACGTGAATCGTATTTTTGATCGCATTTTTAAACCGTTTATCGGAATGAGGCAAATAATATGGCGTTGGAAAGCTGCTGCAAAACCGCTCCTTCCACATGTTGAAAGCTTTCTCTAATTCCCTACGGCTAAAGAGTAATTTGGAAAATCATAGAATTTCGCAAACGGAACACCCGATTTCGTATTTTTGATGCCATTTCTAAACGGCTAATCCAATTGAGGCAAATAATATGGCGTTGGAAAGCTTATGAAAATGCGCTACTTTTTCATGTTAAAAGTGTTTTCTATTTTTGAATAGTTTAAAAGTAATTTAAAAATGGTACAAGTTCCACCGAGTTCGTATTTTCAAGCTCATTTTTTAATCGTATGTCCAAATGTAGCAAATGATATGGCGTTGGAAATCTTGAAGAAATGCGAATTTTTTTTTGTATATATTGTTTCTCCTCATTAATTATGGTTTTATGTCAGTTTTGAAAATGGCTAAAAACATATTTTTGCCATAATTTCTACAAACTTTATCAGAATGGGGCAAATAATATATCGCTGAAAAGCTACGGAAAATGCAAAACTTTTTAATGTTGATGGTTTTCTCTGATTCCTAGCCGTTTTAAGTAATTTCAAAAATAGAGAGATCATGCGTTCTACCTTTATCGTGAAACAAATTCTTCGAAAATGCACCGCGTGAAGAACCTGAACTTCTCGACATGTCTACTTGAACTTCACTCTGTTTTCCACGTGTTTTTTTGCTCGTAGGTCTCCATCCGCTGGTCGTATCTCTCCATCCACTCACCGGAATTGAGCAAGCGATATACCGATGGAAAGCTGTTGTAAACACGCAACTTTCCCGTGTTAATCATTTTCTCATACTCGCGATAATTTTAAATGTTTTTCATCTCAAATTCATTCATTATAGTAGTCGAACTTCGTGCTGTTTTCACGTTGAACTTCTGTGACGTATTTTCGTTTGTAATTTTCTCATCCATTTCGTCAGTGTTACACAAATGATATTCTTTTTGTGCAAACCTCTCTCACAATATTTTTGTTAAGTTTCTCCGACTAAGGACTTGCCGTTTTGAAATAAATTAGAAAATGACGAGATCATTATTTCTGCCTTCATCGCAAATGGAAATGCACTGCATGAAATAGTCGAACTTCTCGGGCATGTCTGATTGAACTTCACCCTGTTTTAACGTGCTGTTTTTTTACGTGGTGTTTTTTGCACTGCATGGAGTAGTTGAACTTCTGGGGCATGTCTGTTTGAACTTCACCCTGTTTCACTTTTTTGTATTTTTCTTATATGAAATACACACCATGTAGTACGTGAACTTCCGGTTGTTATCACTCTGAACTTCTCTCTGGTTTGAGAGAATTGTCTTAAAACACAAAAACAACATATTTTTTATGTATTTTGGACATCTAAATACACGGTGAACCTCTCTCACAAGAATTTTTTGAACTTTTCCTCGCCGAGAACTTGAACTTCTAGCAACCATTTTTTCGTTTATGAGTTATTTTTAAAAGTGCAAAAAATGGCGTTGTGTTTTCCTATTTTTTGAACAGGTAAATCCTTGGTTTTAATAAACTCCGAACTTCTCTGTTATTTCATTTTGAACTTCACATTTTTATACTTTGAGTAAATAATAGTATTCGATTTTTATACAAAAAAATCGAACATGGAAATACAAGGTGAACCTCTCCCGCAATAATTTTTGATCTTCCCCGGATAGATCACTTGAACTTCTTTCAACTAACCTTTTAAGCTTTTATTTTTCTATACTTTTATTCTCACCTGAAATGCATTCCTTGCAGTATTGAACTTCTCGTTGTTTTCACCTTGAACTTCTGTCACGTATTTTTGTTCAACCTCTCTCACAAGAATTTTTAAACTTTCTCAGGCCGAGCACTTGAACTTTTAGCAACAAAACTTTAGGCCTTGAATTTTCATTCTTTTTTAATACCAAATGCACACCGTGTAGTACGTGAACTTCTGGCAGTTATGAACCTCAACTTCTGAGATCATGCGTTCTGCCTTCATCGGAAAAACAGAGTCTCCGAAAATGCACTTCGTGAAGAGGTTGAACTTCTGGAGTAGTTCTTTTTTAATTTCACTCTGTTTTTCCCGTGTTGATTTTTACCCGTAACTCCCCAACTACTTACCCGGAATTGAGAAAATGATATACTGATGGAAAGCTATTGAAAACACGCAACTTTCACGTGAAAAACAGAGAAAATATGGTTTTTAAATAAGCATCACACAATTTTTTTAAAGATTGAACTTCATACTATTTTTTTTCTAAAAACGGAAATTATTTGAGTTTTGTGTATACGTTCCGTAATTCTGAACTTCTTGATTTTATTTCTTTAATAACAAGCAAAATTTATGTTTTTTATAAATATCGAACTTCTCTATTTTTGTAATTTGGACTTCTTGGATTATTATTTTTGCAACAAAAAATCATAGGTTTGTAATAAATATTGAACCTGTACGTTATTTAAATTTGAGCTTCCCGTGTTTCTTATTTAGAAATGGTGTAAATCCGTTCTTATGAATTTTTGAATTGCTTTTTTTTAAATTTGAACTTCTTGGTTTTTATTTAGAAACGTTTAAGTACCTCCTTCAATGTTTTATGTTTTTATGAACTAATTTGTTATTTTTGTTTGAATTTCTTATGATCTGCCAATCAGGAGATTTGGATTTTCCAATTTTATTGATTTCTCAACATACCATTTCCGAACGTACAAAATTAATTTTTTTCTATGAATATGGCCCTTGTTCTATACACTAACTTCAACGGTGAAGGTTTTGGACCTCTCCATCTTTTTAGTGTTAAAAGATCGAATGGTGTCTTTCTTATAAATGGGAAGACCCTTTTTTATAACTTTTTGAAATGCACTATTTTTTTACTTTGACGTTCTTTCTTTTTCATAATGAACATTTGAACTTCGCTGTTATTTAAATTTGAAGCTTTGTGCCTTATTATAAACAAGGAAATCATAGGTTTGTAATAAACATCAAACCGCCTCGTTTTCTAAATTTTAACTTCTAAGTATTGTTTAGAAATGGATAAACATACAAAACAAAATTATGATATTTTTTCTAATTTTTTTCTTATACATTTTCTTTTTCACTTGAAAACTTTGATCTCGTGCATTTTATTTGATCTCCTGTTTATGCTACCATTTCGAACTTCGCTGTCAATTTTTTAAATTTTGATGTTACTTACCGACAAAGGTTTTATTTGAAGTTTTTACTGCTTTTTGACCTCTCCTGCTTTTTATACATGAACTTCAACTTTTTTGTTATATTTTTTGTATTGTTCTGATTTTTTCAAACTTCCCTAATTCTCATCTCCAAACTATCATTTTTTTATTAGATGCCCTTTGAACTATGTTTCGCTCGACAACAGTGCTTGAACTCAGGATTCTTTTGTTCCGAATGTCTTTTTTTTGTGATTAGTGGGTTTGGTGGTAACTCGCGTAAAATACTCGTCCATCAAAAAAACTTTTTAACTAGTGCACCGTTCATAGAATGTAAGTAGCACTAGCAATACCACCATGTGCTCTTTTCCAAATAAATGGTATTTTTTGTACACAGAGCCGTGCATGTTTTCACATCACACCTTTTGATATTTATCTCTCCATCTTATATCCTAGAATTAACAACCACCACACGTTTATTCCTTGTTCTCTCTCCTTACTGTAATTTGTCTCCGCTCATGCATACGAAGGTAGCAACTTGATGCATCAACACGAGCTAGAGAAGTTCAGGTTCACATTGGGTTCAGCCGCCGGGCGGACCATGGTCACACCGGCTCAGAGAGGCTAAGCTCGGGAGGTGGTTGGCCACGCTTGGCAACAGCAGCATGGTCCTCGGCGTTGTGCACCCTATACTCGTTGTGCCGCTGGACGCAGCATCCCGGCATCTCTGCAGCGATCTGCACATGGAGGCGTACGTACCTTGCAAGTGAAACTGAACTTCTACTTGGCACGCAAGGTGGACGTGCAGTGAAATTATGTTGCGGCGCACAGCTGACTCGACAGGCAGCAGGCAGAGGAGGCGCTGTCTGCATCCCCACCGGAAGAGCATGAATCTCGACCTTCAACTTCTGTGCAGTCCGACCTTCTTTTACTTCACAGCCCGACCTGATACATCTTCACGAAGGATGGAGCACTGGCATGCTCTGCTTGGTGGGAGACCTCAACGCTTCAGATGTAGCCGGCCTCAAACACATCTGCTGTGATAGGATTGACTTCGTGCAGATGGACTAACGACAATCACGTTGAGAAACATAACAGCAAGGAGAGATGGCCGCCCACATGTACTGCTGCTACCTCTTGAGCTTGCGTTGGTTTTCCCGAAGAGGAAGGGATGACGTAGCAGAGTAGCGTAAGTATTTCCCTCAGTTTTTGAGAACCAAGGTATCAATCCAGTAGGAGGCCACGGTCAAGTCCCTCGTACCTGCACAAAACGATAGATACTCGTAACCAATGCGATTAGGGGTTGTCAATCCCTTCACGGTCACTTACGAGAGTGAGATCTGATAGATATAATATTTTTGGTATAAATATGCAAAGTAAAAAAGTAAAGGCAAAGTAAAAAGCAAATCAAGATTAAAGTGATGGAGATTGATATGTTGAGAATAGACCCGGGGGCATAGGTTTCACTAGTGGCTTCTCTCAAGAGCATAAGTATTCTACGGTGGGTGAACAAATTACTGTTGAGCAATTGACAGAATTGAGCATAGTTATGAGAATATCTAGGCATGATCATGTATATAGGCATCACGTCCGTGACAAGTAGACCGAAACGATTCTACATCTACTACTATTACTCCACTCATCGGACGCTATCCAGCATGCATCTAGAGTATTAAGTTAAAAACAGAGTAACGCCTTAATGAAGATGACATGATGTAGAGAGATAAATTCATGCAATATGAAATAAACCCCACCTTGTTATCCTCGATGGCAACGATACAATACGTGCCTTGCTACCCCTTCTGTCACTGGGAAAGGACACCGCAAGATGAAACCCAAAGCTAAGCACTTCTCCCATGGCAAGAACTACCAATCTAGTTGTCCAAACCAAACAGATAATTCGAAGAGACTTGCAAAGATAACCAATCATACATAAAATAATTCAGAGAAGATTCAAATATTATTCATAGATAGACTTGATCATAAACCCACAATTCATCGGTCTCAACAAACACACCGCAAATAGAAGATTACATCGAATAGATCTCCACAAGAGAGGGGGAGAACTTTGTATTGAGATCCAAAAAGAGAGAAGAAGCCATCTAGTTACTAACTATGGACCCTAAGGTCTGAGGTAAACTACTCACACTTCATTGGAGGGGCTATGATGATGTAGAAGCCCTCCATGATGACGGCCCTCTCCGGCGGAGCTCCAGAACAGGCCCCAAGATGGGATCTCGTGGATACAGAAAGTTGCGGTGGTGGAATTAGGTTTTTGGCTCCTTTTCTGATCGTTTGGGGGTACGTAGGTATATATAGGAGGAAGGAGTACGTTGGTGGAGCTCCGAGGGGCCCACGAGGTAGGGGCGCGCCCTAAGGGGGGCGCCCCCACCCTCGTGACTGCCTCTCTGATGCCTTGGCGTAGGGTCCAAGTCTCTTGGATCATGTTCGGTGAAAAAATCATGTTCCCGAAGGTTTCATTCTGTTTGGACTCCGTTTGATATTCCGTTTCTTTGAAACACTGAAATAGGCAAAAAACAACAATTCTGGGCTGGGCCTCCAGTTAATAGGTTAGTCCCGAAAATAATATAAAAGTGGAAAATAAAGCCCAATATAGTCCAAAACAGTAGATAATATAGCATGGAGCAATCAAAAATTATAGATATGTTGGAGCATGATATTTTGATGCGGAGTGCTACTTGGCATAATTTCAATGCAAATCTTCTTAATTGTGATATGAATATTCAGATTCGAAAGATTCAAGACAAAAGTTTATATTGACATAAAAATAATAATACTTCAAGCATACTAACAAAGCAATTATGTCTTCTCAAAATATCATGGCCAAAGAAAGTTATCCCTGCAAAATCATATAGTCTGGTTATGCTCTATCTTCACCACACAAAGTATTTAAATCATGCACAACCCCGATGACAAGCCAAGCAATTGTTTCATACTCTAACTTCTTCAATCTTCACGCAATACATGAGCGTGAGCCATGGATATATCACTATAGGTGGAATAGAATGATGGTTATGGAGAAGAAAAAAAGGTGAAGATAGTCTCACATCAACTAGGCGTATCAACGGGCTATGGAGATGCCCATCAATAGATATTAATGTGAGTGAGTAGGGATTGCCATGCAACGGATGCACTAGAGCTATAAGTATATGAAAGCTCAAAAAGAAACTAAGTGGGTGTGCATCCAACTTGCTTGCTCATGAAGACCTAGGGCAATTTGAGGAAGCCCATCATTGGAATATACAAGCCAAGTTCTATAATGAAATATTCCCACTAGTATATGAAAGTGATAACATGAGAGACTCTCTACTATGAAGATCATGGTGCTACTTTGAAGCACATGTGTGGTAAAAGGATAGTAACATCGTCCCTTCTCTCTTTTTCTCTCATTTTTTTATTTGGGCCTTTTCTCTCCTTTTTATGGCCTCTTTTTATTTGGGCTTCTTTGGCCTCTTTTTTTTTTCGTCCGGAGTCGCATCCCGACTTATGGGGGAATCATAGTCTCCATCATTCTTTCCTCACTTGGGACAATGCTCTAAAAATGATGATCATCACACTTTTATTATTCTTACAACTCAACAATTACAACTAGATACTTAGAACAAAATATGACTCTATATGAATGCCTCCGGCGGTGTACCGGGATATGCCATATGACAATGATGAATGTGTCATGAACTGAACAGTGGAGAGTTGCATGGCAATATATCTCGGAATGGCTATGGAAATGCCATAATAGGTAGGTATGGTGGCTGTTTTGAGGAAGGTATATGGTAGGTGTATGATACTGGTGAAAAGTGCGCGGTATTAGAGAGGCTAGCAAAGGTGGAAGGGCGAGAGTGCGTATAATCCACGGACTCAACATTAGTCATAAAGAACTCATATACTTATTGCAAAAATCTAGAAGTTATCAAAGCAAATTATTACGCACATGCTCCTAGGGTGATAGATTGGTAGGAAAATACCATCGCTCGTCCCCGACCGCCACTCATAAGGAATACAATCAATAAATAAATCATGCTCCGACTTCATCACATAATGGTTCACCATACGTGCGTGCTACGTGAATCACAAACTTTAACACAAGTATTCTTTAAATTCACAACTACTCAACTAGCATGACTTTCATATTATCACCTCCATATCTCAAAACAATTATCATGCTTCAATCTTTTCTTAGTATTCAACACACTCAAAAGAAAGTTTCACAAATCTTGAATACCAAGCATATTATTATTAAGCAAATTACCATGCTATTAAGAGACTCTCAAAATAATTTAAGTGAAGCATGAGAGCTCAATAGTTTCTTTAAAACAAATCCACCACCGTGCTCTAAAAGATCTAAGTGAAGCACATAGAGCAAAATTATAACGCTCAAAAGATATAAGTGAAGCACATAGAGCAAAACTACAAAGCTCAAAAGATATAAGTGAAGCACATAGAGTATTCTATCAAATTTTAATTCATGTATGGCTCTATAAAAAGGTGTGTACATCAAGGCTGATTGTGGCATACTAAAACACAAAGACACAAATAATACAAGACGCTCCAAGCAAAACACATATCATGTTGGTGAATAAAAATATAGCTCCAAGTAAATTACCGATGGAAGTGGACGAAAGAGGGGATGCCTTCCGGGGCATCCCCAAGCTTTGACTTTTTGGTGTCCTTGGATTATCTTGGGGGTGCCATGGGCATCCCCAAGCTTAGGCTCTTGCCACTCCTTGTTCCATAATCCATCACAAGAATTCACCCAAAACTTGAAAACTTCACAACACAAAACTTAAAGTAGAAAACTCGTGAGCTCCGTTAGCGAAAGAAAACAAAAGACCACTTCAAGGTACTGTAATGAACTCATTATTTATTTATATTGATGTTAAACCTACTGTATTCGAACTTCTCTATGGATTATAAACTATTTTACTAGCCACAGATTCATCAAAATAAGCAAACAACACACAAAAAACAGAATCTGTCAAAAACAGAACAGTCTGTAGTAATCTGTAGCTAGCGCAAGCTCTGGAACCCCAAAAATTCTAAAATAAATTTCTGGATGTGAGGAATTTATCTATTAAACATCTGAAAAAATAATTAACTAAATATCACTCTTCAAATAAAAATTACAGCAGTTCTCGTGAGCGCTAAAGTTTCTGTTTTTTACAGCAAGTTCAACAAGACTTTCCCCAAGTCTTCCCAACAGTTCTACTTGGCACAAACACTAATTAAACCCAAAAGACACAACCAAAACAGAGTCTAAATAATTTATTTATTACTAAACAGGAGCAAAAGCAAGGAAAAAATAAAATTGGGTTGCCTCCCAACAAGCGCTATCGTTTAACGCCCCTAGCTAGGCATAAAAGCGAGGATAGATCTAGGTATTGCCATCTTTGGTAGGCAATCCATAAATGGCTCTCATGATAGTTTCATATGGAAATTTTATTTTCTTTCTTGGAAAGTGTTCCAAGCCCTTTTTTAATGGAAATCGAAATCTAATATTCCCTTCCTTCATATCAATAATCGCACCAACCGTTCTAAGGAAAGGTCTACCAAGAATAATAGGGCAAGAATGATTGCAATCTGTATCAAGAACAATGAAATCTACGGGCACATAATTCCTATTTGCAACAATAAGAACATCATTAATCCTTCCCATAGGTTTCTTAATAGTAGAATCCGCAAGATGCAAGTTTAGAGAGGAATCATCAAAATTACGGAAATCAAGCAAATCACACAAAATCTTAGGAATAGTAGAGACACTAGCACCCAAATCACACAAAGCATAGAACTCATGATCTTTAATTTTAATTTTAATAGTTGGTTCCCACTCATCATAGAGTTTTCTAGGGATAGAAACTTTCAACTCAAGTTTTTCTTCATAAGATTGCATCAAGGCATCAACAATATGTTCGGTGAAGGTTTTATGTTGACTATAAGCATGTGGATAATTTAGCACGGATTGCAACAAGGAAATACAATCAATTAAAGAGCAACTTTCATAATTAAATTCATTGAAATCCAATATAGTGGGTTTAGCAACATCTAGATTTTTATTTCTTTCAATCCTACTTTCATCAATTTCATCATAAAGATCTAAATACTCCAAATTTTTATAACACCTTCTAGGTAAAGGAAGATCATATTCAGTTTCATTAAGATTCTAATTGCAAAACAAAGATTTAATAGGGGACACATCAATAACTTTTAGATCTGCATCTTGATTTTCATAGGAATTGGAAGAACACGCTTTGATAAAGGCATCTTTGGAAGCACGCATCCTAGCGGTTCTTTCCTTGCACTCATTAATGGAAATTCTCATGTCTTCGAGAGACTCATTGATATCATGCTTAGGAGAATAGATCTAAGCTTTGAAGAATCAACCTCAAGAGAAATTCTATCAACGTTCCTAGCCAAATCATCAACTTTAAGCAATTTCTCTTCAAGCAAAGCATTAAAATTCTTTTGTGAATTCATAAACTCTTTAACACTATTCTCAAATTCAGAGGGCATCTTATTATAATTTCCATAAGAGTTGTTGTAAGAATTCCCATAATTATTAGAAGGATTACTAGGATTAAAATTCCCTCTATAAGCTTTGTTACCAAAATTATTCCTACCAACAAAATTCACATCCATAGATTCATTGTTATTCTCAATCAAAGTAGACAAAGGCATATCATTAGGATCAGAAGAAACACTCTTAGTAGCAAATAATTTCATAAGTTCATCCATCTTTCCACTCAAAACATTGATTTCTTCTATCCCATGCACTTTTTTATTAGAAGATCTTTCAGCATGCCATTGAAAATAATTAACCATAATATTATCTAGGAGTTTAGTAGCATCTCCTAAAGTGATTTCCATAAAAGTGCCTCCCACGACCGAATCTAAAATATTTCTTGAAGCAAAATTCAATCCGGCATAAATTTTTTGTATAATCATCCACAAATTCAAACCATGAGTAGGGCAATTATGTATCATTAATTTCATTCTCTCCCAAGCTTTTGCAACATGTTCATGATCAAGTTGCTTAAAATTCATAATATCGTTTCTAAGAGAGATGATCTTAGCGGGAGGGAAATACTTAGAGATAAAAGCATCTTTGCACTTGTTCCAAGAATCAATACTATTTCTAGGCAAAGACGAAAACCAAGCTTTAGCGCGATCTCTAAGCGAAAAAGGAAATAGCTTCAATTTAACGACATCATTATCGACATCTTTTTTCTTTTGCATATCACATAAATCAATGAAGCTATTCAGATGAGTAGCGGCATCTTCACTAGGAAGGCCGGCGAATTGATCTTTCATAACAAGATTCAACAAAGTAGTATTGATTTCACAAGATTCAGTATTGGCAAGAGGAGCAATCGGAGTGCTAAGGAAATCATTATTATTGGTATTCATGAAGTCACACAATTTGGTAGTATCTTGAGCCATCGCGACAAACAAGCAAACTAGCACACGAGCAAACAAGAGCAAACGGGCAAAAGAGGCAAATAGAGAGGGAGGATAGAGAGAAAGAGGGCGAATAAAATGGCAAGGGTGAAGTGGGGGAGAGGAAAACAAGAGGCAAATGGCAAATAATGTAATGCGAGAGATAGGGATTGTGATGGGTACTTGGTATGTTGACTTTCTGCGTAGACTCCCCGACAACGGCGCCAGAAATCCTTCTTGCTACCTCTTGAGCTTGCGTTGGTTTTCCCCGAAGAGGAAGGGATGATGCAGCAGAGTAGCGTAAGTATTTCCCTCAGTTTTTGAGAACCAAGGTATCAATCCAGTAGGAGGCCATGCTCAAGTCCCTCGTACCTGCACAAAACGATAGCTACTCGCAACCAACGCGATTAGGGGTTGTCAATCCCTTCACGGTCACTTACGAGAGTGAGATCTGATAGATATACTATTTTTGGTATTTTTCGTATAAAGATGCAAAGTAAAAAAGTAAAGGCAAACTAAAAAGCAAAACAAGATTAAAGTGATGGAGATTGATATGATGAGAATAGACCCGGGGCCATAGGTTTCACTAGTGGCTTCTCTCAAGAGCATAAGTATTCTACGGTGGGTGAACAAATTACTGTCGAGCAATTGACATAATTGAGCATAGTTATGAGAATATCTAGGCATGATCATGTATATAGGCATCACGTCCGTGACAAGTAGACCGAAACGATTCTTCATCTACTACTATTACTCCACTCATCGACCGCTATCCAGCATGCATCTAGAGTATTAAGTTAAAAACAGAGTAACGCCTTAAGCAAGATGACACGATGTAGAGAGATAAATTCATGCAATATGAAATAAACCCCATCTTGTTATCCTCGATGGCAATGATACAATACGTGCCTTGCTGCCCCTTCTGTCACTGGGAAAGGACACCGGAAAATCGAACCCAAAGCTAAGCACTGCTCCCATGGCAAGAACTACCAATCTAGTTGGCCAAACCAAACGGATAATTTGAAGAGACTTGCAAAGATAACCAATCTTACATAAAAGAATTCAGATAAGACTCAAATATTATTCATAGATAGACTTGATCATAAACCCACAATTCATCGGTCTCAACAAACACACCGCAAAAAGAAGATTACATCGAATAGATCTCCACAAGAGAGGGGGGGAACTTTGTATTGAGATCCAAAAAGAGAGAAGAAGCCATCTAGCTACTAACTATGGACCCGAAGGTCTGAGGTAAACTACTCACACTTCATCGGAGGGGCTATGATGATGTAGAAGCCCTTCGTGATGACGGCCCTCTCCGGCGGAGCTCCGGAACAGGCCCCAAGATGGGATCTCGTGGATACAGAAAGTTGCGGTGGTGGAATTAGGTTTTTGGATCCTTTTCTGATCGTTTGGAGGTACGTAGGTATATATAGGAGGAAGGAGTATGTTGGTGGAGCTCCGAGGGGCCCACAAGGTAGGGGGCGCGCCCTAGGGGGGGCACCCCCACCCTCGTGACCGCCTCTCTGATGCCTTGGCGTAGGGTCCAAGTCTCCTGGATCAGGTTTGGTGAGAAAATCACCTTCCCAAAGGTTTCATTCCATTTGGACTCCGTTTGGTATTTCGTTTCTTCGAAACACTGAAATAGGCAAAAAAACAGCAATTCTGGGCTGGGCCTCCGATTAATAGGTTAGTCCCAAAAATAATATAGAAGTGGAAAATAAAGCCCAATATAGTCCAAAACAGTAGATAATATAGCATGGAGCAATCAAAAATTATAGATACGTTGGAGACGTATCAACTGCTAGCGAGCGAGCTGACGGACTGCGTGCGAAGAATGGATGAGGAGACGACTTGTGGACGACGTAGGTCACATCGGCGGTGCAAATGGCACACCGGCCGCACCTGCTAGGGAAGCTTCAACAATGGCACATGTGAGGAAGGGCGAGTAGCACAGGGGCTTCCCATGGTGCTTTAGAGGGTTATGGTTGCGACGCAGTGCGACGTGCGAGGTGGGGGCGGGTTCCCGGCGACTGGTGGCACGCGGGGTGGCTTCGGAATCCTGAGGCCGGTGGCGCCCGAGGTGGCGGCGGGATCCCGGAGGCCGGCGTTGCACGGGGTGGCGGTGGGATCCCGGAGGCCGGCGGCGCACGGGTGACGGCCAGATCTTGAAGGATGGTGGCGCACGAGGTGGCGGACGGATCCTGCAAGTCGGCGGTGGGCGTGGGGATCCGGGGATTGGGAGGTCGAGGACGAGGGGTGCGCGAATTTTCTTTTTTTCTCTACTGGTTCGGGTGGGCTGCGTTTTCAGATTCAGAAACATCCCATCGGACCCTATATAGGGCTCCTGTGATCCAAATAACTATTCTAATCCTGGGATTAGAATTGTGTTGTCCTATATATATATATATATATATATATATATATATATAGGGTCGCGCTATTCATCACCCTGGGTGAGGAATAGTTATTCTTCACCCTCCTCTATTTTACCATCAATGCACCGTAATTTTACGTTCCGTAAGTTTTGTCTTATTTCCGACGCAAAAAGAGACCGTAAGAAAATATATAATCGCTGTAAAAAATATTTTATGTTATGTAAAATTACAAACGTAAAAACATAGTCTAAAATACACATAAACTGCAAATTTTCTTGTCTTATGACCTATATTTTTATTTTCTTATGTCAAATTTTACGTAGTGAATCAATAGAAATGTAACTATTTGAATTCCAAACTTAATTTAATTATGAAATGATCGTAGGATTACCTCGGGTGAAGAATAACTTATTCTGCACCTTGGGTGATGAATAGTAACACTATATATATATATATATATATATACACACACACACACACATTTGTGTTCTATCATCTACATCATTCACTTATAGCTAGGTCTTCTTGTTTGAATCTTTTGATCTAAGTGAATGTGATCGGACCCTAACCCCCTCTATGCTTCTACCTTAGATTCTATCTATCCAAATCATATGCATTCTATTGAAACTGTCGATTGTCTTCTCTGAGTCCTTGTCAGCAGAAGACACAGAGACAAAAATTGAATCTGTTTTAATGTTATAGCCTTATTGCCTGAAACCCGGAGAAGCCGGAACGACCACCCGACAATCCAGGATTGTGTGGGAACATGGAACAACTTCCAATGTGTTGCATGCATGCCATGTGTCCTTCAGATGTGAACCGCCAGGGGCACCTGCGTAATAACGATGTGCCGCCCCTGTCCCTATAAATACACACCTCAGCATAGTCATTATCTCTTCTTCCACCTCCTCTCCTCGCACCAAAACCCTAGCACCTCCGCTAGCTCGCGATGACACCGGAGACGAAGTGCTTAGTTGCCGCGACATCATTGACGCCGTCTTCACGCCGGTCGCAGACCTCGTCCTCTCCACCACTGCCGTAGGTGTCTTCCGTCGCCAAGTTTAGGCACGGGAGATTGAACTGCTCGGCCTCCCTCTCAACTTCGTCTAGAAGTTCTTCGCGTGGTAATTAAATCTCACTTTTACTGCCCCTTTTGGTTCGTCAGATCCATCCACTTCAACCAGAAGTGGTTTCTAAGCTTGCAAATCTAGATCTACCTTGTTTGCATCTCATATCATGCCAAGTATATTCACTTATGCTTCACTACTAGTTAGATTCCTCTCTTGTACTTATTCTTAGATTCGTACAAATCTGGAACCAACTCTCAACAAATAAGTGAGTTTCTTCGCACTATGAGGTCAATGTCTTCAAACCGATTTATCTTCAAAATCTTCTAAGAATGCATATGACCTCTTCCCCTTCCCTCGCACCTCCAATGCTGTCACAGGTACATGTCCATGGGAGAATCCCTTGGTTCTCATAGTCTGCATTCATTTGCAGAATTCTTACAGTGACACATCAATTCTCCTGAAGCCAGTTCCTGTTTGACTAGCAGACGGAAGCCATTCACAGTCTTGAAGCCTTTCAGCTTGAATACTATGGCTACTGAGAAATCAGCTAGAAAGGGCAGCAGGCAGCGCGGTGGGGATACAGCCAAAGACCTGCCACCAGATCTCTTTGAAATGTACAAGTCAGATCCTAAAGAAACCTATGGTGAGCGCAAGACCCGAATCCAATGGATTCGAAGATACTGGGCCGAAGAATGGTTCAAGTACACATTTGTGACTGCTGAATACGCCGAAAAGAATGCTATCAAGCATCCATGGGGAGGTATTTTGTACCGAAATCTGCAGCCCAAGTCCAAGCCCGAAGCTATTGCTCAAGGCTTCTATCCTTGCATGGTCCAAGGACCATAGCCTAATGATGCCAACCCATCTAGTTTGCTATGGTGTCGCAACGACAATCTCTTCAAGCGCAACTTTCAGTTTGCCAAAGAGTCTGCCAAGAAGAACAACAAGCAGTTTGGCCTCAACTTCAACCCTGGTCCATCTGCTGCAAGGGCTGATGGCACACGTGATGCCAATCCCAATGAAATTGGCCCCTTCTACAACCTCGAAGGCCTCATCACTCATATCGCTGTACAGGGGGCTACAGTGGACCACCCAGCTGACGACGCGGATTCTGAAGATGCGCCAGCCCCACCAAAGTAGAAGCAATAGAAATCAAAGGCTTCAAAGCCCTCTGCTGCACCAAAAGTTTTGCATGCGAAGCCATTGGCCACTGCACCTCCTGACCCAAGTGTGCATTCTGAAGATCTTTCTCGTGTCTCCAAGAAGAAGGAGAACTCCAAGAAGAAGCCCATAAAGATTTCTGGGCATGAATTGACACCAGTTGCCGTTTTGAGAAACGAAGATGAAACCATTGATCTGTCAAGCGACAAAGACTTTGGTGATGATGCTCTTGAGATTCTAATCAAGAACAAGCAAAAGGCGGAGATCTTCCATGATCCGCCCCTCTTTGGTGTGGGAATTCTGAACAGCTTCATTGATGAGTGGTTCAACGACTAGAGCATCAGCATCGATGATCTTCAGCTGCCAGTGGACATCAACGTCACCTTCCACAGAGCCATTGCAAATGAGCTGGCCTTGCTCAAAAGATCGTCAAGCTGAAGAACAAAATTGATTATGAGAAGGCATAGTTCAAGAAGCACATGGCAAAGCTCAGCGTAGCTGATGTTCAAAACTTCAAGCAGATGCTGCATAACCACAAGGAGCAGTTTCACCAGAAACGTGAGGAAGCCAAAGGCTCAAGAGAGCGGATGAAATACTTCGCAGAGAAATGTGTTCAAGCGCACAATCAGGCTGAGAAGCGCAAGGCACTGGGGCGTCTTGGCATCGATCCTAGAATGGCTGCCAAACAGAAGAAGAAGTCTGCTGCGGCTCTGAGGGAGTCCTGGACTAAGGGGTCCTCGGGTGTCCAATCTATTGGATATGGGCCGGACTGATGGGCCGTAAAGATACAAAGACCGAAGACTCTACCCGTGTCCGGATAGGACTCTCCTTGGCGTGGAAGGAAAGCTTGGAGATCAACTATGAAGATTCCTTTCTCTATAACCGACCTTGTGTAACCCTAGATCCCTCCCGTGTCTATATAAACCGGAGGGCTAGGTCTGTAGATAGATCCGAATAATCATATCCATGCTAGACTTTTAGGGTTTAGCCATTACGATCTCGTGGTAGATCAACTCTTGTAATACTCATAGTCATCAAGATCAATCAAGCAGGAAGCAGGGTGTTACCTCCATAGAGAGGGCCCGAACCTGGGTAAACATTGTGCCCCCCATCTCCTGTTACCATCGATCCTAGACGCACAGTTCAGGACCCCCTACCTGAGATCAGCCGGTTTTGACACCGACATTGGTGCTTTCGTTGAGAGTTCCACTGTGTCGTCCTCAAAAGGTTTGATAGCTCCTTCAATCATCTACAACGATGCTGTCCAAGGGGAAGTCTTCCTCGCCGGACAAATCTTCGTGTTCGGCGGCTTCGCACTGCGGGCCAACTCGCTTGGCCATCTGGAGCAGATCAAAAGCTATACCCCTCGCCACCAGGTCAGATTCAGAAGCTTGAACTACGTCGCAAATATCCTTGGAGAGTTGATCTTTGACGGATTCGAGACCACGGCAGCCGCTCCCTGCCACCACGATAAACATGACCTAAATCTGTCATCGGTCCATACGCAGGAGATAGTACCTGTAGCTGCTCCAGCCATAGATCCCGAGCAGATCGCACCATTCGAAGATGGGAAGCTCAACCCCGCCACGAAAGCCGTGGTCTCAGCGGCGTTGGAGCCGCACACAGACTTAACTTCACGTGACATCTATGTCACTGGAACTACGAACCTGTCTCAGGCTACATGTTTCGAACTATGCGCGTCCGTGCATATCAAGCACGATCGGTCATCGATCGCCGAATTCAGCGCGGCGGACATCTTCCGGCATTCGCCTCTGGGCGACGTGCTAAACTCGTTGAGAGCACCATCCTTAGCGGGGTCTCACAGCCGAACTGTATCCGGTTCGAACTGGAGATTGATAACGGAGAATTTTGCTTCCCACCCACCGCCCACTTCATACAAACTGTCAAAGACTTAACCGACATGCTCGACTATGGCTCTGAAGACATTGACGGTATGGACGACGATGCCAATGAGGAACCGGGCCAAGACCCACCGTTTACCAAACGTTGGACAACCACCTCTTCCTACGACGTATACATGGTGGATACACCTAGGAGAACTAATGACAACGAGAAAGCAGATCCAGTTGAGGACAAACCTCCTGTGATATAACCAAAACGCCGGCGTCAGTGGCGCCGCTCTTAGTCGTGTCATGGAATAAACGGTGATACGGGCACAGGGGAAAATAACACTTCGGAAGGTGTCGAAGACAACAAAGACCCCATCGATGCAGCTGCTATACAAAATGAACAAGAAGATGGGCAAGTTAGCCCTGATGGATAGGCCACGCACGAAGACTCAGAGGATAGTAATTATCTTCCGCTTTCCGAGGATGAGGCAAGCCTCGGCACTGAGGATTTCATCATGCCCGAGGAACCTCTTGAGTAGGAGCGCTTCAAGCGCCGGCTAATAGCCACTTCAAGGAGCGTGAAAAAGAAGAAGCAACAGCTTCAAGCTTACCAAGATCTGCTCAACGACAGATGGATTGACGTCCTAGCAGCCGAAGAACACGGCCTCAATCGCCCAGCCAAAAGCTACCCGAAGCGCAAATTACTGCCTCGGTTCGACGACGAGGCGCACGAGCACATACCATCATCACGCAATGCAGCTGACCGACCACCACGTGGTCAGGATAAAGCGGCAACTCAAGCCGAACACCAGCCAGTTCCGCCTCATCATAAAGGCAGAGGCAAAATAGATCAAGGTCATCCATATGACCTTCGACAAGACCTGGACAACATAACAGGACATACCAGATCGATCTACGAATCACGACGACGTGCCCCGACACGCGACGACGGCTATCTAGTTGGACGCAACAAGCCTAGTCATTCCTGGGCCGAAAACCGTAGACCGACTCCATCGGAGCTACATCGCAATGTAACCCAACATAGAGGCGCCGCTCACCCTCTTTGCTTCACAGACGAAGTACTGAAGGATGAATTCCCAAACGGGTTTAAACCCATAAATATCGAATCATATGATGGAACAACTGATCCCGCGGTATGGATTGAGGATTTCCTTCTCCATATCCATGTGACCCGCAGCGATGACCTCCATGCCATCAAATACCTCCCGTTAAAACTCAAAGGTCCAGCTCGGCACTGGTTAAACAGTCTGCCCGAAAATTCTATTGGCAGCTGGGAGGATTTGGAAGATGCCTTCCACGACAACTTCAAAGGCACATATGTCCGGCCGCCAGATGCCGATGACTTAAGCCATATAGTTCAATGATACGTCTCCAACGTATCTATAATTTTTTATTGCTCCATGCTATATTATCTACTGTTTTGGACTATATTGGGCTTTATTTTCCACTTTTATATTATTTTTGGGACTAACCTATTAACTGGAGGCCCAGCCCAGAATTGCTGCTTTTGCCAATTTCAGTGTTTTGAAGAAACGGAATATCAAACGGAGTCCAAATGGAATAAAATCTTTAGGAACGTGATTTTCTCACCGAACGTGATCCAGGAGACTTGGACCCTGCTCCAAGGAACAAAAGTGGCGGTCATGAGGGTGGGGGGCGCCCCCCCCCTAGGGCGCGCCCCCTACCTCGTGAGCCCCTCGTTGCTCCTCTGGTGTACTTCTTCCTCCTATATATACACACGTACCCCCAAACGATCAGAAGAGGAGCCAAAAACCTAATTCCACCGCTGCAACTTTCTGTATCCACGAGATCCCATCTTCGGGCCTGTTCCGGAGCTCCGCCGAAAGAGGGCCGTCATCACGGAGGGCTTCTACATCATCATAGCCTCTCTGATGAAGTGTGAGTAGTTTACCTCAGACCTTCGGGTCCATAGTTAGTAGCTAGATGGCTTCTTCTCTCTCTTTGAATCTCAATACAAAGTTCTTCCCCTCTCTTGTGGAGATCTATTCGATGTAATATTCTTTTGCGGTGTGTTTGTTGAGATCGATGAATTGTGGGTTTATGATCAAGTCTATCTATGAATAATATTTGAATCTTTTCTGAATTCTTTTATGTATGATTGGTTATCTTTGCAAGTCTCTTTGAATTATCCGTTTGGTTTGGCCAACTAGATTGGTAGTTCTTGCCATGGAAGAAGTGCTTAGCTTTGGGTTCGATCTTGCGGTGTCCTTACCCAGTGACAGAAGGGGCAGCAAGGCACGTATTGTATCGTTGCCATCGAGGATAACAAGATGGGGTTTATTTCATATTGCATGAATTTAGCTACCTACATCATGTGATCTTGCTTAAGGCGTTACTCTGTTTTTAACTTAATACTCTAGATGCATGATGGATAGTGGTCGATGAGTGGAGTAATAGTAGTAGATGCAGAATTGTTTCGATCTACTTGTCACGGACGTGATGCCTATATACATGATCATGCCTAGATATTCTCATAATTATGCTCAATTCTGTCAATTGCTCAACTGTAATTTGTTCAGCCACCGTAGAATACTTATGCTCTTGAGAGATGCCACTAGTGAAACCTATGGCCCCCGGGTCTATTCTCATCATATCAATCTCCATCACTTTAATCTTGCTTTGACTTTTACTTTGCTTTTACTTTTTTACTTTGCATCTTTATACCAAAAATATTATATCTATCAGATCTCACTCTCGTAAGTGACCATGAAGGGATTGACAACCCCTAATTGCGTTGGTTGCGAGTAGCTATCGCTTTGTGCAGGTACGAGGGACTTGAGCGTGGCCTCCTACTGGATTGATACCTTGGTTCTCAAAAACTGAGGGAAATACTTACGCTACTCTGCTACATCATCCCTTCCTCTTCGGGGAAAACCAACGCAAGCTCAAGACGTAGCAAGAAGGATTTCTGGCGCCGTTGCCGGGGAGTCTACGCAAAAAGTCAACATACCAAGTACCCATCACAATCCCTATCTCTCGCATTACATTATTTGCCATTTGCCTCTCGTTTTCCTCTCCCCCCCAATTCACCCTTGCCGTTTTATTCGCCCTCTCTCTCTATCCTCCCTCTCTATTTGCCTCTTTTTGCCCGCTTGCCTTTTTTTGTTTGGTCGTGTGTTAGATTTCTTGTTTGTCTTGATGGCTCAACCGAGATTTGGTGATCTCCACCTCAAAAGGTTAGAGGAGATCGAAACCAACGTTAGGAAGTTTATGGTTTTGCAATTTGAGCATAATAATTTCTTTAGAGACAAGCTTAAGGAACAAAATTTTTTTATGAGTTATATGAATAAATATCTAGATGGTATGTCTAAAGAATTTGATGGTATAAGATCCCAAATTGCCCGTCTAGAAAAGATGACTGCTGAAATTTCGGATATGCAAGCCACCTTAGTTTATAAGATGGCTGCTAAACCGGATTCCTATGAAAATCAAGATGAAGATCTAAAAGTTATTGATGTGTCCCCTATTAAATCTTTATTTTGCAATATGAATCTTGATGAAACTGAATATGATCTTCCTTTATCTAGAAGGCGTTCTAAAAATTCGGAGTATTTAGATCTTAATGATGAAATTGATGAAAGTGGGATTGAAAGAAATAAAAATCTAGATGTTGCTAAACCCACTATAATGGATTTCAAGGAATTTAATTATGAAAGTTGATCTTTAATTGATTGTATTTCCTTGTTGCAATCTGTGCTAAATTCTCCACATGCTTATAGTCAAAATAAAGCCTTCACCGAACATATTGTTGATGCCTTAATGCAATCTTATGAAGAAAAACTTGAGTTGAAAGTTTCTATCCCTAGAAAACTCTATGATGAGTGGGAACCAACTATTAAAATTAAAATTAAAGATCATGAGTTTTATGCTTTGTGTGATTTGGGTGCTAGTGTCTCTACTATTCCCAAGACTTTGTGTGATTTGCTTGGTTTCCTTAATTTTGATGATTGCTCTCTAAACTTGCATCTTGCGGATTCCACTATTGAGAAACCTATGGGAAGGATTAATGATGTTCTTATTGTTGCAAATAGGAATTATGTGCCCGTAGATTTCATCATTCTTGATATAGATTGCAATCCTTCTTGCCATATTATTCTTGGTAGACCTTTCCTTAGAACGGTTGGTGCGATTATTGATATGAAGGAAGGGAATATTAGATTTCAATTTCCATTAAAAAAGGGCATGGAACACTTTCCAAGAAATAAAATAAAATTACCATATTAAACTATCATGAGAGCCACTTATGGATTGCCTACCAAAGATGGCAATACCTAGATCTATCCTCGCTTTTATGCCTAGCTAGGGGCGTTAAACGATAGCGCTTGTTGGGAGGCAACCCAATTTTATTTTTATTCCTTGCTTTTTTCTCCTGCTTAGTAATAAATAAATTATTTAGCCTCTTTTTTTTGTGTTTTTGTGTTTAATTAGTGTTAGTGCCAAGTAGAACCGTTGGGAAGACTTGGGGAAAGTCTTGTTGAACTTGCGGTAAAAAACAGAAACTTTAGCGCTCACGAGAACTGCTGTCATTTTTATTTGAAGAGTGATATTTAGTTACTTATTTTTTAAGATGATTAATACATAAATTCCTCACGTCCAGCAATTTATTTTAGAATTTTTGGGGTTCCAGATCTTGCGCTGGCTACAGATTACTACAGACTATTCTGTTTTTGACAGATTCTGTTTTTCGTGTGTTGTTTGCTTATTTTGATGAATCTATGGTTAGTAAAATAGTTTATAATCCATAGAGAAGTTGGAATACAGTAGGTTTAACACCAAAATAAATAAAGAATGAGTTCATTACAGTACCTTGAAGTGGTCTTTTGTTTTCTTTCGCTAACGGAGCTCACGAGTTTTCTATTTTGAGTTTTGTGTTGTGAAGTTTTCAAGTTTTGGGTGAATTCTTTTGATGGATCATGGAACTAGGAGTGGCAAGAGCCTAATCTTGGGGATGCCCATGGCACCACCAAGATAATCCAAGGACACCAAAAAGTCAAAGCTTGGGGATGCCCCGGAAGGCATCCCCTCTTTCGTCCACTTCCATCGGTAATTTACTTGGAGCTATATTTTTATTCACCAACATGATATGTGTTTTGCTTGGAGCGTCTTGTATTATTTGTGTCTTTCTGTCTTAGTATGCCACAGTCATCCTTTCTGTACACACCTTTTGAGAGAGCCATACATGAATTAAAATTTGATAGAATACTCTATGTGCTTCACTTATATCTTTTGAGCTAAGTAGTTTTGCTCTATGTGCTTCACTTATATCTTTTGAGCTAGTTCATTTTGCTCTATGTGCTTCACTTATATCTTTTGAGCTAGATAATTTTGCTCTATGTGCTTCACTTATATCTTTTGAGTGTTATAATTTTGCTCTATGTGCTTCACTTAGATCTTTTAGAGCACGATGGTGGATTTGTTTTAAAGAAACTATTGATCTCTCATGCTTCACTTAAATTATTTTGAGAGTCTCTTAATAGCATGGTAATTTGCTTAATAATAATATGCTTGGTATTCAAGATTTGTGAAACTTTCTTTTGAGTGTGTTGAATACTAAGAAAAGATTGAAGCTTGATAATTGTTTTGAGATATGGAGGTGATAATATTAAAGTCATGCTAGTTGAGTAGTTGTGAATTTAAAGAATACTTGTGTTAGAGTTTGTGATTCCCATAGCATGCACGTATGGTGAACCGTTATGTGACGAAGTCGGAGCATGATTTATTTATTGATTGTCTTCCTTATGAGTGGCGGTCGGGGATGAGCGATGGTCTTTTCCTACCAATCTATCCCCCTAGGAGCATGCGCGTAATACTTTGCTTTGATAACTTCTAGATTTTTGCAATAAGTATATGAGTTCTTTATGACTAATGTTGAGTCCATGGATTATACGCACTCTCACCCTTCCACCTTTGCTAGCCTCTCTAATACCGCGCACCTTTCCCCGGTATCATACACCTACCATATACCTTCCCCAAAACAAGCACCATACCTACCTATTATGGCATTTCCATAGCCATTCCGAGATATATTGCCATGCAACTTTCCACCATCTAGTTCATCATGACACATTCATCGTTCTCATATTGCTTAGCATGA
Organism: Triticum monococcum; assembly: GCA_034509565.1. NCBI lineage: Eukaryota > Viridiplantae > Streptophyta > Magnoliopsida > Poales > Poaceae > Triticum > Triticum monococcum. The sequence goes on along the minus strand of CM067844.1, from coordinate 454,852,086 downwards.
TCATGTAGTTGACATAGTATTTGTGGCAAAGCCACCGTTCATAATTTCTTCATACTTGTCACTCTTGATTCATTGCATATCCCGGTACAGCGTCGGAGGCATCCATATAGAGTCATACTTTGTTTTAGAATTGAGTTGTAAATAAATAAAAGTGTGATGATCATCATTTAATAGAGCATTGTCCCAATAAAAAAAGAGAAAGGCCAAAGAAAAAAAAGAAGGCCCAAAAAAAGGAAATAAATAAAAAGGGGCAATGCTACTATCCTTTTACCACACTTGTGCTTCAAAGTAGCACCATGATATGGCGAGTCTCATATATTGTGCTTCAAAGTAGCACCTTGTTCTTCATATTGAGAGTCTCATATGTTGTCACTTTCATATACTAGTGGGAATTTTACATTATAGAACTTGGCTTGTATATTCCGATGATGGGCTTCCTCAAAATTGCCCTAGGTCTTCGTGAGCAAGCAAGTTGGATGCACACCCACTAGTTTCTTTTTGAGCTTTCATACATTTATAGCTCTAGTGCATCCGTTGCATGGCAATCCCTACTCAATCACATTGATATCTATTGATGGGCATCTCCATACCCCGTTGATACGCCTAGTTGATGTGAGACTATCTTCCCCTCCTTTTTGTCTTCTCCACAACCACCATTCTATTCCACCTATAGTGCTATATCCATGGCTCACGCTCATGTATTGCGTGAAGATTGAAAAAGTTTTGAAAAAGTTAGAGTTTGAAACACTTGCTTGGCTTGTCATCGGGGTTGTGCATGATTTAAATACTTTGTGTGGTGAAGATGGAGCATAGCCCGACTATATGATTTTGTAGGGATAACATTCTTTGGCCATGTTATTTTGAGAAGACATAATTGCTTTGTCAGTATGCTTGAAGTATTATTATTTTTATGTCGATATAAACTTTTGTCTTGAATCTTTCTAATCTGAATATTCATACCACAATTAAGAAGATTTGCATTGAAATTATGCCAAGTAGCACTCCGCATAAAAAATTCTCTTTTTATCATTTACCTACTCGAGGACGAGCATGAATTAAGCTTGGGGATGCCTGATACGTCTCCAATGTATCTATAATTTTTGATTGCTCCATGCTATATTATCTACTGTTTTGAACTATATTGGGCTTTATTTTCCACTTTTATATTATTTTTGGGACTAACCTATTAACCGGAGGCCCAGCCCAGAATTGCTGTTTTTTTGCCTATTTCAGTGTTTCGAAGAAACGGAATATCAAATGGAGTCCAAACGGAATAAAATCTTCGGGAACGTGATTTTCTCACCGAACGTGATCCAGGAGACTTGGACCCTACTCCAAGGAACAAAAGAGGCGGTCACGAGGGTGGGGGCGCCCCCCCCTAGGGCGCGCCCCCTGCCTCGTGGGCCCCTCGTTGCTCCTCCGGCGTACTTCTTCCTCCTATATATACACACGTACCCCCAAACGATCAGAAGAGGAGCCAAAAACCTAGTTCCACCGCCGCAACTTTCTGTATCCACGAGATCCCATCTTGGGGCCTGTTCCGAAGCTCCGCCGGAAGAAGGCCGTCATCACAGACGGCTTCTACATCATCATAGCCTCTCCGATGAAGTGTGAGTAGTTTACCTCAGACCTTCGGGTCCATAGTTAGTAGCTAGATGGCTTGTTCTCTCTCTTTGAATCTCAATACAAAGTTCTCCCCCTCTCTTGTGGAGATCTATTCGATGTAATCTTCTTTTTGCGGTGTGTTTGTTGAGACTGATGAATTGTGGGTTTATGATCAAGTCTATCTATGAATAATATTTGAATCTTCTCTGAATTCTTTTATGTATGATTGGTTATCTTTGCAAGTCTCTTCGAATTATCCGTTTGGTTTGGTCAACTAGATTGGTAGTTCTTGCCATGGGAGAAGTGCTTAGCTTTGGGTTCGATCTTGCAGTGTCCTTACCCAGTGACAGAAGGGGTAGCAAGGCACGGATTGTATCATTGCCATCGAGGATAACAAGATGGGGTTATTTCATATTGCATGAATTTATCTCTCTACATCATGTCATCTTGCTTAAGGCGTTACTCTGTTTTAACTTAATACTCTAGATGCATGTTGGATAGCGGTCGATGAGTGGAGTAATAGTAGTAGATGCAGAATCGTTTCGATCGACTTGTCACGGACGTGATGCCTATATACATGATCATGCCTAGATATTCTCATAACTATGCTCAATTCTGTCAATTGCTCAACAGTAATTTGTTCACCCACCATAGAATACTTATGCTCTTGAGAGAAGCCACTAGTGAAACCTATCGCCCCCGGGTCTATTCTCATCATATCAATCTCCATGACTTTAATCTTGCTTTGCTTTTTTACTTTTTACTTTGCATCTTTATACCAAAAATATTATATCTATCAGATCTCACTCTCGTAAGTGACCGTGAAGGGATTGATAATCCCTAATCGCGTTGGTTGTGAGTAGCTATCGCTTTGTGCAGGTACGAGGGACTTGAGCGTGGCCTCCTACTGGATTGATACCTTGGTTCTCAAAAACTGAGGGAAATACTTACGCTACTCTGCTGCATCATCCCTTCCTCTTCGGGGTAAACCAACGCAAGCTCAAGACGTAGCATTCAATAGCCCGGAGAATTAGCCAGGAAGCTTTGGACTGGGTTCCTAGTTAAAAATAACCAAATCACCGACTGTCCGGACGCGGAAGCCCTAGCAGCCTTCAAACACAGCGTACGGGACGAGTGGCTTGCCCGCCACATCGGTCAAGAAAAACCAAAATGCATGTCAGCCCTTACCGCTCCGATGACCCGCTTTTGCGCGGGGGAAGACAGCTGGCTCGCTCGTAGAAGCAACAGCGCCAATGATCCGGGCACTTCCGAAGTCCGAAATGGCAATGGCAAACCTCGACACAACAAACACAAACGTCACAATGATAACGAAAGAACGCGCGATACAGCGGTCAACGCCGGATTCAGCGGCCCCAAACCCGGTCAACGGAAAAAGCCATTCAAGGCAAACAGAGACGAGCCATCCACCTTAGACAAGATATTGGATCGACCTTGCCAGATTCATGGCAACCCCGATAAACCAGCCAATCACACCAACAAAAGCTGTTGGGTCTTCAAACAGGCCGGCAAGCTCAACACCGAACATAAGGGGAAAAGACCGCCCAGTGATAGCGATGATGAAGAGGTTCACCAACTAAATACCGGGGGTCAGAAGCAATTTCCCCCTGAGGTAAAAATGGTGAACATGGTATACATGACACACACTCCTATAGAGGAGCATGAGATGTACTCCCTCCAGACTGAGGATCATACTACGTTCCCTCCAGCCAGAGTACAAGTCGGCCTTATTAAACTGCATACCATGTTGGCCATAAAGTCGTCGGTCTCCATTCGGCAGAACCGGTCAATTACGGAGCTGGACTAGCAGTTCGGCCTCGGCCATCCACCTCATACACCTGCGAAATCTATACCGTGCATACATAACTATGCACTTAAAATACCATGGGCATCGGCGGAGGCATAATACGGACAGGCCTACAAGTACTTCTATAACCCCTTTCTTTTCAATTCTTTTCTGACAACTTTTTCTTTTTTCGTTATCCTTTTATCATAGGTGACTCATAGGCTGGTCATCTCACCGACTCCATTGGAGTTCCGGTTTGTACATTCATCCAAAAGTTACTCCCTTTAAGGAGCCCCTTCATCGAGGAAAGGCGGCGCAGACGTGCGATAGGAGGTCCAAAACAACTTTTTTAGACCGTACTCTCTATTTTGCAAGCCTGTAAAGTGCCTTCTACCTCAGCCATTGACCCCTGTCATGTCAAATAGCCAGGGTCGTGGCGTTATTATATACAAAACAATGATTGGCATGTCACTCAAGTTCTAGTGAATATAATTTATATCCGGTATTCACTTTTCTCTAAAATCTATATTTTGCTCCTTGTGTTATGTCACACGCCCCGCCAGGGGCTCGATATGGGAACAAACTAAATTGCCAATAAGTCCGAACAGCTTTATAGCATACTTCGGCGTCGCGAGTTTGGTCTTATATGCATCAGCTCCAAATCATGTCTTGGGTCAATAGTTGGGTTGCCCGACTCATGTGCTTGCTACCTTCGTTCCGCTCTATCGGCTAAGGTAGTAAAGGGAGAAGTACTGTGATGGTGCCCTGGTTTACCCAGGCGAGCACCTTAGTAGAGAAAGCCGAAAACTGACTGTTGTGATGCGACGAGAGCTGGTCAACCACTCGACGACTTATCAGAATCTTTCGTGATTCCCTCCGTATTACATGAAGGACCTTTCTTTAGGTCATACATGTGAACACACCACATTGGGATAACAACGTACATACCAGGGTTTATATCGTAGACCCACCATCAAACTCCTATGGCTAAGTGAAAGTGTTAACGCCCTATAGTCTGGTTGCCTCGTTCACCGCATTGACATCTCCATTCATGGACCAAGATGTTGGGTTAAGAGTGATCATATGCTTTTCCGAACACCCCCCTATTTTCTACGTGGGGGCTGAAGCCGATGACTGGAAAACTTACAGATTATGCAAACAACGGCCGCACAGGAGGAACCAAAAACTTTTAAGCAAAAATCATAATATTATCATCATACTATCTTTTACAATTCAATACATTTCATTCAAATATCATATCTTTCAAGCACTGACCCTCTATCAAGCGGGCACCCTCTAAGACATTCTCAAAATAGTGTTCGGGTGTGTGATGGTCCTTACCCTTGGGGGGACTCCTTGCGGCAATGTAAGTGGCCTTCATCTTGGCCCAGTATGTTTTGACACGGGCAAAGGCCATCCGTGCACCTTCAATGCACGTTGAACGCTTAACGGCGTCGACACGCGGCACCGCATCCACAAGCCTCTACACCAAACCGAAGTAACTATTCAGAACGGGATCCGTAGGCCACAGCCGGACTATGACGTCCTTCATGGCGGAACCAGATATCCTGTGGAGCTCGGCCCACTGGGCCATCTGTTCATTCAGTAACAACCGATGCTTTGGCGCGCCGAACTACGACCAGAAAAGCTTCTCTGTGGCACACCCTTCGTGCACTTGGTAAAATTGCGATGCATCGGGGGCACTCTTCGGCAGGTCTAAAATGGGTTCCGAAGAACTCCACATTTGGTTAAGCGGGGAATACTTGGGATCACCGAATTTCATCTATAATAAGAAAGGTTTACCAGCCGCTATCTCCCCAGCTTGCCGGATCTCTTCCCGAGCCGCTCTAGATCTAGACTGTGCTTCTTTCGCTTCTTGTAAATCCTTATCGAGATCGACCGCTTTGTACTTATTATCCTTCTCAAGGAATTCACACTGAATGGTGGTCTCCTCCAGCTTGCGCGCCATGGTAGTAATTCTTTCCTCACACTGGTGCCGAACAGCCTGTTTGGTTTTTAACTCTTCAGCCGCCTTATGGGCAGCCAGATTACTCATCCGGGTTTGTTCCTTGGCAAGGACAAGCTCAGCCCGAAGGGCCTCCACCGTAGCAGCACCATCTGTAGTTACGCATGTCTCAGTACACAATTCCAACTTCATGCTCATGTTATCATGCATAAATTTACTGGCTGACCCAAACACATACCTTGCGCCTTGTCAAGATGCTTGTTGATCAAGGTGATGTCATCATCCGCCTCATCAATCTTCCGCTGCAGATCCGCAACCTCCGCAGATCGGGCAGTTGCAAGGGAAGTAATAGCATGTGTTCCAAGTAGTCAGATTATTTCCTGGATAAATATTTTTTGATCCTCTGATTGCCTCCCTTGGGAAGCCTATCAGAATCTCAGGGGCTACTATCTATACATAGGAGTATTTTGTGAATAAAACATAATTGAAAGCATTACAACACAAACCTCAAAACCTCTTAGCAGGCTCGTGAAGGCTTCATTCAATCCGCTTTTCGCGGACAGGACCTTTTTAACCACTGTACCCATCAAGGTACGATGGTCTTCGGAGACAGACGCCTGTCGCAGCCTGTTCGTCAATATATCTGGCGTTTCTAGGTCTCCGGAAGCAGCCGTAGCAGCACAGCCTCCCTTCAAAGGGATCCATTCATTCACCCCTAGAGTTGTCTCTAGCTGAAAGCCGGACAGTCCGGGGCCTTTATTTGTTGGTCCCCGGACCCTGGGCTACCAAAGTATCATCTTCGGTTCGTGTTTTTGTCACCCCTCGCATCACTTGCGGATCAGGAGAGACCCTCACCTCGAGACCATCCGCCTTATTGGGTGAGGAGACTGGTGGAGGCGTCTCGCTTTCCATCATCTCTGGGAGAAGATCTCCCGAGGAAGATGATTGTTGAGAAAGATTGTGCGTCGAGCTGCGAAAAACATACATTTCAGATGTTACCCTAGTCACAGGAGAGGAACGGGGTATGTGTAAAATGCCCTTGTTTGCTTACGATTTAGGCCTGGCCTCGTTGGAGGACTGCGTGATAATGTCGTCCTTCAAGCCCGAGCTGCCCAACAGGGGCATCTTGCCCCGCTTGGGAGCCTTCTCTTCCCAATCTTCAGAGACAGCCCTTTTCTTACCATAGGGGGAATGAACGTTGGCTTCTCCTTTACTTTTGCCTTCGGGCAGTGGGATTTTCATCTCCTCGGACACGACGTCTAAAATATCTTCGGGATGGAGGCCCTCTTTGGTCCTCCCGCTCTCCATCTTGTCCTCCTTCGCAGACATCTTGCCGGGATCTGCTGATGCTTCGGGAAGGGGGGGACACCTAATTAGTTCCGCTTTCTTTATCCAGCCCTGAAAGAGGATAGTTTGCTTGTGTCGGATTCATGGGTTCCGGCAGATCCTTAAGGTTTGAACACTGGGGTGCGCGCGGAAATCTCGCCCTCTACCTCCCCGTCTCACAAAGATCTAAACTACTAAAGGAACTGCACAAGAGACACAAGATTTATACTGGTTCGGGCCACCGTTGTGGTGTAATACCCTACTCCAGTGTGTGGTGGATGGATTGCCTCCTGGGGCTGATGATGATGAATGATACAAGGAAGAACAGCCTCGCGACGGTCTGTTCTTGGCTGGGGTGATGAACTGCTGGGAGGAGTTCAGTCACCTTCTCTCTCCCTCTCTCTCACTTACTCTCTCTACTTTCTAGTCAGATCCACCCGCCGAACCCCTTGCTACGTGGGTGGCCGTCCCTATTTATAGGGGCCCTGGTCCTCTTCCCAAATATCGAGCAGGAAGGGAGCCAACAATGGCGGCCTAATTTGAAGGGGGACAGCAAGTACTCTTATCCTGACTAAAGTTGGTCTTCGCCTGCGAAAGACTGTGCGGTGACGCCGTGCTGGGCTCCATGGTGACCTTCGTCTCGTAGTCCGCTTGGTCCTGGTCTCGTTGCACCAAAATGGCAACCTTTGCCTCATGCCTTGGTACTCCGCGGCTGCGCTTGCCCCCTTTGCACCAAAGAGGAAAGAAGGATGCTGCACGCGCTGGCGCCCACCTGGCACCCTCGATCGTCATGGCTTGCGTCATGGGCACCTCGCGAGATACCCCACCTTGATATCTCCGTCTCCTCGTGAGCCGGCCTGAGGAGGCTGTGCCTGAGGATGCGCCGTGTCATCCGCCTCGCGAGGCTTGGCCCCTCGCGAGGGTCTTGAGTCTTGTGCTGATGAAGATGGGCCATGCTGGGCCTCCTTTGAGCCACGCCGCAGGCCGCAGGCAGGCAAGTCTAGGGACCCCCGTTCACAGAACATCGACAGTAGCCCCGGGCCCAAGGCGCGCATGGGCTTGGCCATGCCGAGAGGCGAAAGGGCAAGGGCGAAGCACCGCGGGCCCTAACAGCCTGCGGCCTTGGGCGCCGCGTGGCGGTTGATGGGACGTGGGCGTCTCCACTTCCCCATGACGCCTCGGTGACCGCTCGAGGTGGACAAGTCCCTGCATGCAAATCGTGTCATGATTACCTGTGATCGTGGAGGCCAGTGGTTGGCCTTCGCCGGCTATAAGTACGGTACGGCGCATGCCCTTCCAGTCCATCTCTCTTTGCTTTCTCCTCTGCCCCCAGTTCTTGCTTCGTCTTGGTGTGATGGATCCATCGAGGAGGTACTCGGCTGCGGAGAAGGGGAAGGCCCTTCAGGGCGGTCCTGCCTCTCCCCCGCCCAAGCGCGGTCGTGGGCGCCCTCGAAAGCACCCGGTGCCCGCCCCGGTAGCGTTTGGCTGTCATGGGGATGGCTCCCAGCGTGGCGGCGGGCGAGCCGCCGTGGCCGAGGGACGTGCCTGGGTTGCGCGCTCCCCCAGGCCGTGCTTTCGCGTTGTGCAGGCACTGCCGGAGTTCGTGGTCTGGTCGGCGGAGCCGACCAGCGCCCGACTCCCACTCCCTTGCTTCCTCCTCGGTGAACTCCCGGCCGGCGCTCCTGGCGGCCTCTGGCTCCAGGCGGAGGGCTGCTGCAGCAGGTCCTCATGGGTCGCGCTGGAGGCCTCCGCCAGCGGGGGCTTGGCCTTAACTCGTGGCTGGCAAGCGTTCGCCCGCGCTCGCGGCCTGGAGCGCTGGTGTACTCTGCACTTCAGGTTCGATGGCGACGCCACCCTCTATGTGAGGGTGTTTGGGGAAGATGGTCGCCGTGCGGGGTGTTGCCCTGAGGATGACGACCGCGTCCGGGGCCCCGCTCTGATGGTGATGGAGGAGATAGCACCCGCGCGCATGGCGGCGTCCGCAACTCCCCAAGCTTCGTCAACTCTTCCTCAAGCGACTCCTCCAGCGGTGGCAGCAGCCCACCCCCGCGCCGTCGAGCTTGCTTGGGAGGTGGTGGTTCGTCCGCCCGCCGCCGTGCCCTGGTGAAGCGTGAGAGGGAGTCCGCCTGAGGCCCGGAGGCAGCCCGTGTCGCCTCCGCGGGCCGGTGTAAGGAGGGCCGCGCCGGGCTCGTCCTTTCCTTTTCCTTTTGTTTCCTGTGTAAGACAAAACAGCTGCATGGAGCCCCGCTGGGGCGTGTTGGGAATTATCGCTGTTTTAGCCATTACCTTGATCTTATTTTTGCGCCTCTTAACCACACGCTTGTGCGTAGATAGTTTTTGGCCCCTGCTGGGGGGCGACCGACCCAAGCCCTGTGTGCGTGTCGCGGTGCCCGAGGGGCACGGACAAGAGGGGTGCTCTTGTAACGTGCCCGGGTCATGAAACCTTCTAGCGGCTAGAGCAGAAACGCTCGCGAGGGCATTTGAGTACCACCCCTCGCGAGGTCGTTTGCGAGAGAAACCAAAGCAAGGAGCGAAAATCGACGAACCACAAATCAGAAACAACGATAACTTCAATAAGACTTCAAATGCAAGTGAACACGTCAACTGCGGAAAGCAAATGAAAAAGCCGCGTTCGGCACCTAATCTATTCTTCGACGTCTTCTCACCAGCGCGGAGCTAAGTGCTGCCACTGGGCGTGGGAGGGAGCCCCAGGGCCTGAGGCCGGCGCTCCCGAGACTCCGGGGCGTGTACAGCCCCACTCATTATTACGTGAAAGTGTCACGGGGCGGCGAGCTTCACAGGCATTGGCCTTGCTTCACAGGCTCCGGGCCTTTCCAAAACGCGATTGCTTCACAGGCTCTGGGCCTTTCCAAAACGCGATGATCTTCACAGGCACTCGCCTTGCTTCACAGGCTCTGGGCCTTTCCAAAACGCGATAGCTTCACAGGCACTCACCTTGCTTCACAGGCTCTGGGCCTTTCCAAAACGTGATAGCTTCACAGGCACTCGCCTTGCTTCACAGGCTTTGGGCCTTTCCAAAACGCGATAGCTTCACATGCACTTGCCTTGCTTCACAGGCTCTGGGCCTTTTCAGGGGTAGAACCTCCGGAGGTGCCGGATGTTCCATGCATTCTGGACTGGCACTCCCTCTTGAGTCTCCAAGCGCGCGGAGCCGGGCCTAGAAACATGAACAACCTTGAACGGGCCCTCCCACATGGGAGAGAGCTTGTGCAACCCCTCCCTGGAGAGAACCCGCCTGAGCACGAGGTCTCCTACCTTGAGAGTCCTGGGGCGGATGTTGCGGCAGTGATATCGCCGCAGCGCCTACTGATACCTCGCCGCTCGCAGCGCGGCCTCCCGGCGACGTTCCTCCCCCAGCACGAGGTCCATCCCCCGCATGGCATCCTGCTGCGCCTCGCCGAACGCCAGGACCCGCGTGGAGCAACGTCTGACCTCGTGAGGGAGGACTGCTTCCGCTCCGTAGACCAGGAAGAATGGTGTCTCCCCAGTCGGTTTGGTCGCGGTGGTGCGGATGGACCACAGCACGGACTGCAGCTCATCGTACCATCCTCTGCCACAGGCCTCCAGCTTCTTCTTGAACGTCCTGGTCTTGAGGTCCCTTAGGACCTCCGCGTTGGCTCGCTCGGCCTGGCCGTTGCTTTGGGGGTGCGCCACTAAGGCGTAGCATATCCGCGTTCCAAGGTTAGCACAGTATGTTTTGAAGAGGTTACTGGTGAATTGCGAACCGTTGTCCGTGATGATGCGATTCGGCACCCCGAACCGGCTTATGATGCCCTTGATGAACTTTACCGTGGAACCCGCAGGGATAGCGCGGACAGGCTCCACTTCAGCCCACTTGGTGAATTTGTCCACGGCAATGTAGAGGTAGCGATAGCCCCCTGGCGCCCGAGGAAACGGGCCCAAAATGTCCAGCCCCCAGACCGCGAATGGCCACGAAAGGGGGATGGTCTGCAAGCCTCCTGCTGGCTGATGGATCTGCTTGGCGTGGAACTGGCAGGCTTCGCAAGCCTTTACCAATTTGATTGCGTCGTTGAGCGCGGTGGGCCAATAGAAACCGCTACGGAATGCCTTGCCGATGAGGGTCCGTGATGATGAGTGGTGCCCGCAGTCTCCGCCGTGTATGTCCTCCAGTAGTTCCTTTCCTTGTTCCCTGGAGATGCAACGCAGAAGTACATCATTTGGTCGCTTTCGGTAGAGTTCTCCATCTCTGATGCAGTATGCCGTGGTCTGCCGCGCCACTCGCTCTGCTTCCTCCTCCCTCTCCGGCAAGGTCCCTTGCGCCAGGTAGCTCCGGAGCTCTATGGTCCAACAACCCTCCTGAGGTTCAATCGCCAGGAGCAAGCGCGCTCCTGAGGCCGGGCCACAGGTCGGAGCTCCCGAGGCAGGTGGCTGGGGGAGCTCCTCCAAGGGCTGAGCCGTGTTTGACAGTGACGGGAGAGCTGAGGGCTTGAAGAGCCGCTCCTCGAAAATGCCAGGCTCCTGGGGTAACCGCTTGGACGCGCGCTTGGCGATATCGTCGGCCTCCTGATTGGTGCCACGAGGCACATGCTGCAGTTCCAGCCCCCAGAACTGCTTTTCCATCTTGCGGACCTCCGCTAGGTAGGCCTCCATATGCTCGTCCTTCGGCTCGTACACCTTCTTGGAGAAGTTGACTAAGAGCTGCGAGTCGCCCTTGACAGTGAGGCGTTTTATTCCCAGGGCTGCTGCGGCCTTCAACCCGGCTATCAGTCCCTCATATTCTGCTATGTTGTTGGAGACCTTTTCACCCTACTGGAAACAGAGCTGTACGGCATAGTAGAGCTTATCCAGAGTGGGTGATACCAGCACCGCACCAGCCCCCGTGCCGTGCCTGGAGAACGCCCCATCGAAGTACATGACCCAGCCTGCCGGCGCCTCGCTCCCCGGAGAGAGGGACCGATCCTCATTGTCCCTGAGGCCTGGCGCCTCCGCCCATTCTGCCACGAAATCCGCCAATGCTGCCCCTTTGATGACCCTGGTTGTGCTGAACTCGAGCTGAAACGCCTGCAGCTCTATGTTCCACTCGGCGACCCTTCCGGCTGAGTTAGGGCTCCTGAGCACTTTCTCCAGGGGGTACGATGAGACGACTTTGATGGGATGAGCCTGGAAGTAGTGACGCAGCTTGAGCGAGGCTACCAGTAGCGCAAGGAGGAGCTTCTGAGGCATTGGGTACCGTGCCCTTGCGTCCCGTAACACCGTGCTAACAAAGTAGACCGGGTGCTTAACAAGGCTAAGAGCATCTGCGCGACGCCCTCGGGAGGTGAGGGCGCCTCACGAGATGAAGTGACCTCGGGAGGCGATCCATCCGGGCGTGCGGCTTCTCCCGCCTCCGGTACATTCTTCGGCAACTGCCCCTCCTCCACTCCAGTCGTGGCTTCCGCAGGCTCTCCTTGTTCCCGTTTTGCCCTGCCTCGGGCTGTCGCTGCGGTCTTGACCTGGCGCTCCTCCCTAACCGCCACCAGGGCTGCGCTGGCGGAGTAAGGAGTGGCGGCGAGGTAAAGCAGTAGGGGCTCCTGAGGGCGTGGAGCCACCATGACTGGGGGACTGGTCAGATACCTCTTGAGATCTTGAAACGCCTTATCTTCCTCTTCAGTCCATTCAAAGGGCCACTTCTTCTTCATCAGCTGAAAGAAAGGCAGCGCTCGCTCTCCCAATTTGGAGATGAAGCGCCCTAGCGCGGTCACGCGCCCAGTAAGCTTCTGCATCTCTCTGAGGGACTTCAGCGGGCTCATGTCCTCGACCGCCTTGACCTTCTCGGGGTTGGCCTCGATGCCATGATGGGACACGAGGAACCCCAAAAGCTTGCCCGAGGGGACGCCAAACACACATTTCTCCGGGTTGATCCGCAGGTTTACTGCGTCGAGGCTCGCGAAGGTCTCCTCCAGGTCCTGTATCAGGGTCTTGGCCCCCCGAGACTTTACTACAATGTCATCTACGTAGGCCTCGACATTCTTTCCGAGTTGCGGGCCCAAGGCGATGTGCATCAGCCGCTGAAAGGTTGCTCCCGTGTTGCGCAGCCCGAATGACATGCATGTATAGCAGTATACCCCGCACGGGGTCAAGAAGGCGGTCTTCTCGACGTCTTCTACCGCCATCTTGTTCTGGTGATACCCGGAGAAGGCGTCCAGGAAGCATAGCAGGTCCCACTCTGCAGGGGAATCGACGGTCTGGTTGATGCGGGCGAGCGGAAATGGATCTTGCGGGCATGCCTTGTTAAGGTTGGTGAAGTCGACACACATGCGCTCCTTCCCCCCTTTCTTGGGCACAACAACAGGGTTGGCCAACCAATCCGGGTATCGGACCTCACGAATGACCCCAGCGGCTTCTAGCTTGCGGGTCTCTTAAACAATGAAGGCCTCCTTTTCCACGGACTGTCGCCTGGCCTTCTGCTTCACGGGGCGCACATTTGGGCACACGTTGAGGTGATGCTCGATGACACTCCTGGGGATCCCCGCCAGCTGGTCGGGCTCCCAAGCAAATACCTTCTTGTTTGCGTGCAAGAACTTGACCGAGGCCCCCTCTTGCTCAGGCTCAAGGTTGGCGCCTATGGTGAAAGTGGCACTGGAGGACCTGTCCTCGTCGACGGGTATCTGCTTGGTCTCTGCCTTGTCCTGGGTGAACAACTGCTTCTTCTTATAGGGCGCAGCCCCCTTGGGCTCAGGGGTCTCCGCGTTGACGGGCCGTGCCGACGCCGCTGTCTTGAAGGCGAGCTCAAGTACTCACAGGGCGTCCCCGGTGTCCCCACGCACGGTGAGGGTACCGTTGCTCCCGGGCATCTTCATGAGGTTGTACGCCGGGTGCGTGGCGGCCATGAACTGGGCCAGTGCTGGGTAGCCGAGGATGGCGTTGTAAGGGAGGCCGAAGGGGGCGATGTCGAAGTCTACCCCTCCGTGCGCAAGTTGTCGTAGGTGCCGAAGGTTACCGGGAGCCGGATCTGTCCCAGGGAGTCGGATGATCCGCCTCCGACGCCCGAGAAAGATTGGCTGGGTCGCAGCCGCTCCTGGGGTATGCAGAAGAGGTTGAAAGTCTCGACCGAAAGCACACTGAGGCCCGCGCCGCCGTCGATGAGGGTTCTAGTGATGGCCACCTGGCAGATGGTGGGGGTACACAACAAGGGGAGCGCGCCTGAGCCGACCGGGTTGGTGGGGTGGTCCTCCGAGTTGAAGGTCAGATCGACCTCGCGCGCCGCCCGGTCCGAGGGAGCCCCCTGCCGTGCGGAAGCGGTGCTAACCTGGCGGGCAAAAGGCTTGACGTGGTGGCTTGTGGGCGGCGCCGGCGAGCCGCCCAGGAGGGCCGCAACGACCGGAGGCGTCGGTGCCGCGGTGCAGTTACTCCGTCGCGTAGGCGGATGCTGAGGTGGTGCTTGCAGCTCGTTTCCCGCCTAGCCGGTGGCGGTGTTGACGGCTGGTGGCGGGGGACGACGAGAACGCCCACCGGCGAGGGCCGCCGGGGCAGCGCGAGCCCGACTGGCGCCGCACATGGATGCGGCGGCCGGAGGAGGGCGGAGCGGTGGAGGACGGATTCCGGCGCACCCCTACCTGGCGCACCAAATGTCAGATTCACGGGTTCCGGCAGACCCTTAAGGTTCGAACACTGGGGTGCATGCGGAAATCTCTCCCTCTACCTCCCCGTCTCACAAATATCTAAACTACTAAAGGAACTGCACAAGAGACACAAGATTTATACTGGTTCGGGCCACCGTTGTGGTGTAATACCCTACTCCAGTGTGTGGTGGATGGATTGCCTCCTGGGGCTGATGATGATGAATGATACAAGGAAGAACAACCTCGCGAGGGTCTGTTCTTGGCTGGGGTGATGAACTGCTGGGAGGAGTCCAGTCACCTTCTCTCTCCCTCTCTCTCACTTACTCTCTCTACTTGCTAGTCAGATCCAACTGCCGAACCCCTTGCTACGTGGGTGGCCGTCCCTATTTATAGGTGCCCTGGTCCTCTTCCCCAATATCGAGCGGGAAGGGAGCCAACAATGGCGGGCTAATTTGAAGGGGGACAGCAAGTATTCTTATCCTGACTAAAGTTGGTCTTCGCCTATGAAAGACTCTGCGGTGACGCCGTGTTGGGCTCCATGGTGACCTCCGTCTCGTAGTCCGCTTGGTCCTGGTCTCGTTGCACCTAAATGGCAACCTTTGCCTGATGCCTCGGTACTCCGCGGCTGCACTTGCCCCCTTTGCACCAAAGAGGAAAGAAGGACGCTGCGCGCGCTAGCGCCCGCCTGGCACCCTCGATTGTCATGTCTTGCATCATCGGCACCTCGCGAGATACCCCGCCTTGATATCTCCGTCTCCTCGTGAGCCAACCTGAGGAGGCTGCGCCTGAGGATGTGCTGTGTCGTCCGCCTCGCGAGGGTCTTGAGTCTTGTGCTGATGAAGATGGGCCATGCTGGGCCTCCTTTGAGCCACGCCACAGGCCGCAGGCAGGCAAGTCTGGGGACCCCCGTTCCCAGAACGCCGACATCTTGGTAACATATCACGATATACTTAACTACAAAGTGTTCGAAAGACAAGTGTTTACCGGGGTATCTGGACGGTTGCAGTCAAGGCCGATGTCTTCGGAGGTGTCCGGCCAATGTTTTCGTTTCCCAAAAACATCTTCCACATACCTTTGTGCGTAGCACCGAAGAAGTGTTGGAGGGTTCGTGGCCCTTCCAGATTAAACTCCCACATGCGGAGAGGCCTACGCTGGCATGGAAGGATTCGGCGGATCAACATTACTTGAATCACATTGACAGATCGATGTCCCTCTCGAGGAGGGTTCGGATGCGGCTCTGTAGAGTCCGCACTTCATCAACTGATCCCCAGTCCAGCCCCTTATTGACCCATGATGCAAGCTGTAACGAAGGGCCGGAACAGAACACAAGTGTAGCTGCCCACTTGGTGCTACGGGGTTCCGTAATGTAAAACCACTCTCATTGCCATTGATTGGAAGTTTCGATGAAAGAGCCTTCTGGCCAGGGAGTGTTGGTAAGCTGGCTTACTACAGCACCGCCGCACTCCACTTGTTCCCCATCGACTACCTTTGGCTTCACACCAAAGGTCTTGAGCCATAAGCCGAAGTGTGGGGGGATTCAGAGGAAGGGCTCGCACGTGACAATAAACGCTGAGACGTGAAGGAAAGAATCCGGAGCTAGATCATGAAAATCTAGTCCTTAATAAAACATTAGCCCCCAAGCAAATGGGTGGAGAGCGAACCCTAGCCCTCGGAGGAAGTGAGGGATGAATACAACCCTCTCGCCAGATCTGGGGGTCGGAATAACCTGTCCTTGAGCAGGGAGCCTATGGTGGATCTCCGTGGTCAGGTATCTGGACGCCCGAAGCTTTGCAATATCCTCCTCTGTGACAGAGGAAGCCACCCATCGACCATGAGGGCTGGGTCCGAACATGATGGGGAAGCTTAAAGCAACAAAGTCGAACCTTGGGTGCTAGAACTCGAGGTTGGAAAGATTGAGGAGAGGCTGGGCGTAAAAGGATGGCCCTTGGTTCCTTTATAAAGGCCGCGGGTATTGAACGCCTCCTCCTAAGCCTAAAAGCCTGCCTATTCTCAAGGAATCTCTTCAGTGGAACGGTTCAGTTACCCACGCTCGTACTAATGAGGATCCCGCAATAAGGGGACATGATCTCTGCTTCGACAAAGGTGCCAATAAAAACCATGCCTTGAAATGTGGAACAGGAAATGGCTCAAAATAACAACCGGATGGACGTGATGTCATCTTGTAAAAAGTTGTCACCATATGGGACTCGTGAAATATTGTATTCCTTGCAGTCGTGTATGGTACTTGTGTTGCAGACCCGGACACCTTCGTTTTATCCGAAGACTATCTTGGAGTATTCGGAAAGTGGAACCCGCCTAGATAATCTGCGTGCCGGACACATTGTCATTGAAGCCTGGTTCAGGGGCTACTGAGGAAGTCCCAGACTAAGGGGTCCTCGGGTGTCCGATCTATTGGATATGGGTCAGACTGATGGGCCGTAAAGATACAAAGACCGAAGACTCTACCCGTGTCCGGATGGGACTCTCCTTGGCGTGGAAGGCAAGCTTGGCGATCAACTATGAAGATTCCTTTCTCTGTAACCGACCTTGTGTAACCCTAGATCCCTCCTATGTCTATATAAACCGGAGGGCTAGGTCCGTAGATAGATCCGAATAATCATAGCCAGGCTAGACTTTTAGGGTTTAGCCATTAGGATCTCGTGGTAGATCAACTCTTGTAATACTCATATTCATCAAGATCAATCAAGCAGGAAGTAGGGTATTACCGCCATAGAGAGGGCCCGAACCTGGGTAAACATTGTGTCCCCCGTCTCCTGTTACCATTGATCCTAGATGCATAGTTCGGGACCCCCCTACCCGAGATCTGCCGGTTTTGACACCGACAGGCTCACAGTGCCTAGAATTGTCTTCCCTGCCGGCATGACAGGCTCGAAGCCCAAGGCCCCCTCAGCAGCTTCAGAGGTAACGATAACTAGGGCAGCTGAAGCTGATGCCAGGAAGCGCAAGCACAAGGATACCTCTGATGGTGCTCCATCAACCAAGAAGCTGAAGACAAAGTCTTCGCGAAAAGAGCATGCTGCTGCCCTAGAGCCAGTTGTTGTTGAACCCATCTCAGTTGCACATCCTGCCTCCTCCAACCAAGAGCATCAACTTGTAGTTCACGAGCCTGCTCCCACAAAGGCTCTTGAAGACAAAGAAGCACCAATTGTTGACCCCATCATAACTGAAGACATTGATCGTGAAGACAATGTAGAAGATGATGTAGTCCTTCCTCAGATCGAGCGCCAACCGGTATCATCGCCTGTTCTCATGAACAACGAACTCATCAGCATTGGTCTTCCTTTGACGCCAATTGCTCAGGATGCTTCGTGGGCTAATCACCCCCAACAAGAGACTCCAAGTAATGAAGACACACCCTGTACTCCACCACCTCAACTCACCACTCCGGTGCTTGACGATGACTACATGGTCCAGACCACTCCATCACCACAGGCGTCGCCCGCATTCCGCAGGCTTCGCAAAGGCCCTAGGCCATAGGTCACCATGTCGAGCATTCCAGAGGGAGAAGTGCAACAAAGCTCAGTAGCACGCGAAGTGTCTCCTGATGCCACTCCCACTGCGAATCTCTCCGAGTCTAAAGCCAAAGCTGCTGAAGACATTCCGGCTGCATCAGCCGAAGAACATCAAGCACCACGTGTAACATCCCAAATTTTCAATGTCAAATGTTATACATTAGATCATCATGCATATCATATTTTATTTTGCTTTTGGTTTTGATCCTAGAAAATCCTAAGCAACTCAAGGACCCACGGAGAGAGTTGGGGATTTCATTATTTACATATTTGAGTTTTCTCAAATTTTGTAAATAGGATCATTTGATTTTATTTATTTTATCATCAATTATTTCTATTACAAAGATATGAGAGAGGGAATAAAATGACTTTCCCAAAATATAGAAATATTGAGGATTTAATAAAAAAATCAAAATAAGTTTTATTTCGTAGTTTTTCGGTATTTTTTAATTGAATTTAGGAAAATACGTGTTTTTCAAAGTTGTATTTTGGGCCCAAATAAATGTTCACTTTATCGGGCTAGATTTTAGAAACCCGGGAAAATTTATTTCATGATTTTTGGAGTCCGTTTACTATTTCTTTTTATTTTTTTACGAGTGTCATTAAAAAAAACGAAACCGACTATGGGCCGTACCCGAGCGGGACTCCGCCCGGGGGCGCCTTTAAATAGCGAGGCACCCGGCGCCCCAGCCCATAACCGCGCCCGCGCCCGAAACCCTAGCCCCCCGCCGCCGCCGCCGGACCCGCCGCCGACTCGCCGGAGTTGCACGCCGCCCGAGGTTCGTCGCCGCCTCGACTTCCGTGCCGATTTTTTTTTTAAAAAAATATTTTTTTCGTTGGTTTTATTTTTGATTTTTTATTATTTTTATTTTAATATTATTTTTAATATTATTTTATTATTTTAATTATTTTCGGATTAGGTTAATTAACGATTAATCTATTCGTCGTCTTTCTTTTTCGTCGGATTTTCCGCGGTTATTTGCTGATCGCGATTTCTGATCTGATTTTCGTTTTAGTATAACTTTTCGCTCGTTTATCGGAATCAGGCGATTCAAGCGCCTGGAGTTTCGTCTCGAAACCCTCTTTTCGAATAATCAACTTAAACAAGTTTTTGCTACTGCAAAATTTGACTTAGATCCAGATTACTAGAACGAAGTTGATTTTTTTCGCCGTTTGATTTCTTTTGCTTCGTTCGATTTGATTCTTTTTGCAAACAAGGGTTCTTAAGTTGAACTTTCTGGTTAGATCTTCTATTTGAGTTTTACCTGTGCATTAGATGAGTACTTATTGTATGCTTGTTTGTTTGTCTGCGATAGAATACCCGGAGTGCGCCGCCTGTTACTTCGAATCTCTAGTTTCACGGATCATCAGCAAGGCAAGTAACACTTTGATCATACCTTTTCTACAAACCAGTTTTATTGCATTAGATCAATCCTCACACATTGCATGATTAGGATCTAATTAAATTGTGGGATGGGAAGTAGATGAGGTAGTACCTATTACCTGTTTATTATCAAACCTTTGGGAGTTATTTCTACGTTTGCTTATTATGCCATGCTATGCTAGTAGACGTGGATTGGGTGAGTGATATCCATGACAGATGTGAGATTGTTAATTAATGGTTTATCTAAGGTGGCAACCTAAACACACATCTGGGTGGATTGAGGCACCTGGGTATTCCAGGACTTGCCTGTTTTTCTTTTGGACCGCCACCCAGGCTCAAAGGGATCATGAGATTATTCATACTAGAAACTTCCGTGTGCAGCCACAAGCCATTATGGGCTCTGGCATAGTTGATTAAGTCGTGCGAACTCTTACAGGGTAGACTAGCAGATGTAGGGGAAAGTAGGTGTACCGGTCTATCCATCGTAAGGTGCTAGCGCTTCTGAAAGACTGTGTCTCGGTCATCCGTTTCTCAAACACCATGTAGTGCGAGAAATCCAATGGAGGCGATCGAGTCTTGTGGGGAAAAGTGCACAAACCTCTGCAGAGTGTAATAAACTAATCATGGTTAGCCGTGTCCCCAGTTATGGACATCTTGAGTATCTAGTACCTGGATTATCATGTGAATCTCCACATGTTACTCTAAAATTAATTTTGTTGGTTTGTTAAATGATGATGCTTAATTGGGATTGAGAATGCTGTCAACCATTCTCAATGTTTAACAACCACCATGATAGTAATTAAATGTATTCCTTTGAAGTAGGGAAAAATTGGCTTTACGCAAAAATTGTAACCATAGAGCTTTTCACCAGCCAAATATGCATATAGTATAGTTGTTTCATTCCATTACTCTCTATGTGTTACCTTGCCAGCATATTCCATGTGCTGACCCGTTCTCGGGCTGCAACGTTAATGTTGCAGACTTTTCAGACGACGATTAAGGAGTTTTAGGTCGTGGTTCTATACTCAGTGATGCCGTTGGAGTTGATGGACTCACTTATCTTCCAAGCCTTACGCTGTTATCGTTATTAGATGGCCTTAAGCCATATTTATTGTAATAAGTTCTCTTTTGAGACACTCGATGTAATAAGTGTGTGATTGCTACTCTGCTATAAATCCTCCGAGTACTGTGTGGTGTCAGCATTACTAATCCAGGGATGACACCGGAGCACAGAGATGAGACTGTTTGAGGTCTGGTCGCTACACCACGTCAAGAAGAAGAAAGAGTTGCCACACCCCCTACCACTGAAGAAGTCATTCTCAAGGAGAATGTGTCTGTGCCCGACCCTCCTGTCATTGAAGACACGGAGGTTGAGAACACTGAGGCTGCCCCAACAATGATATTGAAGCCAATGACGTTGTCATGGCTGAAGATAATGTGGAGCTTGAAGCCAATGTTGTTCCTGAAGCTCATGTGCAACCTGAAGCCCATGTGGATGCTGAAGCCACTATTCCATCTCCTAGGCCTCACACAATTGAATAGGCCTTCGATCATGGACATCTAGTCACTGTGAAATGGCCAATCATGGTGCCTCCCACTGCTCCCAGACCTCAGTATGACTATCATGTGGAGTAGAGGCCCCAGGTTCAAAAGCCAAAGCCCAGGTTGCCAAGGATTCCAGGAGTTGCAACCTCCCAAGGATCGTTCAGTGTGAACAGCTTCAGAGCCCACAACACCTTCTTTAATAGCGCCAAGAATCCTTACGCGAAGCCAAAGATCTCTTCAGATCGCCTCTGGAGCTATCAACAGCGCAGCTACTACTCGTACATCCTATACAATCAAGAGATAATCTTTCAACACATGCGTCTTGACTGTGAAACCATTGCTAGGCTGCCCTGTTTGGAAGAAGCCCTTGACTGCTTCAGGGAGGTTGGTCTTCTACAGTTCGTCACTGACAACGAACACTAGAATGAAGAGCTCCTGCTGCAGTTGTATGCCACACTTCACATTCGTTGCTACAACAGGGATCCGAAGACATGGATCCTTGAGTGGATGTCAGGAGATGTGCACCACGAAGCCAAAGCTCAAGACATTATTGAGCTTACCTCCTTGCCCACTCCAGGTGAACTCTATGAGCCTGGTTGTCAGGTACACCAAAATGAACTATAGAGTATCTTCCAGCGGCCTGAACCAAATATGAGTCAGATGCTCAGCATGATGAAGCCATATCCTCAAGATGCTGACTATCCCAAGGAGTTCTTTGTCAAGGACCTTGAGTACCTACCCGGCACAGTCTATCACATTCTGAGGCGTACTCTCTGGCCCATCAAGGGATACTCAGCTGAAGCCAAACTTGAAGGAGCCATGAAGACTTTGGTATTCTATATTGTCAATGGCATCAGATTCAATTCCCAGAATTTCTTCATCAAACAACTTGCTGCATCTGGAATTGATCTGTTTGGCTTGAAGTTTTATGCTCCATGGGTGATGTGCTTAATCAAGCTTCACTCTTCTGTCGACTATCAGCCATCAGTGTGCAACCATCTGATCTTTTTGGCTGAGGTTGATCTATCAGTTGAAGCCATCTACCCTGAGCCTGCCAAGGAACCACTTTATCTTCATAATGTTGATCGCCAAAGCTTCACGCAGCCAATTGAAGGCACTCATGTTCCCAATGCTGAAACTCCTGCCTATCCTCTGGCTGGCAATAGACGTGTACCTCACCGTGCAAACACTGAAGCCACTGATAGCACCATTGCTCAAAGACCTCGGAAGCGTTCTCGTGCCCTCAATGACCAAGAGCTTCTTGTGGCCTGACATCAGAAGCAGGACAAGCATCATGACTGGTTAAAGCGTCAGATGCAGAGCATCTTGGTGGATGTCAATCGCATTCGCAATCTTGCCACCAAGAACTCATTCTTAGCTCATGAAGCCTGTCGGCAGTCTTGGAAGAGTCTCACACTGCTATGCTTTGAAGACGATCTTCGCGAAGACGACTTCACAGAGGGCTTCAAATTTGACTCCAAGCCTCCCCAGAATGCAAGCTGGCGTCAGACTCCTTCCATTGAAGATTCTGAGTATTCATCTTCGACCGCAACTATTGTTGCAAGAGTCGTTGATGAAGAAGATGATGCCACTTCACCAACCATGGCTTCACTGCGTCTCGACACTGCACCAGGCCCCTCTGCACCACCGAACTCCAACGTCGACCCTGCACCTTCATCTACTCCTGATGGGAACGAGTAGATGCTCTATGTCTTCAAACCCTTTTGGTCCTTACTGACAAAAGGGGAAGAAGCATATGAGTTGATAGTCTTCAAGAGGGTCCATATGGGGTGGTTTCTAAGTGGTTACAACTCTCGTTTTTTATACATTTGGTTCTTTGGGTTGTAACACTTAAACTCGATGGTCGTCTGCCACTTTGTCTGCTACTTTGTGATGCGATGATAAATTCCGCATGAAGTCATTCTGCGGACGTCCATTTTTCATTATGCATGTCATTATCTTCGTTATATCTTTATATGCATAATGAATTGTCTTCATCAGTTGAAAAGGATCTCCACAATTAAAACCTGCCATGTGCATTTGCATTCAAGAGCAAACTACTTATATGCACCTCTTCAGGGGGAGCCTTTTGCTACTTATGAAGACAATACCTTTACCCCTATAATTTCACATACTTTTATCCCCGTTGAAAACTTCAACCAATTTTTGTCATCAATCACCAAAAAGGGGGAGATTGTAAGTGCATCTAGTGCCACCCCTAGTTGGTTTTGGAGTATTGACGACAAACTTGGTTGAGGGACTAATGTGTTTGTGAGAATTGCAGGATAACACAGGTAGTTGTCCCTCATTGATTCGGTTTACCTACCAGAGATGACCCCTAAAAATGTGTGAAGACATTGAAGACAGTGGTGGTCTATGAACAGATTCACATTAAAGACTACGACATGAGAAGACATCGCATGAAGACTATGGATTGCGAAGACAGTTGTTTCATAGTTTCCTTTTCTTCTTTGTTGAGTCAAAGGATCCATCATACTATTAAGTGGGGTCCAAGTGAACAAAGTCAGAGTGACTGAAGTGATGCTCAACCAAATCCTATGTCTTCAAGCGAAGAGAATGAGAGAAAATCTTATCCAGAGCTGGATAAGTCAGCTTTACTTGTAGCCCAAGTCAAGCTGCCACGTGTGTTTGAAATCTGACTGTTGGACACGTGTCAGTTCCTTAGTGACCCAGGGTCATTTCGGACAAATCAGGTCGGGTTGCCTCTTGGCTATAAATAGCCCACCCCCTACACCATAAATTGGTGGCTGCTCAGAGTTAGTGTGCGACTTTTTGTTGTTTGTGAGCAACCCACCTCCGAAGCCTTTGAGATAGAAATCCTTGCGAGGACAAAGCCCTAAACACCCAGAGCCAAAGAGTGTTAGGCATCACTGAAGTCTTTCTGTCTGCGTGATCTGAGGACTTGTCACACTTGAGGACTGTGAATCCTCCAGCTGGTTAGGAGTCGTGTTCTGAGCATCCAAGAGTCATTGTGGATCGCTGGTGAACAAAGTCTGTGAAGGTTTGGAAGTCTCCCTTGAAGACTCACCAGAGTGATTGGGCGAGGACTGTGTGTCCTTAGCTCAAGGGGAATAAGGTGAAGACACAGTCTTCTGAGTTGAATCTCAGCCTCCCTAACCAGATGTACAGTTGTCACAGCAACTGGAACTAGTCCAACAAATCCTTGTCCTCACCAAGCAACTGGTTCTATCCTTTACCTCTTTTTACTTACAGTTTGTCTTCATGAAGTCATTGCCTGCTTGCATGATCTGATTGACTTCATTGTGTGAAGATTGTTGTTTTTTGGTTTCATACTATCTTCCATCCTGATCCATACTTCCTAGCTGCTGATAGTCTTCGTGCTTTCACTTCAATGCTTACTTGACTATGGCTTCTCTAGTGTAGTCTACCTTCCGCTGCATATCAATAGGTTCATTTCTACTGTTTGTCTTCAAAGCCCCCGTGTTTTGAAGACTTTCATAAAAATCGCCTATTCACGCCCCTCTAGTCGATAACTAGCACTTTCACTTTTCCTCGACCGCCGTGTATGCCTTGGTCCGCTTGCTCTTGCACTTCGGCTTCGCCCCAGCGGCTTGGTTAGCGAGCTCATCCTCGAACAAAGGCTCCCCTTCAATGTTACACTCGTGCTCGAGTGGGAAGCCGTCCAGGTCTAGATCGACCTGATCATGCATGAAGTGTTGGGGAACACATTATTTCAAAAAAAATTCCTACAATCACGCAAGATCTATCTAGGAGATGCATAGCACCGAGAGGGGAGAGTGTCTCTACGTACCCTCGTAGACCGAAAGAGAAAGCATTTATCAACATGGTTGATGTAGTCATACACCTTCATGATCTGTCCCAATCAAGTACCGAACGTATGACACCTCCGTGTTCAGCACACGTTCAGCTCGATGACGTCCTTGCCTTCTTGATCCAGCAAGAGGGGCGAAGTAGTAGATGAGTTCCGGTAGCACGACAGCATGGTGACGGTGTTGGTGAAGAACAATCTTCGCAGGGCTTCGCCTAAGCACTATGAAAAATATGATGGAGGATAAACTAGAGGGGACGGGGTTGCCGGCACACGTCTTGGTGTTTCTTGATGTGTCTTGGGTGCTAACCCTGCCCCTCTATTCATATGTTGATCCTTGGGGTCGAAACTTAGAGTAAAAGCCTCCACAAAGTCGGTTTCACCCGAAAGGCAAGAGTCCTTCTCAGACTCCAAGGCTAGACACTGCTACCTCTTGAGCACTGTGTTGGATTTCCTTGAAGAGGAAAGGATGATGCATCAAAGTAGCGTAAGTATTTCCCTCAGTTTTTGAGAACCAAGGTATCAATCCAGTAGGAGACTACACGTGAGTCCCTCGTACCTGCACAAAACAAATAACTCCTCGCAATCAACACGATAAGGGGTTGTCAACCCCTTCACGGTCACTTACGAGATTGAGATCTGATATATATGATAGGATAATATTTTTGGTATTTTTGTGATAAAGATGCAAAGTAAAATAAAAGCAAAGTAAAAATCAAAGGAAATAACTAAGTATTGGAAGATTAATATGATGAAGATAGACCCAGGGGCCATAGGTTTCACTAGTGGCTTCTCTCAAGAGCATAAGTATTTTACGGTGGGTGAACGAATTACTGTTGAGCAATTGACAGAATTGAGCATAGTTATGAGAATATCTAGGTATGATCATGTATATAGGCATCACGTCCGAGACAAGTAGACCGACTCCTGCCTGCATCTACTACTATTACTCCACTCATCGACCGCTATCCAGCATGCATCCAGAGTATTAAGTTCATGAAAACAGAGTAATGCCTTAAGCAAGATGGCATGATGTAGAGGGATAAATTCATGCAATATGATAAAAACCCCATCTTGTTATCCTCGATGGCAACAATACAATACGTGCCTTGCTGCCCCTACTGTCACTGGGAAAGGACACTACAAGATTGAACCCAAAGCTAAGCACTTATCCCATTGCAAGAAAGATCAATCTAGTAGGCCAAACCAAACTGATAATTCAAAGAGACTTGCAAAGATAACCAATCATACATAAAAGAATTCAGAGAAGATTCAAATAATGTTCATAGATAATCTTGATCATAAACCCACAATTCATCGGTCTCAACAAACACACCGCAAAAAGAAGATTACATCGAATAGATCTCCACAAGAGAGGGGGAGAACATTGTATTGAGATCCAAAAAGAGAGAAGAAGCTATCTAGCTAATGACTATGGACCCAAAGGTCTGAGGTAAACTACTCACACTTCATCGAAGAGGCCATGGTGTTGATGTAGAAGCCCTCCATGATGGATACCCCCTCCGGTGGAGCTCCGGAATAGGCCCCAAGATGGGATCTCGTGGATACAAAAAGTTACGGCAGTGGAATTCGGGTTTTGGCTCCGTATTTGATCGTTTGGGGGTACGTAGGTATATATAGGAGGACGGTGTACGTCGGTCGAGCAACAGGGTGCCCACGAGGGTGGAGGGCGCACCTGGGGGGGGGGGGTAGGCGTGCCCCCTACCTCGTGGCTTCCTCCTTTATTTCTTGACGTTGGGTCCAAGTCTCCTGGATCATGTTCGGTGAGAAAATCATGTTCCCGAAGGTTTCATTCCGTTTGGACTCCGTTTGATATTCCTTTTCCGCGAAACTCTGAAATAGGCAAAATACAGCAATTCTAGGTTGGGCCTTCGGTTAATAGGTTAGTCCCAAAAATTATAGATAGGTTGGAGACGTATCAGATGCCAGGGTTCCCGACGTCTAGACCCAGACGCCAGGGACCCTGGCGTCTGACCCCTGGACTCTGCAAAACTTCCTTTTGCACTTTCCAAAAACCTTGTGTGCTTTCCCTTTTGGCCCAAATAAAGTGTTCTCGTACCCAAACATTTCCGGAAACATCGGGAACCCCTTCTGGTGAATCCCGGAACCCTTCCGAAGACCAAACACCATTATCCCATATATCAATCTTCATCTCTGGACCATTCCAGAGTTCCTCTTCATGTCCGTGATCTTATCCGAAACTTCGAACAACACTCGGTCACCAACATACACAACTCATATAATATTATATCATCAACAAACGTTAAGCGTGCGGACCCTACGGGTTCGAGAACTATGTACCGACACATTTCTCTGGTCAATAACCAACAGCAGAACCTGGATGCCCATATTGGTTCCTACATATTCTACGAAGATCCTTATCGGTCGAACCTTAATGACAACATACGTTGTTCCCTTTGTCATCGGTATGTTACTTGCTCGAGATTCGATCGTCGGTATCTTCATACCTAGTTCAATCTCATTACCGGCAAGTATCTTTACTCGTTCCGTAATGCACCATCCACAACTAACTCATTAATCACAATGCTTGCAAGGCTTATAGTGATGTGCATTACCGAGAGGGCCCGGAGATACCTCTCCAATACATGGAGTGAAAAAAAACCTAATCTCGATCTATGCCAACCCAACAGACACCTTCAGAGACACCTGTAGAGCATCTTTATAATCACCCAGTTACGTTGTGACGTTTGATAGCACACAAGGTGTTCCTATGGTATTCGGGAGTTGCATAATCTCATAGTCAGAGGAACATGTATAAGTCATGAAGAAAGCAATAGCTATAAAACTTAATGATCATTATGCTAAGCTAACGGATGGGTCTTGTCCATCACATCAATCTCTAATGATGTGATCCCATTAATCAAATGACAACACATGTCTATGGTTAGGAAACTTAACCATCTTTGATTGACAAGCTAGTCCAGTAGAGGCATACTAGGGAAACTCTGTTGTCTATGTATTCACACATGTACTAAGTTTCCGGTTAATACAATTCTAGAATGAATAATAAACATTTATCATGATATAAGGAAATAAAATAATAACTTTATTATTGCCTCTAGGGCATATTTCCTTCATGAAGGCCGCCTGATCTTGATCAAAGGTATCTTGGCTTTGTGTCTTGTCAGGGTCATAGCCAACCCCGGCGGCACTGCCAACAGCCGGTGCACCACCCTTGAAGATGATGTTTTGCATGTAGTCATCGTCGCCGGAGGCCGGCATTCCGCCGAACAGGTTGTGTGTGCCAGGCAACACATCGGTTGGCTTGTGCCGCGCACGTTTCCTCGCGCCTCCGGATGACGAGCCACCGGCCACCGGTGTGGCGTTGAGGTCAATGGGCGCGGGCATGGAAGGCGCCACCACACTCACCTCGGGCGAGCACTCCCCCGAGAGGCGGGAGGCCTGTGGGTAGACATGGAACCCTGACATCAGGGTGCAAGCCGACACGCGGGGTGAGTCGGACAGCACCATCCGAGGTAACGCGGATGAGCCGGTGCTGGCCGCAGCCACACCGGCGTTGATGAGGCCGTGCTGGCTAGGGTTTAATGTTGGGGAACGTAGTAATTTCAACAAAATTCCTACGCACACACAAGATCATGGTGATGCATAGCAACGAGAGGGGAGAGTCTCGTCCACATACCCTCGTAGACCATTAAGCGGAAGCGTTATGACAATGCGGTTGATGTAGTCATACGTCGATCGACCGATCCTGAGTACCGAACGTACGTCACCTCCGTGTTCAGCACATGTTCAGCTCGGTGATGTCCCGCGAACTCATGATCCAGTAGAGCTCGAGGGAGAGTTTCGTCAGCACGACGGTGTGGTAACGATGTTGATGAAGCTACTGTCGCAGGGCTTCGCCTAAGCACCGCTACAGTATGACCGAGGTGGATTATGGTGGAGGGGGGCACCGCACACGGCTGGGAGAGATCAATGATCAACTTGTGTGTTCTAGGGTGCCCCCTGCCCCATATATAAAGGAGCAAGGGGGGAGGCCGGACGGCCCTGTAGGGCGCGCCAGGAGGAGGAGTCCTCCTCCTAGTAGGAGTAGGACTCCCCTCTTTCCTACTCCTACTAGGAAGGGGAAAGGAAGGGGGAGAAGGAGAAGGAAAGCCCCCCCTTCCTAGTCCAATTCGGACCAGAGGGGGAGGGGCGCGCGACCTACCCTGGCCGGCCCCTCTCTCTCTCCACTAGGGCCCAACAAGGCCCATTAACCCCCAGGGGTTCCGGTAACCCCTCCGGCACTCCGGTAAAATCCTGATTTCACCCGAAACTCTTCCGATGTCCAAATGTAGGCTTCCAATATATCAATCTTTATGTCTCGACCATTTTGAGACCCCTCGTCATGTCTGTGATCATATCCGGGACTCCAAACTACCTTCGATACATCAAAACATATGAACTCATAATACCGATCGTCACAGAACTTTAAGCGTGCGGACCCTATGGGTTTGAGAACTATGTAGACATGACCGAGATACGTCTCCGGTCAATAACCAATAGCGGAACCTGGATGCTCATATTGGTTCCTACATATTATACAAAGATCTTTATCAGTCAAACCGCATAACAACATACGTTGTTCCCTTTGTCATCGGTATGTTATTTGCCCGGGATTCGATCATCGGTATCTCAATACCTAGCTCAATCTCGTTACCGGCAAGTCCCTTTACTCGTTCTGTAATGCATCATCCCACAACTAGCTCATTAGTTGCATTGCTTGCAAGGCTTATAGTGATGTGCATTACCGAGAGGGCCCACAGATACCTCTCCGACAATCGGAGTGACAAATCCAATTCTTGATCTATGCCAACTCAACAAGTACCATCGGAGACACCTGTAGAGCACCTTTATAATCACACAGTTACGTTGTGACGTTTGGTACCACACAAAGTGTTCCTCCGGTAATCGGGAGTTGCATAATCTCATAGTCATGGGAACATGTATAAGTCATGAAGAAAGCAATAGCAGTAAACTAAAACAATCAAGTGCTAAGCTAACAAAATGGGTCAAGTCAATCACATCATTCTACTAATGATGTGATTTCATTAATCAAATGACAAGTCATGTCTATGGCTAGGAAACTCATCCATCCTTGATCAACGAGCTAGTCAAGTAGAGGCATACTAGTGACACTATGTTTGTCTATGTATTCACACATGTATTATGTTTCTGGTTAATACAATTCTAGCATGAATAATAAACATTTATCATGATAGGAGGAAATAAATAATAACTTTATTATTGTCTCTAGGGCATATTTCCTTCAGTCTCCCACTTGCACTAGAGTCAATAATCTAGATTACACAGTAATGATTCTAACACCCATGGAGTCTTGGTGCTGATCATGTTTTGCTCGTGGAAGAGGCTTACTCAACGGGTCTGCAACATTCAGATCTGTATGTGTCTTGCATATCTCTATGTCTCCCACCTGGACTTGATCCCGGATGGAATTGAAGCTTCTCTTGATGTGCTTGGTTCTCTTGTGAAATCTGGATTCCTTTGCCAAGGCAATTGCACCAGTATTGTCACAAAAGATTTTCATTGGACCCGATGCACTAGGTATGACACCTAGATCGGATATGAACTCCTTCATCCAGACTCCTTCATTTGCTGCTTCCGAAGCACCTATGTACTCCGCTTCACACATAGATCCCGCCATGATGCTTTGTTTAGAACTGCACCAACTGACAACTCCACCATTCAATATAAACATGTATCCAGTTTGCGATTTAGAATCTCCGGATCAGTGTCAAAGCTAGCATCAACATAACCATTTACGACGAGCTCTTTGTCACCACCATAAACGAGAAACATATCCTTAGTCCTTTTCAGGTATTTCAGGATGTTCTTGACCGCTGTCCAGTGATGCACTCCTGGATTACTTTGTTACCTCCCTGCTAAACTAATAGCAGGGCACACATCAGGTCTGGTACAAAGCATTGCATACATGATAGAGCCTATGGCTGAAGCATAGGGATCACTTTTCATTTTCTCTCTATCTTCTGCAGTGCTCGGGCATTGAGTCTTACTCAACTTCACACCTTGTAACATAGGCAAGAGCCCTTTCGTTGCTTGATCCATTTTGAACTTTTTCAAAACTTTATCAAGGTATGTCCTTTGTGAAAGTCCAATTAAGCATCTTGATTTATCTCTATAGATCTTGATGCCCAATATATAAGCAGCTTCTCCGAGGTCTTTCATTGAAAGAATCTTATTCAAGTATCCTTTTATGCTATCCAGGAATTCTATGTCATTTCCAATCAGCAATATGTCATCCACATATAATATTAGAAATGCTACAGAGCTCCCATCTTGTAAATACAAGCTTCTCCAAAATTCTGTATAAAACCATATGCTTTGATCACACTATCAAAACATTTATTACAACTCCGAGAGGCTTGCACCAGTCCATAAATGTATCGCTTGAGCTTGCACACTTTGTCAGCTCCCATTGGATCGACAAAACCTTCTGGTTGCATCATATACAACTCTTCTTCCAGAAATCCATTCAGGAATGCAGTTTTGGCATCCATTTGCCAAATTTCATAATCATAAAATGGGGCAATTGCTAACATGATTCGGACAGACTTAGCATCACTACGGGTGAGAAAGTCTCATCGTAGTCAACTCCTTGAACTTCTCGAAAACCTTTCACAACAAGTCGAGCTTTGTAGACAGTAACATTACCGTCAGCGTCAGTCTTCTTGAAGATCCATTTATTCTCGATGGCATTCCGATCATTGGGCAAGTCAACCAAAGTCCATACTTTGTTCTCATACATGGATCCCATCTTAGATCTCATGGCCTCAAGCCATTTTGCGGAATCTGGGCTCACCATCGCTTCTTCATAGTTCGTAGGTTCATCATGGTCAAGTAACATGACTTCCAGAACATGATTACCATACCACTCTGGTGCGAATCTTACTCTAGTTGACCTACACGGTTCGGTAGTAACTTGATTGAAGTTTCATGATCATTATCATTAGCTTCCTCACTAATTGGTGTAGGTGTCACAGGAACCAGTTTCTGTGATGAACTACTTACCAATAAGGGAGCAGGTACAGTTACCTCATCAAGTTCTACTTTCCTCCCACTCACTTCTTTCGAGAGAAACTCCTTCTCTAGAAAGGATCAATTCTTAGCAACGAATGTCTTGCCTTCAGATCTGTGATAGAAGGTGTACCCAACAGTCTCCTTTGGGTATCCTATGAAGACACATTTCTCCGATTTGGGTTCGAGCTTATCAGGTTGAAGCTTTTTCACATAAGCATCATAGCCCCAAACTTTAAGAAATGACAACTTTGGTTTCTTGCCAAACCCTAGTTCATAAGGCGTCATCTCAACGGATTTTAGTGGTGCCCTACTTAACGTGAATGTAGTTGTCTCTAAAGCATAACCCCAAAATGATAGCGGTAAATAAGTAAGAGACATCATAGATTGCACCATATCTAGTAAACTACGATTACGACGTTCGGATACACCATTACGCTGTGGTGTTTCGGGTGGCGTGAGTTGCGAAACTATTCCGCATTGTTTCAAATGTAGACCAAACTCATAACTCAAATATTATCCTCCACGATCAGATCATAGAAACTTTATTTTCTTGTTGTGACGATTTTCCACTTCACTCTGAAATTCTTTGAACTTTTCAAATGTTTCAGATTTATGCTTCATTAAGTAGATATACCCATATCTGCTCAAATCATCTATGAAGGTGAGAAAATAACGATACCCGCCATGAGCCTCAATATTCATCGGACCACATACATCCGTATGTATGATTTCTAATAAATCTGTTGCTCGCTCCATTGTTCCGGAGAACGGCATTTTAGTCATCTTGCCCATGAGGCATGGTTCACAAGTACCAAGTGATTCATAATCAAGTGATTCCATAAGTCCATCAGTATGGAGTTTCTTCATGCGCTTTACACCAATATGACCCAAATGGAAGTGCCACAAATAAGTTGCACTATCACTATCAACTCTGCATCTTTTGGCTTCAACATTATGAATATGTGTATCACTATTATCGAGATTCAACACAAATAGAACACTCTTCAAGGGTGCATGACCATAAAAGATATTACTCATATAAATAGAACAACCATTATTCTCAAATTTAAATGAATAACCGTCTCGCATCAAACAAGATCCAGATATAATGTTCATGCTTAACGCTGGCAACAAATAACAATTATTCAGGTCTAAAACTAATCCCGAAGGTAGATGTAGAGGTAGTTTGCCGACGGCGATCACATCGACTTTGGAACCATTTCCCACGCGCATCGTCACCTTGTCCTTAGCCAATTTCGCTTAATCCGTAGTCCCTGTTTCGAGTTGCAAATATTAGCAAAAGAACCAATATCAAATACCCAGGTGCTACTGCGAGCTCTAGTAAGGTACACATCAATAACATGTATATCACATATACCTTTGTTCACCTTGCCAACCTTCTTATACGCCAAATACTTGGGGCAGTTCCGCTTCTCATGACCAGTCCCTTTGCAGTAGAAGCACTCAGTCTTAGACTTAGGTCCAGACGTGGGTTTCTTCTCTTGAGCAGCAACTTGTTTGCCGTTCTTTTTGAAGTTCCCCTTCTTCTTCCCTTTACCCTTTGTCTTGAAACTGGTGGTCTTGTTGACCATCAACACTTGATGCTCCTTCTTGATTTCTACCTCCACAGCCTTTAGCATTGCGAAGAGCTCAGGAATTGTCTTATCCATCCCTTGCATATTCTAGTTCATCACGAAGCTCTTGTAGCTTGGTGGCAATGATTGAAGAACTCTGTCAATGACACTGTCAACAGGAAGATTAACTTCCAGTTGAGTCAAGTGGTTATGGTACCTAGATATACTGAGTATATGTTCACTGACAGGACTATTCTCCTCCATCTTGCAGCTGTAGAACTTATTGGAGACTTCATATCTCTCAATCCGGGCATTTGCTTGAAATATTAACTTCAACTCCTGGAACATCTCATATGCTCCATGACGTTCAAAACGTCGTCGAAGTCCCGGTTCTAAGCCGTAAAGCATGGCACACTGAACTATAGTCATCAGCTTTACTCTGCCAGACGTTCTTAACGTCATCAGCAGCATCTGCAGCAGGTGAGGGAGTCCTGGATTGGGGGGTCTTCGGACAGCCGGACTGCTGGACTATGAAGATACAAGATTGAAGACTTCGTCTCGTGTCCGGATGGGACTCTACTTGTCATGGAAGGCAAGCTAGGCAATACGGACATGTATATATCCTCCTTTGTAACCGACCTTGTGTAACCCTAGCCCCCTCCGGTGTCTATATAAACCGGAAGTGTTTTAGTCCGTAGGACCACACACAATCATACCATAGGCTAGCTTCTAGGGTTTAGCCTCTCTGATCTCGTGGTAGATCTACTCTTGTACTACCCATATCATCAATATTAATGAAGCAGGACGTAGGGTTTTACCTCCATCAAGAGGGCCCGAACCTGGGTAAAACTTCGTGTCTCCTGCCTCCTGTTACCATCCGCCTAGACGCACAGTTCGAGACCCCCTACCCGAGATCCGCCGGTTTTGACACCGACAGCAGGCCTGGCACCTAGCGGTGCTTCCAGGACGTAATTCTTCTGTGTAGAAATGAGGATAATCCTCAAGTTATGGACCCAGTCCGTGTAATTGCAACCATCATCTTTCAACTTTGCTTTCTCAAGGAACGCATTAAAATTCAACGGAACAACAGCACGGACCATCTATCTACAATAACATAGACAAGCAAAATACTATCAGGTACTAAGTTCATGATAAATTTAAGTTCAATTAATCATATTCCTTAAGAACTCCCACTTAGATAGACATCCCTCTAATCATCCATGTGAACCCGTGATCCATATCAACTAAACCATAACCGATCATCATGTGAGATGGAATAGTTTTCAATCGTGAACATCTCTATGTTGATCATATCTACTATATGATTCACGCTCGACCTTTTGGTCACAGTGTTCCGAGGCCATATCTGCATATGCTAGGCTCGTCAAGTTTAACCCGAATATTCTGCGTGTGCAAAACTATCTTACACCCATTGTAGATGAACGTTCATCTTATCACACCCGATCATCACGTTGTGCCTCGGCACGACGAACTCTGGCAACGGTGCATACTCAGGGAGAACACTTTTACCTTGACATTTAGTGAGAGATCATCTTATAATGCTACGTCAAACAAAGCAAAATAAGATGCATAAAGTATAATCATCAGATGCAATCAATATAAGTGATATGATATGGCCATCATCATCTTGTGCCTTTGATCTCCATCTCCAAAGCATCGTCATGATCACCATCCACTACAAAAAATACACTTCCGTGATGATACGTGTTTGTCACAGTAGGTCACGTTTTCTGTCATGGATGTACATCCATGACAAATTTATGACAGAATCAAGATAGTCATACCTGTGTTGTCGTAGAAGTGTTCCATGACATTACCAAAATTATCATCATGGAAGTGTCCACTTCCATGACGATAAATCACGCGTCACAAAAGTGCTTTCGTCAAGGGTGACCGACACGTGGCATCCACCGTAACAGAACACCGTTAAGCTATCGGGTCGGGTTTTGGATCCGATAACCCATTGACAGCCCCGACCAATGGGGATTTTCCATGTGTAAAATCATCATTGGCTGGAGGAAACACGTGTCGGCTCATCGCTGGGATAGATGTCATCCACTCATTGGACAGAAGGCGCCTATGATACGTCGACATGTGGCACGGCCCAACAGAGGCCCATTTCTGTGAAAAGGCCGGCCCGTTTGACTTGGTCAAAAGGTGGCGGGCCAGCCCATGGAAAGCCTATTAACGCCATGTTCGCATATAGCCCATTTACAACCCGCTAACCCAAGGCCCATTACGCCCTATTCGAATTAGGCCCAGTAGCGTCATCTGGGCCATCCAATATGATTCCAGCCTGTTTTCACTTCTGGCCCATGTATGGCCCATGACGTCTTTCGGCCCATATGAGGCCCTATGTAACTCTTGGCCTATTAACAGCCTGTGGTGAAACTGGCCCGTAATGAACAATGTATCACTTTACACCCATTAACGGCCCGTGGTGAAACTGGCCCGTAAAGAACAGTGTATCACTTTATACCCGTTAATGGCCCGTTATTCCGTTGGGCCGTTTCCAGCCCATGTTATCTTTCGGCCTTCTCAGAGCCCATTTATTCTTGGGCTATTTTCGAGCATTATTTTACTTACGGCCCGTTACTGTCATTTTCTGCTTGTGGGCCAAATTCAGCCCGTGGTTACAGTCGGCCCGTTTGTGGTCCGTTAATACGTTGGGCCGTTTTCATAGCGTCATCAAATACGGCCTATTAATGATGGCCCGTTATGGTCGGCCCACGAACGGACGATTCCAACTCTAGCCCGTTTAAGGCCAGAATGCGGGCTGTTTGGCCCATGTTTGGCCAATCGATCATACGGCTCGTATAAGGCCCATTGATGATATGGCCTGTAGAAGGCCCATTGTTTCTACGGCCTGTAGAAGGCCCATCTTTTCTACGGCCCGTAGAAGGCCCACTGTTTATACGGCCCGTAGAAGGCCCACTGTTTCTACGGCCCGTAGGAGGCCCAGTGTCACTACAGTAAATATTAGCCCATGGTTATTGTGGCCTAGTTTTAAAAAAATAGGTTATTGCAGCCACTAGCAAACTGCAGAAAAAGAACTGCACTGACTGCAAGCAAACAAATAAACAAGACAACAAGGAAATAAATAAGCAAGCAACTTACACTAGGCTATCACGGCTATTACACATATTACATCCACTGGGCATCAAAGTTCGCCACCAGTGCAAGGGAACACAGCAGCATATAAACGCCGCGGCAAAACAAGTCCAAAACTGAAACCACTTCAGAAGAGCTCAAGAAACAATATCCTGGGTACCCATAATGCTGGCAAGATGCTTAGCAAGCTTATTAACTTTCTCTTGTTTGGCGCTTAAGTCCTCCAGCGTTTGCTGTTGCGCCAGAAAGTATGCATCTGAATTCTGCAGGGACTTCCTCGGTCCTTCGGCTTCCTGTCGCATAACATCTGATCGATGTCTTTCAACTTGAAGTTGAGACTCAAGAAGCCGAACTGATTCAGGCAACGAGTTCGAGGAGCTGGTGCCAGAAGTGGTAGCCAGTAACTCGAACACTACATCAAGACAGGACTTTGGGGTTGTCTCAATGTCTTCAATCTAGTTTTTATCACCTTTCATGGAGACCAACAGGGATGTCTCACTATCTTGAACCTTATCTGCATTACTTCCTTTACCATTGCATAACAGGGTACTCTTCTCCAATATTTTATCCGCGTTCTAAAGGAGAAACAAACAAACACATCTCAGGTTTACAATGTAGTATATGAAACTCATTTTGGTAAACCAGTTTAGTAGTAAGGTGGACATGATAACAGCATGAAACAAAAATATATCTATGTAGTATGTGTTGGGGAACGTTGCAGAAAACAAAAAATTTCCTACGGTTTCACCAAGATCCATCTATGAGTTCATCTAGCAATGAGTGATCGGATGCATCTACATACCTTTGTAGATCGCGAGTGGAAGCGTTCACTAGAACGTGGATGATGGAGTCGTACTCGCCGTGATCCAAATCACCGATGACCAAGCGCCGAACGGACGGCACCTCCGCGTTCAACACACGTACGGAGCGGATGACGTCTCCTCCTTCTTGATCCAACAAGGGGGAAGGAGAGGTTGATGAAGATCCAGCAGCACGACGGCGTGGTGGTGGATGCAGCTGTCACGTGCAGCAGGGCTTTGCCGAGCGTCTGCGCGAGAGGGAAGAGGTGTAGCAGGGGAGAGGGGGCGCCAAGATGCAAAGGTGCAGCTGCCCCCTCCCTCCCCCCTTTATATAGGCCCCCTGGGGGCGCCGGCCCTTGGGAGATCCAACCTCCAAGGGGGGCGGCGGCCAAGGGGGGTGGAGTGCCCCCCAAGGCAAGTGCGGCGCCCCCCCCCCCCCCACCCTAGGGTTCCAACCCTAGGCGCAGGGGGTGGGCCTAGGGGGGCGCACCAGCCCACTAAGGGCTGGTTCCCCCTCCCACTTCAGCCCATGGGGCCCTCCGGGATGGGTGGCCCCACCCGGTGGACCCCCGGGACCCATCCGGTGGTCACGGTACAATACCGGTGACCCCCGAAACTTTCCCGATGGCCGAAACTGCACTTCATATATATAATTCTTTACCTCCGGACCATTCCGGAACTCCTCGTGACGACCGGGATCTCATCTGGGACTCCGAACAACTTTCGGATTACTGCATATACATATCTTTACAACCCTAGCGTCACCGAACCTTAAGTGTGTAGACCCTACGGGTTCGGGAGACATGTAGACATGACCGAGATTGCTCTCCGGTCAATAACCAACAGCGGGATCTGGATACCCATGTTGGCTCCCACATGCTCCTCGATGATCTCATCGGATGAATCACGACGTCGAGGATTCAAGCAACCCCGTATACAATTCCCTTTGTCAATCGGTATGTTACTTGGCCGAGATTCGATCGTCGGTATCCCAATACCTTGTTCAATCTCGTTACTGGCAAGTCACTTTACTCGTACAATAATGCATGATCCCGTGACCAGACACTTGGTCACTTTGAGCTCATAATGATGATGCATTACCGAGTGGGCCCAGTGATACCTCTCCGTCATACGGAGTGACAAATCCCAGTCTTGATCCGTGTCAACCCAACAGACACTTTCGGAGATACCCGTAGTATACATTTATAGTCACCCAGTTACGTTGTGACGTTTGGTACACCCAAAGCACTCCTACGGTACCAGGGAGTTACACGATCTCATGGTCTAAGGAAAGGATACTTGACATTGGAAAAACTCTAGCAAACGAACTATACGATCTTATGCTATGTTTAGGATTGGGTCTTGTCCATCACATCATTCTCCTAATGATGTGATCTCGTTATCAATGACATCCAATGTCCATAGTCAGGAAACCATGACTATCTATTGATCAACGAGCTAGTCAACTAGAGGCTTACTAGGGACATGTTGGTGTCTATTATTCACACATGTATTACGATTTCCGGATAACACAATTATAGCATGAATAAAGACAATTATCATGAACAAGGAAATATAATAATAATGCTTTTATTATTGCCTCTAGGGCATATTTCCAAC
The DNA here is from genome assembly GCA_034509565.1 of Triticum monococcum. Lineage (NCBI taxonomy): Eukaryota > Viridiplantae > Streptophyta > Magnoliopsida > Poales > Poaceae > Triticum > Triticum monococcum. Next base: position 454,813,305 of record CM067844.1, on the reverse strand, counting down.
AGTCTCCCACTTGCACTACAGTCAATAATCTAGTTACATTGTGATGAATCGAACACCCATGGAATTCTGGTGTTGATCATGTTTTGCTCTAGGGAGAGGTTTAGTCAATGGATCTGCTACATTCGGGTCCGTATGTACCTTACAAATATCTATGTCTCCATCTTGAACATATTCACGAATGGAGTTGAAGCGACGCTTGATGTGCCTGGTCTTCTTGTGAAACCTGGGCTCCTTGGCAAGTGCAATAGCTCTAGTGTTGTCATAGAAGAGTTTGACTGGCCGAAATTGGGTATGACTCCTAGGTCGCTGATGAACTCCTTCACCGAAATTGCTTCATGCGCTGCCTTCGAGGCTGCCATGTACTCCGCTTTACATGTAGATCCCGCCATGACGCTCTGCTTGCAACTGCACCAGCTTACTGCCCCACCATTCAAAATATACACGTATCCGGTTTGTGACTTGGAGTCATCCAGATCTGTGTCGAAGCTAGCGTCGACGTAACCTTTTACGACGAGCTCTTCGTCACCTCCATAAATGAGAAACATTTCCTTAGTCCTTTTCAGGTACTTCAGGATATTCTTGACCGCTGTCCAGTGTTCCTTGCCGGGATTACTTTGGTACCCTCCTACCAAACTTACGGCAAGGTTTACATCAGGTCTGGTACACAGCATGGCATACATAATAGAACCTATGGCTGAGGCATAGGGGATGACACTCATCTCTTCTATATCTTCTGCCGTGGTCGGACATTGAGCTGAGCTCAATTTTACACCTTGTAACATAGGCAAGAACCCCTTCTTAGACTGATCCATAGTGAATTTCTTCAATATCTTATCAAGGTATGTGCTTTGTGAAAGACCTATGAGGCGTCTTGATCTATCTCTATAGATCTTGATGCCTAATATATATGCAGCTTCTCCAAGGTCCTTCATTGAAAAACTCTTATTCAAGTAGGCCTTAATGCTGTCCAAGAGTTCTATATCATTTCCCATCAAAAGTATGTCATCTACATATAATATGAGAAATGCTACAGAGCTCCCACTCACTTTCTTGTAAACGCAGGCTTCTCCATAAGTTTGCGTAAACCCAAACACTTTGATCATCTCATCAAAGCGAATGTTCCAACTCCGAGATGCTTGCACCAGCCCATAAATCGAGCGTTGGAGCTTGCACACCTTGTCAGCATTCTTAGGATCGACAAAACCTTCCGGCTGCATCATATACAATTCTTCCTTCAGGAAACCATTAAGGAATGCCGTTTTGACGTCCATTTGCCATATCTCATAATCATAGTATGCGGCAATTGCTAACATAATTCGAACGGACTTCAGCTTCGTTACCGGTGAGAAAGTATCATCGTAGTCAACCCCTTGAACTTGTCGATAACCCTTAGCGACAAGCCGAGCTTTATGGATGGTAACATTACCATCCACGTCTGTCTTCTTCTTAAAGATCCATTTATTTTCTATGGCTCGCCGATCATCGGGCAAGTCAGTCAAAGTCCATACTTCGTTTTCATACATGGATCCTATCTCGGATTTCATGGCTTCCAGCCATTTGTCGGAATCCGGGCCCGCCATTGCTTCTTCATAGTTCGAAGGTTCACTGTTGTCTAACAACATGATTTCCAAGACAGGGTTGCCGTACCACTCTAGTGCGGAACCTGTCCTTGTGGACCTACGAAGTTTAGTAGCAACTTGATCTGAAGTTTCATGATCATCATCATTAACTTCCTCTCTAGTCGATGCAGGCACCTCAGGAACATTTTCTTGAGTTGTGCCATTGTCCGGTTCAAGAGGTAATACTTCATCAAGTTCTACTTTCCTCCCACTTACTTCTTTCGAGAGAAACTCTTTCTCTAGAAAGGATCCATTCTTGGCAACAAAGATCTTGCCTTCGGATCTGAGGTAGAAGGTATACCCAATAGTTTCTTTAGGGTATCCTATGAAGACGCATTTTTTCGGCTTGGGTTCAAGCTTCTCTGGTTGAAGTTTCTTGACATAAGCATCGCATCCCCAAACTTTTAGAAACGACGGCTTAGGTTTCTTCCCAAACCATAATTCATACGGTGTCGTCTCAACGGATTTCGACGGAGCCCTATTTAAAGTGAATGCGGCAGTCTCTAAAGCATAGCCCCAAAAAGATAGCGGTAAATCGGTAAGAGACATCATAGATCGTACCATATCTAATAGAGTGCGATTACGACGTTCAGACACACCATTACGCTGAGGTGTTCCAGGCGGCGTGAGTTGTGAAACTATTCCACATTTTCTTAAGTGTGTGCCAACTTCGTGACTCAAGTATTCTCCTCCACGATCTGATCGCAAAAACTTGATTTTTCTGTCACGTTGATTCTCAACCTCACTCTGAAATTCCTTGAACTTTTCAAAGGTTTCAGACTTGTGTTTCATTAAGTAGACATACCCATATCTACTCAAGTCATCAGTGAGGGTGAGAACATAACGATAGCCACCGCGAGCCTCAACGCTCATTGGACCGCACACATTAGTATGTATGATTTCCAATAAGTTGGTTGCTCGCTCCATTGTTCCTGAGAACGGAGTCTTGGTCATTTTACCCATGAGGCATGGTTCGCACGTGTCAAATGATTCATAATCAAGAGACTCTAAAAGTCCATCTGCATGGAGCTTCTTCATGTGTTTGACACCTATGTGACCAAGGCGGCAGTGCCACAAGTATGTGGGACTATCATTATCAACCTTACATCTTTTGGTATTCACACTATGAACATGTGTATAATTACACTCGAGATTCATTAAGAATAAACCATTCACCATCGGAGCATGACCATAAAACATATCTCTCATATAAATAGAACAACCATTATTCTCGGATTTAAATGAGTAGCAATCTCGAATTAAACGAGATCCTGATACAATGTTCATGCTCAAAGCTGGCACTAAATAACAATTATTAAGGTTTAAAACTATTCCCGAAGGTAAATGTAGAGGTAGCATGCCGACGGCGATCACATTGACCTTGGAACCATTCCCGACGCGCATCGTCACCTCGTCCTTTGCCAGTCTCCGCTTATTCCGCAACTCCTGCTTTGAGTTACAAATGTGAGCACCTGCACTGGTATCAAATACCCAGGAGCTACTACGAGTACTGGTAAGGTACACATCAATTACATGTATATCACATATACCTTTTGTTTTGCCGGCCTTCTTGTCCGCTAAGTATTTGGGGCAGTTCCGCTTCCAGTGACCACTTCCCTTGCAATAAAAGCACTCAGTCTCGGGCTTGGGTCCATTCTTTGGCTTCTTCCCGGTAGCTTGCTTAACGAGCGCGGCAACTCCCTTGCCGTCCTTGAAGTTCTTCTTACCCTTGCCTTTCTTGAACTTAGTGGTTTTATTCACCATCAACACTTGATGTTCCTTTTTGACTTCTACCTCTGCTGATTTCAGCATTGAAAATAACTCAGGAATGGTCTTTTCCATCCCCTGCATATTGAAGTTCATCACAAAGCTCTTGTAGCTTGGTGGAAGCGACTGGAGGATTCTTTCAATGACCGCATCATCCGGGAGATTAACTCCCAGCCGAGTCAAGCGGTTATGTAACCCAGACATAGTGAGTATGTGCTCACCGACAGAACTATTTCCTCCATCTTACAGCTGAAGAATTTGTCGGAGTCTTCATATCTCTCGACCCGGGCATGAGCTTGAAAAACCATTTTCAGCTCTTCAAACATCTCATACGCTCCATGTCTCTCAAAACGCTTTTGGAGCCCCGGCTCTAAGCTGTAAAGCATGCCGCACTGAACGAGGGAGTAGTCATCAGCACGTGTCAGCCAAGCGTTCATAACGTCTTGGTTCTGTGGGACGGGTGCGTCACCTAGCGGTGCTTGTAGGACATATTCTTTCTTGGCAGCTATGAGGATGATCCTCAGGTTCCGGACCCAGTCCGTATAGTTGCTGCCATCGTCTTTTAGCTTGGTTTTCTCTAGGAATGCGTTGAAGTTGAGGACTACGTTGGCCATTTGATCTACAAGACATATTGTAAATACTTTAGACTAAGTTCATGATAATTAAGTTCATCTAATCAAATTATTCAATGAACTCCCACTTAGATAGACATCCCTCCAATTATCTAAGTATAACATGATCCGAGTTAACTAGGCCGTGTCCGATCATCACGTGAGACGGACTAGTCAACATCGGTGAACATCTTCATGTTGATCGTATCTTCTATACGACTCATGCTCGACCTTTCGGTCTTCTGTGTTCCGAGGCCATGTCTGTACATGCTAGGCTCGTCAAGTCAACCTAAGTGTTTGCATGTGTAAATCTGTCTTACACCCGTTGTATGTGAAAGTTAGAATCTAACACCCGATCGTCACGTGGTGCTTCGAAACAACGAACTGTCGCAATGGTGCACAGTTAGGGGGAACACTTTCTTGAAATTATTATGAGGGATCATCTTATTTACTACCGTCGTTCTAAGTAAACAAGATGCAAAAACATGATAAACATCACATGCAATCAAATAATAGTGACATGATATGGCCAATATCACATAGCTCCTTTGATCTCCATCTTGGGGCTCCATGATCATCTTGTCACCGGCATGACACCATGATCTCCATCATCGTGTCTCCATGAAGTTGCTCGCCAACTACTACTTCTACTACTATGGCTAACGCGTTTAGCAATAAAGTAAAGTAATTTACATGGCGTTTCTCAATGACACGCAGGTCATACAAAAATAAAGACAACTCCTATGGCTCCTGCCGGTTGTCATACTCATCGACATGCAAGTCGTGATTCTTATTACAATAGCATGAACATCTCATACATCACATATATATCATTCATCATTCATCACAACCTTGGCGATATCATATCACAAAGCACTTGCTGCAAAAACAAGTTAGACGTCCTCTAATTGTTGTTGCAATTTTTACGTGGCTGCAAGAGGGTTCTAGCAAGAACGTTTTCTTACCTACGTGAAAGCCACAACGTGATTTGTCAACTTCTATTTACCCTTCATAAGGACCTTTTCATCGAATCCGCTCCAACTAAAGTCGGAGAGACAGACACCCGCCAGCCACCTTATGCAACTAGTGCATGTCAGTCGGTGGAACCGGTCTCACGTAAGCGTACGTGCAAGGTTGGTCCGGGCCGCTTCATCCCACAATACCGTTGATGCAAGATAAGACTAGTAGCGGTAAGAAAGTTGACAACATCTACGCCCACAATAAATTGTGTTCTACTCGCGCAAGAAGAACTACGCATAGACCTAGCTCATGATGCCACTGTTGGGGAACGTTGCAGAAAACAAAAAATTTCCTATGGTTTCACCAAGATCCATCTATGAGTTCATCTAGCAACGAGTGATCGGATGCATCTACATACCTTTGTACATCGTGAGTGGAAGCGTTCACTAGAACGTGGATGATGGAGTCGTACTCGCCGCGATCCAAATCACCGATGACCAAGCGCCGAACGGACGGCACCTCCGCGTTCAACACACGTACGGAGCGGATGACGTCTCCTCCTTCTTGATCCATCAAGGGGGAAGGAGAGGTTGATGAAGATCCAGCAGCACGACGGCGTGGTGGTGGATGCAGCTGTCACGTGCAGCAGGGCTTCGCCGAGCGTCTACGCGAGAGGGAAGAGGTGTAGCAGGGGAGAGGGGGCGCCAAGATGCAAAGGTGCGGCTGCCCCCTCCCTCCCCCCCTTTATATAGGCCCCCTGGGGGGCGCCGGCCCTTGGGAGATCCAACCTCCAAGGGGGGGGGCCAAGGGGGGTGGAGTGCCCCCCAAGGCAAGTGCGGCGCCCCCCCACCCTAGGGTTCCAACCCTAGGCGCAGGGGGTGGGCCTAGGGGGGCGCACCAGCCCACTAAGGGCTGGTTCCCCCTCCCACTTCAGCCCATGGGGCCCTCCGGGATGGGTGGCCCTACCCGGTGGACCCTCGGGACCCATCCGGTGGTCCCGGTACAATACCGGTGACCCCCGAAACTTTCCCGATGGCCGAAACTGCACTTCCTATATATAATTCTTTACCTCGGACCATTCCGGAACTCCTCGTGACGACCGGGATCTCATCTGGGACTCCGAACAACTTTCGGATTACTGCATATACATATCTTTACAACCCTAGCGTCACCGAACCTTAAGTGTGTAGACCCTACGGGTTCGGGAGACATGTAGACATGACCGAGATTGCTCTCCGGTCAATAACCAACAGCGGGATCTGGATACCCATGTTGGCTCCCACATGCTCCTCGATGATCTCATCGGATGAACCACGACGTCGAGGATTCAAGCAACCCCGTATACAATTCCCTTTGTCAATCGGTATGTTACTTGCCCGAGATTCGATCGTCGGTATCCCAATACCTTGTTCAATCTCGTTACTGGCAAGTCACTTTACTCGTACAATAATGCATGATCCCATGACCAGACACTTGGTCACTTTGAGCTCATAATGATGATGCATTACCGAGTGGGCCCAGTGATACCTCTCCGTCATACGGAGTGACAAATCCCAGTCTTGATCCGTGTCAACCCAACAGACACTTTCGGAGATACCCGTAGTATACCTTTATAGTCACCCAGTTACGTTGTGACGTTTGGTACACCCAAAGCACTCCTACGGTACCAGGGAGTTACACAATCTCATGGTCTAAGGAAAGGATACTTGACATTGGAAAAACTCTAGCAAACGAACTATACGATCTTATGCTATGTTTAGGATTGGGTCTTGTCCATCACATCATTCTCCTAATGATGTGATCTCGTTATCAATGACATCCAATGTCCATAGTCAGGAAACCATGACTATCTGTTGATCAACGAGCTAGTCAACTAGAGGCTTACTAGGGACATGTTGGTGTCTATTATTCACACAGGTATTACGATTTCCGGATAACACAATTATAGCATGAATAAAGACAATTATCATGAACAAGGAAATATAATAATAATAATGCTTTTATTATTGCCTCTAGGGCATATTTCCAACAGTATGGTCACTGTATGGTCTATATCATTCTAGTTTATGTTGCCAAATCAAGATAGATACAGTTCGAATCATATCTATTTAAGACAAAGCAGCATAGACAAAATATAAGTGTGGGAAACTACATAGCAATAACAACACTTGTAATGTGCATGGCATGAGAACATAACTGTTTATTCAATTGAAACTAAAGTCAACATAGAGCAAGTTACAACAGCAAACAGCCAAACACGTTGAAGAAACAAGTTTAAAACATACCTGTTGCGCCATTGGAGTTTCAATTGCATCCTTCAAATTTGAAATTAATTGGTATCAGTAAATACAATGATGCAAGAGCAAAGTAGTATGACCCATAGCTACGGAACCTGACCTGAGAACAATTCTTCTTCTGCTTTAAGTGTTGACTTCGGGTTCGGAGTGGTGGTCCTCGTGTTTGGGTGCTCTGTGGTGGAGACGGTGCTATGTCAACGGGAACTGGGTGTCTATCTGCTGGGGTTGGGGTTAGAAGGGGTGTAGCTGGTTCTCTGTCCAACTGGGTAGGGGTACAATCTGCATGAGTGTGGGTTATGTGTGGTCGGGCTGGTTCTTGGGCAAGTACAACTGTGGTTCTATCTGCATCGACAGGTAGCACGATCTTTTCTGAAGACCATGTTTTTACTCCCACAGATACTGCCATCACTCCCTCCAATTGAAATGGCTGATAAACAAGAAAAGTAATTGAATGTACATACATTGTAAGATAGACAGGTGCAATGGATAGTAGGGAAGAAAACAGGGCATGAAATAATTCACATTTATGTTGTCTAAGCAAATAGAATAGCAGGACATAATTTCACATATATGATGGCTAATTAAACAGGATAGCATGCAACAATTTCACATGTATGATGGCTAACTAAACAGGACAGAATGACATACTTCAAAATATGATGACTATGTAAACAGGATGACATGATATAACTATACGATTTGTCTATTAAAGTGGTTGGCATACCATAAATCACAAACATGCTGTCGATGGAAACATGATGGCATGATATAATTCGCGGATAGAATGACATAATTTAAAATATGATGACTATGTAAATAGGATGAGATGATATAACTATATTATGTCTTTAGAAAAAGGGTTGGTATGCCATAATTCAGATACATGATGTCTATGTAAACATCATGGCATGACATAATTCAAATATATGATTTATATACTAAGGAAGTGAGCAGAGGGCAATCGCATATATGATGTGTCAACTAAGGAGATGGCATTCAATATTGTGTATATGATGTAAAAACTAAGCATTGCAATACAACATATGCATTATATGAGTAATATAACCCTTCCAAGTTTGAGCATACACCTCAGGGGGATAATAGGACTAGTCATCTACCTCTGAATCCTCCTCTAAAGAGCTATTTGTAACCAGCGAGATATCTGCTGCAGCAGGTAGCATTTTCTGCTCTGAAGACCTTGTTTTCACTCTAGATTTCTCCATCACCAATTCAAATGGCTGATGCACAGGAAGAGCAGTTGAATATACAAACATTGTCGACAAAAGCAATGAGAAATACAAAAAAGGAAGGCATGATATAATTCACATATATGAAGCTTGCCTAAACAGCATGGCATTGCATAATTCACATACATAGTGCCTTGCAACAAGATAAGATTGCATAATTCACATATATACTGTCTTGCAACAAGATGGCATTGCATAATTCACATATATGGTAATTAGACACTAAACAGGTGGCATTCACACAAAGCATGTCTAAACTAAGCAAATGACATAGCAATGCAAGATACCATACGCACGATATGAGCAACATAACCCTGCCAAGTTAGGGCATGCACCTCGGGGGGGGGGGGGATATGACTGGTCATCTATCTCTGAATCCTCCTCTGAGGAGCTATCAGTAACCAGCAAGACATGTGCTTCGTCAGATAGCATTGTCTGCTCTGAAGACCTTGTTTCCACTCCAGATTTTTCAATGACCGTGTCAAATGGCTGATGCACAGGAAAGTAATTGAATGTACTAAAATTGTTGACAAATTTAACACGTAATACAAAATTATGGCATGATATAATTCACATATAAGATGACTGGCTAACTAGGGTGGCGTTGCAAAATTCACATATATGATGCCTGGCTAGACAAGATGGCATTGCATGATTCACATATACGATAAAGAAACTAAACAGATGGCATTGACACAAAGCATGTCTAAACTAAGCAAATGACATCTTTAATATATATAAAGTAAGCAATGCAAGGCACCATATGCATGATATTACCAACATCAGCATGCCAAGTTAGAGCGAAGACCTCATGGGGTAAATAGGAGTGGTCTTCTCCTTCTGAATCCCCCTCAGAACAGTTATCTTCCTCTTGATTACGATCCGAAATGGGTGGAGGGGGGTTGCCTTTGCGCCCACCATGGAACGACGTCTGCATGAAATTTTATTGACACGCAAGGCTCGTCTCTTTTGCTCTACATGATCAGTTCCATTGTGTATAATAACTGGCATGCATAGGAATAAAACATAGTGAGATTATGTAAGGAGTGCATGCACAAATCCAGAGTGATGGTAGCAAACTGTGGATAGACCCAAAACCAATGATAGCAGGCAGATAATAGCTTTAGTTAAAAAATACAGATAATGGCTCCTTTAATGTTTGTTTGCACCCAACATGAAACTCATAGTAGACACCGGAGATTAACCAGATAGTAGACAGATAGTACTGATTGCTGCCCCAATATGTACCCCACAACCATTTAAAAACTCAAGTTTCAGCATTAGTTTGGACCTGACTCAGAGTCTAATAGGTGAACACGACGATAATGTAGAATGTCATCATATTAAGTGACGCATAATGTAAGCAGACATGGAAGAATGCGACCTCTCCTGCGGACCCGTGTAGTCCTCAAGGTCATCTGCTCAGTTGATGATGGTAACGCAGTTGTCGTGGCTGCCGGCGGCGCGGAAGAAGATCTGAGGCGGCGAAAGAGAGTCTGGAGAGCGGATCCCTGCTATGGTGAACCCTTCCGTCATTGGAGCAGCTGAGCTGGGGTGGAACACAACGCCGTAGGAGCAGGACAAACCACACAAGGTTTTCTTTGACACATATCTGTAACAGAAGTAATTGAGTAAGGGCTTGTTTGAATTTGAGGATTCTAACAATGCAGGGATAGGAAATAGACAGGAATGGGATAGGAATGCACGTGCAAAACAGAGAATTTAAAAACACATGGTTTCTACCAATCTGGGTGTTTGATTCACAACAATTGGAAGATCACAGGATGCAAAAAAGCATGGTGAGATTAAGTCAAACCACAAGAAAATGTACGGTTATAATGCTATTATGCTACTATCTCTTAGTCTTGTGCTCGATGAATAGGAATATGAAAAGGAGGAGAAGTGGAAATTAGAATTCCTACGGTTTTTCTTTCAAGGAGACACTAAAGGAACAAATCCTACAGTTTTCCTTTGCTCCATTCCTTTGCACCAAATTCATGAAAAGTAGTACCATAGGAAACTTTCCAATTCTGATGTTTTTCATTCACTTTTCCTTTCAAGCACTGGCGATTCTAGTAGGCAGGCTTGAGCAAGGAAAATCCTACACTAAAAAATGTTTTTGTGCTACTTCTATTACTTTGGACCTAGGCCACTGCCATACTAGCTCAACTCCCAGGCCCATCGACAAATGCACAACTCAAACGCACAGAGATAAATAATGATGGCGTTCAAGAGAGTCCATCACAGATAGATAAGTTGCCTGGTACCTCACTGCTTGTCATATAGTAGGATAAAATAATCGTATTTCCTGTTACTACGAGGCTCAGTGGACAATATATATAACATGTAGAGTAAAAAAAGAGATGCAACAAGTGTACAATCTCTTTGGAGAAGCCATGTCGATCTCAGCGTGATTGGTTTGGCCGGTGAGGATGCTCCGGCTGACTTGGCTGTCAGAGGAAGGGAAGAAGATCTTAGGCATCTGGAGATGGAGCCCGAGGTACTGCTCCGCTTGATGGAGGGTTTCGTCGTTGGAGCAGCTCCGATGAGTTGTACGACGCCGAGGCTGAAGCAGGACAAGAGAGACAACGAACAACGTTAACCTGAGTGGAATTCTAATAGCATCTCCAATACATGACGTAAAATACATAACCACAAAGTGCTAGATGTAAAATACATCAGCCGCTGATCTCTGAACTTAACTGTCGAAACTGAACTTAACTGTCGAAACTGGATTTTGCTGTCGAAACTGAATTTTGATGTCGAACCTGAACGCACTAGCAAGGTGAGGCTACACGTCGATCGACTAACTTTTTCATCTCTGGTCAGTCAATTTCGCAGCCATTGCATACGAAATCAAGGGCCTGCGGTTCATCTTCAACCTCCACCCCCCTGAGCCGCCAGCCGCCACCGGCCAAACAGCAGACCCCCGCCGCCCGCGGCCGGCGGTGCGCCGCCCCGCCCGCCCCGAAAACACTCCCCACCATCAGTCCGCCGCCGCCCCGGCCATCCCTCTATTCCCCCCCCGTGCCGAGCTTTTTCTCTGGCGATCCCCACGCCACCGCCCCGCCAACGCCCCGCCACCGCCGGCGACCACCGGCCCCATCCTGAACCCTAAGATAGATACTGGGGTACCTCTCCGGTGAGCCCCCCTCCCTGTTGCGGCTGGTTCTCCCTTCACCCCGCCCCCCCCCCCCCCCACCCCCTGAAAATCGACTGACCCAAAGGTCGATTCAGTCGACTGAAGTGTAGCTAAATCGGAGCAGCATCGCAAGCAAGAGCAAGAGCGAGAGTAGCAGCGCGAGCAAGAGCAATAGCAAGAGCAGACCAGGTAGGGTACCGAGAGCAAGAGCAGAGCAGCAACGCGAGCGAGAGCTAAAGCAGCAGCAGCTCCTACTGATGTGGACGTCGCCGCCGAGGGAGCGATGCCGTGGAGGAAGTGGCCGGCGACGCCGCCGTGGATGGAGCCGCGCCGTGTCCGCTCGGGACCGAGCACTGGCAGCACCGTGAGATCGAATCAAGAAAAAATGTCGCGATTAGTGTACAACCTCTTTGGTGGCGTCGATTAGGCTGCAGCTTCATCCGAGGAAATGGTGATGATTATGGTCTTCTGGTGGTGCAGGTGAAGACGGCGGTGTGGGAATGGAGGTGGCACAAAAGACAAGGGGAACATCGGGCAGCTCCTTCGAGGTGGAGGACAGGGTGGCCGAACCGGCGGGACGAGATCGGCGACGGATCCTCATCCGGTACGGTGGATGAGGGACATCGAGGTGTTGTTGTGGACGACATCATCGTGGAAGAGGCTCCGGCTGGATGGCGGATGGAGCAGGGTGTGGGGTTTCGTCGCGGGTTTTCGCGGGCTCGGTGTACGAATGGGTGGGCGGATGGGATGGCGGTGGGGAACCATGGCTTAGAGATGCGCTTGTCCGAAATGTGGGGTAAGTTACGAAAGTACCCCCACCGATTTGAGGCGGTTCTTTCGGTTCAGGGGTACCACGGGCATTTCGCGTGTCGGGATTTCACAGGAGGTGGGAGTTTTCGTGCACGTTGTAATTTCAGAATAGCAAGGCGCGGATTGAGATGGATGGAGTTGTCGGAGCACAACGAGACAAAGATATATCTTAAATATTTCGGGCTAACAAGGCGCGGGTTGAAGAGGCGGGAGTTTCGCAGCACGATAGACAGAGATGCTAGCTTGAATTTTTGGCATAACGAGGTGCGGCTTGAAATTTTGGAAGAACAAGCTTAACGTGTACCGAAAAAAGACAATTTGCACCTCAACACGCACAACACACACACACACACACACACCATTTAGACTAGAGTAAGGTACACGTGCAGTGCACGCATGAGATTTGGCAACCAAATTATGCGTAAATACCACATTATAGCATGCAAGCTTTGAGTCATATATGCATGATGTAGATGTTCGTTTCATTCTTATAGTTCATTTCATTCAAAATCATCTAGTTTTTATAAGAAAGCTAATCTATCTTAAGATTCATGGAATTGTGCGTCATAAGACATAAAGTAAAAACTAATAATGGCAAATCATGTAGAAAAACATTTGGGCAATTCTGATACGGAAGATTCTAGAACAAATAAGAAGTGCTTGTGTTTTGATGTTTGTGCATTATGCTTAAGTTCAACCATGGAGTCTTCTAGAATATACATGTGGCGAAATCTGGTGGAATCTAGATGATATCCAACGGCCAGTAGTGCTCAAATTTGCCATCTTTGGACCATCGGATTCGCCTCATCCAACGACCATCTTTCAAAGTTAAAGTTACCCGCACACAATATAAAAAATATAAAAAATAATTAATATATATATGGGGGTATAGATATAGATATGTGATGCGAAAGCCGCCCATCATCTCCAATTAGAATAGTGTGTCCATGCACGGATGCGACGTGGCCAAATGATGTCTGCCATCAGTATCTCAAATTCAAATCAGTCTGACCTTGTTCAATGTGTATACATTACAACATGCTCGTTTCCAAACCACACCGCGCAGATCTCCGTTATATTCATGCATGCATAGGTTTGAAACATCATGATGTCTTATTCAAATATTTGAATTCAACTTTACATTGATTATGACCTCACCTATTCTTTTACACCCACACAGTAGTCTTCTCTTTATAATTGTACCACTAACTTTCTCTCGTGCATGCATGCACACACACTACCAGTCGGCATTATCCATCGCACGCATGCAATCTTTTTCTTCAGGTCGGTCTCCCACGAAAGCACACACCCACACACATCCCCCTCTCCATCATATGAGGAATTCTTTATCTCTCACGTGTGCATGCGCAACGATCGATGTTCCTCTATGTATGTGTGTATATAGCTAGGTCTTTCATAGTTTTCCACACAAACCGATCAATCGATATATCCAGTGAGGTCTCACCCTCTTTCCCACGTCCACATTGATCAATCTATACCTCTCTATATAGGATTAACATATATAGCTAATACACCCACATTAATTATATATCCAATGTCCCCCTCTCATCATCCATGCCTTCCGCTTCATCTCTCACACGCCTGCACAATGGCGAAGACAGGGGGCGGTAAGTGCCATGCCCCCTCCCCCCTAACATCACTATATATCGAGGCTAATATGAATGTGGCTGCTAAAAATGGTTTAAGTTCATGAATTGACCCTCCTCGTAAAGGATTAGCAATGCTTGGCCCCCTGGCTCATTTATTTTTCATGGCTCCGCCACTGCGCGCAACAGCGCACGTGTTCGCCCCCTCTCTCTAAATATTGATCTCGCACTTGTGCATTCCTTCATAGTCTCCCTCCACTTGGCCCCTCGCACCATCTTCTAGCCCCCCACCGGATTTTTCCACATGTACAATCTAGCAGACTCCATGGTTGAACTTAAGCATAATGCACAAACCTCAAAACAAACAGTGGTTCTCTTTTGTTCTAGAATCTTCCGTATCTTAACTACCCAAACTTTTTTCTAGTTGAATTTCCATTATTTGTTTTTACTTTATGCTTTACAACGCACAATTTCATGAATCATAAAATAGATTAAGGGCTTCTTTGATTCAAAGGATTCTCAAAGAAATTTTGGAGGATTCTAATCATTAGGAATTTTTCCTATCTTGGTTGTTTGATTCGTAGGATTTTAAACCATAGGAATTTTTCCATATGATTCATTTGCACTAGATTTCATAGGGAACATCCCATCCAATCAAACCTCTTTGAAAGAATTCTGCATTTTTTCTATGCACAATCAAACACTCGTACAATCCTGTAGGATTCAAGACAACATTCCACTATAATCCCATGTTTTTCCTATTCCCGTGTTCTTAGCTTTTTTATAAAAACTAATTGATTTTGAATGAGATGAAATATAAGAATTAAATGAAGGGCTACACCAGGCATATATGACTCAGAGCTTACATGCTATAGTGTGGTATTTATTCATAATTTGGTTGCAAAATCTGATGCGTGCAATGCACGTGTACCTTACTAGTACTTCGAATATGTGCAAAACACGTAAATTGGAATACCAATGGCACGCTACACAGTGTCTCTCTTACAGTTCATGAAGCCACATGGCACATGTGGAGGCGTTGTCGCGACCTCCTTGCGTGGATTGATAACAGTGAGGTGCTGCTGGTTCCAGAAGAACGTACTCGTCCTCCCTGAGCCATACTGGCGGTACATGCACGAAGCGAAGATGTGCACACACGCCACGCATGCACTCATTCCCTCGCACGCACACGCGGGTACACGGGCGGACGCAATTTTGTACCAAGATCCACCCCATGTGATAATTTGACGCGTGTAAAGTCGTTCACTTCATTGATGGTCAATTAATACAACGCATGCAAATTGAGTGGACGTGAGGGCGGAAGAAAGACATTATTACTCCACTGCGCGCATGCGAGTAGTTAAATTATGGGTCGCTTGTAGTACTTCCATTGGTCTCCTTTGTATTTTGTGCCAATTTTTGACAGTAACATAATATTTACGCATTTGAGTAGTGTAGTACTTGAAATTTATGTTCCGCTAAACTCATCGGCAGCCGTTTCGGCCCTCGAAATCAAAACCATCAATTAATCCTTGTTCCCATCACATTCGAAAGCCTGCTCACACCTCCTAGTATGTACCAAACCTGAATGTGTTCCCACTATGCAGGTATTAGTACTAGTGCTAGTACTTAGGTTATAAAAAGGGGAACTACTTGACCGAAAATTACTCTACCTTTCGTCCTCATAAGTGCTTCTTCTTCGTCCGTCGTTGCCATGGCCGGTGAGCAGAGCTCTAGGTCGAGAACTACTCGTAACAAGGGAGCGGCAACCAAGGCTGCGGAAAAAAGAGAGGGCTCACCGCCACGCAGAGACCTCGAAAGATCTCTCACGGGCAGGCGATGGCTCCCAGGAGCACCCTAGCCGCAGAGGCGAACATGCCGAGCCAGCGGAGTTAGAGTCGTTATCCCTCGACGACATGCCCGATCAGCTCAATAAGCTACTCAATAAGCAGAAGGAGTTCATCCAAGGCTTGATGGAGTTGCTGAAGGAGAGCCTCGACGACATGCCCGCTGAGCTCAATCAGCAGGGGGAGTTGACCGCCGGCTTGGTGATGCTGCTGAAGAAGAGCATTGCCTCGGAGAAGAAGGCGGCCGGCGAAATCCTGCGACTTCAGGAGGACAAGGCGAAGCTCTGCCACAGGATCGACCTGTTGAAGGAGAAGTACGTCAGCTGGAAGAAGCTGCATGAGAATAGTAGTTCCTCCATGAAGATACTGCAGGCCCTCGTCATGGAACAGAAGGAGGAGTTGGCGAAGCTCCGCATCGAGAACCCGGCTGCTGTGAAGGTACGTAATGCAGCCGTGGAATAGATGATGAAGGCTCGCGTCGAGAAATCCCGCGTCATGGACAGAATGAAGAAGATGGCGGAGGAGACGTGCAAGGAGATGGAGGTCGTGGAGGAGATGAAGAAGCAGTTACGACTCCGCGGCGAATTAGATCATTTGGGGTGATAATCTTCCTTCTTCTTTTGCTCCTATGTTTCATCTTTTGCTTCGGGTGTTTCGCTGCACGTGTCACGTTCTCTGCGAGGCATGAATAGAACAATGGTTTTTTTGAGGGAATGAATAGAACAATGCTACCAATGAGATGACTGGCAAATTAGATCATTTTATCGCCATATGGCACTGGGCTGCCGTGTTTCGTGCTCCTCCGTCGTAGTACTACTCCAATGGAAAACTTGAGTATACCGCACGGTTCTTTGCTCCTCCTCTATCAGGTCGTCGGCGCATTTATACGAGCAGTCAAATCACAAGGCCCCGCCTTCCAACAGTAATGAGGCGTCAAAGCACAAAGGCCCTTGCCTCTCGTGAAACCGACCAAGCTAGACTGCCCCGCCCTCTAGCCTTTTAAAAAATGTATACTTTTGTACAACAGTAGTATCGATGGATTGCGCCATGGAGCAAAGCTTGAAATTAAAAAAAGGTGGTACATATAGAGAGCGCTCGTCGCCAAATTATGCATATAGTACTATTAAAAAGGCTAGTCACAATAATGGTGTCCAGCACAACCCACCCCTCAAATAAAACTAAGAGGGTGCTTGGATACGTTTTAGTCCCATGACTAAAAGTAGTGGGACTAAAACATGCTAGCCTCACCCATGCTTGGATCCAAATACTAAAAAGGCTAAAATCAAGTTAATGAGCATTTATTATCCTCCAAACCCTCCAATCCAGAACTCGCATGTGTTAAAGGAGAGCAGTTAAATGAGTAGAGAGAGGACTAATCCACATTTTAGTAGGGGTACCCTTGACTAAAAAAATTTAGTCTCAAGACTAGTTTTAGCCCCTCTTTAGTCAGGGGTGCTTGGAACTTTAGCCTCTTAAAGAGACTATTTTTAGTCACACTAAAATAAGTCCCTTGGATCCAAGCACCCTCTAAGCATCCTCGAATTCTTTGACAAAACTAAGCACCCTGAAATTCTTTGACAACTAAACTGCTGGCTATGTGATGTTGGCCATATATATTGTACATATATAATGTGAAGAAACGAGTGGTAGTACTATACCAACTAAAAGATGAAATGTAAGAAATACTAGTATGTACGTAATGAAGAGTTAAAGTAACGAGAAGAAACATAACATAGTTCTGCTGGGGGCTCGGCACAACACACCCCTCAAATTAAATTAAGCACACCTGAAATTAAACTTTGCAACTATTCCGGTAGACACTACATTAGAACCACCATGAGCAACGACACTGCCACCTTACTCGGAGTCCTCATCCACGTCCTCGACTTTGTCCTTGTCCCTCTTCCTCTTGGACGATACTTCTTTGCTTGAACCGCACACTTGGCTATTGCTCTTGATCCAACCCTTGTAGATATTGAAGCAAAGGTAGCCATCCATTGCAGCTTAGTGGATGTGGTCTATATCTAGTACATTCCGCTGCCATGCATGGCGATGAAATGTGTATGGAGGTTTCTCCAGTTTACCGTATGAAGGATGAACCATGGATCCTGCCAGGGTCAGCATTGAAGGCTGACGAGAGGACACCAGCCAATTCTTCTGGAGGTCGAAGGGGTTGCCTACAATGAGACCTATCCGACGCAGGACATCCCTGTCGTTCTTAAAGTCTACAATAACGAATTTGACTAGGTTGATCTTGAGGAAGTACTTAAAATCCTGGCACTCAACATCGGCATGGCATATGTGGTAGACCAAGCATAAGTCATGCACGCAAACCTGGATCACGGCAGGATTCTTCCTCTCTTCGTCCTTTAGATCCTTCTCTGGTCCCAGGACTGTGGTGTACTCAACATCTAGCTCATCGACCCACTCATCATCTGAGTTTTTGAACATGCGTCTGAAGCGAGAAAGGCATCCTTTCACCGTCATAGAAGAACGGGTGTAGATGACGTCGAACTCATCGCCGGTGATGGTTCTAACCTTGTACTCACCGCCGATCATGGAGATTTGGAACGCCATGGATTTGGGAGGAGGGTTAGGATTAGTGGAACTGCCGTAATGTGAATGGACGGGATGACTAGGAGCGAACCGACGTAGTATTGAAGGCCGTGCAGGGACGAGTAGGAGCGAACTGCCAGCGTGCGAACGGCAGGGTAGTGGCTTTCCATTCTCCCATGATACGGGCTTCCGAGAGCCCTTGGATCTGAGATCGAACGGTTGCATGGCGTGATTCTAGACCTATGGGTGAATATCCTATCCTGGAGGGTTATTCTGCAAATTTTCAGCAACTTAGCGTGCGACCGTTTGATCTCAGATCCAAGGGCTGCCAGCAGCCCATATCATGGTCGCGCCTACCACTACCGTCGCGTCACTCGCGTGGTCGCGCCCTTGGAGATTTAACACGATGTGTTAGGCTATCTCATGTTGGCATGTCATACATAGTCATCACTTAGTCACTCATACTACAACAAGGTTGGCTATAAGGTTGGCTATAAGTGTTTTTACTCCTCTCTATCTCTTTCTTCGTACTCCCTCCGTCCCATAATATAAGAATGTTTTTGACACTAGTGTAGTGCCAAAAACGTTCTTATATTATGGGACACAGGGAGTACTAGTATTTATTGCATTTGCCAAGGAGTGACCTCTTCCAATGAAATGGTGTTGCTAAGTTTGCTTCATTTAATTATCTATAGACTCAAAATTGTCTTTTCACCTAGGTACACACGCTTAGCACCGTTTCTTCCTTGGGTCACCAAACTAGTCTCTCTCTTCTTGATTAACTTGCCACATCAGACTTTATGCCTATGTGGCAAGCTTAAGCACCTGTAGGAGCAAGTAAAAGTAAGTACAATAGTGCGCTTTACATGGCATTTTTGCATATGTGGAGGAAAGAGAGGCAAGGAAAAAGTGGAGAAGTGGGCTTTCATGCAAGAGCCAGCCTCTACTACATAGTGGAGCATTGGGAGAGGCACCTGTATGGAGTTGGTCAGGAATTAGGAGACTCGCGCCGGTCGTAGCGCCGCAGTTAAAATGATAATGGCAAGTCAAATCACGGGGGGCCACCTGTCCAGTAGTAACTCGCTATCAAATCACACAGCCCTACGTTTGCAGCAGCCTACTCCCTCGTCTTCTCGCATCTCTGTCGAACCGACTAGGCGGAACTGCCCCACCGCCTACCGCGCAGGAAAAGCCCCGCCCTCGACTTTTAAATAGTATACAGTATACTAATTTTGTATCCATGGATTGTGCCCGCACCATGGAGCAAAGCGTCTAGAAAACGGAGGAGAGACGGTGGTCTTGCAATAGAGAAGAGGGAGAGGCGAGACGGTGCTTTTGGAATGGAGATGATGGAGAGGAGAGGAGGTGGTTTTGCAATGGAGAAGATCAGAAGAGGGAGAGGCGAGACGGTGGTTTTGGAATGGGGATGATGGAGAGGAGAGGAGGTGGTTTTGCAATGGAGAAGAGGGAGAGGAGCGTGCGGAAGCGATTTAGGATTGGACGAGAGGGCCGGCGCGCTGTGATTGGATCAAAATCAAAATCAATTTACCCTTCAATTAAGAAAGCGACCCCACATTAACTAGTCTCCCTTTTATTCTGGGTCATAATTGACCATGATTTTCGCACATAAAATATATGGTATACGTTGCAAAAATAATATAATTTGAAAGTACATTCAGGTACGAACCAAACGATACAATTTTTGGTGACATGCATTCACATTTTGCTTGTCAAATACAGTACGTGGTCAAACTTTGACCCAATATGCAAAACAACAAAAAAATACTTCCAAGACCAGCGCCGCTCTTCCGCTCTTCTCCTCTTAAAACACCGCGGCTCCTCTCCTGTTCCAATCTAAATGCAGCGTCGCTCCTCTCCTCTTCATTTCAAAACCACCGCCCCTCCTCTCCTGTTCCAGCCCAAAACCAACGTCGCTCCTCTCCCATTCTAATCCAAAACCAACGCTGCTCCTCTCCTCTTCCATTCAAAAACCACCGCCCGCGAGTGAAGGTGCTGTGGAGAAGTAGATCGATGGAGGAGTACAACCGATATGTGAGGATCGCAGACGGCGACCCTGTCAAGCTAGCTAGGATGTTGGAGATACAGTCTTGGTTTGACAACAAGGACCAACTAGCGGCGACGGTGACATCCATGGCCAAATATCTACAACAGAGCGAAAAGGCGGCGATACTCCCGGAGGGAGTCGCGCCGAAGTACATAGAGCTGCTCCTCTAGGCCATGGAGCAAACAGATTCACCGAATCCGATCATGAGGGAGCGGTGGTGGGAGTATCGATCCCAGATGGAGCATCCACCAGAGTGTGACGCCCCGAGACCGATGTGCCAGGTGTCCTCCAGTTATTCGCTGTTGTTGCGTTGTCATTCGCTTGCGTGTTGCATCTTGCCATGTCATCATGTGCATTGCATCATCATGTTTTCAAAACTTGCATCCGTCCGGGTTTCCCCCAGTTCCGTCCGTTGTCCGTTCTGAGTCCAACCACACTTGCACGCGCCCGCGGCATGTCCGAAATATTATTTTATAAGTGGCCAGAAAATGTTCTCGGAATGGGTTGAAAGTTGGCGTGCGGTCTTATTATAGTGTAGGTAGGCCGCCTGCCAAGTGTCATCATAGTCGGAGTTCATTTGATAGCCCAATCGTTAAACTATAGCGACAGTATAGCCGGTCTATCGTCGGATGTTTTCGGTCTCCGGAAACAGTCGCCGGGCTTCTCCTCTTCTCTCTTCTCAGACCTTTGCTGCACTACCTCTCACCACCAGGCCCTACCTAACCTCTCTCGTCAGCCGGCAGACCTCCCCCTGCGCGTGTCCGATATCTGTCCCGGACCCGACCCGGGCAGTCGTCACTGTTGTGTCCGGATCATCCCCAAACATCTACAAAACGTCTCCATTTTGTTAATTGGACTTCCTAACATATTTTCTCGCGACCGTCTGATTCAGATCGAAGGGACCAGTTGCACCTAACCAAGATTTCATCTACTATATATTCAGCCTACCTAACCCTAAAAACCTGCCGTCCCATCCATCCTTTCCCGCAGCCGCCGCCAGTCTCTCGCTTCCCCTCGGGATCTCCTCCCGGTCCAATCTCCCCGACCACCTCCCTAGTTTTCCGCGCCGCCTAATCACAACAGCCAACCACCATCTCCTGCCCGAGTGTTTCCTCCTCCCTGCCTCGCTCGAACAGCAACAGGAGCTCCTCCTCGACCTTCAGTCGCCGCTCGTCGGAGCACCGGGCAAACACCAGCAGCTGAGCTAGGCCGCCCCTCCCGTTCTTCTACTCCTGTTCTTCTTCTTCGACCAGCGCTCATCCCTCTCTCTCGTTTCTCTGAACAGGGACCACCTGCGCCGCCCCGCCAAGCCCATGCAGTCCGCCATGGCCGTCCGAACCTCGCTGCTGCCTCAAGTTCCCCGCGCCGCCGGAGCCCTGCTTTGCGCCATCTTCCCGTTGACTGCGAGCTCGCGCTCGAGCTTTGCCTCTGCGAGCGCCGCCTACGTTGACCCGCTACTTCGAGGACGAGGACGCCTAGCGACCGGCGCCCGAGTTGACTCCCTTGCATCGCCTGTTGCTGCACCTTGGACCCGCGCCCAGCCTTCCTTCCCCGCATCGTTCCTCGCGCGTCGGACATCCCCAACCTTGCTGGAGCCACGCAGGTCCCCGACCCTTCCTCCCTGTCCTCCGGTCCTCCTCTGTTTTCCTCTCTCTCAATCGCGCTCTCTCTCTCTCTCGGGGAGGAACAAGGACGCCGCCGCCCCATGGAACCTTCTCCGCCTAGAGCCCCTTCAACTGCATCCGCCCCCCCTCCGTCCAGACCCGCCGTCTCCGCCTCCCTTCCTTCGTCTCCGGCGAGCAGCCGTGCCGCCGCGGCTCTGCTTCCTGTCGTGCAGACTGCAGAGGACGCCCGCTCGTGCCCTGCTTCTCGTCCTGTCCAGGAGCATGCACATTGACCGCGGCCCCTGCACGCCCTCGTTCGAGCCAGCTGAGACCGGCCCATGGCCACCTTTTTCCTGCAGCGCACAGAGCAGGCCCAAGCCACTCCCCTCGCCCGGCCTTAAGGTCCGATGTGAGTAGCTCCCCGCACCTGGGCCAGATCTCAGTTTTGGCCCAACACATGGTTTTTTTCCTGAACGTTTTTCCTTTTTTTCAGAGAATGCTGTTTTTGCAGAAAACCCCTTAGCCTTCATGCATTTAATATCTCACAAACAGTGCATCATATGTAAAAACTTTAAATATGAAACATGCTTAGAATTTCATCTAGTTTAATAATTTGCCACTTTCATCTATGTTTGAAATATTTAAAATGATGTTTGGTTAAATTTACTCCTATGCCATGTTAAAATGCTTTAATTCATAACTTAATAACCGTAGCTCTAAATTTAATAAACTTTATATGCAAATGAGGTAGAATTTTGTATAGTTTAACATGGTGGCATCTCTTTGCATGTTTAACAACTCTAAAATATTGTTTAGGGCAGAACAGTACCAAATCTATAAAATGCTCATGGGGTTTTACCGGAATTGTTGTTTGTTGTTTCCGGCCTCATTTAAACTTGACTAGATAGGTAGTTTTGATTTGCTTCACCCTCTTGCCATGTTTAACAACATTTAATATTGTTGGGTACATAAACGAGATCGAACTAAATAACTTGTCGTGGTGTTTCGCCAATATGCAACTCGTTGCACATTGAGCTCCACTTAATTTGTAGGATTGTCTGTGCACTTTGCCATGCCATGCCCTCTTTAAACCGGACATGCATCATTCTTGTTTGTGCATCATGCCATGTCTATGCGGTGGTTGTTTACTAGGTTGTTTGCTCTTTTCCGGTGTTGCTTCTTTGGGTTGGTTCCGATAACATCGCGTTTGTGAGGAACCGTTCCACTATGTCCGTTTGTCTTCTTCATGGACTCGTTCTTCTTCCTTCCGGGATCTCAGGCAAGATGACCATACCCTCGAAATCACTTCTATCTTTGCTTTCTAGTTTCTCGCTCTTTTGCTATGCCTATGCTGCGATACCTACCACTTGCTTATCATGCCTCCCATATTGTTGAACCAAGCCTCTAACCCACCTTTGTCCTAGCAAACCGTTGTTTGGCTATGTTACCGCTTTGCTCAGCCCCTCTTATAGCGTTGTTAGTTGCAGGTGAAGATTGAAGTTTGTTCCTTGTTGGAACATGGAGATGTTGTTGCTTGTTGGAACATGTTTAATTGTTGGGATATCACAATATCTCTTATTTAATTAATGCATCTATATACTTGGTAAAGGGTGGAAGGCTCGGCCTTATGCCTGGTGTTTTGTTCCACTCTTGCCGCCCTAGTTTCCGTCATATCGGTGTTATGTTCCCGGATTTTGCGTTCCTTACGCGGTTGGGTTATAATGGGAACCCCTTGACAGTTCGCCTTGAATAAAACTCCTCCAGCATGGCCCAACATTGGTTTTACCATTCGCCACCTAGCCTTTTATTTCCCTTGGGTTCTGCAGACTCAAAGGTCATCTTTATTTAAACCCCCTGGCCAGTGGTCCTCTGAGTGTTGGTCCACCTTGTCAGTCGCCGGTGGCCACCAGGGGCAACTCTGGGCTGGCCTACCGGAAGTTTGGACGATCCGGTGTGCCCTGAGAACGAGATATGTGCTGCTCCTATCGGGATTTGTCGGCACATTCGAGTGGCTTTGCTGGACTTGTTTTACCATTGTCGAGGATGTCTTGTAGAACTGGGATACCGAGTCTGATCGGAACGTCTCGGGAGGAGGTCTATTCCTTCGTTGACCGTGAGAGCTTGTGATGGGCTAAGTTGGGACACCCCTGCAGGGATTTGAACTTTCGAAAGCCGTGCCCGCGGTTATGGGCATATGGGAATTTGTTAACGTCCGGTTGTAGAAAACCTGAAGTTGACCTTAATTTAAAATGCATCAACCGCGTGTGTAACCGTGATGGTCTCTTTCCGGCGGAGTCCGGGAAGTGAACACGGTGTTGGAGTTATGCTTGACGTAGGTTGTTATAGGATCACTTCTTGATCATAGTTCTTCGACCGTGCTTTGCCTTCTCTTCTCACTCTCATTTGCGTATGTTAGCCTCCATATATGCTAGTCGCTTGCTGCAGCTCCACCTCATACCTTTTACCCTACCTATAAGCTTAAATAGTCTTGATAGCGAGGGTGCGAGATTGCTGAGTCCCTGTGGCTCACAGATACTTCCAAAACCAGCTTGCAGGTGCCGATGAGTCCGTGCAGATGACTCAACCAAGCTCAGGAGGAGCTCGATGAAGATCGTGTCCTTTGTGTTGTTTCGTTCTAGTTGATCAGTAGTGGATCCCAGTTGGGGTCGATCGGGGACCGTGTCGCATTTGGGGTTCTTCTTTTATTTTGGTTCCGTAGTCGGACCTTGATTGTATTTGGTTGATGTAATGTTTTATTCATGTAATTGTGTGAAGTGGTGATTGTAAGACAACTATGTATCTCTATCCCTTATGTATTACATGGGTTGTGTGAAAATTACCTCACTTGCGACATTGCTTTCAATGCGGTTATGCCTCTAAGTCGTGCTTCGACACATGGGAGATATAGCCGCATCGAGGGCGTTACAAGTTGGTATCAGAGCCTTCCCCGACCTTAGGAGCCCCCACTGTTTGATCATTTTTAGCAGCCGCTGTTGTGTCTAGAAAAATGTTTTGAGTCATTTAGGAATTATATATCGGAGAGTTTAGGAATTCTTTTTACTTCTCAGTCTCCTCATCGCTCTGGTAAGGCATCCTGACGTAGAGTTTTGAATCTTCTCTTCTCAAATTTCACTAAAATGTTTTAGGATCATGCGGGTATCTTGGAATCATTCCGATGGTTTTGTGACGAGAGCATTGTCTTGGTGCCTCCTGTCAGGGGTTTTGTGGAAGTGTCCCGAGGAGTTGAGCTCTGAGGTGTTGTCGTCACAATTTTATCATTGCAGTTCTAGAATACCTGAGTTTAGTACGGTGACATCGAAAATCTCTTTTATGCAGTCCCTTGGTGAGATAACCTCGACGCCACCCAGTACCGGGGCAGGAGTTCGGGAGTATTGCCATAACTCGTATAACGGATGCTTTTCGAAGGTTGAGGTAAACGATTTCCGAAGGTTTCTTGGTTATGTGTTGAAGGATGGATACAGCCGGATGTAGGATTTGTTAGTTTTGGGTGAGATATTATGCTTCCCCTGTATCCCCAACACCTAATTGCATAATCAGAAAATTTCGGGAGTTTATAAGTGGGAATTCAAGTAGCTCTTGGGATATCTTTCCGACGGATGTATGATATGAAATTGGGGTTCGACGTCTAGTGGTCCGCCTATTCACGGTTGGTTTTACAGTGGTCTCGTTGTGTCTTAAAGAGTCCTTGGCTATGCCGACTCGGGGACGCTTCGTATGTCATGTGCACTGCCTTGTACATGATGGTGCGGTACGATCGAGTCCGTGTAGGCCCCACCACGAAAACTTCGGACGAAATCTCTATCGTATGTTTGTTCTGGCTTATTCTGCAAGCCAATCCTTTGTGTTGTTTTGAGTTGTGGTATTCAAGTTTCTTCGAAGTCAAATGTCGATTCCATACCTTTCCTAAGCGGTGTTCTCATGTTCCTGGTGAATATAATCCTTCTCGATCATCGAGTTTGTCATGTCAATCCTTGTCAACCGGTGCAATTCTCTTCAAGATGTCCCTATCATTTGTCTCATCCGCAAGATCAACTCCAAGTCTTCTCATTGTGTTTGCTTCATCTGTCCCAAGTTACCTTTGTTTTTCCCACCCACCCACCTTTTTTCTTCAAGGACTCATATATCTCAATCAGGTATCCTTTTATTCTTGTGAAGTCTCTCCATTCTTTTCTGTCAACATCCTTATCTGGTGATTCTCACGAAGATTATAATGGAGCTTCAAGTTCGTCATTCTTCATTCTTTTATTCTCCGGTGGATTCAATTCAAGATTTATCGGTCATATCTGTCCTCGCTTAAAATGTTTCTCATGCCGGTGCACCTCATAACCATCCACTTCTTGCTATTTAATTGTTCCGGAGTGCTCAAGATATCTCGAAGATTCATGTTTCCACTCTGCATTCGTTCAAGCTCTTTCGAGATTGGTATCTCATTCAAGTCATTTAATTCAACCGGTGCAACCTCTTTTAAATCATTTCAACCGTGTTTCTCTTGAGTGGGCCCTAACCCACAGGTCTTTTCCAGGATCTTACCTGACTCTTCTATTTTCCCGGAGCTATCCTAAATTCTTTTTGAAGTTTGACGTAAGAATGATTTATCATTAGTTAAATGCCCTTCTCCAAGATCTTTCTAACTCTTTTCATCGTTGGCTCAACCTTTCCATTATTCATTCCGGAGTGCCTCAACAATTCACGGTGGTGTTTCTCGTCGTCATTTGAAGACCGAAGAAGAGTTTATCTTTAATCTTGCTCCATTCTCTTCAAGATTCGTGATTCTAGCTTGTTGCCATCCTCTCGTAATTGTTTTGATCGTGAGAATTCTTTTCACCCTTCCGGAGAAATTCAAGAGTCTTCTCAGTTTGATTATCCGGAGTCCATCATTTCAGGTTTTTCATTCTCAGCTTCCAGTTATCGTTCTCCTAATCTTACCGGTGCATCGATCAACTGTCCTCTAATCAGTTCTTGATCTCTTCATTCTCACGTATCTAAATTCCCTCAAGCATCTTCATTCGTTTTCCAATTCTTCCCGGTGTTTCTCTATATTTTTTCTTCATTCATTTTGAATTCTACCGGTGGCTCTTCTAAGATTCTTCTTCCTTCGTTATAATATCAATTGACTCTTTCTTTCCAATCCTACCGGTGGCTCGTTAAGAAACCTTCTCATGTTTGTGCTATACCTATCTTAATCCTTTCTACGAGAATAAGTCGTATGCGATCCATTGCTTGTCATCAATTTAAATTGGTGAAGGATAAGCATAATATAATTCTTATTCTTGTTTCATCCAAGTGATTAACTCCTTATTCCGGAGGCTCATCAAATTCTTGGTTTCATTTGTTTCATCTTTTTTTTCCCGGAGTCCCAAGCTCTCTCAATTATATCATCATGAAGATCCATCTAATCATTACAAGGTTTCACCTTGTGTTTTCAACTTCTCTTTCCTCTCGTTTGATCATTCTTTTATTACCGGAGTTCTTCATGGAGGCTCTACATGTTGGTTTATCAAGGATTTAATCCCTTCTTGAAGTATTCATCAAGATTCTTTTCAGAGGAGTTCAAGCATTCTTCTTCTTGCTATCCGGACTGCAATTCTTTCTTTCGTATCATTGGAGGTGGTATTATGTCATTCTTGACAATTTGAGTTCATGTTTCATGATTCACATGTTGTTAAGAATGAGGTATTTTAAATCCATCAATCTCTTCATTGGAATTATCTTGGGTTATATTCCACCTAAAGCCTTCCCTAAAGATTGTTGCTAATTATGGTGCTTATAAGTGACCCAAGTTCTTCATCTATCCTCCCAGTGAAATATAGTCTCGTCTCTTTGCTTATATCAATCCAATCTATTGTTTCCGTTAGCGGCAAAATTTCACCTCTTAGTTTTGAGATGTTCTCCATAAGTCCACTACAACCTTGTTCTTTTCGTTGTTGGTTTTTCCAACAACTCTGTTCGAACCTTCTTCTAAAGATGCCTTTTCAAGCTCTTTTGTAGCAGAAGTTGGCATTTTCTTCTCAATTCTTTTATTTCAATTATCTATCTTCTATTTTTTTCTTCCGGAAGCATTGTGATGTTGCTCTTTTTATCTATATTCTTGTCTTGCCAAGATCATGTTCTTTCTTTGCTTATCCTTTTAATCGGAGTGTTGTGCCCTTTTGCTCAAGTTCTTTTTGCCTTATCAACCATTGCATCTCTTTTCTACCGGAGTGTTGTCGAAATTTGTTCTTCCTTCTTACTCTGCCTAACGGAGTGCTTTCAACTTCGTTCATACTCGTTGCATTCTTTATTTCAATTTGTTCAACCTCTCAAGGCTCGTGGTTTCATTCGTTTGTCAAAGAAGCAACTTAGCTTTACCTCTCCTCTTTCTCTTTCGTTGTCCCTCCGGTGCCATTCTAGATCTTGGGACGAGATCCTCTCGTAGTGGTGGAGTGTTGTGACGCCCCGAGACCGATGTGCCAGGTGTCCTCCAGTTATTCGCTGTTGTTGCCTTGTCATTCGCTTGCGTGTTGCATCTTGTCATGTCATCATGTGCATTGCATCATCATGTTTTCAAAACTTGCATCTGTCCGGGTTTCCCCCAGTTCCGTTCGTTGTCCGTTCTGAGTCCAACCACACTTGCACGCGCCCGCGGCATGTCCGAAATATTATTTTATAAGTGGCCGGAAAATGTTCTCGGAATGGGTCGAAAGTTGGCGTGCGGTCTTATTATAGTGTAGGTAGGCCGCCTGCCAAGTGTCATCACAGTCGGAGTTCGTTTGATAGCCCAACCGTTAAACTATAGCGGCAGTATAGCCGGTCTATCGTCGGATGTTTTCGGTCTCCGGAAACAGTCGTCGGGCTTCTCCTCTTCTCTCTTCTCAGACCTTTGCTGCACTACCTCTCACCACCAGGTCCTACCTAACCTCTCTCGTCAGCCCGCGGACCTCCTCTCGCGCATGTCCGATATCTGTCCCGGACCAAACCCGGGCAGTCATCACCGTTGTGTCTGGATCATCCCCAAACATCTACAAAACGTCTCCGTTTTGTTAATTGGACTTCCTAACATATTTTTTCGTGACCGTCTGATTCAAATCGAAGGGACCAGTTGCACCTAACCAAGATTTCACCTACTATATATTCAGCCTACCTAACCCTAAAAACCTGCCGTCCCATCCATCCTTTCCCGCAGCCACCGCCAGTCTCTCGCTTCCCCTCGGGATCTCCTCCCGATCCAATCTCCCCGACCACCTCCCTGGTTTTCAGCGCCGCCTAATCACAACAGCCAACCACCATCTCTGGCCCGAGTGTTTCCTCCTCCCTGCCTCGCCCGAACAGCAAGAGGAGCTCCTCCTCGACCTTCAGTCGCCGCTCGCCGGAGCACCAGGCAAACACCAGCAGCTGAGCTATGCCGCCCCTCCCGTTCTTCTCCTCCTGTTCTTCTTCTTCGACCAGCGCTCATCCCTCTCTCGTTTCTCTGAACAGGGACTAGCTGCGCCGCCCCGCCAAGCCCATGGAGTCCGCCATGGCCGTCCGAACCTCGCTGCTGCCTCAAGTTCCCCGCGCCGCCGGAGCCCTACTTTGCGCCATCTTCCCGTTGACTGCGAGCTCGCGCTCGAGCTTTGCCTCTGCGAGCGCCGCCTGCGTTGACCCGCTGCTTCGAGGACGAGGACGCCCAGCGACCAGCACCCGAGTCGACTCCCTTGCATCGCCTGTTGCCGCGCCTTGGACCCGCGCCCAGCCTTCCTTCCCCGCGCCATTCCTCGCGCGCCGGACATCCCCAACCTCGCCGGAGCCACGCAGGTCGCCGACCCTTCCTCCCTGTCCTCCGGTCCTCCTCTGTTTTGCTCTCTCTCAATCGCGCTCTCTCTCTCTCAGGGACGAACTAGGACGCCTCCGCCCCATGGAACCTTCTCCGCCTAGAGCCCCTTCAACTTCATCCGCCCCCCTCCGTCCGGACCCGCCGTCTCCGCCTCCCTTCCTTCGTCTCCGGCGAGCAGCCGTGCCGCCGCGGCTTTGCTTCCTGTCATGCAGACTGCAAAGGATGCCCGCTCGTGCCCTGCTTCTCGTCCTGTCCAGGAGCGTGCACATTGACCGCGGCCCCTGCACGCCCTCGTTCGATCCAGCTGCGACCGGCCCATGGCCACCTTTTTCCTGCAGCGCACAGAGCAGGCCCAAGCCACTCCCCTCGCCCGGCCTTAAGGTCCGATGTGAGCAGCTCCCCGCGCCTCGGCCAGATCTCAGTTTTGGCCCAACGCATGTTTTTTTCCTGAACGTTTTTCCTTTTTTTCAGAGAACGCTGTTTTTGCAGAAAACCCCTTAGCCTTCATGCATTTAATATCTCACAAACAGTGCATCATATGTAAAAACTTTAAATATGAAACATGCTTAGAATTTCATCTAGTTTAATAATTTTCCACTTTCATCTATGTTTGAAATATTTAAAATGATGTTTGGTTAAATTTACTCCTATGCCATGTTAAAATGCTTTAATTCATAACTTAATAACCGTAACTCTAAATTTAATAAACTTTATATGCAAATGAGGTAGAATTTTGCATAGTTTAACATGGTGGCATCTCTTTGCATGTTTAACAACTCTAAAATATTGTTTAGGGCAGAACAGTACGAAATCTATAAAATGCTCATGGGGTTTTACTGGAATTGTTGTTTGTTGTTTCTGGCCTCATTTAAACTTGACTAGATAGGTAGTTTTCATTTGCTTCACCCTCTTGCCATGTTTAACAACATTTAATATTGTTGGGTACATAAACGAGATCGAACTAAATAACTTGTCGTGGTGTTTCGCCAATATGCAACTCGTTGCATATTGAGTTCCACTTAATTTGTAGAATTATTTGTGCACTTTGCCATGCCATGCCCTCTTTAAACTGGACATGCATCATTCTTGTTTGTGCATCATGCCATGTCTATGTGGTGGTTGTTTACTAGGTTGTTTGCTCTTTTCCGGTTTTTCTTCTTCGGGTTGGTTCCGATAACTTCGCGTTTGTGAGGAACCGTTTGACTACGTCCATTTGTCTTCTTCATGGACTCGTTCTTCTTCCTTGCGGGATCTCAGGCAAGATGACCATACCCTCGAAATCACTTCTATCTTTGCTTGCTAGTTGCTCGCTCTTTTTCTATGCCTATGCTGCGATACCTACCTCTAACCCACCTTTGTCCTAGAAAATCGTTGTTTGGCTATGTTACCGCTTTGCTCAGCCCCTCTTATAGCGTTGTTAGTTGCAGGTGAAGATTGAAGTTTGTTCCTTGTTGGAACATGGAGATGTTGTTCCTTGTTGGAACATGTTTACTTGTTGGGATATCACAATATCTCTTATTTAATTAATGCATCTATATACTTGCTAAAGGGTGGAAGGCTCGGCCTTATGCCTGGTGTTTTGTTCCACTCTTGCCGCCCTAGTTTCCGTCATATCGGTGTTATGTTCCCGGATTTTGCGTTCCTTATGCGGTTGGGTTATAATGGGAACCCCTTGACAGTTCGCCCTGAATAAAACTCCTCCAGCATGGCCCAACATTGGTTTTACCATTTGCCACCTAGCCTTTTCTTTCCCTTGGGTTCTGCAGACTCAAGGGTCATCTTTATTTAAACCTCCGGGCGAGTGCTCGTCTGAGTGTTGGTCCACCTTGTCAGCCGCCGGTGGCCACCAGGGGCAACTCTGGGCTGGCCAACCAGAAGTTTGGACGATCCGGTGTGCCCTGAGAACGAGATATGTGCAGCTCCTATCGGGATTTGTTGGCACATTTGGGTGGCTTTGCTGGACTTGTTTTACCATTGTCGAGGATGTCTTGTAGAACCGGGATACCGAGTCTGATCGGAACGTCTCGGGAGGAGGTCTATTCCTTCGTTGACCGTGATAGCTTGTGATGGGCTAAGTTGGGACACCCCTGCAGGGATTTGAACTTTCGAAAGCCGTGCCCGCGGTTATGGGCATATGGGAATTTGTTAACGTCCGGTTGTAGAAAACCTGAAGTTGACCTTAATTTAAAATGCATCAACCGCGTGTGTAACCATGATGGTCTCTTTCCGGCGGAGTCCGGGAAGTGAACACGGTGTTGGAGTTATGCTTGACGTAGGTTGTTATAGGATCAATTCTTGATCATAGTTCTTCGACCGTGCTTTTCCTTCTCTTCTCGGTCTCATTTGCGTATGTTAGCCTCCATATATGCTAGTCGCTTGTTGCAGCTCCACCTCATACCTTTTACCCTACCTATAAGCTTAAATAGTCTTGATCGCGAGGGTGCGAGATTGCTGAGTCCCCGTGGCTCACAGATACTTCCAAAACCAGCTTGCAGGTGCCAATGAGTCCGTGCAGATGACGCAACCAAGCTCAGGAGGAGCTCGATGAAGATCTTGTCCTTTGTGTTGTTTCGTTCTAGTTGATCAGTAGTGGAGCCCAGTTGGGGTCGATCGGGGACCGTGTCGCATTTGGGGTTCTTCTTTTATTTTGGTTCCGTAGTCGGACCTTGATTGTATTTGGTTGATGTAATGTTTTATTCATGTAATTGTGTGAAGTGGCGATTGTAAGCCAACTATGTATCTCTGTCCCTTATGTATTACATGGGTTGTGTGAAGATTACCTCACTTGCGACATTGCTTTCAATGCGGTTATGCCTCTAAGTCGTGCTTCGACATGTGGGAGATATAGCCGCATCGAGGGCGTTACACGGAGATTGAAGGATCGAGCATCTATAGGGTGCCGTTTGTGAGGGAGTCCTGCCAAAGCGAGCCAGTGGAGTCTTCGTCGACCGAACCCAACTGCAAGAGGAGAAAAGCAGCTGGCCCAACGACGCTTCCCCGCGATCGTCTCCCTCACCATTCACATCGTCTCACGGGGCGGCTATCTACCGCCGAGGAATAGGAGGGGGCTTCCCCCCCAGCCCAATAGTCGGGCAGGTTGTGAATTGTCAGGAGGAGCTTAGGGTTGTCAGTATTTACAGGTTGTGAATTGTGTTTTGTGTTGTGTATTTTGAGAGTACTTTCAGATATGAATGTCTTTTGAATTTTAGATTTGCAGTATTGAGCATATGAAGTATTTTATGAATTCTTGATATCTATTTTTAGCACTTAAAAATGTAGTTTCATAGGAGTATAAAAGTGCAGACAATGTGATTCTCAGAGAAGAAACTGCAAGTTTCAGTTTCAGATAAGAAACTACAAGTTCAGTTTCAGATAAGAAGCTGCAACTTTCAGAGGCAGAGCATTTATATTAACACGGCCTTTTCAAACAGGGTTAACATCATGTTGGAAGTTTTATTCATGGTCAAAAATGGAACTACCAGCCAGTTAACATCATGCTGATCAACATTCATGCATAGCACATCTTCATATGATGCACAGTCAAAATGCCCACACAATGTCGAGTGTGCGAAACACAGAGAAAACGAGGGACGAAATTTTGGCAAGTGTTGGACGTGGTTTTGGGCTGCCCCGTCTAGGCTTTCATTTTTAACATGCGCAGCCCATGACCTCGGATGGGAGGTCCATAGGCCTGTTTGTATTTTCTTAGGGCCGTCATGTATCGACCGGCCTATGGACCTCCCATCCGAGGTTTTATTTTTGGCAGCCCAATTTATGTATTTTTTTTGAAGAAAACATAGAGGTCTGTTCTATTTTTCTATATAAGAATAGGAACGCCAGGTCCAACTTATGTTTCCTTCTAACTATATTATATATATTTAAATTATTTTATATGTTGACTGTTTAGTTCACATAATTGGCAAATAGATGACCGCTCTCACGATCCCCTTCGCCCCTGCCACCACCTCCACCCTCGCCGCCGCCCCCGCCACTACCTCCACCCTCGCCGCCGCCATAGATCTCGCCGCCACCCCCCGCCTCCTGACTCTGGGAGCGGCTGCCCCCGTCAGCAAGTCCGCTCGCGCGCCCCATGGAGTTGCCGACCATATCCATGGGGGAATGGCTAGAAGATAGACAGATGTCCAAGATGCATCTCCCACTTGTCTACAAAGCCTTCCCGCGGATGCTCCAGCCGCTCAACTCCGTCGCGTCGGCGGTGCTGCGGGAGACTCGAGTGAGGAGATCGAGGGAGCGGGCGATGTGGATCCGCGACCATGCTCTCTCCTGGACCCAGTGCACGCGCGAATGTAGGGAAGCAGAGGAGGAAGCTGCGAGGGAGGAAGCCGAGGAGGGACCGAATCCGTTCTCTCACTCGCGCAGGTATGCTCGGATGTGCAAGGATCATGTGGATTGGGAGCTGCTGAATCTAGCCCTGCGGATCTACTTCGAAGGAGATTTCTTGGAGAAGCACAGGATGCCCCACCCCAGGTAGCCGCTGATTGCGTTCGTTCGATGGGTGAAAGGAGAAGTGAATTCAGGAGATCCACACTGTGCTGCGAGATGGGAATGCTTGACTGGACTCATGCCCTCCAGCACGCCACCGGAGCCGGAGCAGGTGGATCCCCTACCTTACCTCTCCCCCACACCTGCAGAAGATTGAAATTAGGCTTGCAATCTGCTTCAATAGAGCTGTCTGGTGGTTATTTCTGCTTCCTGAGAGACAACATCTGGCTGGAGGATGAGAAGGAACCAGGAACTCCGATGAATTTCCCCTATCACAATGGGGGGAGCGCCGGTTGGGCAGTGGTACGGCCCACCTCCGCCCCAAATGGGGGCACAATCTGGGCAGGCTCCTGTAATTGCCCAAGATCAATCTGCTGGTGGTCCTGACTCTCATATCAGTGTGAAATCTCAAGGCAAGAATCAGCAAAAGAAGAGATAGGACATCCAGAAAACTGCTCCTGCCCCTGCTTCGGGCCTTATGGCATACTCTGAGGTGATCTGCTACAACTGTGGGGAACCAGTGCATCATTAGGATAAATATGTCAAGCCCAAGAGTTGTTTTATCTGCAAAATGGTAACCCATAAAGTTGAGAATTGCCCTGTCAGAAAGAAAACCCACAGTTCTGCTAGATATGTTGGAAGTGCTGCTCCAGGATTAGGGTTCTACCACATAGACCCACCTGATGAAAATGCTCAGTATCATGGCTGGTGATTGTTCTGGTAGAAGCTGGTGAAGTGACCAAGCAGGAACTTGCCACTGAGTTTGCAGACATTTACAAAACCAACTGGCCCTAGCCAATCAATGCCCTAGATGAGTGGACATTCTTGGTCAAACTCCCTCCTGAAATAGATGTAGTTCAAGTTGCTGGATACCCCTGTTTTGATCTCAAAAAAGACAATGTTGTAGTCAATGTTGAAGTCTGGAAAGGCAGGATTGAGGCTGAAGAGGACCTCCAAGAAACTTGGATCAAGATCAAGAAATTGAACCCCCCAAGTGGTGTGACTGGACTATGCTGGATCAAATCACTTCCACTCTGGGGGTCTTACTGGATGTGGATTGGCAGCATAATTTCAAGGCATTCTATGAAACTGTTAGGGTCAAAATCTTATGTAAAGATCCCTCCAAAATCCCTGCTGAAAGGCCTTTTGGACTTGGGAACAAAATCTACAGGCTAATCATTGACGTGGAGTCCTTAACCCCCACAGAAACTGGCACCTCCACCAACCTCTCTGCTGGTACATATGTCTCTGCAGCTGAAACTAGTACCAATCTTACTGAAGATGCTGAATCCAACAGGAGCTCTAGATCTGAATCAGATAAAGGGCCTGCTGCCAATTCTGGGGCCCCTAACATCAGAGGACAGTCTTTTGGCCACAATCAGATGCTTGGAGAAACTACACCCACTTCAGTCCTCAAGACACACCTCCCTGATTCTCCATACACTCCTCAACTCAGCATCTAGGAAAAGATCTTGAATTCTGTGCTTGAGGAAACTGATGGATTCCACCTCCTCAGGGAAATGGAGCTCCTGGAAGATGATGATCTGATGGAATTAGAAGGTTCTGTAGATCTACAAGAGGATCAAGAGGTGCTTGTTGAAACAACTGAACTCCCAGACAATTTGGACTCAAAATACAACTCTGGCTGCCCTGCCCTTCCTAAGGAGAAGCACCTTCCCAAATGGGGTCCTGTTCAAGCCACCAGAACCAGTGCCAGGGTAGCTGGTGACAAGAGAACCATTATTGAAAAGGCTCAACAGCTCAAAGAGGTTCAGAACCTGGAAGTGCAAAAATCCCAGGGTATGAAACACACTTCCTTATCCAACTTTAATGATCCTTCCTTCAATGCCATTGCTGCTAAGATTGGTGTAGATGTTACTTCTCTTAATGATGGCATTGAATGTTCTTCCTTTATTTACCCTCACCAAAACAGATCTGAAGGCTCTGTTTGTGAGAATTTCTCTCTAGATGGTAGTTCTACTTTAGACTGCCTTCGATAAAGTTGACCTCGATTTCCTTACGAAACTCCTGGAGCTTAGAGGTTTTGGGGGTAAATGGACTAGTTGGATCCAACAACTTACTCATGGGGGGGTCTGTTGGGGTCAAGTTAAATAACTGTGAAAGTGATTTTTTCCTTGCTGGTAAAGGCCTTAGGCAAGGTGACCCCATCTCCCCGCTTTTGTTTAATTTAGTGGTGGTCGTTCTTACTAAAATGCTGAGCAAAGCTGCTGATCATAGTCTGATTGCAGGGCTCTGTCCTGAGGTGTACCCTGGTGGCATCATCTGCCTTCAATATGCAGATGATACCATCCTTTTCTTAGACAATGACTCCACACATGCTCGCAATCTGAAAACTGTTCTAACCTGTTTTGAACATGTCTCGGGCATGAGAATCAACTACTCTAAAAGTGAACACATCCCTATCAACATGGATGATCAGGATTTGGCTGACTTCCTCTCTCTTCTAGTCTGTAATAAAGGTAACTTCCCCATTAAGTACCTAGGTATCACTCTCCACTATGATAAACTGAGGAGAGAGGATATCCAACCCCTTCTGGATAAAATCATTAAAAGGATTGCTGGGTGGAGGGGCAAACTTCTCTCTTACAGAGGTAGATTGATCCTCATACAAGCTTGTTTGGCTAGCATTCTAGTGTATCTCCTCTCCTTCTTCAAGTTCCCTAAATGGGCAGTGAACCTCATCAATTCTCAGATGTCTCATTGCTTGCGGAATGATTTTGAGGAAAATAGGAAGCTACACCTTGCTAATTGGGCCCTAGTCTCCATGAAAAAATATTTTGGAGGCCTAGGAATACCTAACCTCGAAGAAATTAACATCTGTCTTCTAGGGTCTTGGATTAAAAGATTCTATGAGGAAGACCTGAAACCCTGGAAGCTTCTTATTGCCCATAAATACCTAGGAAATAAACCTAATATTTTTCTCCCTTCCTCCAACCCTAAGACCTCTAGATTCTGGAAAGAATTAAAATCTATTATGCATGCTGTGAAATTTGGCTACAGATGGAACATAGGGATGGGAGAAGAACCAGGTTCTGGGAAGATACTTGGTTTGGCACACCCCCCCCCCCGAGCAGTCCAATTTTGGCCTATTTACTCTATCTACAATGAGCTTAACAAAAGTGTCAATGAAGTTTGGGACGGTCAATGCTTAAAACTCTCTTTTAGAAGGAACTTTAGTGATAGTCTCATGGAACAATGGTTCCAGTTGGAGGAAATTGCCAAAAGCATTACCTTTACTGCCGAGTCGGATGCCCTGATTTGGCAGCTGGACAATAAGGGGAAGTATTCCTCCAGCTCCCTCTATCATGTTATCAACTTTAGAGGGGTTTAACCCATGTTTATCCCTGTTGTCTGGAAATTGAGAGTTCCCCCTAAAATTCATGTATTTCTCTGGCTTCTCTCCAAAAGAAAATTGATGACTAGGGATAACCTTAGGAAGAGACACATCATCAAACCCTTGATTGTGTTTACTGCTTGGAACAAGAGTCTTATTCTCACCTATTTTTTTGAATGTATAGTTGCTAAACATCTCTGGGCCCACATTGAGGAATATTTCTCTAGTCAGATTGGCTCATCCTTCGAATATGTCGCCAGATTC
Organism: Triticum monococcum; assembly: GCA_034509565.1. Lineage (NCBI taxonomy): Eukaryota > Viridiplantae > Streptophyta > Magnoliopsida > Poales > Poaceae > Triticum > Triticum monococcum. The sequence continues at coordinate 454,775,238 of CM067844.1, read as the reverse complement.
TGGATTGCTACCAAAAAGTGCTCAGTTTTAAATATTGTTAGCTCAGCTGTCCTTTGGTGCCTCTGGAAATATAGAAATGCTATGATTTTCAGTAACACCTCCTGGATTTCCATTCCGCAGGTCTTGAGGTTGATCAGGAACATGGTGAGGAACTGGGCGATTCTCTCCTCCGGATCGGACAAGGACAAGTTGATGAGCTTCGTGGAAACCCTAACAAGATCCCTCCAGAAACCGTTGGCGATCAATTGTGGCTGAACCAGGCTCGACCTGCTCTGGGGCTGGACCCGTGGGCTCGTCTCAAGATCTCTGATGAATATGATGGGCACCTGGCGCCAAAAAAGAGGGACATCCACCATGCTACGCCTTCCAGCCCGGTGTCTCCGCTTGCTTACTGGTCGCCGCAGGCTGACACGGCCCCTCGACTGAAGACCATGAAGACTTCGCTGGACCCTCCTTGTGTCATTTGAGTGCTCTATCCGCTCTATCTTTGGCACCGCTCGGGTGATTTGTGTTATTCAGAGAACTTGTTCATCCACCCCCTAGTTTGTAGCTTTTCTACCTTTGCTTTCGAACTGCTCTTTGAGCTGTTGTATCAGAATATGTTGTGGTTTCGTTCTCAGCAATGGAACCGGGGAGATGCTCCCTGTTTTTCTAAAAAAAATTATTTTATATGTTATTATATATTATTTTTATTGTGATCATATATTTAATAGATACTTACATATTTAAGAAAACAATATCCCACATCTTATTAACTTATAAAAATAATTTCTTAACAAATAAAATCCTGGATTGTTTTGGCACGAAAATCCTAGTGATTGTGTACAAAAGCTTGGTAAGATTTAAGGACGAATGTAATAATATCACTTATTATTTAAATATATTTATAACAAAATGCTCAGCCCCTTTTTATTTTTCGATAACATTGCTGGCCCAACCCAACATTATAATTAGAATCAGCCCAGCAAAATCATGTATTTCGAGAAAGTGCAAACGGCATGTAATTTTTTTAGGAAATAAAATAAATGGGCCGCATGGACCCTACATTATTTGTTCACCCAGCCCAGCTAATGGTTGTAATTCAAAAAAAGATCAAATTGACTGTAAATTCTACCGCGCAAAAAAAGACTGTAAATTCTGAAAAAATGGGTTGAATATGTGCCACATTTTTGGAGGCTGAAATGTGGGCCAATAGGTCGAAGCCAACGCAAGTCTTTGTCAATTTAGTCAACAAATGATTCTGACATGTTAGTCATTGGATTTACATCCAACGACCAGCATCCATCTTCAATCTCTCGTCTTCTTCCTCCAGCGCTGCCGGGACCACCTCCCGCCTCCTGCTGCTAGCAGCTCTACTTAGCACTCTTCGCTATGAAGCGCTACTCCACCGTTGTCTAGGCCATCCCTCCGCCCCCCCACACCTCATGTTCTTCTCCACCGACTGCCGAACCACAACGCACTAGAACCAGTTAACCCTTGTACACCTCTCCGTTTGCGACTCTACTCCCGCGTCTTCCCATCTCCGGCTCATTGCTGTCCGGGGCCTCGCCGTCGTCCACCACCTTGGATGCGCTCGGCGCGGCATGGTCAACGTGGTCAACGAACGACACCATCGGAAGTAGACTGTGCGTGGAGAGGCCGACAGCTGGGTCCATGGACGCACACAAGGAAATGCCTCCTTATTACGCGCAAAATAATGATTCCTCCACCTGACATCCGGGACCCACCAGTAGGGCCTCTGTATTTCACGAAAATAACGTGCCCCCCACTGACATGTCAGACCCACCAGCTATCTTCGCATGCAAGGAAGTGCCTCCTTATTATGCACAAAAAAATGAATATTCCCCCTACCAGCTGGAACCCAGCATAGTGGGAGGCTGACTTGTGGGCCTACCAAGTTGACGGGGACGGAGGGCTTTGTCAACTTAGTCAATATGAACGATTCTAGCTCCTGTTACCGTACGATGTTCATCCAACGGCCGTAGTGCTTCTTCAACCTCTGGTCTTCTTGCTCCAGCCGCCCAAAGCAGCATCGGTCGTGCCGCGTGCACCTGCCTCCCGTGGCCGGCTGTGATGCCGCGGAGGCCTCACCGCACCCTACTACTCCCACCGCTGGTCAGGCCATCCCTCTACTCACCCACACCCCCTGTTATTCTGCGGCGACAACAGCCTCACACCGCAGCCGAACCGGTGAACCCTCATACTCCTCTTTGCGTGGGCATCCACTGCCACGTCTTCCCCGGCTCCGAGTCGTCCCTTCCTAGTCCTCGCCGTCGTCCACCGCCGTGGTGCTCTCGGCGCGGCGTGGTCAACGTGGTCAAGGACCGACTTCCATCGGACGTGGACTGTACATGGAGAGGTTGTCAGTTGGGTCCACGCCGCAGCAAGGAAGTGCCTCCTTATTACGCACAAAATAATGATTCCTCCACCTGACAGCGGGGACCCACCGGACGAGCCACCGTATTTCGCGAAAAAAAACATTTCCCCCTGACTGCTGGGACCCACCAGCTACATCTTCGCACGCAAGGAAGTGCGTCCGGGCAAAAAAACGATTCGCCCCCCTGACTGCTGGGACCCACCAGTTACATCTTCGCACGCAAGGAAGTGCATCCGGGCAACAACAAAAAAACGATTCGCCCCCCTGACTGCTGGGACCCACTAGCTAAATCTTCGCACGCAAGGAAGTGCCTGACAATCGGGACCCACCTGGTCGAAGCGTACGTAGCGTTGTCATTCTGGTCGTGAACGTGTATGTACATATATACTGGTGGATGTAGAGGCGCGCACGTGTCGTAGTAGAGGCGCATAGATGTCGTAGTAGAGGCGCGCACGTAGCATGTACACGCACGTACAGCGGCCAGGGTGCAAGAAAGAAAATACGGCCACTTATGTGTACATACGGGCGGGGTCTCGAACGCCTACTCATGCATACGTACGGCCAGGGCTCGTGTACATGGCTGGGTCGGAACAGAGAAACAGCGTCGTCGTCGTGTTCATGGGGAGGCAACGGAATGCGTCGTGTTCATGGGGAGGCAACGGAATGTGCCGTGTTCATGGGGAGGCAACGGAATGCATCATGTTCATCGGGAGGCAATGGAACGCATGGGAGCCAACCGGCTGGGTCGGAACGGAATGGGTGGTCATGTTCATCAGGCGGGCTTGTACAGAGCATGCGATGGAAATGAGGCCTGGCGTACAGCAAAATGGAGGAAACGGCCTTGTGTTCGACCGGCCACGTTCGAAACGGGATCCTGTTGATCGGGAGGGGTGTGGCGTACCGCAAAACAGAGGAAACGGACCTCCTACGGTCGAAACGGGGGTCATGTTGATCGGGAGGGGTGTGGCGTACCGCAAAACGGAGGAAACAGACCTCCTACGGTCGAAATGGGGGTCATGTTGATCGGGAGGGGTGTGGCATACCGCAAAACGGATGAAACGGACCTCCTACGGTCGAAACGGGGGTCCTGTTCATCGGGAGGGGTGTGGCGTACCGCAAAACGGGACTCCACGGGATACTGTTCATCTCCACCGTCGACCTCCTCCACCCTCCACGGGCTCCTGTTCATCCAGCCTCCACCGCGCGCTACTCCACCGGCTACTGTTCTACCACCCCTCCACAGTCTACTGTTCATCCAGCCCTCCACACCACGGGGTCCTGTTCAACCACCCCTCCACGGGCACCCCTCCACCGTCTACTGTTCATCCAGCCCTCCACCACACCACGGAGTCTTGTTCATCTAGAGGCAACGCCACCGCTCACTGTTCATCCAACCCCCCTGCAACGCTCACTGTTCATCCCAGAGGCAGCATCGATCGGCTTCAGTTAGCAGCAGTAGCGAAGGAATCGCTTGATCGGGTTCAGTTAACAGCCATCGATCGATCGCTCGGGTTCAGTAACGCGTAGCCTGCAGTGCAATCGCGCGGGTTCAGTTAGAGCCAACGCCTCGCACACACGCGCGTACGTGTACGAGAGAAACGCGCATCGCTCGGCCCCCGACCTCCCACCATAACCGAGAACTCCCCGAAATTTTCCTCCCCCTTGCTTCTACCATGGTTTTTTTCGTCATGGACGGCCCAAAGAATGTCATGCAGCTGCGTCTTCGGCCCGCCCAGGACGAAAAGCCCATTTTCTGTCATGATTTTTTGTCATAGAAGTAGGATCCCACCACATCTATGATGATACCGGGTTTTGTCAGAATTATCGTCATAGAAGTGTCATATGTATGACAGAAAATTTTTTCGTTCGGCCCAAAATGTCACGGATGTGTCTTTTTTTGTAGTGATCGTCACCGGCGCGACACCTTGATCTCCATCATAGCATCGTTGTCATCTTGCCATCTATTTCTTCTACGACTATCACTACCGCCTAGTGATAAAGTAAAGCAATTACAGGGCGATTGCATTGCATACGATAAAGCGACAACCATATGGCTCCTGCCAGTTGCCGATAACTCCATTAGAAAACATGATCATCTCATACAATAAATATAGCATCATGTCTTGACCATATCACATCACAACATGCCCTGCAAAAAAGTTAGACGTCCTCTACTTTGTTGTTGCAAGTTTTAGGTGGCTGCTACGGGCTGAGCAAGAACCATTCTTACCTACGCATGAAAACCACAATGATAGTTCGTCAAGTTAGTGTTGTTTTAACCTTCACAAGGACCGGGCGTAGCCACACTCGGTTCAACTAAAGTTGGAGAAACTGACACCCGCTAGTCTCACGTAAGCGTACGCGTAATGTCGGTCCGGGCCGCTTCATCCAACAATACAGCCGAACCAAAGAATGACATGTTGGTAAGCAGTATGACTTGTATCGCCCAGAACTTACTTGTGTTCTACTCGTGCATATAACATCTACGCATAAACCTGGCTCGGATGCCACTATTGGGGAATGTAGTAATTTCAAAAAAAATCATACGCACACGCAAGATCATGGTGATGCATAGCAACGAGAGGGGAGAGTGTCGTCCACGTACTCTCGTAGACCGTTAAGCGGAAGTGTTATGACAATGCGGTTGATGTAGTCGTACGTCTTCACGATCGACCGATCCTCAGTACCGAACGTACGGCACCTCCGTGTTCAGCACACATTCAGCTCGGGGACGTCCCGCGAACTCACGATCCTGTAGAGCTCGAGGGAGAGTTTCGTCAGCATGATGGAGTGGTGATGATGTTGATGAAGCTACCATCGCAGGGCTTTGCCTAAGCACCACTATAGTATGACCGAGGTGGATTATGGTGGAGGGGGCACCACACATGGCTGGGGGAGATCAACGATCAACTTGTGTGTTCTAGGGTGCCCCCTTCCCCCGTATATAAAGGAGCAAGGGGGAGGCCGGCTGGCCGTGTAGGGCGCGCCAGGAGGAGGACTCCTCCTAGTAGGAGTAGGACTCCCTGAGGGAGTTCTAGACTAAGGGGTCCTTGGGCATCCGGTCTGTTAGCCATGGGCCAGATTGATGGGCTGTGAAGACACGAAGACCGAAGACTGCACCCATGTCCGGATGGGACTCTCCTTGGCATGGAAGGCAAGATTGGCGACCGAATGTGTAGATTCTTTTCTTTGTAACCGACCTTGTGTAACCCTAGATCCTCCCGGTGTCTATATAAACTGGAGGACTTAGTCCGGAAGAGGACAGATACTCATTACCATAGTCATACAGGCAAGACTTTTAGGGTTTAGCCATTACGATCTCGAGGTAGATCAACTCTTGTAATACTCATACTCATCAATATCAATCAAGCAAGACATAGGGTATTACCTCCATAGAGAGGGCCCGAACCTGGGTAAACATTGTGTCCCCTGTCTCCTCTTACCATCGACCTTAGATGCCGACATTGGTGATTTTATTGAGAGTTCCACTATGTCGTCGATGAAAGGTTCGATGGCCCCTTTAATCATCGATAGTGACGCTATCCAAGGAGAAACCTTCCTCCCCGGACATATCTTCATGTTCGGCGGCTTGGCACTGCGGGCCAACTCGTTTGGCCACCTGGAGCAGATCAATAGCTGCTCCCGTGGCCATCAGGTCAGATTTGGGGGTATGAACTACATTGCGGACGTCCGTGGAGATTTGATCTTCGCCAGATTCGAGACTGCGGCGACCGCTCCCGGTCACCTTGACGAACATGACTTAAATCTGTCGTTAGACCGCGTCCAGGAGATAGCTCCCGTGACCACTCCGGCCTTAGATCCAGAGCACACTACGGCATCCAAGGACTGGAGGTTCAACCCCACCACGGAGGCCATAGATTCCCTGGTGTTGCAGCCGCACATGGACTTAATCTCACACAATACTCGTGTCACCGGAACTCCGGACTCTTCTCTGGGTATAAGTTCCGAACCATGCGACTCCGCAGATACCGAACTTGATCGTTTATCGATCTTCGAGTTTAGCACCGCAGACATCTTCCAGCACTCGCCCTTGGGCGATGTGCTGAATTCATTAAAAACCTTGTCCTTGGCCGGTGACTCATAGCTGAACTATGTACGGTTCGAACTAGAAGCTGATGATGGGGAATTTAGCTTCCCACCCACCACCCATTTCATAGTAACTGTCGAGTATATAACCGACATGCTTGACTACGGCTCCGACGACATCGCTAGTACGAACGACGATGCCGACACGAAGCAAGGCCAAAGCCCGGCATTCACTGGACAACGGACGGCCTCTTCTTCCTACGACGTATACATGGTGAACACGCCTGGAAAAACCTCCTAAGAGACAGCCCAAGCGCCAACTTCCTCCACGT